>OZ021726.1:70656740-71930567 GCA_963978545.1 Linyphia triangularis
GCATCGCATAACTTTCAATTACATTTAATACTGGCTATTGCATTTATATTTGCCATGGATTGATGAAATTTACCGTTTTCATCTTCATAAATCATTAACTAAAAAAAATGACCAGTTTGGCGATAAGTATTAGATTGTCAAGAAAACCCCGCCAAAATGGCGAAATTACTAATATGTTTTTTGATAAACTTAACATTATCCCTCCTTGTTAATGGGACAGAGTAGAAACAGTCGTTGATGGTCGATGCTCAAGCGAAGAGAACTCTGTGTTAAAAATATACATTTTTTTCCCTTCAATATTTTACGCCTTTATCGTATTTTTACGGGAATTTCGTAGGTGGGGATGTTTAGAAAACTTTAAAAGGCATTACCTTAAAAGGCATTATTTTTATTAAAATCGCTTGGACTGTTTTTTAGCAATTTCTGAAAACTTAAGTTTTTCAATCGCAACTACTTTATTCGCATGCGTTATTTTGACCAAAACTTTAATGACAGGTCCCATGACCACCCCAAATCAGTCATCTTAGGTCAACCATTTTTGAGTTATTTGCTGACCACTGGCACATTTATTCTAGATTATTATTTTTTTTTTTAATTTAGGTTGTTCAAAAATGTTTAGAAATGCAGAAAAAAATAATTAAATGCAATACTTTTATTATCCTATATTACATATACGATAAAATTAAAATTAAAAATACAACAGTTATTTTAACTATAAATTTTGTTAATGTGCTGTTATTACTTTGGTTGTACCGGTTAAAAAAAAATCATACATTTTAAAACAATACCTTTACAGATATTGATTCTTAAAATATAAAGTATTGGGCCTAAGGGTAAAGAGCAAGCTAACGGTCCCTAATAAACACAATTAATGCTCGAGGGCGATACCCACCCAAATCAGCTAACCCTTCTCCTCCATCTCCAAAGCAAAGAGAAAGCAATAGACTTTCTTACAGGAGAAAACCTCGTTGCTCTTTAACTTCATCGATCCCAGCTCCTTTTGAAAGGGTTAAAAGAACATTTCCTAAAGGAGGGGAGGGGACTGTGGGGGGGGGGAGAGGAGAGGCAGAAAGAGAAATAATGCTTCTTGAAGAAGAGATTTGTCTTCGCTCCGAGCTCGACAGATATTTCCTTTTACAAATACGTATACGCTGTGGTTGTCGTCTTTAAAAGCAAACAGGGGGAGAAATCAGATCGACCCAATCGTTTTTTAAACGACCCTGAGGGGAGGGGGGGGGGGAGTTATGCAGGGAGACGGAATTGTTGGCTTCTTTTTTTTGAGTTTATGTATTGCTCGGTGGTTGTAAGATTCGGTATTGTTATTGTTGCAAGTGTGATAACTGTATCGATTGATTTGTGTTTTGTTAGGATGGTTTTAATATTTGGATGTGTTTGGTGATTTGGATAAGTGTAGTATTTGTGTTTCAGGAAATATATATATATATATATTTTTATTCTTAGTCTTATAGTTCTTCGAACATCAGTATGATGTCAATCTGTTTTCCTGCTCGAAATTTACAAAATTGAGTAATTTAGACACAATTTCAATAAAATTGGGCGCACTAAGTATATTATCCAAAAAGTTTCTATATATTTTATTTTACCACTTCCCACCTATAAAATTCAAAATTTGGTTCTTCAATTATTGCGTTTTGATTATGTTATGAGAAATACTATAAATAGTTCATAGTTGGTATGTCTTGTTTTGTTAATCAAAAATCTACTTAAATTTAAAAATATTAACTTAATTTAGCTTTATTCTTAATTAAGCTGCAGAAAAATTAGAAAGATATGGACGCACAATAAAATTATTAAGATAAAATGTAGGCGAAATTGTTGAAAAGGGAAATAACATAGAAACCAACAAGAAATAAATTTTGGTTAATGGTATTTATTTATTTATTTATTTATTTATTTATTTATTTATTTATTTATCTATTTTTTATTTATTTATTTATTTTAATTATGTAAATGACTTTTTAATTTTATCTTAGTTAATTTTTCCTAAATCTTTTATCTTCGTTCCTGAATAATCCTTACCTAGGTAGAATGATGTCCTAATTGAATTCTTTATTTTTTATTGGTTCAATAATAAATTACTACTTCATTTATCGTAGATTAAAATGTTTACTTCGTATAATTTACCAAATTTACTTCTGAAGCATTTTATATATATGAACGAGTAACGTAACTTTCTAAAAATGCATTCAATGTTACTTTTTCTATAGCCCTTTAGCACTTTTAACTTCTTGGCGATTTACATGTGTTTAATGCGAATTTGTTTTTACAAAGTGGAATAAATTATCAAACAGCACTGTAATTATACTAATTTTTTTATATCTTTAATATTTTAAACATTTTGCATTGCATATTTTTAATACTTCTAGTATTTGAAATATTTTTAATATTTTAAACTGTTTACAATTAAAATTTTAAACTATTTACATTTAATATTTTTAATACTTTAATATTTCTTATATTTAAAATATTTTTAGTATTTTAATTATTTAAAATATTGGATGAAGAGGAAAATATAATAATTTCGATTCCACTTGTTATTTTCAAAATTAAATTTGATTTTGTTTATAGTGAATTTTTATAATATTTTTTTTATAATTAAAGATATTTATTGCATCATGTTATATCCCCTTTGAAAATGAAGTTTCATTAAAAATATATTTTTAACCTCAAAATATTCGCTAATATTATAGCATTATAAATTTTTTTTTATTGAGGTAGCAAATGAAAACAAGTAAAATTGATGAATCATAGCCTACTTTAATTTTAAATAAATGTTTTTTTTTTTTTTTTTTTTTTTTTGCTGCTTAGCATATTCCTCATATACACACTTTCTTTATTTTATAAAAAGCAATTGCATTTTACAATACAACAATGAATTATTTTAATGATATATTTCGAAAATTTTGAAACATAGACATCGCTTTTAAACTAAATTTCTTACTTCTTTGTTTAAAATTATTCTGTAATGCAACAAACTTTTTACATCCATGTAAATAAAAAATCTTGTGCATTTTTATTCTGTCTTGTTAATTTTTTTCTGTTTTCTTCATTTTTTGTGTGACCTCGTACCCTAACTAAATGTTTTGGTTCTAAAAAGTTATTTCTTTAAAATGTTTATAAAAATAATATTTTTAAACAATATCAAAATATTTAAAGTATTAAAATATAATGTTTAAATTTATTTCAAATTACTACAGCATTGATAGTACTAAAATGGATGTCCAGTTCGAGGAAAGGGGGTGGGGGGGGGGGGCGAATGTTGGCTGTATCTTATATTTAAGAAATAAAAATAATAATAATAATAATAATAATTATCTTTAAAATTCGTAGAAAGTTTTTAATAATCATCAATAATTTATTTTGCCATAAGGTGTCATTTACATATTAAAACTAACCAAACATTAAGAATTGTGGATAAAAAAAAACCATAATGTTAACATGCCATCACGAAAAAATATAAATATTTTATTAATAATTGCATTAATTAAATTATTATTACAAGTATTTCATTATCTATATTATCGTGACATAATTTGAATTATTTGTAAATTAATGGCAAAACAAACACATTATTAGGCTGTGTGATTTTCAAATGGAATTGTTCATTTAATTCATATAAGAAATAAGACTAATTTATGAAGATTAGAAATTTTTTAACGTTCATCTACTGTACACCTAATACTTATTCAATTTAAAAATGTACACAAAACTTCTACAGTAAACAGTTACAATGATAGATTTGAAATATAACACGACTATAGGGATTTATAAGAGTATTTATTATTTAGGGTGGCTTATTATTTAAACTAGTTATTAAAATTTTCTTTTAGTGTTCTTTTTACTATTAGTAAGCAGTGAAGTATATCTTTCTACAATTCGAAATTCACTTATCAAATCTATAAATAAACAGTTTCACGATTGAGTTTGATTTGTTCTTGTAATAACTCGATAGATGAGAAACTAACTATAATCATTTTAAGATTGAAATTTCAGCACATTTTTATGGGACATAATTTTAATGAGTGTCCAAACATCGTAGACAAAATAGATATTTTTGCACCTATCATTGGATTTTATTGGCAGATATTATTTCCTAATTCATTGCTAAAGCATTGAAGCAATTTTGTATAGCTTTAGGCAAGTTATATATAATCTACTGGCATCTCCTGAAATGTTAAGAATTAAATGTGTAAATGATGCGAAATGTTTTTGCTGGTTTGTAAATAATTTCCTTTTGTAAGTTCTTACAATTTGTAAACCTACCAATTTTTATGAAATTCCCAATCAAAGTAAACTTACATCTTGTTCATTGTATGTTGATTGGATGTTTTTGTAATTTTATAATTGGCATTTATAAAATAATTAAAACATAGTTCAGATTGTAATTCATTTCTTATTTGATAAAGTAGACATTTATTAAGTTGCACCATGTTAATATATATATATATATATATATATATATATATATATATATATATATATATATATATATATATATATATATATATATATATATATATATATATATATATATATATATATATATATATATATATATATATATATATGTATATATATAAGATTCAGTTAAAATGAACCCTTTAAATGCTAGACCATGTTCATGGATGATTTTCTTGCATATGCATATATATATATAGATCATTCATATTTTTATTCCACATTTGACTGTAGATTGGGGATAATATATTATAAAAGTGATGTTTTAATTTATCTGTTTCGTAAATTTACCTCATTGATTGTCTTTACTCAATTTAACGCCTAATAGATAATCCGTAACTTTTCCTTTTTTTAAAATTTTACTCAATTTATAGTTTCTGAAAGTATGTAGTCTTGAAATATATATATATATTAAAGTTTATCAGTTAATTTGTTATTTAATAGCCTTTACACTATTAAAAAAGTAGGATTTTCTTAATGAATTTTACAGTTAAAAATATATCAATTTCAAATTCTGTTGATTACTAATAAAAAGCGTCCCAATATTGCTTAATAGATCTATTTTATGACGTTTCAAAAGTTTCAGAAACCCATTCCATTAAAATGACGCCACATCAACAAATGGTAGCAAATTACTCTTAAAAATTCAACCTGCTTTCATTTTATAATATATTTAATAATTTGTTTTATCCTATAGGGGCCTTGACGCTTCTTCATTCTAAAAAAATAAATTTGGAGTTAACCCGAGATCTAGATTATTTTACGCCTGACTATAATACTCTAGCCAGTTAAATAATCGTTTTTACTGTAACCGTATTTTAATTTACTTCACTTACTCCAAATAATTTCATTTACAAAATCTTGCTTTTTCCAACTTTTTTAAATCCAACTTTTTATTAGTTATTGAAATAGCATAGGCTTTAAAAAAATATCCCTCCAAATTTCAAAAATTGTGAGTGTCAATTACCGCATGCAGCTGTTCCCAATCTTTTTAGTTGCGTGGATCACCTATTTAAAAAAAAATTGAGATCCACTAGCTAATAGAATATTTGCACTTGCGTGCTTCAGTAATTGGAGAAGCATACTATACAAGAAGGATTAAACCAAAAATATTTAGAAAAAAAAAGAACTACATTGTATTCGTTTAACTGTCACAATTATGAGAAAGCTAAAAATAATTGGTCAAAGTTGAAAAAATCCAAGGGACTTATGACATTTTTTGTCCCTTATGAGAGAGTCAATATCTGGATTTAAAACTGGATAGTTTTAGCCATGCTGTTGAATTCACTCATCATTCACTATCGAATAATTCGATTGTTGCTAACAATCGAGAAGCTTGATTGTTCCCCTCTTAATCCCTGAATCTCCTATAATATTTATCTTCGCTTAGATTCTCGACCAGCATCCACGGCCCAGTACCACGCAATTCGCAGACCACTTGTGGGCCGTGGATGAACCGCTCTCGTACAGCATTTGTAGTGTTCAAGGGATAAAGACCAAGACTAATGATAGACTAAAAGTCTTTACATGCAATACAGTGGTAATAAAAGTATTTCGTATTATCATTGCAGCTATTTTTCCAATATCGATCAAGTTTAATAGATTCAATATAGTCCATGATGTATGTATGGTTTGACGTGCAATTATTTTTTAAGTTTAACAAAATTAATCAATAGTTTATTCAAATTTAAAGAAAAAAATTGGTCTCGGGAAAAACTGAAATAATAATAATAATAATAATCGGAACTACCTTGCTATGCTCAAATGTCGTACATCCATTTTGTAGACCAAAATGAGTAATTGTTATCAGGTGTAATTTGTTATACATAATGGTAAGGTTTAACGGTCGTGGGGTAAATGTTAAAAAAAGTTAATTAATTAGTCAATGAATTAGCATTAACTGCATGAACTTGTTAAACTTTAATTTCATAATTTGAAGTCAATTGCGATTTTTGTGCTTAACTTCTTTATATATTGTTCTAGTATTCTTTATATATTGAGTTAATTGGGAGTTTAATTATAATAAAAATAATAGTTCTAAAAAATGGGCAATTAGCAATTAAATATTCTATATTTTACTAGGTAACCTCAATTGAAGATTGATGCAAAACCTTATAATGTCTAGTTACGTTGTAATAAAACTATAGTTTCTCTTTGATTCTCAACGTCTAATTACATTGCCGTTGGACGAATGGAAAAACAACTCCATTGAGAAAGTATTAGACTTATTCCACTTTTCGATTCAGTTATCAACTTATACACCTTTGGATAAGCAGTTGCATTGGTTGCTGTAAGGAAACGGATTAACTATAAGCTTCGTGTAACTGCAAGTGAATGTGCTGCCAATCAGATTGCTTATGAGCTTGCTAAAAATAAAGCTAAGCTTATCATAGTACTGGTCGTTAAAGACAGGGTTCGAAATTAGTGGGTGCACAGGGGAACTATGCACGTAAACTTTTATTCGTGCACATAAGTTTTTAACTTGGGTGGCACAGTGCACTTAACTATTCAAAACCATGTGACTTTATCATGAGCAAAAAAATGTACTCTTGGGGTTATTACAAACGAATGTTCAGTTATTTTTAAAAGTAGTATTTCTTTAACTTACATGTTTAAATATAATTGCTGCACCTTATCCATTTCCAATGTTGAAGTTCACTTTTTATGCGTATGAGTACACCTAACTAGC
This sequence comes from Linyphia triangularis, assembly GCA_963978545.1. Classification (NCBI taxonomy): domain Eukaryota; kingdom Metazoa; phylum Arthropoda; class Arachnida; order Araneae; family Linyphiidae; genus Linyphia; species Linyphia triangularis. Next base: position 70,663,909 of record OZ021726.1, read on the forward strand.
ATTTAATGTAACTACGTCACAAAACTTGGGTACACTTGTGCACCTGATTTAAAAAGTCAAATTCGACACCTGCGTTAAGTTAATTTGGTTTGAAAGCTTCTTTTACGGAAGAGTTACTGATAGGAAATTTTCTTTAAGGAGTTTTGATATTAATCATTCAAAACATCATCATTTTTTGTTGATTAATGAACACACAATGGCACACGCTTACTGATATTTATTCAAGTAGGAACCTTGATACAGTTCTTGTTAAACAACGTGTTAAATCTGAATATTTTTTTTTTTTTTTTTTAAAGAATGGCTACAGCTGATTGAATGTTGAAAGTTTTGATGTTAGTAAAGTACGAATAATAATTTTTTTATTATTAATATATTTCAGTTTGACAAATAGTTTGAATTTTTTCTTTCTTCATAAATGTGTTATCGAATTCTTCTTTCTCACATCATCAAAAGTTCACTATCAGCTAAAATGAAATTCATGTAATACATTTTAAATTTTCACAGACATATCCTTATTGTTGTGCGCAATTCTTCTTTCGAAAATAAAATGTCTTCTGATACATTTTTCATTCTCAGTAATTTCATGTTACATAAATAGTTAAATATACCCATATTTAAGTAAATTATTTACTAATAAAACTAATTAAAGATAATCACATTAAAGAATGGAGTTAGTTAAAATATTGATGTTTGTCTTTACAATTTTAAAATCAATTGCATAGATATAGTAAAACTTAATAAGTAAAAAAATAATTGTATTGAGCATTGAGTTTCAAATTAAATATTTTGAGACAGCTGAACTCATTTTGAAAACTATTATTCTGTAATGAATAAGATCTTTAAAGACTTTAACATGAATATGGTAATTTTTAACTCTATGGAGATAAGACGTGGTCTTTAAATATGGATTTTGTAATTATCATTATTTTCAAATACTTTCGGTACTTTTTTACTTGTTGAAAAACTGACCTCTTCACTCTATTAAAATAATAATACCAAAAGCTTTTCCAAATATTTATATTAATATAATTTATATTTGAAAGGAAAGTTTTGAAAAGTTTTATGCCAATTAGTTTTATTTACGTTATAAGTTTTGTGGGGGAATTAGATATTTTTTTTATCTTTAATATAATTTTATCTGATTCTGATTGTTTTCTCTTGTGTACAGTGTTATATCTGTGAGTCAAAATTTAAATTAAAAGCGTTTTAGGTTTTTGTATTATGATTATTAGGTATTTATAAACCTTTTGCACCTTATTATAATCGCAACCGTAATGAAATGTATGATTTTCTAAATTTTCAGGAATTGTAAAAAACTCGTTTTGATAGATTTAAGTTGGCTAAGTTTTTATTATTATTATTTTTATTGCTTATTCGGTTTTTTTTTTAAATTTTTTTTTATTGTTATTTTTTTTTTTTATATAGTGTTTATTATTTTATTTATGTATTTTTGTATTATACAAACATTGCCAAAAAATTGGACAGAGAAAAACACTTTGTATTTATTAAGGGCTCTGTCTACTTAGGATGGTCTACTTAGGATGCATGAAAAAAAAACCTCGCTATTTTATTAATTTTTTTACGAATACTGTTATGTTTATTGATTTAAAACTCGTTAGACCAAAAACAATCGTAAATTACAAAAACAATTTTTTTTATTGATTTTAATCACTTTTTTAGCGTGAAAATGCCAGGTAAACAGGAGTCCTCAAAAAGTAGGTAGGTATGCGCTATTGAAAAAATCTGAACAACGGCCCATCTGAAACAAAAAAAATGGAATAGTTTTAAGTTTTGTGTGACAGTGGCTATATCCCGTACTTCTAATATTAATTTATATGCAAAAATAACAAAATGGGGGACAAAAAAGAAAAAGAAATAGTAAAAATTAAAATTTTGCAATAATTCTGGTACGGAATATAGCAATAAGTGTACAGAATTTGTGGTTACATTTTTTTTAAGGATCAGTTCAGTAGTTTCTGAGACTTTTTCAACAGCTCACAGCTATCTACTTTTTGAGGACTCCTGTTTATCTGGCATTTTCACACTGAAAAAGCGGTTACAATCACTTTTTTTTTTTTTTTTTTTTTTTTTTTAAATTTACGAATGTTCTTGTTAAGCCTAACAAGTTTTATATCAATAAACATAACATTATTCTTAAAAAAAAAAAAAAAAAAAAAAAAAAAAAAAAAAAAGCGTTTTTTCCCCCCTTATGCATCCAAAGTAGACAGAACCCTTAACCAATTTTATTATTTAATTAACTTTAATAGGATAAAATTTCAAATTAAAAACGAAAAATCAAGCTCTATAATGAAGTGCTGGACATTACACAAATGAAACGATTAAATTATTTAACCTACAATTTATTGTGGACATTTATATGATTATTTTGTAGGGGCAGTCTTGTTTTGGTGTGTAATTTGAACAGTTATTTTTTTTTATTTATCAATTATTGGAAGGAGAATGTTTTAAAAGTTCCATAACAACTCTTCATTTGTCATTTTTATAATATTCTTCTTGCGGGACGATAAATTCGTTTTTCTATCCACTAACGATATTCAAACTGCAAATAATAATGCAGTACAAATGTATACTATGTTTAAAAAGCGTCAATTTTTTATTTTTTTTATTACAATATTCAAGATTTTTGTAAAGCGATTCAAATAAAATACACGTCTATAGCATTAAAAACCCAGAGAAGGTAAAATAAAATGTCGAAAACAAGCCTACAATGCCTTTTTTGTAATTCACATTTTTTGATTGAAGCGTACTTGAGTATGTTGTGTGTGAGTTGTTTAGTTTTTAAATCGTGTGTGGAACAAAAATCAAATAATTGAAATATTTTAATTGAAAGCAGTTGAAAAAGAAGAAAACTTACAGTCAGTTTAAACCAGTGGTAGAAGTGGTGAAAAAAAGGTGTGGGGGGGGGGGGGACACCCAAAATTTGGTGACAAGTGCCCCCCCCCCTCCCACTTCCCTTCCTCCATCTTTAACCATAAATTTTATAAATTCGTAACTTATAATAAAACTATTAAATAGTAAAAAAAAAAAAAATTATACTTCCTAACATTAAACGAGGGTCCAAAATTTATTGTTATTTTAATGAATATTCGGTGACTTAGTTTTTTTACTTGGAAGTAAGAGATAAAGTGAAGTAATAATTCAATGTTAAATACGTAACTGTTTATTTAGATTTAAATAATACTTATAAATGTGCGTACTTTCATGAAATTAAATTAATAAAGAATTCTAAAAAGGTTTTTCTTTTTTCTTTTAATAGCTTGTTTTTATATGAAACAAGAATAGAAATTTAACTTAAAAGAAAGTTCCTCCAAAGTTAAAAGTTGACCAAGTGTAACTGTGTTTGTTAGTAAAAATAATAATATCTTTATACCCAAAGTAGTACAATACATTTTTATAATAATATGATATACATACCATAAATAGTTTTAAAGTTTTCAAATGTAAAAATAAATAACTTTTTCACAGTGACACTACATTCTTTTTTTTTTTTATGTATTGCAATTGCCTAAAAAATGCTTCCAAAATATTTTTTTGTATAGTTAGTGTTTCTTCCATCCACTGTCACATAATAAGGACTTCATGTAAAAATTTCAACAATAACTATATTTATAATCATTGAAGAATAGTGCGAAATAAGAAACAAAAATATTATTAAATAGCATTTATTTAAGTTTTTTAGAAAAAGTTTTCTTTGTGTTTACAGAAATTAAATTGGGAAATCTTTTTAATTACTAAAGATATTCTCGAGTATTACACACTTTGTCGCAATGAAATATGCTATTTTTCACAATTGATTGCATTGATATAATCGAGGACTAAAAATGGAAAACGACCCAAGTCCGCACTTTGTTTAGCTTGGTCTTTCGGACACTTTCCCGTAAAAAAAAAAAAAAAAAAAGATTTTCGATTATTTGGGGGTACTAAGGTCGTTTTCCGTTTCTAGTCCTCAATTCCGTTTGTGTTTCCCTTTTGCAGTAATAAAATATTACTTCTTAAAAATTTTCTTATTAAAGAAAGTTATATTTCGAACTGACTACATGATATTACAATAGATAGAATACGTTTTTTTTTTTTTTTTTTTTTTTTGTATAATGTTACTTTTTTTAAAAATATAAGAATTATTTCTACAATCCGGAATCGAATTGAATGACATTTGAAGTTTCCATTTGACAGTTTATTGCATTTATACTACTTTTAACACATTACAGTAGTATTTGAATCATTAACAAATACAGATTTAGGTTCGTTTATGCTGAAATTTATAACTATTCTAAAACTATTTGTGTTTGTTAAAGATTATTTGATTTTAATATTTTATCCGATTTATCTGAAAATATTTTAGTACTATATTTTTACTTAGTTAGTACTATGATTTAGTATGTAATAACTTATAATTTTATTTCAAAAGTGTTTTTAGCTAAATTTTCGTATGATCTGATTTTATATGGCTTGTATTATGACAGTTTATTTTATACCAAAATATATTTGTTTGTTATGAGATTTGGGATTAGTTTGTTAATGGAATTGATTTGCTATTTTATAAATCAACTTCAATTCTTTTGCATTCTCAATTTGTCGCACCAAATGATTTAAATTGATTATTACTATGTTAAACTTAACGTATTTTTTACTTAAAAATAGATATTATTCTTTATTCAATGCAATAGTTAATATTCAAGTTGCAGACAAAGCGATTTCCAAATTTAACATAGACATCTACAGATGTCCTATTAGTCCTTCGGAATTTTTCAGTTCAAATTATGTTTAAAAATATCAAATCAAAATCACCAGGTGAATGCAAATATCGGTCACTTGTGAACAATCCAATACAAAATTATTTTTACACACATTTTTGAATTTTTAGCCTTACAGTGAATGTTCAAGGTTACTGATAATGCTTTCCAACGGTCGAAACTATTAAAAAAAATACTCAAATACCTGATTCCTCCATTCTTCCCAAAATGGAGCACTAGTCCACGAAATTCAGAAACTAGAGCCTCCACCAAAAGTTTCCCCAAACCCCCTGAAACTTAAACTCAACGTTGACCTCTAAAAATTTGAAGGTCAGGGTGAATACTAGGCGCAAGCCTGGCACACGACTCAAACAACAATAGAAAGCTGCCGTTATTAAAATAGACCTCCCTTGAAATTGCCCCCTTACCTATACCACCCATCAAAAAACTAAGTATAGGTGCATTTACCGTATCCGCGCGTGCCCCACTGTAACCCTTTCGGTACCCCACCCCATTGTTGGATCGCAAGTGGTAGGAAAAGGGTTGAATTTCGGGGACGAATGGGGTAAAAGAAAGCAGCTGCTGACCTTGGTTAGTAAGCGCACATTGCATTTGGCCCACTTCCCCGCTGACATGCATCTCTTAAGCATATCCCACCCTCCCATTGGCTTGTTAAGCGTTCTCAACCCTTCCCTCCCATTACGCTGACAGCCAGCACGCGACGGGCCTCCTATTGGTGCCTCGCCGACCAATCACGGCGCGCCATGCTACACGTGGATAATGTCGTATCTTTTTTCGTTGAAGTGCTTTTTTTTTGTTGTGGAGTTTTTCTTCTGGGATTTTTTTTTATTAAGAGGGGGTGAAAGGGTGTAGGTTTTTCTTTTCTTTATGTGTTTTTATGGATCATCTGTTCGTCTGGAAGGCACCCCCTTTTCTCGTTTCTTTTTATTTGCGCCCGTTTAATTTTGTTTTTATTTCGGTTTTCTCGGTTTTTTTTCTCCTTTTTTTCCTTGTTACCCCTTTTTCTTTTGTGGCGCGTGGCGAACGGTAACGGGTTGGCCTTGAACTTGAAATAAAAATGAAATTGCTTGTGTGGAAGGGTGTTTAAAAAAGTGTGGCGCAAAAAAGCGGGTTTTACGAAAAAAAGAAAAAAGGAAAAAAATATGAGGGTCACCTTTGTAAAAAATATTAGTTTTATTTCAAACGAGAAACTTATCCGAAGACGAATTCACGTTAAAGTAACTACAATTTGTCATTTTCATTTTTGTAACCTTTATAAAACAATTAAAATATGCTGCAAATGGCTAATAGTTATATGGGATGGTTTTCTAATTTGAGGCAGCATTTTTTTTAAATGAAATGGTTTTGAAAATAAAATAAGTTGATACGAAACTAAAAAAAATTTCAGGTCTTACGGACAAATGTTTGCCATTTTTTAATGCAATAACAACTTTTTGAATAAGTGAATCAGCTTCCATGATAGGTAATTAGTCTAAAATGGAAATTTATTTTCTAGTATTTTGCAATAGAGAAATATTTTATAATTTATTTGCATAAAAAAATGTCAGGTCTGTTACTTTAACTTATTATTATTAGTTTAATATTTCTCTAAAATTTATAAAAAGGATGCTATACAGTACATATTAAAAAAATATCATAAATAGGCTTTATATATTTGCACTCTCATTTGTATATTTTTAGTCAAAAACTTTATTTTTAATAAATACTTTTTCACAAAGTAACAGACCTGACTTTGGGTAACATACTTGACATTGAGTAACAGATCTGACATGATTTAGCCGACCAGATGTTATGTGTTTATTTATTTTTTTATTATTAATTTATTTGTTAGTTTTTAGTGGATATATGTACTTGTAACATTTTAAGGTAATTTATTTATATATATTTTTAGTTTTATTATTTAAAAAAAAAAATCATGTCAGGTTTGATACTATTACAAGGTAACAGACCTGACAATTTAACGTTATTTTTATTTCTTACAACCATGTGTAAGCTTTTCAGGATTAAGACACCATGGCTCAAATATAGTTCATAGAGTTACTTTCAAAGTAACTCTAATACTTTTTATGTAGCAAGCAGTTAATAAAGCTACACTAATTAACTTTGAAAAGTTGGCAACAGACCTGCCAACATAATATATATATATATATATATATATATATATATATATATATATATATATATATATATATATATATATATATATATATATATATATATATATATATATATATATATATATATATATATATATATATATATCAGCTCTAGATTTTATTTCAAAATGGTGTCTTTCACATGCTGAATCATGAAATCAATATTAAAAAACATCGATGGATTTTAAGATAAATAATTGGCCTAGGGCTGATGTATAGTGTAATAATTTACCCTGGGCTAATTAAATATTTTTTTTTTTAATTTGACTTTTATGAAACATCGATACATCAATATAACTGAACAACATCAGCATACATCTCTTTTTTATACAAGCAGGTGGAGCAGGCGCATGCTCACACAATGCCTTTCCTGCATATACCCAAACATTAAGAAGAAACGGACACCGCACCACACTTTTGACCAATTGAAAACAATACCATTGGGCTTAAGGTCCAGGGTAAAAATGATGGCCACATCTACTGAGGAATTTTGAAAATTATTAACTTTGGTAACAGAACTTATATTTCTCTCGGACAACACAAAATAATTCATATGTACCCAAACATTAAAAAAAAATCGAAGATATTTTATAGATTTATTACAATATAATATTTTAGAAATACGTAGGTTCTTCAAAGTTATTTTATGTTTTGGAAATTGGTAAAATATGAAAGAGAAATAAAATGTGACTTTGCTGTATCGGAAAATTTTTCTAGGTTTTCTCTTTGTTAAAAATTTATATAAAAAAAGGCTCAAGGCATATTTTTATAATATTATGCATCATATCTCTTAATAGTGTGTATTTTTAGAAAAAAAAACAAAAAAACATCTAAGTCTTCTTATTTCAAAATAAAAAAATAGTCTTTTGTCGGACATCAACATCAAAAATATCTCAAATTTGAAAATCCCCCATTTACGATTAGTTAGTAATTCTTTCTACCCATACATGGCTATTATTGAAATTGAGAAAATATTTGTATCCAAAACTTTGTTTGTATTGAAACCTGTTAGATAAGAAATTGTTTTTTTAGCATTTCATTGACTGAACATAAAAATACATATACTCGTATCTATGGATAGCCTTTTTACATATATTAATTTCCACATTCATTCAGAAGAGCTAACACTTTCAATTCAAGTGTTTAATAAATAAATCAAAATAAATTCCATTTCGATTTTTAAAAAATAATGTCAGGGTTTGCATTCAAAATCAAATGCCTTTCTCTCATCTAATCAGAAGTTATTTTTTCGACTCTGATTAATTTCTTATTTACGTATAAAAGATAAAGCAATTAATTAAGTGTTTTATTTTCACTTTTCCATTGGGATTTTTGGTCATGGAAAATAAACGCGAACTTTGTTTTAAGAGCATTTTTTTGTGTGGAAGTAATAAAGATAGAAAGCTTTTTTTTCTTCTTTTTTTTTTGTGGTATCTACAAGTGGGTTTAAAAATACCGATGAATGATTCTTTAGAAATTACTGTTTCGAGTGGATTTTTGAAAACAGTTGTAGAAGAATTATAACATTATAATCGTATTATATCACATATAATTTTGTTTTCCATCTATAAAAAGTTGGTTATAAAACTTTTAATAATCAAATAAATGTATATAGTTTTATAGCTATTATAATAGTATTACGTAGGGGAAACCGAGGCTGATTGAAACACTTTTCAAATTTAAATTTTTTCCTTCTAAACAAGTAGCACTAGAAACTTAAATTTAGTTGTATTGGTCGGTTGCACTTTTGCTCTATTTCGATGAATTTTAATGTACGATTAGGTATTTTAAACAAATTTCTAAGAAACCTTGACGCATGTTTCAACCAACCCTGAGTTAAGAGGTTGGTTGAAATTATCGTTGGGGTAGATTGAAACACATTATGGAACAGGTTGAAACATTATTATTTGACTACTGAAAACTTACTATAATTTCAATTATTTTATTACCATAAACATAATTATATGACTGTTGTAAATGTAATTATTTGACTATTATAAACATAATTATCTCGCTATCATTAATATGAACAATGCTGTTCTGATTGCTTTATTAGAAAAATTATATTCTTAACACTGTCTTGCTTTATCCAACTGTCACATACGGTACTAATATACTTTTCTGGAGGCAACACTTTTCAAAGGCAACATGATGGCAGGGTTCAAGTTTGTGTGAGTAATGTGGTGGACAGCCAAAGAGAACAATATCGTTTTTTCTACACAAATCTATGATATTGATAGAAAGGTTGGATTCATGATAATCGAGAATTACTAAAACAGGCTTTTCTGGTGTGCAACGCGGGATTGAAATGAAATGTTTCAAAAAGACAATAAAGTCGATGTCCTGTATCCAACCTGAAAGATTGGCTAACCCTTCACATTCTGGTGCCATACTTAAAATAAAATGATCTCGGAACATAACTCTAGGAAACACGAATATTGATGGTACTGTATTTCCTGTTGTAGAAATAGCTATAGCGACGGTCACTAGAATTGCACGCTCGGCTAAGGTAATAGATCTCATTTGCTTGATGCCTTTTTTAGCAGTAATTTTGTTTGGGAGATAGACAAGTTTGTAGTTTTTTCAGAATCAAAATACCCAAACTCATATTACATCTATGACCTGAATAATTTGTAATGTAAATACATATTACAAGTTACACAAAACAAGAAGGGGAAGTGGTGAAACAAGATTTCACACAATTTCGGGGAGTGTGTCCCATCGGTCCCCCCCGTCTATGGCCCTGCTATGTTGTATATGTTAGCAGTTGAAAATTATATTTTCTAAGGCACGAGAATAGTTTTCGAAAAACAATTTGGCATCGTGCTGATTAAAGCTGGTAGCTCGAGTTAAACTAGTTGCTTGGAGAGTTCTGATGGACAAAGTTATGTCTTTTTAGATATCCGGTAAACCAATCAGCTCCATCAGCTTCAGCAGTGGTCCATGATGAAGGAAACAAGCACATTGTTTCTTGTTGCATATGGTATACCAGTTTTCTAACCTCACGTTGACATAAGCCTTGATGGAGGACACATAGAGGGATGAAACACTGTTTCAACCAGCCCCGTCCCTTTTGTTTCAACCTGCCTCAATCCACCATTTTAACTAAAGACGCTAAGCTGTTTCATCTGTTTTTAAAAGCACCAGTAGCCATGCACATGTGCTTTTAAAAACATATGAATAACAAGCCATAACTATGCTCTATAAACACTTTATAAATCAAAAACTTTAACTAGACAACACTACTCAAAATGCGATATCTTTGAAATATAGTTATAGCGATAGCTTTGAAAATTTACTCGCCCTTCTTAAAAACAGTTTTTTCCTTTTAAAGTACAGAGCTGTAGACAGAAACTTTCCTCTCGTACGTATAATGTAGGTTTAACGTCTTTTTATGCCCTCTGTGTAAAAAATTCCTCTATAAATAATATTAGACGTTTAAATGTGGTTGTTTCAACCTGTCACTGTGTTTCAGCCAGCTGCTCCGGTCTCCCCTACTTATAATACCAAGTAAATTTTAAAATATTTTCTAATAAAAATTCTGTTTTTAAAAATAATATTTGGAAAAACCAATCAGCAACTGAATTTTACTAGCTAAATTTATTATAAATATCTATTTATAGATGGTTAAAGGTGTAAAGTAATGTTTCCTTTTTTTAAAAAAAAGGACTTTTTGACTAATTTACGATTTTGATAATAATTGTCATGAATTGATAACTATAATTTTAACAGCAAAAATTGTAAACTATCTTGTATAATATATTCTCGTTAATTACATTTTATTTGTATTTTTCAAATATTGTACAGAGAATAAGACTAATTCGTAATTCAAATGAAAATATCGCAGAGAATCATTCCAAAATTAGAATTCTCAAATACGTATTTTCAGTTATAATTTCCTTTTTGACAACTGAGTATATTGGTTAACTTTCACTTGGTGCCTGCAAGGTTATTTTCAGGGAGTGCAGATAGCACACTAGACAGTGTAAACTGTAATGTGGGTAAATTTTTTTCAAACTTTGATTTTTTAATTGGGTTTTACAAAATAAAATATTAAAAAATAGTTGTGCAATAATTTTCGGTACTATTGAATACTTTAAACCTCTTTTATATCCCCTGTTGTCCAGTGTTTCAAGCTCTTTCTATACACTTTATATTTCATTATTCGAATTCTAGGAGGGGCATCACCTTGGTGGCATCCATGGACATTACTATTTTGTACATGACAGTGTGAACAAATTATTAACTCAATTTTGGTTGGTTAGAGTTTAACGGCTCAAGGGCAACACGTGGGCCATACTGCGCCAACCAATCGTCAAACAGTTTTAAAATATTTTAAAAGTGAATATCAATTAATATTTAAAAGATTGAAAAAATCCAAAATAAGACGAAGTAAGTATTTAAATGAAGTGATAAAATCCAATGTCATGCAAAAATTTAAAAAGATTTCTGTGAAGTGGTTAATTTTAAAATAGATGAAAGTGAAGGATGGTTGGCATTAAAATGCCGCTGTCTGAAGGTATTAAAACACGGACATTCGTTCAAAACATGAAAAACTGAAAAAATAACCCCACACGTATTACATGTGGGGGCATCTTCTGCCAGCAGAAGATGCACATGGGTAAAACGAGTGTGACCAATTCTAAGGCGTGTCAGGAGCACTTCCCTTTTCGGAGATTGCTGGATGGGTGTGAAATTGAGGGCTGAAACGAACGCAGCTTATTAGCTATAGCTCAATTTTGAATTTAAACCATAGAATGTTTATGACTATACAAATGTCTAAATAAATTTACGATTGTAATAAAAACAACTAGTTTTTATACTTTTTCGATAAAAACAGTTCCTCAAATGCAATTGTTGAAATACTTCGGATGATTTATTTATAAGTATTGAGGTGGATTTCCTTTTTTTTTTTTTTTTTTTTTTTTTTTTACAAACTATCATTTTCTGCTATTTAGCAATATAGGTATTGAACACAGTACGGATTTTATTACAGTTAATTTTGAACATTATCACATAATAGTTTGACGAAGATAGATATAATAGTTATGGACATTGTCAGGAAGGGGCAAGGAGGCGCACTTGCACCCACATGAATTTAAAAAAATTTAAATGTGGAGAAAAGGGGTTTGATTCACTGGTAACAAAAGTATGATATAGGTTTTAAAATATCCAATTGATAAAAAATTTAATACATAACTATTTGTTAAAATTTCTTAACAAAACTCAAAATTAAGCTCCTTGAAACCAATCCCTCCAAGGATTCCAAGGCTCCCAAACCCTCCAAGCTAATTAAAACTTAATATTAAGCGTCTTGTAACCCCTTTGGTGTCATTTGCATCCCCTGAAAAAAATTCCACTCCAGATGTTTTTCAACCTTTTTTTTTATTATATACTTTTAGTATTGTTACTCATTTGTTATATAAAAAAAAAGCTAATACTAATTTTAAATGCTATTATTAAACTAAATTACACTGATAAAAATGAAGTGAATATTGTCATTAGTCTCCAACAGGGTGCTCCAAGTATATCAGATGACTACTCCAAATAGTTTTTAAAAAAATATTATTTTCAAACCCTAAATTACACGATATAGAATGAGTTTTAGCATTTACTTTCAAATCATGTTGCAGCTGGTTTTACTTTTAATTACCCATATGTTAACATTAATGAAAATATTGCATTCGATAAAAATCAAAAATCGACTCTCCCCCTCCCATTTCTACATGTTCTCGATCCTCTTGAGTTAAGAAAAGTGGCTTAAAAAATGTCTCTGTGTCTGTCTCAGGTCAGCATTTGTCCCGAAAGGTTTAACTTACGGTGTTCAACATTTACATACGGGTTTATGGTGATGGGACCTGTCATTAAGGTTTTAGTCAAAATTGGGTATGCGTTATAAGGTAGCTGCCGTTTGAAATTTTATATTTTTTTTTTAGCAATTGCAAAAAAAAAAAAAAAAAAAAAAAAAAAAAAACCTGTTCTATCGATTTTTATCAACATTGCTGTGGTAACGCCTATTAAGGTGATCTAAACATCCCCCCATTCTGAAGTTTTCGTTGAAATTTGTTAAAGGCGTAAAAAGTTGAAAAATTAATGTCTTTTAGCCATAGTTCTACTATCTTGAGTATTGATATCAAAGACTGTTTCTCCTCTGTTTCAATTAGAAGAAAGGATAATGTTAAAATTATCGAAAAGTATAGCGTGAATTTTTCATTTTGAAGGAGCTTTTTTTCTGGGGGGGGGGGGGGGGGGCAATGTTAGAATTATCACAAAAATATGGCTATTTTCTTAATTAATGAAAACGAAAATGGTAAATTACACTAATCCATGTCAAATTTAAATACAGTGACCAATATTAAAGTGTAATTATAAGTTAAGTGATGTTGCACACTTCTAATTACGGAGAAGTTTTGTTGTATATAACTAGTTTTCGCTAAAAATTTATATTGATGTGTTTATTCTAATCAACTTATAAATCAATTGATTAAGCTAAGCTCATATAAATGTTTTTTTCTTCTTTTCTTCTTTTCTGTATGTTATCTTTTGTTCATTCTTCTATGAAAAACAATCGATAAACGATTAAAACACGATTCCTTACACTTGACTTTGACTTGCACTTTTGTGTTTTAAGCAAATTTCTCGCACTTTTAATTATTATCACAAAAGAACGTTACAATTTCTGCTCAGTATTTATCCTAATATTTTATCTATAATAAGCACAGTTAATGCAATTGAACATAAATTGTATAACTTTTCAACACTTATAAGCATAATAATTTAACAGAATGAGCATAAATTGTATTGAGAAGGATTTTTTCGGGTTAAATACTTTTGCTCTTTTAATTTGGATATGTTTGTTGTTTGTTTAAAAACTAAAAATTAATGCTTCAAGTAATTTCTTACACACACACACACATCTTAAAAGAGGTTTTTAATTTTTCCAAATAAGTTTCAAAAAGCATAATTAGAAAGACTTATTCTTGAAATAAAATAAACAAACATGTACTATCTGTTTTCATTTAAGTGGTAATTCAATAATGACAATCACGCAATTTCAATAAAGAGCAAGGGGTTTGCGAACTACATTTTTTTTTTTTTAACCATTATGTCGATTTTAAAATCGGGTTACATATCACTTACAAAGTACAGGCTATGTAAAACAATTCCGCTGATTTCAATTTTCAATTTTGTTTTCACATAATAGAAAGGTGTGTTTTGTATTAAACTATATTTTGTTATATGTTTTCTGTTTTAAGGAATTGGTAGAAGTTTTCAGTTTAAAAGAAACTGTAAAGTTTAAAATTGCACACTTGGAAAATTTGCCTTTGTTAATAAGCGCAAATTAATCTTGACTTGGGTAATAGCAAAATGAGTTATTTGATCTTGAAGTAACCAACTAGATAAAACACCAAATAATCTTGATTTTGCATATAAGTTACGGTTTTTCTATCATAAAATTAACTCTAAAGAATATCATGCTAAAACTATAAGAAGAAAGATGAAATAAAATGTTCTAATATATGGTGTATATCAAAGTGAAGGGACACTTTTGCAAAAAGGTTAAGAAATATTCAAAACTGTAGAAAACATTGAGTTTTCTCAAGAAAATCTTTTTTAGTATTTTTATCGATATTTAATCAGAAATAATAACAAGGCAGTTTTATTTATAAAAAAAATGCTTTTTTATTTGTAGGAAAGAAACAAAAAAGTTATAATGGATCTCTTAAAAATCACTAATAAGTAATGGAACACTTTGAAAAATTTTCTAATATTTTAGGAAATAAAAGTAACTTAAAGACTTTTTTCGTCTGAGAAGTGGAAAGTGCTTATATATCGTCCTTTTTTTCCAAATTTATATTCTAAAAATTATTATTTTATAGTTTAATTGCAATTTCGTTTATTAGGAATAATAGTAATTGATAGTATTTATGTCAAAATAACAATAACGTTTTCATTACTTTATTAAAAAAAAAGAAGGGGGAAGAAAAAAAAAAAGATTAACCTATAGTAAATCTTTCTAAAATGGTATTGTTATATGTGCTATGTTTTTTGATGTTATAATTAGGTTAAAAAATGACTGAAACAATACTTTAGACCAGTACACATGTTTTAATATTTTAAAAATGTCCTCTGCGTTAAATTTTTAACTAGTAATGATGTTCTAAAATATTTAAAATAACAAGTAAAGATTAAAAAAAAAAAAAAAAAAAATAACATTGCCTCACATTTTAATTTTAAGGTTTCTTATGTGAGTTTTGAATGTGGTACTAAAGAAGCAATTAAGGTTTTTTCATGCATTCTGTTAAAAAAGCTTCTACAGTTTAATCCTTGGTCTAAATCCCCTGAGAGTAACTGCTTGCGAAATGATTATTTTTAAAAATAGGGAATCATTTTTGGAACACCCTGTAAGAGAGATACTGTAGATAACTTATGAGTATTTTATGCCTATGAAATGAAATACCAATTATCTAACAAACAATGCAAAGTGGCTCTAATTAAACTGACGCAGTTTAAAGCCATCTAAAGAGTGTAGAAGGGAAAAAAAATACTTTTTTAAAACTTCAAATCAAAAGTAAACAAATCTTCATATTACTGAGACCACACTCCTGAAATTGATAATTAGAAAATAAATAAATTTGAAAATAAGTATAATGATTTGAATAGATTGAAAAATAGCTAAACTTTTCTCGAATGAAGCTTGAAGAACAACAATAATATGACAAAGATTCGTCACTTAGCTGAATTTTTTTTTTAATTTTGAGTCAAAAGCTTTATTTACAACTTTCACGATAAGGTTCATCCTGTAATGTTAATTTTCATATAGGTCCTTAAAGCGTCATTTTCTCCGTCTGGTAGCTAAATGTTATACTTTTTTTTCTTCATATATCATTTTCTAAAGGTCTAAACAGTATTTATATTAAATTTTATGAAGATTAGTTCATTAGAAGAGGTTTAGTATAGCTCTTTAAAGGAGGATTTAATGAAGGCCACACTTATTTAGAGTTATATAAATTATTATTTAAGAGTTAGCACAATTTATTTCAGTAATTGGTCCGGAAGGGAATTAATAGCCAAAAATGGTTGGATTTAGTGTTATACAGCAATAATACTAAAAAATTATTAAGGTATAGTAAATAAAAATCCAATCGGGCCGTTCTGTTACATACTTACAAAATTTTTAAAACTTACAGGTATTTTTTTGGTACATAAGTCTTTCTTTAAATTTTTCTGTGTAACTAAAATGTATAACTAAAATAATAATTCAAACATAAAAATAATAAATTAAAAAAAAATTAAAAAATCTCTAAACTTTTCTCAAATGATGCTTGAAGAGTAACAATTATATGGATGGCACAGATCCATTTCTTTGTTGAATTGTTTTTCTTTGACTCTAAAACTTCATTCACAATTTTCACGTTAAGGAAAAATTATTCGTTATTCTGTAAAATTAACTTCCGTATATGATCTTATATAAGGACCTTTACAGCTTACAAAATATTCAGAGCTGTATAAATTTCACTTTAAAATTGCACTGCTTGCGTCTGCGCTTTGTCTAAATAGGGCAAATGTATTTGAAGGAATGAGGACTCATCACGTTATCCAAAGCAGAATTTTATGTTTTGTATGTTCTCGTTAAAAGAAGGAAAATCCTTATATTGTCCTTATCTAATTGGATGGGGGCAAAGTCAAACTGATTGCGTTAAAGAATGTCACGTTAAACGTGTTTATGGTGACAAGATTCGACCCCACATTATTGATGATACTCATTATTTTATCAAATCATCTAATTACTTGAAAATAATAACTCGGACTTAAGATTTTTCTCTTTGAGTATTATAATTGATGTATCAAATTGGGGATTTTCTGATCTAACCTTGATTGTTAAAGCATTTATTAATTTAGAAAGTCTATGAAAGTACCTTATTTGAATTACTCAGCCAAGCGATACACAGATTAGCTCGGCTCCTGGGAACCTTCATTATTATTAGTCTAGACATAAAAAAAAATAATCCCATATCCGTGAATAGTTTATGAACACAACACAAAACCAGGCTTAATTCTTACCAACCACACAAGCAACATCCAAAAAATCGCTTGTCTGTTGCATTTCCCTTGTTCTTAGGAAATCCATTTTTAAATAATAACTATTGTATTTCCTGCCTCTCCAGCGCATCTCATTACACACGAAATACAATCCGGCGGTGTCCTTTGATCCTCAGTCGCAGCTTTATGGACATTTTAATGATTTCGAACGAAAAGCATCTCCAAACAGAACAATCCCATCTTCTTTTGTCCTTGCGAAATTCGAAAAGCAAAGTCCCTCTCCAATAAATCAGATATGCTGCCATACGGCATTCAAATGATTCGCTATTTTCGTCATTCTATCCCCGCCTACCTTAGGTCCGTTTTAGCTTGTTGCGTCACATCCAAGATAGTTATCTGTCTTGTGTCTCTCTATTAGCAGTACATGTACATGGACTGCAAGCGTAATGTATGGAAATTCGGTCCACTCTACCAGGCATGACCAATGACGGGCTTTCGAGTTGAGATATGGCCTCTCTATTTGCATAAAGGTAGAGGATTCCGTTTGCGAATTGCCTTTATCAGGACTGCTGGAACGGCTGGAGGCGATTGATGATTGGTTGGACATAATTCGAAAGTTATTTTTATATAATTTGGACGTATAACAATGACTGAGAGTAGCATAGATGGACTTGGAATAAGTTCTTGAGATGGACGGTTGGCCTTGTCCACGTGGATAAAAACAAATTAATTGCATGATTTCAATAGGAATTCGAAAGAAATTACGTGTTTTTGGAGAGGGAACTTAGATTTAATGGATCTAGTATCTAGTCGGGGATATCTTTGTGGATTAATCATACCGAGGTGTACATTGGTTGCATTGAAGTTTTTCTGTCTCAAGTATTTCACTATAAAAACTCGTCAGGGCAGAGGTTGGTTGTTTTCAGATTATCTGGCGCCGTCAGCAACACGAGGGCTATAATGCGCCGAAACATTCGTCATTAGACAAGCCAACATACATTTACAAACACCCATGCCTAACACGGGACTCGAACCCGCAACCTCGCGGTCTAGAAAGCTAGCACGCTAACCACTATACCGATTGGTCGGCCGTCAGGGCAGAGGATATGCGTAAAAAAAAATAAAAAAAATAAAGAAGTCTTTTAAATGAAAACTGTCCTTGACTGAGAGGAAATATGGAAAACTTTCACTAGGCAGTACGATAACCGACACGAGACTATTTGTCACGACCGCCACAGTGTCTACTTAGTTTAATAAGAGAGAATACAGACTCGATTGTGAGACTTCTTGTACCGTGATGTAGAAATATGCATTATTATGTAGATGACAAGTTATTTTCGAGGTTAAAAAATAATCGTTTTATATGTTTCAAAGCATGAGAAGACACTCTTGTTTATCTCGATCCATAACTTAAAAATATGCTATCCCGAATTTCAATTAAATATATCTAAGAACTAAAATCCTTGTATAAGCAGCCGACCAAACGGTGTAGTGGTTAGCATGCTAGCTTCTAGACCGCGAGGTTGCGGGTTCGAGTCCCGTGTTGGCATGGGTGTTTGTAAATGTATGTAGGCTTGTCTAATGACGAATGTTTCGGCGCATTATAGCCCTCGTGTTGCTGAAGGCGCCAGATAATCTGAATACAACCAACCAACCTTGTATAAGCAAGTTAAAGCTCATTGAGTTGACAAGATTACATTATTTGTACAATTATGAGTATAATTTTGAATTGGTTGAAATCTATTGAAGTATTTTCTAGGCTTTCAAAACAGAATAACTTTTTTCTGGAGAAATCATATATTAGTGAAATAATTTAAGTTTAATCAAAGAAAAAGAACTGCTTGAATAAACAACTCAAGTTGTTCTTTAATTTTTTTTTTTTTTTTTTTTTAATTTTTAACTTCTTAGTTAACACATCTTATCAGATTCTTAAACAAATATAATTATAAATAACAGTTCCCTTATGGTATTGATTCTCACAATTGGTTTCGAACTTTGGGAAAAAAACTTATCTAAATTTACATACTGTTAATTACAATTTTACTATACTTACAGTAATCTTATCATGAGAAGTTTATATATTTTTATATAAATGTGTATAGTTAACGTATGGGCTGTTGCATTTCTTAGAATTTATTTATGGGCATATGATTATTCTGCCAAAATGATTTATGAAAAGAATTTGTAAAAATGTTTTTGTGTACATTTAAATAAATAGTAATGTAAACTTAAACCTATTCTAATTTTTGCCTTCTTTTTGATTTAAAATAAAATATCAAAATTAATTAATAAAATAATCAATTTTCACGGACTTTTTCTGTTTTGGTAAATATATTAATGATATTTGTTGACGTATCAAAGAGAGAATGATATGTTAAAATTTAAAGGTAACAAATTAATAAATTCGTTATGTTTGGCTTAAAATATTATTCTGAGTAAATATTTATCTTTATCAAATATAAGCTTTCATAAAAGGCAAAAATTGTACAGTATTTTACTTGTAATTTACTTCCACTAAAATGTGTATAATCTAAGCGATTTTTTAATCATAATAAGTATCACATATATCTTTTAGTGGATTTCATATATTTTTGTAATGACCAACATTATAAGTAAATAGTTTGTTTGATAATAAAATTTCCCCCAAGTATTAGTAATTACATTCACTGAAAGTTCTTTACTTTTGCGTTGAAATTTAAATGAATCTTTCCAGTAATAAAGCACTTCAGTATGATAGTGCAAAAATAATTTAATATTCACTGAAATCAGTGAGTTAAGCACTGAATTAAAATACTATAAAATTAAAGTTTTCACTTGAATTTAAGGGGTTTACATAATTTTCGGTTCATTTTAAAAATTGAATAATACATCTTAGTAAAAATTAATATTTAAATGGTATTTCTTTATTGGCATCTTACACACCTAATTTCAACTGAATTACTAAATATTTTGTAATATTTCACATTGACTGAGTGACTATTTTAGTTCCACTGATATTTTTTTTAAATGATAGTGCGGTAAAAAAAAGAGGTATGAAAATTGAAATAAATGTACTTGGGGAGGGGGGGGGGGGATCAAATGTTATGTTAAATTGTTTAAAAAACACATTTAGAAAGAATTAGCTTTCAAGATTAGAAATATCTTTTAGACCGCAAACTCTCTTGTTGGGGACTCTTTTGTTCCACAAAATTAAGTACTATTTTTTATTGAAAATAATAGAATAACAAACTTTCCTATTACGATTATCGAATTATTACATTACACAATCTAAATTACATTAAACTATGCACTTATTCAGCCATAAAGAGGATTTTTTTTCCTTCTAATTTATTACTTAATATTTCCATATTCTGTTTTTGTGTTTAAACAAAAAGTATTCCAGAAATGTTACTTGATTTTATTTAAACTTGGTTATTTTGACTAACTAAATTTAATAGAGAGCAGAGAATAGAATCTTTTTATTTGATTGATTTAACTTCTTCATAGACAAATACACACAGATTAAAAACCTGACATGTTAATAAAAATTTGAATAAGTTTATTTTATTAGGATAAAAAAAAATTCTAGTTATTTTTTGGGGTTTATTTAAGTTTTTTTTTTTTTTTTTTTTTTTAAACATTTCAACTTAATTAGAAGTTCACACCAAAACACTTAATAATACATTCAATAATAAAAATGTTAAAGTAGAGTTTAAAACAATTTTTTTTATGTATTTTTTTGGTATGAACATAAAAAAGTAACTGCTAAGACAATGTTGCGAATCGGCTGAGCTTTAGAAATAGACAAAATTTAAGCTATTTTTTTTTTCTATTTGTCCGCAACCATGAAAATAAGCCAAAAAGAAAGAGTTGAGCTAGAAATAAATAATAAAAAAACAAACAAAAAACCTCTCCCTTCTACTTAGTAAAAGGAAAAAGAGATAAAAACCCTCCAGCAGAAAAAATTTGTACTTTCTCTCTTCCTGCTTTTTAGTATATACCTGATCTTTCTTCTGTAAAACAGGACTCCTTTTCTAACGTTGCGCCCTCTAGTGAGGTAATATAGAATTATTGCAGTTTATCGTCAGTTGATTTTCTCTTTCGTTTATGTTTCGTTTATGTTTACTTATCTCGCTGTGTTTGTTAAAGATTAGTGACACGTTTCGATTATAGGAAAAAAAAAAAAAAAAAAAAATGAAAAAAAAAAAAAATGAAAGTAATATATAAAATGTACAGATTAATTAGTTTTTTCTTTTGTTTTCTTTTTTTTTTCTTGTTTAATTATAAAAGTAACTATTTTTTTCCCCTTTTATCACATATTTAGAAATGATATAAAAACTATTTTTGAAAGTGACATTCTTTCTTATTGTACTTTTACTTCGATGTTTTTATGTGCGTGTAATTTGTTAGTGAAGTAAAAATAAAACGAATTTTCAGATGTTTGTGATAAAAATTAATTTTCATATTAAAATAGCAAAAATATTGGAAAATATTGATAAAATGTGTCAGCATACTTTATGAGTATTTTTTTACTTGGTTGTTCCACATTTTTTTCATTCTAAACAAAAGCAGGAATTTTCCCCTTGCATAATCAATTTAATTATAGAAACAATTTCATAATTTCGTAAAAGACTTAACTTTTCATTATCTCTCTTCTTTCGAATAAGATAAAAATTATTTAAAAAAAATATTTATAATAGCATCTTTCAATGTATTCCAAAATAAGTAGAAATTTTACTAGAATGTACATTTGAACACAAGTAGCTAGCAGTGTAAATTTTTTTAAGGACAAAATTTAAAATTGAAACATTTGACTGAAATGGTCCTTTTAGTAAAACAATTATATAAAAAATATTTATGATAATAAGAATTTCCAATGTTTTTCAAAGTAAGTAGTATTTTTACTAGAATGTATTTTTGAACATAACTAGAAAGTATTATAACATTTGTAAGAACTAAATTTCAAATTGAAATATTTAACGGAAATGGTCTTTTTAATAAAACAACTATACAAAAATATCTATAATAATAAGAATTTTCAATGTATTTTAAAATATTGGCATTCTTACAAGTACGTACATTTGAACATAAGTAGTGTCACTTTTGTAAGAAAGTTTTAAATTGAAATATTTTACAGAAACTGTAAGATATTTTTGGAAAGTCATCGTTATACCCTTGATGTTATTGGTATGGGACTTAGCCATTTAAAAAAAATAAAATATTTTTATGTAATGAAATTTTCTCTCCTTTTATACCAATTAAGTGTTTATCTACTAAACCCAGCTAATTTTTTGGAGAACTGCGCTATTTCAGAGGCATTGTCAGTTTGTAGCTGCTTCATAGACTTAAAAGTTTCCTTTTTTGGCTACAATATCTACCAAAGTATTGCTTTAAAACAAATTAATTTTTATGCCAAGTATAACAACAGAAACAAAAGATCATTAAAAATTTTCGTACGGAATATAAAAAGATATTTTTATTATCCTTTAGTAAGTTTTTAAAAGATGGTTTTTACAAAATTTGTAAAAATATTAATAATAAAAAAACTATATTTATTTCCCACCCTCAAATTTTGTTAAGAATCTGTCAAGTTATTTAAAGATTTTTTTTCAAAAATGACCGAATCTTTCCCTCGCATGAATACCCAAGCACTATTTTTCACGACGACAACTGTCAGCATCACTCCCTCCCAAGTTAAAAATAAGCTTATATGATAAACACTTAAGATATGTAGACATTAATCTAAAACTGAGCAGTTTATACCTACCACTAAATCACACCAGGTGCATTAAAAATAAGTCTCACCAATTAATTACATCTATTTTTAAGTCTAATAGAGGCGATTTATAACGAGAATATATATAAATATATATAAAAAAAATATGCCCCTAACCTTCCTTACAGACACTATCTTCCACTTAAGTACACACGTCATATTCTATACCTCCCGTCTGATTGAGAATAACGTTTTAAGACCAAAATTCTGTTCAATTTGGATCTTAATGTGGAGACCTAAATATACCAACAGTAATTTGTTGATCATCAATCTTTTTAAACCTGCCCGAGGCTCCTTGGCAATAAAATAATCCGAGTTTAAAGAGATACAATTCTAATTCTTTTCTACAATTCTAATGTGTGTGGTAATTGTTTCCTGTCATATTAAGGTGACTAATAGGCTTTCCAGCAGTTTTTTGGTGATGAACTTTTCATTATTTTGGCCGCAACTGCTAATTTTTTTATTATTTTCATTTTATAAATTAACTTATTTGGCCACAAAGTTCAGTTCTTAATGTTTTATTGATCTGTTTCTGTTAGATTTCATGAAATGTATTTATGCTGTGTACATTTGGCGTGACTGTTGTCGCTTTTATAAAAACTAATTGGTTAGAAAAAGACCATGGCGCTTTGATAAGTACAGTTGACCGATTATTTAACAGTTTTTTCTTCAGTTAGCCATAATTTAATCTAGTTTACAGATTGCCTTATTTTTTATTACCATAATAGAATTTTCATTTATTTGAAGCCTTTGTGATTTATCTGTTGGCTTAATGTGGTTTGATTTTCTTAGCAAAAATACAATTATAAATAATGTATGTGGTGCGTTGTTTCATGAATGCAAGTTTAATGATGAGGATATGGGAAAGAAATATACACTTAAACTTGTGAAATTTTCACATGTTAGTTCAGTATGGGTGTTATAGAAAATAAAAATTGCGTGTTAAAATTTATCTATAGTATTGAAATAAAAAATTCCAAGGGGCGGGAGAATACAATGTTAATTGAAGTATGGTATATGGCCAGTGGTAGAAGTGGGAAAAGAAAAGTGGGGGGGGGGGATGCTCAAAAGTTAGTGACAAGTGTACCCCCCTTCCCCTCCCAAAGATAAATATTATAATTTCGTATCTTATAATAAAATATTCACTAGTAAAGAAATAGTTTATACTTTCTAACACTAATTTTGAAAAAAGATACACAATTTATTGTTATTTTAATGAATATTCAGTGACTTAGTTTTTTCACTTGGAAGTACGAGATAAAATAAAGTAATAATTCCACATTATATACATAACTGATTATTTAAATTTAAATAGTGCTTCCAAACGTGCATACTCTCATGAAATTAAATTAATTGAGAACTCTCCAAGTGTAACAGAATTTGTTAATAAAAATACTCGTATCATTATACAAAGTAGTATTACACTTTAATAACAGTTTGATATTTATATATACAACATAAATAGTGTTTTTTTTTTTTTTTTTTTTTTTTTTAATTTTTTTTTTTTATAAATACATTTGAAAACTTTAAATCACTTTTTCTCTCTGTCACTTCATTTAAAGGTTAATTTTCTTTAGAAATTTTTAGACGGGCTGAGACATTTTAAAAGTGAGGGGACGCATTTCAGTGTTTTTAGAGGTGAGGGGACGCATGTGTGTTTTCTTGAAAAGTGGGGGGACGCGTCCCCCCACGTATACCCACACTTCTAGCACTGTATATGACCACTATTGCATCCTTCCTTCCCCTACCACTAGATAAATTTTGATAGAATTATTTGCTATAATTGTGTTAGAAATTGATGAGTTTTTGCTAAAAAAGGTGAATTAATCTTATACAATAAAATAATACAAAATTTAACGGATTTTTTACTCTTTTATTGTGAGTAAATCTGTAAGATTTTTGAAGACTCACATTGAGATAGATAATTAAAATACTTTTTCCAATTCTCCCTCACAATGTCTTAAAATGAAAGATATACTTTTTATTCAGATACCATATAACGTGTTATTGAAATGACGATTAAAACGAGTTAGCGATTATCTTCTACCACCTTGTGGTTGTTATAATTCTAAAAGCAACAACAAGACATTTGCTTAGTACTCAATGCAAGTTCTGCTCGTTTCAAAAGTAATGGATAGGTTTATTTTAAACTCTTGCGTCTATGAATATTTTAATACTCTAATTTGTGAAGCTCCATTAGCTACTTTTGACTTCTTCGTGAACCACATATGGTCCACAGAACATGGGACCACTGATTTAAATAAAAAAAAAATATGTAAGATGACGTAACATATCAATGTTGTTGATATAAAGATTCTAGAAATATAATAATTTGCTGCTGTAACAAAGAAGTAATTTGTTAAAATGTACTTCAATAGATGAAAGGATAATAAGTAAGTTATTACAAAAAGACAGCAAAAAGTTATTAGCAATTTGTTTTTTGTAGGAGCATGGCACTCTTCGATTGTTTCTCTAAGATAAATACTCGAACCCTTCTGTGCTCTTATCCTATCCTACCTTTAAGAATGAACTAACTGCAGATGTGTGTTGATGGATCATTGAACTTTTAGCAGGATATGTTATGAACTTTAATTTAATTTCTTAATTGATATATTTATTTCAAATTAAAAGTTATTTAAGTTTGCAAGCCTGATATCCAAGTGTGATGTGAATAAAACTTCAACAACATCAATATAGCTTTATTTATTGTTCACTTACTTTCCTACCTTCTATCATTTTTACCACTTAAAAAGTAATGACTTTTTTTTTATTAAAATTCTCTAACAAAGCTAAATTAGTTAAACTACGGATATTTCAACTAAAAAGTAATCCCAATTCCCAATTTGATTCATCACTTTATTAAAAAAAAAATAAACATATTCTGACTCAGCAAGCAAGTGCACATTTGCCCTCCAGAAACATTTACTTAGTAAACCTATAACCAAAGTCCTTACAATATTGGTACTTTTCCTATCAAGCTGGTTTTTTTCCAATCTTCCATTCCTCTCAAGTCGGTCAACGCGCGGCTCGTTAAACAGATTTAATCATTCATCCCTCCCGATAGAAGACGTGATAACCACAATCTTAAGATAACGACTTGAACGTTCATTGAAACAAAGCGGGGGCTATGTTTGAAGTCTTTATCTTGTTAGATCCCTCAAAAATTCTGCAATGATTAAGTACATCTTAAGGGTGCGGAAGCCACTCCTTACCATGAATATTCTGCCTCTACTTCAAAGTCGATGGCGTACGGTATATTTCCGCTGAATTAGTTTCATAGATTGGATCGCATTACGCTTGCGTGGCACACGTTAGTGTACTTACCTGTGGTACAATGTTAACATTGTATTACATTGTAATAACCGTTTAGGGAGCTGTAATAGAAATATGGATGAATTTTGTATGTGATTATGCGATTGTTATGTAATCTGATTGTCAAGTTTATTGGGATTAGATTCTTAAATTGTAGTTGATTTATGGAATTTTTCAATCGACCTTTTCTGGTAGCCTCTGAAAAAATGGTTTATGTATAGGAGGTGGATATTGCTTAAAGGTATTGTATGAGCAAATGCTCATGTTATATTGCTTAAAGAAAAGGCAAGAGCGTGTTTGATTTCTTTAAAACAACTCGGTATTCATTGCATATGTTAGCTAAATGTAGAAAAACAAATAATTTTTTTAACAAAATGACAATTTGAAAATATTCATTTAAAAAAAAAAAAAAAAAAATTAATTTACATAAATAAAATTTTAATTTCAACTGCCCCTATATAATGATTAAGTTTTACTAAGATTAAACGTTATTCGAATGAAAAATACAGATTTTTATATATCACACAGTGGCCACAGAACCGGGAAAATCTGGAAATCAGGGAAATGTCAGAAAACTTTCTGATTCTGGAAAAAATCAGGGAAATGTCAGGGAATTTTTAAAAATTTCATGAACTTCATGGAAATTTTGTATTGTTTAAGGCATGTTCATCCATATTTTGGCGCTATTTACCCAGAGATTTGTGGTGGTAACCGTTAGAAGTTTAGTGTTACGGAATAATTTAAACTTTTCATTATTACAAGCAAAACTATTTTTTTTTTTTTCTTATTATCTCTTTAGCATACATGTTCTATTTGATCAAGGTGTCTAGACATTTGGAAAACCTAAGAAAATAGGTGAAATTTGAAAAAAAAAAAAACGTTTGCCCTAAAATCAGGAAATTTTTTAGAAATCTGTCAGGGAAATCAGGGAATTATCAGGGAACTTTTTTTCCCTGAATTTTGTGACCACCCTGTACACTTCGACTACAATAGATAAAAAATATGAGAAGTTGTGTTGGAAAGCTTTTGTAATAGTTTGTTAAATTTTATTTAATATTTGTAATGATATATTAAATTTTATTACTGAATATTTACAAGGAAAAGTAAAAAGCAAACAAGTTTTTATAAATGAGTACAATACTCTTAAGTATAAGCTATTATGCAATTTTGGTGGGATGATCGGCCTAGAACTCAAAGGATATACGTTTCATCTGCAAATTTAAAAAATAATGAGCAATACTAGAAAAAAGGCAAATCATGTTTCGCTAATATAAATTCCGAGACAAAAAATAATAATTAACAAACATAGAATTTTTGCCATTGCTTATTTAAATTTATAATAGGATTCATTTATAGAAACAAATTAATTAATTAACTTTATTCTACTTTCATTAGCTGCACAGTGTACAATTACAAGTTTCCTTACATTTCCAATTCAAGATATTAATATAATAATAATAATAATAGCAACATTGATAATCTCCAAATAACATTGATATTCCAACAGAACAACTGAATAATTCACAACCTTCCATCTTTACATTTCAGAGAGAATTACCGAAAACAGAATCCCCAAAAATCCCTCCATCCCAAAAAGAAACATCCCATTCCCAAAAGAGAATAGGGAGGGATTTCTTTTACTAATATTAACTCCGAGCCTCACTCGCCCCATTGCTGACACACACTCACAAAAAAAGTCAATTAAACATCCCTCCGAAAACTACGGCTACGGACTTAATTAGCGTTTAAAAGATTTACCGAAAAGCCGTGCACAACATTATTTCTATGCTACGGATCTAGACTCCCAAGAGCCATCCCTGCATTACCTCCATAATTTTCTCGCTCCAGCATCCTTCTTTCTCTAAAACGCAACCATTAGATTAGTTCCCTCAAAATAAAACGACTTCCCTCTCTTTAAACGTGTCACATTTTTACCGCCGTGCAGCCGCGGAAGAACAAAAACGACGCCTGCTCTCCATCCTCCCAAAATCTGCTTTCTCTCTCTCGTTTCATCTCCATTCTCCTCAACTCTTTCCTCCCTTAAAAAACTTTTTCACAAACTCCTCCGCGCTTTCAGAGAAAAAGTTTTCTCCATCCCTCCCCCTCCCCCTCCACACATCCAGATGCGCATGTGTGTTCATATGTATACAAAAGGCGTTCATCTAATTCGGTCGATATGTAGAAAAGAAATCTACCGTGTTTGTTCGCTGAGGAAAAATTAAAAAGCCACCCCCCCCTCTCTCTCTTCTCTCCTCTAATTAACGCTGCCAAGTTATGGGGAGAGGCTTTTGCTAATGAAATTAATCGATACATATGAAGAGTGTTTATGTGGTGATCTTATTGCAATAGTGGTCTAACTTCCATTAAGAATGTTATGTGTTTACATTGTACTAAACTAGGTTAGTAAACAACCCTTTTCTGCGTGGAATGTAATTCAAAACTTGATATTCTGGAATTTGATATCATATTTTTTATTCTTATATTTATTTTAAGAAAGGTTTACAGAAGTGTCTGCTTAATGAATGCAAAGCGTTATATTTTAAAATAATTTAATGAAATTTTATTTTCGTTTGTCGAAGGATTTTTAACAAAATTTATTTCCTTTTGTAATTTATCTGCTTCCAGAAGATTTTAATCTCACTTAATTTATGTTAAAATAATTGTATTAAAATAGCTAAATGTTATAATTATTTAAAAATAATTTGAAGTTATAAAACTAATTAAATGTTATAAAATTAATTAAATGTTATAAAATTAATTAAATGTTATAATTACATAAAAATAATTAAATGTCTAACTATATTAAAATGGCGAAATATATCAAATTAATTGAATTTTTTAAATACTTTATTTATTTTTATGTAATTATAACATTACATTATTTTTAATTGTTTATAAGGTTTAATTATTTAATATAATTGCAACATTGAATTGTTTTAACTTCATTATTATAACAATGTTGTTTTAACGTGGATTAATTTTTTCAGGATTTAAATTAAGTTTATCTTAAATCTTGTCATTCCTAATAAACAAAAGTTAGAATAAAAGTTAAATTAATAAAATAAAAATTAAATTAAAAATTAATTAATTAACTGAAAAAACGAAAAAAATAACTTACAGCTCTATAGCAAATATCTATCGTATCTACAACTTATTCTATAAACACTCTTAAACCAAAATTCTTTGATGTGATATAATATTGAAAACCAAGCCAACTCCAATTATGCAATAGAGAGTTAGACCATTATTAAACTAACATCATCGTGTATGCACACATGTACACATCCATCCGCGCTCTCTGGCGGGAAAAATAAATTCATCTTTAAAAGAGGGACTAATTGTGCATATTTTGGGTTTTTGCATCAGGAGCGAACTTGGGATTTTGATCGCTGTGGATGATAAAGCGAAGCAGAGGCGCAGTTTGTTTCGCAGCTTCGTTCTGCGCTGAACATTCGCTTTGTTGAAAAGTCTTTTTTTCCGAACTTGTTTGGCGTAAAAACGGGATGGAATGCCTGCCTTTCACAGGGTTGTGAAGTTTATGCGTCCAATATGGCGTCGTGTAGTTTATGGAGTGAAGTTGAGTTGGAGATCGATTGCTGCGGGTGTTGTTAAATTGTTATTTGCCTACTTGGCTGCTTTGAATGTGATCCGATATTACTTAGAAATCAGATTATAATTTGTCAATATAATAATATTTTGTAATGACCTTTTAAAAAGTTATTTAAAAAAATAATAATAAAATTCAATTGCCTTCAAAGTGACCTACACATAATAAGCACCCACCCCCCCATCCAGATAGTACATATTGTTCCCGGGACGTTCTTTTTGCATCCCGAACGTCCAAATTTGAATCATCTGATAAAAGGGATCAATTTTGGATGAGCTGGTGACGTCTACTTAAGGCTTCAAAATTAAGGGAACAAACGCGATATCCTGAGCATTCATACTTCACATCTATGGTACAAATACGACGTTCTGAAGGTGTTCTAAGTATGCCCTCGAATGAATTACAATTTCGAACGACCAAATGTCATCCTTTTTGATCCTTAGTCTAACGCTCAAGTGATATACATACCCAGGATAACCAATTTTATTTTTTTTAGGATGCTATTCCAAATTTATTTTTTATTTCTTGAATGTATTTTGTGAATACTTCAATGCATTCTGCAATTTCATTAATAAATTACAATGAGGAACTTTCACGTTTTTTGGTTTTATTTTTAAATAAAAGTAGAGAAAAAGTCATGAAAAACATACCATTCTTTCAAAAATTTCAGCTCGGATAGATATTTAAAAAAAATATTTAGTTTTTCGCTTTGGCGAGAAAAAGCTACTTTTGCGTGTGACGTCAACGCGCAGATGATGAACCAGTCTAAAACCTGTTTTAGACGAGTTTCCTACTCGGATTTTCGACGGAATCTATGCGTAACTACGTCACAGTTTTTTTATGCGTTTTTGGTCACGTGACTTTTGCTTTGATTTCAGCTAATTTCAAACTCGATTTTTTATTAATTGATAGATTGAAAGATAAAAAATAATTGCCCTGTTCAAATATATTTGCTGGATAACACTAAAAAATACAAAAAAAAAATCATTTTCCTCACTTGTGCAAGTTCCTCATTGTATCAAAACATTAATATAAATAGTTTCTTTCATATAAGTTTTAGAATTAATTTCAGAAAATTTACTTTAATTGTAAAAACTTCTAAGTAACCATTAATTTAGAAAACCTAAGGATTTAAACAGCACTTGCCATCCCCAATTTTGATCCAAAATGAAAGAGACGAACTATGGGCGTTCTTGAACGTTAGCTTAGAACTTCACAGTGATGTGACAAACTTAATGTCCTTGGGCCGTCCTCTAAACACTTTAAATGAATGGTAATAATTCATTGTTTTGGTTCACTAAAATTTCAATAAAACATATTCAATGAATAATCATCTTTTGCGATTTCAAGTTTAAAAAAATTTTAATAATAAATAAAATAATTACAAAATTCATTCGAACAGTTTCTATAGTTTTTAAGAAACTGTGCTTTTCATATTTACCAGATTTATTTGATATTTCGCCACATTTAAATTTTTGTCTTTTTTTAACAATTTTGTCTTTGAAGCAAAAACTTCATTCAAATCGTCGCATTAGATTAAAAATAACCCGTGTATTTTACAATTTATTTGACGTTCCCTCAAGTACGAAATTTAATAATTAGACCTACCTATAAAAATTCTTAACATTACGAAACAAATTTTTTACTGAAATCGAACTGGTAGTTCTCGAGAAATCTAGGGACATACATACTAGTATATACTTAAGTCAAATTGAAAATGGCCTTTTTGAATCGGTTAAAAATTCCTAATTTTCTTTTAAAAGTTTATCTTCAGTCATTTCTGCCCCATAGACCAGATACATTATTTTTCCAGTCACATTGCTGGAATTTTTCTTCGAAACCAGATGTAGGAACAAAGCTTCGATTTTGTTTATTTCTTTATGGCTTACTTGCCGTCATACAGTCGATATGAAACTTTGCAGATTGGCTCGTTGTTGATAGCAATATATTCTATCAAGTTTTGAGGTTGTCACTAAATCGACGCTTTTACATAGTCTTCTATCAACGTTTCTGAGGATTTATTAATCCAATGGCCGTCATCCAATCAAGTTGAAATTTGACAAATAAGAATCATTGAAGTTGAGAATGCATTCTATCAAATTTTGGGGACTGTTCCGCTTTTACATACGCTTCTGTTGACTAGCCGGAGGGCTAGCAACACACTTGCCGTCATCCAATCGAGGTGAAACTTGGCTGATAAACACGTTTTTGATGACAATGCATTCTATCAAGTTTTGTGGGGACAATAGTTAGTTAATGGCAAGGAATTGATGGTTTTCATCGTAATGGTCAACCACTATGAAAAATCGATCTGATCTCAAAACCACTTGTTGTATTGCACTTAAAAGTTGAACAATGAATATAAAGGCTTTATATTAAAAACTTTGCTTTCAAGGGTTAATTATTTAGACAATGTCTTCCAAATTAAAAAAATTTCTTACATTTAAATGTAGAAAAAGGGATTGCTATCACTGTCTAAACATTTGATGAAAAAAAGTCTTCTATTTTAAAATGGTATTTCAATAGATATTATGTTGGTTAAATATGCATTGGATTAAGATGTATTTACTCTTTCATACCCAAGGCTAATGAAGCAGCTTAGTTTAACAAAATCCATAAAAATAAATAATAAAAAAACTTATCAGGAAAGCGTCTTAGGAACCAACAGTACAACTTGTTTCTCAGTACTATAAAACTTTTTTATTTGTTTTTATAGTAGGTCTGAATGCAGCTTGCGCATTTAGGATTGCTAAGAGGAATAACCTTTTTGAAAGTTCATCGGAGTTAGATGTTGTATTCTGTTGCTGAGATATAAGGTTCCTTAAATTTTCTCAATCTGCTTAAATTGCTATTTTCTATACTAATGCCATCTACTGTCTACTATAACTTTTTATTATTATTTTAATTTTCAAGCAAATAAATTGGCACTTACAAATCGTCAGAAGGGGAGGTTTTAGCCTTTAATGTAGTATATCATTTAGCAATTTTTGTTTTGTATGAAAGGAGAAAAAGTTATCATTACAGTAATGAAAAATTACGTCCGGAATAATATGTAATATAGTTTTCAAAACACTTTTGAAGAATTAATTATATTATTAAGATTTGAAAAATTAATGGAAAATTGGTAAGTGGATTTTTCTATAATGAAGATTAAAATACAATTTATGTTAAGAGTTAGAAGAGAAAATCAAGTTAGATAGAAATGGGTTGGATCGAAAACAACATCAAACAATCTTTTGATATACTTAATAAACTGAGATTAAGGAAATCGTAAATAAAAAGCCATTTCACTCCCTTTGTTTGCAGACGCTGCGATTTACCTGCTCGTGATTTAACGTTTGTTTAGTTAAGGAAAAATGCCTTGAAACACCAAGAAGCAAATGAGGAATGGACAAAAAGGCGAATTACGTTTAGATATTTGTTCTTTCAAATCCTTTTCTAATTAGAACTTACTTGAAGATTTGAATGTGTATTTGATCTTTGCTATATGAAGAAAGAAATAATCATAAAAAACGCGTGGAAATTGGGTTGAATTCCTTGAATTAAAAATTGTAGTTTTAAAGAGTAAAATATATTTGAGTGTGAGAATTATTTGTTTGAATTATCTTGATAAACATATTAATTTCGAACACATAGCTGTTAGGGAAAAAACGCATTCCTTCTGAGAGTTAAAGTAAATATTGTTCATTTACATTTTATGTTTGAAATGGCATAATTCTTTATTTGAAATTTGCTTCTTCCAGTATGATCCATTTTGATGTTAATCCTCTCAATTTTCAATAAGGTCAAAGAAAAATTGTCATGAAATGTGTTACAGAATGAATGAAATTTAATTAACACGTTGATGCAACAAAATTAATCCTTCATCTAAGCGGGTATTTTTAAAATATTTCTTTTGTTTAAATATATTTAATTTAAATTAGGATTAGAAGTAGGATTTATAATCTTCCGTATATTAGATTTAAAATTTATATAATTATTCTACAAAATCTTTTGGAGAAAGAAAGAACTGTTCAAGAATATTTCCGCCTTGTAATATTTGAAAATGAGACAATTTTTCCCTTCTTGAATTTCTTATGTATAAGTAACAATATCTATCAATTTTATCTGCTTCGAAATAAGTATTGAAACATATAGCATTCAATTACATTAACTTAAAAGCAGTTAGGTTTTTATTTTCTAAAGGTGAAATCTGTACGAAATTGTATTACGTCTTATACAGCCCGAATCATTTGATAACTATTCCTAATTTAAGAATGTTTCAGCTTTTCAATTTAATATATCTAGAAGGTATATAAAACATTCTACTAGTGGAAAGTAAGTGTCCATTATTTAGTAGGCGGGCACTATAATTTTTGTGTCGTAAAGATTATCCTTAGAAAATA
This sequence comes from Linyphia triangularis, assembly GCA_963978545.1. NCBI lineage: Eukaryota > Metazoa > Arthropoda > Arachnida > Araneae > Linyphiidae > Linyphia > Linyphia triangularis. Next base: position 70,697,943 of record OZ021726.1, read on the forward strand.
CTTATTGATGTGGCATAGCTCGGTATGCAAACATTTAAATATAAACTTTATTTCACAATCAAAATACAATTGCTGTTTGTGCTTTTAATATATCGTCGACTTAGAGTGAAAAGATGCTACTTTTACTTTTAGTCTACATTTTTTTTTTATTTTGGTATATTTGAAAACAGGAAGACCTATTGATTATTAAAAGCTTCAATTTGATCACTGAAAAAAATTGTGATAAGTTAGTGATACGCAAAAGAGTTCATGTTTAATTTTGAACTTTAGAAGGCTCTTTGCTCTTCTGAAAACTTTGAAAAATTGGAATTGGCACCCTTTTCACTCTCAGACGATGTAATTGAATTTATAACTGTTAGAAAATGATCTAAACCAGTTACTCTTACTTTTTGAGCCATTGTTTTGCTAACTAAAATGCCTCTCATTGACTTATATTGAAAATGCAGACTTTAAATCACAACTCTGTAATAAAAGTTAGCACAATATCAAAACTGAGTCCCCATAATTTAAAGTTTAGACACAAGCAGCTATTCGACAACTGAAACCAAATCTTCGCTGTTGCATAACACGAAATTAATGGCTCGACCTTCGGTTGACAATGGCGAAAAGCCGCTCTTGTGAATGCAATCATTTTTAATTATTCCCTTTTTTTCGCAGGTGACCTCCAATGGAGCTTGTCGAGATACAGCAGCATGATAAGAGACGTCATTGACCATGTCTCGGCGAAGGTGCATAAGCGGCAGCCACCTTCACTTGGTGAGTGGCAGAACACGTTGTTTCCCAGTCATTTTAGTGTGTTTTAGTAGTTGTGTTTGGATAGCTTCTCAATTTATATTTCCTGGCCACTGAGATTGAGGCTCGTCCATGAAGGAATAGGTATTGAAATGCACTTAATTTTGTGCTCTAGTATTTCGGTAGTAACTGAATAACAATTTAACCCTTTATTTGCTGACTTTTACTACTGAAGTCCTATCAGTTTTCTCATGTTATTGTATTTATTCAAACACTTTGAGACCCATTGGGATTTTGAAATCCACTTCTCTTAAGTTCTTTTTTCAATTGTTGGATGGCAGCACAAGCTTATTTCTATTTGAAGGTTTGTTAAAGGTAACTGTATGAGACAATGTAAAGCCAAGATGGATGAATAGAAGATTGAAAAACGTCTATGTGTTTGCCTATATTACAACTTCTTCGAACGGACTTCATAAACTTGGATTTCAAAGTCCCTATGGACCTCAAAGCGTTTAAATTAATACTGTACCATGAGAACACTGGCGGAACTTATAAGTAAATAAAGGGTTAAGGATCTGGCTGATGGATATTTTACTGGAAAGGTCCTAGAAATAAGATACCGTCGACTTAAGAGTGAAAAGGTGCTAACTCCATTTAATATATCTTTACCTATATTTAGCTAGTTTTATTTTAAATATATATTTAGTTAATTTATATCATTTAAATTTAAGTTCACAAATAAAAGCACAAATATATATCTAATTTTTTTTCGGAGATTTGAACCAGTAGGATTTTTGGACATTCACATTGAGTGATTCTCCCAACGCACACTAATGAAAAGGAAAATCGCTTATGAACGCTTATTTAACATATCGCTGACCTAGATTCAAAAAAGGCTAACTTCACTTTTGATCTCATATCACTGTGGTATATTTGGATTGTTGTATTCAGATTATCTGGCGTCGTCAGCAACACGAGGGCTATAATGCGCCGAAACATTCGTCATTAGACAAGCCAACATACTTTTACAAACACCCATGCCTAACACGGGACTCGAACCCGCAACCTCCCGGTCTAGAAGCTAGCACGCTAACCACTATACCGTTTGGTCGGCGGTATATTTAGAAACAGGAAGATAAGACTCATAGATTAATAAAAGCTGCAACTTGATTATCGAAATTAATTTTAGGTAAATGATATATGCAAAAGCTCTCTCTTTTCAAATTAGCACTTAAGATTTTTTTCCTCTTCTAAAAATTTTATAATTTTAGAGTTAGCAACTTTTTACTCTAAATCGAGGATATGCAACTCCTAAGCCAAATCTATAACACGGTCCATTATAGAAAAGACGATAACCCGCAACTTAATGTTTTAAGGAGAAGGCCTAGATTTCGCAAACAATTGAATATTTCTCTAACGTGTCATATTGGCCGTTTGAAGTCATCGGTTCCGTAAATTCAAGACGCGTTGTTTGCCCAATTCGCGCTTTATCGAAATAAGTTGTTTTGCTATTCAACCCTTTCGATCCGTTTCTTGGGATCTTTCGGAATAAATGATACCCATCCAACAGGTTTTGATGGTAATAAGTTTATTATTTAACTACGTAGAATGATTATTTTCTAAGGTTAATAGAGATTCTAAGGGTACTATAAAAATATGATTTAAAATTTATGACTTTTTAAGTGATTAAGGCATTTTTAGCTTCAACGTTCCCGCATTGGTACATTGGTGGATTCTCGGAAAGTGAAGTGTCATCTCAGATGGTAACTTCATTTTATGGAATGAATAAAATGTTTGAACTAGTTCCTTTATTCTTTAGGTTTCCTGTCTGGATTATAGTAAAAGAATCCTTTGCTAAATGCATACGCTTTATTTTTGTGAACAACGATTTTATGAATACAAAGGTAGTTTTAAACATTTGTTTTACTAATTTCGTTTTTCATTATTATTTTGAAAGCTCATTGGAGTTCTAGCTCTTTTTGGGTTTTTATTATAATGGTTGTTATGTTAAGAGACTGGCTGTTGTTTTTGTTCACTCGTATTATAGAACCTTACTCTCATTTCTAATTCTTCGCGAGACCTTAGAAATTTAGCTATGTTCATATTGGTCTTGGTCCATAGATGAAAAGCTATATCACTCTTGTCAAAATATATCTTACCACTCAAAGAATAAAAATATGAACTCTTTAGGTGTAGAATCAATAAAATGTTTAACTACCTTGATTTAATTGCTTGCTCAGACTTTTATTTGTATTAGACAGTTTTCCTTATTCACAGTTTGTGGAAGATGCGGAAGATGCATGAAAACTCCCACGAATTACTTTTGAATTATTCCCAGAAATTTACCCGACCATATCCATAATTGACTTAATTCATAAAACACAACCTCCACAACACAAACACTCTGACACCAAATGCAAATAAGGGAGCAATAAATGGGAATGAAATATTAACGGGCGGTGCTAACTACGCGTTGCCCTCGCCTAGAAAACGGCAGCAGCTGTTTAATATTAACTATCACATAAAAAACATCGAAACACTAGGGGGGGGGGGGGGATTGAGTGAAAAAAAACTATCCCCAGTGTGGAGGAGTCTGAAAAAATAAAATGAGGTTAATGATAACTGAAAAGAAAGGAATGGTAGGGGGAGGTATAAAACATTCGCCCGACCCATAAGAACGCACGCTTTGTGCATTTTTCACAGCTGTTTTTAGCCCTCCTTATTGGTGGGGTTCCCGGAATAAATCATTTTCATTTGAATCACGTAATTTCCAGGAGTATTTTTTATTTTATTTTGTTGGACGTGATTTAGCGCCCTCTAATGTGCGTTGCCTTTAAATCTTTTTTTATTTTTTTTATTTATTATTATTATTTTCCCTCTCTTCCAGAAACTTAGAAGAATGTTTTTCTGCAGTACAATGGGAGTAGTTCTTTATAGTGATTCTTAATGTAGCATTTAAGTATATTTTTCCCGCACGCTGAGTCTGTACAGGATCTGGGGGAAACGGTTATTATGGGTGTTTTAACGCCTGCTTGTAAATGCTGATGCGTGAGCCTCTAAGCTTCAGTTAGCTGGAGGCTTTAGTTAGTTTTTTCCCGTGCGCTCACTGTATTGTACCCTCAAAAAAGCTCAAGCAGTCGGAAAGTTCTAATTTGGATTAAATTTGTAGCAATACAGACATCCATATCTAAGAAACAAGCTCTATGTCATTGGTATGATCACCACCAATCAGCATTTTGATGAACTCAAAGAGATTTGATTTATGTGTAGCACAACCATCTCAAATCGCAATTGGTGTAAAAAAATTCTACATAACAACCTAAAGTAAGTCCATGAGTATGAGTGTTTCAGCCATTGTTCTTTAGCAACCGCCAACAGTTTTAAACTCAATCTAAATTTCTCCTTTTATAGTGTAATCTTCCCAAACACAAAAGAGTCGTAATAGATGGTCATTAAATTTCCATGTGGTCTTTAAAGAAGATTCCCCTTATTTTCCCACACAGCAATAAACAGATGAACTATGAATCTAAATTATGAGTATATTATTTTTTAACTGATTACTTCTTCATTTACTAACCTTATCCGTAAAAAAGAAGCTAAAAGTCCCTGCATTCATGAGTGTAGTTGTCTAGAGTTCTATATGTATTAGGAGTAGTTCTTTAACTTTGAACACCACCAGTAACACAAATATGCTTGTCAATATCACTAGAAATTGGCCAATCCCAATGTGGACTTATGTAGACTGGCCGTTGTTATGGATCTTGATCAATCTCGCCCAATGTTGGATAAAATATTGTAGGAATTTTGAAATGTTGGAGCACAGCTTTAAAATTGAAATAGTATGTTTTATAAAAAAAAAAGAAGTCCCGAGTGCTAAAATATATGTTTTGTGATGTTTTTGACAAGTTTTTCTTTTCTTTTTCTTTTCTTTCTTTATTTCTCCATGTATTTTGAATCAATGCTCGTGTTTCAGCCATCTTCTAAAACCCCTGGTTTCGACATTGGCCTATGCTACCTGGGACTGTAGTCAATCGCCATTACCAATAATGGGAGCGAAGATGAAGAAAAATGAACTAAATTCGATAAAAATATATTTCCAAGTTATTAAAAAATACATAAACATAAACTAAATTAACCGCAAAAACACAAATCTGCATTATAGTTGATAATCTGGTTGAGTTTCTCTTTCTGCCTAGCTGTTAGCTGTTTATATCAACTTATAAGCAACCCTCATTTTATTCTTAAATCCCTCTTGGTGATGAATTATGGAACTATCTTCCAATCCTGTCTCTACATATTATAAACTACGGGTATGGGAATACACACATCCAAAAGTACGGCTAGTGGGTTACGGTCTCTCGCGCTTTGATGATGTACATATAAATGCGTTGATCCTTTCTGATAAACGCTCAGGCACTTAAACAATTGACTCATTCATCCTTGTGCTGTCCATCATCAACCAACAAGCACAAATTAATGAACTTAAACCTGAATTGCCAACGTACGTGCAATCCTTCCAAACCCAAAGAGCCACGATGAATAGCCATTCATTTGTCGCGCGTGCCTTGTCTCAAAAAAAGATTCCACGGACCACAGAATCCCCCCACTCAACCACCAAAACCGTTACTGCTGAAGATACACCGTTACGCCATCGGCCGGCCATTGGACGGTTTAGTGGGCATTGCGATAAAAAAAATAATAAAAAAACCGAATGAATAAAAAAAATCCACCACCCCCCAGATGAGGCCACCCCTTGCAAACCATCGATCGGGTAGGTCTTTGCCCCTATCCACATCTCATACCTCGTACCAGGTGCCTCTGCTGCAGAGAAGGGTAGGGGATGACATTAAAAAAAAAAATAGAAGATCTGGTTGGAAAAAAAATCGCTTCCCGTCAATAACAAAGCGACGGACGTAACACCATGGAAAGGGAAGGGCACACACATCCCAAAAAAATGGGTCCTCTTTGGATGAGTTTCTTTTGTTCTTCTTGGGTTCGTTGCCCCACACCAAGAGATTGGTGGTGGGGTTAAAAAATGATTTCTGGGGGTGAGAAAGGGTATATAAAAAAGGTTTAAAAACCATCTGGGATGGGACGGGGAAAAAAATGTTTTTTACCTATAGGAACAAGTGGGGACGGTCGGGTTTCCGCGGCAGAAGAGGAAACGGGCCCGTGAGAAGGATTTAACAAGGGGACCTTGGAGGGTGATTTCTCGTTGCGTAACGTGGTGCCCTATTGAAAGATCTCACTTTCACTGGATAGGGTTGTATTGTGAAAGGGGTTTCCTTTCTCAAGTGAAGGGACAACTCTTTTTTTTTTATGTGTGTGATGGTGGTGCAGCTGCCCCTGGGGATGGGGCAGAGGAAGATGTTTGAAGAAGCTTTTCTAAGATTATCATTCCCTTGATAACTTGTAGGAATATGTAATCCAGAAAATATTAAACCACTGTGTTATTTTTTAAAATTATAATAAAAAAGGTATTTTAAGAGCGTAGCTAAGAGGGGTCCCTTTATTTGTGAGTGAATATATGCAAATAATTTTTAAGCACAATCTTTTAAACAATTCGTGTTTTTTAATACATATTTTTTTTTTCTTCTTTTTTTAGTTTTTTATGCTTTAGTATACAAAATTTAAATTCAACTGTCTTTTTTATTAGCTATGTGTAGGGCTATTGCAGCTTCGTTTAAAGATAATATAGAAGAACGTACTTAAACATGTATAAAAATTAAATTTACGACTGAAAACCTCCTTCTCAAGCTAGCAATTATGTTCTGGAGGGGAAAGAATGAAATTGACACAAGACCAAAGTAGATTGAAACTAAGTGTATAAATAATTTAAAAAAGTAGTTACTTGGTCATGAAGTTTGACTTGTATACTTTTTATATTGCAATTTGGTTGTAGAGACATTTATATATAAAAAAATCTTATATTATCACAAAAAAAAGTATATAATTTGCAGGAAGAAATATTTATTTTTTCAAGCATCCCTACTGGGTAACGTACCAAAAGAGTACACACATTCATAGTAAAAAATCTCCTTACCCTTTACTATTATTTATCACAATTCCTTTTTTTATTATGAACAATAATTCTGGGGATAAGTTTTCATAAAACTCTTTTCATAAATTTCGAAGCCACCTGATTTCATAATAATATTTTTAAAAAAATCTTTCAGTCTATTTTTTATGCATAGTATACTTATTTTATCTTGCAAATACAAGATTTAGTCTGAATAATATTAATTATTATATAAGGCTTTAATTAAGTAGCAAAATATAATGAGCAGTTGTAGAAACACTAAAAATATAACATTTTAATATCTTCCTGATTCACAGTACAACTTTTAACATATTTTCTTTACATATTTAATTTAGTGAATTAATAGATATTAATTATTTCTAGGGACATATTCGAAATGCAGCCGTCTACTTCAGTCATAAGAAGGTAAACATCCCCATCTCCTTCTTGTTGTCTGTTGCAGTAAAACAGTTTGTTTAATTTAAAAGGGGAGCCGTTCTACCTCACAAGGCAAACATCAATTAGTCGATTGACACGCTTACGCTGTGCAAAGTACCAGAGTTGTTAATTTTATTCTGTTAGATTCGTGTTGTGGATGCAAATCTTAGGATTAACCATTTCCCGCAAGTGGTGTTTTTTTTTTTTTTTTTTTTTTTTTTTTTTTTTTTTTTTGTCTTGTGTAGAGATGATTGAAAATAAAAAGAAGAAGAAAAAAAAAGGGGTTTAAATTTCACGTAAACCTTTCTACTCCGAATAAACGTAAATACATTTTAAACAGTTAGTTTCAATTTAAGATTTGGAAATTTCAACATTAAAATCTTGTAATTGATGAACTGAAGAAATGAAATTTTGTAAGAGGATTTTACATTATTGGCGGCGAATCATTTTTTTTTTAAATAAAATTTAGCAGTATAATGAGCGTGGAATTTTTCGTTAATATTCGTACTTTGAAATTAATAATGTTTATTTTAAGTGGTTTTTATATTTAAGGGAAGGATCATTGTATTTTAATTAGCAAGAATGAAATACGGCCTGACAAATCGATTCAAGACTATCTGTCACGATAGTCATCGTATCTACTCAACTCTCAAAAGAGAAACCGTAGAGTCCCCGTCTGTCCCCGAGAGATCACTGTCTGTATTATTGAGATAAGAGATTATACCCCTACTAGATCAGTCCACTAGCAATTTGTTCGGATGTTTGTCGCTTTCTTAACTTTAGGAAACGAAATAGCAGTTGGAAGGAAGAGAAGCATCCCTGTTTTTTATACAACTCTTGCAGAGTAAAATAAATATAGAACAATTCAAGTTGCTATTTTCTTGGATAATAAACTAGAATCCTTTATTAACTGAACTAATAATAATATATGCAAGCATCTGCTTAATAATTCAAACTCTGCTTAGTAATTCAAATACTTAAAAAAAAAAAAAAAAAAAACTAGGCCTCGTTTTCTTTAGATTTTTTAATTATTTTTTAAAGTTTAGATTTAAGGGGCATAATTTAAATTTGACGCTAGAATCTGGCAGCATCTATGCATATACTTAGAAATGCAAATGATAATAATAAAATTATTTTAAATGAAAAGTATCTACAAAAACTCTGTAATACGCCAAGTAATCACTTAAATCGATTAATAAAACTTTTTGGAATAATATCTCTCTATAAACTATATTCGTTGATGTTTTACAATTATGTTTGTACTTAAAGTACTACGGTCAAAGGTTAGATAAAGAAATGCACAATATTTTCCAAATATTTTTTTCTGGCGATATAAATATTTAAGAATAACTATTTGTCAATAATCAAAATGTTGGCAGAACAGACCAACCCTATATTATTAGTCTTGTTACTCACTATAATCACACAAGCAGGCAGAAAAATTCCATTGTTTTTATCCCCCCCCCCCTTCCCTTGTTAGTCGATAATTGTATTTTCACTCCACTAACCCCATCCCAGCTCCACTTCATAACCATAACCACCATAAGAAAATTGCCAGAGCATCCGCTAAGCCATAAGTTGTTTACTCCGAAGGTCTCTCTACTAGGTCGGTCGTTCAACCCTCGAACATCTTAACCCCCCTCCTCATCATCTCTTCGCTTCAGATCAGGGGGACGGGGACGTCATTTTTTTTTCCGTCCTCCCTCCCCTTGGGTTAGTTATTTTAAAAGCGAGACCCTCCAAAAAGGCGCCGAGGAACATCCACGTGGTGTCGTAAATGAAGGCCCCTAAGTAATGAAGTTTATTATTAATAAGAGGGGTTCTGGGTACAATCACGCTATGTAAAAAGGGGGCTTTACTCTTCTCCCCTCCCCATCCTTTTGGAGAAAAATGATGCAGTAAACAATTTTTTGCCCATGTGCAGTTTTTTCTTCCTTCCCAGACACGTTGGTATGCTAACGTGTAATGTTTCAGTCTTAAGTTTCTTCTGTATGCTCTGGGACTTGGGCATATAGATTGAAATATTGCATACCCGTAATTTTGTCACGGGAGCCTTTAAAAGCGGGATTTGTAGAGGGAATACTTGTGTGGATTGTAAATCTCTGGATTTGATTTTTTTTTTATCATGACGTTAATTAACACGAAAGATATTGTTAATGGTGCTGAAGAATCTACGTTGGTTTATTGACATATATTTGCTTTAGTTCTACTTATTTTTTTCAACCAGCTCATATTGTGGTTTTCTCTTTTCTATCGTGCTGCCATCTACTGTATGCTAACACAACTTCACAAGATTTTTTTTTAAAACTATTTCTGATTTTTTTTTTTTTTTTTTTAACTTCAATTTTTAAACAAATAATATAATGCGCAATTCTAAATAAACAATTTGTCAGAAGCAGAAGTCTTAACCTTTTAAATGGTATATCATTTATCAATTTTGATTGAAATAAAGCAGTATTCTTCAACCTCTGTCATCCACTGGCCCCTTTTTTTGAAATAATTTTTTTATGAAACTCCGAGTTCAATAGCACATACCGATCTGATTTGTGTGCGATGGGATGGGGGGGGGGGGGTCGTATTACATATTATGAACAAGGTGCGTCCCTACCTTTATTGTAAAACTTTTTCCATAAATTTACATTTTTTCAAACATAAAGATAAATATTACATGTATTTGTAATAAACTTACTTATGTAATTGTAAAAAAGAAAAGCAAACATAAAATATTTTTAACAAAAATTAATGACTTTCATTGTGTTTGGTTATTATTGCAACAATTTATCAATATCTGAATCGTTCGATGCTAATGTAACGCATATCATTTTCGGTATCAAGTCGATTTCTATACTTGGTTTTTATATTGAAATTTACTTTTGTATTTTAGCATTGACTCGCGGGACCCCTAAAGCGTTTGAGTGTAATCCTAGGGTCCCGCGGAACACAGGTTGAAGAACACTGGTACACAGGGATAAAAAAGAGATCAATATAAATGTTTTATACTATAATTTTCTTCATATTATGAATTCTCTATGTGTTCATAATTCTATTCTTTATGCAATTGTACAACAAGTTTTTCATAGTTTTTATCCACTTAAATAGATGATTTTTAAATAATTTTTCACAAAATATTACTTGCATCATTACATGATAAGATATCACATTTAAAATGTATTGTAACGCAACTCTGTGTGGATGATTTTTTGTTGTAACATGCACTTTAAAGCAAATTCAAATTTTGAACGCCATTTAAACATTACATTAGCTTCCATTTATATTATTTTCAAAAGGGTATATAATAATGAACAAACGCAAAACTCTCTATACATAATAACATATTTAAAACTTTTTCTCTCATCCAACTTAGTATGACACAGTTTCAGTACTTCCTGTTATCGCTACTTTCAAACTAAACTACTAAAACCCCAACAGCTGTTTGAAAAAAAAATATATATCCTCCCAAAAACCTACTTTACACCAAAACCTATTGGTGCAGCGGGCAACCCAACCCCTTAAAAATCCCAATTTCCCCCTTTCTCAAAGAACCTATTTTTTTTTCTTCAATTACCACTCGAGGGGGCTACAAGAGAATTATTTTGGCTCACATACCCGGCCATGGACAACATCGGGCAACGACCCAGAAGGTTCTTCACCCCAACCCTCCCCGGGGTAAAGAAAAAAACCCAACCCCTCTTTCTGTACTTTTTTATCCGTACCACTTCTTCCTCTACAACAACCCGATAGCATCTCTTGGAAGTAGTCCCTTAACCTTAGTCCTTGGTACCACCGCATATTTCCCACAAAAACCCCTCCCCCGCTTATTCCCTTATTCGACCCCCCCCCCCCCCTTAAATTGAATCCATGAACCACCCTTCTCCATCATCGAAGTTGGCATTGATGATATGTCATTGTCGTTCTATCATGTTGCGCAATGTTCTACTTTCACGATGGACCAATCCCGAGAACCTGCTGACGGCACATGATACTACTTTTTTTAGGGTTAACCCAACCCCCTTTTTCGGGGTATTTACCCCCTCTTCTTCTGCCTCCCCCCCTCCCTGTTTACCCTATATTTCCACATTTTCCAGAAACCTTCCGCTTGTCTATGCTATTAGACCACTCAAATGAGCTGACTTGTTGAGGTTGGGTAGGTAAGGTGGCTTGTGACGTCTTATATGAAACAATGGATTTTACTCAGTTGATCTTCAGCGAGCTGGTGGATTTGGTTGAAGTTCATACTTTGTCTGAGTGTAACTGTCGAAGAAATGTTATTAAGATTCGATTTTTGATTGAAATAATATGGAAATATGACGCATGATTTGATTATACTCGGATTGGTTCCTGTGTTGTTTAGGAGGATTATACACAAGAAAGTATTCTGTTTTCTGGCCATCCTTAGTCGTTAGGAACTATTTCCCTTGAATATTTTGTCGAAATTTCCAATTAGTTCAGTTTATTTAAATTGAAGGGAAAGTGCATTTTATGACCGTGGCATTTTAATGCAAGCTGAACTGTTTGTTGTGTGAATTTGTTACTTTTATATTTTGAAGAAGCACTACTGTCAAAGGTGAGTCAATACTTAATCTTTTAGCTCCTAATATTGTTTATAAATATCCCCCTTATACTTCAAAATTATTTTGCGCTTTAAAAAGTATTTCACTACATTAAAAAGTGTAATGATAATATTTGCAAACAAAATTAACCATTACTTAATAGCAGAGCTTTAAAATTGTTAATTGACTTAATTTAATTTTGATTTTTTTTATTCTAAATACAATAGCTTACAAATATTTTAATAACATAAATAAAGTTTCAAAACATCAAATTTATCTACTGAATTGGAAAAAAAAAATCATTGATTATTTACCACCGATTTTTTCTTTCTTTTATAATAAAAAGATAATGTTTAAATTTCATTGTTTGCATATGGGAGATTATATCTCATTTCAATTTAACAGCAAAAAAAGCAGATGAAAATAAAAAATTGTATTTATTTCCTTAGGCAACTTAAAACTTGAACTACTACAATATTATCCTTTATATATAAATATAATTTAGTTACATTTTATTTAAATAATATTTTATTTTATGATAGTACGGAAACGTAAAGCTTATGCAATGTTTTTTTTTAGTTTTTTTTTTTTGTTTTTTTTGTGTGTTTTTTTTAGTAAATTAAAAACTAATTATGCAAATTTTGACATTAACATTCATTAAAAAGTTAACTGAGCAAAGGCAAATATTCAGGAGACCTTTTAATATTCCCTTGCTACCGGTATTATGCCATTTTAAGCGTAAACATAGTAGGTTGCTGTAGTTAATTAGTAATAAGAATATTAATGACATTTTTTTTAGTTTTAAAAAATTGTTTTGGTATTTTTATATTTTTATATCACTTTAATAAATAAGTGTTTTAATGAAAAACAACTTTACAATTTTTTTCATGTTTATTGTCATAAAAATTTCCTTAAGCATTATTTCAGTAAGAAAATAGAGCTTCACCAGTTACGCAAAAAAAAATTAAGATATCCGTAATTGGATAATAGCGTTTCTCTACTGGGTTTTCAATACAAGTGGAATGCTTCATAAAGTATATTTTTAGAAAATGTATAGCCAATCAAATGTAGGCTTTTCTAACGAGGATATAACAGTTAAGATAACTTTAAGCAGGAAGTAATAATATACGGGATTACAGTGGGGATTACATTCGGCAGTTGGGACCTTTTTCCCACCACATCAGAGATTTTTGAGAAAATTATGAAAAAGTACAAAAAATTAAAATAAACAAACTAAATTTAACTCTACAGCGTTTATCATTATTTTGTGTCTTAAAGAAGGAACAGATATTTTTTAAACGCATTATAAGCTCTAAAAATCTATACAACCCAAGTTTAAAATGATATAAACAAAACATAATACGATACTTAGAATTTGTTTTAAATATTTTCATTACGTGTTTTCCGGATGTTAAATTCCTTATATACCTATAAATCTTGGTTTCTTTTTTCTCATATTAATATAACTTTGGTTTCTGCCATTATTTTACATAGAAACTTCTCTCACATATTCATAGCATACGTTTATATACATACACCCACTTGGGTTTGACGAAATCCTATATATTAAATGATATATTTTAAAGCATTTGCTAGAGGTACTACTGGCGTTTTTAGAACGTACAAACTTTAACGGTTAGATGTTTGAGTCCCTCAAATTAAAATTTTTTTTTTTAAAAATTAAAAATGTTATATTTTAGACAATTTAAAAAAAAAATATATATATATAAATATTTAAAGGCATATTATGTCCATGTAAAATGTTTTGAATTTTTCCATTGCTATATATTAAATCAGTGCAAAAGTTCTTAGAAAAACGTAGGTAAAAAAAATAACTTTCTATCATTCATAGAAATAACCATAAAAAAGATCCAATGTTCTCATTTTCATCCTTTTAAAGCATCTCATCAAAAATTGAAATCGGACAATATGTTTTGAAAAAGCTCTCCTGTCTACTGAGTTATTGAAAGATGTGTTTAAAACATTGCAATAGGACAAGAACTTTAGATAGTTTTGAATCAGGTACTGATTCATCAGTCGGGCGTTCCATCTCAACGACTTAGTTTAAATTTAAGTTATAAATAGCTTCACTAGTTTAAATTTAATAGATGAAAATGCAGTTCAAAATCACCATTCACTCATTGTCAGTTGTTATATTAATGTACAAAAGTTTATAAAACGGGGACCATTTAATGAACATAATAAAATATTTTTAATTGGCACGCACCCACAAAATTTATATAATAAATGAATAACAACTTTGGCACTTTAATTAAATTTATATAAATTGAAATAATTTTTTTTTACTATTATTCGTTCATCAACACTGTTCAAATTACGTTGGGCTATCATCAACTTCACAGATATCGAAATATTCAGTTTCATTTCGCCGTTTCTAATCAATTAATTTTTAAAAATCTCAAACCGAAAAAAAAAAAAAAAAAAAAAAAAACAACTTATAAAAGATCGAAGGGTTTTACACAGTTATTAAATTTTTGTACTTTTTTATTTTGAAGGTATTAAATTTTTTTCATTTTCAATTGAAATCTTCATTAATGTGAAAAAATGTTATTAGAAAACTGAATCTTAATTAAGTTTTTTTAGTAAAACAAACCAGTTGAGAGAGAGGATAGGAATTTCTTCTCAACCTACAACGGATGAATAAAAAAGCCATTTTTAAATCATTTGTCCATAACAAAAAAGACAAATAAACTTTTTTAACCACTCCATTAAAGTAGTCATATTGAGTAAGTAAATTATTTGAGACTTTTTTATTTTTTTATTTTTTTTATCTAATTTTTTTATCCCATCATACTTCCGAGTGATGAAAAATTCCTAAATCTCGCAAATTCATTAGATTTAAATATTAAAAAATACCACAAAAGCGAAATAAGCTTTTTAAACGCCTTGTGGGTATAATGCACCGATTTGTACAAAAGTCAACTGCTCTGTATTCTTGGAGAAAATATGTCACAGAATTTATTGAAATGCAATGTTTTTAGTTAAATGGAAATACAATATTCTATAAAGTGTAAAATTCAGTTACATTGTCGTAGCACAATGTAAGTTCCTTCAAAATAAATACATGTTCAGGTTTTATTTTACTTAACATAGATTTCATAAACTTAATTGTCAGTACAGTCTGTATTGAATTATGTATTAAATATGAATACTTTGAAAATAACGATTAAGTTATTTAAGACATAAAATGTTGAAACACAAGGGTAAAAAAAATTTATGAGGATGTGTGATAAAATAGATAAAATATTTAGGTATGTATTCTTTCAATAGCACTTTTTTTTTTAACAAAACTTAATCCGAAAATCTTTATAACAATGAAATTATGATGATTTAAGCCCTTACCCTTAAAACTGGCAATTAAAAATTAATTAGCAGCTTTTACTAGCATAATTAATTAACAGATCGTGGCCTTCCCTCCCCCCCTCTTCTTTTTTCTTCCTTTTTTAAAGATGTAGCATTTATTTTGATCCACAACAATTTTCTTTGACTTATTTTGAGTTACAATATGTATTATAAATATTTAGCAACATTATTGTTATAAATGACATTATATGTTAAAATACTACTAGTGAGTTGGTGGGTTCAGATTGTTCTTAGGATTTTTAAGGGGAATAAGTTTTTATCGAAGTTTTATCATAGTTAGAAACTGTATTCTATTGCTCAACGGAAGGGTAGTAGAAAACAATATCTAATCTAGAGTATCAGGTTCTTGAGGTTTCCCCTAGGATTATGATCCATTATGTTACTTAAATTGCGAATTTTTATTTTCCTTTATGCTGTTATCTGTTGTACACTATTACAATTTCCCAACAATTTTTGACTATTTCTGTTTTTTTATTCTATTTTCAAATAAGTAACGCAATAGGCAATTGGGAAATAAACAAGTCAAAGACATCTTAGCCTTTAATTTGGTACATCGTTTATCAATTTTTACTTTGTGTAAAGGAATTGTAAAAAAAAAAAGAACCCAGAAATAATATATAATATAGCAGAAGGGGGGGGGGGGGAATAGTAAGACATAGTTGTGAAAAAAGAAAGTTCTCTGATAAAGTTTTTATTGCAAACGTCTATTTTATAAGTTCTGTATTTTGATTAAAAAAGAAAACTATATAAACGTATTTTACCTGAAATTATAATGATGGCATGTATTGTGTAGCACTTAATTCGTTTTGATTTTATGCACTCTTAATTTGTATTCCATTCTCATTCAAATACAAGAACATACCTTACTTTCATAATTCAGTAGCCACAATTATCACACACGCTCATAAATGATACTTCTTGTTAGTTTCTGAAATTTTATTCCTAACTTATTATTCAAAGCGAGTGATCTAATCTGCTTATAGCATTACTTTTTTAACTTTCTAGGGAAAAATTCTTAAATATTGTTCCAGGAATGAATTCTGCTTTTAGATATTTTTTTTTCCTCAACTGAAACACTAAACAGGTTTGTGCGACTCTCATTAACCAGTGACTCTCATATGCATATTATGGTATAATGTACCTTTTCTCACATATTGTCAATTTCTTCACGTAAGTTCTTGAAAGTAATTATTATTATTATTTTTTTTCCTTTCCTTTGTATCAATGTGCATCAACTTTCTTAGAAGTTTGCGGTGTTTTTTTAAAAAATAAATCATACGACAGACGTCATTTTCGAAGAAACCGAAATCAACCTGCAGAATTTTGTTAAAATATATTCACGCCCATAATTCCCATCTTTTCTCCCATTTATTTGATACAATGTGAAAGTCTATCTATTTCATTTGCAATCTCGGCCACTGACAATACTAGGAGCATTGTATCTGCCGTTACAGATAGTTCTAAGTTTAATTGATCAATACCAAGTCAACATCTGGAAAACAATAGTTTTACTTCGTAAGTAGTTGCATTTCTCTTTAAACGCATAATATCTGTTAATAATTAAGACTTTTTACTAAAAAATACGTTTGACTGAACTTTTTTTTATTAATCTCTATAGTTCCAACCCTACTTTCATTTTTATCACGTAAATTAAGTTTGCATTTATTTTTGTTTCCCTCGAGGTTTTTTTTTTTTTAATTTTTTTATTATTTCTTTCGATCTAGATATATTTTGATTAATGACTAAAATAATTTTATAAATGACCAAATTTTAAAGTCGAACATTTTTAAAGTAGTTCAAACATGTAGAGGAATAATATTAAATTACAAAGAAAACTCGATAACACACCAGCGATTGATCCTTGTTCAAAATAATGTTGTTAACGCGTTAAAAATTTGCTTCCGAAGCGGGCTCATATAAGCTAAGTATGAATACTATGTTAATATATACAATTCATAATATATGAATTGTATATCCAGATATTCTCTAGTCTCTACAGACCCCTGCAAATTATAATAACTCGTTTAATTTTGTTTAAGAGGGACCGTTAAAAAAAGTCAAGTTTTTAAAATCTAGTTTATATAAAACTTTTTATTCAATAATAATAATAAACCAGTAATTTTTCATTAAAAGATTGTTAATGATAATTTATTCCGCTTTTATACCTGGTGGAGAAAAAAATCATATGCTTCAAAGCAATACTTCGGCAGATAATGTGGCTATGGTGAAATGCAGTCCTACTATCTCCCTCTTAATGTAACAATGTTGTAATTTTTAAAATTTTAATAAAAGTATAAATTATATAAATTAAATTTACCTTAGAAGAAAGTTGCATTGAAGAAATTGCAATAGTATTTTTTTTATGAGAAATAATTTCGGATTGAAAATTATTTAAAAAAAAAAAAAAATATTTTTAAAAAAAACCTAACCATTATTTGATACTTACCTATTATTATTCTCTGTGTTTTACAGTACACTAAACCCAAATTTTCCTTAATTCAAACAACTTAGAACTCTAATATCTCCAGTTCCATCTCATAGCGATTCGGCGTACTAACTTTATTCTCAGTAATTTTTAATTGTCACACAAAATAAAAAGTAGTATTCGGAGAATTCGTTATTAAATCATCTAGAGATAAGAGAAACCGCAATAAGTAATTCGTACTTAGTCTAAAGTAACCCTTTACTAGGATCTTCTATAATAGTAGATGCCTTTGAAAGTGTCTACTGCGGTTTGACTTAGCTGTTATTTAAACCACTTTCCCAGAATCCAATTGGGTTATATTTGATACGAAAGTCACAATTAACGAACACTGCATCAACACTTTAAATCTTATAACCCAGTCTCCCCTTTCTCTTTTCGTTGTGATAATTTTTTCTAGTAAACCGGGGTGTGGTAAATAGTTGCGGTTGATTTTTCCGTTTAAAATCCTTGACCTTGCGGTCCGAGCGTGCTATCCGGATCTATTTATTTATTGCTGTTGTAAACCTATAAAAAGTGTTCCGGAAATGCCTTTTTTAATGCGTTATCGAGATGCATTCTTGTTTTTATGGTTGCTCGAACCTTTTGGGATTTTCCCTACTGACCCAGTTGTGGTTAGCAATCATGCATTGGCAAAGTTTAATACATACGCAGGATACTTACATCTAGGCCAGTGGTCCCTACTCATGGTCCGCGGACCATAGGTGGTCCGTGAAGTCAAAACTGGTCTTTACCAAGATTTGAATGCTAAAATATTCATGGTTGCAAGAATTTGGAGAATGCTGCCTCTGAGACGTCATCAGAATATTTAATATTTTTTCTCTTCGCATTCCTTGATAACAAAGCTTAGATAACCCAGTCCATTTCTTTTGAAATGAACTAAACTTGTATTGGAGTTGGTGGTCCAACTATTAAAAAAATATGACATTTTCATATTATTCAAAAATTTCACATTGTGTCGCTTAAGATTATCACTTGCTTGTTTTATTCTCCAAGTTAATGACTCATGATCGTGCAAGCAGAAATATTATATTGCCGGCTTGAGCAAAAAGGTGCTTACACCAAATTTGTCAGGATTTCTATTAAAGTAAATAAACCTTCTAAAGCGCTAATTCAACATGAGCTTAGAGTTTTTGCGAAAAAGGGCTCATTTCCCCTTTTTTATTCCACGAATTTCAAGTTGCTAATTTCGCTAATCGATAGATATTCTCTTCCTATTTCCAAATATACCATAAAGTGGAGGCCACAAGTGAAGTGAACACCTTTTCACTCTTAAGTCAGCGATATTTAATGTAAATGTTCATAAGTGAGTTTTATTTTCGATATAATATACTATAAAAATAACTTGTCAATAGCCAAAAATCATACTGGTTTTAATCTCCAAAAAAAATTCAGTTATATGTTGTGCTTTTATTTGGATTTAATTTTATAAGATTAATTTGTTTCAGCCAATACAAGTAATGAAAGAAATAGTTTCAAAAGCTGTCTGAGGATCAAGAGGGGGGGGGGGGGGGGGGAGAGAACAATGGTAATTTGAAGCTTTATTATAACCATCAGAATAATTGATTTATTTGGAAAAAAATTGCCGTATTGACTAAATTTTTATGCTAATAGCACTTGAAATCATGCAAAATTTTTTTTAACGAAGAACAACCATAGTTGGTTGTATTCAGATTATCTGGCGCCGTCAACAACACGAGGGCTATAATGCGCCGAAACATTCGTCATTAGACAAGCCAACATACATTTACAAACACCCATGCCAACACGGGACTCGAACCCGCAACCTCGCGGTCTAGAAGCCAGCACGCTAACCACTATACCGTTTGGTCGGCGAAGAACAACCATAAGTTTAGTTCATACGTTAGTCGCAATATTAAGGGTTATTTATGAGCGAAGAGACAATGGAAACTCGCACTCTTAAACCATTTCGGTACCAATGTTGGTTATTGCCTTAATTATAATTTTTTTTTTTTTTTTTGCTTTTTGCAAAGAGTTCTATTATGTAGTGATTGGATTGGCAACGGTTCCATAATTCGTTACTCAAAGAAATAAGAGTCTATTGATAACCAATGGTAACCTATTACACATCATTAGATTAGAAACTGTATGACAGTTATTCAATTGGCATTATCGGCTAACAAAGCAGAATCCGCTTATGAGCTATCCTATGCTTAAAGTTAAAGAACACTGGCTGTATGACGTCCAATACGGAGTTTGTTCCACTAATCTCCAAGTAGAACTTCTGGGTAGCTTATATACCATTTCTGCTCTGCAACCAGGTGAAGCCAATTGAATACTCCCCCATCTATGCTACGTAATACGTTGCCCTTGGCTACCAACACATTCTAACTAGTTTGGAGGAAGTTGCTAATGGAGGTCTATATGGCAATTGTTAACTCTCCCTCGGTTTTAAGACAATAACCAAACATGCACAAACCAGAATTTGTAATTAGAGATCAGGTTTTTTACCTCCCCACTATATAGAAATCTATAGTGTTTATGTTTTAAGTTTATTAATTTTAAATGTATTTTTAAAGAAGATTAAAAAACAAGTGTCAGTTAGCATTACTTAAAATGTTATTTAACGGTTTCTTTCTGAACAATAGAACGAATCTGCATATAAATGGCACTGAGTGTAGTAGAGTTACCCAACTTTTTGTAGAAATTGAATAGCAGTTGGGTGACTTTTTCGCCCGTTGTGCGAAATAGCCTCGAGGTGTGACATGGTTAATCTTCTTTCCCGCAAACTGATGGCTTTTCTTATTACGTTCATCTTCCAAATGACGAATGAGTTGATCTTTTTGTTGATTATTGCAGCTTCCACAAATAGACAATTATGGCTCAACAGATAGTTAAAAAGAGTGGATAATTCAGACTCACTACGATGTTTGTTACGATTAAAATGGTTTTAAAACAGTCATTACAATTTTAAAATATGGATCTTAATAATTTTAAAATTGTTATTCCAGTGTTTGATTCAAATAACCCCCTCCGTTCATACGTGGTCTTTCAGAAAGGTATCCCAAATTTTGAAATGACATAACAGCGAAACAGTGAGGCCAGAAAGAAGAGACAAGTGGTATGCTGGTTAGATAGGTATGGAATTTTATATTCACTGGTTTGAAAAATTGATCGTTGCGAGTAAATTTGATTACGGTTGCATTCGGTTTACCGATGATGCCCATTTTACATATTTGCCAGGATTGTAAAGAGAAAAAAACTGGTATATATGGAGTTCTGAAAACCTGTCTGTGTGTCTTTCAGAACCACTCCATTCTACAAAAGTGACTGTTTAGGCTGCACTATTCAGTAAAAGGTTGGTTGGTTAGTACGTTCAACGACCTATATTTATGCACAATGACGGCTAATCAGGTCGGGGCCTACAGTACTTAACGTGGATACCGAACCACAACGAACATCCATGCCAGAATTCAAACCTGGCACCTTTGGCTATTCAGTAAAGGGATGATAGGGCCCTTTTTCATACAGAAATTATAAACCTATTCCGCTATTTCAGATTTTATAACAATTTGTTACTTTTCAATGTTGTGATTAGTTTTGCAAATTGGTGTACTTAAAATTCTGGATGGATGATTGGATGTTGGATAGGTAATATCCAACATACCATTTGATAAAAAAAATTGTTGTAAAAGCTGAATATAGTCGAATGAGTTTACTTCATGAAAACGGACCCTGTCATATATTTACTGAATACTGCAGCCCAAAGAAACGGTTATTTTTGAAGAATGCTATAGTTCTGTTAGACATATATTCAGGTTTTCAGAACCCCATATTGACAAGTTTTTACCAATCCGACCAAATGGAAATGGGTCTCATTGGTAAGTCGTATGCAGCAGTCCATCAGATTTACTTCTATTAGATAATTTTGCAAACCGGTGCATTTAAAATATCATACTTGTCTATCAACATACCACTTTTATCTTCTTCTGTCTTAAACTGTTTCACCTCTTAAGATTGAAGACATATATATATATATATATATATATATATATATATATATATATATATATATATATATATATATATATATATTATATATATATATATATATATATATATATATATATATATATATATATATATATATATATATATATATATATATATATATATATATATATATATATATATATATATATATATATATATATATATATATATATATATATATATATATATATATATATATATATATATATATATATATATATATATATATATATATATATATATATATATATATATATATATATATATATATATATATATATATATATATATATATATATATATATATATATATATATATATATATATATATATATATATATATATATATATATATATATATATATATATATATATATATATATATATATATATATATATATATATATATATATATATATATATATATATATATATATATATATATATATATATATATATATATATATATATATATATATATATTTTTTTTTTTTTTTTAAAAAATGCCAATTTCGAATTATATAAAAATTTAGCAAGTTTAGCGACCAACTTGGCGAGAATGCTTTCTACCTAATTTCTAAGTTTCATTCCGATATCTCAATTTGTAGCCAAGAGATAACTTTCGTTTACCTCAGAGATGGACAGAGCTTTTTCTAAGCTTCTTTCTACATTAGTGTAGTATAGATGCTAAAATAGCAAAACAGTTTAAAGCCTAAATATTATTTGTTCCTTTTCCGAACACAGCACTATTTCAAAACAAAACTGTATGGCCCGTTGAAGACTCACCCAGTGGGGTGTTTACAACCTCTGTAACAAAGGCATTGACCCGAAAGGTAAGATTTTGGGGAGTGCCGAAAGGGATTGGTAAATAACTGTTGGCGAACATCTGTAGCTTTGTTGAAAAGGCGAAACATTTGTATTTGTGATAAAATCTTATTTTTTTCTGTGATTCGATATCACTAAGAAACGATTGAACGATAGAAGATGAGAAAATGAAGTGAATTCGATCTATCACTAATTATGAATTTAACCCTTTCAACCCTGAAACTATTTGTATGTAGTCTATAAGTGATTTTTTTTTCTTTCAAAGAAACCATCAAATGGCGCCTCTAGTAAAAAGTGACAATACTTAATTTTTTCCCCTTTCATTATAGCTTTTAAAGCCTTTTTGATTTCTCAGATTGATCACTAACCGCAACTTCTGGTTAGCGCATGTTAACTTGAAGCTGGAGAAAGCTTAGTAATCATCAGTATATTAACAACGTCCCTTCCCCCCCCCCCTCCCCCCCCCCACACACAAACTAGTTAGAATATTTTTATAACCATGAGTAACCTATTACGCAACATAGATGGGGAAAAAGTATTCAATTGGCTTCATTTACTTGCGGAGCTGAAACCTATGGTTAAGCTATCCAGAAGATATGAATAGAGATCAATGGATTTCCAGTACTGCCCAAATGGGACGGTTTCGGTCCTTATGTTGCCAAAATGTTATTAAAATGCAAAAAACAATCCCAAGACAGACAGGCGCCACATAAAGATACTCTTTCCTTCAACTTCCCCGAACCAGTAAACCAGATTGCCGTATTTGTTTTGTTGGCCCAGATGCCTCCCCTTTCTTCTTGGAAAAACCCTCAACTCAAGACAATCAACCGAGGTCACAAGCGACTGCATATGCGCGTAAAATGATTAGACATTACCAGGTAAAACAGTGACAGATCATCGCCGGATACCTTGCTGACAACCACACATTTTCCTCAAGTCAACAGCGGATTCGTGACGCTCGACCTGCCACGGGTCAGCGACCGGGACCCATCCCACAACACCTCAACAAGCCTAGTCCGAACCAAGAAGAAACCCATCCACACCCATCCTCTTCCAAGCAACTGGTGTTTACGGAAGGGAGCCTTTTAACGGGTTTCTCGGTAACAAACCAGTCGCCTAGCAAACACTCCTGATCCCTGACCCAGTTACCTTGAAAAAAACATCAGCCTAACTCTCCAAATAAACAAAAAACTTCCCAACCACATCCGCCTAGTTCTTTTCATACCCCTTTCGAAAACGGGTTGGGACCATACACACAAAAAATACGCAAAAATGGTTTTTCATCATCAAAAGAAACTATCAGAAAAAAAACAATCCAGAACCCTTTTTCCTGCGCGTTCTCTTTTGGCAAAAAAAAAAAAAAAGGGTTGCGGTTTGGGGTGATCCCCCTACCACGGTACCCTTTTTTTTTCTGTGTGTGCAAGGCCAAATGCTAGTTGGGCTTTTTCGCTAGTAGAAGTTGTTAGAGGCAAGTGAGTCAGTCAGGGTGGATAGATTGGTTGCTGTTGCACAAAACTAGCTGCGTTAGGATGCTGCTAGACACGGACCAGACTGGGGAAGATGGATACGCGTAATATTGCTGATGGCAAAGGATGACGTCTGTTTGTGTTAGTTACGCAATCATGCGCGTTTCAGGTGAGTGTTAGTGTTTTTCTTACATAGGAAGTGCACATGTCTAACTTTGTGTAAACAAAACGCAGGGGGAACCGTGGAGCATATACCGGTGTAAATTTCGTGACTACAGGCTAAAGAAAACAACAGCACTTGAAATATTGTTTGTGTTAACGGGTTTAATTCAAGGTTCATCTTTATTAGACTTTGTTGATGTTTAAGAAGTGTCAGTATAGGTTGTTTAAGAAAATAAACGCATCAAAATGAAGCATGCTTTATCACTTAAATGAACATGCCAGGTAAAAGTGCTCGGAGTATCTGTTTTAGTGATTTATTTTAATAAGTGGAAACAAAAAGTTCACTCTATTGGAATGTTTATTTACCTCTACGTTTTGAAGTTGATGAGTTATGTTTGCGAAGTCAAGTGTAGTATCAGTTCAATCAAAGGATACGTGTGTTAGTTAAGTTTGGCATTTCATCAAAAACATAAATCCGATTAGTAGTCTAGTTAGAAGTCATTAACTTTAGTTTTTCATTTCTTTACCAATCTAATATTTATTGTATTGTTCACGTAAACAACCTATGTTATGAAGCTGGTAAAGATTTTGTTTTATATAATTTTAAAAATGTCTAGTAAACAAGTTCATTTTAATAGCATTTAACTCTGATGATTTTTCTGTTGAGATTAAATTTGGCTGAACTCTAGAAGCTAGTCTGATACTGCTTTTCAGCTGTTTGCATTTCCGGATTAAAAAACTATATATATATATTTTTATTATCCTTTCAGTCAATTCGGATACTGGTTTGTTGATCATGATTAGCTTACAAATGAACCATCAAATAATGCCTCCAGTAAAAGAAACCGTTACTAGTTTTTACCTAATACATTGTTCAGCATATTTATAAAAAAAAGAAGAAAGGAAAAAAAGAAAAAAAAAATGGAAATTTAATTGAATTTTGTAGATTTCCATTTTGCATCACTCATTCCCAAAGAATTACATTACTAAATTTTCTACTTTAACTATTGGTTGCACCATCAAAATTTGTTTGGTAATGTTTTCTACAAAATAATTATTTAATTTCGTTCCTATTAAAATAAGAAACATTCTGTTAATTTACAGCATAATAATAGAATTATGAGAAAAACTAAGAAAGTTTTCAAGATAATATTTCACGTACGCAATAAAAATATAAGGCCCCCCCCCCCCTTTTTTTTTTGTATATTATAGTAGTAACTAAAATAAACTATTTAAGTATACGAGTTTTTCTTTTAATATAAAAAAGGGTTAAAAACAAAGCATAATAAGTATATTTGTAATTTTCATTATACTTCATCTACAGATTAAAAACTGCTCCAAATCTGTGGCATCAACTGAAAGCTTTATTATAAATTACGGGAAGTATACAGTTTTCTGAACTAACGCTTCAGTTTAAAAGAATACTAGCTTAAATTTTAGTTTTATTATTAAATTTTATTTGAACCTAAAAAAAAGAAGTGCAAAATATATATTAAGAATGCATTTTTGGAAAAATCCTTTGTAAGTATTTTTTGAGCCCTTTCTTAAAATAGAAAACCTCATAATTAGTGTAATATGTTGGAGGGTTTTTAATTTATTTATTTTTTAATTTATTTTTATTTAATATTTATTCCATTAGCAATCAATCAGTGTTTTATAATTCCAATTGAAAATACTCACCTAAACTTTCAAAATTATTTTAAAAAACAACGCGTATCAACACAAAACTGAGTCTCACATTTTTATGACTAGGACATAGTTTCCAAGGTGTGTGTTAATTATGGTTTGGAATCTACATTAATATCTGTTGAACTGACAAACAAGAGATATAATGTTTTCCTGGAATGTGAAAAATCTTAGCATCGAGTCATGCCTGTCTTTCTGCAGTCTCTGTTTTTAAAGTGAGGACCAGATACTCTTGCGGAGATTTTCGGATTGGCTAGGGCGAGTCTTCTTGGTTTTCTCCCATTTGAGATGCAAATGCAGGAAATTTCCCCCATGGCCTTGCCCCATAAACTTAGTCATTTTTTCTAGTCACAATATCTGCCGAAATTTTAGTTTTAAAGTTAGTGAAATATTTTATCTGGTTTAAATAACAGTAATTACAAATCACTAACTAAATTTGAATGAATATATCTGGATGTTTTTAGTTACATTTTCAATGTTTTTATAAGTGGGTTATAATAAAGACACTACTTAGTTTTTCTTTTCAATTTTGTTAATTATTTTTTATTACTGTTCTTAAAAATTCATGTTTAAAATTAATATTTTGGCAAATTTTGGAGCTCAGAAAAGAAGCAATAGGTCTAAGAGACAGAGACAATCTGACCATCTCTGAAAGATCTTCGGGAAGGCATTCCCTCATGTAGCTCTTGCCTAAGGAAATAATCTAGCTTAGTAAATGTATTAACGAGAAAATATAGCTTCATTCCGATTTATCCATATATTTACTCATCTAATTCTTCAAACTTTAAATGTGTTTTCAAAACAATATTAAAATAATTGAAAAGCGTCATTTCCTATTATTATTGTACTTTATTGTGCTCTTTGTAAAATATTTCTTACAGAACTCACTTATGCATACAATTTAACGCTGCTAAAAGATTAACATTTATTTTCGAAGCACACAAAATAATCATAAAGCGTACAAAATTCAAGTAAACATGATCAAGAATATATGACTAATAGATGCTTGTTCACTACCGATTTCATTCTGAAACGCAATACTTCTAGTTTTCAAAATTATCTTAAAAAAATAGACTCACATTTACTGTTGACTAAACCTGAGAACACTTTAAGAAACAAATTTTCAATTGAATTTCACAAACAGCTGACACCCCCAGTGACGTAAACAAAACCACATTTCCTCGAATTAGTCAACCACAGGATCCAAATACATTGTGTTGAGCTGTTATGGAAGCGGTGATATAATTGTGGCTTCATCTAACACCGCAAACATCTTTAGCTTATCACTAACTTATCACACTTTGCCTTCCGTGCGATATGAAAGTGAAATGCGTTTCTTATCATCGCAAATCTAAACCGAAAGCTAATGTTGCATCTTCTTGAAATAATCGCTAATCTTTTTTGCATTCGCTTATGCAATATAACATTTATGCTTTTTAGGGATAGCGGTGCAGTTGGTGAACGGTAACTATTTTATATTATGAAATTTCTTGGCGTTTTCATTTTAACTAATGTTCGGAAAAATAAAGTACCATCGTTAAAAATAAAAATAAACTAAAATTCAAATTCTATAATTTAGTTCTTAATTAAATTGGTGCATCATGATGCAGAAGCGTAAAAGAGGTAATATATTCATAGTATTAGGCTAAACGAATTATTTCTTAACCCTTTTAGATCCGAATTTAAGTAATAAAATTGCATTTAAATTATTTAGTAATAGATAAAAAAAAAATAATGAAACGCAACTTACTTTTTGTATAATTAGTATTAAGGTACTTAAAAGTTTTTTATAAATGTTTTCAATACAAAATATCAAGCTATTTTGATTACCTTCCCGTGCATGAAACCGTTAAATTTTTGTTGATTACTGTTCTACTATAAACTAAATGGAACATCGCACAACTTTCAAATACATAATAATACTGTTCACTACTTTTAAGTTTATTTTAATGTTATTATCATTGTCATATTTTCATTTGAAAAAAAATGGCCAGTTTGGCGATAATTTTAATTAATGGGGGGAAAAATCAAAATTATCTACGAATTTGCAACGATCATTTGAAAAAGAAATCATCTAACAATATTCTTAAGAACCCACGCATTAATATATATGTGTCAAGTCGACCAAACGGTATAGTGGTTAGCATACTAGCTTCTAGACCGAGAGGTTGCGGGCTCGAGTCCCGTGTTAGGCATGGGTGTTTGTAAATGTATGTTGGCTTGTCTAATGACGAATGTTTCGGAGCATTATAGCCCTCACGTTAAAGACGGCTCCAGATAATCTGAAAACAACCAACCAATAAATGTGTAGATATATATGGATTAAAAATTATATTTTGAAGTTTTGAATCGCTTATCCAAAAAAAATTAAACCACAACTGATTTTGCTATGATAAATAAAAACGTTTCATTTCTTTCCCCTATAAATGCTGAAAAAATAATAGTCCTAATCAGTTAGAAGATTTTGTCCAGAACTGCAAAAAAAAAAAAAAAAAAAAAAACCTCGTACTTTGTCATAAAAAAAATTATGGTTGATAATGCATTTCAAATGACATAGTCAGTGTTTAAATATAAGGTATAGAAAAAATATCACTCGTTTTGGAAGAAATTTTGATTTTAGAAATGCTCGAAATAATATATGTTTGAAACATAGTGTCATAATTCGAGATTTAATGTTAATCTCTCAATTAGGTCATTTGTGATAGCTGAAACAATCAAATTCGTTATAATTTTTAACCCTTTATATACTAATGGGACTTATAAGTACTGCCAGTATCCTCATGGTATTGTATTAATTTAAACGCTTTTAGACGTATTGGGACTTTGAAATTCACTTCTTTAAAGTACGTTTTCTAATTTTTTAATGATAACTCAAGCTCTTATTTTTCTTTATATGCAAACACATGGACAATTTTCAATGTTCTTGGTCTTACGTCATCTTATATACTTGTCTATAGCAGGCTTCCAAAGAGAAATAAGCTTGTGCTGCCCTCCAACATTTGAATAAGGTCATACATATGGATTTAAAAGACCCAATGGGTCTCAAAGCTTTTAAATTAATACAGTACCCAGAGAAAACTGATGGGACTTGAACCCTAGGTCACAGGGGCGTAATCAGAGATGTTTTTCGGAAGGAGATATAAACTTATAACTCAGTAATCATGATAATTTTTGTTGTTCATGGCAAAAATTTTTAGTTACAAGCATTTTTCTTACGTATATTTAGAAATTTAAATTTTTTAAAAATAAATTTACCATTTAAAAAAAAAAAAACGTTGGTTTTTGAATATTGATAGAAAAATGAAAAATTTCGGGAGGGGATATATCCCCATATCACTCCCCCTGACTACAACCCCTGTCATCAATATATAAAGGATTAAGAGAATTTATCAGCCTATTCCTGCCCCATAGCTACATAACACTTAATTTTGGTCTGTCTGATGAAAAATGGCAGAAACTGTACAAAAATCGACTTTTAATTTTTGTACAGTTTCGGCCATTTTTCGCTCGACAGACCAGTAAATTCATGATATTCTAACATTTTCCTACATTCTATAAATAACTCAGAAGGATATTCGATTGAGTACCTAAATTTGCAGTCTCTTCTCGGATCTTGGACTCTTGTTATTTTCTCCCCTTCAAGAGACACAGAGAAAACCTTAAAGCACTATGCTTAAAACTAAAAACATACCCACGGCATTCCACAACCAATTTCTAGCAACTCCTTTACCCTTCCACTCCATAATTCATGGGTGTTTACTGGACCCTGGTCACCGGACGCCTGACCGGAGTCCTGTAATGACTTTCTGCCACCGAGGGTTATTATTGGAATTATCCGAACCGCACATCTGTCCCCCCCCCCCCCCCGCTCACAATGTTCGCTAATTCCTGAGCGGAAGGGAAACACTTCGTCTTTTGCCCCGCCATCAATGGTTGTTTATTTGAAGGAATAACGCTTTTTGGTGTTTTGGGGAAATGACTCGATATGGGTGAAATTAGGAAAGGCGCCGAAAAAATAACTTTGGGGGAGGGAGGGGGGTTGAATGGGCCCACCAATGTTTTACTAACTCTATTGCAATGTTTTTTTTCAGTGCAAGATCGGTCTGAAATATATTTTCACTTCTTATGAAACTTTATCTCGCTTGTATATCAACAGCTCTAAGTTTCACCCTTTCAATGGTTTCCTTTTACATCTGAAAACATGATTTTTGGAATGAACAATTAAGAATGAAATTTTTAGACCTTGTTTATTATATCTGGACGGTGCTTTTTTTGTGACAATTTTTTTCTTCCTTTTATACACAACCAAATCTAATAAATGATAGATTAATTTAAATGATATTTTAATCAAATCCTCATCTTTTAATAAATAGTTTATTTACATTGTGATATTTATTTGAAAATCGAAGTTAAAAAAAATTAGATACTGTCCGAAACTTTAGGGAAGTTACAGTAATGTACAGTAGATGGCAGCACAATAGGAAAGAGAAAACAGCAATTTAAGCTTTTGAGGCAACTTATGTAATCTTTGATCTTCCCTTTTAGAATAACTAACTCTGATGAATTCCTATAAATGCAATACCTCTATGCAATAATAAATATGTATGTGGCGGCCCACTAGTCCGTAAAACACACACACACACTATTTTCCATTCAAATTTCATTTATTAGTTTCTATTATTGCACAATCTGCTGCACATAATTGAAAGTGTTTTGAAGTTGCATTTTGCCTGATTTTGTGTATGGGGAAAAACTTCCTCTCCTAAAGTCCGAGAGGCAGAATGCTCACTTAGCATGCGAGAGATCCCAGGATCGAACCTCACCGGGATTCTACGGTCTCAGTTTTAAAAAGCAGAAGCAACGGTTGTGATTTTGACAAATAGTCTTGTGTCAATTATTGGACTGTTTAAAATTATTAATTTTCTGGGTCTTATCCTAATAGAGACGCAAACATAAGCAGCATCCCCTTAAAAGGTCTCCCGGAAGGCGTTTCCCTTTCGATATATGGGTTACCCGCAGTAGATCAGGTTCTGCTCCAATTGTGTTCTAATGTTCCACGGCCTTCGTGAAGAATTATAGAATTATCCTCTGAGAAATTTATTATAAACTATTGCTGTAGGTCAATAAGACAGTGACATTCTAACTTCTTTTGATCTTGAGAGCTCTACGTGGGGAACATGTCACAAAACTGCCTAGCTAAATACGAGTCACAAATATTTTTCGGTAAGTTTATGGACAAAGTTGTACAAGCCTGTTTTGTTTAAAAGTGAAAACGCCGCATAAGAGTTTCAACTCATTTTTGCACCCTTTTTCCCTTCCACTAAATTGGTTTATTTGCTGTGTTGAAAAGGAGTCTAAAACTGGGGAGTAGAAGAGTGTACAAATTGGGGTAGGGGCACCTCGAAAACAGCAGCGTTTGTTTTTAGTGATGATAGAGTAACCTAGGAAACAATAATTTTGGTTCGTGAAATAAAGTAAATTATTGTGAAAATTACTTCAGAAAATACAAGGTAATAGGAGTCGCCAATGGCTCAAATTCGTTATTAACCGCGCAAGTGATTTTTTTCCAAGAGAAGCGCTAATGTTTTATATTTATTACTTAGTACCTACTATGCATCATTATTTGGGGAAGTTCAAACGAATAGAAAAATAAAATGAGGTTTATTTTCTTAGCAATATTTAAAAAATTGATGAAGTGGTTTCGTAATTGATGAACATTTTGCCTTTTTGAAATATGCGGTTATAGTTTTTATAATTTATAATACCCTTTCAGGTTTAGGCTGTTTAGCCTATTTCTCAAAGATTCCATTAGATTTGTTTTTAATGACAAGAACCAACACAACTTTTTTCTCAATGTACTTTTAAAAACATATTTGATGTTTAAAAAAAATAGATAATTAAATTAACTAGGATTAATACTAATTAACACGAAAACTATAATTGTGTGTTAGTTATAAATTTAGATGTCATTCAACAACAGTAGATAAAACCAAAAGGTTTAAGTGTTATACAACTTTGTTTAAAAATCTTTTTGTTACACAACAAACTATAGAAACATTTTCTAAAATATTTTTAATCACAAGCATTAAATTTTCCTGTTGAACATTTTAAGATCAGTATTTTGCAGTAGAACATTTCACTTTAAACTCACCCAATCTCCTTATCCTTTTATTTGTATACGAATATCTTATACTGCAACTGAGATACAAAAAAAACGAAAGGTATTAAAGTCGCTTGCTCATATTCTTTATTCTTCACTATGCAATTCAATTTTTAACACCCTTTTCTATATTCGCATGAAACAGAAATAAACTCTAAAATAAATATACTTTAAAAAATGATTCCAGAAAATATGAGAGAAAAAAATCCTTTACAGATGTATTTACGAAACTTTGTAATTACAGATTTTTTTTAATCGTAGGTACACAGGACGGACGAATTTTCAAAATATTTTTTCCCCGTAATTCGAACATACAGAATGGGGCCATAATCCAATATAAAGGATGACCACATGTTTCCAAGATCCCTCCTCGACCAACTCATTAGCCTCAAACCTCAATGGTCATTCCTCCCTTTCACCCTTTTTTATCACCCCTTGTCGGTTCCCCGTAAAAACCATTTCTGTTGTGTATATCATGCACATGTGTTGTTTGTTTCGATCTTGTGTGATTTTTTTCCCCGTGTTGCCCCCTATTCATTGCCCATTCCCCAAATGGACTGCAGATTAGCCCTTTGGGTTATTTCCCCGTTGGGGAAGGTGATGGATGCTTGTTTTTGGATGTCCGATTGTCTGGGGACCACCACCGACAAAAAGGATTTTTATGGTCCATGATTCGAGTCCAGTGGAGATTATCCTTTTGCGATTTGTAAGGACACGTGTAGGTGGATGTTTTCGAGATTAAGCACTGGATAAAAATAGTAGGGGATCGGATAAATGAGGATAGTTACTGTCCTCTCATAGTAGAAGTGGACGTTGGTCAATGGGCAGTTTTGTTTCAGTTATGTGTATCAGTGGCTCTCAAACAATAACCTTTTGAGTTGTTTTGGTCAAAATAAATTTAAAAGGGTTCAGTTATTATAGTTGCCCTTTACTTACTAACAGGTCTTATAAGACTTCTCAATTTTCTCATGGTACTTGTATTAATTTAAAAGCTTTGAGACCCATTAAGATTGAAATTCATTTCTACGAAGTTCGTTCTTCAATTGTTGGATGGCAGCACAAGCTTATGTCTCTTAATATGCAAACACATGGACGATTTTCAATCTTCTAGGCCAGCGGTTCCCAACCCATGGACCGCGAGTAGCGTGGTACTGGGCCGTGGAGGCTGGTCGAGAATCTAAGCCAAGATAAATATTATTGGAGCGTCAGGGGTGGAGATGAGAATAATCGAATCACTCAATTATTAACAACAATCTTCAATGGTATAATGAGTGAATAATTACGAGTGCTTGAATATAACAGCATGGACTCTCTCGTGGAAGACAATTAATGTCAAAATTCCTATTGATATTTTTTTTTTTTTTAACTTTGACCACTTGTTTTTAAGTTTTCTTATAGTTGTGACAACAAAGTGAATAAAATAAAGTTCTTTCCTTTTTAAAAATTATTCATCGATCCTTCTTGTACAGTGAGTGGGCCTCAAAGTTTTATTTTACAAAATAGGTGGTCCGTACAACTAAAAAAAGTTTGGGAACCGCTGTTCTAGCAATCTTCTTGCCTAACTTCGTCTTAAATACATGTCTCCAGCAAGCTTCGAAAAAGAAATAAGTTTGTGCTGCCATCCAACAATTAAAGTACGAGCTTCATCAGCAGTAGATTTCCAAGTCTCAATGTGTCTCAAAGCGTTTAAATTAATGCAGTATCATGAGAAAACTGACCGGACTTATAAGCCTAGTCGTTAAATAATGAGTTAAAAAGAAGTTTCAGATTAACACATGTAGGTGCACGTCAAAATGTCTCGGTTTAGTGCATTCAGACTACTGATCCCTAAGTATAACTTCTGGATAACGCATGCTTGGTTATTAACTTAAAGCCAAAAAAGGGTTAACAATCGCCATAGATATCTATATTACCAGCTTCCCCCAAACTAATTAAAATCTGTTTGTTACTATGGGCAACCTATTACAGTATTCAATTGGCTTTCATTTGGCTTCATCTGCTTGCAGAATAGAAACCGCTATAATAGGTTATCCAGAAGCTGTAATTGGAGATCAGTGATTTCGATAAGTCCAATGATCCTGTAGCCATTGTTTTAAATTTAAAAAAAAAAAAAATTAAATAATTTTTTGTGAAGATAGTGTATTTGTTGATACGTAACAATTTCTTCAAGTTGTTAAAGATCGTGTCACATATGTTGGTGAAACAGTAAAAAGAGCACAGACGTGTTGCATGTCTACTTTTTCGAATTGAATTATAAATTGATCCCAAAAGCACAGCTTATTTAACATTTATAAAACAGTTTACAAAAAAGAATTTGTATTTAATGATTACCATTGCACTATTGTAACTATAATCAATGTTAATTACACGCCTACCTCTTTGTCTTGTTTAACATCAAGAACGACCGATGAGTCAAAAATATACGATGAGACACAACAATTAACACACGATGTTTCATATGTTCAGATTCCAGTCACTTTTGGTAATGTTGCACATTGGAAATCTATCATCTCAGTATTTTTGATTTGCAAATTTACATTTTAAATTTGATTTATTGCATATTTATATTTAAGTCATCGCATTTGTTTCCGAGTAATGTTTTTGTCCTTATTTGATTGTACAAGAACTATGCAATATGGAATTAATGTTTATAATCAATTTGTGGTTTAATTTTTTTATTTTCTTTACAGGGAAACAAGGATTCAGATGTAGCCTTCAAGGTGGATCCGGAAAAAAGTAACTATTCTTATCCAATTCTCCTCCTTAGTCTATATCCTTATCTTAGACCAACTCCCTTGTCATAAATTTTTTATTTCATATTTATTAAGTTTTGGTTTATTTATACCTATGTCCAACATACTTCAAGGACTATAAAGACTGGTTTTCCTAGCAGCGGGTATCATAAGGTATTTCAGATAAGACTCCCCAACTAAGAAATGACATAACTACAAAACAATGGGAGACATGAAGAAGAGACAAATGATATGTAGGATAGACAGGAATGGAATTTTAAATACACGGGTTTGTAAAATTAGTTACAGTATCGTGGTAACAAATTGTTGTAAAATCTTAATATAGTGGAATGAGTTTATCTCATGAAAATAGATCTATGATATCTTTTTTGAATACTGCAGCTCAAACCTTCACTTTTGAAGAATGCAGTTGCTTTTAGAGGTCGGAAACATCGATCAAAATAAATATCGATACTATATCGTTGCATAGAAAAAAATATCGGTACTTGATTTTTTTATTTGATTTTCAATTTGGCCAGAAACGAAGTTTTTCGGGGCAAATTTCTACTTTTCATGAATTCATGCCAAAATTGTTTTAGTAAATAAATTATAAAAATTGTTTTAATGAATAAATTATATTGTCAGTCAGAATAAATAAAATATATTTGGATGTCAATGCATAAATTCACATTTATTTTTAAAGAAAATTTTTTGAAAAGTAGTTTACCGTAAATTTTCTGATAGAGATGTTTTTAATATTTAAAATTAGATGCAAATTCCAGGCACATGCTGGTAACAGAAAGGCGCTATTTTAATGACTACTAATAAATAATCTTATCTTTCTATTACATTATGTTTTCTTTTTGGTTAGAGTGTCATTTTAACTGCCTCTCAGCCAAGTCCAAACTTTAGTTTTTAAGTTTTTGAGAAGGTAATAAAGAAAATCGAATAATCACATGGCCGACCAAACGATATAGTGGTAAGCGTGCTAGCTTCTAGACCGCGAGGTTGCGGGTTCGAGTCCCGTGTTAGGCATGGGTGTTTGTAAATGTATGTTGGCTTGTCTAATGACGAATGTTTCGGCGCATTATAGCTCTCGTGTTGCTGACGGCACCAGATAATCTGAAAACAACCAATCGAATAAACACATGGAACTACAAAATGATCATCAAAAAACTAAAAATGATTGAAAATATCGAAATATCGGTGACTTGTATTAATAGTTTTATTATTGATATTTTTAAAAAAAATATCGAT
This sequence comes from Linyphia triangularis, assembly GCA_963978545.1. Taxonomy (NCBI): domain Eukaryota; kingdom Metazoa; phylum Arthropoda; class Arachnida; order Araneae; family Linyphiidae; genus Linyphia; species Linyphia triangularis. The sequence goes on from OZ021726.1 coordinate 70,733,850, forward strand.
AAAAATATCGTCGTATCGATAGATTGCCAACCTCTAGTGGCTTTGCAAGTCACGAAGATGGGTTTTCAATACCCCAAATTCGCCAGTTTTGCTTAGTGACAAATCTATCTAAATTAAAATGGGCCTCATCGGCATCAATATAGATAAAAAACTGGATAGACTGTTCTGATGGCAATGCAAGAGAAGAAACTCACTGGTGGTAGATGATAATGAGTGGACGATTAACCAATCACAGTTCACTTCTATAGTTGGCTGGGAATGTGAGAAACCTTGTAAAGTGCTAGTTTAGATATTTTCTTGCACATTACTACTAATTAAGGTCTACTATTGACAGTTCTGCTGTGTAGAACCTAAGATTTTATTTTCAATCCTCGGTAATCCGTATTTTTTTTCCCGTCCAGTGATCTGTCAACGGCTTCATTTTCCCAGCGTTAAGTAGTCTATTCAGGTGTTTATCGATGCTCTTCGGTAAACCATATGCAGCAGTCACCAAATTCACTTCCATCAAACAATTTTTGAAAAATTCCCTATTTGTCTAACCAACATACTTCTTGTCAATTTTTTCTGTCTATCACTATTTTGCAGTTATGCTATTTCTTAGTTAGGGAGTCCTTTCTGAAAGATCCTATACCTGTGGTCAATCGCTTTTGTTGCCTATTATTTAACAATGAGAGGGGAAATAAGCAATAAAAATTGAATTCATTTTTTATATTCTTAACGCATTTTGGAATTTTTTATTTTTTTTAATTCTCCATATTTTCAAATTGTCTTATCGATAGACAGCATAGATTTAACTCATAGATAAAAGAGAGAGAGAGAGATAAGCCGAATCCAGGCAGTTATATGAGTTTTTGGACCGCACTCTCGGAAAGATTATTCAATTTTGATTTGAAAACTAGTTAACCATAGTATAATAGTTCTAGTGTTTAATAGTTGCAGATGTACGTTTTTTTATTCTATAATGAGTGAGGAGATATATCATATTTTTACTAGGACTTACAAAACTAAAAAGAAAAGAAGCATGATGCTGATAATGGTAAATCGAACGTCAACCTTTAACATGATAATCCAGTTCTAATTAAGTTTGTATACTTCAAATAGCTCCAACTCGTAAATGTGTGGTCAAAGACCTCCAGAATCCATCCCTTGTTAGAAATTGGTATTTAAAAAAAAAAAAAAAAAAAAAAAAAACCCACCTCCGCTTATAATGCTGGACATAATACTAAATCAATTGACATTTAGTATAATTCGTTTACCAAATCTGCATCTACTATTCATTTAAATATGTTTATGATCCATCTTCTCAGGCTACGAACAACCCGAGTGAGACAACACAATTTTTGTTTTTGGTAAAATTCCAACACCTATTAAATTTAGAGCAAACTTTTTGCATTAGAGTTACTATTCAAGATAAATTAAAATTTCAATGTTAATTTCTGCCCCAGTCAAAAATATTTCCCAACTTCTTTTATAAACCGGACGAAAAGCATACTGCATAATAATGGCAATTCTCGGAAAACCATAAGTAATAACTAGTGTACTCAAGATTTGACCTTTTCAAGCTTTCAACTCAGACCCCCTCCCCTCACCAGGTGGGGGGGATTGAAGGCCATCTCTCAAACCCACGTCTGGCACCGAGGCCGTTGACATGGCACGAGCTACTGACACTTGGCATCGTCCTTCAAAGACACCAGTTCATCAAACCCCACGCATTAAATATGGACCACCATAGTCCGTGAGAAAAGTTCCATTCTTCTACTAACCTCGCATTACAACTCGGTTGCTTTTCTTACAACAAGGAGAGGGGGGGGGGGGACTTCCCTATCCAAAAAAAAAAAATCCCTGCCGAAATCAGAAAGTTTTTTTTACGTATATCCCTACCGGGAATAAAAAAAAAGAGTTTTTTCTTCTTTTTTTAAAGATGGGAGATAATAATAAGAGAGGAGGTGGGTCTCTTACCGGAAGTCATCGGGGAAAGGAAAACTTGCAATAATAATAATGGTGGGAAGAATTATAAAAAATAAAGGAAAATTAGATAATCGGAAAAATCCGGATGCCTTTTTCTTGGAAGGGGCTTTCATACTAGTGACCTACTTTCTTAGGCTTTTCTTGTGAAAGGGGGGAAGTAAGAATGAACGGGTAGTAGAAATTTCAAGGATACGGGCAATGACCGAAACATGTTTTTTTTTTTTTTTTATACATATATATTTTTTATTCTTTGATTTCGTAGGAATCGTATCACCTGACTTTGTTGGATTGTTTTGATTTTTTGGATTTTGTGTCCCCCTGTACGTTGTGTGTCTGATGGAGTGGTAATTGAGCTATTTTCTATGTTCGGGTTATTTTTTATTTTTTTTGGATGAGGAAACTGAGGTGTATGGTTTTCGGTAGTTGGTCTTTTTTTAGTGTGTTTATTGAAGGATTCTGTTTTATTTTATATCCAATTAGGACTTATCTCTGCAAATGCTATGTAATTTGCATGAATATTTAGAAAGTATGCTGGGCGAGGTTTTAAAGAGGGGCTGATGGAATTTCCTCCTTTTACGCATGGCTTCACATTAATCTGATCAAAGCGGGATAAAGTTAACAATGAAGTCTAAAATATTTCTTTTCTATCCAAGTATACTTCTCTTATATTTTTCAGTTTTTTTTAAATATTTTTATTTTAAATAAGATTTTGTGCGAATGCTTACACACATTATAAAGTACTTTTGAAAAATGCAGTTTAATAGATTTTAAAAATATATATATATTTTAGTTAGTCACAATTACAAATATCAAGACAGGAAGAAATTGTTGAAACATATATTAAAAAAAAAAAAAATAATTATTATTAATTTTTCTGTGTGATTGTTTTAAATAAGGATTTTACTATTTTCTCTTAATACTCTATTAACTTTTGGCATTTTTTTTTTATACTCTACTTTTTATGCTCTGAAATACATAGACATCTACAATACCCATGTAAAGACATTAATTCCCTTTTATTTAATGAAAAGCAGATATCACGGTACTTGTAAATTACTTTAATGCTCTAACAACTGTTATTTGTTTAATTTGGAATTCGTACAAGTTTCAAACTCAGAGGAAATTCTATTTCCATTAATTATTAATTGGTAAATCCAAAAGTAACTGCTCGAAGGGTACCAAAATAAAATTCCCAAGTACCAAATAAATCTCCAGACTATAGGATTGTAATATAAACATCCAACGAAAACTTTTAAATATTATTGTCAATTGTAATTGATAAATATTATTATTTAAAAAAATCATACTGAAGAAAGTATTAATAGAGAGTTTAATAAATAAAAATTATTAATTTGAAAAAATTTCAAATAAATAACAAAACTCCATAATGAAGTTATAGTTTGCTTGTAACAAACAGATAATTCAGTTATTCTAATAATTACAATTTTTCAGTCCCTTAGTTTGATGTAAACCGGACAGTTATTTTTTGATTTGTAAATTGTTGGAAGTGGAATCTTCCTCTGCATTTATAACGTTTAATTTTCCCAATGTATACTGGCATTGTCATAAGTGAATTCTTGTAATTTTGTTTATATATTCACCTTCGGGAAAAGTAAACTACCTATTTGCCTAATAAGAAATTAAAAAGTCTAAAGAGGAGTATCCCCCAAATGAAATACGAAATTCTACTGCATTTTAAAGATAGAAAAATATGTGCTCTGTTTACGATGATTCAACTCTTCTAATAAAAATTAAGTTGTGTAACTATTTATTTTAAGTTCATAATATTTCTGATTAAGAAAACTCAAACAGTTGTAAGAAAAATTGGATGCATACCTTGGTTTACTTGTATTTCTTCATTGAGGGAAAAAAAATCTGTTATTGTTTGTAAGCAAAATCATACTGCATTAAATTGTTAATGAGAAGTTGAGATTTTTATCCAGATGCAGAAATTAACATTCGAATGCTATTGCTTAATTTAAAATATATATATATATATATATATATATATATATATATATATATATATATATATATATATATATAACCGTGGTTATTCGATTTTTTTTTTTTTTTTTTTTTTTTTTTTTTTTTTTTTTTTTAAATCTTTCTATTAGTCTATTGAGCAAAATTGGAAAGCTTTTCAATTATTTTAAGTTTTATATTGTACAACAATGTTTTTTGTTTTCTTAAATTAGTCCTTCCACAATACTTTAAGCAAGATTTCAAAAGGAAATTAGTATGTTCTTCTCGGATTTGCTCCTATAACACATTTCTGTCTTAAATTTCAGTCTTTTAACTTTCCCATGATCTAAATTCAATAGTTTCTTCTAGCATAACTGGCCAAAAAAGGGCTTCAAAGCACATACATTTTTATCTGACCTGTAAAGAGTAATTCATACTACTTTAAAACTTATTTCGTGGCACAATTGACATTTTTAATTCGGAAATTTAATTGTAATATTTGCACATTTTTGTTTCATGTCCAACAGGTGGCGCCACTGAAACAGAAAAATATCGAGAACCTAATTTTGATAACGAAGTAGTTAAAAAAATTTCTATTACCACCAGAGCAGAAAGAGGCTGACAGTGCATTTTAATAAAACCGCATTTTCTTCCTGGTCGTGTGAAAGTGAAACGTCTAAATACTATTTATAGTAAAAACTGCAAAGATAAAAGAGGTCAACTTCATGATAATCTCATGATAAAACTGCTTTACATTATCTGAGTACTTTGTCCTGGCTTATAAAACGTGACTAACTAAATTAAGAAATAATATTTCTATTTAACACTCCCAATTCTATTCCACATTGTCGCAAGAAATATTGCTTTGAAACATAGGAAAATTTTAACCGACCGTAAACTGATGATGAAATTATTTTTAACGTGAATTCAAATGTTGAATTTAAAAATATAAATGAAATTTCGGATTTGTGTGCCTTGTCCAATAGATAGCATAATTGAAATAAACATTCACTAAACAAATTTTTATGTATTGACCCTTTGCTCTCTAGCAGCGCCTCTCAGGCACCACTTGAATGAATGCCGCAACTCGAGAGAACCACTAGGTTTGATGCGGGAATTCGATGCAAGGTCAATGACTGTGTTTAGTTTCTGTAAAGCGGACCGAACCAAAAATACCGCGAAATAGGTCTCGAGTGCAAAAGTTTAAGGTGGTAGTTTTCATTCTCATTGACCTAATGAAATTTTTTTTTCGCCAACAATGATGGCAAAAATATTACATCAAAACGTATTAAAAAAAATGTGATTTAAAAACAGGAGGGCATTTAATTTTCACCCTAATTCAATAGCTATTAAATTTTTCAACAAAATTAAACTAATGCCAGCTTTTCCGTACTTCGTCCAATAGGTGGCGCTGCCGAAACATAGAGAAAAAAAAATCACTAACTTAATTTTGATATACATAAGTTTAACTGTATTATGTATTGAAAGCTGGTTAATATTTTTCTATTATTATTGTTGTTTGATATCATATTATCAACTGTATAATCGGGTGTTAGATGTTATCTACCGCTTAAATTAGTACTAGATTTTGATTGATTTAAAGCATTGTTTTGTTCAGCATTGTGATTTGAAAGAAGAAAAAAAAATTTAAATAAATTAACTTTTATTTTAAATAGGGAGAATACACGACTGCGAATGTACTTTCTAGACTTAGTTGCAAAGCAGTCTCCTCTTAATATCACCCTGAAATCATTCAATCCCTGCTTTCCTCAACAGTTCAGATCTTTCTCTAATAGCGTTTAACGAAGCAGTACACCCCTTGTATACTTCTTAAATAATTAAAATTCCAACATTATCAACCGCTTTAACTAATAAAAAGTTTTGGCGAGTTAGATTAAAACAATATGAAATATAAAACATAAAGTGAAAGTAAAAAAACATAAAAAGTTAAAAGTAAAAAAACATAAAAAGTAAGTAAAACACATAAAGTGCTTTATTTAGCTCCTACGATCCTCCTCCTAAAATATTTTAAATTAATCAGAAGACAAAATAGTAAAAGTAGTAAAGATAGTATGCATTTTCGTTTGCATTTCTGCTGAATTTAGTCAGTAAAACGCGCATTTATGTATAACTTAACGCATATTTTAAACCACTAACAAGTGCAATCTTGACTCTTCAACACCTGTTTCGGAATATGGCAAGAAAGGGTTATGGAAGCGTGGCAAGTTTTTTTTTAACCCTTTCAACCCCGAAACAGGTGGGCACGTTCTTCGGAAGGGCGCAAAGAAAGGAATAGAAGAAGGAAAAAAAAAGTGCAAGAAATACGCTGTGCTAAATTTATTTTCTTTAACTCACCTTAGTCCCGAGTTAACTTGAACTTTGAAGCATTTGTACTTTAAACTGTTTTTTAATAAATTACTCGTTTGTTCTTTTAATAAATTACCCAAGTAAGGGGGCCGTTCAAATATTACGTAAGCACCTAGGGGGGGGGGGTAGCGATTTGCTTATTTTTGCTGACAAGGGGGGGGGGGTGGAGGGGGTATAAGTGATGCTTACGTAAGCATTTAATAATCCCTTTATTTCTAAAAAAAAATTGAAACTTACAAAAAATTTCACTTTTGTACACCGAGTTCTAGGATAGGTGACTTTCCATTCAAATCGATATAAGGGATTTAAACTTACGTCACATAAGAGTGACGTACTCTGCCTTTTGCCAATTACAATCAAACATTGATGATGCAAAATACTGCAATTTCAAAATGAATAAAGGGGATTCCCCTCTTTTGGGTGTTTGGAGACGTGAATCCTACATTAAACCTAACTTATGTGACAGACAATTTTTGTTTCGCTTTGCGACTGGCGGGCGCCTAAGATGGAACAGTAGTTGGTTTAAGGTTCAAGATTCCGAATTGAGTTGTGTTTTGAACAAGTTTCTTTTTCCACTGCAATTCTTCTTGAACTTTTTGAAGATTAAGCAAATATAGTTGCTCTGCTTTCTGTTTGCTTTAAAAAAAAAAAAAAAAAAAAGAAATGTCTTCATTTCGTGAAATTTTATATAAAAAGCTGTTTGTAGCTTTTAAAAAGTCTACATCAAACAAACCCTTGAAAGATATTCAGGATATAAATAATGAGATATGGCGTCAGGTTTAAAAATGCCTCTAAAAATGACGAAGAACTAGAAGTGTTGGTGTTAAAAAGAGTCGAAGAAGAGTTGCGAAAGGCAACTAGAAAAAATTAAGTTAAAGTTCATTATTTGTATTGAATCCTAACTTTTTTTTAGATTATTAACGTTACAAAAAAAAAATCAGGAGCAGGGGGAGGGGTTACCGTATGCTTACGTAATTATAGAGGGGGGTGTGCGATTTGCTTATTTTTGTTGACAAGGGGGTCATTTTGACATTAGGTCAAAAATTACCAAAAACATGCTTACGTAATATTTGAACGACCCCTAGAAGTGAAACATTTTTCAATGATAAAAAGGTAGAATGTTTTGTATTGTGATTTTTTTCTTCTTTTTTTTTTTCAGATTCATATTTATTTAATTTTACATGATACCCACTGTTGTTGATTTTATTCACCAATAAACTGAGATGTGTTCCAAGTATAGGATGGTTTATCCAAAAATAAAAGGGGCTTATTGAATAAATCCTCCATAAAGAACAGCAGGTGATTGCAATCTAGCTCGTGTTGCTGTTGCTCCAAGGGAAAAAGGGGGGAAAAAAACAATGTAACTAATAGTGATAGAATCCACGATTAAATACTAGCTGTAAATATCTTCCTATTGAATTCAAAATATAATCAAGCACGCCTCGCATTTTATACTTTATCAGAGAACAAGTTCGACATCCGAACTATCAACATGTCTTCAACAAGGCCTACATTACTAACTTTTTGCTACATTAAAAATATATTGCACATACAATGTGCTTATTATTTTGGTTTAGAATTTAATTTTTAAATATTGGATCTAAAACTAGAATTAGCACAGGAATTACTTATAAAATATTGTTTACACAGACCGTTTGCTCCCTATGTTGATGCCTTGATTGAAGTTTTCCCTCAAATGCCTGGGGTTGAAAGTTGAGACAGCTGCTGTCAAATGGAAATAGAAACGAATTGTCATTGGTAGCATGTGTTGCAATATGACACAATAGTAATCAACAAGACCACTAGGTCCGCATTACCACAAAAGTATTGCAGATCTGCATTGCCTATTACCACGTTTAGGTAACAATGTTTTTAATACAGATTCCTCTTTTTTGGATAAGACATTGCAAGCATCAATCTATCTTACAATTCAAAGAATGGGAAAGCAACACACACTTTTCGCGGCAGTGACTGTCTAAGGTACTCGTTGACAACTTGTCTTCATTTGGATTTTATAGATGGCCGACATCTGGACTGAATTTAGCATATGCTACAACAAAACACAATGGTGCTTGTTCTTGGTTCGACAACCAGTAGACAGGCGGTAACTATCCACAGCGCCCCTCTAAAAACAACGCTGACTGCTACCATCAATCCCTCTTGGTCTGAATTACCACAAAAGCATTCCAGATTGCATCGCTCATTCCTACGTTTAGGTAACAGTCTTGGTGTGAAGAGTTACGAAACATTCTTATTGTATGAATTGCTTCGGTTGTTGGAGCTGAATAGGTCGAAAAATAAAAAGCGAAGACCACTTGACTTCTGGAGGACAAAATCGGTTGTCAATGTTTTCTTTTTGTAGGTTTGTCGTGGTTTCACCCTTTGCCCCTACCCTAGGGATAAGAGGGGAACTACAAGAAAATGTTCCCAGAGTACGGGTAAGTAAAAGCCCTGGGGTAAAGGTACCCTAAAATGATGTTCACCCTTATTATCTAAAAACCACAGTCGGCCTTGGATGTTTTTTTAGACAATGGTCGAGTCGAATACTGAGGTGGGTGAAAAACTAGTTGGTTTCTTTCACTTCGTCCAGAATCTTCGTACAATCGGTCGGCTCTTAACGGGTGCCATATAAGAGATTCTGTTGACATCATCAGTGCCTTGACGATTAGTGCTTGTTTTTGACTGATTCTAAGACAATTGGTAAGTATTTTGCTTTTTGACATCGTAAATTGTTTTGGACGGACTTTTGTTTTTAGAATCGGTCCACTTGAGGAATTTATAATCGCGTGTTCAGAGCACTATTGAGGTGAATCTTACTAACGGTGAATTGGATTTTCACTTAGATGGCCATTATTAGTAGGAATTTTTCCCCTTATAACTTCTGGAGTTGAGGAATAAGTTAAAATCGGACAATGTTGTGATTATTGACTCTAAGCTTTCGAATGCATATTAATATTAGATTTCGACTTTTGTAGAACGAACAAAATCAAAATTTAAAAAATAATTAAAATAGAAATTTAAAATTACTTTGAATTAAATAAAAAATTAAATTTGTCTCAAGTTAGTCAAATAGTTATTTTTAGCCAATTTAAACAAATGAAAAAATATTCTTCTACCTTTATTAAGTTAAAAGAAGTAAAAAGTATTATTTCGTAAACAGCATCGTATTTCTACAATATGGATAGGTCTGAAAATGATATTAGATAAATAAACTTAAGACCACTTTCTTCTTTATATTATTTCACTATATTCTCGATAAGTTTTGTTATTAAAATTTAAAATAACTATAATATAAAGATTTTTTCTACTAACGAATAAAAATTAGTTCCCGAAATAAAGTAAACAATGATCATACATTACAGGTATTTGAGCATACATCCAATTTCGGTAAAACTAAAATACAATAAAACTTCTGTAATTAAAATCAATCAAACTATTGTAAATTTTTTAAAAAATACTTTTACCTTTAATTTCGTTGTAATATTATTTTTATTAAATTAAATTAATGCGGCTTATATTAGGGTGGTTCGGGAAAAAAAATTATTTTTGAAACACATGAGGTGAAAAATGTTGTTACGTATCTTGATAAGAAAAACTGTAGAATTTTTTTTGTAAATAAATAATATCTTCCGAATCGCGCATTCACCTCAAAGTTTAGAGAAAATACAAAAAACAACTATTTTTCCTGAAATTTTTTTAAAATTTCTGAACGTTATATATTTGAAAGGCAATAGTTTGCAATGTGTTGTGAAAGGGTGGTATAACACAGGAAAACACTATACTATGCATTTTTTTAAACATATATCAATAATTAAAAATACTCACAAGTAAAATTTTTTGTAAGAAACAATGGTTTTTCTGTAAAATGGGCACTAACGTTATTTATAACGTTAAAAAAAAAAACTTTTATTCCACTTGGTTCACTTTTTTCTCGGGCTTTCTATCCCAGGGTTGCAATTTGAAGGAAACTTTTGTAGAAAAGTGAGCATTATGGATCTTTAAAAAAAAAGGTGTTGCTCTAACGTCTTTGGCGTCAGCGCCACCCACTTTTTGTCTTGCCTCACAAGTGTTCTACAGCTTGTGAGTGACATGGAAAATCATTTTGTATTGATCTTGAACCGTCTTTAGTATCCCAGAGTGTATTTATTCAAAGAAACCAAACCATCATTTAAAAGCTTACTTGAAAGACAGAGAAAAAAATAATTGAAAGGAAGTCATGACGAATTTATTATGAGGTCAGCTAATGTCGACTCTGAAGTTGTGAATTATGCTGCAGATATTGTTGTCACACATATTACAACACATTGTAGTCTGTCCTCTTTTGATTTATGAATTTGATTGTTTGAAATTTGTTTCTTTATTTGTGATAAAAAAAACTTTTAGAAAACAATATTAAATTAATTTATCAACTTTTTCTTTATTTAATGTTAATTTATTTGAATTAATGTTATTTTATTTTAATTACCAATAAATCACTCGTTTGAAAAAGGGGCCCCCGAATGTATCCGGATTTTGGGCTCCAACTTGTCATAGTCAGGCCCTGGTCCCCAGTAGCACAGAAACGATGGCCAGTTTCACCAGACATAGTCCAATCCCAATGTGGAACGTTGTGAATCGGTCGTTGGAAACAAAATGAGGCAATCTCGGCCAATTCTGGATAAAATAAAGAAGAGGTTTTGAAATGTTGGAGCACAATTTTAAAATTGGGATATTGTTTTTATGAGAAACAAAACTATGTGGCGGTTTTGATATGTTTGTTTGTTGAAAAGTCGTGTATTTTGGAACTATGCTCGGCCAGAATTAGCCAATCTTCCAGTCTTCCCCTGTTTTTTCCAATACAGCTGTGCTACCTCGGATGCGCCAGTCTTTACTAACAAATGTTCGTTTGTTACTTTCCTTAACAAAGGAGGAGTCCTATTACAAACATTCCAATTATTTATGTCTACGTAATCAGTGGCAATAAACTTAAGTTTAGTTGCCCTGAAATGCCTGATTGTCTTGCTCTCGGAAAGTTATCGATATTTCAGAATCCGATGACCCAGTTCTCTTATATCTCTCCTTTCGTACAAAATCATTGCCCAAATCAATTTTTTTGGGTGAGGGAAGGAAGCATTTCCTTCAATAACCGAGTTTAATACTTCCAGTAAATATTCAGAGAGGTATCGTTACAATCGAGTTGCCTCATATGTGATCTTAGATCCTTCAGAAAATTAACTCTTTTTTTTTCATTTGAAATCAATGGGGCATGTAACAATTTAAAATAAAGAATACCGCTTGCTTGAGTTCTTCCGATGGTTTACATTCACTCACATAGTCTAAGTACTCTGTTTTCTGTTGCTAGCCATCTGGAGTGTGAAAAAGGATTGGATTTGCTAGCTGCCAAGTCGTTGACCTAATCTAATCGCTGCAAAAATATCAAGAAGATATAACTGATCTGTGCTCAGTACTTTCATTTCAACTTGAGGAATTGAATATTCAACATGTAAAAAATCAGCCGCGGGAAATTTTACACAGTTCTTCAATTTTTTATCTATGTTCCCACTGAAAGATGTTGGTCTTGTTGTAGTACTATCTACGTGTTTAAATGGGCATCTGAATGTTAATTCATTGTAGTATAGGAAGCTTATATCTCATTGTAGTGGTCCCACAACGTGCAATTTGATATGTCAGATTATTTCCAGTCAATATTAATGGCAGTTCCAATCACAACCATGTGCGCTATAATCCAATGAATAAGCAAGTAAGTTTGTGAGCTTCAAAATAAGAGAAGGCACCAACGAGAAAAGCCACCCAGATTGAAACTCGCCAAAACACGGTTTTTATCAATGCTTCAAAGGTTATGCGCGCGAATATTATTGAATAATTACTAATTTGATTTTTTTCCAAGTTCTATCTACTTCATTCCACACAATAAAAACTAATGTACGTCGATAATTTAGTGATTGGTGTATTTTACATATTGATGGAAAAAAGGTATTTTTTGTATTTAATCAAAACTTTCAAGTGAATGCTTGAAGTAAATAAAACAATTTTAACAAAAATATGCAAGAAATAACGTTAGCATCCATTTCTTAGAAAAATTATTTTTTTGTACGTAAAAAATGTATTTTTGAATATTTTTAATTATTAATATATGTTTTAAAAATGCATGGAATAGTGTTTTCCTGTGTTATACCACCCTTTCACTACACGTTGCAAACTACTGCCTTTCAAATATATAACATTTAGAAATTAAAAAAAATGTAGGAAATATTGTTATTTTTTGTATTTTCTCCAAATTTTGAGGTGAATGCGTGATCGAAAGATATTATTTTTCAAAAAATTTTGTACAATTTTTTTTTATGAAGATATTAACAACTTTTTTCACCTCATGCGTTTCAAAAATAAATATATAACTAATCGGCGTGGCAATGAAACGGTTTTTTCTCTTTCACCTGAATTTTTTTTTAAAAAGTTGATGGAGCTGGTTTTTGAGCTACACGCCTCACAAGTAAAATAGTTTTGTGTTGCATGGTAATATGTTGTATCGAAGCGGAGGAGAATATAACAAATACAAAGATTTAGCATATTTTTCTCATAAAAATCTAATTTTAACAAAAATCTAATTTAAATTTTTTTAAATCACCACTCCTAGTTAAAGCATTCTCATGCAACAAAAATAAATTTTAAAATTTAATTAAAAAAATTTCAAGAAATAAAAAAAAAAAAAATAAGAATAATAAAAATTAATAAAAAAAAAAAATCTGATACAGAAATTTAAACAACATGTTCTTTAAATCACAGGATGGTAGTCAGACACACGGAAACAGGCCATAATCATCAAGGTCTGCCCGTGCGGAAATCAGACACTGCCAGAACAGGTGAACAGAACTTGAATTAATAAAAAACTCGTTTTCTTTCCTTACAAGGAAGAACCCCGAACAGGTGCTCAAAGGATTGAGATGCAAAAGTGTGTCCCGAAGCGGTCCACTTTCTTATATTTTACTCCATTTTTTTTTTACCACTTTCTTTTTTTCTTCTTAACCCTCCATTTTCACGCGGAATTAAAGGCGTGTGTCTATGATTTATTTGCTGGTGATCTTGCCACTGCTGCACCTGTCCTTATAGGTTAATAAGCACTGAAAATTGCTTGTAATGGGTTAAGTTTTTTTTTTCTTCTTCCCTCTTGAAGGTTATGATAGTGTTGTATTAAATTGATTTGATTTCTGGCGCGTGCTGAGGCGTTTTTTTTTTTTTTTTTTTTTTTTTTATGGATTGACTTTGCTGAAAGGTTGTGATTTTTGTTTTTGATGGTTGTTGGAAGTCTAAAAGGATAAATGATAAAAAGTTATTCTGATTGAGAAGAAAGAGATGTATAGCTTAATTAATCAATCATATTTTTTAGTCACAAATTTGGAACTTGAGAATAAAAGCGCAGATTTTTTTAAAGGAATTCAAAAGTGAATAAAAATATTTGCAACGCTTTTAAATTTATAATATGGACGTCCATATTAGTATGATATCAAATGCCACGCTTTGTGAAAATGCTCTTCATTTTTGTTTTTGCCTACTCTAATGAATATACAATGTACATTTGCCTTTGCGAAAAAATCCCACTAACATATATCAATGATTAGTATAAGTTTCTTACTTTAATGCTGCAATATTTTTAATTTTTTTCATTTCAGTAATAAATCTTTTAAATTGCTCTATTTAATTCATTGTTAAACTTCAATTTGGTCTACCATTTTATGTTTTATAAAAAATTTTATTTTACTTTCTCTTAATATCAAAATTTTATTACTTTAGAAAAATTCAGTTTTAGAAAAAAAAGTCGTTATTTGAATATCAATGAAAAAGAAATGCATATCAATTAACTGATAAACATTTAAAAAAAAAAACTCTTATGCCTATTAAATCACTGTAACCTACAATTCATAATTTCTTTACTAATTATATTATAAATATGTTTACTTATTTAATTATAAATATGTCCCCTTAAAGTTATTAAACATATGTTGCCACTTGCCATTAAAATAAGTAAAACATTTAAAAATACATTTTCTCAAACCGACCAAGTATTTTTTTCGAAAAAGCTTATTTTATATGAGAATTTTTACTTGCGAAATTTAGAGAAATTAAGTATTATACCTTACGATTTTAATTTTGTATTTCTTACAAATACTAATAAAGTTCTCTTGGATAATGGGCAATAGTAGTATTTTCTTATATACAATGACAACTTTTTCTCTTAGTCAATAATCAGTTGATTAGGTAAATAAAAAATATGCAATGCTCGTAGGCAGTTTGTTGAAAACTTGTCAATTATTACAGGGGTTAAAGAAGGGTTGGTCCAAATTTTTCTAACATACCCTAAAAAATCTAAATGTGTGGAACTAAAAAGTTTCTTTTCATTCAAAATTTCGCACTTTGGGAAAAAAAGCAATGAATTTATTATTCATTAACTAATTGATCATATCGATTTCCTTAACCCATTTCTAAATTGAATACTTTGCAATCTCCAAATAAATATTCGAAAATCAAACCCCTCCCAACCATTCCTCAAATTTCAACTTACTTTAACCATGCACTAATGTATTCCAACAATACCATCTCATAATTTAATATCCCATTACGGAATAAATTACTCTCTACCAGCAGTGCCCAACCTGACACGATCACTACCACCCCAATTCCAAAAAAGAAAAATAACAACCCCAAACCCACCACTCATATTTTAACACAACCCCAAAAATAGCAACCCATATACAATAATACCAAAGTGGGCAGTTCAAACGGATACAGTGCAATGAATCTGTGACAAATGATCCAGTGCTTGACGAAAGGGTTAAGGGAGAAAACGCCCTTTGAGGCCAGCGATTGGCTTCCGCAACTCTTTCACCCACGCTTCTCATTGGACGGAAGCTTGCTGCTGCATTACTATGATAATCGCTCATTGGCGGGACGTTTGTTCTTTTTTTTCTAATTTAATTTCTACTCGGGCGGAGAGTTTTTTTTGGGGAGGAGGTAGAGTTTTTTTTTTAATTTTTTTATTTTTTCTCGTTGTGAAATGGACGTAAGTTTTCCGTCACTGGTTGTGTGATGTAGAGTAATTTTGGATGAGGTATAGTCATTCCACTTCTGTAAGGGTAATTTGTCAAAGGGAAAGGTAATTTATGGTATATCTATCGTGGATGACGAGAATTATTTCGGCTGAACAAATTTCGGAAATAAAAAAGTAATACTTTTAGTGGGGTTTGTTTTAACGTTACGCTTAAAGTTAAAGTTGGTGATAAAGTTTGGTGGGATAAAATGGTATAAATGAGTAGTAATTTTTATTTTCCGAATAAAAACGTTTACTTTCACTAATGTTTAATTGATTTGTTTCATATGTTTAATTGGATACTGTAACATTTGGATTTAATTGGATATAACAGCATTTCTATCTTAACCAAAATATTTTCCAATTAAAAATATGGAAAAATAAACTTGAAATTATTGATGTCCAACTTGATTCTAATTTTGAGTGTGTACATAAATCGATACTACTTGGAAGAGATTTCTACTTGAATTTTTAATACCCAGTATTTTTATTTCATTCGATTTAATGTGAGGTAAAGTAAAATGAATATAACTTGATTCTGTTTTGGAGTTTTCTTTTGAAGTGGAATAGTTTATTTTATTAGATAAATGTAAGCAGAGATAATTAGACAACTTACTTTGAGTAATTTAAGAGTAACGAGTTAAGAACAAATACTATTTTAAAAATCTTAATAAAAATTAATCGCTTAGTGTTTGTATATGGAAGCTCAATGAGAAATAAAACAAATTAAGAGTAAAAACTAGAAAAAATATGTAAAAATTACCAGTAAGAATTGATAAAAAATTTTAAATTGTAAAACTAATTTTTATTAGTTTTAAATAAAACCTTTGACAAATAAGTAAAGAGAGGGGAGGGGGGGGAGAGACAACTTTATCTAAATTTATTGTACAGATATTAAGTTCTGTGAATATTTTGTGAATAAAACTTTTTGGTAAACCTGGAATATAGTATTATTTAATGCCATATGGATCCAAAATTAATTAGTACAGTTTTAAAAGGACACAGTTTAATAGCTGTATTCAATGTAGTTCTCATTAAACTTTTTATGCTATATTAACCCAGAGGAATAACCCAATTTCAAAGTACAGTAATACAAGCAATAGAAAATTTGAGTTATTATTTACTAGCTTAAGTTCTTTAAAGCAGCACGTTTATCACCATCCCCCCCCCCCCCTGTTGCTAATCAGTTTAAGGAAATAGCATACTCACTTTTCTATTTATTTTTCGTTCGAAATCTACAATTTATTCCTTTTTACGAGATAAAAACATTTTCCCTTCCACATAGTTTACACTAAAGCCTACACAAATGAGTATTTTACCCTAAAGAGAGGCGTAAAACAGGCTGCATGTCTGAACAATGAATATAGAATTTGATTTGGCAAGCAATGTTTTATTTCAATTGACAATATGGCTATGATTCGAAATAAATGCCGTGCTTTTTATTATTATTTTAAAGTTTTGATAGAGATAATACTAATAATGAATATCCGCTCGCACAGAAAGTTTCACGTATGGTTTGATTTCAAACTACGATTCTCTTCCAATTCGAATTTAAATATTTTTTTTTTTTAGTTGTGTATTCATAAAATTTAGTAGAAAATTAAAATAAGCTAAATTACAGGAATAATTTTAATTGATTCATTTAGTTCTATCCTGTATGTTTCAAGAACTAAATTGATACGTTTATAGATATTGACCCTAGAAGCTAAAGAACTGGGTTTGGAGAATCAACTACTGTTGAATTTCAATTGCATTTGAGCTCACGGTTTCATCTACGGTGTGATTTACTTTTCCGAAAACTATATATATTCTCATAACAATAATATAATAATATTTTAATCAATCTGAGATCAATGTATTGGGAGAGACGATAATAAGAAGTTTTACTCTGGACCAATTAAGGAATAAATAGCTGCGGTGTTGATAAATTTAAAAAAAAAAAAAAAAAAAAAAAAAAAAAAAAAAAAAAACGGTGAGTGGATTTTACTTTTAGTTAAAGTAAGTTATAACATATCTTGGAATAGACAGTATTAAATTAAAAAAGAAACAAATGCAGAGAATTCAAAGAAGACATGCAGAGTGTACAAATTATGCTCTGACTTAGTTTCCTTAATTTATAATTTCGTTGATTCAAAGGATTCTGATTTGAAATTTGATGAGTAACTTACTTTTAATACGCACAATCAAGATACTTCTAATCGATTGTTTAAATCGTTTTGTGAAAAATTAATTTAAAATGTTCATTCTTTATAGGCTTAATCAGAAGCTTTTGCACACTTCAACTTATTGTTTTATTTTAATTTATATTTCTTTTAACTTTTAAAATTCGATAAGATTCTATTAAGATTATATACTTTAAATTGAGATACCTATTTTAACTTATAATATGCATTTTAACTCATTATATATATTTTAACTTTAAATGCTGTACTTTAAAAAAAATTTATATTATATATTTAAACTTTATATTTTTGCTTATGTATTTTTTCCTAGTGTTAGACGAATCTATTTTAATGTTCATACTAATATTTAGAAAAAAATACATATTACTTATAGCATAAGAATATGAAAACTTCTTTGATTCGGGTCTTGATTCAGGAAATTATACACTAAAAAAATTGCTCACTCCCAAAATTATAAATTCATGATTTAATAAAAAATAAAAAATGAATGACTCAGGTTATAAATGAATTAAACAATTCAAATAAAAATTTGAACCCTACTTAGAGTAGTGAATAATGAAGTTTGATTGCCTTTATGATCCCAATTTCGACGTTTCTTTATGCTTAGTATGCTTCTTCATTTATTCAGCTTTAAAATTAATGTCTTTTGAATATGCTATAATTTATGGCGAATTTAACGTACGTTAGTATACAAAAAAAAAAAAAAAAAAAAAAAAAAAAAAACTTGAAAATTGACTTCGAGTAACATGAATCTCGATTTTTTATCTAGAATATTCATTAACAATTGAAAAACTTGAAAAAGTACCAACAAGATTGTTCATACTTTTTGGTTGATAACTTATATTTGGCTCTTAAAATTGGCGATTTCGAAAATTTTCTGGCAAAATGTTTTATCAGAAAATGTAAAAAACATTTATCATGAAATATTTTTGAACATTTTGCTAAAAGATCTAATGCATTTATTGGCTAAAGTATACAATAGTCGTATAAAGTATAAAATTGTAGTAAAAAGAGTAGTTTTATAATTATATAACTTTGTATATTAATTCTTTTTAATGTATTGATCACTTATCGTCGATTTTTAAAGGCAAATAAGTGGGGTTTTTTTGTGTTTTTTTAAGACCACGCTGTTTTCAAGCAGTCAAAATATTTTGCTAGTAAATCCAATTTGTTCTACTTATATGAAAAAATTACAAAAATATGTTTAAATATAACTGCGCTTAATCTATTTCTTGCATGATTTCAGTGTATTAACACATGATGAAAGCTAAATTGTAACTTAAAATTCTAAATACATTTAGTTTTCATACCGTCTAACAATTTTAAATTAAAGGATTACCATTAATGAGTTTTCAAAAGAGTAGCTTAATTGTCAGTTTTAACTATTTTTTTAATAAAAAAAGATAAAGTATATGTGATAAACCATGCACTTGCTTCCACAAACAATTAAAAGAAAATGTTTGTTGAAGACTTATTGTTTATTAGGAAAACGATGCAACTACCTCAACAAATTTCATTCAAATTTTTAAAGTATTTTTAAAAGTCAATATATTGAGTAGGTTGGAAACAAATGCCACTGAGTGTATTATACTCGTATTAAAATTAAATAATAAATAAACAATAAATAGATAATTTAATAACTAAATTAATAAATACAAAATAATAGATTTTTAATAAAAAAATAAGTTTCTAAACTTGTTTGGGATTGTGTTACTATTTTATAAATTAGGAACACGGATACGTCATATAAATACTTAGTCGCACTTGAAAAATATTTTTTACTGAGTTTTCCAACTTTGTGTTACAAAATTGCATTATAATTTTTAAAACAAAGTAAGGTGTTTTCATCAAAAATTTAAAATTTCCAGACTAGCAATTTGAAAAACATTAAAAAAAAGATTAAAATTTTAAAAAAATATTATGCGTATTTTTTCCCCCTGCTTTTTTTTTTTTTTTTTTTTTTAATTGCTTTTGGTTAAAAAGTAATCATACCCAAAAAAATTTTAATAACTGTAAATATTAAATTAAAGTTGGTTATGGTATCATACCCCACTTAATGAATAGGTCATTCACATCTAGTTTCATTACTTTAAACTTAGTAACTCCACGTTTATAAACTTAGTAACTCTGGTTCTTTTATTTACCTTCTTCAAGGCTGAACACAATCACTCCGCTAATTTTGTTGCGGTATTTAGCCTGACGTATATCGCCAGTCTGAAGCACTTGCTGCATGATTCAGGGAGCAGTCATTTGGACAACATCCAAGAATCACACGAAGGCCATACTATCAAAATACACCCGATTCAGCCAACGACTGCGTCTGGGATGGTGGTTACCGAATTTAATCGTTGACACTCTCCAATTAGAACATATTAGAGATGGTAGATAACTTAGAGGCAAATACTTTAATACTCCATTACATGAAATGATAATAATGTGTCATAATTATCCACATTGGGGGCTCTGACCGCAGCCAAAGTATATATTTTTTTTTCGGTCGAAACCAAAAGAGTTGCCTTTCGTGTTCTTTAATCTTGAAAATTATTCCATTTTATTCTTTTTGGTAAATTATTCAATATTATCTATGATTAATTATTCAATGTTCTTTATGGGTAGTTATTCAATATTTATTGTTAATTATTCGATATTATTTAAGGTTAATCATTCACTATTATTTATTATTAATTTTTAGATATTTTTAAATTATTCACTAGTATTTATAGTTAGTCAATATTATCTAAGGTTAATTATTCAATATTATTTATGAATAATTACTCAGTGTTATTTATGGTTATTTATTCAATATTATTTATGTGTTAATTATTGAATATTATTTAGTTAATTATTCAATATTATATATGGTTAATTACTGAATGTTATTAAGGGTTAATTATTCAATATTTTTATGGCTAATTACTCAATGTTATTTATGGTTAGTAATTCTGTACCATTGTACTTTGACTAAAGTTACTCAGCAGATTCGTTGAGTCAATATGTGTCATAGAAAATGTGACTAAAAAGATGCGCTCGTCTAAAAATCGACAGAATATATTTTCCTCAGAAGTGTATTCTAGAGGCTGAACTGTGTGATTTATTTAACTTCCCGTAGAAACGGCAGCATTTTTCGTCAGGGGCATCTAAAAATATCTGAGTCTAGACGCAACCTATCTGTCTGTCTGCCTGCGCTCTTCTAGTCTCTTCGAAACAAAGTATTTTCTTCAAACTCTTCTTCAGAGCGTGGCTTGTTTTTCTGCTGATTAGCACCGGTTGCCATTTCAGAAGAAACAAATAATAACACGAAATGAAGCTTGGGTCGAGATGGAAGACTTTGAACAAAGATTCTGGCAAGTGAGATGCAGTCGGGCGTTGCCAGTTCTCATTAACAAAATCTTTCTTCAGTTTTATATCTTCAGCGTAGCCAAGGAGCCAACGATCTCTGACAAGGTCTTTAAATGTCGGCCAACCAATGGAAAGTCTTAAATAAACAACAAGAATTTAACTCGGGTTGATGGCAGCAAAGAAGGGTGGTCGGAGATTTTGATGCGCCATTTATCACCACTTTTCTGAAAAATTTAGAGCTGACAAGCTATTCTGAGTTACAGCTAGTCTGCAAAGCAAGTGTTTGCAAATTAACTTTGAATTCAGTAATTGCGACGAAAATAACTGTAAATAAAACAAATTGGACTCTTTTGTTGTAAACTATTCGGTATTAAATTTAAAAACAATAAACTGTTTCAAATTTTAACTCAAAAACAATAAATTGTTTTCAACTGACGTTTGTCAAACGTCAACAACGTTGTCAAAAGTTATTTTCAGTGGCTGCAAAAGTTCGGCTCTGTTTGGTTCAAATTACTGACAGAAATGTAGATGTATGTTATGTGGTATTCCGTTTCCTTGATTAAATGTAAGGTCCTGGTTTGTTTAGCATTCGTGCATAAACTGGAATTTGTGATTGCTAAACCAAAAGACTTCACAAAATATTTTTTATTTTTTTTTGTTTGTTTATTTTTTAGTAATAAACACAAGTTTCTAAAACTCCAGGAGTTAATATATGCTTGTAATTTTGCAAAAAAATGCCTTAAATAGTTATACAATACAGTAAAATTTAATTTTGTTTCATAGCGTATAGAATATTAAAAAATAGGGTACTTCGAATGCGATTACCTTAAATTTTCTTTGAAATAATCAGAGTGTAAAATATATTTCATGTTTCTAGAATTCATAATTTATTTTCATAGCTATGTCTTTCATTTGGTAGATTTCCATGATCCGAATATTATTTGGTATCTTTACATTTTACTATTGAAGTCAAATAAATTTTTATGGGGGCAGTGACGTAATTTTAGCTTTAACATTTTACGATAAATTAAGGGTTTTGAGAGTGAAAAGTCCAAAAATATTTTCCTGCAAAATTGGAAGATCTTATTTTAGTAATCTTCGTTCAAACGAATGACACCCCTTCGTAAAAACGTGACCAAAATTTGATTTTAGAATTACACATTACCCATAGAATAAGAGAACTATCACAGCAAATATACCAATGTAATGATATTTAATCATGAGACATTCAGTAAAAAACTCAATGACCCTATTATTGTAATACACTATTTCAAAATAATTAAAGCAACATTACTCAATCACTATTTCGAAGGCAGTGTTTCATTTGCTATCCAGGGTCAACTCATTTCGGCTGCTACGGTCCAACGTACAAACATTCCAAACAGCGAATCCGAAAACCAACCGCGATTAGTTTCATAGCAATTATCAAACCCCAGAAACAGCAGACACGTGCTTGGCCCATTGAGGGCGACATACCACTTCTGATTTAATTGCGGAACCTTCGGCGCGAACACCCTCGGATAATATCTCGTCTGATGATGGTCCAGCTGCCCATCACCCCTCAAAATATCGCCTGCTAGAAAAGTCCCTTCAATATGCCCCTAACACCTGGGAATTCGAAACTGTCCTAATGATAGTATTCGCGTATTCCATCAAAAGCGTTCTAATCGTTCATGACTTGTCCCCCCTCCCTTCTTGCTTTTGACTTTACCTACTTGATTAGGTGCACCCCCCAAAAGATCTGCCGGGTGTAATAACACGTTCGAAAGTGTAGTATTTGTACGCGTGGAAGTGCATGGGACGATTGTTAGGAATGAGAGGGTCTTGTGATATGCGTTCCTTGCTGGAAGGTGTTGGTGTGTTGCGGCCAAAATGTGAAGTTTCGTCATTTTATGACTCGACCAGCCATTTCACAAATTGGCAGACTCAACACAACTATTTTTTTCTCTTCAAGTAATAATAATGTTCCGACTAATTACCAAAATGATATTTATAAAAATTGTTTCGTGTTGACCTGTGCCGACTTTTTTTTTTTTTTTTTTTTAAATTGGCTTAAAAGTTCAAAGTATTGGTAAGGCATTGTTTTATTTTATAAAATTGAGCCGTGCAATTCATGTATTGATATTTTGCAAAGTGGATGTGGTGAAATAAAACTACGACCGTTGTAAAACTCACTATTTTTGTCATTTTCAAGATGGTGGCTGCACAATCCGTAAAAATGATTATATGCAACGTGAAAATGTTTTAGCCCAAAATACAAATTTTTCTCTTTTCTCCCCCGTGTAATTTTAACTACCCTTAATCTTTACTAGTTGTTCTATGGATCAGTATTAAAATCATTACTGATTCCATTGAATGGGTTCAGAAATAAAACCATGATCAGTAATAAAATCATAACTGGTCATTCAATGGTTTGTCAAACTTTGTTTACATAGTCCAAATCAGTTCCGTGCTAAACCATTATTTTATTCTTATGAAATATAGTAATGTGTTTCTCCAATGGCGTATTTACTATTACTTTTATATGATTTTAATTTAAGAAAAAACTAGATCCTGTCTATCTCGTTCAAGAGCACATAAATGTACTTTTGCTAAAATGCGTTTGTCAATTAATATTTTTAAGCTATTTTGCAAGTAGGATTACAAAAGGTTGTTAATTTAATAATAAATTTGTGAAGCATTTTTTTTCTTTCTTTTTTCCTCCCGAAGTATCTAACAGTATTGGTGAAGTGTGAGTTATCGTAAGACGAGTGCATGAGACTAATATAATAAACAAAATTTGTCAGAAAGAATATAAATTAATTCCTAGTATTTCATTACCAGGCTTTCTTGAATTTCTCCCCAAAGAAACTAATATCACACATTTCTCACCAGTAGGGTGCACGCCTATCCTTTATTTATTTGAAGTTTTCACTAAATCACCCACCCTATGTTTCTCATTGATGCGTAGCTTAATTTGTCGTCGACTTGGTTCCGCTCGCGACCGGAGCGTGTTGTCACGCGAATGTCAAGGGGAGAAGGGGGATGAAAGACTACCATTAAAATAAAAAACAGATTAAAGAAGAGGAGGGAACACTAAGAGCCGCGGAGTAAATATTTCTCATCAAGCATTTTTCTAATGTGTGCTCTTCCCTATTCATCATCGCTTTTGCTGCGAGGCTGAGATTTTTTTTTTTTTAATTTTTACTCTCCACCCTTTTTGAATGTTTGCGCTGACGGATGTAGTAAGTCGCGTTTTTTCTTTTGTTTCGCCCAAACTCTTCTCTGTCCCCCCCCCCCCCCACCCTCGCAATCCTTTTTTACAGCTCGCGCCAGCCAATTAAAAGCGTGGCGTATCGGCCTGGCCCTAATGAGAGGGTGGCGGCATAAGCAGGTACGAGATCGTTTGTTTCGCATTGATTCGTTAGGCATTAGCATAATTTTATTCCGGGAGTTTCTCCTCTCTTAATAAAAAACGATGATAATAAAAAAAGGCACTAATGAGATTCCTCGTTACTTACTGCCTCTTCTTTCTTGTTGCTTGTCTTTTAGGTTAACCGTGGCCGCCGACTATGAAGGACGGGCCGGAGGTAGCGGAAGGAGTGAGGACCGCCAGCAGCGCCACCAACGGCGAAGACGAGATGCGATCTCTGGACGAGCAGAGTCACCGTAACGAGCTGGCCGCAGACATCAACGCCCTGCCCATCGGCGGAACGCTCATCGGCGACTCGGCCACCAACTTGGACGGCGACAAACCATCCAAGAACGGACTCAAGAATGGAGGAGGAGGAGGGGACAAAGCATTCTCTTGCAGTATTTGCAGCAGATCATTCGGCTACAAACATGTTCTCCAGAACCATGAAAGGACACACACAGGGGAAAAGCCCTTCGAGTGTCCGGAATGCCACAAGCGCTTCACCAGGGACCACCACCTTAAGACTCACATGCGTCTACACACGGGCGAAAAACCCTATCAGTGCACGCACTGTGATCGACACTTTGTGCAGGTGGCCAACCTCAGGAGACACCTTCGGGTGCATACAGGAGAGAGGCCTTATGCTTGCGAGAGATGTGAGTCTAGATTCTCGGACAGCAATCAGCTGAAAGCCCACATGCTTATTCACAGAGGGGAGAAACCGTTCCAGTGCCAGGACTGCATGGGCAGGTACCGTAGGCGACATCACCTCATCCATCACAAGTGTCCCAAGAACGAGTCTAACCTGGGCAAGCCGAGGAGAGGACGGCGTCCTAAAGCCTACGAGAAGATGCCGGATGAAAACGAGGATGATCCCGAAGAAGAACTTCAGATGTCGGACAATGAGGAGAATATAGCAGACAGCCACAATTCTTCATCGGAGATTGATCAAGCTTCCCCAGAGGCGGTGCTCCAAGTGGACAATCTAGTCCACCACAACAACAACAACCACCACGATCACGAGAACAATAACACTAACGGCCATCATCATATCCACCATCATGAAGAACTCGCCAATCCTTTAGTGGTGATGAGCAACCGGGTGATCACCAACGGGCATCGGAGGAAGCCCAGCAGGACTATACGCATTCTTACCCCAGCGCAGCGAGAACTCTTCCTCCGGGACAAAGTGTCCATGCAGACTCAGGCGATCGATATGAGCTTGTCCCCGTCCGCAGTGGAGGTTGTGCAACCGGTCACTGTCATCGTTCCCAATCGCTTCCTGTCATCCGTTGATGGAGTCTTGGACCTGTCGAGCTCTAGGAGTGATTCCGAGATTGAGGCCATCGAGGAAGACGTCTACCATGACGCTGACTGCCAGTGCCACTTGAAGAACTTCCACAGGATGCCACTCTCGTCACGACTCGCCAACCAGAGAAACAAGATCTTAGGGATTGCCACTGTGATGCAGCCCATTAATGGTTCGGGCAGGATTCTTCATCACAGTGACGATTCAGATGAGTCTCAGCCGCACATGAACGGGAATGGGATGATTCACTTAAGTGAAGACGATGACAGTATGGCCATTCCTCTCACAGCAAAGAAGGCCCACGTGGCGACGGCATGAAGCTAGAGTTTACACTAGAGGAACGTTGGTGATAAGTAACCACGAATTTTTTTTTTTTGTACCATAAGCTAATAGCTAAAAATTCTTCGAATCTATTTCCAGATTTAAAAGGAAAATCTCAAAAGAATTGACCTTACCTTTACTCAACAAATACTTTAAAGTAAGAAGTTATCCTTAAGAGATAGTCATTACTACCATTAGATATATAAATTCCTAAAATCGATTATTAGCATCACAAATTGTCGGTTAAATATGCAAAAGTACCAAGTACGTTTAATGAATTTAGCAGATTGAAATTTTTAACCGACGAAATATTGCTCGTGCTATGTTTTCTGTATTCAGTTGCAACAATTGTCAGTTTGACCAAAAAGTGTCAAGAAAACATTAAGTCTTATTTGATATCATTCCTGTTTAAATTATTTGTTGAGTCAAAAGTATAAGACTTTTTGAATTTGATCATATTTCACCAAAATGAAGATAATTCAATCATCTGTGAACCGACTCACACTTTGTTTTTTTTTAAAGGCTTCTTATTACCAATATTTCTCCAGTGTAAACAAACCACAGAGTGTTTAGGTGATATAATACTTGGTAGATGTTCCTGGACCACTCGGAATCGTGTGGACATTCTCAACTCCTGGGTTAAGAATATTATTGGCGTGCATTTTCTTTCGTTTTTGCACCAAGAGGAGACATGGTGATAAAAAGCACTTCAAATGAGACGACGTATTTGATTTCTGAGAATCTGCTGTTGTTTGCATCAACTGTAGTGCAGGCAATGCCTCTCCCCAGTAGGTTTATTGATACTACAATCAAAATGGAGATAGATAATCAAACTCCAATCTAAGTAAAAAAAGTAACTGTTATTACATTACATAATAAGAGTACAATTACTCTACATTTAAACACGTTTGACGTTTGCTTAAAAGTTTAGTTTAGATTGATGTCAATTCTAAAAATGACGTATAAAGCATTTAATTTCAGTTTGTATATTTTGAATGTTCAGAATTAGAGGAAATTAAGTTTTTTTGATAATCAAATGATTTGGGCCACATAACGTGCTTAACTCAGTTTTCAATTAACAAAACATAAAATTAATCTGTTAAGTAAGGAATTTATAATACTGATACTTGTCAATACTATGTATTAGACCGACTGAGTGAGTTCAATTTGTTGATGTAGTAGTTAGTTAAAACTAATTTTCAAAGTATAGATATCGTGTTTTTAAAGATAAGTGTGTTACTGCTTTGTATTTAGCTGTTTTGTCTTGTTTATAGATGTTTCTAGCTAGTTTGTTGAGTTACTGTTCCTAATTCACTGTTTGAGATTTGAAGTATATGTATTTATTAGTCGAATATCAAATTCTTTGGTTTTAATGTTCCTAATACCCCTGCGCTACAGAAGATGCTTACAACAGTTGGACCATTATTTGCAGCTCTCATTGATTTAAAAGTGAAATATTCTTTGCATTATGATATCCAAGCACTTACAAAAAAAAAAAGGATTTAAAATATTTAATAGATGAGTCTATGCTGTTCATTTAAATTTGATTTGTGAATAATGTTATTCGTAATATAAAATTTACTCTGCAGATCAATTTAAAATCGCATTTGCAATCTTTTGTGGTAATTTTGAATGTCAAAGTTGTGATTTGGCTAATGTTAAAATTCATTTACCTATATTTATTGTTTATTTGATCAGGATCAAAACTTTTATCTTAGTTCCTATTTTCTTGTACGGAAAGTATTAAAAAAAAGATTTCTGTATCTTACGTGAAAATTCTTTTTGAATATATTGAATCACATTTATTATTCGGCAGAAGTAACATTCTGCTAAGTTCCTTTATTAAAGCTTCAGATTATATTGTATTTTGTTTGAAATGGTTAAAATATTAATTGTACACTTTAGTTAGTTTCTTTAATTTACACTATAAATATTTAGATTTTAAATCAATAAATGTTGTTTAAATTACAACTGTATTTTTTTTCTTTCTAAATGCAAATCTTTCTCAACTGTAACATATCAAACTTGGAATCTCTTTTTAGTATTGTAATAGAAAACATAAAATCAGGCTAAGGAAATTCAATTCTCGCCTTGTTTTATTATTTATTATGGTTGTTAAAGATAAGCATTTATCTAATATTTAGCAAGTAACAATGGCAACAAGCGCATTTATAAAAAGCGTGAATTCTAAGTATAAACATTATATATTACTTTGCATATTACTCAGAAAAGTACTTTTTATGTTTGTAATGAAAATTTTCAAATAAGAATACAAGATTGTAAATTGAATGAGTGTGAGAAATACTTTGAATATGAAGGGGGAAGGGTTACAAATAAAATAATCTTTTGTTTACAAATTGTTAAAGTAGATTTTTTTAGACAGAAAGCTTCATATTTTTATTGAATTAGATTAATGTTACTTACATTTGTATGGAAATAGTCTCCTTAATGTATTAATGCTAAATAACTTAATAGCTGAAATCTAATGAATGAGTGTCATTTTCTTTACACTAGAAATGTCTTGTATCAATGTGTGTATATATATTTTTGTTATTTGGATAATGGCTGAACTGAATGTAAAAATTGCTGTTAAAATATCAGGCTGTGCCAAACAATTTCTACCTTTTGAAACATCCGTTTTAAATCGATCAAATGGCAATTCTGTTTAATGACATGGTGTGAAAGTTCCTCAATTGTTTTGTTTGTAGCAAGGGCCGTGGTTTGAAGTCACATTTGAAAAATAAATTGTATGATTTTGTAATTATTCAAACTAGTATAAAATTGTGAAAAATTTGTTAAAATGTATCCTGTTAGGAAAAATTCAAAATATTGTAGTCATCATTTATGTTTAGATAACTTCTTTTTATGAAATTGTAATTATGAGAGAACATCAGTCTATCCCTGCCTTATAATGCTTTATGACATAATGTCTATCCTTGACATAATGCTTTATTTTTTCAGCAACAATTACTGCCGTAGTATTGCTTTGAAGCATATGAAATTTTATAACAGGCATAACATCAGTAATACAAGTTTATAAAAAAAAAAAAATTGACGAAAAATTAGCGAGTGTTTTTTATTATTATTACACTAAAAAAAGTTTCTTAAAAGTTATAATTACTTGAAATAACTATTATAAAAACATTAGCCATTTTGGCTCCAAAAGTTTTTAATGAATTTTTATTGCTGATGTTATGCCTGTTATAAAATTTCATGTGCTTCAAAGCAATAATCCGACAGAAATTATGGCTAAAAAGGTCTATGGGGCAGAGACAAACAACATTTCCAACTCTAAAGATATATCCCTGTGGTAATTGAATTCAGGTTGGAGTTTTAAAGTTTTCGCATTCAGTTGGGGTGGGGGGAGGGTGGAATTATTTTTTGTGAATTTAAATTATGTAACAATATTTACCAAATTTTAGACAGTGAATTTAACAACACTCCCCTACTTTATTAAAAATATTTTCATATCAATATATTAAATAGTTGATATTTAATTACATTTTTAATGTATAGTTAATCAATTACTTTTAACACTAACTTTGTTAGAAACCCAACCGAGTTTAATGCTATTTTTGTCCAATTTAGTTTTAATTCGTATGTTATAAATCAATGATATATCAGTTGACTTAATTTATCTTTCAAACATTACTTCTGTACCACGTGCCACGTCATTTAATATATGTAAACGTTTAGAATAATTGTGTGTAGAAAGATGTTTAGATCAATTTCTGATCCCTTTCAGTACTATTACAACCTGCAACTACCTTCACTTCCTATTTTTATTGTTTTTTTAGATTAAAGTTTGTTTTTAGTTCTATAATTTCTTTTGATTGTACTGTTCAGTTCTGTCTTCTAGGTGACTTGTGTGTAACTACAAGTTCGTCCTGTCATAGATGTGTGTTACATGTTTTATTTTCGAAATCTGTAGATATACATAATGGTTTCTTCTTTCTATTTTTTGCGTCTTTTTTTCTTTCTTCTTTAAGTGGTGCTGTGTTGGTGTATAGCATTGAAATATCAATGAATACTCATGAAATATCTGCAACTAAACTAGTGCTTTGTTATAGAAGAATGAGTGAACACTGGCAATGGATTCCTTGTGTGTGTGAGCTTTGCTTGTATAAATAACGTCTTAAGGCTCCTTTCAATCCTCTACTTTCAGCACTTTTTGTTATCGGCTCGATAAATAATTTTAAAAATACAAATCTATACCAAGTACAAAAACTCACTTAGTCTGAATTTTCCTGCACGGCCCTAAAATTCTTTAATTCTATTTTGACGATTGAAACCAGAGTTGTAATTAAATAAATTATAAAGCAAAGATTTTTTTTTTTTTTTTTTTTTTTTGATAAATTCAGGAAATTCTATGAAATGAATAAATGCTTGAAAAAGTAGAACCATGTTTGATTGAAATACCATCAATCACAACCTTTCTAAACCTTTATATTTTCATCCTTTTATATAACAACAGACGGTACCTTCAATATCTCTCAAATATGGTAAACATCAATGTATTTTCCCTTTTAGTATTTTTCCCATTCTGAAAACGTTACATCATGATTCTTGATTAGTATCACTAAACTTTTTTTTTCTGCGCATACTAAAACTATATACTTGTTATCACATTTCGTGCATTGTGCGTAAACTCACAAAACACTACCATTTTCTTTTTCACATGTTCTTCGTTACATTGCACTAAAACCGAAAAATGGGTTTTATTTATCACTTAGGAAATCATGCTTGCACTTGAAAAATACGCAAGTTCCTTTATTTTATCAAAATTAAATCTTCGTTCCTTAGTTTAAACTATGCGAGATATGTAAAATGCAATCGAAATTTATTTATCTGGTTGTTATATATTTATGATTTGTATTTATTGGGAAAAGTTCCTTCGAGTGTAAGTTCATTCTTTTACATATTGTAAATTGCTTATCAGCATGAAATTTATTTCTAGGTAGTGTGTATTTATGGTAAAAATATATTAGTTTGATTTATATGAGACAAAGTTTGTTTTTGTCGATATTTACTTGTTCGATATTTAGCATTTCCTATTATTTAATTTAAATATTTTCAAATACTATCTAAATATTTAACAACTCATTTTATCTTTAAGAGGAATTGCAAGTTTGTAATTGCCCTATAGACCTAATTCTTCATTTGCCTAGCCCCACTATATGCTGAAGTATCTCTTTGTAACACGTGAATTTTTTTAACCAAGTAACAACAGTAATTAAAGGTCATTAATAAATTTTTAAGGGAAAATAACTGGGAGTTTTATTATTGTACTTTGAGATTTTATTTTATTTTTTAATAATCTTTAAGCAACTATAATCTTCAAAAAAATAATCTTTAAAAAAAATTTAATCTTAGAAAATATAATCTTTAAAAAAAATATAATCGTTTAAAACATAATGTTTAAAAAAAATAGATTCTTGAAAAAAAAAAAAATCTTTAAAAGTATCCTTAAATAATTAAATAAAAAAATAAATAATAATAACCATGAAAAAAAAGCAATGGTGATTTACTTTCAACTTTTTTATTAAGGGTACTTTGTTGCTGTTGTTGTAACTTGTGTAAAAATTCATTTCTTTTAAAGATATACTTCGGCAGATATTTTGACAAACAAATGAAAATGGGACAGCTACAAACTAGCAATTCCTCTTAAAAAAAGATTATTTCTTATTCAAGTTATTAACAGTTTACTTACAATTTATATCTTCAAGATTTTTCATATTCTTTACTCTCCTGTATAGAATGCATTATCTAAACATGCATGTAAATTAAACCTAAAAAAATTGAATTATAAATAGAATTACAAACCTAAACATAATTGCTTATAATGTAACCCAGAAATCAGAATTCTTTAATATTGTACATCTTTTTGTATATGCCTCACAGTTATACTTTAAAAAAAGCTTTTCTATTTGTTTTGTCTGCTTGAATTGGATCTGGATCACCTCAAACTTGTTTTAAACATTTTGTCTATTATGCATGTCACTGCTTGTCCTTTGACCTAGGTGTTTTAACCACTTTGCCCTCCAATTATCTGTGTCATTGTTTGAGCATTTGCATATAAAAAGTTCCTACAGAGGCTGCGAAGTTTGGAATAATAATTAAACAACAGTGAATCGGCTGTTAAGTTTTAAGTGCAGTGTGATAGTAACCTAACGAAACTAGATGTGTGGTTCGACATTGTCCCTACATCGATGATGTTTAAACAACAAATTGCAAGTCTTATCTATTGCCAAAATTCCGTTGAAAATAGTCTACTTTTTACATTTTAGCATACAGTAGATCAAGTCAACTTTACTTGATAGCAGATACTATCGGGAAGTACCAATAGTAACCACATACTATTGGCTGTAAAGAATTGACAACCAATCGTTTTCTTTACTAAACCTGTTTTCACCCGGATACTTAGAACCAAATAAGGCTGACCCGACAATATACCAAAATTGATAGTAAAGAAATGAAATTTAAATGTTAAAATAAGTGTAAAATGAAAGAATTAAAACATAGATGGCGCCATACTAGACATGTATTCTGCTGTTTGTTAATTTTAAGGAAGATTAACTATATCTTGGTTTAGGAAGTTAAACAACAAAATCAAGAAAATTCTATAAACGTTGCCTTGTAAAGTGGGGTCACTGTTTAACTGGCGAGAGGGAAAGCACAGGTCAACCGGTTCGGACCAGTAATTGAGAACAGAACAGGTCCCCAAATAAAGCCACTCTGTACATGTTAAGCCTACACAAGTTTATTGAATTTCCACCACATACTTTCATCAATGCTTGGTTATATAAAATCGAAAGTTAGTTATGGTTCAAGTTACACTGCACCCAAACCTCGCAGCGCCTCTGCTAACCTTTATTATCGTCATGTGATATAGAGTCGTTTTCGTTAAGTTGTTCTCTCTTTTTTTTTATTTCAAAACTTTTATTATTACAAAACTCTCAATGTTGTTTGTGTGTCGTTAAAGGTAGCATTGGCAGAACCATTTTGTCGCAATGAAAAATTCGTTAGTTGCAAAGACTTGGATGTCAAAGGTTGTCCAAAATTAATTTTTACTGAAGATTCTCTTAAATAAAACCTTCGAGGTGTTGTACATGGACTCCAATTATACAGTAGAGATCTGGAGACTTTTTTTATACTGTAATGTATGGACAACTTCATAAAGCAATTATTTATTGTTGCGACTGGAAAAAAAATCTTTTGTGCTTATTAAAACTTTTGGTGAAGCCCCATAAATGTTTCCGAACCTCATAGGATTTGTTTCACTTTCCAATATTTCCAGCACAAGTTTGTAAATAATGAAATGCAAGAAAATATTTTTAAACCGTTTTTTAAGGAATAAAGATGCTGCTTCTTGCCTATGTCTGTTTATTATTGTGGGTGTTGGTTATGAATTAGTATTTTTTTTTTACAGGAAGAGAAATACTTAGGTAATGAAGAGTAATATCTCACCTACATGTGTTGCTGCAAAGCGATTCAATCAATTTATTAATAAAGTATATCGACGTTTTTAGACAAATTATGAAGTATGAGAATTTATATTTTTCATAGGCTATGTATATAATACTTAAGCATTATCTGTAGTCAACTCGCGATAACTCGAAGTCTCATAAGTTGAATATTCGTTTATCTCGAAGTTTTCAATTGGTCCCAAGATTATGCCTTGAATAGAAAATAATTACCGAGTGACTCTCGATAACTCGAACTTTGGATAACTCGAAGAATTTGGCCAGTCCTTTGAACTTCGAGTTATCGCGAGTTGACTGTAGTAACAAATGCTATTTAAACAAAGTATGAAAATAGGTCATGCTAAGGCCATTATTTAAAAAAGGTTATTTTGAAAAAATAATTAAAGAGTGCTCTTAAATTTTTTTTTATTTAAAATACGTACAGAAAAATTGAAATTTTACAAAACAAAATTATGTTTTTCTTATCACAAATTCTTTCATACATTGTCTGTAACATCAACACAAAATTCACAAAGGATAGAAAAAGGTAAATTATTTAAAAACAATAATAATAAAAAATGGCTGCAACAAAAAAATGAGAGTATCATAAGTTTATTAATCACCAGTGGTTAAAATCCAAAATAAAAATTATCGTCAAAATGGACAAAAAGTGTTTTTTTTTATATATATATATATTTTTTTAGATTTGGAAAAGTATTTTATCTTTTTCTGATGATTATAACTTTGTCTCTTAATAATATATACACTTCCCGATTTCTAATATATAAACAATCATGCTTATTGGAAAACTACAATAGCCTCAAAACAAAAAATAACCGGTTGACTAATCTATTAAAAGCATTAAAGTGTGAAATTTTATATGTACTATTCTTTCTCTTTGTGATGCATTCTTTATACATCTATACTGACATAAAACTCCAACATAGATTTATATTTAACAACAATTCCAAGCAATAAACTTTCAACAATCAATGGATTACATCGTTCCCTCCATTTCAAAACACCCACTTACATCCACTGTAACCAAGAACTCTCGCTCTCAGACACCTGCAACACCATTCCGTAACCATGGAGACGCACTTCCACCCTCTTACAGTCCTTTTTTTATCCACCTCATCCCCTCAGCATCCAATGCTGAGTCCGGTTTGAGATTGTTTTCTCCTTTCTCTTCAAACAGTACGGCTTGTCTTTGAAGACTTTCTTTGGCAAGGTTTCCAGTTGAGATAAGATTGTCTCTTAACTGTCTTTTCCCTTGTTTTAAGAGAAAGTATTTCGCTTGCCACACATGTTTAGTTACTCGAAATTTGCTTTAATCAGGACAATTTCCAGTATTTATCGTAAGAAAAATCTATAATATTTAGTTTGAGTAGTCCAGATAAAACAGAACTGCCAACTTCTTGTGATTTTTCTGGGAATATTGGACCCTTAAGGGGACTGTTAAGTCATAAATAAAAATTCTTCAATTTTTGTCCAAAATTCATGAAATTTTTTGTGCAATTCAATAGCAATTAGATGAAACACAAACCAAAATTTCAAAAATTTGTATTGAATTTTTTTCAAGAAATTAAATTTTTATTGAAAAATTTAGCGTTTTTTCCGTAATTTTAAAAACGCTCCTTGCGATTCAAATTTTTTGCAATCTGTCTCAATTTTTTTGTACAAGCTAATCAAATATATATTGACATAATTGTGCATGGATTTTGAATTTGACTCATTGGTTAATTATTTAAAAATAAAACTTTGGTACAACGGCAAAAAATGTAAACTTTTTAAATAGAAGCATTACGAAAATTGCTGTAAAACAATAAAAAAAAAAATACCAGATTCCAAAATCCATGCACAATTGTGTTCAAAATAGTATAGTAAACAATATCTCCAAATTAAAAAAAAAAATACATCAACTTTTCAATCACAAGGAACAAATCGAATACCCTAAAAATCTTAAAATACACATAAAGAGAAAAATGCAATTTAAGAAAATGAAAAACAGATGATTTCTGATATGCGAGCTTATAAAAACTCAAATAATATTTTAAATTCTTCTCGGATCAGCAAAAGTAAGGTATGTACTGAAAGCTAGAATTTCAGGCTGTATTTTTGCACTAAAATATAAAAATCGAAAATTTTGAAATTGTTGCCTTAACATTCCCCTTAATTGTTAATTACCTTTAAGATTCCATGATTTTTGTTTAGAACTTTTTGCTTTAAGTTTGTTAAAGATAAATTTGAAAGCAAAGCAATAGCCTTAACTCAGTTCTACACTCTTTTCTAGCTAATTTATCTATAATATATTCAGGGAAATGATGCACAAACATTGTCACTATTACGCAGAAATATTATTTACTTAAAAATAGATTTAAATTTTCATAAGATAGGTGTTAATATCCAATAATTTTAAATTCGACAATAAGCAACTAAGATCCCTGCAAATGTATCATTAGAAAATGCCAAACGTTGTGTCTTCTTTACTTTTTATGATGGCACCATTCATGCGTTTTATTTTCTCAAATGCGAAGTTTCAATGTTTACATGAGTTATATCGTTGAACAGATAGCAATAGTTACATTCATATTACTGACGGCAGTGAAGTTAGCGCTCTGGACTTACATGCCAAAGGTGCCGGGTTCGAATCCTAGAGTTAGGTATGGACATTTGTTGTGGTTCGGAATACACGTTAAGCTGTAGGTCCCGACCTGATTAGCCGTTATTGTGCTCAAAAATAGGTCATCAAGCGTACAAACCAACCAACTACATTCATATTACTACTAAAGGCTCCAAAAATATTTCATACGTCACACTCTTTTAAAAGAATTTCTTTCGTTTTCCAACATTTAAAGTTCAATTTAATTATGTGTCGTTATTGAACTACGTCTTAACCATATGGCTCCTTTGAAGACATTAGCTATTGAACAGGAGAGTGTTTCTGTATTTTAATGTACTTACCAGAAATTTAAAAAAAAAAAAAAAAAAAATTAAATAAAGATTAGAAACTATTTTAAGTTTTAAATTCCAGAACCACTTAAGTTTCTGAATACTCGTGCTTCAACACAGCATTTCTTTACGTATGTATTTTAAAAACTAATTGATAAATCTATAGTCACAAACTTTTAAATCCTTATTGATCATTAATATGATTGCTTTATAGAAAGCAATACCGATCAATGCATTAACGGCGATTAGTAAGAAAATTGTCCAATCAACACTCTTTCTTTCGAAAAATTTTCCAAAAAAATCTGAAAAATTAAAAACATACTTTCAATAATCTAAATAAACAAGATAAAAGTTAAAAACGATGACTTTTTATCCATCTCAAAGTCATCTTTAATGTATTAATTAAGATCAGCTATGTCAAGTGTTAGGCAAAATTTTACGATACATTTAAGATGGGAAATATACTTTACAATACAATCGCAATTTTGTGCCTTTAGAAGTAAATTAAAAAAACATACAAACATAACAGTCTAAAATTAAAAATATTGTTTTCATTAATATGTTGATACTTGTCCAGTTCAATTTGATTTCAACACGTGAAATCTAATGCTAAATTATTAATATTTTATTAAACACTTTACAATTTTAAATAGATACTTAATTGCGATATTTGAAAAAGAAAGCAATCAACTTTTAATTTTAACAACAAATTAATTTAAACACTGGATAAAGTGAAAAAAACAACATGCAATTCTGTAGGAAATTAAATAAAATCAAAATATTAATATTGCGTATTAAACACCTTTAAATTTAAAGTCTCAAAAGATTTCATCAAAAGATAATATAACGCAACTTAATTTAAATATTAATTTATGCATATAGATAATGAAGAAAGTGAAAAATCAATTTAAATCCAGAAATTTTCATTAGTAACGTGAAACTCCATCTGAAGCACATTATAGTGCTTAGAGTATGTCCACCGTCAGGATAATCTGAAATTATAATGAAAATTTCATAGAAATTCGTTACAGTTTTTACGTGGCTTTTATTATGAAAGCACAAACTAACATATTTATATCATATCTTGAGATATTTAAGAATCGAACACATTATTTTACTTAAACACAAACGGTATTTATTCTTTTCTATGGCTTGAGCCGCAAAATTGAATATTTTGACATTAGTCAACCTTATTTCAAACTACATATTTATAAGACCGGCTTTCTTATCTACTAACCTTATTCTTCCGATAATTCTTTGTGACTCTCTGATTCACTTAGGAATTCGGCCTGGGTAACAAAAGCTGATGTCGAGAGCAGTTATTACAAGGAAGAAGTCCGGATTTAGAAATGTAGAAGAGGGTAAAGGAATTCTTTTTATCTCTTGAAGGGGGCATTGTCTAGGAATGAGGGGAGAACGAATATTTTCCTCAATAGGATTGGAGGTTAATATTTGCGAATTTTTGTATCGCGTTGTTTGGTTTATTGGGTTTGGATAGCGTTTATTTCCCTAAGTGTCGGTGGGAATATAAAGTGTAATAAAATGGAAAAGTGTGGTGGGTGGTTTTGTAAGAAAAGAAGCTATTTTTGTATTGGAAAAGTACTTTTAATATCTTCAGAAGGAACAATTGGGACTTAAAAACTGGAGAAAAAAAACTTATTTATACTTAGGGGATTTTGGAAAAAAAAAAAAAAGATATACAAGATTGATAACTTATTAGGGTACTAATTTATTGTAGCTTTAATGGTTTTATAACTAAAATGTGTTCATGTATGTAGAGTTATTGTTAAGAACAGTAGCAAGTAAAAGTTTCATATTGACTACATTCTTTTAAGTGATTAGTTCTTTGCTTAAAGCATGATTTTTGCATATTTATTGGTGTTCATTTTGATTTTTTTATACTGCCAACCAAAAATGTTTACGCTGCGATATTAAAGGGTAACACACTAATGTTCTTAAGTTTAGTTAAATGCTTTATTATCACATTTTAAATTTTCTTAAAAACTCATTAAGTGTAACTTTTTCGAAAGGAGCAAGTTTCAATTCACATAAGGAATTAGAAACATTTTGTTGTGTATTTTCAAAAACTAATAATGGCTTTGCCACTGGGATTTACTCCATACTGTGGTTGCAAAAAGTGTCTTAATATACTAAACATACAATGGCTTATTTTTACGAAACAATCCATTAAAATGGGGGGAAAAAATAGTTGAACAGAAAGAGCATCTAAACCAAGATTAATATCGATACATTTTAATCTGTGAACGTTTTGTAGCAAGAGAAACTAAATCCTGTTCTCTTCAAAAGCTTCGTAATATATCAGGAGTTATTACACGAATTGCTTGAATGATATGCTTCTTCAACTTATCACAGTTTCAATTTTTTTGCTATACACAACGAATTTAATGAATCCCAAGATAAACGTGCCCTGTAAACAGTACAGATAATTTCATTGTCATTTGTGTGCCATTAACGTGCAATCACATTCACTTTAGATGTACCTCTTTCTTGTTCCAAAAATCTCGGAGAGATTTCCAATCCCAGAGAATCGGTCTATTACATTCTTATGGGTAATTCAGTAATAACAAATAACTTTTGTATAATTTTCGCCCGGAAACCCTGTACATGGGTTAATTTTTATTTAAATTATTAATCAAAATTTGACTTAGAAAATCTTGTAAAATAGTAGATACATTTTTTCCTTACCAGAGAATTCTTTTAAAAATCTCGCTTTGAATTAAATTTGAATATGCTCTTATGCAATTGTTCAACTCCATTAAATTTTTCATATAAACTTTAAAACCAATATTATGCAAACTATTATGTTAACTGTTGCCTTTAAATCATTATTTTGTATTAATAGAATTTTGAAGAATAAATTGCCCTAAACAATGCACTTACAAGTTACAAAATAAAATTAAAATTATCCTAAATAGCATAGTAAAAAAAAAAAATATTTAGTAATTTTTTATATTAAAAAAAAAAAAAAAAAGGTTTAAAATAAATAATTGAAATGTCAATAAATAATTGCAATTGCCAATAAATTATTTAATCTATAATATGTAAAAACAATTAAAAATTATTTGTAAATACGGCTGTTTTTCGACTTGGGAAGAAATGTATCCATTTTGTACACGATATTGATATAAATTTATGTCTGCTAGAACTACAGATGAATATCTTCTAGGTATGGATAATGGAACCAGTACAATGGATATACGAAAACATACGTCTGGACAAATTACTTTTTTTGTATTGAGTAAATGAAGAAAGCTTCATTAAGCCGAAATTCTTTCAAAAAGGAATTGTAATAAATAACACTCTATCAGGGATTGAATTTTTTTATTTTTTATGGTTGTACTAAGGGCAACTACTGAAGTAATCTTGGTTGTCCTCAATCAAAGTTTGTTGTCCTTAACTTTTTCAAAGTTGCAGATTATGTAAATTAAAAATTCCTTTTACTGTTGTTAGATTGAGTTAATAAAGGTTTATTCATAAAAATAATTGTATTATTTGCTTTCATAGTCAATGGAAAGAAAAAGGAAGAA
Source organism: Linyphia triangularis (assembly GCA_963978545.1). Lineage (NCBI taxonomy): Eukaryota > Metazoa > Arthropoda > Arachnida > Araneae > Linyphiidae > Linyphia > Linyphia triangularis. The sequence continues at coordinate 70,773,741 of OZ021726.1, forward strand.
AATTTCAGAATGTAGATCTATTAGTATAGTTCGGTAAATATGCAAATTTAAGATATCAAAAGAAAAGAAAATTAAGAATATGAAAAGAAATTTAAGGGTATACAAATTTAACAAATTAAATTTCTGTTTGCCCCAAGGACAATTGAAATTTTTGTTTAAGTTGTCCTTTTGAAAATATGGTTGCCTCGAGTAACCGATAATTTCGTCCTTTGCACTCTATTCTTTTAAATGAAGTATCATTGTTTCAAATCAAGTAAACTATGAATATTTTCAAGTTATTATTTTCAACAAATTACAGTTATAATTTTATTTATATTTTTGATAAATATATTTCAATTGTAATTTTGAACAAATTATAGTTAAAATATATTTATCAATTCAAGGAATATTAGAATTATTAGAAATATTATTAGAAAACAAACAGGGACAAAAATAAAGTATTTTATCTATTTGTAATGAAGCATTGTTTGAATGCTATAAATTAAAATGAGTATTTACTTTTTGAATATTTTGTTATTATTTTTTGCAAAAGTTTCATTGTTTTACAGATAATTGAAAATAGATTTTACTAAGTGTACTTAAAAATATTTAAAAATGATATTTTTGATGAAAATATTTTGAGAATAAGTTTCGAACCATTGAAAAAAGTGAACAATTCTTTCTAAAATAAACATAGGATGTATAATTTTGTTTTTCATTATTAATTTCTATTTAAATGACACAAATATTATAGTTTTAAAATGTTTAAAATTTAAATTCAGAAATTAATATTTTCACGATTTATAAAAATTACATCTTACTGATTCTAGGAGGAATACAAGTAGAATATTAATGTTAACAATTTTACCTACTTGAATCGAGTAGTTTCTAATTTGTTTTGCTCAAACAGATACAATCTTAAAAATATTTTTAAACAAAAAACACATTAACACAAGTATATCTGTATAGTTAAAATTATTCAAACTTTATCCATGCTCAAAATATTATTTGAAAATTGTCATGTTTTATAAAGATTGCCGTAAAAGGAAGTTTTAACATTATAAGCACATGGTGACAAAGGTAGGGGAGACCTGTGTACCTAGGTCCGCCTTTTTTCAATGCACAAAAATGAGTCACCGAGCAGTTTTAAAATGTGAAACTGATATGCTTACATAGTTATAGTAATTATTTCCCATTGTGATTTAATTTAAATACTTAAAACAATAAATTCTGTCAAATAGAAGGTTTTTAAAGAAATTTCACAAATGGCCCTAGGTACAAGACCTCGTTGTACATGGGCCAGTTGATGATGTACTTAGGGTCATTCTCTTTAAGTGAGGTTTTAGTCCATAATGAATAGAAACAAACATACACAGATTAATTTTATTAAAGAAACAATATCAAGTAATTATCAGTTTTTGGTTTACATTATCATATAATAACTAAAATAAATTGAAATGTGTTAAATTATTAGTGAATTACAAGTGTTTTCATAACTTGAAAAATTGATTCGAAAAAAAATGAACTGCATGCATTATCGCTTTGAAGCACCAATTGATTTTGGTTTTGGAAATTTGAAAACAATAAGCAATTATGTGGCCCTAGGTACACGACTTGGTAATTTCATACAAAATGTCTTCTACTAAAAATGCATATGGAGAAAGGACTTATTTAAACATCGCCTTTAACATTTAATGCTACAAACAAAATTATTTACTAGAATTCAAAGAAAAGTATTCGACTTAATTTTGTATAACATTAAAAGACATGAACTGCAAAATGTTACTGAAGGCCATATAAAAACGTTTTCCACTGATAACTTAACTGGCTTTCTCCTCTAAGATTTCAAAATGGCTGCCAAAAGAACAATTGGGTGTTGCCACTTACCCAAGTGAGTAAAAAAAAAACTTTAGAACTAAACATTATTCAATAAATGTGGGGCGGCCCTAGGTACACAAGTCTCCTCTACTTATGTTTTCTGCTTAAACATTCCTGAGATGCAAATTTTTGCTAAAACAAATTGTAACCAAGAAGTAATGTTTTTAATGAGATTGAGAATTGGTGATATTAAGTTTTTTAGGTTAAAACATTACTTTTATATCAAGACACTACTTCTCTAAAAATATAAAAATAAATTATTTTTCAAAGTTATAACATAAGAAAGAATTTTCTGCTTTTTAAAAGATAGCTGAAATAAAAATTTTATGTGACAATAAAGCTCAAGATATTATATCAGAATTATTAAGTATTCACGTCCAAAATTTTGCTGTAAATTATTCTCATCTTTCATAATTGGTTCTTTATAAAAAATACAAATAGAAAATTATCTACATTTTTTAATTTATACTTATACTATGTATAAAATATTATATAATAAATAATGAAATTAAGATTTTTTTCAGCCTTGGTTATAAAAAAAAAAAAAAAAAAAAAAAAAAAAAAGAGAGAGAGAGCTTGAGTAACCTAGAAAAATGTTTCAACGTATAAAACATTAAACATTAAGATTTTAGAATTGGGATATAAAATATTAAGTCATTAAGAAAATACACATCATGAATTAAAACATATAAATATATTTTACCTTTGTTATATTGCGTTGGTTATTTTAAATTGTGTATATGGCATTTAAATCTGTATATTTATAAGTATTAATAGTATATTAATTTTTAAATGTCCAAAAAAATTTTGACGTTCGTCTTTCATTGGAAATACGTCGGAAAAGTAACTTTGTATGTTTGTGCATAAGCCTTTTTCCACACAAATGGAAAAGTATTTGTTCGCTAAATATAATTCTAATAATTGTTTGAATTATTATTTTTCCTAAATTGTCATGAACGAGTTTAGTGAATAAATATTCCGAGTATGGCAGATTTTATTGTCAAAGGAGTTTAAGCAAAAAATATAAAGTCACCCGAAATACACATATGTATGAATAAGAAATAAAGTTATTTATACATTTCTATATTCACACATACATATTAGCATAAACTGTAGTTTATTAAGTAAATGTAGAATGTTCTTCAACTTAATTTCTGAAAAAAGTACTTCTGAAGTAGTTAACAGCAAGTTATTCTCAAAATCAGTGTCACATAAATAATATATATATTAGTAATACAGTGTATGTTAAAAATGCAATAATATTATGGTACGACTGTTAGCAATCTCTCTCCCTCTTTCTCTGTCTATTTTATTTTCTTCTTTTAAAACAAGCACTTATTCAAATAAAAACTCTTTGGAGGAGAGGGAGGCAGTTATAAATTCAAATTTCTATTCTTATATAGGCTTATAATAATAAAAATTTACAAAAACAGAAATTATATAAATTTCGAAATAATTTTTTTCTGAAAAATACCTAAAAGATTTAAATGATAAAAGATGAACATATGATTTCAAACTTTAAACAAGTTATGTGATGATCAACATGGGCTCTTTAAATTACTTAAAACAGTGACTTACAATTTTACCAGTGCTTCATATATGTTATATTTAAATTTAATACTATATCTTTTTAAAATAAAATTAAGCTTAAACATACTTTGATAATGATCACCCACATATGTAGACTTTTTGTAATTCAATATTTTTTTTTTCAATAAATTTAGAAATATAATTTCTAAATTTAGTTCGAATTTGCTGTTTATATTTATATTTAAAAAATATCCTGCTAAACTAATCTTAATGCTTGTTGCAAAACACACGAATTTTTTTTTCTTTCCATTTTTGACTTATCTTACACATAAAAATCAAAAATAATTATGTGAACAACACACATTTGTTAACTTTTAAACGTTTCAATATTTATTCAAGTATAAGTCTTGTGTTTAGGCGACTACATTTAAATAACATAGCATTCTTGACAGTTGCACCCATTAAATTATTTATACTTCAAAAAGTCTGCAATTAAGTAAAATTTTTTTGAATTTCATAAAAAAAAAAAAAAAAAAAAAAAAAAAAAAAAAAAAAAACATAAAATAGATATTTACTTAATGTTTAAGAAAAATTCAAAAACTATAAAACACATTTAAGAAACGCAAGAAAATGTTTATAATAAAAAAAAAAAAACCTGCTATATGAAGGTTTAATTTAGAATCTTTATATATTTTCAATTTGTAAAGGGATGAATATCAAATGTTTTTTAAACTCTAGTTTTCTATATGTATAAAAAATACAGTGCTTTTCAAATCCTCTAACTTCTATGTTTTTTAGTTGTGGACTAATCTGCGAATGTCTAATCTAACTGAAACTTGGAAGATAGATTCGTTGTCAATGACAATTAATTGCATTGTATCAAGTTTTGAAAAAAAAAAAGAGTTAGTCCGTGTTACAGAATCAATGCTTTTCTTTGTAGTGATAAAATATCAAAGTTAAATTTGAGCTCAAAATCACTTAAATTAGTTGCAATTGCGTATAGAAGTTGGCAATGCATATAAAGGATTTATATTCGAAACTTGGTTTATAAGGGTTAATTTTTTAATTGATCAGATAGTTTATCTAGGCATAATATACCTTGCAATACATGTTCTACAAACAAGTACTTATAAGTATCACAAAATAGAAGTATCTGAATCATGCAATCTTGGAAGCTATTCATAAATGCTGTAAAAACTCAAGACAATAGAAGTTTTAAACTAGAAAATTCATAATATTAGACCGGTCAAAAAGATACTTTTCAAAATTAAAATTGACATGTAGTAACTTTTACATTGAGTAACACATGAAACTTTTATCAAAATTAAAATATTCAAATAATGTATTAAATATTACTAGAAAGGTATAATGTATTTGAGTAGTTCAACCTAATTCTATTTCGGAAAAAAAAAAAAAAAAAAAAAAAAAACATTAGGGTTTTTGCAGATAAATGTATTAAGGTTGATGAATTCTCAAAAAGTGCTATAAAAATGCCAAACCTTGAATAATAGACTAAAATAAGACATGAACTTCATTGAATAGAAATATTTTTAGAGGAAATACCAGCCTATTATCGCCCCATAGACCTAATGTTCAATATTTTTGCCACAATATTTGTTGAAGTATCATTTTAAACCATATATATTTTTTTATAACAGGTATAACAATAGTAGTATAAGATAATTAAACAGAAAAAAAAAATTGTCTTTTTATGGCAATTTTATTTTATTAAATTTTATAGAATAATAAAAAAGCCCCCAAATATTTTTTTATTAACATTTTTTAAGGAATTTTTGTTAATATTTATAAGAGCTATAGTAACATGTTTTGAAGCAATATTTCGACATATACTGTGGTTAAAAAAAAACCCTCAGATCTATTGCATAGAGAATTGAGCACAGGATCAAGTATTTACAGGATAATGATCTCACTTAAGTATTTTATCCTTAACACAATACAATTATAAGAAATATAAATATTCGAAAGGATCAAATTGATCGGTGCGATAAATGCTATAAAATTAAATATTAAAACAAAATTGTAATGCATTACATTGTAGTAGGAAGTAAAACTACATACATCAAAGTACATTATGAAAAATTATATTTAATTTTATACTTATTTTACGAATTATTTGTTTTACGAATGAAAACCATTATAATGACTTTAGAAACTGTATATGTTTCCGCATTTATTGTCTAAACAAGTAGTAAATGATTTATTTTTTTGATTTATTAAGCCATCGATCACCGGTTACAATTTTCCCCTTAATTATAATGTCACTTGTTCATTGAAATCTTTGGAATGTTCAATATATTATAAAAAAAGTGTAAAAGTATAGTAATTTAAATACCAGTTACATTTTATATTGTTATAAAGAATAGTATCTTTAATCAAAATATAAAACCTTGTTTGTATACATTACAAGCATTGATATTAATTATGGATACTATGCATGGAATGCGTTAAATGTTAAAAATTACGTCATGTATTATAAAATTAAATATCCTTTTACTAAATTTCTTCTTATAACTATGCTTGAGAATTAATTGAAATTACATTTATATGGTGTTAGAGTTGTTTTATTATCACATGCAAAAATAATCGATTACAATAAATATTGAAATCATGCAACAACAATCATATTTAAATATTTCAAAATACAACTTTGTTTCTTCAAATAAAGTAAAACATAAATTGTCATGAAACAGTATTAAAATTTCATAGTAAATTCAGATTTAAATTTTGGATTGCACCTTTATAATCAGTGCACATACAAATAATCTACGAGTTTAAAAAGATATTGGAAAAAACTTTAAAAGGTTAAGAGATAATAATTAAAAAGATTACGAGTTGAAATATTATAAGTTAAAAGAAAACAGTATAAAAGATAATAAAAGTTTAAAAAAATTATAGGTTAAAAGATAATAGGTTAAAAGAAAATAGTATAAAAGTAATAAAAATTAATGCTTCAAACAATTTACCCATATTTCTCGAAAATATCACATAATGCTTAGGAACTTATCACATACTGACTATTTCCCTTTACAACTTGAAAATATTACTTTATCATATTTTTTTCATAGGATTAGAAAAATTACTCTTATAAATACATATATAAGATTATTCGTCATGGAAGTTTTCTCACTTACAATGGTCCGTCTCCTGTAGTTATTGAAAATATGTACAACTACTGAGTACATAGAAAATTATTTCTAAAATATAACTTTTAAATATTCTTAAACATAAATAAAGATACTTGACATTTTCATAAATGAAGCCCTAAAGATAACAATATTGGTGAGATTTCTGGAAAAGGTAGGTACGGAGAGTACGTATTTTTTGCTTTGAATTTTTATTTTATATTTTATTCTATTTACCTTTATTTCGTTCAGCATAGAAGATAGAAATTAATTTTTTTGTATATATTAAATTAAACTAAAAGTGTAAAATATGACACTCTAATAACGTAATGATAAAGCATTAGCCCTTTTACGGTAAATAAAAAATGGCTTTCAGGTGTTCGAGTTGTGAAGAGGAAAGAGTGAAATCCGATTCTATAATCTACAAAGTAAGTAAAAAGATATTGCATTTCTGTTGTGGTGGCTTCCGTGAAACAAGCTTCAGAGGGTTATCTAAAGAAACAAAGAATACTTAGACCTACAACAACTTCTAGAGTTCTTTGAATGTTCATGAGTTAGTCAAGCCTGATTTCTTTCAAAAGAAAATTCTTGATCAACTGAAAGAAATTTGAAATAGTTTGGAATTTTATTTTAATGTTTTGGAAGAAGTAAAGAAATATAACAAGCTCATGCAAGTGGAACTAACAGAAATCAATAAACACAATTATCTGGTGGAAGAAATGGGTTTCTGAAGATGCAAGTTTAGAGTACGAAGAAAGGGATAACTGAATTGCAGCATTATTCCAGAAGATCTGGAATATTGCTGCAATTTAGAAGATCTAATCTAAACGAAAACGAAGATATAGAATCGACTGTAGGAAACTTGATGGCAAGACGATCTAATAAAGAATTTAACAGCTTACCATCGTGTACCTATTATAAATAAAAATAAAACAAATAATATTACAATTAAACTCATTCATCATAAAAAGCAATTTTATGAAGCTTGCTACAGAAAATAGAATCAACTTCGATAAAATAAATCCAAACTTGTGTCCAATCTACTTCTGCAATCATCTTTGTCCAGAACTGAAAAAGCTATTTCATTGCAAAAATTTTAAGAAAGAAAATGATTATAGATTTTTTTGGATAAAGGTGGGAAGCTTTTTCTTCACAAAAGTGAAGGGTCCAAAATTTACAGGATAACGTGCGACTTAGATTTGTTATATTTCCCCAAATAATATATCTAAAATTGTGTACGATGCATTGACAATTAAAAATTTGAGCCCATTTGAAAGTTTTTATTCTTCGGTGGCAGAACTAGGCTATTTATATTTACATCGTTTACTTTTGTAACATTTCAATATTCAAAAATTAAGGGCAAATTCAAAAGAATTTAAGTGTTTATTAAATTCGTACTTTAAATGCATTGATATTATGGTTTTGACTGAAATATGGATATTTGATATTGAAATTCAATTATATTTACTTGATGTGTATAAAACGTTTACATCTTGTCGAACATCAAACAGATCGATTGGTATTTTAATATTTGTTAAAAAAAATAATGATTTTGTTAAATCCGAATGGCATATGTCCACCAGTGAGGTATTGATATTACATAGTTATAGTTTAAATTTATGTATATTTAAATATAAATATATTGGGTACTAATATCTCATGCAGTGATTAATTAAATATTCTATCGTAGAATGGTATTTAACCATGACTTGCCAACTAGAGTAACTTATATGTTAAAATCTTGTCATGATCGTATTTTCGTTAAAAGGTTTTTAAACATGCGTGTTGAAACAGCTCGCTCCAATTATAAGCTGACTTATCACTTTCCTATCTTATGTCAAATTATTCTACCAGGAATTGTAATAAAATCTTATTGTCTGAAGCAACTACTAAAAAACTTGATTGCAGAAAAGGGTTGAAAAAAATGTTGATTGTAAAAAAAAAAACAATACGCACTAGGCTCTATTATACTTAAGAGGGAAAAAATATAAGGGGGGAAAAAAAGTGACAAATAATTAAAATACATGAACAAAATATATCATAAAGCTTATAAATGATAAACAAATATTATACATGAACAAAAAATATCCTAATATGCTGGTGAAATCTAGTTATAAATGACTTGTAATTGAAGTAAAGCGTAAAATTTAAATTGCTAGAGAAATGCAGTATCGAAGTAAGTTTTCAAAGTTGGAGAAAAATTAAATAAAGAAATGGAATTTCGTTAATTCTTTAGTCGACATTAATAAGAAACAAAACTATTTTACCAAGTAATAATAATAAAGAAAACTTTGTAAATGCTTTTAACGATTTTATTTTGTTAATTCTTCAATTGATAGCATTTTGTCCCATTCGGTTGAACTGATACCAATTTAATCAGAATGCAATTCCGTCTACTTTCATGCAGTTTCCTACATTGAAGTTCAAAACCCTCTACATGAAAAGTCGATTGGATATGATAAGATAATATCCCTGTTGTAGTGTTGAAATTTTGTGCCAGACATAAACCAGGCATTACAAATCTCATAAATATGTCTTTGAAGAAGATATATTTCCAGGTAGTTTAAAAATTTCTGAAGTAGCACCAATTTATACAGCAAGAGAAGTAAAAAGTTTAAGTAATCATAGACATATTTCAGTTTTATCAAATTACTCTAAATCAATTTTTTATTATAACAAAGAACTATTTCTTTTCTACAAATCAGTTTGGATTTTTAAATGGTTTTGGCACTGAAGATGGGCTTTTAAATTTCACTTCTACAATACATAATTTACTAAAATTTAATATTAAAACAATCTATATTTTTATTGATATTTCTAAAGATTTTAATATAGTAAATCACAAAATACTTTTGCTAAACTTTATTTTGCAGGTTTTAAAGGAAGTAGCATGAATGGTTTAAATCCTTTTTAAGTAAAAGGCAATGGGGAAGTTGCACTATGCCCAAAATGCCGTAATACTAAATTTTTATGAGAGAAAAATTGATGTAGTTTCTGAATATTCAATCAAAATGTTCAAAAAACTTTCCATTAAATATAAAAATATAATTAAATATGAGGGGAAAACGTGAACAACATCACGTAACTGAAAACAGTCCTGTTGACCGGTGACGTCAGGATATACGAAGGCTCCGGAGCTAACCTCACCTCGTGTCTAGTGCATTGAATGAAGCGATTGCTTGGATAATCTATAACTCACCACGTTAATATTTAAAATATTCATTACGAAATTTTTCAATTTGATCTGTTTTTTAATATTCCCTACAAATTTATCACGCCGTTAGACCAAGGATTTAAAAAAGCACAATCGGATAACCTTCCAAGTCTATCAGTATGTATCATTTCCGGCAAGAAATCTAACCTATGTAGGTGCAGAAATAAGGGGAGTTAAAATTCAAAGACTAGTGATTTTTACATTAGAGAATTTCCTTTAATTTTTATTATCATTCATACGTTTTTATGAGTTCTAATATGATTTTGTTGGTCTTAAGGTTACCACGTTGTATACGTTTTTTCTTTAATTTTTGAACTAGACTCGCAATTTTTTTCACACTTAAACAAGTGTCAAAAAATATATATTTGCAAAGTTTTTTCATTTGATATTTAATTAATTAAAATGTAACTACCTAGAGTGTAATTGCACCGGCCATAACTTAATAAGTATTTTTTTAGAACTTTGATTTCAATTGCAAATGAAACATTGATTAACAACAGTGAACCTGCTAGAATTTTAAATTTAACTTAAATATAACTTTTTTTTCATGGTTATTTTAAATACTTTCAAAACAAAACTAACTTTTTTTAAAAACATCAAAACTCAAAAGCAATTTCCCAATTACCAATGTGTAGTAGTACCTTAATTTATACAAACAGACTTAATTTATTTTCACAGAAAAGGACTAAATTTTAAACTGCCTCTGCTTAAACATATTGTGGAGACAATAATATTTCTTTTTTTGACAGAGCAGAGCGTGAAAGTTATGGTGATAATGCCATAGGATATATCCAAGATTTGAAAATCGCAAACAACTGTTTTTTAATCTTCAAAGAAAGAAACGATCAATAATATTCATAAATACTCTTAAAAGACCCAACTGAAATATCTCGCATGATTCGTTTGTTAATTGAAGGGAAAATATCACAAAACTTCGATTTCTAAGCGATCTATTAAAATATAAAATGCGGCGTGTTATTAATCTGAAATGCTATAGAAAAGATATCCTAACGATAACAAATTGGTTCGTGCATATTTTTATAATCAATTAAAACAAAAATAATTTCAATTTACTGAAAAATAATATTAACAGCAGTAGAGAGAAATTTTATAAAACAATCTTATTTTCGGTTTTGTATAGCTTAATTGCTGTTCACCATTGTTTGCGCCTTAAATGATCCTTAGGTTCACTAAAATATACCTTATCCAAAGCATAAATGGTGGTAATTTTGCAGCAAAGAACAATACATTACTTATACAACACTTTTGACATTGTAAATATAAAATTTCAGTGCAACAACTTTAAAAGAAAAAAAAACCGAAATCACAACAGCTTTGCTTTTGCAGGAATCGAAGAACTTAGACCATGTATCGTGACGTCACAGTGCAAAGACGGTGTTTTTAAAGGAAGTGACGTCAGGGTCATTCAAAAGTTAATTTAAATAATATAAATTGAATTTTTTCAAACTATAAATGGTACCATCATGCTTATTTTAAAGGGAGCTATTGTTTTTAAACGAGTTTGAAAATCATGCAACTTCCCCATTTATAGGTGTAAAAACACTGCTAAAAACTCGCTTAAATTTTTGAAGAATAATAAGTATAAATTTCTGAAACGTTTGATCTAACGATGCAACTTCTTTTATTATTACACTGAAAATTTAACAGTGATCAATTGTGTAATTCGTTAATTATATAACTTGTAATAATATCTGATACAGGCCAGATTATAAGATTATAATTTATTTTCTTTCTTCGATTGTGTTATTTTCTTGGTATCGTATATATACTATTGCTATCCTATTGTATTGTATTGTATGTGGCTATCTGCTATCGTATGTATGCTATTTCTGTGCTATTTTTTGTACGTATTACTTCATTCTTCTATTCAATATAAATATTGTAACATCTTTATGAGTAGCCTGGACTGATATGTGACCCTTTACATTCAATAACCAACAATGTTTGATAAAATTATTGTTCTAGATCCATTGGCCTCGCCAGGAAGGTGCAAGGTGATGCATTTGCACCCCCCTGAATTTTGAATGTGGAGAAAAGTTTTATGATTAACCGGAAACAGAAATATGATACGAGTTTTAAAATATTTAATGAAATGAATTTAATAGTAACTATTAATTAAAATTTCATTAAGATATCTAATTGAAAGTTCAAGGATAAGAAAAAATAAACCGCCTTGCACCCTCTTGAAAATACTTCTGCCGGCGCTCATGTCTAGATCTTCAAACATTTATTTAATTGCTTTCATTTTGGCCTAAAACTTCATAATCAACAATTCTGAGGTTCAGCATATAAAGTTAACTTCTATCTCAGTCCTTAAAATGCCACATTTCCATTTAGAGATAAATATTTGAACTAAAGTTTATATTTTTCTTTAGATATCATTTTCCCATTATCTCACTATTGCTTACAAAAATTATATTGCTAGCTATAGAAATAGTTTTAAATAGCAATAAAAACTAAAAAGTATAGCACTATTGCTTACAAAAACTAAAAAGAAACGTACTAGATATAATTTACAAAATTTACTCTTGTTTTCTTAGATTTTCTAAAAATTTAATTCTTTTTAAAAAAATTCTTAAAAAAATATATATATCATATTAATCTGATCAGCAGAAGTATTTTTAAAGTTTTTATGAAAATTCAACCGCTTGTGCTTTCACTATGCAATACTGACTCTTTACATAATTGTATTTAAAAGCATTTTTTTTACAACTGTATGCACCTTTTCACAGAAAGTAATGACATTAATACAACATTTAGCAGTATTATTCATAAGTCTATATTGCAGTTACTGAAAAGGGCTTTCACAAAAATATTTTTACATCATAAAGTGCTAAAAACAACCGAGTTGCACGAGAATAAAACGCCAAATATATGCTTAATTTTAAAAAATGAAAACGATACCTCTTTCCGGTAGTATTTGAACTTTATAAAGAATTTGTGTATACATTTTAAGTTATTATCTTTGATTGGTTACAAGATAAAAGTACATAGACCAATTTAAAGTGGATTACATAGGAACGTACGTTCTACACATTTAAAAGAATTTTAACTTTTATTAACTACATTTAATTAAACTACATTTAAAAGAATTTTAACTTTTTAAAAATATGTGTGGCGTCATTTAATATAAATTTATCAACAAAACATCTAATTGCAAAAAAAAAAAAAAGTTTCCTCCCTCTTTGATTTTGAAACTGACAGGTAGCAAAATTTGAAGAAAACCCAGTTAAGTTGATAACCGTGAATAGTTCACAATAAATTTAAAATTATTCAATATATCAGGCTTATGTCTACGATTCTTTTGCAGTTACAAACTGGATATAGATTTGCTTATAAGATAAAACTGATCGAAACATCTTATGTATTTTATATTATCCTTAATAACTGCAAGATATTTAGTCCATTGAGAAAATTATAACTTTTTTAATTTAAGACATTTGCAAATTAATCTTAAAAGCTACTTTCCGGAGTCCTTAGAAACGTCATTTATTAAATAAATATTGACATCAAAGATTCCATTATAACAGTTTTAGCTTATTTATTGTTTTGGTATTATCTTAATTAACTTATATAATCTGTATCTTTCAGGTTATATAAATTTTAAGAAAGAATGCTCAAATTACAGTTTATAATAAAAAAAGAATAATCAATAATTGAAACAAGAGGAAACTGTAAAAATATGAAGTAATTAATAAAGAAAAAACAATAACAATGGGTTCATGGAACTGTTTTTGAAATACACACATGAATAAAAGTAATTAAATGGATAAAGAACAATTACTTGTTAGTGAGAGTGTCCTTATTTATTGTTTTAAGTTTTACATTATGTAATAGATTCCAAAGTCTATAAACACAATGATTAATAAAACTGAATTGGTATTTATTGCAAATTTGTTCTGAAATATTTACAGCAATGTGCCACCACTTTATTTAAAATGCATGAATGTGTGTTATATTAAAGTTAACCAAATCGTAAGAAATATTTTAAAGTATTTTGTGGAAGTTGCTAACAAAAGGTAAAAAATGGTTTACAAAGATGGATACCAAGTTTTGATCAAGCTGACTCTGAAAAGAAAACATAAAACAAAGTTGCAAACCCAAAATATTTTAATGTGATATAAATGTATCGAATCACATAGAATCATCCATATTCTTATTATGGGATTGGATACACAGCTTGAGCAATTGTACTTTTCAATTTCTGAGATGATTCCATAAATAAGTTAACACAAGGGTAAGTATAAAATGTAGTCAATTTTTGGACTGCCAAGAAGGTTGGTTGGTTGTATTCAGATTATCTGACGCCGTCAGCAACACTAGGGCTATAATGCGCCGAAACATTCGTCATTAGACAAGACAACATACATTTACAAACACCCATGCCATCACGGGACTCGAACCCGGGACTGCCAAGAAGGAGTTTGCTTTTTCTCGCATTTCTTGACCCAAATAGTATATTTTCTTCAGATCTTGCTGTAATGGTGTTATGAAACAGTATAGCCATCGTATAGCTCTTACACAAAAAGATAATCAACAAACTAGTCATTTCAAATTAAAAATGTATAAAATACGAACCAAAATTGACTCTGAATTCAGACACCAAATGGTGTTAAAACACAAGTATTTTCCGTGCATAATTGAATTCTGGAGGGAGCTAAAGTGTGGTCAACAAAGAGTAGTGTCATCATGGTGTACATCACACTGGTAGATTTAAAACAGTTATCTTTACTTTTTCATTGAATATTTAATTTGTGATAATAAGTATGTTTCAATTGCTTTTTAATTTAAAAGAAATATTTTTAGTTTCCCATTCAGGCATTATTCCAAAGTTCTTGATAAGGATACATAAGGATGCATAACTCATTCAGACATGACATTTCAACTGTCTGAAAACGACCTCAATATCAAACATCACAAATGTATTAAAAATTAAGACTCCATTTGACGTCTGAATCTAGTGTTAATTTTGTGTCTTATTTCAAGACATTTCAATTTGCAGTGCAGATGTTAACGAATATTGTTGCCCTATAGGTGTTTTACCACAATGTAAACGCAACAAATCATTCATGAAATTTTTTCCAAATTACCAGCACGAATTCGCAAGAAACCAACCTAAAATCTAATCACGTTTTTGTATATAAATAAGTCCCAGTCCCTTTCTGTCTCCCCCAAATACCGTAGAGGCGACATATCCCAAAACCCACCAACAGCCTTATTAATTCCTCATTGAGCTTTAAACAGCGGGAGTGTCACAGTCATGCCTCGACGCGCTATGACAGACAGACGTCCAATTGCGCAATCCAAATGTCGCCAACTGCTCTTTCGTTGCGCACAACCAAAGAAAGATCTCCAAATAATTGTGATTGATCCTCAATAGGGACCTGCATTGAGGAAAAGAACTCATCATTATCGATTAGGAGTTTGCCTTTCTAACATGGCCTCCAGGTTGAAATCATCATTTCGAATTATGAGATCAGAAGATGTTAGAAGCCCTCCCCTCCCCAAGGGAAGAATCGTGATTTGGCGATTCGGATGTGCTTTGATTGATCAGTTGGATGGGGTTTCTGACAGGTTTATTCTGTCTGTGGATGAAATGTTTTAGTTCCAGGCAGGATGCTTTTGCCGGAAGAGATCGGCAATTACAAAACGTTCTTGTGTAATCTTTAAGGGCCTTTCTTAAAACAATTCCGTACCTGCGGAGTCTTTATTTGAACTTTAGCTTGGATTGGCTTTGAATAATCAAATACCACCTTGCTAATTGTGCAGACTGCAGAATAAATTATAGACAGAACACGCGTACAGTTTAGTAACATTTATACATGACATGCTTTAAGTGTAATCGTATTCTCGCATCTCGGTTTTTAGTTCCTATTTCCCAAGGGTATCTGCAATTTTAAATGTTAATATTAAACACACATACAACAATATAATAACTATACTGTAGTTAAAAATAAATAATAAAAGTTGCATTAACACTGGTATTTTATTTCTATTACGAAAGTAATAGAAATAGAATTATTTCGTATTACTTTCGTAATAGAAATAGAATACGATATTATGAAAGTAATAGAAATAACTTTCCAGTGTAATAGAAATAATAAAAATTAACCAGTGTTAAAAACCCAATTTTTATACTTTCCATCATAGATTACCAGTGTTAAATATACATTCTATATCAGTGAGAATACGCATACCAGTGTTACATGCATTTATACCGTAAATATGCATACCTATAGGATGAAGTATAAACGTTTATTTTTTTTAAAGGACCAACTGATAGGAAGCTGCAAATAGAAACACGAAAACTGGAGATGTTGCTTTTTTTTGTTTAGTATGCCAGTATACCTCAAAATGATATTTTTAATGATATGAGGCATAACACATTTCAAAATAAATAAATACAGGCAACAACGCGTAATATGACTGGCATACTTATGGAATTATAGTTGAAAGATTACAACGCACTTTTTTTTTTTTTTTTTTTTTTTTTTTTTTTGCATAACGGGATTTTATTTCCAGAAGAAGAATGTGTTAGTGCTTTGGAATTTTTTTTCAAATAATGACCATTACGTTATGAAAGAAAGCAAGAGACTACATTTAAGTCATAGTAAATTTAAGGTATGAAGCATTCAGATTTATGCAGCTCAAAAGTAGTGGACACATTGATGGAACCGTATTAGCGCATGTACACTCATTTGGTCTCACCCACCCCAGCAATGTCTTGGATATGTTCTCTTCTATATACCATTTACAAAGATAAAAAAAAAAAAAAACGGCAATTTTAAATATGGTAATGCCATAAAAACTAGCCTGACTATAACTACATAATCATGGGAAGATGCCGGGAACAGTCAACAAGGCCTGACAACCTTTCAGGCACCAACCCACGACGGTGAGATCGTTAGGCTATTGAAATTTACCTGCCGTTGTACTGTATCCTAATTTAGATAACAGAAAGTGCATAATAGACCTCAATCAAGAACAAAGATTTAAAATAGAAAAACTTTAAACTTTTCATACTTAATAATAAAATGTATATAAACAAATCAATCCCAGATTAACAAAAAAAAACAAAAAAAAAACATTTAAATTGACCAGCCTCCCAGAGAAAAAGGCGGTGTAAAAGCAAAGTTGAACTCACAGAACACATTCGCTGGTCACGTCCCCAACATGGATGGCCAACCCACAAGAGTGGTGACTGGTTGTTTACGCAAACCATCAAGGTGGCTTACAAATATGAAAGACACATGTCTTATTATGACATGACTAAAAATATCTAAAAGTCGACACACGTCTTCTTAGGTCTACACACGTAAGAAAATAGACACACAAAAAAATATATACGAGTGCACTGTTCCTTGTGTGGTATATATTCACTCCGATGATCGACGATTCCATCCTTCTGGCAAATCCACCCACCATGCTTCACATTGACCTGGCGCACAAAAGGCCTCACGCGAGTCACCTCTTTGAGTCCAGACGAGAAAACCTACGCTTGGTCGTACGACAGTTAAGTTACAAGATTTGCGATAAGTGTAATTCCAATATAAGCTAATTCATTTTTATATAATTCTTTCATTTTACTTATTTTATGGTATGAATAAAGAAGTAATACTTTAATGTTTGACACCCTTGGTCGTGGGTGAAATTGTGCAATGTGTTTGGCTTTATGAAATAGTTCATGATGCTACAACAAGTTATTTCTATCTAAGTGGTGTATAAATATGAGAATTGTAATATATTCAAAGTTTTCCTTAGAAAAATTAATGTTAGTACTGTTTAGTTAGATTATTAATCCCCTTCATTCTGGAAATCAATTCATGAGGCATTTTTGTTTTGGTTGACCTTATCAATTTCCCTCGCTTGGTTTTGTATAAATCGGTAATTCTGTTTACCTATAACAAATAGAGAGTAACTAGTTGTTTAGAGGTTGGATTTTATTAACAAGTTTTATTGCTCCTTAATAATGAGATGAAGTGCTTATTACATGGATTTTAATATTACCATATTAGGAGGTACGTTTCTCTTCTGTTTCAAGTACAAGAAAGGATAATGTATGAATTGTTGAAAAGTAAATAGACAATTTTGCATTCTGGTGGGTTTTTTTTGGGGTGGAGGGGGGAATGCAAAAATTATCACTACAAATATTGCCAAACTGGCTTTTTTTCTTCTTTCTAAATTAATGGAAATATGAAAACAGAAACTGTAAATTACACTAATCTATGTCAAAATTAAATGCAGTGACCATTATTAAAGTGTAATTAAAGTTGTGCGATGTTCCACTCTTCTAGTTTTTAATTTTGAACTTTGTCAAATAAATAAGTAATATTTCATTGTGAATAAATTTCTTTTGAAATAATCAAAGTTCTGATAGATTATAAAGTTAATTATCTAGTGAATTTAACTTAACTTCGTTCAAAAACTGTGTCAACACTACGCTATCACGGTTCAGTAAACATACTTCATGTTATTCTAATGATATGTAACGCATAATTAATACTTTCAATATTTACCTATTATTGATACAGATCACATTGATAAAAAAAATCAAACGAATTTTAGTTTTTAAATCACCAAAATGTTGAATGAAACCTTTTACGGGAGTTGTATTAACAAATACTGTTCAAATTCTTTATATAATCATCTAAATTATAAAAAAGTGTTTCTGAGCCCGTATGTTTGTTTGTCCATCTGAAGGGCTTACTCCCGTATTTCATGGCCGACCAAACGGTATAGTGGTTAGCGTGCTAGTTTCTAGACCGCGAGGTTGCGGGTTCGAGTCCCGTGTTGGCATGGATGTTTGTAAATGTATGTTGGCTTGTCTAATGACGAATGTTTCGGCGCATTATAGCCCTCGTGTTGCTGACGGCGCCAGATAATCTGAATACAACCAAACCCGTATTTCATGCTACAGTGTGAGATTTTATACTGTATATTTTGTTTGGAATTCTTATTTCCATACCTTTTTGTACCAAATGTTCCTTCTTTTTATAGTTATGAGTTAATTGAAACTTAACGCAATTTATGAAAGAACTATCAAAGTCGATAATCTTTTCCTCTGATAACTACTATTTATAAGAAAAATAAATTATTTATTTAAAAAATTAGCGCGTAGTAATGCAAATGTAGAAATGCATCGAACCTCTCATTACAGAGTTCCATTTCCCATGTAGCTTAAAAATTTTTGTCTATCAATAATAGTATTTTTTTTTTTTTTTTTTTTTTTTTTTTCACCAAGAAAATAAATAGCAAGGAGTTGAGATTTTTTTAATGCGTCTGTAAAATTGAATATTACAATACTATAAACAAAAACAAAAAAAGGAAATATTGATAATTGGTGATCAAAATTCCAAAATCTTGAGGGTTTTTTACTGACTGTGTTTCCCTGGCTGATAAATGTGTGATTTCCAAGTATTTTTTTTTTTTTTTTTTTTTTTTTTTTTTTTTTAATTTTTTTTTTTAATTTCTTAGTGAGATAAAGGGAGAGAAACGAATAAATTAAAAATGATTATACTTTAAATAAATAATTTAAAAATTTAAAGGGTTGAAACTCATCGATTTTTTGCAAATCAGAGTTACTCAACTTTTTAAGCTTACAATACAAACACTGCGTGAGAATTTCAACACCTATTAAACGCATAACTGTTTGTTTTTCTTGCCCATTTTATCATCATTTTTTTATCTTTTTAACTTTTTCAATAACATTTCAATCCTTTCCTAACAATTCTTTGATAAAGTTCAAGCTCCGAATTGGGATATTACAATTCAATTTAACCTAACTTTGTTTCTTTCTATAACCTGTAAATATGTTACTTGATTTGGTGGAAATCACCTCATTATACAGTTAGTAGGCACAAAAATATGTTGATTTGAAAACGGTTAAAAATATTTATTAGAGTGTACAATAACCTAAATACCGTGCAAAGTAAACAAAGTCTAAAGTATAATAAAACAAAGAGTGGTTCTGTCTGTCTTAAGGGCTCATTATATATTCCACATTTCAAGCATCGGCGGCCCAAAATTTACGCAAGATGATCGGTTTGGGATTTTAGAGTTGCGATATTTTTTTTTTTTTAAACGAAATCATCTACCGCTCCATAGATATAAGTAAATTAGCATCCAATAATTAAAGTAAGAAAGAGTTTGAAACTCTTTCCACTTGCCAATATTTAGAAAAAAAAATTCAAAATTATTTATTAAAAACTAAAAAATATTTGCTCGAGATAGCACTTATACATCATGGACAATGGTCATTATTTTCCAGATAGGTCTATTGCACTATTTTTACTTTCAATTATCCTATATGAAATATTAGACAATGAAATTATTGCATTTAGCCAAAAAGAAAAGAAAAAAAATCTGATTATTATTATTATTGATTTTTTTTTTTTTTTTTTTTTTTGCCTTTCCACACGGTTTGAAACACAGTGAGTTAAAAAAAAGTTATATAGAAAAATTCATATATGTGTATTTATGTCAGTCCAGCTCTTGAATGGATCTACGATGTTCAACTTTTTGTACGGGTTAGTGGTGGCCATGGGACCTGTTGTTAAAGTTTTCGTCTAACTTGTGCATATGAATAAGGTAGCTACCATCAAAAAGTTTATGTTTTTCAGTAATTTCCCCGAAATGGTTTTAATGATTTTGATCAAAACTAACAGGCATTAACTTTGGTAATGCCTTTGAAGGTGTTCTAAACATCCCTACCTATGAAATTTCTTTAAAAATTAGATAAAGGCGTAAAAAGCTAAAGAATTAATGGCTCAACACAGGGTTCTCTTCCCTTGAGCACGAGCAGTACCCATCAACGACTGCTTCTCCCCTGTTTATTTACCCAAAATATAAAATAATTATCGAAAAACAAATCTTCAATTTCACCACTTTTGGTGTCTTTTTTTTTTTTTTTTTTTACCATTGTAATAATTATCACCATAAATATCGTCGAATCGGAATTTTTTTTAATTAATGAAAATATGAAAATAAAAAAGGTAAATTACAGCAATCTATATCAAATTTAAATTCAATGTAATTGAAAGTTGTGTGATGTTTCACACCCATAATTGTAATGGTTTTCAATAAAAAAATTTTTTCCCCATTGAACGCATTTAATCTATTTGAAAATAATTCGGGTACGTGAACTTTATATAATACATAGCCTATCAAAACTTAAGCAAAAAACAGTACTACGCTGATAACTTTCTATTGAAGCATTTTAGACACATGAAATTCACATCAGAGAATGTTTTTACGTACCATAGCAATAAATGCTCTACGCAGTAATAAAAATATGTACAAAGTGTGTAGTGTGTGTGGGGGAGGGAGGGAGAATGTAGTAAGAATTAAGTACCTTAAGGGTTCAGCTGTAGATATGAGTCCATGTTGAAAGTAACACATTTCAAAGAGTTGACCGTTAGAAAAAGATATAATCAACATAATAGTACAGGAGATATAGGTTTTTGGGTGGAACTAATTCCCACAGAAGCGGCGATTGAATTTTTTAGCTCGTGGAGGATAATTTTTTGACATACTAAAAGTCTAGAAAAATCTGAGCGTGCAAAATGCGTTTTTTGGCCGCCATTTTGGGTTTTTTTTGTAAAAATCATAAAAAGTCATGTGTGGTATCAAATTACAGAAAATTTTATGCTGAAAAAGATTATCATTTTGGTTTTAAAAAGTACAAATAATTAGCAAAATAGTGACCAAAAAACTAAAAGCTTATGCAGTGTTAAAAATCCTTTTTATTAATAAATAATAAAATAGATTTATAATACGAATGCATCATGCATTTCGTCAATATTTTTCATCTTACATAAGAAAAAAGCTATATCTATTACTATTCTTTTTAAATACTTTGTTTCGGTGTACTATTTGTGCAATCTCTACCATCAGAACAGTTACAACCTATCTCGGTACATTCCAAGCCATTAACGTCGACACGTAAATCTACCATACGGTTCATTTGTATGTTTTCCATGTGCAGCGGACCTTGTTCAACAATAACTCTGGTGCAGGGCTCATTTCACACATTATGGGCTGTAGTTGGTCTCCTACTTTTTCCAACCCCACACTTGGCAATATTAATGTTCATAGTTTTCCAACAACAACATTGTAAATGCGCGCGGAGAAGATGATAAACAGCAGCATCTTCTGTTGGTGGCAATCTTGCAATATTAAATTCACTTTTGGCAGTTGTGATTTTTTTCAAGTAGATATTTTATCGTAGTAGGTTCAGATTCTCAGTCTTTGGATTTCCACCTTACAATGATACCAATATCTGTGAGTTCGTTTATGTTAGAATTTTCTGATCCAAATAGAGTAGCTAGCACAATTATTAAATTCTTTACATTTACAGAAATGTCTATATGCTGTCGATTTACTTTTACTAAATAAAGAGCTTGTGGTATCGCATCCGTTTAAAGCATGTGAAAAGAGAATAATTTTGCATCCCTTATTGTCAAGAACATGTTGCACCGATTTAATATTACAGTTTTTATCGCTGGAAGTAGAAGACTGCAAAAGTATTATGGTAAATCAAAAGTACTAAGACACCGGTGTATTCAGCAACAACTGTTACATGTATTTTTTTATGCTAAGGTCAGTGCTATTTTCACTATAACAGTGTCAGTATCATCTGTAGCATGAATCACAATGTGGCCATTCTCTTCTAAGTGTTTTCCAAGCATGGTTATAAAGGATTGTATATTTTTTTTATTGGAAAAAAAGGGTCCTTTGCCAATAAGAAGTGGAGAGCTCTCTGTTAATTTCACTGAACCATGGCTAAAAACTGGGAAATTTTCAAATGTATTACAACTATATAGTAATCATTTTGTTATAAGCAATATCAAGTTGTGACAATAGTATTTGGTGGCTATATCATCTCCAGTACAAAGGATATAGAGCATCAGATACGCACAAAACAATCATCAGTAACAGTGAAATTTACTGAGAGCTATCCATTTCTATTTGAAAAAGGACCCTTTTTTTTTCTAATAAAAAAAAGTAAACAGTCCTTTATTACAAGGCTTGAAAAACACATGGAAGAGAATGGTCACACTGTGATTCATGTTACAGATGATACTGATACAGTTATAGTGAAAACAGCACTGTCCTTAGCAGAAAAAATGCGTGTAACAGTTGTTGCTGAGGACACCGATATCTTTGTACTTTTGATTTACCATAATACCCAAAATATTTGTTTGCCTCCTACTTCCGGCGATAAAAAAACGTAACATTAAAGTTGCAACATGTGCTTAGGATAAGGGATACAAAATTATTCTCTTTTCACATGCTTTAACTAGATGCGATATCATAAGCTCTTTATTTGGTAAAAGTAAATAGGCAGCACATAGACATTTTTAGAAATGTAAGGAATTTAATATTTGTACTACTCCGTTTGGATCAGAAAAGAACTTACAGATATTTGTACCAAAGCATTGATATCATTGTACGGTGGAAGTGAATTTAATATGGTAAGACTGCCACCTACAGAAGATGCTGCTGTTTATCATCTTCTCCGCGTACATTTACAATGTTATTGTTGGAAAACTATGAACACTAATATTGTCAAGTGTAGGGTTGGAAAAAGTAGGAGACCAACTACAGTCCATAACGTGTGAAATGAGCCCTGCACCAGAGTTATTGTTGAACAAGGTCCGCTGCACATGGAAAACGTATACAAATGAACCGTGTGGTAGATTTACGTGTCGACGTAATGGCTTGGAATGTACCGAGATAGGTTGTAACTGTTCTGTGGGTAGAGATTGCACAAATAGTACACCGAAACAAAGTATTTCAAAAGAATAGTAATAGATATAGCTTTTTTCTTATGTAAGATGAAAAATATTGACGAAATGCATGATGCATTCGTATTATAAAACTATTTTATTATTTATTAATAAAAAGGATTTTTAACACTGCATAAGCTTTTAGTTTTTTGGTCACTATTTTGCTAATTATTTGTACTTTTTAAAACCAAAATGATAATCTTTTTCAGCATAAAATTTTCTGTAATTTGATATCACACATGACTTTTTATGATTTTTACAAAAAAAATCCAAGATGGCGGCCAAAAAAAACCGCATTTTGCACTCTCAGATTTTTCTAGACTTTTAGTATGTCAAAAAGATATCCTCCACGAGCTCAAAAATTCAATCGCCGCTTCTGTGGGAATTAGTTCCACCTATAGCCTATTTTTTGCCTATATCTCCTGTACTATAAGATTGCACTGTTTTCTCATACTTAATATTAGGTTTCTTATGGTTTATAGAGGTCAAATTACCAGTCCCACTTTTAGAGCAGTTTCAAATGATAAGTTTACAATGCAGTTTACAATAAATTTAATCCGCCACAAGTCAAGTTATCTCTTGAAGCAACCATACATGGTTGACGAAATTTGGAACAGAGGAGTGTTCTGACGTGCGTATGGGAATAATTTTCAAACATTTTAATAGTTTATCTAAGACAAAAGTTATTTAGAAAAAATTAGTCATAATTGCCAATAAACACAAATTAAAAACCAATATTTTATCATTTTGCACTTTCATGGATTTAGAGAATATAATTCCAGTAACTTTCTAGTTTTATTTATCTTATGCGCTCATGAAGAGCTCCGTACTGCAATCCAAAATATTGTATCCCAAAACCGAAACTCTTTTACCAGCAGTTACTCTTTACCGATTCAGCCTCATGAGTAACGTTGACCATCAGATGATATGCAAAAGGTTGGAATACGATATTACGTGATAAATATCATTTAAAGATAACGATTTGGTGGTGAAAGAGTTTTGATCTTAAGATACAATACGTTCTATTGTCGAACTCAGGTCTCCAATAGAGCATGAGATATTAAAGTAGAAACTTAGACTGTAATTATGGTTACTAGCATCACGAAAATCTATAATCGATTATTGGTTTCTAGTATGTGTTTATTGATATCGATGATATCGCACTATTGCTTTCGATAAATAAATAAAAGTTGCGAACATCCCTCCTATTTGTACTCCAAACCACTTCTCTTATCAATATTTCCTCGGAACACTTTGAGGAGATGACTTGAGGCATGATTTAATGGGAAATGTCCATCGCTTGAAAACAGCTTATTGTATAAGCAATTTGGCCACAAAGCACGAACATAACCTAATATTATTATTAGAATACGTTGTGAGGTAGATACTTCTATAAGGAGTTGTCATGTCCTCTATTAAAGGACGATGTGTAATTTTTAACATGTTTGTATTTTTAATACTGTAATTTGGTGTAAAAGTACATGCAAAAGAATGGAGTGCAATAGTATTCCATTCTTTTAAAAGGTAATTGTACACCCAATGTAGTACACTATGTATTCCATTTTGTAATTGCGTTGTTTTTATTAAATGTAAAGATATATTTAAGCTGTTACTTTGAAAGGATACAGCTAAAAACTTGCAGTTACTTAAGTTTTGGCAGTTAATGTTGTTTAGTAATGTTCACTATTGCTGCACGTAACTTTATTTTGAGGATTTAATAGTAAAAGAGTAGAAGTATTTCTATTTTTCGAACTGAAACAAAGAAACAGCTTTATTTCAAACACAAATTAAGTTCTTTTGATATTATTTTACATTAAAATAATACCTATTCGTTATAGTTTCAGAATTTAGTTGTATTGTTAAAAATTGCTTTACCTTTTAATAAATATTATGAAAAGGGAAAAAACTATTTTCGCCTTTCGGGATAATTATTAAAATAATTATAGAATAGATTCTTTATTCAAGTAGACCGATACTTATTTTCAGTTAAGTATATATTTAAAAATTTCAGTATTTACATGCTTTATTTGAAAATAACAGTAAAATAACAGTAACAGTAAAATATTTTTATGAATTTGAGATAAATATGACATTTTTTAGGGGATTTATGAATAGAATTAACATTTTATCTTACATCCTGTTTAGTTATTCCAAATTTCTTTATTACGACACCATCTTAAAATGTGTAGCATTAAATACAAAGATACAAATTACGTTGGAAAATTTTAAGTATCTAAAATTAGTCTTATAAACAGTAATACTTAATAATAAACGCATAAAATAAAATTACAAATTTGAGAACATGTGATATTTTAATGAGTTTATATTAAAATGTATTAATTGCAAACTATTTCTAAATTAATTTAGTGATTTTATTTATACATGAAGAAAATACATTCAAATATAAATTTCATGTAAGAATTTCAACTGGTGTGATTAATCGAAATGAAAGTTAAAAAATTCGGTAACATACCTAATAATATTTATACAGCCAGGTTGGTTGGTTAGTTATTTTCAGATTATCTGGCGCCGTCAGCAACACGAAGGCTATATCGCGCCAAAACATTCGTCATTAGACAAGCCAACATACATTTACAAACACCCATGCCTAACACGGATTTCGAACCCGCAACTTCTCGGTCTAGAGGCTAGCACGCTAACCTCTATACCGTTTGGTCGGCTTTATACAGCCAGGGTATCCGAAAACGTTCAGAGTACTTTAAAAAAAATTTAAGAAACAATTTAATTTTATTTTTAACTTAAATCATTTACTTAACATCAATGATTCCCACAATTTTTTTTTATTGTATTCTGATAATTTTATAAAAAGGGTAGCTTAATATGAAATTTTGAATAAATTTTCCAAAATATTAAAAAATGCTAGATGAAAAACTAATTAACTTATTCAAAAATATACTATAGACAAATTAAATTCTATGCTCATATCTAGAGGCTATAGTAATATACAAAAGAAAACTTCAATGAATAATTTTTTTAACTGTCATCGAAGTATGACTTTTTCATTTCCAACATTTTTAACGGGTTACTTTTCAAATAATGCTTCATAATTATACATCAAAATAGTTTAACCAATTTTTTGTGTTTATCATCTAGGTAACAGTTCACAAAATAAATAAGAAAAATCATAAGAAGAATTCATTTATAATTTTTTTAGCTATTATTTTTTCAGGTATAGGAACTCGTGCATAAAATTGGATTTTGAGAAAAACGTTTTTGAAGTTTAAAATATTATCATTTTACAGGTATCTGTCTTTATAGCATTTAACCTTATTTTTGTTCTAATTAACACACAGTAAAAGTGATGACGATTTTGGAAACTAGATAATGTAGACATTATGCAATAAAATTTCTTCGAAAACAGACTTTCCAGCGTAGTAGGATACCTTTACAACATTATAACTTCAACTAACTAAAAGCAGGCGTCGTTATTGAATGTATATTGTAATTGATAAGATGATAAGAAACATGAAAGAGCAGCATTTAAAAAAATAAGAAATTTAAAAAATTTCATTTAAATGATCAATTTGTCTTAGCTGAATTTTAAACTTCAATAGAAAAGTTTTTTTTTTTTTTTTTTTTATTTTTTTTTTTTTTTACTATTATTATTATTAAAAATGCACTAGTTTTATAAAATTTTATTAAAAATTATTTTTTATCAATTTTTCAATATCTTCTGAATGAAATAATTTTCAATGTTATCTTTTGTAAAAAAAAAGGTATTAATTACAGATTGCTAATCTTTACGTTATAAAGTATAAATAGATATAGTTCAAAATTCATATATCAAGTAGTACTTGAAAATTTTTAAATATTTTAATAAACGTTTGTTAAAAATGTAATTTAACTATTTTTGGAAGTCGTATTTAAATAAAATAGGTTTAAAAAATGACAACATACATAAAAAAAATTCGTTATTTATAAAACAGAAGTTAGATGGAAATAGCCTCTGAGTGAATTGAGGGCCTGAGAAGCAAAGGTGTCTAAGTGACTTTAGTTAACTTTTGAGAAAATACACTTTAAAGTTTCTTATTTATATTAAATTCCATGAAAACTAGATATATCTTCATTCCAGAGGTTAGTATTTGAACAACAAATAATTTTCATACAAATTCAATATAAATAAGAAATTTAAAATGTATTTTCTTAAAAGTTAAGAAAAGTACTTGGACCCCTTTGCTTCTCAGGTCCGCAATTGATTATAGTAATTATCAACAACTACCGGGTGTTTATTGTTAACAATTATTCAGCTTTCAAAAGCTGTAAAAACAAACACCCCTAGTCAGAATGACCTGTAATTTGTAAAGTCATGTATATAGTAGAAAAAGGGTTAAAGTTTGTGCCATAAGAAAAAAATAACCTTTTTTAACTATTTGTTATGCCATGCCATTGTTTTTGGAAAGCCACCATTTGGTGTATGGAAAATAAAAATGTTTTTTGAAAGTTCAACTTTAATAATAATCCTCCCAGGGAGATTAAGATTAAAGTTCAACTTTTAAAAATCAACAAAAAAAAAAAAAAAAAAAAAACAATCATTGGAATGACCTAATGTGACCTAAATATGAATGAAAAAAAAAAAAAAAGATTAAATGCTCTGGCATAAGAAGAAAATTGTTCGAAATAGTTTTTTTAAGCCGTACTTGTTCCACCTTTTTCGAGAATATACAGATCAAATTTCAAGTCACCCTGACCAGCGTGGTTTTTTTTTTTCTTCTTTTTCTTTTCCTAGCTATTTTAAAGTTGAATAATTATACTCAGCCTATTTATGTTTCCATTATTATTCAATTATATATACTATCGCATAAAAATCACTGTTTCTAGCGTATCGTATTTATAATCGAACATCATGTAAATTATAGATCGGCATTTATAAAAGAATATCACGTAAATTAAAGGCTTTTAGTAAAAGAGTTGTTTTTTAGGCAAATTAAACTTGAAAATTATGCATTATTTCCATGTTTTATGGATTATTTTATTTGCATTTCATAATTCGTAGAATTTCAACGTTCAATAAATCTTGATAGTACATATAAAAGTAAGAGTGATAACCAAGTAAATAATAATTTAATTTATATATTACAACTTTTAACTCATGGCTTTGAAGAATCAGGATAATAGGATATTTAAAAATAATAGGAAAATTAATATTATTAAATATTATTACTGGTGACATTTTTTATATCGTTATTTATCAGAGGAGGAGCTTCAAATTACAGATTAAGAACTAGCCATTACTGTTTGTAAAAATCTTATACAAAAATTGTCCGTCTGTCTTCATACAGAAAGATGAAAAAATACATCCTCGCCAAAACTATTGCTAAGAAGTTTTAGTTCCCAAATTGTTTTCAAGCTCACAAATGTGTCGATATTTTTTTTTTTTTCCATATTGCCAAAGTATTGCTAAATTCGATAAATTGGAAAGTATTTTTTTCCCTCCATCCTATTTATATATAAGGGTTGGTCATTAGGTAAACCACGCTTGGTCCGTTCTGGTATATATGGTTTTGAAAAAATGGAAAAGAAATCATACAAATCTAATTGAGGAATGGTTTGCTCTGGCTCTGAACACCTATTATAATATCCGTCTCGCTAAATCTCCTTGAATGATAAATACAGGACATCTTCAGATGCTAATTTTTTTTTCTCATGTTTGAGCGTAGCAAATATTACTATACTATGAATTGGCGTTCTTATTACAAAACAGGCAATATATCTTAAATGCTGTTTTTGAAACATATTTTTCAATATTGTTTTTGAAACATATTTTTAAATTAAAATTTTAACTAAAAGGAATTGATGAAAAATTGATGCGCTGATAGAATTTGTTATCAATCGTAATGAAAGGGTTAAGTAAAATAAGAGATTTAAAACAACCCTTATATTTGTCCATTTCATTTCTCAACTCTACAATGCAGTTTCAATATGAAATTTTTTTATTTCAACAGTTTTTATGTTTATGAAATTTTATTTTGATATTGGAGTTCAGAATGTTATTAAAATTCCCATGAATATTACTTATGTAAACAGTGTTTAAATTTGGCAAAATGCTCATGATTTTTGATAAGGCGGTGACGAATTTTCTTGTAAGTAGCGTAATTTATTTTTATGCTTCAGTAACTTATTCAGTTTGTTTCATTAAAACAAAGAATTTTCAATCTAGATATATTATTTGAGACAAATGTAACCATATGCTTATAATTTTTATAAAGCCATACTTTTCTTTTAACCTAACCATGAATTTTCATTTTATTTTCATTTAGTCTAACATTTCATTTCTCTCAAACAATAAATGCTAATTGCTAGAGACAAGTACCACATTTTAAATCTCTCGATCAGATCAATAGAACTAAAATAAATATTAACTTTACAGACAGGTATATAAATGATAATTTACATCCAGGCGTTCTTTAATGTTATATATTAGAAGACTGCCGCTCTAATAATTACTTAGTAAATTCATATCTTGGCTTCAAATTTAGATATTGGATTAGAACTTGAATTTTCGATGCAAAGCACTTTCACGGTTTTGAGATTTGTTAGCTTGATACTTTTGCTTACAAATGACTCTGAATTATCAGCAATTTTGCTATCACCCACTTAACCGGAGATATCAGTCCTTAAAAGTAATCAAATTATACGTGTTTTGTATCTAGACCTAGTGTAGCGTAGTAGAAAAACATAGAGATTTTTGGTGACTGTAATTATCCAACTTAATTCATGATATGATGAAATAAAGTTTTATTTCAATGTATTTGTTTCAATGCATTTTGGGTGATTTAGTTTTAAGTAAATCTGTACATTAGTTAAGTTTATGATGGAAATGTGTTTCTATGGAGAATTACTTAGAATTTTATAATTATAATGGTTTTACTTTAAAATATATTTTCTTACTAAATTATCCTGTTTTCCGAAATTTCTCGTTGACTATATATATATATATATATATATTTTTTGAAATTTATATCCGTAAATGGGTCAACAACTTGAACAAACAACGCAAATATGTACATGTAGTTCCAACAAATATAAATTTTAATTACATATTAACTAGATACTTTTATACCTTTAAAAAAAAAAAGTGTTATTTCATACTAAAGTTTGGGAGGTGGGAGAGTTTAATGTCTCGGCTAATTTTAATTACTTTTTTTTTTACCATGAAAGTTTCTATTTAATTTTGAATAGTGAAGTTTTTTGTTCGACTTAAATTTGTCAATTCGTCTGCCTATCCGTTGGTCAGTACGCCTTGCTAAAAGTACTATGATGAAAGAGAAAATATGTGACTTTACAATAAACACTTGGTGAACACTTTCTGTCTATCAGGAAAATAGCTCCCGCCAGGTAATCTGGATGATGGTGTTTCATATAGAAACAAAACTAGTCAATTTCAAATCCCCCATTGGCAATAGAGCTTGGCTTTTTTTCACGACATCATACGACTTTAGTCAACTTGGCGGAAGCTTTTTTTTTAATGATAAACAGACAATATTTAAATAGTGACTATAATATGTTACGTTTTGATCCCAAGTTCCGTTTTGTAGAAAGCAATAACTGTAGATTACTTCCAGATTTTAGGAAGGCATATATTAATGATTTGAGATCAGAAATTGGGTTACAACCTATTGAAGTTAAAAGACAGTGAAAGGAGTTTAAAACACACTTGATACCGTTGTCAAAAAAGCATAATTCATTCACAAGGAAAGGTGGTTACCTCCAAATTGGATCAAATGTGATTTAATTGTGAAACAAGAAAATCACTGAAAAAAGCTTTCACAAATGCAAAACGTTTTCAATTAGAGGAGGCTCGAGTTATTTTGAAGAAAGCTAGGTAGGATTTCAAGCTTCTTGTTAGAAAACAAAATCGAGAATTAGATAAAAAGCCCGCGAAGAATATTAATACTAACCCTAAGGGATATTTTGCATATGTTAGTGGGAAGGGGGATGCAAAATTCTGCTCGGCGACCATTAGAAGGTGTCCAGGGGAATATAATTCAAGATGATGAAGGAGTTTAAAGCATTTTAAATTAATTATTTTCTATAGTTTTCAATACATTTTTTTTTCAGAATCCAGTGACAATACAGATTAGTAATTTTGAGGAAATTCAAGAACTTAATTTTACCTGGGAGGGGTGGGGGATCTAGTGGGATATTTTAAAGGCATTAACCCTTGCTGAGCAACTTGGAGCCGTTTTATTGTTTATATTTAAGACTTCTTAGAATTCTGGGGAGATGCTAATGGATTTGAAAAGGATAAATATTACTCCACTTTTTAACAGGGTTAAAATGCAAGGCAAGTAATTACCGATTGGTTAATTTGACATTTTTAGAAATTTTGAAATCTTAATTAAAGGTAAAATCCTTAAATTTCTGGTAACAGAAGACTTTTGGATGATCTGCTTAGGTTTAGAAAGAGAAAATTATATATTGTAGTTAGCAACTAATGTTTTGTAGTTTTATGATGATGTTACTAAGGAATTAGATCATAGAAACAATATGGATGTTGCTTATACGGATTTCCTTAAGGATAAAGTTCCCTTGATAAAGTTCCACACAGCGCATAGCTTTACAAGTAGGAAAGGATTGGGATTCGGGCAAGGTTTTAAAATGGATTAAGAATTGAGTAACAGGAAAAAAGTAGAGCTCTGAACTTGTAAGTGGAGTTAAAAGCATTTTAAACCCCTTTTCAGATCTTTTTAGGACCACTTCTGTTTCTATTTTTTATTAATGATGTAAGCATTACTTTATTTGAAAGGTGGCAAATTACTTGAAGATTATGGGAACTGTGAATTGCGTATATAACAAATTGCATAACTGCAAGGTAATTTAAATAAGTTATTAGACTTGGCAACTATACAGGGTATGTGTTTTAATATAGATGAATATCGTCATGCACTTTGGTACCAAGAATATGAATGCTACTTATAATTTTGAAGAATTCTAAAATCAATGAAGGTGAGGCTATTAATAATCTAGGTATATCAATTAATGAAACTTTTAAGTTTGGGCATCATTGTGAGTTAGCAAGTAAAAAGCTTATAGGGTGATAGCATTCATAATTATTTTACAACTTTATAGAGAATTGGTTAGGCTACATCTCGAGTAAGCAGTGCAATTCTAGTTACCACATCTTGGGAAGGATATTGATTTATTGGAAAAGATTCAAGGCATAGGGCAGCAAAAATGATACAGGGACCTAGAGTTTGGATTATGGTACTAGATTGAGGAATACATCAAGGAAATTAAGAAATGAATGAAAGAAAGATTATTTAGTGAAGATTTGATTCAACAGAAGATTTTATTGACATGCAATTTCAAGGGTTTAGAGTACAATACAGGGGTAGAAGACAAGAGATCATTCATACAAGTTATTTAAAGTGCATTTTAACTTTGAGAATAAAAACTTTTACAATAGAGTGGTTGTAAAGTGGAAAAATCTGTTAGACCACATAGTAAATTAGACTGGAGTAAACAGTTTTAAAATCTGAAATGGAGGATTGTTCAGAAAATTTAAACTGGGCAAATTTAGATGGGCCTGTAGTTGGTCGTCATTTTTACATTTGTATTTGAAATAACTTACCACCAAGACATATTAATGACACATACTGATCAATGATAAGTATTGAAATAGCACTCATAGTTTAATAATTGCAATTATCTTCCAGTCACCATTTACCGTATTATAAGTCATAATTTTTAGTTGAATTTCTAATGGCACAACCCTTCTTAGTGTTCCGTTCCCTCAAGATCAAAAATTATATACTTATAGAATAGAATCCCTCCGATTCCTAAAACCATGTCTGTTCGTTCGAAGCAGTAAAAGTTACATAAAGCAGAAAAGAGTTAGGACGATTTAGATTAAAAGTTACTCAAAGACAGTTTAACGTTCAAAGTTACAAAAAAAAATATGTACAAGTCGGTTTACGACAGTAAAAGATAGCTTCTAGATATATTTTCATTGTTACACATTAGAATCAGTAGGCACAATTTGGCTAAGTTGGCACAAACTTGGAACGAAAGCTTTTCACAAAATATCCAATCCGATACGATCCAATACGATATATCTATTTGCAACGATGATGTACACTACCAATATACTTTTTACTACGAAATTAGTAACTGAATGGAAATTTACAACTTGGCTGCAAAAAAAAGATGTTTGATTGGAATTCGCCAATTTGGGAAAATTTTTATTATAAGAAACACTCGGTAAATTGGAAGGATTTTTACTATTATAGTTTGTCACACAAAACAGAGAAAGATTTCAGTTATTAAATATTACCGAATTGAACACTCTTGGTATCTGAAATAATTAATGTACTGTAGGAATACTCATAGAAATAGCTCTTTAGTGATATTGAACGGTCAAACATAACTTGTATACGCAAAATAAGTTTCTTTTTAATATTTTATTTGCATAAAGTGTCTCTCATAAGTGATGGTGCCATACACTTTTAAAATTCCCCAATAATCACATACAAAGAGGCTCAACTTTAAAAAATATGAACTAACTTTTTGATTTGAATTATTGTTTAACAAATTTTAAAACAACTTCAATGATAAAGGTATTTTTAAGGGGAAAAAAATCTATGCACTACACTGCAAGTTACAAATGAGCTTTGTGTAATTTTTTTGTAAATCATGAATATTTTACGAATGCATTATTCTAAGTACAACTTTAAAATGTAATTAAAATGTTCTAACGTGAGTATCAATTCTTAATGCTTTTGAAAAATTTAGTAACAAATGTTTAGGGATTTAAGTGTTAATTTTTTTGTTATTCATTGCCTTGTGAATTCCCTGTGCTTGTTATTGCTTTAGAGGTTTTTTATTTTTTTTATTTTAACGTGTACATTACAATACAATAAATAAAACTTTATAACAACCCTATTCATATGAGTAAAACATTCCTAAACAAAACCTCAAATGCAACACACTCTGGCTATATGTCAAGTTCCAATAGATACGAGGTCCTATAGTGGAATTAAATTGGAAGTAGCA
Organism: Linyphia triangularis; assembly: GCA_963978545.1. Taxonomy (NCBI): domain Eukaryota; kingdom Metazoa; phylum Arthropoda; class Arachnida; order Araneae; family Linyphiidae; genus Linyphia; species Linyphia triangularis. Next base: position 70,808,306 of record OZ021726.1, read on the forward strand.
AAAATAATGAATGATGAATCCTCACCGAAAATCCACTAATTGAAATATAGGATTTGAACTTGGATATTCGTTGATAAGCTTCCACGTTTATTACCAAACTTGCCAACATTTTGAAACTTTTGTTTATAAAATGAAATTTTTGTTTAAAAATAAATAAATTATCATATGTTATCAGCATTTGCAGAGGGAGATTTTAGTGACGTTTACTATCAGGGTTCATATTTTTGATTATTTATTCCTTAAGTACTTACGGACTAGGCCTGATTTAGAATACAATAGGAAATGACAATTTTGATTACCATTTTAATCAAATTAATATCAAGATATCAATAGTTTTAATAACTAATGGTTGGTTTGGTTGTTTTCAAGTTATCTGGCGCCGTCAGCAACACGAGGGCTATAATGCGCTGAAACATTCGTCATTTGACAAGACAACATACATTTACAATCACCCATGCCTTACATGGGACTCGAACCTGCAACGTTGTGGTCTAGAAGCTAGTTTAATAACTAATGAGTTTTTTTAAAATATATTATCATATCTTATGGCATTAAACAATAGTCCTGAACAAAATATTGATAGTTACATAATAATTCTGAACTGTTCAGGCATTCTGGAGGGGGGGAGCAAAATTTTGGGGCCCTGATTCACGAGTCTTGTGGGACTTATGCGAAATAAGGCCATCCTATGGAGTATTTTGTTATAGTTTACAATATAATATAATAAAAGTCTCACTCATCCCACCTTACCTAAAGTTTAAATACAGATTCTTTAGATGTACCTTTATCCTGAATAAGATCACTTTGAATGGATTACACTTTAATTTAATTTTTCTTTCAGAAATTCAAGTAAGAGGTTAAATTTGTTTTGTGTAAAAATATATTGCACAAGAATAAGTCTTTGGTTTCAAAAGAATTTTTCTTTCTAAATTACTTATTCTATTGCTTAAAAGTCCATTAATTCCATATTACTTAAATATGGAATGTTGTAACCTTAAATCTTAAACGTTGTAAACTGTAAACCTTAATTTCGAGATTTTCTTGAAGTTCTAATTTGGTATAATTAAATCAGAATTTTTTTATACTTAAAATAAACATAATTTTGCAGACTACGCAAAAAGAAATCAAATAAATTCGAACTGATAAACGTTGCCCACTAAATACACGCATCAAATATTTTAGAAATTATACCATTTTTATTATTAAATTTCTTATATTAACTTCATTTTGTTTCTGTGTTTGTGTGTGACGGGCAAAATCTTTGGAGGGCTAATTAACCCACTTGCCATCATCCAATCGAACTAAAACTTGGAAGATAGACTTTTTGTCGATGGCAATGTATTCTATACAGCTTTTAGAGCAAAAAAAGTTAGTCATTAGAACAGTAATTGTTTTCTTCTTAGTGGTCAAACATTATGACAACACGATCTGAGCTTAAAATCGCTTAAATAAATTGCAATGGACAATTCCCGCCTTTTTTAAAAACGAGTGAAATTAGTTTATATTTATGAAGAATTTCTTTCTGATTCCAAATATTTAAACAAAAGTTCTTTAAAATAATTAGTTATTCAACTATTAAGAAAAGAAAATTCCTCAAAACCCAACCAAAACCAGTCCGATCAAAACCCCCAACAAAATCTGTGACGTCAAGGGTTCCTACCATTTCTATGGTTATCGTGAGGTTCTGCCAAGTAGTTGGCGTTGAAGTAGTTGGCACTGGTTGACCATTGCCATATCACGTACAAGTTGGCTCGATTTGCGAGAAACTTGCAAAACTGATTTCTTCTTTCAAGCGAAGATGTTTGGGAAGCCTTGACGTCACATTCAATTCGAGCCAAATGAATAGTTTTCTCGCCAACATCTAACAGAAATTGCAAATTAAAAAAAGAAAAAGCGCATTAAGCAGACATTTTTCTGTTTATGGCCTTTTTGAAACATTTAAAATTGAATAAAATTAAATTTAAAAAAAAAATGCAGGAATTGTCCATTGTTCATAAATAGCAATTCATATAAAGGACTTAGGACGAATACGTTGTTTTTATGTGTTAGATGGGTTAGTTTCTTATTTATATCTAATTATCTGAAATATGGTTAGTTAATAAAGTGGTTTTGAGTGTGTAATTACAATTTACTGAGTACATACTTTAAATCTAGTAAGTAAAAGTATCAGTTATTGAGTAAAACTTCTTCCAGCATGTAAGATTATTCTAAGAAAAAACAGGAAATTACAAATAATCACATTTATCAAACTACGGAATGCAGTGACGCTTTTTGAAACCAAACTGGAGAAGTGTTTAAATGTGATTGTTTGGCAGGGCATGCTCTTTTAAGTTCAAATCACCTCTTTTAATTTGAACTTAAAGTAAATAGTAATTTTATAATTCATATTTTAATTCTGCGTATTTTCATATAGGTCTTTAAGGGTCGTTGCTTTTTGTAGGAAATTATCAAATAAAAGATGCTTATCTTGTAAAGAAAGTTATAAATAGTATATTTATTTAGAAGTAAATCAAATATTTCTATTTCTCAATAAATTCCAATTAGATTACCTCTCACTAACTGAGGATGCATTTTTAAAGTACTTCAGAATGAGTTGCGGATTAAACATAACTTTTAAAATTTAATGATGTAGAAAAAAATCTGATTTTACTCAAACAATTTTTACGGTAAACATTCTACCATTTTTAGAAGAATTCTATTTTATTTCGACAGAAGGGTATTTCTTCAGCTACATCAGTATTTACAAGTATATTTTTCATATTATTTTATAAAAGGTGTACGAAATTAGCTTTTGTTCACAGAATTAGGTTAATGACAAATTTTATATTGAGTGGACATTTTTATTTTCAATTTGAAAATATCTTATTCATTCGTTATTTATCAACTTTTGTCATATGTTATGACTAGCAGATTTCATAATAAAATAAAAGATTTGTATTAATAATGCGGAAAACCTAATGGTAATTATTGTTGTTCAGCTTTGTTCAAATTTCAAATATGTTCTTAAAACTTCTAGACAACAATAAAAATTGTACTCATCACTAAGTTTTGGTTTATTTCTCCTTAAAGGTAGTTTGGATTTTAAGACAACTAGCAAATATAATATCTATAATTTTTGAATTCAGTATGAATTAAGATAAGATAAGATGAGTATCGACTAGATATGGTATATTATGAGATCTTCTACTGGTTAGATGAGATGAGAGAATTTATTCTATAAAATTGAACTAAAGAGAGAGAATTAGAATCTATTTAAATAACTAGATGCATCTCTTTGTTTAAGCATTTTTTAAAAGGTTTTACAAAAAAAACTAAGCATGGATTCAATGGAAAAATTCGAATAGAGAATGAATCGACTAGAAGGTTTTTATCTGTACTGCTCAAACACAGGAAATGCTGATGGACTGGGTTGAAAACCAATATATTTTTCGGAACGTATTGTGGAGAATTTTATTTAATTTATTTAATGCTAGGATAAATTATAAAAATTGATAAATGAGTACGTTAACAGTAATGAATGTGTTGACACCGATCAACGTTATGGAAGTAGTTCTTTCTACGTCTCTGCTAAGTTTTAGTTTGATTGGATGACGACAAGTAGGTCCTCCGAAGTGGTAATACAAATGAGTATCAAAGCTGCCTTTTAGTGACAGCTCTTAAAACTTGATAGAGTGCATTGCCATTAATAATGAATCTATCTGTCGTGTTTCGGCTCGATTTTATAACAGTCAAGTGGGTTATTTAGCCCTCTGAAAGTTTTCCTGTTGCAATCACGCACACAAACATAAAAAAAACGAAGTTAATATAAGGATTTAAAAATGAAAATTTTAAAGTAGCTACAAAAAAAAAAAAAAAAAAAAAAAAGTAAACTTTTAAAAATTCTAATGAAGAGTTTGAAAAAACTGCAAATTCACTTGATCTTTTGATTAGTTATAATTAGACTTTTTGCCATTTTATTTATGGATAAGGGTCCTTAATCTAAAACTATCGTACATACAGTATATTGTGATAAAATTTAGTGAACAAAACTTTAAAAAAAAAAATTGGGAATTGGGAATTATCACATACTTCTGGAAATATTATTCAGATGCTCCAAAATCAAATAGAACATTTTCAAGGTACTACAATTTATTATCTACATATATTATAAATTTTATTTTGGTAAATATTTTGAATTATAAACACTTGTTATTCTAAAAATCCCCGGCCATTTACTACTTCAATTTGATGCTCCAGTTATAACAAATTACCCTTTAATTATGTCAATATATATATTTACATGTTTTAAAATTTTCCCCAACGGCGACGATAACGTATTACTGAATTTTTTTCATATTTTTTTTAAAGTTATCTTTGATCTATAATCCAATTTCGTTAAGTAAAACTCTATATTAGATTAAAAATTTTAATGAATATTAAACAAAAAATTAGATCTATAATACTGCAATACTAATTAAAAAGGCAGCATCTCCGCAATATTGTTTCGAAATAAGGAAGGGTTTTGCAAATAGAGTAAAGTAGATTTTGACTAATTTAAATGATTTCGGGAACGAAATTCTTGTTGCGTCGTTGCTGTAACTAATGATAAAAAAGAACTATATGACAAGGAAAGTTAAAAACGAGGAAAACCAGAGGCTTTATAGCTTTGGGCGACAAAATAATAATTTATCAAAATTTCCGAAATTTTTGGTGACTCTCCTATAAAATATCTGCTTTCTGAAATCATGAAATTTTGTATATATTTTTGAGGTTAACGTTAGGAAAATTATAGGTCCTTATTCTTTCTAAAAACTGTCGCATCCTTTCTGGAAAGTATTTTGTTAAATTGTTTTGGTGAACCAATTTTTTAGTATATGAAATTTGTTGGAAAGTGTTTTAATATATTACTGGGTGCAAAAAGCCTTTTAACTATATTGACACAAGAGTTATGCCAGGAATTTTTTTATCAAGGTGCTTAAATCGGTGATTTTCTATAAACAAGGAAAGTACACTCGAAATTTGTAAGCTTAAATTATTCTAATGTGTGGTAATAATGATATACATTTGGAATTCAACATAAATGTTAGACGGGAGGTTACGTTTTAATTCAGACATGTTGGAATTTTAGGAAAAACTATTGTTATTATTGTTTGGCTAATGCAAAATCAATGTGCAGAACCTAAGTCAAGGAAACACACTCAATACTCATGTTTTAGTATCAGTAAATTTTAAAATAAACTCACAGGTATTTATTGATAGTATTTTGAACCTAATTTTTTTTCTTTATATTAGTGCATCATTTACTTTAGTGCGATACAATCTTTGCTAATCGAAGAAAGAGCGATCTCTCATTGGCTGAATCTCATTCCGGAGGCTGCCTACATTACAACAAATTTCAATATGTTTTCGCGGGTTTTTAAACATATCATAATTGAAATCATATTTGAAAAAAAATTGAAAAATAAATTTTCCAGTGAATTATTCTTTTTTAACTATCTGAAATGAATAAGGAATAACAAAAAATATGCCGAAAATTCCCATTTTCAATGTTTTCATGGATATTTAAAAAGCTCATCTTTAATGTTAAATTAAAAAAAAAATATGATAAAATGTAACATTTTTATTTTAAACTATCCGTATCGAGTAAAAAATTATATGTACAATAAGATTTCATTCATTCTTAAAATCTGCACAAATCTATAATTTTACTCCAGTTGTTGACTTTACATACTTTTTACATTTGTTTTTCAAAAAGTTTGTAAATACTATCACAAATGGACTATAATAATAATTACACCTAATACTCAAAAAGATCCATTCCAAATATATACATTTCATGAAAACAGAGACGTTATTAAATAAATTTTAAGATTAAGTAAACACTTTTTTAATCTTTACTACTATATGAATAAACAAGGTTCAAAACATGTTCATTATTTAATATATTCGAGTTTCTATTAATATTACCTAAAACATAGCTTTATAAATGTATAAAACGGATTTGTGTGATAAGTTGAAATAGCCAATAATTCAAAGAAAATCTATATAAATAATTAGTTCGTCTGATTTAAGTAAGATTATACACATCTTTTTTGTACAGAACCTCATTTTTCTTTTATTTATAAATTAATCTATAAATTTCTCTAATTGAAACATCCAGTTCACATTCTATACGCAACAATGAAGCAAAAATTTTTTGAATCTTGACAGTAAAAAGTAACTTCAGTAAAGTATATACGCAATTTATAATTTAAATTAGAGAAACTAATCTAATTGAAGTAATTATTTTCAATGTGAATTAATAATTTTATGTTTGTTTCAAAATGAAAGTTCCCCCTTAGGTAGCGCTAAATGTGTACTAGAATTTGCAAAGTTAAATTATGCTATTTCTTTGTTTTATAAAAAGAAATTTTGTATTAAATATATGCAGTACATATCAATTAAAAATATAGAATAGCAATAAAATAATAAATACATAGAAGACATACTTTGTAATCTTAATTTATGTATCTTTTTATATATATATATTTCTCTATAACTTTTAAGTAAAATTTAGATTAGAAGTCTATTCTACTGATTGTTTTAATGATCTCTTTAGGGAATGACCAACAAAGAAAGTTTTAAATAACTTTATTAATTTCGGTAATAATCATTTAGGTAAATGAAAACTAATATGTGTATATTAAATTAAAATTTTGTAATTTAAACCAATAATCCTTTCGAAAAGGTTAAACAAGACTATTTGTGATTTTACTTGAATAAACGTAAATAAAGAAATAGTGGAATATTATAAGAAAAAAAAATTCGATATAGTTTTTTGATGCCATAAAGCTTTTCCCTTTTTCGAGTTCATGCGTAACAAATTTCAGGTAATTCTGACCCTTATTTTTTTTCTAGTTGTTTGAAGGTTGTACTTTATTTGTGGGGGACTATTTTTGTTTGGGACAAAATAGTTTGGGACTATTTGATCTACGAAAGAAAAATTCCATTTTTAAGTTTGTCACCTGTGCTTTTAACACTTAGTGAAGATTCTATAAATACTTAAAAAATTTTACTATAAAACATTTTTTTTACATAAATTAAAATTTAATTGTTTTCAAGAATGTAATCTATTATACTGTTCCATAAAATGAGCTTTTTTACATTTTTGCTAAAATATTGAAAACCAAAAGTTGAAACAGAATGAAAATTTTTTGGATGGTTTTTAACCATGATAAAATCTAATAAAAGCAAAAAAATATATTTCTATTTAAAAAAAAAATTAAATTAAAAATTGTATAATATTATGGGGTTACCACTGTACTTTTTAAAGTCTGGATATTATATCTAAGTTTTTTGTTTGTTTTTGTAAAGTTTTTCTAAAGTTTTTTAGGATGTTAAATTATAATATGGTATAGTATTATGAGGTTGCCATTGAACCTTTTAAAGTTTGGTTCAGTTTAAATATGACCCCTTATGACTAAAAAAAAAACAAAAACAATATACAATTATTCAAATTCTTCCATAATTTACAACATTACTGTCTTTTTTTATTTTATCAATTAGAATACAAGATATAGCCATTGTTTGGAATTTTTTTTATGCTTACTGTACCAGATAAGCAAAACAAGTAATTACTCAACTAATTTATGTTTTATAAATATTATTAAATTATAAAACAGGGGAATGGGTGGCAGTTAAGTGAAGATACGAAATAAAAAAATAAAAAAACTGAAGAAAACATTAAAGGAGATACAATATTATTATTTATGTTTGAGTTTCCTTTAAATGAACTCTATTATTCGATGAAAGATAATGGTTTTAAAAGGAATATTTAACAGAAACTATGAAATTCAATCGTACATGGAACCTTTATTAACTATATAATAATCGATTCAAATACATTTTGTATCTTTAAATGTTAATGTCTGGTCTTCAAACATTGTAGTTTTAGAAAAAAAAGTTTCACTCGATAACACGGTGCTGATAATCTTGAATATTATTTTTTTTTATTCTCACATGACATATGTAAAGGTTTATTAATATAGCATATAAGGAAATAAATTTAATTTTAAAAGTGAATGTCACTAATAATATAACCCATAAAAGCAAAGTTTTTAAATACATTGTTAATTTTCATGTGTAATTGCAACTTATTGAGCTCAGGTTGAGTTTTCATAGTGTTTGACCACTACGAAGAAAACATCCATCCTGAACTATTTACGATATTAATGTAGTGGACAATCTAAAAGGAGCCACAATAAAGAATAGAAAGTACATTAAATATAAAAAAAAAATCTACATTTAATAAATTTTTTACAATTATATTTTTTGCAATTTGCTAGAATTTCGTTCATTGATTTAATTAATAACAGTGAATTTTCTCTTTTAGCTTGTAACCATTTACTCATAAACTATTAAAAAATAACGTTATTTAAGAATAGAATATTTCCTGCATTGTTATTTTAATCCAAAAGAATATTAATTTGACAAAAAGTACAATTTGCCACTAAATTTTAAATATTCGTTCATCACATGACTTGGAGTGGCATAGTTGATCAAGGGAAGGACAATGGATTTAAAAATGTACAAGGAAACAGTATAAGTAACATTAAAAAGTAACTTGAACACGCAATATATTAGGCAGCTTAGTAAATAAATTTTTCTAAATTAACTAGATTACGAATACATATTTTAAAGGAAATACCTGAGATCTTTTACTAATTCTTGTAACTGACTGCAGCGACTCCCCAATTAAGACAGTATTATAAGACTGTACCTTACAAGTTTAGAAAATATGGATTGTATTGCTTCTCTACATCAGAACAAAACAATACTAAGTCATAACTGAGATTGAAGAAAACTGAATCCTATTACCATTGGACTCTATATAACGCTTTGCAATAATTCTAAAGGCTTAAAAAAATTTACTTGGGAAAGTGCAATAAAACAAAAATCTTCAATTGGAAAAAATTGAAAATTTTTTAGTCTAGAAAGCGTAATAAAACAAAAATTTCGATACTAAAATCGCCAAATTTAGACTTAGACTCATTTACTACTTATCTATATTTCTCTACCTCAGAACAAAATGAGACTAAGTCATAATTTAGCAACATTATTGGAAAGTTAAATAACCTAATCATATTCCAATTGAATTCTATGTAATGCTCTATAATAACTGTAAATGCTTTAAAATTTTTTTAGTGAGGAAAGCGCAATAAAACAAAAGTCTTCAATACTAAAAATCTCCAAATTTAGACTTATGTTAATTTGACCCTATGGTATGGATTTAATAATTTACTACCGAGGAATTTCGATTGTCTGTTAAAACACATAACACAGGGTTTCATAATTAAACTGAATATGTTTAGAGCCATACGTATAGGGGAGACCTGTGGTACCTAGGGCCGCCTTTTTTCAATGCACAAAAAATGAGCCACTGAACCGATTAAAAATGTGAAACTGATATGCATACATCATTATAGTAATTACTTCCACTGGGATTAATATAAATACTTAATATAAATACTTAAATTCTGTCAAATAGAAGGTTTTTAAAGAAATTTCACAAATGGCCCTAGGTACAAGACCTCGTTGTACCTAGGGACAGTAGTTGGTGTATCTAGGGCCATTCTCTTTAAGTGAGGGTTCATTCCATAATGAATAGAATACAAACAAACACAGATGAATTTTATAAAAGAAATAATATCAAGTAATTATTAGTCATTGTTTTATCATATAACAACTATAATAAATTACAATGTGTCAAATTACTAGTGAATTATAAGTATTTTTATAACTTGAAAAACTGATTCCAAAAAAATGAGCTACATGCATTATCGCTTTGAAGCACCAACAGATTTTGGTTTTGGCAATTTGAACACAATAAGCAACTATGTGGCCCTAGGTACACGACTTGGTAATTTAATATAAAATGTCTTCTACTAAAAATGCACACAGTGAAGGGACTTATTTAAACATCTCATTTAGCACTTAATATTACAAACAAAATTATTTACAGGAATTCAAAGAAAAGTATTTGACTTAATTTTGTAAAACAATAAAAGACGTGAGAGGCAAAATGTTACTGTAAGCCATATAAAAACGTTTTCCACTTATAACTTGTCCCAGCTGTCTCCTCTAAAATTTCAAAATGGCTGCCAAAAGAGCAATTGGGTGTTGCCACTTACCCAAGTGAGTAAAAAAACTTTAAACTTAACATTATTTAATAATAGTGGGGTGGCCCTAGGTACACAAGTCTCCTCTACTGTTGTGATGAAGTTATATTCATAAAATTTAGTGTACATACTATTAAGACTATGGTAAAATTATATTTGTAAATAAAAATTAAAAATCTTTTTAAGCATTTAGTACCAGAGAGAAATGTAGCACTTTAAGGAATTACAAAGAAGCTAACTTTACATGCTGAATGATAAGAAATAAGCGTTATATCAGAACGAAAGCCATCCAGTAAAAATTTGAATAACTATCATATAGTTGTTGCCTGTGGAGAATTGAAGAGAATTTGTGAACTTTTAAAAAAGAAAGATATAATTGATCATTCTACATAGTATTAATCCTTTCCACATAGTCTCGGTAGTGCGCAAATAAAATTTATTTATCATTGATTTCTGCAGGTTCTAGGATGCTCGAAAGTTACTTTTATAAAATATACACGTAACAGTTCTGCATTTACTCTACTGTAGCTGTCTTGCAGTTAATTTGTTACAATAGTTTATTCAATGTATTTAAAATGTGTAGTATGTAAATATTTGAGACTGAGCGTATCACTGCCTTCCAAAAGAATGTGTACGTTTTTTTTTGTTTTTTTTTGTTTTTGTTTTTTTGTAGAAAATGGACTTTATAAGAGACAATTTTAACAACGTGGAGGTAGATTAGTTTCATCAGTGAGAAATGATAAGAATTGATATTATTAACATTTTATGTATCTTTTGTCATCGTGATATGTTACCTCCATATATAAAAGGTAAAGCCTTCATTTACTCATTACTAGTTCTCCCACTATTGGTTACAATAGTTACAATGTCAAGAAGGACAAACATAAAAAAAAAAAAATAGCTAGTCCGATCTCGATTAACCAACTTTAAGGTGTTGAAAAGGAGTCAAACATCTGAAATTGAATTGCATGAATGTTTTTTGATTGCTAAAAGGCACATAGTAGAATTTCGAAGCATGTTTATTCAGCTAGTTTCATTTAAAATTCAATTACCTGCATGGTACTAATAAGTCTCATTTAGATGGATATCTCACGTAAAACACAAATCTGGATATGAAATTTTATTTGCTTTTTAATTATTGTTTTTACTCAGAACGTTTTTACGTGGAGTTGATTCTAGACCCTCAGCAAGCTCTGCTTCCAAAAAATGATTAGAAACTGCAGAAATTATTGAGTCACTTGTCGTGCTAACTGGAGATACCTTTTTTAGGGATATTTCAAGATACAAATGTGGCACAGTATTGAAAGACCTCCCGAATGGCGTTTCACCTGATATGCTACAGATGCAACGATGTTTTGAAGCAACATATTCTCAATGTAACTCCTGTACCAGATAATTTCGAAGCCAACCAATACTTTCGTATTTGAAATCATACACTAATGAATTTGTGCAGCTATGAACACTGAAATACACTTGAATTCACTGCTTGTTCTAATTTTTCATGCGGTTTACCTATGAGAAGCTATTTCACCTGATACAATGACATTGGACTTCGTGAAAACAATATGCTTTGCAATTACTACTTATATCTAAAGCATATGGAGTAGCGTATTTTAAGCAAGTATTACAAAATTTTGAATACAACTTTTAGCAACAAATATTGTACATCATTTTATTTATCGTAAAAATCAACCATTCTGCAGTATAAAAATAAAGAAATAAAAATTACTAATTTTGTATGCATTAAGATAAAATTTTTGAATTTTACCTTTATTTAAAAAATTCAAATGCGATGTAGCGGTGAAATATATTTTTTTTGATAAAAAAAACACCAAAAAAAAACAACCTATTATATGCATACAAATAATCTTAACAATGCAGTCGATACAATCTTCGAAAACTTTTATTTGAATTGAATACAAGCCAAATAATGAAGCTATTATGTTTTCTTACAATTTCAAGATAATTTATATTCGCAGAATTAGTTTTAAGAAGGAATTTAATTATTTTTCAATATATGCTATATTTATATTTAAAATTTTACTGCTCTGGATGTATGCAATAAAAGATAACATCTAATTTCTAAACTTCTTGAATGCTATATTTTGTTGGAAAACTCAATTTAAAGCTAAGGTGTAGTGCACAATTTTGATCAAGTCTATGAGGGGAGGGGGGGGGGGGTAACATCTTCGTACTAAAATTAAGACACTTTTTTCCGTTAGCAACAGTGGAATACCACGTTACAAGTCTATCGGAACGAAATTGATTTTTAAACTAAATATTTGTAGTCACTTAAAAAAAAATCCCAATTTTTTCGATGCAGTGTTTTTTGTGCTCTTTCAATCCTTTCATTACTACGATAATTTTCCATTGATTTTCTATTTAAACCTTTATTCATATATGATTACATCATTCATTAAAAAAAGGACTTTGAAATTTTAATCATCATATATTTCTATAAAGTTTTATAAAAATAAGAAGTAAAATTTATATGACATTTCTTCGTATTTCAAATTGAAATCAAATTATAAGGGGAATAGAAAATGTAATAGTCAAATAACGTTAGATACTGTGATAAGAACTTGGTTGAAAGTAGTAAGTAGCAAAACTATTGAATGTTTACATTTTATACATCATGATTTATTTTTATAATTGTACACTATTTATCTAACTACATTTTGCGAACTTTAGCAAAACTTTGCATTAATCTTTTCGATAAAATAATTATACATGTATTCAAATTCAATCTTCAAAACAATGAACTTAATTTTTTTTCTCAAATAGCTAAAAACAACTTAAAAAAAAAATTTAAAAAAAATGAACAAAATAGATAGAATTTTAAATTTGATAATTACCCAACAATTAATATTTATAAGTATAAAATATCAAGATACAAAGAAGCTATTTAACAGTTGAAACAATAGCTTGATTTAAGAACAAAATCACCAACGTATACTTACAAATATCACGAATTATATTTTAAATAACTTAAACATAAATAAAAGCAATAACTATTTAACTCATTTTATTAAATAGTACTCACGTGCACATTGCAAAACCTAGAGCAAAACATTCAACTACACACAAATAAATCCCACAAGAAATGAATTTCTCCAACTTTAAAGTTCACCTCTAAAACACCACGTGTTTCAAAAAAATCTAAACCCTTTTACAAGCAGACGTTATTTACTTGACGATTTCTAGAGGGACTTCCGGAAGGATGCAGAAGAGGCCTCGCGATAGACGGAAGGGGGATTGATGGCGGCGGGGCACCTTGACATTCAGACGAACAGGTACAATCGTCTGTTTTGGAAGAGCTTTTAGGTAGCAAAATACATTTAAAATATGTAAAATAATTTAATCGTATTTTCTGAGTAACCCTTTTCGAACTGAATAAATTGAAAGGATTTCACAAGTGAAAAACTATTTAAAATGGCCAATAATAATAATTTTATTTGTAAATTTCAATAAAAAAAATTTAATAAATAATCCACCGTTTTTGATATAGCTGTTTGATAAAAATATTATTTATGTACCAGAGATGTGAAAGATACAATTTTAATTTTGTCGGTTCTCAAATCCTTTATAACAACTCCGATTTTGTTTGTTTATGTGTGGTGTACGTTGGTTTGAAAATCTGGGCAGGGGTAATTAAACCACTTGCCGTCATACAATTGATCTGAAACTTGTCGTTGTCGATGATAGTGCATTCTATTAACTTTTGAGGTCGAAAAAGAATTAGTCCATGGCTCGAAATCTATATCTTTCTTCGTAGTGGTCAAACGTTGTAAAAAGTTTATCTGATCTCAAAATCATTTACATAAGTTGCAATTGCCCATAAAAAAATTTCTGAGTGTACAGAATTACTAAATTTGTTTTTATGGCTTATTTTTTAAAATTTGATTGCGATATATATGTTGTATGCTCCTTTAAGTGGTATAAAACACAATATCATAAAAGGCTCTAAAATGTAGATATTTACTTTTAAAAGAGCAGAAATAGTAAAAGGAAAATATCAGTTTATTAACTTTAATAAATGACTTTTAAAAATTGGGGAAAATTTAGAGAGTGTTCTTTATCTCTTGAGTTCAAAAATTAAGAAATTACTAAAATAAAGTATCGCGTTTCTTGTGTAACTTAAAATAAATGAAAGCGATGTTTTTAGTCAAAATTAGTTAAATTAATCCCTTATAATTTTGTACAAGAAGTAAAAATATAACCTTCATAAATAATTAGAGAAAATACAAGTTTACTATTTACGTTAATATTTAAAGAGTCTGGTTGGTTTGAAATGGTAAATATTTCACTGAATTCTAAGAAATGTCAGAAACTTAATGATACACTGTAACTCTAAGGAGTAAATTCATTTTGATGCATGCTGGGTAAGGGTCTCATATTCACTTTGATGCATGCTGAGTAAAATGGCGTAGAACAATTTTATATTCAAGGAGTCTCAAACAGGTTGTTACGATGTATATTGCAAAAGTACTTAAAATAAGGAAATTGAGCATTGAGAATTGTGATTATCATAGATGTTACAGAAGAAATTTTTATACATTTCTGTAGAGAAAAAAAAAGATTAATTATAAAAATGTTACCAAAATCAGATATGATTGATACATACAAAAATTAACACTGTTAAAATTGACAAATTTAAAAATAATTTAAAATTAAATTAGCCATATCTTTATTTATAAAATTAAACATATACATTAAATTGTATATATTGATACAATTAATGTTATATAATTTAATCTGACACAAACTATTTTAAATATTTAATTAAAACTTTTTGTTGAAAAAAAAAAAAAAAAGGTTTTACATACAATCAGTCTTTGCACATAACTCACAATCTTTAGAATACCTTAGATGTCAAAAATAAAATAATCAATTTGGCTATAGTTCTTAATTTCTCTCATTACATAGCACCTCTGACTGGTTGGAATTCATGTTTTTGAATACGCTCTATTTTGTTTAAATTCTGTAACTTATATAGTATATCCTCCATGAAAATAACACTATATTTTTACGATTCCTTACATTATTATGATCATTTTTACAATATACACTTATCTCCAATAGTTTAAGAATGCACTTATCTTTAATAGTTAAAAGAATAGACTAGTTAAAAAATAAACTTCCAAAACAAGCTTCTGAAAACAGCCTGTAAATTGCATAGCGAATTAAATTTTGTAAAAAGGCAATGAAATTTCTGAATTATTTTTAAAATGAGCATTCATGTCTAATTTTTGGAGATATGTATACAGACCAAATAGTGTACAAACTATTTATGTATCTTATAGGTGAACACTATTTTTAAAATGTTGGACTAACAATCAAGACATAAAAACTGATTTCTGATTAAACTAAGTCATTTTAATAATTGTGTCTCTAAGAAGGACAACACTTTCAGTTAAATTTGTTTCATTTATTAGATGTGGTACTACAAGTAGTGCTTTCAATTCAACTATAATAGTGCTTCTATAATGACTCTACAGAAAGTTTACATCATGGCCACAAATAGAGATACGAGATTAGAGCTTGGATTTTAGCTGTCAAGTTTTCTTACCAAACTCCTCAACTAGGTAACATTTTTGTTTGTAAAAAAAATCTTTTCAGTACTATACGCCATAAACCTTAATTAGGGGATATTTCGGATAATAAATATCACCATATTGCATATGTTTGGTATCTGGACCTGATGTAATTGAATAGAAACTTGTGTAAAATCAGCTTTTTAAGGACAGTTACTATCACAATTCAACTTATCTTTAGCAAAATCTTTCTTTTCTTTGAATTTTTTTTCTAAAAACTTTATTTTTAACGTAAAGGTTTTTGTATTGTTATGTGTTTCTTTTCATTTCAAAACAAGTCTCTGTTAAAGCTTATTAGTCAACTCCACTAAAACCAACTCCAACCTAATTTTAAGTTGATTTATAAAAGAAACACAAATTCACTGCTATGCGTCTTTTAGTTATTTAATTTTTTTTTTTTTTTAAGCTATTTAAATTATATCCAACTTCAATTTCTATAAATGCACGTTCATTACACACATTTATCTTTTATCTGTCTTGTCTCGTAAAATATGTCAAGTGTATTAGTAAATTTAAACCTAAAAAATAAGTACTAAACACTTGGAATACTACATAGAACTAAAATTATCCACACCAATATGATACAAAGTACATGGCGGTCCAATAACAGTGGTTTCGATCTTTCACGACACACTTCCAATGGTAATGAAAAGAGGGGAGTTTGAGAGTGCCTCCGCTCTCTACACTTCTGACTTAAAAGCGTTTTTCATGAAAATTATACAGGAGACTCTTAAGGTCTCTTAAAGGTAACGAACTCACATAATTCTTTACGCTTAAGAGATATAATCAGCCTATCCTTTTCTACAGACTTAATGCTTCATTTTTGGCCCCAATATCTGCGAAATATTGCTTTAAAACATATGAATATTTTCACCAGATGTAACAACAGAAATAAAGGATAATTAATACAATTTGAACGGAAAAGAACTAGCATTTTTCTGCTTATAAATTTTTGCATAAGTTTTTATAAGGTAGATAATAAAAACTTTTTAAAGTCTCATTTAACCCCCCCCCCCAAAAAAAAAAGCCACCCAACTCTTTTCCCCTCAAAATTGTCTGCTGATTTTTTTTTATTACTGTTATTATGGCAAAAATCTATTCCTACCACTTAAAAGTACTTTAGTAATATTGATATTGCATGATGAAAAGATTTTAATGCAATTTATTTTTTAACCCTTTATATTAACTTCTATTTTGTTAGTTTTATTAAGTTGAGCAAAATCTTTTAGGTGTTAATCAACCCACTTACTGTCATCTAATCGATCTGAACTGTCAGATTGTCTCGTTGTAAATGACAATGCATTCTATCAAGTTTTGGGAACTGTTATAAAAAATCCGCTTTTACACATCTCTATTGATGTTCTAGATATTATTGTAACTTAAATCATGATGTAACTCTTAAAGGTAGATGGCGCTCAGATTTGTATATACATGGCTGTCTGGTTCCTAAACTTTTTAACACCTCAGAATTCTTATGCGATTCTAACAAGGATAAGGGGCCAGCATAAATTGAATTTTAAAATACTTAGTACAAAATTTCTGCCTGTTATAAAAAATGTGTTTGTGTTGTGGTGTCTTCTTTCTTTAAAATAAAACCAAGAAAAATGCCTAAGTAATGAAGTCTTCATTTTAGTGATAATTTTTACATTGCAGTGATTAATTACGAAATATTTCAGGTACCAAACCATATTCAAGCATATACAGTTTGGCAATATTTAATGACTGGAATCTTCACCTGTAAAAGTTAATTTCGATCTAATATATTCTATTAAGTTTTTCAAGGGTAAAAAAAAGTTGATCAATGGCACAGAATGAATATTTTCTTCGTAGTAATTAAATACTATGAAAACATGATCTTATCTCAGTATCACTTAAATAACTTAGAACTGCACATAAAAATTGGCAATGCATGTGAAAGAGCTATAGTAAAAACTTTTTTTTTTCTTTTTCTTTTTTTTATAAAAAAAAAAAAAAAAAAAAAGAAAGAAAAAAAAGAAGAAGAAAAAAAAGAAGGCTTTCAAAAGAATTTGTTAGATGAAAAATTAGAGTTTTGTATTACAATTAGGCGTCAAAAGTCAGATATAATTCCTATGCATTTGCCAAGAATACATTACTGATTTTGAGAAAAAAAGTTCCTTCGCTTACCAATTTTTCTTTTTTATTTTTCTTAATTTAGCTATAATTTCTACATTCGAAATAAATCCAAAACGCACGCATTAAATAGCTTTTCGCGATCCACCGAATATTAAATCGCAATTCATCAGTGGGTCACGACTAACATTTTGGGAAACGCTTCTCTAAAAAAAAATAGCATCAACCCTTTTCATTCCACATCAGACTACGTTTGTGGCTTCCGGAAGGATATCGTCAGGCCCCAACAAGGGGGGTGGCAACCTTGAAATCGAAGAGCGAACAGGTACATCGGCAGATGAAAGGGCTTGGAATATCTTTTCCTGGTTGGCCTTCTGTACAAGATTATGGAGCGAAAGGGAAAAGGTTTTTTTTTTTTTTTCATTGTAAAAGGAAGAGGAACTAAAATAAATAAATGAAAAACTTGAGTAAAAGGGTTGTCTTGCTCAAGGTTTCGTGTAGGTATTTGGTCTACTTTTTGAAGAAAGGATGAGGATGCCGGATTTTTTTTTTTTTTTTTTTTTTTTAAGATATTGGGTGGGAGTAGTAAAGGGTGTTTAAAGGTTATGCAGTTATTATAAATCTTTAGATTTGAAGAAAATGATACAACATAAAAATTGCATTATTAATCTAATTCGGACTAATTAAAGCTCTTGTGTTTAATTTTTTTTTTTTAAGATATTGGGTGGGAGTAGTAAAGGGTGTTTAAAGGTTATGCAGTTATTATAAATCTTTAGATTTGAAGAAAATGATACAACATAAAAATTGCATTATTAATCTAATTCGGACTAATTAAAGCTCTTGTGTTTAATGGACGTTAAAATTATTAAAATGAATGAAAATCAATAAAATACAAATTATGAATTCCAAAAAGTTTGAAAATGGTCTGTGTGTTAATTTGAAAAATACTATTTTATATTTTTCATGGTTTTCTAACACAACCCAATAAATGGATAGTATCAGAAGTATCAGAACTTTACAAATTCGAAGCGTATCAAAATTATACAAGTCTAGAGCTTTTAAGAACTGCATAAATCACAAAGTACCAGAATTTTGCTAAGGGTTCCAGGGGCGCAGAGGTTAAAAGCACCAAGATCATGAGCGGTAGATCTGGGGTTCGGTCATGGCCTCGCCGAATATTAATGCAAACGATAATGGGCGTCTGAGTATATTAATTAGGTCGTGGTCTCAATGTCCTTTCATTTATCTGGTGGGAGTGGAGAGAGAGATTTTTGCGATAAGACTTCGACCTCGTAGTCTTATCATAGTTTAAAATTACAAGGAGTATTTGACTGTGATAAGCATCATAATCTTCATAGTGGAAGACATAGACAGCTCGAATTGAGCAAACTAAACTAAAATACACAAATATAGAGCGTACCAAAACTATACAGATATGGAGTTTACTAGAACTATATAAATCTGAAGCACACTAAAACTATATTGGATTACTCATAGAAATGTTTGTATTGTATTTCATTTCAAATAAGATTACAAGCAATTACAAGTATTACTTAAATATTAAGAAGAAAAAACTTGCTTAATAGTACTGATAACATTTCGTAATTCGAATTTTTTGTGCATTAAAAAGTTGGCAATTCTTAAATATCTTTGAAAGTGCTTATTTTAAAGGATTGATGCAGATTTAAAGCATTATATTCTAAAGTAACTAACCATTGATTGAACAAAAGCTTCTCCTATAAATATATATGCACTCAACTAGATATCTAGTACCACACGCTATTACTACAGAGAGAATAGAATTTACAAATATGTTTAGTAACTTAGTCTGATCTTAACGCTATTGGATGGTATATATGCTGAAAAACCCAAATTATGTTCAAAGTTGAAAAAATAAGTTGTACACTTTTGTAACATTTTTTCGTAACTTTTTGTGAACAAAGTTGTACAACCTGTTTTGTTGCGTAATGGAAATTCAATACAACCAAATTGCATTCGAATCGCATGTGTTTGTCAAAACGACTGAAATCGGTCTCAAATATAAGTTATATGAAAATAAAAAAAAAGAATATGAAAATATATCAAAAATGAAAAAGAATTAATAAAATAGTGTTCAATAATAATTGTATACCTAATTTGTATTTTAACACTGTCAATTTACAAAACTCTTTGCCTGTATTTTGCAAACTCTATATTCTATAATATAATCCTTGAGTTAGTGTCCATTTCCCAAGCATGCAATTTTCTTAAAATTCATATTTAAACTATATTTTGTCCGATTTACGTATCTGTAATTGAGAAATAACTCCATAGTAATATTGTATAGAAATAATTGTAAAAATTGTTTTTGCTTTTATTTTGCCCCACTAATTTAATTAAACTTTATTTAAACTATTTTTTTATTGCTGACGAATACTTATAAAAGAAGAAATGCAATAAACGAAAGATTTTATATCGTCCATTCATAAAACTTTTACATTTTTTATTAGTAAATTTTTATTTAGAATATTCACAAGCAACAGTTACTTATTCGTTATGAAATTTAAGTAAAAAATGTATTACAATTTACTTATATTGAAAAATAACTCCATAGTGTTATTGTATAGAAATAATTGTAAATGCGTTTTTTGCTTTCATTTTGCCATACTAATGTAACTAAACTTTATTTAAACTATTTTTTGTTGCCTATGAAAGCAGATATAAAACAGATTTTTGTTGCCTAAAAAGCAGATATTTTGCTTCCTACGAAAGCAGAAATGCAATAAACGAAAAGTTTTATACAGTTTATTCATAAAACTTTTACATTTGTTAAAGTAAACTTTTATTTAGAATATTCATAAGCAGCAGTTACTAATTCATTGTGAAATTTTCGTAAACAATTTATTGCAATAAATGCATAGAGAAAAAGCAATTATTTGAAGTTTATTCTCCAATTTTACAATTATAAACTGACTTTTTAATCCCAGCCGGTTCAAAATTCCTTAATAAATTTTTACGGAACTTGGACGTACGGAAATAGCCCATTATCCTTTCTACGCACACACAAATGTGCACGGGATCTGAAGGGGTTAAAAGGGCGAAAGAGTTAGAGAAGGGTAATTTTTTTTTATCCTCTTTTTTGTAGAGGAAGAGAAAATATTAAAGGGAAACGGTTAGAGGAAGTAAAAGGGTTGTGGTTTCAAGGTCTCGAGAAAGGAATTTGGTCTACTTTCGAGGAAAGGATGCAAGGTACTCTCCTTTCTTATTTGCTTTCTTTTTATTGGGAAGTAAGGTTTCCTACAGTGGAGAAATGACTTTTGAAGGTTATTTTGTTTGGGTTAAATATTACATCCTTAAACATTATTTTAATTATTCATAAATCTGCTCATTACATGTTTTTAATGAGTACAATTTCTGATGTATGAAAACATTTTAATGACTTATAAAGTCAGTAATAAATTAAAATTTGTTCTCATGAGTCTTTTTAGTATAAAAAACAAACGTTTGAGTTATAGAGTTAGTTTCGGTAATTTTAATTTTAGCTACTTTTTAGTTTAAATGTTCCACGATAAAAGATCCAATAAGTTGTTGTTTGCAAAATAATGTATCAACTGTTTAACAATTATTATTATTATTATTATTATTATTATTATTATTATTATTATTTTTTTTTTTTAATTTTCTCGATATTTTTTTTTTCTTTCAATGTATCTACTACCTACATACTAAAGTGTTTCCGAATGTCTATATTTTGTAGTAAAAATTATAATCTGTTTCATAAACTAGTAATTTAAACAGCAAAATATGACTTGTTTTTACTTGGGATTGTGACAAGGATTTTAAATCCTAATAAAATTATAAAGCACACACTTTTTAAATTTTAAAAGCTTACAAAACAACCAGAAAAGCTACAGAAACGAGGTGAAATGGATCAAGGTGAGTATTGCAAGGATTATATTTCAATAAAATTGAATTTCTGAAAAAGAAGCATCGTACTGAGAGAAGTTTCCGTCTGAGATAGAAATTTTGAATTTAAAGCTTTAACTGAAAAAGGAGTAAAAATATCAACAGAAAAGTTGAAAACTTGGAGGAACAGGAAATGAATATAATTTTTTTATAAAAGACACTGATTAGAAAAAAATAAAGCATTAATTATGTTAATGGTAATGGTGTTTAATTTTCTTGTTTTGACTTATATTGTTATGCTGTGGCTAAATTTAGCTTATCGAATAATATTTATGTGAGTGTTTCATTAACAATTTTTAACTATACTATATGTATCGAGCATATACATACCTCTATGTTGGAATAATGACATAACTGCAAAATTTAACGAAATAAAGATAAGGTCTCTATTGTGTCAAGAAATACCTAGAGCATCGAGGAAAACAAACATGGATTTATGATACTTATAGTAACAATATTAAGTTAGTTTCAAGTTGATAGACATCACTAAATTTATAGGGAAATCAATTCGGTTTTATGCGTTTTCTGCAAAATTCCAGTTTTTGCAGTTTCTTCATTGTTTTACCATAGCGTAATATTGAACAAAAATAAAAAAATAAATTCCTCGTTAAACAGGGACACTTCAGATCAAAAAATCTACAGTAAGTGATAGCGATTGGGGAATCAAAATTGTTAAAAATGCTGTGGGTTGCAAAGTGAGAATTTTTAACCATATCGCTGTCAAAATATTTAAAATTTTAAAAAGTTTGTGCGGCCATCTTCCAAAGTTGTCCTATCTGTATCCACATAAATAAAATCCCAATGTAGCATTGGGATTTTATTTATGTGGATACAGATATGACAACTTTGGATGAAGAAGATTTCTTCTCAAACAATTGAGCAAAGGAACAAAACTAGGCTACTCAAATTTAATCCCAAATTCATTAAATTAATTCAAATTCATTAATAATAATTTTCCCAAACCATTAAATTCCTATTTAACATGATATTATACTGAACTCTTTAATGGAATGTATTGAAAAATTACTATTTTACAAATGCGACAAAAATTTCTTCAGTATTGTTACTTGTAAAGCGCTTTAGAAGCCCGTTGAAAAGTAACGAATACAACAAACTCTTTAATTTAATACACACGAAATATATATTAAAAATTTAATTTCTTTTATTACCGTGCAAATGAACATTTCATCCTACAAACTTCCTTACTATGAATTTGATTCAATATACACCTTCACTTGACTTGCAAATCTTAAACGTGACAAAGCTACATACAATTGACAGCATGAAACTACTGCAGTCTCCAAATTGATGCCTACGTGATCAAATGACTGGCCTTGTGCTTTGTTTATAAATTGTAATAGCGTACGCCGGAACTATAGGAAATTGGCAGAGTTTTGAAATGAACGGTAACGTTGTATTGGTTGGAGCTAGATCAATCCTGGGAAGTAAAACAATATCATTGTGATTGCATGTTTAAATGATTTTTCGCTCGTATCAAATTTCATCCATCTTTACAGCGTTACAGACTCAGTCAGTGAGTCATGGAAGAGTGTAACTCTTAAGTAATTTTGGGAATGGAATGCTAAACTTCAACTTTGTCGCGTAAATGATTTTTAATAAAGTACTTACATTTCAATACTAGGTGTTACAGATGATAGATTTTCACCGAAACCCTTTTGCATACATTTCAGCATCAGCATCAAAGTTGGTTCATTTGTTTAGGAATCATTCCTGGCATGATGAAATAGAATAAAATAAAAGCATATTCAGGCTATTGCTACTGCGGTCTGTTGTTGAGTGTTAAATAAAACATGGTAGAATTATATTTCACAGTTCTAACTATAATTTTTATTGAATTATTTTTAATTTTTACAAATGTATACTAATATCAAACCCAAAGAACTATTTATAAGTGAAATCACACGTCCAGTGTTCTTTACACGATATCTGTGCTTGTGAACACTCACTCTATATTTTTTCTTAAGGTACCAGTTGACCCACCTGATGACTGTGTGGTTGGACCTGATGACTGGCCTTGCATGCCAAAGGTGCTGGATTCGAAACTAGAGTTAGGCATGGATGTTTGTTGTAGTTCAGAATCCACGCTAAACTGTAGGTCTCGTATTGATTATCCGTCATTGTGCATAAAAATAGGTCGTTGAGCTTACAAACCAACCAACTTGACACTCCATCAGATTCGTAGCAAGTACACGAAAAAGCTAATTCCATTGTTTACCCTTTTATCCCTGACCCTTTTTAACCCTGAGGCTATCTTAATTCAGATTCGTTAATCAAAAATTATTTTCCAAAGAAATCATTAAATAAAGTCTCTAATAATCGAAACCGAAACTTGAATTGATTCTCAAAACCGTTTTAAACATGTTTCATAATTTAAAATTTTAAGTTTGTAAATATTAATGATATTACAATGAAAAAATTTATTGAAACTACCCGTAATGAATTTCCTAAAGAATTCCATTTTTGTAAATTTCTGCATTTTCAAGGGTAAACGTCTATTTTTAACAGTTATTTAAATGTTTTGTTATAGAAAAAGAATTATAATAAACCACGAGAAAAATTATCTCAACTAAACCTACCATTCGGCAACAAACGCAATATTATTAGATTTTTTTTTTTCAAACTTAAGAAACAATTGTAACATTGACAGTTTAGTTAAATTTCCTTATTTATATATATGTGGGTATTTTATTATGTTTCTTATTAGTATATATGCAGCATAAACCATCTATGTACCAAATTATATTTATATCATGTAAGTTCCTGTGGACTAGTTCCTGTGATCAGTTTAACTTTTATTGTTTCGATGGGACAAAATATCGAAGTGATTCTGTAAGGTTACGTTAATGACTTTGGAGTACGAAATAATAAATAATAAAAAAAAAATCCTTTACATATCTAGAAGCATATAAAATAAAAAATACAAATCTCTTTATAGTAGTATATATGCAGCATAACCATCTATGTACCAAATTATATTTATATCATGTAAGTTCCTGTGGACTAGTTCCTGTGATCAGTTTAACTTTTATTGTTTCGATGGGACAAATAGATATCGAAGTGATTCTGTAAGGTTACGTTTATGACTTTGGAGTACGAAATACTAAAAAAAAAAAAAAAATCCTTTACATATCTAGAAGCATATAAAATAAAAAATAAAAATCCCCTTATCAAAATTTGTGTATGCCTGTGCAGTGCTATATTTCTATCACAGTGTCTATATTTTCCTCAATTTATAATCCAAATTGCATATTAAGACAAATTAAATGAAAATATTTTTTTAATTTAGGTGAACATGATTTCCTTGAAACAAACTTAAAAATATGATGGCTAAATGTTTAAACAATGTCATGAAATGCTCGTGAACTCTTTATTTTTTACAAAACCTGTCATGATTTTTGTTAGAAAATGTACATCCCTGACAGCAATTTTTGACTGCTCTGGAATTTTTAGAAAATGTAGTTTTGAATTGATGATAAAACCTATATAAAAGTGCTGATTTTTTTATTTTTTTATTTATATTAATAACTTTTAACATATATATTTTCGAGCTGGTAAATTTAAATGAAACTAACATTACTTTTTTCTTTCACATTGAGTATTTTTATATCAATAAACATCTTGATAAATAACTTATATTGTTTCAAAATTAAAAATAATTAAAGCACAGAATTTCTCTATCAGTATAAAATGTTAGCTTTAACCTATATACTAAAAATCTTATTCGTTAAAATTTCAGGAAGAATTACAAAACTTATTTTTAGAAGCTTTTACCAAGTAACTGAGCAAATGATAGCGTATTCATTTCTTGCCATTCGAGAAACAAAGTTTAAGTCTCCCTCATTTTACTCTAGAATACCAAATATTCATCTTTCAACACAGCTACCCCTATTTCAGTAAAACAAAATTCAAAATTTTAAATTTTTCGCATGAATACCCGCTTTATACATAGTTCTTTGTTCTTTTTTACTAAAGACTCAGCAACTTCGAAATAGTTTATTTCGTCGACTCAAAGTGATCCAATTTTGACCACATATAACTTTTTAGTACATTTGGAAACAAGACCCACATTGATTAGTAAAAGCTGCAACTTGATCACTGAAATAAATTTGAGGTAAATGAATGATACGCAAAAATTCGCTAAGCTTATGATGAATTACCACTTCAGAAAATGTTTTAGCTCTCTTAAAAATGACAAATTGGATATTGCACCTATCCACTCTAAGGCGAAGATTTGCTTACTGGATCCTCTTTATCAAAATCCACATTTTCTTTAAACTGATGCCTTGAGAAAACAAACCTTGGTTTAGGTCTTCCCGTTCGGATTCATTTTGTCAATAAAATTTTCTCCATGATCGCCATCAGAAGGTTCATCAAATCAAAAATTATTTCTGGTTTACGTTTACTTTCTTATTTTTGCCTATTTTGTTAAATTGAATCTTCTTTAGTTAGAATTTCGACTTCTTCCATCTTTTAAAGATGATCTGTCAAATCTAATTACACTTTCATATATAGGCATATTAACCTTAACAATTAAAGGCTTAGTGAAAAAAAATTCTATGAAATGTAATATATAGTACGCTGATATTTTGTAGGCCATGTGCAGATAGTAAAGGGCTAGGTATAGTAAATTTCAATTTTTAATTTTAATCTAAATTTAGTAGGGTAGATTATGGATATTAAGGTCACAATTTTGAGCCCTAGTAGAGTACATATGTCAAGTCAACCACAAATTTGAACAAAGTCGATTTTTTTTCATAAATAAACTCAACAAATCAAAATGGCATTATTAGACAATCTTGTAAGTATATTTAAATAGAAATGCAACCACCAAACTTATTGACACAGTTGAATTGTTATTGCGACTAAAAAATTGTTTATATCGGTTAAGCTTATCTAAATAAAATTAAACTTAGAAATGTAGCATTAAAATTTCGTTTCTATCTTAAGATGAGAAGTTTTAATTTATTTATAATATATTTATATGAACTAGTTGATTTAGTCAATATAGTCAGAAAATCTCAGTTTTCTTAATCAATTTTGAGTTAGAAATTTAATTTAGTTAACAAAATTCAGTTTTTACTTTTCTAGACGTAAAACATAGTTATTGCATGGTAGATTCTTGCAGCTATGCTATTATGAAACTTAGACAACTGTTTGTTAATCAAATAACTATGCATATATAAAAGAATTAAAGCTATTAAAAATGTTTCCACAAACCTCGTCCCTAATACATTTAACAAGTATAATCTTTTGGATAATTACAGACATTTCTCATTCAAGACATTTCTCATTCAAGACATTAATTATTCTTAAAAAAAAGCATTTTACTAAAATTTACGTTATTTACTCAAACTAAATAAAAATAGCAGCATCGTTTAGTAAAAGAATGATTTTCAAGTTGTGCCCAAAATTGAGGAATATAATTGTTTTGGTTGAATCATGGTTTGTTTCGATCAGAAATACAGAAAAGTAAACTTTTATTAAATACTTCTGTATGTTTTAAGGTAGGTGGGGATTGACTAATATACTTTTTTTAGTTTTGAGTACCTAGAACTTTTGTAATGGCATATAATATATATCACAGTGATAATGTTCCTTCAATTGCGAGTAGTAAGTATTTAAAACACAAACGGTTTTGGTAATTTTATCAACAGCTTTGCTTTATAATAATATATCCCATACAAAAGTTTTTTATAATATTCCTTTATATACATTGCCAATTTTTACATTCATTAACAAATCACCGTTTATGTTGTCAGCGTGTGCTTTGTGTTGGCATCTAATTTTAAATATTAAAAACATCTATGCCAGCAAAATATGAGATAAACTTCTTTTCAAAATTTATTCATTAAGAGTGATTTTCTGAGAGCTGGGTACACTTAGCATTGGGCTGTGATTATGCTAATTTTTAATTTCCATGAAATTTTCAGCAAATGTTCTCTATGTTATGCTGATTACAAATTGGAAAACCGCTTCACAAAATTCCATTCCATTGTCACGTTTCAGCTTGTTTTGTAGAGGAAGGGAGGCGCGTTTCATAGCATTTTTGATGAAAAACGCTATCATTAGAATTAACTTTTTGCCAAATTTTGTGCATGTGCTAAACTTTTGATTGCAAAAATGTATAATAGACTACTAGTACTAATTTTTATCAGTGCTAATTTCTTTGCACATCACTTAAGTTTTAGTGCAGATAGCGGACAAAAATATGTCCGATTCACTATTTTTTACTACTTTAAGAGCCAAAATTTGGCTGACTTTACATATGTGCCAAACATTTGACATTGTTGTGTGATAGTACACCACAAACATAATACTTTAGCGTAAAAAAAACTTTGGCACCTATCTGAAGTTTCCAGTCAAGTCAGTCCGAAATCTGGATTTTTTTTTACTTTTAGGCCTAATTTAAGGCCAAAAATCTCAAAACTTCAGAATCTCTAAAATAAGGTGATGGTGCTAACAGAGAGTGACTATAGAGTACTTAACACTGCCATCGTCTGTTTTTTGGCACCTCTGCTCATTTTTATGAAATAACGATATAAATATGATCAAAATGTTCAAAAACGACAAAGTTGATTGATGCCATTTTCCATTGATGAAGTGAGCTGCAATCTTGTGCCAAGAGTTTTCTTTCATTTTTTGTTTCATAAAACCATTCAAAGGTCAGAATAGGCTTTATAACTTTGACACCTGCTTGAAGTTTTTTTAAAAATAAAAAGATTTTTGTACTAAAAAGTTATCAAGAATCATCCTGGTCCGCTATATTTATCCTTTACATGTTAAAGTTTTGTGATGGAATCTTTTAGTAGGATATAATATTCATAATTTTGAGTGGCAGCAGTATGAATAAGAATTGTCGATAGAAATGACAATACTGGTTGTTGTAGCATAGTAAAAGTAATTGCAAAGTGACCATAAGCCAAGAAATGGGGCTGAAGATCATACGCAGTTAATTCAACGAACCACAGCGTTTCGAAGATGACCATGATACTTCCTCATCACAAGAGATATATAAAGCTCTTCTCTCTAATGGCATCATTAGAAATGTGAAATGCTCTGTTGTTTATATTTAACATTACGAAGGCTCTATAGATAAAATCACTTTGAAAAACATATCGTCATACCATTCTTTTAACCTAGAGAATTAAGATGAAATAACATTTTAGAACCATCATGATATTGGACCTAAGAAGAAAACTGACATAAAGATAGAAGATGTCAAGCACAAATTTAAATCATACAATCGTTTTCTGAAGATTTTTCCAAAGGGAAGCCGCCCCAAAAGAAGCAACCTAGGAAACAAAGATTAGTAGTGTTTAGCCCTGAGTGGAATGTACAGCAACGTTTACCTCAATCAAGAACTTGGATATTAATCATGTAGTGGATGAACAACACACAACTGTACTAGCAGTAACAAAGTCCAAAGGACAAAGCCAAAACATATTATGTAAAAAAATAAAGACCAAAGCAACTAATATAGCATACTCATTAACCTCTAACAAACAAGAGAGATATGAAATTCCACTCGTTAAGTCTGATAAAATACCCACTATTTATGTCGGGCAGTGGAGGAAGAAAAGCAGTAGTTGACATTGACACAAAAGTCCTATAAATAAGACCGCCTTCATGTAAGGAAAAAACATGCTGAAAAGTTTGTTCAGAAAGTTTAGTACATTCAATGAAGATACTTTTAGATTTAAATGGAACAAAAATGTTGAGTGTTTCTGACTACTTTACAAAGCAGCAGGTGATGTCCCAATTTTCTGTGTTAGTAACTAAAAAAATCGAGCTCTTCATACATATTTGAAGTTAAAAAGAAACTAAGTCCAATAGGAATATGAAGCAAAAAGAGGAAAAGGAAGGTCTTGAAATTTAAATGGAAAAAAATATCTGATAATGACGAAGAGAACTGGAATTTAGAAACTGCTGTAGAAGGAAATAATTTTCATAATAATATGAATTCTCTGACAGCTATTCAACAAAACATTATGATGAATTCAACATGCGAATACAATTCTCCCATTAAAATATCATCTTATTATGGTGCATATTATACACGAACCTGCTACATTGAAAAAATACAAGCAATATGAGTTGATACAAAACACTTGCATCAATATGAAGTCATATTTCTTCACAAGATAGAAGCTAATCAATATGATCGGTAAAAACAACCTGATATAGAAAATGTTTCAGAAGTCATATGGAACCAGAAGTCTATGGTCCGTTGACAGTAACTGGGGTGGCTCCGTTTTTTCTTTTGTAAAAAAGAGGAAAAAATGTAAGTGTATCATACAAAAAGTTTAAAAATTAACTAAAAGAGAAAAGCAAAATGCCAAAGTTTGGATTGTAATTTGTTTGTCAGCAATAATATGCCTATGCTAGCTAATTGTTGCACCATCACTTTATTTTAGAGATTCTGAAGTTTTGAGATTTTTGGCCTTAAATTAGGCCTAAAAGTAAAAAAATACAGATTTCTGACTGACTTGACTGGAAACTTCAGATAGGTGCTAAAGTTTTTTTTACGCTAAAGTATTATGTTTGTGGTGTACTATCACACAACAATGTCAAATGTTTGGCACATATGTAAAGTCAGCCAAATTTTGGCTCTTAAAGAAGTAAAAAATAGTGAATCGGACATATTTTTGTCCGCTATCTGTACCAAAACTTTAGAGATGTGCCAAGAAATTAGCACTGATAACAATTAGTACTAGTAGTCTATTATACATTTTTGCAATCAAAAGTTTAGCACATGCAGAAAATTTGGCAAAAAATTAATTCTTATGATAGCGTTTTTCATCAAAAATACTGTAAAACGCGCCTCCCTTCCTCTACAAAACCAGTTAAAACATGACAATGGAATGGAATTTTTTAAAACGGTTTTCAAATTTGTAATCAGGATAACATACAGAACACTTCCTGAAAATTTCAGGGAAATCAAAAATTAGCATAATCACAAGCGTACCCCTCTCTCAGAAAATCCCTCTTAAAAATGAATGTGAATTTATCCACCCACATCCAAATATTTTTTATTTATTCTGATTAAAAGCAATTTTATAATTTATTTATTGAAACAATTTTTCTAACAACAAAGAGATCTTCAATGATCGGTTAAATGCTGTTTCAGCGCGATTGGACAACGGCAAGTTAGTTTATTAGTATTCCGTAAAAGCAACTTTTTAGTGACAATGACAAGATTTCATAGAATGTATTTTCATCGACATCGAATCTATCTGCCAAGTTTCAACCCGATTGGTGAAGGCAAGGGGATTATTTAGAGCTCAGCAGATTTGCCAACCATCGACATATCCATCCACCAACCAAAATTGAAGATTCTAAAAAAAGGATTTAAAAAGTTAAATTTTTTCCAATAAATGATTTCTTAAATATGTTCATAAATTGTTATTAATATGTTTCTTGAATGTAACCTTTTAATGGAATATTCATTGTCGAAGTTTTTTACTGACCCAAGTGTGAAAACATTGATGGTTTGGGCCTAATACGAGTTGTATTATTATATCAATGTGCTACCTCTTTAATGAAGAAAAAAAAGTAACATATCAATTATTTTTCTTTTCCCGTTTACTAACACAAGCTAGTACAATTTTGAAAAATCAGCGTAGAAAACTTAGTAAATAATTTCTACAAAATAGAGTATTTTAGTAAAAGCCAGAATGTTCCTATATTAATAGTTTTATGGTTAGTTTAGATTCTCTAATAATCATACTTGTTGCAGAAGATATACATCATTCTGTTTCACTAAGGGTAAAATTACTTGAATGTTTTGAAACATTTCGTCATATTAAGAAACAGTCCCAAATTAAAAACACTTGCAGTATCTTATCGGTCAAAATTGAAACATTTCTAAATGTTCTCTTAATTCTTTTTTTCCGATTTGAATTTATACAAGAATGATGTATTTTAAAATTAATTATTAACTGTAAAATTTGTAGAAAAATATTAAGTGAAAGCATAGCTGGTAAGGATGAACAATAAAAAGTGTCGCATTTACAATAACTTTTCAGTATATCTTATAGATTGATAAGTTCACTTTTTAATTATACAGCTGTGAACTACTGAAAGTTTGCTTCTGATGCATTTATGTTCAATTGATTGCATATCATTCAAAAAGCAAGAACAGTTCAATTTTTCTAAAACGGCTGTTAGAATAGAATTGTTCAAATTTTCAATTAGAATAGTAAAATAGTTCTTTTAGAATAGTTCAAATTAATAACTCAAACAGTAACTCATTAGTTTTCACCAATAACGTCTGTAAGATATTCAACTTTAGAAATGTCCATAGAGCCTAGCTGAAGAGCCTTTTTCTCATAAAAAAAATAACTGAATTCCTACTTGGAAAAAGAAAATTCAATTCAGAAGTTAACTTTTCTAATTTTTGAGATTTTTTGTATTGGATAATATCAAGATACTGAAAAATTACACGCTTGTTTTGAAAATATCATAGCAAGAATTGCTTTTCCCGTGGTAATACTGAATCAGTGGAAATTTTTTTACATTTTTTTTATTTTTTTTTATTTTTTATTATTATTATTATTATTAGTAGTAGTAGTAGTAGTAGTAGTAGTATTCTATTCGAAGCAAACAATTGAAAAAAAAAATATTTCTATCACTTAATATATTTTTTTCTTCTTCCAACTTGAATATTTTAAAATCCCGCGAAAAAAAGCATCAATCATGTTTATCCAACGAAAACTTTTTCACATCCGCGCAAAAGATTGAACTATCTACGCATGCGCCAGTTTTATATTTTTATCGAATCAGCCAATTAAAGTCGTTTTCAGCAAGTAAATATATTAATGGTTATTTTTAACATAAAAACTGGGATATTTTTCATGAGAATATTTAAAATCAACATTGGCTGTTTTCATTTAAAAAAAAAGACTGATGATTCCGTACTTTTTTCCCCTAAGAAACATTCATTGAAGCAATTTGTGTAGCATTTATTTTATTTTTGAGAGTAGAAGAAGCTAGGTGATTCTTTACTGTCTGCTTGCCCCGTAACAATTTCCCAAATACTGATAGTTTTCCTTCCTAAATTATAGAATTCATAGCAATTTCTTAAGAAATCTTATATGAATTAAGTTGGTATTCTTATTAGGTTACAAAACAAATTAACCATAAGTTCCTTTCTACTGCAGCCAGTTAATCGCAAAAAAAAAATCTTGCACCAAAGTAGTGAATGCTTGTTTCAGTACCTTTGAAATGTTGGTATTAAAAAATATTTTGTTAAGCTACTTTTTAAAATAGAAATTAGTGCAATAAATCCTTACTAATGTAAACTAACTAGACATATAGCTCTTCGGATTAATGGAAATTAAACAACGCATACCTTTGTTATCCATTATGTCACATTTAAATAAATCCATTAAGTTATATTTAAATAAAGATAAAAGTAGTAATTTGATAAGTATGATAGTTAATATAATGCGTGCATCTTATTTTATGCATAACTTATGAATATATTAACATTCAATCCATGAATTGCCTCCCCATATTTAAGGCAAAGTTTCCCTTAAATCTACACTGGACGATGTTAATTTGATGTGTATTTAAGTATTAATTTAAAAATTTCTAGGATAAAAGTTCATTTATTTTAAGAGTGTTTAAATATCATCTACATATGTTACAAAAAATTATTTTCAACATCAGAAGTAGGTTTTAAGATTTCATCATGTATTTTATTAATTCACTTTTTATCACAAAACAAAGTACATTAAAATTTCAAATCATTAATTCATTTTTTTAAAGATAGATTATAATATAAATAACTTTTTTTTTATTTTTTATTTTATCAAATGAATACTGGAGAAACGACATATAAGTAACTAGCTGAATACCCGTGCTTTCCTATGAAATTTTACGAAGTGCATTTTAGCAATCAAAAGGCAATCATGCGTTCTACATTTCGGACGTTTGATCCCATTTCGACATCTGAAATTGGCTTATCAAGATGTAAATTCCTTACTTTATCTATGATTGCCCTTGGTACCAAATTTCAAAATAGTGACTGTATTGGAAGTAGTACATTGGAGTAGTCTTCATTTGGAATGTTTCAATCCTTTAAAATCGGTTAATCGTCATCGAAATTGTTGACTTTTTCTATGCTTGCCTTTTTTGACATTCGTACCAAATATCAGAGCTGTTATTACATTGGAAGTGGAACATTTGAATTTTCCTCGTTCGTAAAGTTTGACCTCTTTTCAACCCCTTAAAGTTGAGTAATCGAGATTTGAATAGCGTATGTTTTATACGTTTGTCATTAGTGATATTTGTACCATATATTAAAATTGTGACAGTATTGGAAGTAGGACTAAATACTTCGACCCCTTTAAGTTGATTAATCGAGATTAGAATAGCTTACCTTTTCTAAGTTTGTTCTTGTTGATATTTGCACCTACCTTTAGCGTTAAGACTATACTAGAAGTGGGAGAATTATTGATCAATGAGTGAATCAGTCAGTCAGTCAGTCAGTGATGGCTTTGCCTTTTATATATAGAGATTATATGTACTTGGTAATCCTATCATCCCTTCCCCTCTCTCACTTCTCTCTGAGGAAAATACATGTTTGCGCCTATATACCTTTCATAAAGATTCACGTATGCACATGTAATAATTTCAGTCTCTAGTAATTGGTAACGTATATTTTATTTTAATTGTATGGCGATGCTAAAATTATAAATGAAATGTGAGAACAGATCGCCTTTTCGATTAAGTAGTTTGTTTTGAAGCTCAAGACATACTTCGCCGTAACTTTACAACACCAACAACACGTAATTCTTTTAACTTGATTAGATGGCAATGACACCTGCTCTGGCACCTCTTCCTCTCTCCATATCCCCGCTATTTGAACGAGAGGAGATACATTCTCTGTCTTCTCTATTAGAAACTACGTGAACGAAAATATTTTTTAAATGAATAAGTTGAAATGGTTTTGTGTCTATTGTCGGGTTTCTGGGAATTCTCTCATTCGAGATAAAAATGCGACAGCTACCTTCGATGACTACCTGAAAGATTTTTTCTCCTATAAAATACTAGCTACTTCTTGTTGTTAAAGTGTTGTTACAATGAGTTGGAGCAATATGACTCACGTGTAGCTAGCTATGCAATGGAAAATCCTGTGAAATTTTGTAAAAATTCATTTGGTTTATACAACAAAACTTTCTGAA
This sequence comes from Linyphia triangularis, assembly GCA_963978545.1. Taxonomy (NCBI): domain Eukaryota; kingdom Metazoa; phylum Arthropoda; class Arachnida; order Araneae; family Linyphiidae; genus Linyphia; species Linyphia triangularis. The sequence continues at coordinate 70,843,280 of OZ021726.1, forward strand.
TTAACTTTGTTCGAAGAAGTTACAGATTAATAGACACAAACTCGAATGGAAAATTTTTGTGGTCTCAAACAATTTTGAAGTTCTGCAACATAATTGAGTTTTTTTTTTTTTTTTTTTTTTTTTTTTTTTTAACTAGAGTTTGTATAAAAAAAAAATTATTACTCTTGGTAATAACGTCCTGTAACTATGCTTACAAGTGTTTTACAACAATTTTTTTACATTTTTATTTGCGTTATTTTACTAATTATACAATTTTTTAAACTCATTATATACTGACATAAAGACATTTTTAAAATACCACACTTAATTGTATTGCAAAAAAGATTGGACAAGACAAATTGCAACTAGGGGTGTGGAACATAAGACAACTTTCAATTAGTTTTAATACTAATCACATCATTTGAATTTATTTGGAAGAAATATATAAATTTCATTAACTTAAAAAAAAATTGGCTTGTTTGGAAATAATTATGACGTTAATCAAAAAAAGAAAGGGAAAAAAGAACCTTGTCAATTTGCCGACTTTTTTAAAGATAATTATTACCTTGGTCAAGTGAAAGAGAGGAAGAACAGTTCTTGATGGCCAATGCTCAAGATATATATGTCAACGACGTACGTTTTTCAATTTTTTACACCTTAACGAATTTTTACCGAAATTTCAGGGGTGAAAATGTTAAAAATAACTTAATAAGCATAATCACAGTGATTTTGATAGAAAGTCTTTGATCATTTCTGAAAAATAAAATATTTTCAATGGCAGCTACTTTATTCGATATTTAGATCAAAACCTTAATGACAGATACCGTGGCAACCACTGACTCGTATACGGAAGTTAAATATCTTAGGTCAATTTGTTCGGGAGTCAACCTAAACACAGACAGGCACAGATTTATTATTATTATTATTATTTTTGACTCAAGACGTACCAAGAAGAATGTCTAAGAAAGACGTCTAAGAATGTAAAAAAAAAAAAAAATTCTTTTACTGAATGCAATACTTGCATTACCATATATATATTACTTATAAGGTAATTGAAAGTAATAAGCATTGTTGCAGAACATTTTACATTTGCAGCACGCAGAATGAGTAAAGTTTAACTCGTCAAATTTCAAATGCTATATTTCAGAGCAAACAAATCCAACAGGGCTAATGGAAACACTATGTAACATTAGCTAACGTTTAAACCGGCCAACACAAATACTACACCGCATTAGTAAAAATCCACTAATCGCCAAATCCCTAAAAAGCTTAAAAACTCCCGATCGACGCACGGGACAAAAACTAAGAAGACGCAGTCGTACCCCTCCATCTGTTTTGAATTTCAACAACGGGAGCAGTAGTCGCCCATCCCAACATACACACAGAAAACGAAGGAAAAAACTGCAGTAAACTCGGACAGAATCGGCTAAATTCTAATGAGGCAACATCACTGCTTAAAAACCCGGCGAAAGAACTGCAGATGACAGAAACAGCAGTCCCCCGCCCCCCTTTTTTTTGGCAAAAAAGAACAAAAAATGAACGAAACAGACCGAGGGTAGGGAAAAGGGTCCCCCCTCAAAAAATGGGGGCCGCACGTGGACCGAATAGGAAAAAAAATCTCACCCAGTGCAATAACAGCATCAGAAAGCAACAACACCAAAAAGAAAAAAAAATATATTTCTGATGTAACTGAAGCAGCCGGTTCTTTTTTGTATGTGGGTCGACGGATATAGGGACCTGGTAGGGGCCCCCCCCTGTAATATTTTTTTCCACCTCCCCTGAGTTGCTCAGGGGACAGCTGGAATAAGGGTGCTTTTGGGGGGTAGGACTGTAATAGCCGGAGCGACTGTTGAAATTGATTTCGGAGAACTGTTATCGAAAAATTGTATTTGTGAGTATTGTTTGAAAAAACATAGGGTGTTAAAAATTGAATTTACTTTGTTGGTCTTATGTTATTTGTCAGGGAATTCCTGTTTGTGTCTAAGTAACCGCGGAGGTTTGACTCTGAAACGCGTTTGGCACGGTCGGATGCTTCTTCGGACTGTTTGTGCATTTGCCGAGTTAAGTAGAGCAGGTCTAACGACCCTGTGCGGTACGGGGTGAAGGCTGTTGCGTTGTGTGATATGCAGATTGTAATAAAAAAAATATATTATGACGGTAAATATGAAATAAAGACGGACCCAAATTGGGTTGTGAACCATGTGAAAAGTCGTAAATTTAAACATCACGAAAAACATGAAGGTTGTAAAAAGCATTCACACATATAACAATCCATAATTCCAAAATTTTCCATTGTTAACTCTTGGATCTAACTCATCTAGAGCTAGGGCTACTCGACTGTTTGCATCATTCTGCGGTAGATTTTTTTCTCCCTCGAATATTTGACCATCTGCATGCAACTGACATAAAAAGATTATAATTGTGTCTTAACTTGTCTTCAACCTTCTCCACAAAAAACATATTTTCGATGTATTATAAGAGCTATTTTTATTTTAACTTTCTATTTCTACTTATAGTCTGAGGTCAACACAAAATTTTACATGAAAAACTCCGAACGAATGACTTTAATCAACCTTTTATAAGATTTTTCAAATATTTGATTATCTATATCAAGTCAATATTAAATTCCATTATAACACTTATCTCATACCTCATCTAGTAGAGCAATTACTTCTTTCGCTTAAAGCCAAAAAGGAGAAAACATGAGAACAAAAGAAAATCGAAAATTTATCAGATTAACCACAACTCCATTCACTCAGAATGTAAACTCAATCCGAAACTAATACTTAAAATGTTAGAATTCTCTTAACTGGTAGTTTAAAATAGAAACTTCTACTTCAAAATTTAAAATCAACAGATATACAGAATTTGTAAATTTTTAGAACACTTGAAACATATGGAAGCAACATAGTTGAAGTGACAGACCGAATTCAATATTCAATGGATTTAAATGAGTATAGAACATAAAGTAGGGTAGTAAGATAACTTATTGTTTTTTGTAAATACCACTTCTAAAAAATTAACATTTCTATTATTAATTAACAAAACACTATAATTATCGCATACAAAGAAAGTTGTCGATAAAATAGCCAATCGTATTAACAAGTAGCCTCTAGTAGGGACCTTCGTAGGACGTTGCCTGATGTAAGTTTCCTAGATTTATTTTTTCCATTTAAGACGCAAATGTTTGGCGTTACTACTTGAAAGCATTCTTCTCTTGATACGTTATTAACTTCATAAATTTTTTTCCCCATTTTTAAGGGGGAGAGCGGCTTATTTTTAACTTGTAGCATTTTTTTGTGTACATGTAACATTCTTAAAAAATTAACCAATTAAAACAATGTTTTTAATATGAATGTTTTATATGCAGTACCAACTTTTAGTAAGGTTTCAACTTATTTAAACGATTTTAATCTCAGATAGACTTTTCTTTGTGTTTGAGAGAACAAAGAATGAAGAACATCACAAATTTCGCACCATTGACTGCTTTTATGACTCCAAATCCTGATAGTATGAATTGAACTTCCCATAATGTAGGAGCTCACTCACAAGAGTTAACGACTTTATTAACCGAACGTTTGGAAGGAAGATTCTAATCAAGTCTCGAAAGCGAAAAAAAGTCTCTAAACACAGATATAAAATGAACCAAACACAGAAAAAGTCCCACTATGATAAAAAATATTCAAACATTTTAAGATAAAAACATACAAACCAGTAAATAGTGGTTGACAGAATTCATTGTCCTCGACAGAGAGTCTAACTTACAAGTTACAGTTCGATTTGATGACGACAATTGGATTAATTAGCATTCCGATGATTTACCCTCTACAAACAAACGCACAAACAAAATTGAAGCTAATATGTAAAGAATTTTAAAATTGACACATTCCGAAATTATTTATGAAACTTTTCTTTGTCTAGAAGAAATCTTTCTTAAAGAAGTTGCAAAAAGCTATAAGGTTCACTGAACTCCTGAATTCGTTATCAAATTTTGACATGGAAACTCAAAAAAAAAAAAAATTTTTTTTTTTTTTTTTTTTTTAAATACTTTCTCTAAAATAGACAATTTAGTTTTCAGTTCAAAATATTCCATTTTAAAACATTTAGTTTGTCCATTTGGAAATATGAAGTTGGTATTAAATTTTTTTCACTGCAACTTTATAACACTTGATGTGATTGAAGGCAATGTCCTTCTGAAACAGAATAGCCTCCAAGTTGAAAACACTGCATTAAAAATAAGTAGGACTTAGTAAAAATGTGTGTAGTCAATTATGCATCTTCACATAAAAAGTGTCAATATCCTAATTTTCTCATTCATATTCACCACTTCAACTAAAGAATTGTGAAAAGAAGAATCCGTTATTTTAAAATTTATAATTTTTAAACACATTGCAAACTATATGTATTGGTTTTATTCTATACTCGAGGTGCATACAATGTAAGTATTTTCATGCATACAATGAAAAGGAAATAATGAATATAAAGAATCATGAATAAAATGAAATTAACCATGCTGTAAAAGAATTTTCATTTTTAATGAAAGTGGTGAGTAAAATTTTTTTAACTAGGCTTTTGTGGTATTACTATGTTTTCTTATGTGTATATTCAAACTTTCTGTTAGTAAAATTTATATATTATGAATATTTGTGCTGTAAATGATGAATTGCGTAATTTCATCCCATACAAATTTCCACTTTTCTTACTATTCAAGAAAATTTAAACATTTGAGTTAGAAGTATATTCTTGCAGTAATTTTGAGCATTTTATTTTCTTCTATTTGTTTCACCAAACTTCATGCTGAAATCATTTAGATAAAACATATTTTCAAAAAAAGAATCGTGATTTTTAGGATAAAAAAAAACTTTAAAAAACTATTTTTGAACGTTATTTCAAACTTTGTTCAATGAAATTAGATTTAAATATCGTTCTAAAATTATTAAGGGCAATTTTGCCATTAAGAAATATCGATTCAAAATTGAAAAAACATATATGCCATTTAAAATTACCCAAATCACATTACAAATGTCTAAAAATAGATCCAAATCTAAATTAATGTATATGTTTTATTCAATGTTAGTTGGTTTTGTTAAATTGGATATTTTCTGGTGCAAGAGCATATACATTTACAGCGTTGGAACATCGCTAATTCCTGTTTTAGAATTTCAAGAGACCATTCGGGAGAAATTTCAAAAGAAATTATCCCACAATTAAGTCTTGAATGAAAGAAAACGTCTTGGTCACAATGAACAATGAAGTACTAAAGTTCATTCATCAACTGTTGTATATATCTATAGTAAAATAATGTTTTTATCAATGGTGTCCTAAAACGCAGTTTCTGTAGAATTTTCTGGTGTTTAATTCTTAAAATATAAAATAAATCAATGCATATGCATAAAATTAAATAACTCTAGCAGCTTTTGTAAATTTTATGTTGTGTGATATTTATTTATTTATTTATTTATTTATTTATTTATTTATTTATTTATTTATTTATTTATTTATTTATTTATTTATTTATTTATTTATTTATTTATTTATTTATTTATTTATTTATTTATTTATTTATTTATTTATTTATTTATTTATTTATTTATTTATTTATTTATTTATTTATTTATTTATTTATTTATTTATTTAATATAAAATAACGCTGGAAATTGCTAAAACTAGAAGTAGATATTTCGAATACATAGCATATAAGTTTCAGGAACATTTATTAGAGTATAAAATTGAATTTGTATTAACATGAAAACATTTCACAATGAAAAGTTAATACAGAAAAGTAATAAATAGATAATTTGCTTTTGTATTTTATCGTTCAAATAAAAATTGATTGATTTCAATTTACAACGATTTATACTATTTTGCTCGAATTGAACGTCAGTGATTAAAAGTTAAAAAGTAATTTTCAATATTTAAAACTATCAATGAGGTCATTAATAAACGCAGAGAATTGACTCAAAAGAATACTGTTAAGTTTTTATATACAATTTAAGCGCCTTCTAGAGAAATCTCTTCCATAATTGTTTTGTTAGAATGATTTTAAATATTTTGATCTTGAATATTACCTTGAGGATTATTATTGTGATTCACATGTACAGGATCATTAAAAAAAGACTCCCTAATGAGATAACTCGGAAACAATGAGAGATAGGAAGAAGAGACAAGTAGCTCAAACAGAATAAATACACCGGTTAGAAAAATTAGCTACAATATTGGAAAGTAGTAACAAATTGTTATACAATCTGAATATAGCGGAATGAGTCCATCGTGTCCTTCAAGAAATAGGGTCCCTTGATCCCTTTCGTGGATAGTGCAACTCAAAATTTTCAGAATGCAAGGGTTTTGGAAGAAATGCGGACGGATTTTCAGTACCCTATATTGCCCAGTTTTGTTTATCGACAAATCGAAATGGGCCCTTTCGGTAAACCATTCGCAACCATCGTCAAATTTACTCCCATCAGTCAATTTTATAAACAGGTGTATTTAAAAAATTTACTTGTCTGAATGCCACTTGTTTCTTCTTTCTGTATCTCAGTGTTTGGCAGTTATATCATTTCAAAACTAGGGATTCCCTTTTGAAAGACCATGTATGCAAAACTTTGAAATTTTCAATTTTCATTTTAAAAGTAACATATGCTAACATGCTTTCAATAAATTTATCATCTGGCTTGTGAACAATTCAACACATAACATCTTTCAGATCACTTCTTTCTAACCAAACTATCCAGAAATCCCCGAGCTAAACCTCCAAATCCAATCACTCAATTAAACACCATCAGCCACTTCTTCAGTCTTAACCACCACTGCACCCTGGCGTGAAGCCTCCATGATAAATCTCACGTCCTAAACGGAAAAAAAATTACGTACGCGTCAATTTATCACCAACTTTTGCAGAGACAAAATCTGATTCGCTACGTACGCGTCAATTTATCACCAACTCTGGCAGAGACAAAATCTGATTCGCAGGTACCAACATCCGGTTCCTGATGATGCCACCATTAAGAAATGCATTAATTTATATTGCCAATTAACTCTGACTCGATCCCCTGAAACCAGAAGTCGTGCCAAACCAATTCAAACCACTGAAATTAAAAGAAAATGACACCGCTGTGTTCGATTCGGAAACACATTTAAAAAGATAACCGACACCGTCTTATGCAAACAAATTACCAGAGACATCGACGATTACCTTCCGGAATAAGAAGAAGGTGGTTTCTTAAGCTTTGAGAGCTCATACCGGTATCACCTAGTTATTAGTTACTAATGGTTTTAGATCTTCAGTTACAAATGCGCTGTGTAAAGTAGGAAGGCGAGACTTATATTAAAGAGGTATAAATACCGCCTAGGGTCCAGAGTTTGAGTAATGGTGGAATCGGAAAGACGAATTACATAGTGCCATTTATGAAATATTGGTATTTTATGTGCCATTCATAAAAGACGATGGTTTCTGTTGGTGGAAATGCTTCACTGCTATGAATTGAGTCGGATTTATCAGTAGCCATGTGAATCGTTTTGAATTAATTTTTTTCTGTGCTTTGTTTAAGACTCAGCTTCCAAATTGGTGACTTTGATTTATACTCATCATGCCCTAAAAATGGATCCCCTGTCTTTACATTCTCCATAGACTTAATGTCACATTTTTAGGCCATAATATCCGCCAAAATATTGCTCTAAAACATATGGATGGAAACAAGTGAAAACAATTGTAAAAAGCGCAAAATTTAAAGGGTATATAATTAGATTTTTTATTTTTTTTATTATTATAATTAAAAAAATGTTTTGATATCTTACAAAAACCTTTTTTTAATTATAATAATAAAAAAATAAAAAATCTAATTATATACCCTTTAAATTTTGTTCCTTTTACTATAACTTATAAAAACTTTATAAAATAATAATAATAATAAAAACACTAGTTCTTTTCACTTCAAATTTTGTTGAGGATTTTTATTGAAGATGTTGCATCTGGTCTACAAACTCACATGTTTTGAAACAATATTTTTGTGGATATTATGGCCTAAAAGTGTGGCATTAAGTCTAAGGAGCAGACAAAGACTGGGGATCCATTTTAAGGAAGTGATGAATACAAATCAAAATCACCATTCCGAAGACTGAGTCTTCTTTGTTAGACAAAACACTAACAGAAATTAACTCAAAATTATTCGCATAACTATTCATACAAATCGACTGAATCCATAACAGTGAAACATTTCTACCAACAGAAACCATCGTCTTGTATGAATGGCATATAAATGTCCACAAAAATTTAGCTTTATGTCTTGGGGACTAGGGATGGGCTGATGATCTCTCTTAAGGACGTGATGAATATACAAATTAAAATCAACATCTCAGAGACTGATATTTCTCCATTAAACAAAGCACAAACTTCACGATGATCAAATGAAAGTGCTCATGATCCTATCTTAATTACGCGATTGTTTCGCTCCCATACTCATTCCAGCCAAGATGCTCATTAAAATTGGATAGTAGAGATAGCGCAGTATAGCGCAACAATAACCTATTGTTAATTTACTAGCATTTAAATATTAAAATGGACATAAATTAAGTTTCTTTGAAAGAAAGATGTTTTAGTAAACAAAGTAGTGTTCTTGAGAACTATAGTTGCGGTAACGAGAACTCGTATGTAAACAGCCTCACAAAACGTTCTGATTGGCTCTGAATGCTTTGCTACACCCAATCGGCGTGTTGAATTAGTGTGTTTGTTTACTTAAGGATTCTAATCACCAAGTAAAGATACCTCGACTACAGTTATAGTCTTTCTGTATCCCTTTTTTTTTTATTTTGTTAATATGGAACAAAATTGAAGGTGCCATGCATTTTGGTAGCCTTGTTAATTTTTTTTACGATTTATGACTATTACTATTAATTGTACTAAAGTTCTAAAGTCCGAGATATAGAAAAATGTTTGATTACTTAGTTGAATTGTTAGAAAATGAAAAAATATAATATTTATAACTTCTACTTACTATAATATTTTAAAGATAATATTTGTAACTTCACCCACTAATCAAGAATACAAGAATCATCAAGGGACTTAACAACCTAGACTTGCGTTGCTGGTTAAAAATTTACTTTCTCACTTTCGATCTTTCAGCTCTAAAGCACCACTTCAAACTACATAATTAAGCTAACACTAATGATTACAGTTGTTACAAACAGGAAAAAAATTAAGTGCGATTAAGTGAGTATTATAAGTAACAGTTTCTTTTGCCCTTAGCCATTTCCTTTTTCGTGTTCGGAAACCAACCCCGAGCATTGTTATAAACTTAAAATTGATTCCAGCTGTAAACTAATAATAGGTCAAAACATTGCATCTACAATTTAATTTTGTAACAAGGCCTTTCTTAGGTGAACAGAAACGAAAGTGCATGGCCATCCATCAAAAAAATAACCCCTGACCCGAGTTCCGACAAAGCAAACGAGAGCATTGAAACGAGAAAATTAGTAAATTCTTGGTAGGCGCATGTCAAGGATGCTGCCTTTTTACCCGGAAGAACTCTCAAAACCACAAAAACCACAGGCAGGTGGCACTTTCTAAAAGTTAGGAATAATCAAAAAGCAACTCCAAAATCGTTTGCAAAAAGGGTGGAACTTCTGTCCTGTTCACAGAAAAACCAAGCCGTACTTCAAACAGATGCAAAAACTTCCCAAACAGTTTCTCTTCTTATGGATGTGTTTGTTGTTCTTTGTTGTGGTGGGTTTTTTTGGTCACGGTTTGGTGCCGATTTTGGGTGGCGGCACACTGCCCATCTGCTACAGTGGCACGCTGTTTGTAACCGCAAATATAACCTTTAATTAGCACAAGCTTACCATTCTTTTATTTTAGAAAAAAAGTGCTTTGTCGTGGTTAGTATTCACGTTCTACGATGCGTGGCTTGGTTCTTTTGATAGCGGATAAGGCATCAAAAACAAACAGAATTATAAGCTTTTGATGGATAAGATACAAATAACAAGTAATGACGGACCACTGGGGATGCCTGGCAGTCATCTGTTAAAAATTGGCCTTTGTTCATTTGGAAAATTCCCTTTTGTTTTTAAAAATCATAAATATTAAGCGTAAAGAATGAGCGACGTTTCTGACTAGTCATGGTTTAACGACCATTTGAATGTCAGTGCACTTTTTATGTGCTTTCTTTCTTGCCAGTGAAGTTTCTTTCGAATGGTCCTTTTTTTTTTCTTTCTTCAAGTTACTGATTATTTGTGAAACAAACTATGCGTTTTTTGCATGTTACTTTCTTCCTTAACAAATTAGCTGAGTGAAAGATTACTTTCATAAGTTACATACTTCACTTCACTCAAACGGAACATGTTTAAATTGCCCCCATAAAGAACATGTGAATGGCTGTTTTTTCACCTTGCTTCATGAAACTGCTAAACTTACCTTGCTAAATACTTTTTCTGGAGATTCAATTTATTATAATTAGGAAGAACATTCTTAAATAATACATACTTATATACTACTTTTAAATATTACTTTTGTAAATGATATGAAGGCTAATAAACTAAAACAATTATAAACTATAATGTCCACTAAAATTAATTTACTTTACAATCAATCAAACGGAATATTCTAAGTAATAAATTTAGGATAATTATTTTGTATTTTATATTAATATGTTACATAAACGAAAAAAATGGTGTTTATTTTTAGAATTTTTCATGAAAAACCTAAGAAAGCTTAAATTAAAAATTTATATCCTCCTTTTTACAAATTTTGATTAGACGTGTAAAGATGGTTTCAATGATGGCAAAAGCTTCCTTGTCCAAGTCTATGTAAAGGAGGAAGATAGAATGATTGGAAATGTAAAGATAGTTCTAATGATGGAAAAATTGGCTTCTTTGCCCAAGTACATGCAAGGAAGGAAAGAACGAAGATTAGACGTGTAAGGATGATTTTAATGATGAAAAAAAGTAACTTCCATGTCCCAGTTCATGTGTAGGAGAAATATTAAATGGTTATTGAAAATGTAAGGAAGGTAATTCAGAGACTGAGAAGCTGAGGGATCTAAATGACTTTTCTTAACTTTTGAGAAAACACACTTTAAAGTTTCTAATTTATATTGAATTCTATGAAAACTAGTGATATCTTCATCCTAGAGGCTAATATTTGAACAATAAATAATTTTCATACAAATTTAATATAAATAAGAAACTTTAAAGTGCATTTTCTCAAATGTTAAGAAAAGTCACTTGGATCCCTTTGCTGTTATCAGTCAACTGTAATCAGTATTTTAGAGTCTGATGATGAAGACACGAGTTTCCGAGCCTATGTCCATGTGAGGAGAAAGATGGTGTGGTGTTTTAAGTGAAATGATGATGAAAGGGCTACCCAGGTCCATATAAAGGAGAAAAATATAATTGTGACTGAAAGTAAAAATTTTGAATGATGAGACAAAAAAAAAGCTTCCTTGTCAAAGGTTATGTAAAGAACAATACAGAATGGTGTTTGTAAATGTTAGAATGGAAGTTGTAATGAGTGTTTGGGATTTAAGTTGGGTAAGATGAAAGAGTTCCCATGATCCAGTCCCATTCAGAACTGGCTCTCTTCAAATTAAGTAATAACTATATTTTAGTATACCTATTGATAAAGAAAATGATATTAGAAGCATGTGATTTAGTTATGCGAATTTAATGCCTAATATTTAAAAAGTCTTTAAACCAACGTCTCTTTTAGAGGCGGTCTTATGTTGAAGCCAATCGCGGGTCGGATACACCAAAATATGTACCTGTAATTAGTATCGATTTAACAATACACATCATATCTGAAAACTGGAAAAAATATTAATTTATTTTTTTATCTTAATAAACATACAATTGATATTTGATATTTTTTTTCCCCAAATGTTATTTTAAAAAAATAATAGTTTTCATTATTAGTAAATCAAAGTGTAAAAAAGAAGTGAATATTTTGTTTCAACTTGACAATGCGACTTGGCCTAACTATTAATAAAAGTATTTAAACTATACTTCCAGATGATTACTCTGTTTAAGTTGATATCAATTGTGAGACGATGGCGGTCGAAATCGTTCAGTTTATTTTTTTATTGAGTCGATGTCTTTCTTGCAGTCAATTTTAATAAATAGTTCAAATGAGATACAGTTGAGTTATTCCTTTATTTATTCCTGATGAAAACCATCTTATTGAAAGCTTCTTACTATAGTTCCCTCGGGCACGGACTGGAGAACTCTGTTCTACATAGTTAATACGTATTATTTCGGATAAATTACAATTATGTAAAAAAAAAGTCCATACAGTGATTTTTTTTTTTTTTTTAATTTCTGTGGTGCCGACGGGCCGCAGAAATATCTGTCGTGGGCTAAATCGACGTGTAGTGTCTAACACTGCTTTAAACCGATTATTAGTAAGATAAAATTGGTAATATTAATATTAATATTTACGAATTGGGAATATATTTTAATGTAACATTACAAGTTACTTAAAAGGGCATTTAAGAAATAAATACTGACAAGAAACTTGCTATGTTACATTTTTTTACTACCAATGACTTGGTAATAGTTTTTAAATTAAAGAAATTTGAACATATTTTTTTGTAAATATGTCTAAGAGGCATTTAAGAAGTTTTCTTAACTTCGATATTCTAGAAATGTTGATAAACTTCTAAAGCATTAAATGATGAAACGAACACTTTATTTCACGAAATGAATCGAAATGAAATGTGAAATGACTCGTATCGATAGCGAACTTAAAACTTTTATTTATAACTCACTTCTTTCTTTCAGTCAAAATGAATTCCATTTCAAGATTTTTGTTTTGTTAGTATGAAATATAAGTAAACTTTAACAACTTGTAAAAATAAGTTGCAGGCATTATTGCGACGAGTTATGTCATACAAAGTAGCTTCAATTTGTAATGATTAGAAATATCTTAGGATAATAAAAAGGGAAGAAAAAAAAAGCATTCTAAATATACTTTGAAGTTATGCAGACCATCTAATAGTTCCAATACTTTATCATTAAGTTATTACAAACAAATTAAAGCAAAATTATCTCATAAAAATACTTCTATGAAAATGTATTAGTATATTATATTATGATAAAAAAAAATTAATAAACAATTAAGGACATTAAAAAGCCTGAATTTGAAAATTGGACAGGAAACTCTACAGAGAAAGTTAGCCCGCACTACCCACAACGTATGCATTTGCAAGATATTCTATTTTAAGCTTAATCTGAAAGAAACACCGCATTGCAGTTAAACTGGTTGTAATACAAAAGAATAATAAAAACCGAATCATTAAAGAAACACGAAAACCAGCAGCGCAAAAATGTTAACCGCCCATCTGCTCAAATTCCAACTCGTGTTCTTAAATAGAAGGCGTATTAACGAAAAAAAAAATCCGCTACGCACAATCCACTAACGGTAAAACCGAATTGGTTAAAAGAAATCACGACTGACTCGTGTTTCACGTCACATCTGACAGATCGAGGATTACTTTTTTTATATATATATGTATGTTAGAAAGGAGTGGGGATTGTACAGTTATCCAAAATGGTGTCGACTTGTAGAAGTTTGGTGTTTAGTTTGAATTTTAATGGTTAAGTGATTTAAATTTTTTATTTTTTTTTATTTTTCGAGAAAGGACTTAACTTAAATTCATTCTCGAAAAAAAAACTTATGTTTATATATGTACGCATTTTTTATTTTTTCATAATTATGTCCCTCTTTGAGGAGGCAGAAACAACAATGGAAGAATATTAGAATACTTCAGTCGTGTTTTTTTAGAAGATTAGAAGATCACATGACAATGCCTAATTTCTTATATCCATTTGTTTTCAGTTTCTTATGGTTTCATCATTTGTTTTTAGCAGATGAATAACTATGGAAAGAAAATTGTATAATTTTATTCATGTACGCTTTAGTATCCTTTAATTTTAACAGTCAACCATCTTAGAAGCAAGGCATGCACTGCATACTTTTTAAACTGCAAAGATGTTTTTCAGGGCCTTATTATTATTATTATTATTATTATTATTATTATTTTTATTTTTTGAAGATTCAAGGCAAATTTGAATCAAGTTGTGCCGCCCAAAATTTAAAAAAAAAAGAGAAAAAAAAGTGCTATTGTTGACGTAGCATTCCTTCTCAAACACTGCAGTTTTAATTTCTTGCCACAACGCGTAAAATAACAAGCTGGCAAAGTGCTACTGTTTTTGATAATGTGCCAACAGTATTCTGCAATTACTTATCTGCACATTTTTATGTCGGCATAATTCAGAGCAATAAATTGTTATTATTGCATCATAAAATGATCTTAAATTAATTTAAAGAAATACATGTAAAGTTTTTTTTAAACAAAAAATTAACCCCGCGCAAGTGTTCCTTCTGGCCGTGTGGAAATTAGATTCCGATTGCATAACACTTATTTGATTTTAAAACTTTATAGGTTAAACTTTATAGGTTAATTACACTGTAAAACAAAATGTGTTCCCCAAAATAATATATATGCAACAATTATAAAATTCCATTCATTATTTGAGGCACAAAACAATTTTGCTTCAATATTCTCAGAACTTTATCACGGATTCCCAAATTACAGTCTTCACAATTAAAAGGTGAAGCCTCCATTGTTTTCTTTCGTGCCCTAATACCTTTCCACGATTACATCCAACACGACTTGGATCGTATGTAGATATGTAAACTTACTAATTGAAATGCTGTAGATTATATTGTAAGAGAAGGTTTTACCAATTGGTGTACATCAGAATTAAATGAAGAACTAACGAATAACTGAAATTTAGTAGATTTAAAATTTGCTGTAGATTGAACTTGCAATTAAGGTTATTGTAGAACATTTAGAATTTTATTGCATACATTAATATCTGTAATAAATATCTTTATTATCCCTAAAAGGTTAACATCTTCAGTTCAAAGAACGCTTTTGTAAAATATCAACCAAATCTGAGAGAATTTAACGAGAAAAAGCATAAATTGTACGTACAACTCAATGTAATTAGATTTACTTTTAGCACTATTTCTTTATACATGTAATCCTTGTTTAGAAAGTTAAAAAGACTTAAAATAATTTTCACAGGGAAGCAAATAACAACGCCGTATGAATATTTAAATGAATAATGCTTTTTTAAAAGCGAAAAAATTAAAAGAATAGTTTAGAGCAAAGTTTGGAATGCAATTATGACTCGAGAACCTCTGTGTACATATTTATGAGGACAAGAAAACAATTTGCTTTCTGGCAAGTTTGTCATTACTAAAAGAGGAACTTAGAAAATCTAATTCCACAGGTAGTTCCCCAACCCATCATAAAGAGTAAAAAAAAACATAGTCGTAACGAAAGAAAAACAATTGCAGAATTTTAATTAAAAGCTTGTTATCTTCTTTTCTGGGGGGGAGTCCTTATCTAGTGGGAGGTCCAGAAAGATAAGGTTTTATATATATATATGCTAGTATGGCAAAAGAAACTTAGTTTGCCTAATACACACGCGCTGCCCGACAAGATGGGGGAAAGAGAAGGAAAGAGAAAAAGAAATAGAAAAGATAAAAAAAAAGAAGAAAAAAAGATAGGAAAAAGTCGGATGGGGTAGGAAGAGGAAACAAAAGTTGCAGGAGTATGGAAAAAGTGTGTTACAGGGGGAAAAAAAGAGGCTGAAGTGAATGTATGTAGGGTTTGGTAATAAGGGTAGGAAATTATGGCAAAAGATGGGGGAACAGGTTATAAGAGAGTCTGATTGTTATAAGTTTGTATGTGACTGGGGTTTGTCCCGTGGTAATCTGTTTTCAAAAAACAGGAATTTACCTTACTAAATTCGATGGTAGACAGTTTTTATCAAATATCTAATAATTATCAGAATATAATTTACAGTGCCTGTACCATTACTGAGCTTTGAAGTAATAAGAAATTTTCCATAAGATTATGTCATAAAAATCTTATATAATTATTGAAGGTATTAAACAAGTATCTGCATTTTTGTTTATATGATAAAATATGGTCATACATTAATGAAAGTAAGGATCACAGAAATTTATACTATTTAATTTACCAAAATAATATAAATTATGTATGAACACCTCTGTTAATTAGACTCTAAAACTATATTTAATTCTCTTAAATAAGATGTATAGAATTATTGCATCTGAATAAGAATAGGTAAATTAAGATATAAAATAATGTGTAAATGATCATACACAAAATGTCATTGAAATATAGATAACCGGCATTTTAAAAATTAAAGAGTCACCCCAAGTCGCATAAGAACAGAAGTTTTAATTTTCGACAGTTTTAATTTTTAGGGTATCATTCCCCATTGTTAGGCAAAAATTAAATTTATCTACACTGTTTCA
The DNA here is from genome assembly GCA_963978545.1 of Linyphia triangularis. NCBI lineage: Eukaryota > Metazoa > Arthropoda > Arachnida > Araneae > Linyphiidae > Linyphia > Linyphia triangularis. The sequence goes on from OZ021726.1 coordinate 70,859,601, forward strand.
CCAGAGTAATACTTTCTCCAACTAAAATTATTATGCCAATATATATATATATATATATATATATATATATATATATATATATATATATATATATATATATATATATATATATATATATATATATATATATATATATATATATATATATATATATATATATATATATATATATATATATATATATATATATATATATATATATATATATATATATATATACCCCAAGTCGCATAAGAAATTTGCGTATTTTTATATATATATAAAATTAAAATGTAAATAACACTTTATTTGTGTCCTGCATGCAGACAATCTAAAAGATATTTACTGTTAAACAAAAACCTAGAAAATTTCCTATTATTAACAAAACAAAAAATATTGCAGTGCAATGTTTCTCAGCTTAAAATTCAGACCTTCTTACATATACTCATTTTTGCATTATGCAAAATTTTATTAAATTTAGCATTAAAAGAAATTAAAAGATATAAGTTTCGTGTGGGTCAAAACTGTTTAAATTTTTTTGATGATAAATAAACACTGTTTAATTAAGTATTTTTCTTATTCTATTAAAAAAGGAAATAATATAACATATAAAAACAAAGTTTTTAATTTAAATCCTTTACATGCCTTGCGTATTTTTATATTCATTAACATAAGGCCCATTCTGTTGTCAGTGTGTACTAGATGTTTGCAACTAATTTTAAATATTAAAAACATCTCGATCAACAAAATATATGATAAACTACTTTTTAAAATTATTTATTAAAATTGAATGGGAATTTATGCATTCACACCCGAATATCTTTTATTTATTCTGATTTATTTATTTATTTATTTATTTATTTGTTTGTTTGTTTGTTTGTTTGTTTGTTTGTTTGTTTGTTTGTTTGTTTGTTTGTTTGTTTGTTTGTTTGTTTGTTTGTTTGTTTGTTTGTTTGTTTGTTTGTTTGTTTGTTTGTTTGTTTGTTTGTTTGTTTGTTTGTTTGTTTGTTTGTTTATTTATTTATTTATTTATTTATTTATTTATTTATTTATTTATTTATTTATTTATTTATTTATTTATTTATTTATTTATTTATTTATTTATTAAAACAATTTTGGCAGCAAGAAAGAATCTCTTCAATATTCAGTTAAATTCTATTTCAGCGGGATTGATGGACGGCAAGTTGGTTTATTATTATTTCATAAAAGCAACCTTTTAGTGACAGTGACAGCCACCAAATTTTGATATAATCCATTATCATCGACATTGAATCTATCCGCCAAATTTCAGCCCGATTGGATGAGTGCAATGAGGTTAATTAGGTTTCCGCAGATTTACCCGCCATCGATATACACATCCACCCACACACACAAAAATCGAAGTTAATATAAAGAATTTAAAAATATGGTTCGTTACATTTTAAAATTTAAATTATACTTCAATAATTTTTTTTAAATAAAGAATTTATTTAAATTCACGTACGGAACAGAAATGTCTAGTTTCGATAAAAACCTCTAGAAGAAATTTCTGCATAAGAAACAGATGATCATAATGTCGAATATTTATTTAAAAATATTAATCATATATATGTGCTGTTCATATTATGTACACAATAAGCAGGAATGAGTTTATATTAATATGTAGGAGTTAAAAACCATATTTGATACTAATAATTCATTAGCAAGTTTTATAAGATATTTAGAAATATTGCATGAGATTTGATTCGAAAAGTCATAGGAATCTAAAAAAAAAAAAAAAAAAAAAAAAAAAAAAAAAAAAAAACTACCATATTGATATAGATTTCGGTCAATAATAATGTATATCATGAGATACCACCAAATAATCGTAGTTTATAGAATCATGAGATTCCTCATAACTCAACAATATGCGGCATTTCATAATAAACACTATTAATTGACCAATATATATATTATAATATATACAAAAATAAATTGTATATATTATACAATTATATATATATATATATATATATATATATATATATATATATATATATATATATATATATATATATATATATATATATATATATATATATATATATATATATATATATATATATATATATATATATATATATATATATATATAATATATATCAATATATATTATATATATATATATATATATATATATATATATATATATATATATATATATATATATATATATATATATATATATATATATATATATATATATATATATATATATATATATATATATATATATATATATATATATATATATATATATATATATATATATATATATATATATATATATATATATATATATATATATATATATCAATATAGTATATGATTTATTTTTGTATTTTGCATTCTTCGCATTCTTGTGATTGAGGAACAAAAAAGAAACATGGTTGATTGTTGAAAAAATTAGCAGGCTGGATATTTTGTAGATTTTTATAGGAAACTGTCATAATTTAGAGTCATAATGGAGGGTTGAGAACGAAATCTTTGATAGTTTTTAATAACACTCTTTTAGTTATTCTTTTGTTTGATGACTTCTTTACTACTAAGCTGAATTCGTGGCTTTGGAGAAGAATGTTCAAACAGGCGAGAGGATTTAGGCGATGGAGGATTCGATGAGTAAATGTGTGTGATTTCTTTTCACAGATTACTCAAAAAACTTTAGACTAACTTGTTTTCGCAACGTTTCAATGATGTTTCAGCCTAATATGTGAAGTTGCGTCAGAAATATGCGAGGCCACCAACCATTATTTTTTGTCTTTAAATGGTAAATCGCACCAACACTACAGAATATTTCCTTTAAATTAATTTCAAATGTTGATATTAAAAAATAAATTTCATGTCGTGAGTAATTACTTCTGTAAAAGATATGGAATTCTAATACAAGAAAAGTTTATTTTGATATTAAATGCCTCTAAAAAGCCTTTTCTATTAAGGTACAATCTGGATCAGATACCAAACATGCATAATTTAACGAAATTTAATAACTGAAATATCTCCTTGTTAAGGTTGGCGATAGATGATTAAAAAAAAAAAAAAAAACTGCCAATTTGGTAGAGTATTTTGTATAAACAAAAGCGGTGTCAAGTGCGTGAGTTTGGCAACAGCCTTAAATAGATTTTGTCGTCGAATCTCCAAGACTAATCTTATATTTCTTTTCCGTATATATTTTTTTTCCTGCCAAGATTTGGTATGAGATCTCATTTAAAATTAACCTTTCATTTGACCAATCGCACTTGCAAGAATCATTTGTAGGTTTGTATAGGCCTTTTAACCTCAGCCAGATGAACAGAATCTTAGTATAATGAATATCGTTTCTCCCTACATTAGAGTAGTATAAAAACTGAAATATAGTTTTTTTTTTTTTTTTTTTTTTTTTTTTTAATTCTGTGTCTCATTCCTCTGAGAAAAATTTGTCTGAAATACTAACATTTGTCTTCTGCAAAAAAATATATTCAGTAATTCAATTTCAAAACTCTTTTACAGTGATGAAGGTATGATTTGTTCCCCTTTTCCATATTTTGAACGTCTCTATTAAGATAGAAGTTATTTAATCTAAGTTTTTTTTTTTAATGAGCGGGATTGGAAGGTATTATAAGTTAAGGTCTTGGAGTTTGTGCTAATATGAACGATGAATAATAGAAAACTTTTTTTTTACAAATCCCAATTATTATAAATCATTAGACAACAAATAAAACTAGGAATATATTGAAACGAATATTTATTTAGAATTACTTCACTGAAGTTATAGAAATGTTCAAGTTCTGATAACTATTGAAGTTTATGACATCAAGATTATAAGCTTATCGGATTAGCATCTTTTTAATATTGAGTCTTTTTTGGGGTCGATCTCGATTGTACTTTACAGTAAGTCTTTCAATTTATATATTTCATTCATTTTCCCCATTGAATATTTTTAATTATGTTTTTCATTGAATAATTTTTATTATATTTTCCAAATTTACTATATTTTTTTGTATCAAGTCATTTACCGTTTCAGTTTGGGTAAAAAATGAACTGTAATCGCTTTTAAAATTTTAGAACAATTTCCTAGTATTTCACAATTAAAATCTTCTCATATCGTTTTCTTCTAACTTTTTATAGTATTGTGCTGCTCCCTTAAGTTCAAGCATTGTGCAGAATTTTTTTTTTTAACCGAAAAACGCTATCAAAAATGTTTTGGAAAAACTGTTATGGGAAGAGTCCTTTTTTTTTCTCTCAGCCACCAACGTCTCTTCTCGTTTTCTCCCCATTAACCTTATATCAAAATTATAACTACTTTCTTTACATCGACTTGGACAAGGAAACCTATTTCTTATTCACTCACCCTACTTAAACCCCAAACACTCATTACAACTACCTTCCTAACATTTACAAATACCATTCCGTATGGTTCTTTACATGGCCTTTGACAAGGAAGCTTTTGTTTTTTCTTCCTTCATCATTCAACATTTTTACGTTCAGTCATAATTCCCCCCCCCCCCCCTTTACATGGACTTAGACATCCCCTTTCATCATCCTTACACTTAAAACACCATACCATCTTTCTCTTCACATGGGCATGGGCAAGGAAACTCATGTCTTCATCATTCCTCATTCTTAAGCTATAAAATACTGATTACAATTAACTTCCTTACATTTTCAAATATCATTAAAACTATTTTTACACTTTTAATCATTCCATCTTCCTCCTTTACATAGACTTGGCAAAGGAAGCATTTTTCATCAATGAAACCATCCTTACACGTCCAATCTTCATTCTCACTTTCCTTGCATGAACTTGGGTAAAGAAGCCCAATTTTCATCATTAAAACTATCTTTACACTTCCAGTAATTTTATCTTCTTCCTTTACGTAGACTTGGCAAAGGAAGATTTTTCCATCATTGAAACCATCCTTATACAAGTCCAATTTTCATTCTATCTTTTTTCTTTAGATGGTGAGAAAGCTTCTTTGTTTGACACCAACGTCAGCAACAGGTGTAATCTTGCAGGTGCTTCACCAAAGAGTTCTCCCAGTTCATGGACTTCTCGACGTCCAATATAAATTTTAAAATAATTATCGGTACTTAAAAAAACTCACAAGGCTATCAGAATTTTAAAAATATTATATACCCAAGTTAATATCACATTCCTCCACAACAAAAACGTTTGACTTCTTTGTTAGTAACCCATTCGGGAGTTAAGTTTCTAAGTAAAGCACGATATGCATAACTCTCATTTTAAAAGTAGCACTGGGAACAATACTTTAAAAATGATGCAAAGCCTTAGTTATTATTCATTATTAATAAAGAAAACCATGTGTTACACAAAAAAACAAAATAATACAAAAATTGATCTAAATTATTTGACAGTAAAATTAAAACTAAACGGTTGTTCCAGAATAAAACAAGGCACAAATTGACTACAAAAAATTTAATTTACATTAATAACACTCAAAGGAAGTTATTTTAAATGACCTCATTAAAAAACTTTAAAACAACTGACAGACTTAGCCTGGATATAAAGTAAATCTATATTTCTTAAAGTTAAATACTACACTGTCCCATAAATATTTCAACCTTTCTAATAGTATTGATGATAAAAAAATAATTAAATTTGTTTTACGCATATAATTTAAAAGTTACATTGAGAGTGATAGAAATTTAGTAATTTATGCAACAAGTGTGTTGCAGTTATAACAGCTTTGCTTTCAATAGTTTCATCGTAGACAGATCACAAATGTTTGTAATAATTTTCCGTCAAAAAGTTCAAGAATTTTTAATTATAATTTTGATTGACTTTTGTTGACGTGCAATTGACTTTTAACTGAAATTTCCTTTAGCTCATATTTCACATATTAAAAGTAGACCTTGTTATTTTAAACCAATATATTATTTTGTAATAATTCACTAGAGTTAAATTTGAACTAGTAGTTTTGCACCTCGGCTTAAACAGATCTTTATAAATTATGCAACACGGATTTGTAATGTATATTTCATAAATTGGTTTTGGTGGTTGTGCGATATATATATATATATATATATATATATATATATATATATATATATATATATATATATATATATATATATATATATATATATATATATATATATATATATATATATATATATATATATATATATATATAATTTTGCAAAACTACTAGTAATTACTAGTTATATAATTGTGCAAAACTACTAGTTCAAATTTAACTCTAGTGAATTATTACAAAATAATATATTGGTTTAAAATAACAAGGTCTACTTTTAATATGTGAAATATGAGCTAAAGGAAATTTCAGTTAAAAGTCAATTGCACGTCAACAAAAGTCAATCAAAATTATAATTAAAAATTCTTGAACTTTTTGACGGAAAATTATTACAAACATTTGTGATCTGTCTATTTCAAGATTGAGCTGAAATGGCTATATATATATATATATATATATATATATTATATATATATAGCCATTTCAGCTCAATCTTGAAATAAGGTTACTACTTTACAAACCGAAATTGAAGTTGCGTTGAAGTTTTGAAGTTCTGAGTAGAATAAAGATTTAAAAAAAAAAAAATTTAATCGAGAAGGCTTTGTAAAACCTCCTTATTCTTAACCAACTTTAAAAGTTGAACGATTTCTGATTAAATTTAATTGATTTTCAATTTAAGAATAACTCAAAATTCATTTGCATATATATATATATATGCAAATGAATTTTGAGTTATTCTTAAATTGAAAATCAATTAAATTTAATCAGAAATCGTTCAACTTTTAAAGTTGGTTAAGAATAAGGAGGTTTTACAAAGCCTTCTCGATTAAATTTTTTTTTTTTTTTTAAATCTTTATTCTACTCAGAACTTCAAAACTTCAACGCAACTTCAATTTCGGTTTGTAAAGTAGTAACCTTATTTCAAGATTGAGCTGAAATGGCTATACATTAATTTTTAGAGGGTCATATGATGTCACTCAACAGGATTTTAATTTTAGCACTGAATACGAATTTTTCTGTGATAATCTCTACCAGAAATTTAATAATTAAATATGTCTTTATTTTATCATCTATTTATATATTATTTTTATCAACGATAATATTTTGCCATAATTTATTACTGTTGATAACTTTCAACTATTTATAGTTTTTCGAATCTTCTTGGGCTTGAACTGAGATGAATAAATAGCGTAAATCGACTGTATAATTTATATTTCATAAATTGATTTTGGGTCAGCTTTCAAGCTATCGACTTTAAATTGATTTTTTTTTTTTTTTTTTATTATTATTATTATTATTTTGTTACTATATATGTATCTCATATATTATAAATGTATCCTTTAAATATATAATCACAAGATATATTTCAAAAAACAATGCTTTAATTTTTTAATTATAATATATATATATTACCTTTATAAATTATACAGGTTATATAAATTTTATAAATATCACCTTTTTATATTAAAAAGTTATATAAATATTACCTTTCATTTAGCTAAAAAAATGTCTCGTTTTGCTCTAAATAATTAAGTATCGTAAAATATGAGTTTTTTAGTTGAAAAATATATTACATAGGTAAAAATTCGTGATCATTTTACTTAAAAAGTATTAAAACTATATTATAGTTAGAATTTGTATGAACATTTTTATTTGAAGTATAGTGTAGTTGGTATAAACCATTAGTTGTTTAGATTTCAAAAGATATAATTTTAATCATATTTGAAAGTCAGCTGTCAATTTTTACTGAGTGTTTAAAGAATTTTAGGACATATAACTATTTTTTAATTTCTAGAATTTTAAATTTTTTCACCGCTCTTCGATTTTAAATGACGGGCCTTTTATTTGACAACTTTTCCAACATAAAAATTTGATGCGTCAACTAAAAGTTATAAAAAAAATAAATTAATAAAAAAAATCTGATGAAGTGCCTCAAATTCCAAAGTTAACTGCCTAAAACCTTATCAGAGCTTTTTCCCAATTAGCCACCAGTTCTGATGAGATCGCCTCCTGATTTGCTGATTACCGCGTACGTCACAATGCAGGGGCTGTAATGCGAGGGCGTAACGCACGAATCATGCGCCCCCTTTCCAAAAATCGATTGTAATTATGGCACGGCTGCTAAATAATTAGCCTCTTTCTTTTACGCGCGGCATTAACATTTCCCTACTACACTCTCTTTTCACTCCGCAATTATGTTAATTGCGAATGGCATCGCTAGCTAACTCCCACTCCGCCTAGCGGGTTGGTGAATAACTAGGAAAGAACGGGGAAATTTGTAAAGGGTGAAGGGAAAAGAATGTCTCTTTCCCCCTTTTTTTTTCGTACTCGCTTCCTAGTTGGTTTTTTTGTGATTTTTTTTCCCTTTCCTAGAGTGGAAATTTTAATCTTCTATGACTGAATACGTCTGCATAAGGAGACTTAAAACTATTTTTTATCGATATTCGCACGTATACCTACATTTTCATTTTTTTAGGCATTTATTGTTTAAAAACAAATGAGCTTCGCTTTTCGATAAAAAAAATAAATAATTACTGACCAAACGATAAAATCCAACAGCAAACGACCTTTATTTTTTTCACTTTTCTTTTGGTTTGTTGCTTTGCAATGCTTTTGCGCTTCCATTTTTTTTATGTAATCGCAATAAGATCAAACATTTTTTTTTTTTACTCTTTTGTAATCCTGAGCTTATGCATTTATAGAGTTGATCACAAAAGTATTAATTAACTAAATTCTCATACATTCTTACATTGAATTCGGTTCATTAATTCTTGAGATTTATTATTCTTCCTATTGATTAATCATATTTTTTTTAATTTATGATTCCAGGTGAAAAATACGTTTTGTTTCAGGAATGGTAATAGATATGTTGTTAAATATATTGGCTTCCTTCCTTTTTTGTTTTAAAAACATTTTCAACTCATTTTTTTTTTTTTTTTTTTTTTTTTTTCTCGAGCTTTCTCCTCTAAAAAATCTTTAGTTACTAATGACTTAAAACAAAACTAACAACAAAAATGTTGTTTGTGAAGATACTCATTAATTTTTAATAATTCCAAAATAAAAAAAATAAAAAATTTAAAATTAAGAATTCACATTATCCGAATACGCATTTTTTTTTTTTTTTTTTTTTTTTTTTTTTTTTTTTTTACTTTTCAATCCTCTGAAATAGTAGCACATTCGTGTTTCTACATCTCCTTAGCTTTCTACATTTTTTATTAATACATCAAAACTAAAATAAAATTTCTGTAAACTTCTTCATTATCTTACAAATCGATAGGTTTTCAAATTATTTTATAGGAAAATTTCCCATGTATGAAGTAAAACCAAGACAGTTTTGTTATTCAATTTTAATTTAAATATATTTATTCACGATTCCCAAACAGAACTATGTGAAGACGACATTATCAATAAGAAATTCGGAAGATTGGAAAATTATTTTTTTATCAAATATGAAAAATATAGTTAAATTTAGACAGCGTATTTTTTGTTATAACTTTTACTTATAACGTTTTTCTTTTCGGACGAGTAAAATTTTATTTGAACATATAACCAATGTCCAAGTTCTTACATTCAGAAGAAAAAAAAGCTTAAACTTTTTATCAAACTACTATTTCTTTTTGTTTACGTTTACCGCCGATTTATAAATACATTCGAATACATATAAACGCGGACTTGCAAATTCCACATTTTAAATTTAAATCTGCCGAAATTATTTTAAGTACTCTTACTTTCTTCTTTTCAAGATTCAGCATTTCAATTTTTCTTTTAATTTAATCACGCTGCATCGAAATTTTTAATTCATTAGAAATTTGCCGATTCAGTTCAAAAATCTCAGTGACTGCAAAACAATAGAACAACGTACTGAAATAAACCAATCACTGAATTCAATCTCAAAAAGCTCACTTTCGAATTAAAAATCGTCTGCGCCAAGCACATTTCCCTTTTTCCCTCAAAAACAAAAGAACAAAATAAAAAATTTAAAAAAAAAAAATCAAAAAAATCCTGCAACTTGGTTGTTATCACCGACTCTTACAATGATGTAACATGAAATCAAACTAGAACATCTTTTCCAGTAATTCGCCAGAATTTAAATGAAACTCAGTAGCCATGAAAGTGAAAAAGCAAATAAAAGAAATTGAACGTAGGACGGAACGCGATTGAGAATCTTTTGGCTTTACAAGATGATCAGGGAATTGATTTTAACTTGACATAGAAAAGGCGGTAGGGATTTTTTTCCCCCGTGTGAGGACTGGGGCAAAGGTGTTTTTCTCGAATATTCTCGGGGAAAAAAAGGATAAAAAGAGAAGACGATAGAAAGATAAAAAGGGAATTCTTTTAAGTACTTTGCCGACTCCTATGCTGAGCTAAGAAAATCATTTGCCAAGACCTCTTTAGGGTACTTAGTACAGAGAATCGGTCTTTGTTGATGAGGTTCGGTAATGAATTCCATTTTGCTGATCAATCGTAAATATTGATAAACTTTGAGATTTTAAATGTTGGCGTAAGATGTTTCACTAAGATAAAAAGATATTTTTGAATTATTAAGAGAAAAAAGAAAATTGATTTTTTATGTTTAGTGTTTTTCGTATCGATGCATAATTTTTATGTAAATTTCCAATAATAAAAGGAACTGCAAATGCAAGTGTAATGAATAAAAACATCAAATGGAATTGTATTGATCCGAAATATGACTGTTTCATGTTTCGAAGAAATAAAAATAATAACAATGATTGTGTTATAAAGTACAATTGCAAAACCGTATTTTAATTTTCTTTAAAAAAAAATTTTGAGCTTAAAGCGCTGTTGAACTATGAAAGATCCTGACATATTTTTTTTTTCTTTCTAAATATCTCCCTCATTATTATGTTAACTTTACTAAACCTCGTGAATGACATGTATTCAGAATTCAATTAATATTAGGACTAAAATAAAATTTCAGTCAAAATTCAAGTATGATACATTAAGGAGACTCAGTACCTTTAAAATAATAATAAAAAAATCAATTTTGGGATTTTTATTTCATAATGCTTTATGTGTTTTCTTTTTTGCCTAAGATTAATGTAACTTGGCAATGCATATAATAGATTTACGTAGTAAAAACTTCTTTTTTTTTTTGAGTTAATTTTTAAAGGGTCACACTACTATCTAAACTTTTATTATTATTATTATTATTATTATTATTATTATTATTATTATTATTATTATTATTATTATTATTATTATTATTATTATTATTATTATTATTATTATTATTATTATTATTATTATTATTATTATTATTATTATTATTATTATTATTATTATTATTATTATTATTATTATTATTATTATTATTATTATTATTATTATTATTATTGTATTTTTAAATAAAAAAAATAGATGTCTCTTATTTTATATAAAAAACAATATTTCATTTATTATTATTTTTTTTTTTTTAATTTAAATTTAAACATTTTTACACGTTTTTTAAAACGCTAAGGCTTTTCTAAATACTAAATTTTTTTTCCCTCAATTTTTTTCTAAAAAAATTCTTTGAAGTATGTCATATAAGAATAGACATTAAAATAAGGTATACTCGTAAAAATTAATTATAATACAAATGTTTATTCATAATAATTTTTTTTTATATAAATATGTAATAATTTCACATTAGCGTTTAAAAAAATAAAACTACAGTATATTTTGTTAATTAGAATGCCAATTTATAAAATAGGCATATTTTTCAACATGCTCTAAAAATTTAAGATTTCTCCATCAACTGGAAAAAAAGCCTTAGCGTTTCAGAAACCCTAATATCAATACAAAAAAAAGAGTGAAATAAAATCAATGTAAAGTTTTTATTTCATTAAACACATAGTCTTATCATCCAGCATAAAATTTCAAAGTACTCATTAAAAAAAGTAGATACAATTTTAAAATTTTACATGCTATTTAGAAAATTCCAAACTATAATTATAGCAAATAAAAAAAATCAGAAACTTTACTATTTTTAGGATAGAGAGTCCCTTTAACGATTAAATTAATATCGTTTCTACATTCTGCTACATTTCTTGTGCAATGGAAATTAAAAATATATCTTACTATTTTGATTATATGTCACCTAAAGACAAATTAAAACTGTGCCTCATACCAACGTTTACAATTGAGGGCCTGAGAAGCAAAGGGGTTCAAGTGATTTTTTTTTTTTTTTTTTTTTTTTTTTTTTTTTTTTTTTTTAATGATCAGAAATAAGTAATACATTTGAAACTAGAAACGTAAAAAAGTTTAGCTGCAAAGAAATCCAAGTAAAACCACTGATAAGTGTTGCATTCTGGTGTCAATAAAATAATAATTTTCACGGAATTTAATATAAATAAGAAACTTTAAAGTGTATTTTCTCAAAAATTAAGAAAAGTCACTAAGACCTCTTCGCTGAGTGTAATGTCCCCCAAAGAACTTTAAAAAAAATCCCCCCTCCTCTCCTCCAATCCACACTTCTCCTTGCTCTTCCTTTTGAAAGCCACATTGATTGATCTATAAACGCGAGATCTCAAGTTGAATATCCAATCTTGTACCTTTTAAAAATTTAAATTTCCTATTTATATTATCACATGTAGGTGGGTATTGTGCTGAAATAAATCACTCGTCTTTGAATAAATAATTCAAAATAGTTATCAAAGTAAAACAGTTTTTAAATTTTTAAATTGCACATGCACAAACATATTGCTGAATATTTTAGACTAGATCAGAAGATGAAGGATTTCTATCAAATGACAAATCTATATACTTACCTTGCAAACAGATATGACTGGAGGGAAAGGTGGGAATGTAAAGAGCTAAGAGCTTGGTAATTTTTAATTTAGTTTTTAGTATTTGTTTCTATATCAAACGGTTTTTAATTTAGTTTTTAGTATTTGTTTCTATATCAAACGGTTTTTAATTTAGTTTTTAGTATTTGTTTCTATATCAAACGGTTTTTAATTTAGTTTTTAGTATTTGTTTCTATATCAAACGGTTTTTAATTTAGTTTTTAGTATTTGTATCTATATCAAACGGTTTTTAATTTAGTTTTTAATATTTGTTTCTATATCAAACGGTTTTTAATTTAGTTTTTAGTATTTGTATCTATATCAAACGGTTTTTAATTTAGTTTAGTTTTAAAATTTCAAAGTACTCATTAAAAAAAGTGGATACAATTTTAAAATTTTACATGCAATTTAGAAAATTCCAAACTATAATTATAGCAAATAAAAAAAAAATCAGAAACTTTGCTATTTTTAGGATAGAGAGTCCCTTTAACGATTAAATTAATATCGTTTCTACATTCTGCTATAGTATTTGTTTCTATATCAAACGGATATTTTTCTTTTAAAAATTAATGTTTCATACCTCTACTACAAGTTCTGAAAATATTTCTGTATTAGGAATATTTTGGAAATTTTCTTACCCTAGATTTTAACTACTTGTATGGAAATGCTTTACAAGGAAATGCAAACAATAGTAAAATACACAAACATACTTATTTAGTTCTTTTTAATCATTAAATATTTTATTTATTAAAAATTGACTATTAAACATTTTAGTTTTCAAAGACTTAAATACCTTCCCCTCCTAGAAATTTTTATTTATTGCCATCTCCTGTAATAAATGGAACCCTGCAATTAAAACCAACAACATTAAAAATATAGACAGAGGAACGATATCCCAAGTATTGGCACACTTTTGGGCACAAATGGTCCACTAGTAGAATCACTGCAGTGTCTGTCTTTCAGTTCAAAACTTTACAAGTTAAATGACGTGGAAACAGTTTAGACGATTCAAATAAAGTTCGGCACACAAGTACTCCAAAAATACAAAAACATTCACAAATTCTTTTTATATGCTTAAATTCTTTTTGCTGATATATATATATATATATATATATATATATATATATATATATATATATATATATATATATATATATATATATATATATATATATATATATATATATATATATATATATATATATATATATATTATATTTAAAATCAGATGGGCAAAACAACAAGCACGCGCTGACAACAAAAGCGGCACTATGTTAATGAATATAAAAATTGGCAATGCATATAAGAGACTATATAAAAACCTTTTTATGAGGTTTTTTTCCTTTGACATTGTGTTAAGATAGTTTCTTTTTTGAACCAAGCATCTAACTACCATTCGGAAAATATCCCCCTCCCCTCTGACCCTCATTCCCCATAATTTCAAAACATTCAGATACAAAATATGGACACAACAGTAAACAGGGTATAGAGAATAATGTCACGAAAAACTATTTTGATTTTTAAGACCACCTTGAATTAAAAAAAAAAAGTAAAACTTGTTTAATATTTGGACGATTCATTCAAATTGGGTCAGAATCCTGGCCCAACCATTTAGCTCGGAACATAATTTGTTTATGATCTCTCTGTCAATCCAATGGTCACAAGCAAGCATAAAAAGCCAATTTTTTTTAATCAGATTCTAGTTCGGCTATGAAACATTCGGTCAGGGCCGTAGACAGGGGGGGAGTTCTCGACGGGACAATTCTCTTGCCTAAAATCTTGTGTCACTACTTCCCCTTCTTTTGTGTGTGTGTGTTTGTGTGTGTGTGTGTGTGTGTGTGTGTGTGTGTGTGTGTGTGTGTGTGTGTGTGTGTGTGTGTGTGTGTGTGTGTGTGTGTGTGTGTGTGTGTGTGTGTGTGTGTGTGTGTGTGTGTGTGTCGGGGTATTGCTTTGAAGCATATAAAATTTTACAACAAGCATAGCATTAACAATTGAAGTTCATTTTAAAATGTGAAGGAAAAATAACTAGTTTTTTTTATTATTGACTTTTTTATATTAATTATAAAACTTTTAAAGTGTAATAATAATATAAAAAAGAAAAACCTAGTTGTTTTGATTTCAATTTTTTAAACATTAATTACTGATGTTATGCCTGTTGTAAAAATTCATATGCTTCAAAGCAATACTCCAGCAGAAATTGTGGCTGAAAAAAAAAAACATTAGGTTTACAGGTCGGGGACAAACTGACTGAACTTGAAATAAAACATAATTTCAATTTGCCAATTTCGGATATGTAAGCTTTAATGAATAGTATTTTAAATTTTAAATTTGTCTATCGTTGACATATTTAATTATTCACATAAAAAAAGTCTAAACGCTCAACCACTTCTCCTTAATATTTTACAAATAAAGTTTAAACTACGAATTTTATTACGACTACAATGGATTGCATAAACAGGCAATAAACCAAAATTTATTAAATGATTTTTTTTTTTATATCTTAGACAATTTATTTGTGAAATGAATTTGTAATTTTTGTCTAATATTAAATTTAAAAATATTCAATAATATTAATATTTATAAATATAAAAAGAATTTCTTATAAATTACAAAAAATTTCCATCTATATTGTACATCACTTACCAACATGATGTCATTAATTTACTGGAGAGAATAATCCATGAAATCATGAAAATCCATAAAATCATTAATAATCCATAAAATCGAGAATAATCTAATGAATAATATAATTTAAGGAATTATCTAATGAATAATATAACTTCATGTTCAATACCAAGCTAACGCTTTAGCTGATAATAGCAATTTAAAAATGTGCAAACGTAGCTTTTTATCAAGCACTAACCTTCCGAATATGTGAATAACATTCGAGAAATATAGGAACTTACAAAAGGATTCCAACTACAAAAGATAACACCTGTAATAATTCAAAGCAATTTATAACCATTTACGGGTATATATTACAGTATACATCTTTTCCAGATTTATAATATCTGTAACTTAAAACAAGATCAAACAATGAAAAAAAATTGAAAATGGTATATATTGGTAAGGAATCTGTTCAAATTTTTTGAAAACACAGCAAACAAATTAATTTTCTGATATAAATGTGATGCTAGCATTTTTCTCTGCCTTGTAATATCAAAACTAATTATATTGAGATTGGTAATTCTTGATTGACAGATAGAATGTCAAGGTGTTCCCTGACATCTCCGATAAATTTGCTTCACTTTTCTCAGTCACTTTTACAATAATAAGAATGCAAATTTTTAAAAATTAACTTCAAATTTTTTTCTTGCGGATAAAATTAATTTGTTTTGAAATTTCCTAAAATTAATGAAGTTATAATAATGGACAATAATATTTTTCATTCTTAATTGTTTTTAATATATCATTGAAAAAAAAATTATTCTCTTGTTCAAATGAAATTTTAATAAAAAAAGTCTATGAAAAATCCGTGATTTTTGCAGCTTTGCCGAATTCCATGATATTCTAAATTTGTCTTTTATATTTTCACTGCTGCTGGATACCCTGAGTGTGTATAAGGTGATGTAATAAAAGCTTAAACAAACAATTAAATATTTCTGTGAATAAAAGCCCTTTATCATACTGTGCCCGTGTAATCCCGGTCTTGTGCCTTGTGTAAAACCCCGGCCTTATTCTAATCCCTGTGTAAAACCCCGTCTTCATGCTGTGAAAAAAAAAAAGTCCCGACGACAGTTGACTTTTTCAAGAAGGTGCCAAATTAGTTATACAATTCAAAATCAAAGCATTACTTTTCATAATAATTCATCAATACTGTGAGGGGGAATCCAAAGGGGTAATTAATACCAATAAAGAAGGTATCTAAAACTGATACAAAATTTTTATTTCATTATAATAAATTTTACGCCTTCTTTAAAAACTCAAAATTTACGAATTTGTTTGGGGACAAATTTATTTATTTATTTATTTATTTATATTTATTTATTTATATTTATTTATATTTATTTATATTTATTTGTATTTATTTATATTTATTTATATTTATTTATATTTATTTATATTTATTTATTTATTTATTTATTTTACTTCTTGGTACAGTCCATTGAATTTTTCGAAATCTTATTTTGTCCATTTAGGATACAGAACATTAAAAACCTTTCCGGGAATAAGAATTACTACTAGTTAAATTTACATGCATAAGCAATAAGCTTCGTTGAAATCAATTCAAGCGAAATCATCAAATGCTAAATCTGTTACCGAATATGTGATACTCCTAACATTACTGAAAACATATTTAACCTTTAAAAATGCTATTTTGGTAATTTAGTTGTGGTTACACTTTTAATATTTTATATGGTTTCCCAGAGAGTTTGTAAAATTTTTAAAAGTGTATTTTACAAGATCGAGCCATTTCTTTGAAGATTCAAAATTTAAAACAAACAGAAAAAAAAATACTCGTTTTTGATAAACTGGCCTTTGAGTGTTATTGAACATATTAGTGGATATTTCGGGTAATCTCAAAAACGCGTTAAACAATATGCGGCCATTTTCTTAAAGAAAGAAATCTACTTCCAAACAAATTAAAATTTGTTCAAAATAATTATAATTTATTTTCGAATTAATTGCAAATTATATAAATATACTGTACTTTTCAGATGATTTTGAGAAACAAATTTAATAAATAATTGTCTTTAGCTTCACAGTTCTAAGATGCAAACACAATTTAAATTCAAATTTAAAAGAATTACGCATTTCACACTCAACCAAATATCTGGAATATTTCGGTCATTTTAGGACACAACATTAAAAAAAAAATTCAAATTATTGCATTGGATTTAAATATAAATCTGTAGTTTATACAACTTAAAGGAGTTTCCGATGTTCTTGGTTATAAAATTTAGTAACGGTTAATAAATATTTCCTCTCATATACAATAAAGGTCGAGTTAATAATCTCCTTACTTTGAAGTTGTTTAAATCTAACCTAAATAGTAAAACTATATTGATTACACTATTAGCATCACCTTTTCAAATATTCTTATCGGAGAAGAGCGTTCTTTCAAAATGAACAGATCCAATTTTTTTTTTTACATACATAAAATAGTCATTGATAAAAAAAACACAGACATACACATTGCCTAATGCCCGAAAGGGTTAAGAATAATATATCTAAGTTCAAATTTTCTATCGATTTACCATGTAAATACCCCAGTGTAAAAACAAATAACTCTTTTTTACGAAGAGATAGATACCAGTTAAAATTTTAAATGCAAAATTTGATATATCTCCATTAAATTGAATTAATTATTTCTTTTCCTTCGAGTTTTCATGTATAAGTACAAAATTCTTAAACTATAAAAAAAAAAAAAATGATATGAGAAAACAATAGCATTTTTAGAACTTAACATTACCAAAAAACATTACTGATATTTAGTCTTCCTGCTTTTGAAGATTATTCATAACCAGTGGTGTAGTGTAAAATAAAAAGGTGTGGGAACGCTAGGTCGCGTCGTTACAAAAGTATTTTTTTCTCTGTGTGTGAGTGGGGAGGGGGTGGAGAGAAGGGGGGGGGGGGGAGGGGGTGAAAATGAAAACTATAAACAGTTTTATTAATATTACTTTAATAATCTCAAAACAGCTAATGAGCACCTCAAAAATTAAAAAGAAAAATTGAGTGTGCAGACTTCTTTCATTTAAATAATTTTTTAAAACTATTAAGTTATACGGCAAGTTTATATGTGCAAAACCACAGTTTTGTTCATTGAAAATGTAGATGGTTGGAGTGAATTTGGGTATGGAAGTTTTAGTTTGCATATATGACGAACCATACAAATTTGAAGTCTTGAATTCATCCACAAATATATATCATTCGTTGAAAAAGAAGATAACTGCCATTGGATCAATCCATACACATGATAAATCATAGCTAGATGTAAACATATATGTCAGCTCATTTCTAATGAACGAAAAATGGCTATGTGTGGGTTGCCACTTCTCTTTTAAGTGTTTTACAAATACTTGAACTTGCATGCTCAGTTCTGAAGTTGTGGATCGCAAACGAAAGTAGATTTCTCATGAAATGACTTTTTCGTTTTCTTACATGACTTTGCGTTTAGCATCACGTAAAGAAGAAAAAAAAAAGTACAAATTACAAAAAAAAATTAGGAGAGGGAACGCCGTTCCGCCTTTTAAAAAGGTAACGGATCGCTGTTCCCACGCGTTCCCGCTCCACTACACCCCTGTTCATAACATAGCAGGCATGTTTAAACACATACATTTGGATTAAACATTTTAGATTTTTAATACTTCAAACGAAATTATTTTCAATTAATTACTTCTAATAAATACTTCATATTTTCCCATATTTTGTTTATTTCGTAATATTTTAATTAAATCTCAATACAGTAATAATTCATCACAATTGTAAGCAATTAATCAGAAAAACAATTGGAAGAATGTATATTTAAGTAGTTTCTCTTCGTTGCATTGTTATATGAAAGTAAATTATGTAAAATAGTTGCTACATACGTAACATCTCCAAAACTATTTACATTTAATGATCGAAGATTTCTTTTTAATTTGATATTTTGGAAGAAATTTTTTTAAATATTAGATAAAAGGAAATTATCAAAAATATTGTAATAGAGGATAAAATTCAAGCGTGAATGTCAACTTTAGCACAAATGGTATTATTAAAATAGGTCATAGGTATATACACGAAAAAGCTAGTAACTATTTAAAAATTCCTCTTAAATATATTAAAGCAAATCGTTGAAATTCTTAGTAGTACAATAACATGCAACAACCATTTTATACATAACTTTACAAAACTATATAGTGAAAAAAAATGCCGGAAATGTTCAGTAAAAAACAGTGAAATCTAAATTGATATAATTTTTACGATAAACTAGAAAGTATTTTGATACCTGTAATTATAATGTAATTAAAAATAAAAATGAAATTAAAAAGATTTTTTTTTTTTTTTTTTTTTTTTTTATTTATTTTAGTTACATACAAAAATGATTCACGAGAGTCGAATCCAAAAGTTTCATTTTATTTAACCGTTTGGATATATATTTTAGATTTCATCATAACAATACCGACAGTATTTGCAATGAAATTTAGATTCTATGCAGTCCCTCCTCCCCGCCCTTTTCCATCATGTATCATTGTTCATTATTGGTATGAATTTTTTCTCTCCTAAATTTTTATTTCTAAAATATGACTTGTGTAATCTCTATATATATAAGGCAAAGCCCTCACTCACTGATTCACTCACTCACTCACTCACTCACTGACTCACTCATCACTAATTCTCCCACTTCCCACATAGTCACAACTCTGAAAATCGGCACAAATATCAACAATGGTAAAAATAGAAAAAGTAAACTATTCCGATCTCGATTAACCCACTTTAAGGGGTCGAAAAGGGGTTAAACGTTCCAAACGGGGGACATTCGAATATCCCACTTCCCACATAGTCACAACTCTGAAAATCGGCACAAATATCAACAATGGTAAAAATAGAAAAAGTAAACTATTCCGATCTCGATTAACCCACTTTAAGGGGTCGAAAAGGGGTTAAACGTTCCAAACGGGGGACATTCGAATATCCCACTTCCCACATAGTCACAACTCTGAAAATCGGCACAAATATCAACAATGGTAAAAATAGAAAAAGTAAACTATTCCGATCTCGATTAACACACTTTAAGGGGTCGAAAAGGGGTTAAACGTTCCAAACGGGGGACATTCGAATATCCCACTTCCCACATAGTCACAACTCTGAAAATCGGCACAAATATCAACAATGGTAAAAATAGAAAAAGTAAACTATTCCGATCTCGATTAACACACTTTAAGGGGTCGAAAAGGGGTTAAACGTTCCAAACGGGGGACATTCGAATATCCCACTTCCCACATAGTCACAACTCTGAAAATCGGCACAAATATCAACAATGGTAAAAATAGAAAAAGTAAACTATTCCGATCTCGATTAACCCACTTTAAGGGGTCGAAAAGGGGTTAAACGTTCCAAACGGGGGACATTCGAATATCCCACTTCCCACATAGTCACAACTCTGAAAATCGGCACAAATATCAACAATGGTAAAAATAGAAAAAGTAAACTATTCCGATCTCGATTAACACACTTTAAGGGGTCGAAAAGGGGTTAAACGTTCCAAACGGGGGACATTCGAATATCCCACTTCCCACATAGTCACAACTCTGAAAATCGGCACAAATATCAACAATGGTAAAAATAGAAAAAGTAAACTATTCCGATCTCGATTAACACACTTTAAGGGGTCGAAAAGGGGTTAAACGTTCCAAACGGGGGACATTCGAATATCCCACTTCCCACATAGTCACAACTCTGAAAATCGGCACAAATATCAACAATGGTAAAAATAGAAAAAGTAAACTATTCCGATCTCGATTAACACACTTTAAGGGGTCGAAAAGGGGTTAAACGTTCCAAACGGGGGACATTCGAATATCCCACTTCCCACATAGTCACAACTCTGAAAATCGGCACAAATATCAACAATGGTAAAAATAGAAAAAGTAAACTATTCCGATCTCGATTAACACACTTTAAGGGGTCGAAAAGGGGTTAAACGTTCCAAACGGGGGACATTCGAAAATCCTACTTCCCACATAGTCACAACTCTGAAAATCGGCACAAATATCAACAATGGTAAAAATAGAAAAAGTAAACTATTCCGATCTCGATTAACACACTTTAAGGGGTCGAAAAGGGGTTAAACGTTCCAAACGGGGGACATTCGAATATCCCACTTCCCACATAGTCACAACTCTGAAAATCGGCACAAATATCAACAATGGTAAAAATAGAAAAAGTAAACTATTCCGATCTCGATTAACCCACTTTAAGGGGTCGAAAAGGGGTTAAACGTTCCAAACGGGGGACATTCGAATATCCCACTTCCCACATAGTCATAACTCTGAAAATCGGCACAAATATCAACAATGGTAAAAATAGAAAAAGTAAACTATTCCGATCTCGATTAACCCACTTTAAGGGGTCGAAAAGGGGTTAAACGTTCCAAACGGGGGACATTCGAATATCCCACTTCCCACATAGTCACAACTCTGAAAATCGGCACAAATATCAACAATGGTAAAAATAGAAAAAGTAAACTATTCCGATCTCGATTAACACACTTTAAGGGGTCGAAAAGGGGTTAAACGTTCCAAACGGGGGACATTCGAATATCCCACTTCCCACATAGTCACAACTCTGAAAATCGGCACAAATATCAACAATGGTAAAAATAGAAAAAGTAAACTATTCCGATCTCGATTAACACACTTTAAGGGGTCGAAAAGGGGTTAAACGTTCCAAACGGGGGACATTCGAATATCCCACTTCCCACATAGTCACAACTCTGAAAATCGGCACAAATATCAACAATGGTAAAAATAGAAAAAGTAAACTATTCCGATCTCGATTAACCCACTTTAAGGGGTCGAAAAGGGGTTAAACGTTCCAAACGGGGGACATTCGAATATCCCACTTCCCACATAGTCACAACTCTGAAAATCGGCACAAATATCAACAATGGTAAAAATAGAAAAAGTAAACTATTCCGATCTCGATTAACACACTTTAAGGGGTCGAAAAGGGGTTAAACGTTCCAAACGGGGGACATTCGAATATCCCACTTCCCACATAGTCACAACTCTGAAAATCGGCACAAATATCAACAATGGTAAAAATAGAAAAAGTAAACTATTCCGATCTCGATTAACACACTTTAAGGGGTCGAAAAGGGGTTAAACGTTCCAAACGGGGGACATTCGAATATCCCACTTCCCACATAGTCACAACTCTGAAAATCGGCACAAATATCAACAATGGTAAAAATAGAAAAAGTAAACTATTCCGATCTCGATTAACACACTTTAAGGGGTCGAAAAGGGGTTAAACGTTCCAAACGGGGGACATTCGAATATCCCACTTCCCACATAGTCACAACTCTGAAAATCGGCACAAATATCAACAATGGTAAAAATAGAAAAAGTAAACTATTCCGATCTCGATTAACACACTTTAAGGGGTCGAAAAGGGGTTAAACGTTCCAAACGGGGGACATTCGAATATCCCACTTCCCACATAGTCACAACTCTGAAAATCGGCACAAATATCAACAATGGTAAAAATAGAAAAAGTAAACTATTCCGATCTCGATTAACACACTTTAAGGGGTCGAAAAGGGGTTAAACGTTCCAAACGGGGGACATTCGAAAATCCTACTTCCCACATAGTCACAACTCTGAAAATCGGCACAAATATCAACAATGGTAAAAATAGAAAAAGTAAACTATTCCGATCTCGATTAACACACTTTAAGGGGTCGAAAAGGGGTTAAACGTTCCAAACGGGGGACATTCGAAAATCCTACTTCCCACATAGTCACAACTCTGAAAATCGGCACAAATATCAACAATGGTAAACATAGAAAAAGTAAGCTATTCCGATCTCGATTAACCCACTTTAAGAGGTCAAAAAGGTGTTAAACGTTCCAAACGGGGGACATTCGAAAATCCTACTTCCCACATAGTCACAACTCTGAAAATCGGCACAAATATCAACAATAGTAAACATAGAAAAAGTAAGCTATTCCGATCTCGATTAACCCACTTTAAGAGGTCAAAAAGGGGTTAAACGTTCCAAACGAGCGATATATTCGAATGTCCTACTTCTCATATTTTCACAATTCTGAAAACTGGTGTGAATATCAATAAAGACAAACGCAGAAAAAGTAAACTATTCCGATCTCCGGTGGATCAAGGGGTGGAAAAGGGGTTAAACGTTCCAAACGAGGAATATTCGAATGTACCACTTCCCATATGGTCACAACTCGGAAATTTGGTACAAATGTCAAAAAAGGTTAAACATAGAAAAAGTAAGCTATTCTGTTCTCGATTAACCAACTTTAAGGGGTCGAAAAGGGGTTAAATGTTCCAAACGAGGGATATCCGAATGTTCCTCTTCCAATGTAGTCATTTTTCTGATATTTTTTTGCAAATGTTAAAAAAATAAGTCATTCCAATAACGATTAACGAATTTTTAAGGGATGAAAAGACGACGCAACATTGAAACTATAAGAGGATTAACTTAATGTCTAATTAACTTAATTCCAATACAGCTACTACTTTGAAATTTAGAACTAAGAGCAAACATAAACACAATAAACTATTCCAGTTTACAATTCACAATTATAAATTTCGTTTAAAATGTCAACAAAGGAAAGTTCCTATTTTGATAAATCAATTTGTCGGGATCGAAAAGGGAGCAAACGTCTGAAGTGTAGAATACATGAATGTCTTTTGATCGCTAAAATGCTAATGGTAAAATTTCGTAGCGCAGCACGGGTATTCAGCTAGTAGATACATATATTGTGAAAATACTACTCAGTGTTCAAATTCAATGTGATACATGAATATTATTAGTAAAATTAATGAATTACTCACTCAAGATAATGGTTCGAATCAATTTTTTTGGCGAACAGTAATTTTTATACTGACGTTATATGGTTTTCCTCGTGCGTGAAAATTATTTTTTAATTTTCCCTCACCTTTGCCCACATATCTCTAACCAACTTGAACGCGTTTTACCGCTAATTTGTAAAATAAACTCTTAAAGTAGCTAAGTAACTCACTGCTATATGCATGATAGTAGTTTACCAGTTTAATTGTTTTCTCATGCAAAAGTTGTTATTATTATAGTTTCAGCGATAATAGTTAAAAGTAAAATAGAGTTAGGTAAGAGAAAAAGTACTGTCAAATAGAAAACTATAACAGGCACGTTTCTTAAGGCTGTACGAAAACGTTATTCATGGTCATTGATCACAAACTGCAGCTTCTGGATTGTGTAAGCTTGGTTATCGACTTTAAACAGAATGTTAAAGAGATCTATATTAGTAACTTCTCCCAAAATTAGTTAGAATGAGTTTGTAACCATGGGCAGCCTATTACATAGCATAAATGAAAGGGAAGTATTCAATTGGTTTCATCTGCTTGAAGAGCAGAAACCGCTTATAAGCTATTCTGAAGTTGTAATTAGAGGTCAGTGATTACGTTATATCCAGCAGAGAAAGCGCCTCAAGCTGAAAGAAAGAAATAAACTCACTACCAACCGAGAAGCTAAAATCGCACAAATACACTACAACTGTTTATATCTATATATTTAACCCATCGATATAGATAAACAACTGGATAGACTGTTCCAATGTCAATGCAAAGCGAAAAACACCCCTGGGATGGCGAAGCTGGTGGGATGATTAACCAATCACAGTTCACTTTTATAGTTGGATGGGAATGCGAAAAACCTTGTAAAGTGTTAGAGTATATTTTTTTTTTAGCACATTATTACTAATTAAGGTCTACTATTGACATTTCTACTGTGTACAACCCACAATTTTATTTTCAATCCTCGGTATTCAGTATTTTTTATCCCACCAATGGCATCTGGCAACGGCTTCATTTTCCCAACGTTAAGCAGTCTATCCAGTTGTTTATCTATATCGATGATTTAACCAACACCTTAAAATAGTACAAAAATTGACTTTCTAAGTTTAAAATCAACAGAGACACATAATTTCAAAACTACAAACTTTTTATTCGATTTTGTATTATTTCTAACTAATTTGAGTATATCAGCAGGTTTTAGTATTAAACAGATTTAGCCGAGTATTAAATAATTAGATAAGTATTAAGATAACACATAGGGTAAAGAAGGGAGGGATGGGACACCGGCAATTATACTTAAAAGAAATATTGCTTTTCATTTCTGACTCTTGCACCACGTAGAGAAAACATGTAATCATTTTAGTCGCAGGTTTATTTGAGTTTATGTAAAAAAAAAAGCTGTTTTGCAACCCCAAAAGTTAAGGAAATACTTGAATTTTCAATAAGTTTTAAGTCTCATTCATTGTTGCTAACATAATTGTTCGTAATGTTTTGGAGGTTCGATAACATAACTTTTACGAATTAGCAGTTAATTTAAGTCTAAAATTAGCATGCTTCTAATAAATTAAGTTATTTTATTGAAATTTAATGTGTAGAAAGGAATGCGACACCATGACTAAGAGAGGGATGAGACTTGTTAGAAGTTTCCCTGCGATACCTCCACCAAAATAATTATGCTGTCTATACAAATTGTGTAGTATATTTTATTTTTGTAAGATAACCCTTTTTTTCTCTTTCTTTTTTTATTAAATTGGGATTAAGTATTCCAGGCAGTTAAGTAAGACAAACAATTACAAAAATGCAGATAACACAAACACAAAAGAAATGGAAGTGTCAGATTGATAAATAAACACATGAGGAATCATTTATATATGTCTGTGATGATAGTATTGGTGTAAATTAATGTATTTAAAATATACAAGAGATATATATTGGGTCACCTTTCTAACAGTATAGGTTTAAATAATTTTGTCGTTAAATTTTTTAACAAAAAAATTCGTTGTACGCTTGTTGGTGGGCACAAAAGCAAGGAGGATGATATGGGAAGCTTTAAAATACTTAATATATATATATATATATATATATTTATTTTATTTGAGAAACTAATTGTTAAATCATTGATCAAGAAGATATTATTGCAAAGTTGTATCCACGAATGATGACCGGCTTAACTATGCATGCACTGACAAATTTTTTTTATTTCATTTGGATTTTTCAAAATATGTGGGATCAAATAAAAACTATCTTTTTCAATTTTTCATAATATTTGTGGAAATTATAGTGAATTTTAACTTTATAAAACATGTCCAATCTCTCCCTTACATAAGGGAGGAGACATTTTTTTTTTTACAACTTAAATTGGTTTATAAAAATAATATATTAGTTATTAGCATCATATTTATATTTTTCAAGTGTGCTAAAATGTTTCAAGATGTTATTCTGAACGTTTCAATGTTGTAACAGTAGAAAATAATTTGTAAGAAATATTTTTGTAAAAAATTTCCCATCCCTTCCTACTCTCCCATACGGTTTTGTAAATTTCAGCTCTACTAATTTAAGAGTTTTATTAATAATTAACAAAAGAAAAAAAAACTCTTATTAAATCGTATACCAACAATGAAAGTTGTCAACTAGTGATAAATTTGACAATTATATTGCTCAGTCATATACATTGTTAATTCTATGGGGGCAACTAGAGGTAGAAATATACGTTTCAATAAATTTGCTAAATCAGTTTTAGGAGCATTCACTTCGGACATATCTCTGGTATGTGTGTACAAAATATGTGTCTGGTATGTGTCATACAAAAGTACAAAAACTAATTATCTTCATACGGCATCCCTGGTAATATTTTAATAGAACGAATTTCGGACAGCTGTGAGGAAAGAGATCGAGCTTTCTTCTATAAAATGTGTTGGATTCGAATGTCCGTTGGATATGCGCTCCTGTTCCGAATTGATATTAATATTAATATAAGCTCAGTATAGCCTTAGTGCACCAGGGTAGACCACATGCGTCAGAGGCAAAATGTTCGTCAATAATATACCAGATGACAAATAAATGAGCCTAAATTTCCAGCGTATTGGTGCTTGATAAGGTGTTGCACGTTGGTGAGGCTATTCCGTTAGATTTTCAGTTTGAGACGCGGCTCTCTTTTCAAAAACCACCCCGGAAATCATATTCTGCTGAAATTCAGACGTGATTTAATAAATGTTGTTGCAATGATGTTGAACCATTTATCCTTGTTAGAGGCTAGTGGATAAGAAAATTTCTTTATTATAATTATAAAAATATTTTCAGATCTTCCGGTATGGTTTTGGAGAAATCTTTTACCAAAAACGTACTACATCCATAGGAAAGTTTTTTTTTTTTTTTTTTTTTTTTTTTTTTTTTTTTTTAAAAAAAAAGGTGCCAAAAGTGTGATATCAAATTTCCTATCTTATTGAGTTTAATATTTTAATATTCCACTTGTAATTTAAGTTGGTAGGTTTGAAAGAAATCATTCGTGTCTCGAGTAAGATGCTCAAGAACATGTTTTTGAATATTAATAAATAACATTCCTTACTTTAAGGACCGTCTAAAATTTTAATAACACAAATAACCTAACTGCTTTAAACATGTAATCGATTATTCAAATATAGAAAATAATCTTAAAATTTCAACTTGAAATCAGTATACATATTTAAACACACTTTTGTTTTAAAAAAGATGGCTGCTATATCACAATGCATTTATTTTTAACTTTTATTTAGAAACGTGTTTTATCGCGTGTTTTTGCGTAGAGTAGAAAAGAAAGGACTTCTAGGAAAATAACATACCTACCAACAATATCATTTTCATATAAGAGATATTAGGATTTTAATTATTTTCCAACAAACCTTTTTCTGGCCAATTGTTTTTTCTTGGAAGGCGAAGAATTGCATTATTTTACTTTGTGAAATCGTTTTGCAGTTGTTCGTTAATACTTAAATTACGGTAAAAATTCAAATTGAATAAAAAAAAAAAAAAATTCAGTCGAAATACTACTTCAATTTTTTTTTTTTTTTTTTTTTTTTTTTTTTTTTTTTTTTGCAGTGGAACAACAATAACAAAATCTAATAAACGAAATTTGAAAAGATTATAAAGTGCAGCTTTATCAATCAGCATTTAATAAACTGGTAGCGCAACCCTGTTAAGAAAAACTGTAAAATCTATTTTTGAATTTAAAATTTCGAAATGTCATTGGTTTAGTTTTAATTATTTTTTAGTCCAATTATTATGAATTATTATTTTTATTATTATTATTATTATTTTAGCTGTAATTATTTGTTATACATGAAAATAATTTTGCAAATTTTGAGTCATTAATTAAATTTCTGTATACATTCTTTTAATCTTATTCCTTTTTTATTTTAGTATCAGTTAGTTTTAGTTATATCAATCTTACAATACGTTTCTAAAAATAGGTTTTTGACATTATTCAAACAGTTTTATTACATTTAGGTAACTGTAGTAACATAGATCTGTAACACGTTTTAAAAAGTAAAATTTAGTAATAAACTGAGTTTCTAAACTTGATTTAAAATTTATCCTTGAGTATAGTGGAATACATAAATGTACCTATCTTACAAATATAATGTTTTATTCCTTAATTTTTATTATTTTCATTATTCTTTTACATTTAGATTATACAATGACATGAATAAAATTTCTTTACAAAACATCTTTTTTAATATTTTACTTAACAATTTGAACTTATAAAAAAAATATTGCGTCTACTTCTAGAAAGGAGAGAGAAAAAACTTATAATTGAAGTATCATCAGCACCAGTATGAGATGATTCAGCGAGTTCCATTTTTGAAAAATAGTGGCGCCATCAATTGGGGAATATTGTAAATACATAAAATATTCTTTAATCTTTTTAAGTTTGCTTTTCAGTTTTTAATACTAAAACAATTAAAAAAAAAAATTAAACAGAAACGTTTATTCTATTACTAAATTTATTTTTATACATTTTTTAACGTTTTATTTTCATTATATTTTCTCCAAACTTTCATTGAAAATTTGAAAAGCTACAATTTCATAAAAAAGAAAGAAAAGCTACATAAATATATATATATATTACAAAAGAGGATTTTAAAATACTTGATAGAAAAAAATATGGAAAATTTAACACATAAATCTAAAATTGTGTGATTTAATAATTTAAGGATTGAATTAGAATAAGATCCTAAGAGATTTCTCACATTTCCGAAATTATTCTACAGATGGCGCCAGGTATGAACATTGAAATACCATAAATATTAATCTCAATATGGCCTACATTCACTGAATGAAGAAAAGTTTCTTAGGCAATTTTACATTCCAAGGAAATCAAATGTTATACAAATGATCAATTTTTCATTGAATTACTTTTATCCATGACACTTGAAAGAAAAAAAAGAGTATGAACTGTAAAATGAGAAAAAACAAACGGTATGAATTAATTTGTCTCAATCGATTCTGCTGAACTGTCTTTGAAAATCTTAAAAATAATTTTAATCTTCTTACTCAATGAAAAAAAATTACTAAAATAATATTTATTAAATATTTTAAAAATTACCAAGGATGACCAAGTCCTCGGTAGTATAGTGGTCAGTATCCCCGCCTGTCACGCGGGAGACCGGGGTTCGATTCCCCGCCGGGGAGGATTTTTTTTTTTTTTTAAATCCGAAAAGGTAGATTTTTTTTTTTAAGCATTATTAATTAGGGGGGGGGGGGGGAGGGGGGAATTCTGGCGTGATAGAGATTAGTCTAAGATTTAAACAATAACAGAAAGTGTATTATCAATTTTCCGTTTGGGGTTATTATACCTTTTATTTTGGACTTTACTGTTTATTAGTATAATATGGATAAATAACAGTCATAAAATAGTTGTTTATGCAATAGTTGAGAAAGTAATACTTTTTCAAACAAGGCAAAATGTTTGTTTGACGTAATCGTCCTGTCAATGAATCTTATGAAAATATGTGATTTCTATAGCAAAACTACACACAATTTAAGCACGAGGCTTGCGATAGAATATTTTATTACACTAGTGCGATAAAGTTTACTTTACCGCACTCCTAGCGGTAAAGTGCTACTTACGTCATGAATTCTGATTAAAGAAAGATTAATATTTTTTGCGCGTTGTTATAAAGAGAAAATTTAATGAAGGCACAGTTACCAATAAAATTACAAATGGGTCTGATTTTCTGAAAATCATACTTAAAATAACTACTCAATGATTAATTTAAAAAAAAAAAAAATTAAAGCATTTTGCGTGTTGAAACTCATCAATATATTTATAATAACGTTTTTAAATTTATTTCACATCAATCATATATTTGGCAAGAAAATCTAGACGAAAATGATAATTTATCAACAAAGGAAATAAGCACACAAAACATAAATTATTATTTTTCTACGTTATGCTTTAAGCTTTTATTAAATGTTTCGATATTTCCAAAATTATTTATTTTTTTGTATAATATATATAATATAGATAATTTTTTATATAACCTTCAGTTACACGCTCATTAGAAAATTATAACCTTTGGCTTTTGCCTTGGTGATAAAAAAATAAATAAATCCAAGAGCAATGGTAGAATAAAATATTAACGATACTGTACAAAAAAGATACTTTCATAATATTTTTCTCCTAAAACATAAAAGTTCAATGTCCTGATGTACTTATGCATTCTTTTCCAAATATTTTTATTCTCAATAAAAATGTTATTTACTTTTTAAATAGTATCGGCAATAGGACCCAGTTTTAACAATAATAGAAATAAAATAACTACGCATATTAAATTAATCAACTCCCAACTATTACAGTGTGGCCACAAAATTTAGGAAAAAAAGTTCCCTGATAATTCCCTGACAGATTTCTAAAAAAATTCCCTGATTTTAGGGCAAACTATTTTTCAATTTTCCTCAATTTTCACAGGTTTTCCAGATGTCTAGACATTATGATCAATTTAGAACATGAGATAATATGCACAAAAAAAAAAATTAATAGTGCACTTAAACATAACACAAATAATAGTTAACACAAATCTCCGGGCCATTTAATAGTTAACACAAATCTCCGGGTAAATAGTGCCGAAATATGGATAAACGTGCCTTAAACAATACAAAATTCCCCCGATTTCCATGAAATTTTAAAAAGTTCCCTAACATTTCCCAGAATCTGAAATCTCCCTGACATTTCCAGTTTTTTCCGGTTTTGTGGCCACTCTGTATTAAACTAAAAATCTTATATTTATATTTTAGAAGAATTTGGAACTTAATAAATTGTATAAATTTCGTAGTCCCGAAGTTTGAAATACAAGATTGTATACAGTGACAATCCGAATCGCCGGACAATACGACAGAACCATGTTTTATAGTTAAGATAAATTAAGATTGATTATATGACCTCACAATTTCATTGTTGGATCAAGACTGATGACTGTCGGAGGAGACGATTTTTATTATTACACAACGCGCAGTGAATTATTTGATTAAAAAAAGCCAAACAAAGGTCCGTCCTGTGTGTCTTGTAAACCACTGCTTTTTACAAAAATGACCATTTAAACTGCACTATCTATTAAAGAGATCATAAGCGGGGCCATCGTGAAACCTCTCTTTTTACCTCTTTAGTTGATCGGGCCAGACCATAGCTTTCGTGACGTCACAACTTCAACTGTCGCTAATACCATTTCAGATAGGGGAGAATAGAGAGGGATGGAACTTTTTTTACAAAAATATTTCCTGTAAATTATTTTCTACCGTTACAACATTGAAACATTAAGATTAACATATTAAAACATTTTTACTCACTTGAAAAAATATAAATATGATGGTAATTAATAATATATTATTTTTATAGGCAAATTAAAATAGTAAGAAAAATGTCTATCCCTTATGCGAGGGACGAATTGGACATGTTTTATAAAGCTAAAATTCACACATAATTTTGACAAATATGAAAAAGTTAATGTTTCACTTTTGTTCCTAAAGTTTATTATGTATTATAACATTTATTTAACCTAACATTACAGAAATCTTAATAAAAAAATAGGTAGTGCAGTTACAAACTTTTGTGGATGCAACATGACACATTTTTTCCCCCTTACTTATTTGGCTTGAATACTTTGTTCTATTTCTTATACAATTCAATTACTGCTAATCAATTTGCTAATTCATAAAAATCTACACAATCAAACTGATAATTCTTAAAAATTATTTATTGGGTCTACAAAATATTATTGTATGAGCAATCTTGAAATATAATAAAAAAAAAGAGCACAAAGTTAGACCTTAAACAGCTAAAAAATAGATATTAAAATATGAATCTTAGAAATATTTGGAAGTTGAAATCCCGAGCGAGCTTCTTCGTCAGGGGGATTGAATGGATGCGTTTCTTAAATGCGATTGATATAATATATCAATCACATTCAAGCTCCTACGCATCCAGCCGGATAGTCAAGAAATCAAAAATATTCACAAATACTAAAATGAAACGTACCTTGTAAACCAAACTTAACAAAATCGCTGTCTTCTAAAGTTTAATGCCCACGTTGATTCGAAATGAACCCAGTCCAGCACCAAGAGTTTAAGTATTGAAAAACATAATTCCCAAAATTACCCCACATAAAACTTTTAAAACTGCACTGCCATCTATGTTCCAGGACAAAATGAAATTTTTTTTTAAATAAAATATTTAGACCAGTTAGAGCAATATTGAAATCCAGTTAAACAGCCCCAAGAATGGAATCAGAAACCAAAGGAAGAAATTTGAAAAACGACGAAAATTAAAAAATATTTAGTAAATACATTTTTCCACAAATTATCCCCAAAAACCCCAAAAGCCAAATTAAAGTCCGTAGCATTATTGCAAATACTCTTAATTTTATTTAATTGTGTATAATAAATATTTCTAAAAATCTTGAAATTTAAATTGCTATTTAAATTCGGAAGACAAACTTCAAAATTAAAATCCTGTCATTTGTCATAAACCCCAATATTTACAGATTTATCAATTATCTTTAAATTTAAATAGAGATACTGAGCGCTCTTGTATTTATTATTATTATTTTAAATCAAATCCTTCAGGTAAATCTCTATAATTTTGCCCAAATCATTGAAATTAAAAATAATTAAGTCATCAATATATCTAAAAGCTTCAATATTATTATATTCTAGAAATCTCCTTTCGAGTGAATAATAATCAGCAAAGTCGCTAGAAAAGCTATTTCCACTTAGGAATTCCTTTAGTTTGTCTATAAAAATGGTTTCCATTAAATAAATTATTTTCAAAACTATTAAATTATCAAAACTCTAACAATTCTATCTTATTTAAATCGGAGTCTAAGAAAATTATCAAAAATATCAGAGCAAGTATTAATTTAATCATCATGTGGTATACTGGTGAATAAATTCTCGAAATCAAATGTATGAACAAACTCAATATTGTTATTATTAATAAAATCCAAAATCTCATTATTTTTAATCAAGAAATGATTTTCAAACATCTTTACCTTGTCCAAAACAAGTTTTAAAAATCTAAAAAAAAATTCTTAGATAATCATTGTAACACTTTGTAGAGCAAGTTACGAAACGAAATTTCAAAGATTTATGAAATTTAACTGAGGGAAAAAGATAAAGATATTTCATGCATGAAATCTTAAACTTAATTTTTTTTTTTTTGCAAGAGCCAAAATCCTATTATCCAATTCCTTTTTGGTCAAATGAACTTTAACATAAGTATCATTTGCTTTATAATCATCAATTATTAAATATCTAAAAAAAAAAAACTCTTGCAAATATTAAAAAAATTATTAGTACTATTATCCACCAGTGTAATAATTCAAATTGGATTATTACAGTGGTGGATAAAGCTGTTAATAATTTTTATATTATGTGCAAGAGTTTTTATGCAATGCATTTTTGGGGGCGAAAAGTCCTTGAAGGAAGAATCAAGCCTCAAGGAGTTGAAAGTGTGACGTCATCTGCGAAAACTATTGCTGTGGTCTGGCCCGATCAACTTAAGAGGGAAAGAGCGGTTTCACGATGGCCCCGTCATAAGGTACTTTTAATGAGGGAAACGATAAGACTAATTTTGCAAACAGGTGTATTCAAAATGCTATATCTGTCAACCCATTGTACCACTGGTCTCTTCTCTCTGTCTTACACTGTTTCGTAACTATGTCATTTTAATGTTAGGGTTTCCTTTATAAAAAAAAACAACCTGTAAATGCACAAGATATCTAAATATTGTTACACAAATGTTGTGTACATATTTATAAATAGTGACGTATTTTATTTATTAACAGCGATAATACAGGTTAGAAAAATAGAGGCAGCATTTAAAGCAATCGGGAAATTTCGAGATGTTTCGTTTCTATCAATTGGCCGATCGACTGGATCTTTCGAGAAAGACCCTCCTAAAAAAATATAAGCCGGCAGATAGGGAAGATCAGTTTAATTTCCGGTGTCTATTTGAAAGAAACTGAGCGCTTTGTTTACAGCTCTCTCCCTCGATTTTTCACATTTCTTAGATATGTTTCTTTAATAAAATACTTCAAGATTCTATTCAGCAATTTTTTAAAACAAATTATGTGCCAACAAATTAAAATTATAATATTCTATAAACCTTAATCATCTTCTTATAGAAAGCTACAACACAAATACTACAAAATATAAGAAAGAAAGAAAAAACACTTCAGTTTCATTAACATGATTTATTAATTTACACTTTTTGTATTTATTTTGTCACTGCTAAGTTACAAATAAAAAATTAAATCCACTTTTATAGAGTTTTGCAACTGAACCAACCAGGCTCTAGTCTTAAAATTTTGGCAGTGAAGACTAGTAGCACTGGCAACCACAACTAGGTGTAAGACATAAAATATATATCAATGAAATATATGTTATATATAAAACTACAACTACATAAAAAAAGAAGAGAGAAATATGCTTTGCTAGTCGTCTTCCAGTATTTCAATCTAATTATAGAATGTAAAATAGCGATAAAAATGATCAACATATACTCCACATTAAAATATATGTACACAAAAAAAAACGATCAAATTGCGAAGGTACATTTATGGCGCCATCTACATTCTAAAATCCAAAGTATAAATTTTCAGTGTTATAGGAATTAACGGAAGATGGCGCCACTGAAAATCCCATTAAATTTAAATCGAATCGACTTTTACCAGATTATTATCAATTAAACGATTTAAAAATCTAAGTTGCAAGGTTTACAAAGCCGCTGAAAAACAATAACAAAAGCAAAGTGAAGATCTTAAAACAAGAATTGAGAGTTCACAGATGTATAAAACAAATATAATTTTTTAAAAAGATTGTGAAGCATAAATCATTTGAGAAGCGAAGCTTTTTTTTTTTATGCAATGAATATATTTAGACTTTTTAAATTTGGGAAATGTTGTAAAATCTGGAAAGTAACAAGCATTTTTGAAAATTCTTTTTAAACATGTTCGAAAAATGTAAATGTTTACTTGTTTATCTATCATCTACAGTGAACTTAAAATATTTTAATATGTATTTCCAAACAATAATATTTATGTGTTAGTGACTAAAGATGAATAATTGAACTCACTATTTGGTTTTACACTAATTGATAGCAACAAGACAAAAACATAATGAAGATTCCTTAATAATATTCCATTCTGTCATTCTAATTACAAATGATATTAATACTATATATAATTATTATATTTAGCAAGAAATGTTAGATATAAAAACCAAAAATTGTTTTTATCAACCCATAATTCCCAGTAATTATCATTTTAATGAAACTTTAGACCTGAAAGTATCTCTCTGATCAATACACGAGTCGCTTATCTACACGAAATGTGCAAAAAGCTAAATACATGAAAGAACTTTTATTATCTAAAAAACCGGTTTCGCTGATGTTTAGTCTAGTTCTGTTCTGATTCACTAGTATCATTCTTTTTATTCAGTACATTTTTCTACATTAGTTTTTAAATTATAATTAATATCAAAACATTTCTAATTACGATATTTCCTGGATTATATGAGAAAATAGCTGAAATCAGGACTTAGTTGGTATTAAGATCTAAATAGTACGCTTGATGTAAAATACGTATTGCAAAGTTTGCCATTGTCAATGTTGATATTCTAGTGTACTCTTCAACATCAGTTCTGCATTTATTTATAGGATATACCAAAAAGCAACTATTTATAGCTTAAAATAAATGCTTATAAAATACAAACTTAAGAAAACTTAATTATGAAAGAAATGGAATAAAGGAAACTTTATCATGTTTGACAAGATATACATAAATGTGTGGTATGCATTCAATTTTATGTTCACTATTCTATGTAATACAATCTCAAATACTAATCTATGCTCTCATCAAAAGCTCCTCAGCATTGCAAGTTATGTATTTCAAATATGCAATTTATCGTCTGCGCGGGAAAAAGTAGTAGTCTTTATTTAAATTCTAAATATTCTAATTCTAGTGAAAGATTTTATAAAACTAGAAACTGCCAACGTTTTAATAATTTTTAAGAATATTTTTTTGTATTTTTAAATAACAATTTAAATCACAATTCAATCAACGATTTTTTTCATGTCAAAAACAAAAGTTACGCAGTAAATGTATATCGGAAATCGACTCATAAACGGTATCGATTTTTAATGCAGAGATGGAAAGTGTTTTAAAAAGCATGATTATAAAACCAAATGACAAAGTTTATACTATTAAGTATGCAAGCTTTCATAGCTTTTGTTACATCGATGTTAACACTAAAAACAGCACAACATGCAAAAGCTTTATAGAAAACCACACTTTTACAACACAAATTTGATGACATCTGAATACGAATGAAATATTGAAAATTCACATTCAAAGAAAACAGTTTGGAATTAAACTTGATTCCTGTTTGTTTTAGGGCACAAAAAAACTTTATACAACACTTACAAGTCATATAACAATTGAGCGATTATTAAAGCAATTTATTGTAAACTATACAAATATTTCAAAATTTTCATTCGGTCTTCTAATTTAACTGTATAATTTATCTAACAGACGATAAAATTTTACCGAACTGTCCAAAAATATTTTACTATCATAAAGAAGCATAATCGTTTGCATTATACTCAAAGAAAATGGCGTTTCAAGAATATTTCCAAACAGTTTTTGACAGATAAAATATGAAAACCATCACAACATATAAAATTGATCAAATAAATGAATTCTATTTAAAAAAAATACCATTTACTACACATAGTAAATATGCACAAATGGATGAATATAAATACTATATAAAGATGAGATATTCATTAACAACAAAGCGTTTTATTCCCGCCATTTTAACCCTTTTTCTAATCCTTTACCAATTTCAACAACTTTACCAATGTAAGGTTTGATTCATTTACAGAGCCGTAGACAATTTCCCTATTTAATTATAAAACATTCATCAAGAACATTCTTTGTTGCCGTCTTTATCATTTTATAGAAATCTTCCGTGTGTCATTGTGTTTTATAAGTTATGTTTAATTTCTGACATTTATTTTTGTTCATTCGCTACCATTCACAACAACAGGGATAATAGTTTTTATTTTGCTATTATAATTATTATTATAAGATTTGCAATTACAAGTTTTTTTATTCTTTGATTTAATTTCCGTATTTAGAACCACATTGTACTTTTAGATAATATGATATTGAATTGAAACCCAGAAAAAAGAAAATGTTGGAAAAGCTAAGTGCCTCATAAAATATGTTTAAACAAATGTAGAATGTGAAAATGATCACGACTCTGTTTCTGAATTACAATACTTTTCAACATGGTATAAACATAATTTTTCACTCACTTTATTACATTGTATCTCTATACAGGGTGTAAAATTGTTTAAAGTCTCCACCTTTTTATCATATAAGTTAAATAATTTTTTACTACCTACGTTAACAATCTAATTTTTACCTTAATATTTAAAAAATATATTAGTGCCGTTTTTAACTAGTCGAAATTGCGAAGCTACATGTGATTAAATTTTCACACTGAATATCTGTGAGACTAATAAATTTCCCAAGTTAAATTTTTTAATAGAAAAATGATCCTTATTAAACATCCATTAAATATTTTCCGTTTTTTTTTTGTTTTTTTTTTATCTTACAGTTCGGAAGTTTTAAAAAAATTAACTTACTCCCATATTTGCCTTTTAAATATGGTTACAATTTCTAACACGGTAATGATATGTAGCGGATAAAAAAAACTTACACCTTAATATAGAGATTTGCAAAGAACGCAGCGCAACTGTACACATTATTGGATAACGATTAATTATAAAATTCACAAACGTTGAACACAAGTACGAAAAAAACAAATAATGAGGTAGCACATACTCAAGATGTTAAAAAACACATACATAAAATTCATATTTTTCTAAACCTTTTCATTTTGAACCATAACTACTTTCTATAAATTTTTACAATCCAAAAACACAATTATCTAGAGAAATGTCACCAGAAAACGTCATATTTAAATCTACCACAACAAAATAGAAATGTACTTCTTGGAATTTATAATAAGCAAATTATTCAACCATAAATAACGTTTCACTATTACATTTATCCAACGTTAAATGACAACCTTCTATTACCACTTACAACGATACAGTATTAACACTGATTGAATTTACGAAAATCACCAGTGCTTAGATCGAAATTTCCTTGTATATTCACTACTGTATCTAAAATTCTATTAAACGTTAATATTTACAGGCATGCTATGCATATTTCAACAATTCCCCAACATCGCATCGATATTCCATTCCGCTAAGCACACATTTTTAAGCACTTACCGTCAAAACCGAAACACAACACCAACACTGAATTTAAGCGTAACACCAACATCAGATGAATTTAAGCACAAAACCAACATTGAATCCAAACAATCATTATACGTCAGGTCACAACAGAGTACGGCAAAATATAGAGAAGATCTATGCGCAGGAAACATGCGCAAACGTCCTTTGCAAGATCTTTTCAACGAACAAATCGAAGCACGTGCAACAGACCTCAAGCGATGGTACAGGTTATAGACACAGATAAACAACGATCAAATAAATACTAACAAGAGCATGGTCCCTATGGTGACGAGATTCTTCAAAAGGTTACGAAATAAAAAATAAAAAAAAACACACGCAAAAAGCATTTGTTTTTGATGGGCTTTTTTTCGTCTCACATTCAACTTGCCTATAATTCGTTTATCGTGAATTTTTGTTTCTTAATTCGAGATCTCTTCGTGGCCCTTTTTCTTGTACTAAATCATTCTTGTCAAAAGCTGCAATCCAAATACAGTGGCTTTCTTCTGCGTTGTCTTTTAGCCGATGAAGCAAAGTCAAAAGAATCTGAAATTATTCATTCAAACATGTGTGTATTATATCAGTGGTTCTAAGCGAGTCGTCCGATTTACAACTTCATTATGTCCACACAGAACAAAAACCTTTAAATAATCAGTAACACTATTATTTTAAGAAAAAGTGTCACCTAAAAACCGAAGATAAAAAGATTTGACAAAATGTATGCTTTCTTTATGGAACCTTGAAAGTTACATGATTAGTTAAGATCTTTGATTGGTAAGCAAGTTTTTAAGTTATGCTATAAAATCACTTGAAAGGGACATAGTGGATTGTGCAATCGGGCGACTCAAAATGAAACAAATATTCAATTTTTTTCAATCGATATATGGACATTAATTTCACTTAAACTTATTTATCATAAAAAGATGTTTTTAAAATACATTTTCATTACGTATACAAAAGAGTAACTTGCAAATTTATAGCGATGGCTTCCCCCCCCCCCCCCAAAATCTGCATTCTTACAAATTCTGTAGTAGCTTTAAATTAATAAATAAAGCTTTAAAAACGGTAGATATTCGAATTCGAAAAATCATAATATAATTAGTTCTTTATTTTAGTCAGTGCAATCATCGCATTTCGAAAGCAATTTGAATTCTCCTTATTGATTTTCTAAAATCGTGATATTTAAAATTTTGAAGTACCCTTTCAAACTAACTAGTACAGATAAATCATTATTTTTTTGTTATGAAATTGTATGACATATCCTACAGATTAAACTGAGCTTAAAAAATATCTGTTATTTAAAAAAAAAACTTAAATACAAGGTCTTTGTAAAAAAAATTCTCAAAAAGGAAATTGTACGATCTATTCAATTTAAAAAAAAATTATGATATTTTTTACCAAATTTAAACCTGAGTACCTTGTGTAAGATACTCAAACTCATTTGTTAAGAACTTTTCAAAAAAAGAAGCAAGTTGCATAAAAACCCGCCAATTTAACATTGGGTTTAGGGGGTACTGAGTTCCGTTATATCTAAAGAGCTAAGAATTTAAGAAGATACAAAACGCAAGTATACAAATTTAACGTATTCCTTTTCAGAATCAATAATTCAAACACTTGCTATTGTAATGTGCATAATTTATAAATTTTAAGTAAAATTCCTTTTTTTTTTTTTTTTTTACTGCAATTAAAAACTTTTATAAATTATTAATTTCAATACCTGTAAGAGTTTTTAATGCAAATTTGATTTTATAAAAGAATATAAAATCTTCCACTAAAAAAATTATTATTGGACTCTATATGGGAATAGAACATTTAAGTAATTAAAAGTTGACATTATGACTTATCTTAATATTTTAGATCGTATTCAAGTATTAAAGGTCTTTGTAAAATTATGCACATTAAGAACAACGTTTGGATCAAGTGTTTGACTTTCAGCAAATGATTTGCAGAGCTGGTGCAGATTTGTGTTTTGCTGGTTTTATGGAACAGGGAAAGTCTAGTGATCACTTTGTGGTGTGGAAGGGAGAAACACTTACACTGTTTATTGCTGCATATCTTCTGTGTAACCTGTACTTGTGGTCATGGGTATGTCGAATGTTTCTGCGAACAACGGAGGTGGGGTGAGCTTGTTCCAGTTGCCCCTGTACCATTCAAGATGGTCTCCATGCTTGACGTTCAGGGATCTCAGCTCGGACAGCTTCATCATCAACATCGGGAAGAGGTTTGGCTCTCCTGGATGATGCTTGGCGATGTGTACCTTGAGAGCCTCGATCAGTCGCTCCTGGATCTGGCTAATCAACTTAGGGTCCTCCATCCCGTCGCGCTCTATGTTCAAAAAGGAATTGGTCAGATGTGAAAATAGGAATAGAACCAGTAATCGATTATCTACC
The DNA here is from genome assembly GCA_963978545.1 of Linyphia triangularis. Lineage (NCBI taxonomy): Eukaryota > Metazoa > Arthropoda > Arachnida > Araneae > Linyphiidae > Linyphia > Linyphia triangularis. The sequence continues at coordinate 70,901,091 of OZ021726.1, forward strand.
ATACACTGGCCAATAAATTGGAAACCCTGTGATTATTTATGCAAGTATTGGTTACGGGCAAGGTTTGGCAAAGTTCTAGTATGATTTGGATGATATGTAATAAAAATGCTGGTACAAGTATTAATTCCTTTTTTTTTTAATGTAACAAAAATTAAGGTGTGAAGAAAGAAACATCTAAAGAATTTCAGTTCTTCTTTTGAGATAAAATTATAGACAATAAATGTACTTGAAGGGTCCTAAGTCAAAAAGCCCTAAATCCAAAAAGTTTACATTCATATTTTGACACTTTCTAAATAGTCCTTAGAAAATAATATTTTTATTTCATTAAATGACACAAGTTCTTACGACATATAAACCTATACAACAATAAAAAAAAATGTAATTTTAAAGGATGAATGCAAAAGCGTTAAAATATGCATATAAATATTTTTGGATTTATGGCTCTTTAACTTCTGACGGCTGTATAGTCAAGTCCAGGTTTGTAGTTTTACTTATTTTTGAAATGATAAATTGATCTATTAATTTAAACATTTGTGGAAATCATTTATAATTTTAAAAGATATAATGATATTAACAACTCAGAAAGAAACTTTGTACGGAATAAGTAACTTTCACTTCAGACCTCAATTAAAAAAAATCTTTGTGATTAAAAATAAGAATATATAATTATCAACTACAGTGGCTTGCGGTGACTTTTTTCATAAGGGAAGCAACATTATCAATAATTAAATTTATCATCTTATACAATAGACTCATAACCAATAGTTAATGCTATTGGAAAAACTTACCCAAAAATCATAAATAACTGCATAAAAGTGAAATAGATATAATATAAAGGTAGAAATTATTTTTTATAAAAAGTTGAAATTATGAAAATAGTCAAACATTGAACAAAAAAAAAAAAAATTATTACGAAAAACATGATATCAATAAATTAAAACTAAAGAAAATCTATTTAACTTGTATATAAATTCAATACGCCTATCTTTTTTCAAAAACAAATTGACTATACGTTTTCATAAAAAATATTTTTACATCTGATGGTACACAAGAATTGTTTTTCTTAAATAGAAGGGACAGATTTGACTTGCTTTTTTCATGCTCTTTAATACGAAAATGACGAATGCACTTTTTGTCTTTACACATAGAGTATTTAATTTTGGCTTTGGTCTATCAGCTTTTATAATGTCAATTTTGTCTTGAAAACTTCTCTTGCTAATTGGTCTGATCTTTAACTCATGTAAAATAAAACATGTCTCAATATTGCTGCATGCTATTGTTACGAATCTCTGTATATTTGTAAATATTTCGTAGTATTAATTATGTAAAAAGAGAAATTTATGTACATTTCGCAAAAGGCAGTGCAAGAGTTGACTTTACTTTGCTTTCCTGCAATGCGTCTCTTAATGCTGGAAAACGAGTTCTACAGGGATCATGCTGGAAAACGAGTTTTACAAGGGGCAGGCTATTTAACATTATGGTCAATGGCAATCTCGCCAAGTTGGCGACGGTTTTGGAGACTAATTTTGGTCGCCAAGTTTGGCAAGAAATCGCTAAATGTCGCCAAACTTGGCGACCGTTGACATGTTCGGTCCCCATGCACATGTATAGGGCTTTTCGACTACGATCTGGAAAATCTTCCAAATTTCTATCTAATTTCTATTTCTAGAAGATTCACGATTCCTATATAAGGCCGGCCGTGAGTTAGTGAGTTAGTTCTCTCTCAACCAGCATTCAGAGAGCTGTATTGCGAAAGTGAACTGTATTGCATTGTCTTTTGCGTCGATCTTAGCTGTTGTGTATCTAGTTTTTAACTGCTGTTTGAGCTCCATTGTTGTGTAAAGAACTGTATTGAATCTATTAGAACGGGAAGTTCTGAAGTTGTAAAAGAATCTGTGAAGAGTTATGTCGGAATAAATTTCTGCAAGTTTTGATCTGCTTTGGCTTCAAGTCTTTCGAACCCAACCACGCAACCCTATGTTCATAGATGGCAGCATAACGACACAGGACCCAATTGAAAGCAATTCACAAGCTGCTTGCCTTCCAAGTTCTAACAGTGAAATTAAACGATTAAAAAAAGCCCCAAAAAGATTGTTTATAGATGAAGTTAATGTTTAAAAGAACCTTACTCAAGATTTAAATAGAAAAAACAAGATGGCACTGCATAAGAAAACTTGAAACGAAAAAATAATTACGATCGCTATAGGTCGAATCAATGTGGTACCACAAGCAATTTGTGAAATGCTTGTCTGAGCCGATCCAAAAGCTTTGTTGCCACCTGGCGGAAGAATTTAATTTTTATACAGATTAATGGTAATAATTATATTTTACAAATAAGGTAATGTGGACAAATGTTATTTTTAACAGAACATTTTTCGTTTCGAAACAAGTCGAAATACGTTCGCTTTTATTATTTATACAAAATGTTTCCAACATTCATTATTTAAGGCAAACAATGCTTATGTTGCTTCTATGGACGGCACGCCACTGATCAACTGATATATATATTCCAAGTGAAAATACAACTATCGTTGCCGAAATATTGACTTCTTTCTTCTCTTCTTTTTAGCTTCATTGAATTCCCAGTTATTGGAATTTCAAGAAGTATATTGTAAATCCAAAGAAGTTTCTAAAGTAAGTGCTCTTACCCGGTGCCAGTATAATAACCCCAGAAAACAGTCCGATTTCGGAATCGTTCAGTTCCATGCTGTTGATGCTCTGGATGAAGTTGAAAAGCCCCAACATGAATTCGTACTGCAAGAGGAAAGGATCAAAATGCATATAATTCGGTGATATTTAAAACAAAAATAATAATCTTATTCAATTGTACATGTAATGAAGTTGAAAGTGAAATGACGCTTGAAGTATAAACTGCAGGGTTTCAACTCAACATGGTACAGAATGTCTTAGCAACAGAGTTATAAATTTCGAGGAGAGGAACAGTTCACTTAAACGACTCGGAATTACAAAACAGTGTTGGGTGGGAGGTGACATACTGCTGTAGTGTACGCAGAAATCACAAGAAAGGAAAGGATACCACTTAATTAATTACTCGACTGCCATGGAATTTTTGACGATTCCGGTCCACGATTGCAAAGAGAAGCAGCCGGCATTCGGCGTGGAAGATAGTTTTAAAAATTATCACAAAACATAAAAATTTATTTCCTTGTATAAACTTTTTCTTTTTGAATAAACTTTGTATAATTGTATGTTCTGTTGATTTTAGTCAAACCTAATTTTTTATTCTCTTTCCTGACGCCACCTATTCATATTTACACTGTTATACTACGAGTTTCCTCGTAGGTGTACAAATATGGCAAGTAATAAAGGGTCAAGATAACTCGTAGTAGCAACCTACGAGAGATATCTCGACCTAAACAACCTACAAGATATCTCGTAAATGGCAGTCAACGTTTTAAGTGAATATGCGATTTATTACTCAATGAATATTAACAAAAGTAGTATGATCATCTACATACAGGTCAAAGGAGGTGTTTAAATTGCCGTCCACTAGCTGAGATGCCGTCTTTACAGCTACGATAGATGAGTCAGTGTGTGAAATAAAGAGTCTCAGCAAGAACGTTTGGTAATCTCACGCACGGGCAATGTCATCTACCGCACCTGGTAATTTTCCCGAGTTAGCATTGCTATCTGATTCCGAGTCGTCTAAATGTACCCTACCCCTTCTAAAAGTTGGTAAATATGATGCTAAGACAACCTGTATACAATGTGTCAATCATTTTTATCTACATTTTGATACCATTAAGTATATATCTCAAAAAAAGATATTAAATTACGTTTTATAATTTTTAACAATTTTCAAACGACTTAGTGTTGAAAATATCTACTCAAACTACTTCGTTAAAAAAATCTTTGCTAACTCGAAATTTGAGCTGTCAGAATTCAAAAAGTACATGAAAGGGCATTTTTAAAAAATCGGCTTTGATTCGACTCGATTATTCTATTGAATATTTTTTCAACGGAATATTTATAACTTCTTCCTACTAGTGGATAAAAACTTAACTATCTAAACAATTCGCAACTTCTCTGAAAAATAGGATATTTCCACTGAACTAACTAAACTTTAATACAATATGGATAACAAAGGGCCATCCCAAGTAACACAAATCAGCTGGCCAATATCGGCTCGACACTGGCCAATTACAATTTGAACCGGTGTAAACTGGTCGTTGCTATGGATCTTGCCTAATCTCCCCTAGTGCTGGGTAAAATATACTGGAACTTTTGAAATGTTGATGCAGAGTTCTAAAATTTAACTATAGTATTTTAAGAAAGGACGGAAGGGTAAAAATATATTTTGTGATGGTTTTGACATATTTATTTTTTAAAAAAAATCGTGTATACTCGAGTTTCGGCATGGACCGGCCAATCTTTCCAGAACCTGACATTGGCCAATACCGCTAGGCTATCTGTAACTTTTAATTTAAGTCCATGATATCCAATGATCAATTGGAGATCTAAAGCACTCACGTCGAATATGAGCTCAATTTGCTGGCGGGTGAAGTAGGACCCATCAGCAAAAGTGACCACTCCGTCGGGGTGATTGGAAGTCTTCGCCGCTTGGAACACCCACATTTCGAACATGCCCTTTTTGAGCAACTTCAGTTGGTCGTCCTGGCAGATGTCCGCGAACCCAGGGATCTTCTTGACAAATTCCACCATCTTGTGGATGGAAGGGGTGAGGAGGTGGGCGAACTGCTGCCACATCGAGATCTTCTGTTGCTCCTGGCTGTCTGGGGAGCATCCACCGTTGTCGGAGAACTCGCTTATGCTCTGTTAAAAAGATGGGGCGAAATGGATGTTAGTTGAATGGAGATAACTTTCCTCGGGCTGTGAAAGATTAAGTTAAAACAGTTAAAGTGAGATTTAGAAAATTTTCTTGGTCTCAAGGATGTAAGATCATTGTTAGTGTTACTCAGAGAAATCGCTTAAGTTTTGAAAGATGGAACAAAGACATGCTCAGGTCAAAGAAGTGATACAGAAAACTCGTTCTTTGCCTGAAAGATGATGTGGAAGAAATTTTAAGATTCGGGAAACTATCAAGATCTGGTAGATATTGGGAAAGAAATATTTGAAGCTATTCAGAGAACTCATGTAGAATATGCAAAACAATTTGAAAAGTTAAATTAATATTAAAAATTGGTTCGGACTCTGGTTGTAAAACAAAATAAGATGATAAAGTTATTCATGGAATTCTGCAAGAGTCCTAGAAATGTGACACTACTACTAAGATATTGTTTCCGAAAACGGTGTTGAGGTAATGTAAGGCATTCGATAATTAAAATAATATAACATTCCGGAAAATTATAAAAATATGTTACAGTAATGCAGAGAACATACTTAAATTAAAATAAAGACTTTTCCTAAATTTTACAGAGCCGTTTTCTGAAAGATAAAAAACGAAGTAAAAGTGTCACACATGAGATTAAAATATTCATTTTTAGTCAAAATTATTAAGTATAAAAGAAACCCATCTACAATACCATGAAACTTCCCACCACAAAAATTAGGTCTATTAAACTTAAATAAGAGAATAATTTGAAAAGTTTGCATTATGCCTTATAAATGGCGCAAGAAGCTCATTAAAAATTTAATTTAAATCAAAATAATTAAATATCTAATTTAAACAAATTCATAATAAAAAATTTATTTTAACAAAATTGCTATTTTAATCAACTTTTATTTTAATCATATTAATTCAAATTGGTAACTCTAACAGTAACTTCGTACTAACTTATTTCAGTTCATCTTTTTCACCTTAAGAGTATATTGATAGACCGCTTTTTGTTAAAAAAAATTATACTGACGTAAATATTTTTCAATCACTCAATATTCCCAATTCATAACAGTGAAACTTAATACTTGTCGAACAAAACACGGTCCCATGTGGTATTCCAACTCACGAATATGGCGGGCCTCCTGACCATTGTCCTCGTCCGGAGTTCAGTGTAGTCCGAGTTGACGTGGTGAGCCTGTGTTACTGTGAGCGTCAGGTCGTATATTGCCAGCTCCTTGGTCTCGAGGTCCCGGATGAGAATGGACTGGTCAGCTTCGGATTGCGTTACTCGGCTTTCCTCCATGCGTTCGCGGCTACGTTTCGGCACACGGCCGTACCTTACGGCTGAAAGAGGTTGGGAGAAATTAGTGTAAGAGACATTAGTGGTAATATGTTGCTAAGCAGAGAGCTGGGACTGTGAACTTTTTCAGTAAGCCGGGCTTCTGTAAAGCTAAAGTATTCTGAAACATTACTAGAGTTAGTACATGCGATTTATAAAAAAAAAAAAAAAAATGTTTCTTGCAAAATTCTGCCGAAATATCTGGAAATATTTTATTCTCTTTATATTTGCTGTGTAATTATTTCTAAAATTAAATTAAATTTAAGTTTTTTTTTTTTGTTGCATGCAAATATATACAAGAAAGAAATGTTAAAGTATTTTAAAGGTTTGCGAGCTAGAGAGGACACAACTTTTCGTTTGATGCATGTCTGTTTCTATATAAGACTTGCGCATCAACAACAAACTGTCTAATGATTTTTATAACAACGTGCAAAAAATTAAACTCTTTTTAATCATTTTTAATTAGAAATCGTGGCGAAAGTAGCACTTTACAGCGAGGAGTGTGGGAAAGTACTTTTCTCGCACTACGGTAAAAAACTACTTTCGCGCATGTCTCGTGCTCAAATTTTACATAGTTTGGTATAGAAATGATATTTTTAGAAGAGAATCATTCACTGGAGTAGCAAACATTAGTTTGTATATGTATTAAACATATTTGTTACTATTTGAATAAATAACTATTAAAGCAAAAATACAGAGAGACATGTCATTTAAAAGTAATTTTATAAAAAAAATCAAATAAAAAGATTTCGTTAATTTTACGGACGGAAGTCGGATAAAAGTTTTACGTAAATCGGATGTAAGGAAAACGTTTAACAACGTTCCATGGTGAGAAAAGCTGCCAACGTCATTGAGGCTATTTTACCCGACGTTCCTCCTTATTTCAAGGTAATACACATAAGAAAAAAAAGTAGAACGTTTGCATACTTAAGAAAGTAGAGAAGTTTTCCCACTTCGGCCATTTAAAATATATATATTATTCCTCTTAACCTTAGTAGAAAGGAGAGAAACCTTGTTTATTTTTAGTTATTTTAAATCCTTTTAAAAAAAGGGAGTTAAGACAAAATAATCATATAATATTTTCCTGCGAGCATTTTGTTACAAAAATCGTCTGTAAATAATTGTTAATAGTAATGTATTTCTTTTAATTTTCTATTTTATTTGTTAACAGCGATAATACAGATTAGGAAAAGGTGGCATCACCTAAATCAATCGGGAAATTTCAAGTAATTTCAATCACGCGAGATTTGCTAGAAATTTTAGCCGCGACCTTATAAAAGGAATCGAAAAAATAGAATCGAGAGCAGACGATCATTTAATGCTGTTCGGAAAGCATCTGAATTTTTTTTTACTTTCGCGGTGACTGAATTATCGCTTTGTTCAAAGTTGTATGCACAGTAGCTTGTATTGAAGCCTGTAGCGATTGGTCTATTGTTCGAAGAAGTTTTGTGAGCCTTCTAAAGAAGAATAAATTATAATTTTTTTCTAGTAAAAACTGTGTCATTATTTCCTCTGTGAAAATTTCGTAACAATATTATGACTTAAACAAGGCGGTTGATAACAGATTCGGTGAAGGACATCTCAGTAATATTTATAAAGGGGATCCAGTAAAAGATCGTTCGATAAATAAATCCCACGGAAAGTGTCTTTTAATAAGAAGATACGTTTTAAACAGAGCATGAAGGAAAAAAAAAGACTCACAGTCCCTGGACATGCCCACGTCGAGGCATTTCTTGAATCTGCAGAACTGACACCTATTCCTGTTGAGGCGGATGACCAGACACTTCTCGTCCCTCAGGCACCTATACTCGATCTTCTTCTGGATGCTGCGACGGAAGAAGCCCTGAAAATACAAAAGAAACGTCATCAACACACGGCTAACATAATAGTTCCAATGTGCATTAAACTTAGAAGAGATATGTTTACATTAGGGCTTATTTATTATAACGTATTGGGAAATAAAAGCTGGTTTGTTGAGTTTGGTTGATTTTATAGAAAAATAGACAATTTTGGCTATACAGCGGCATATATTTGTAACTTGCGAAATAGTAAATTACTCTGCTGATATAAATATTTAGTTGATGCAAAGGAGTATTTTTATTATTAATTTTAATTTTGCTTGTTTCTGTTTCGTGGAGGGTAAAATCTCTGGAATTGACCCACTTACCGTCATCTAATTGAGCTGCCGATGGCAATGCATTCTTTCAAATTTTGAGAGCAGTCACCAAAAGGCCGCTTTTACACACATTTTACACTGCTGTAAGCGCAAAAGATGAAACATAAAGGATAACAAGTAAAAACTTTGGTTTTATGAGTTAGCTTTTTCGATATGATTAAATCAAATCATTAAAATTAATGTAATTTAGAAATAACAAATAAATTTGGACGAGATTTCAAAAAAAAAATCCTTCAATATTAAATTTATCGTAAGAAAGTGACGTTCTCTAAGCATATTTAAAAAAGTCTTGAAAATGTACGCATACTAATAGGAATATGCAATTATTACTATAAAGTTTGATAAAAAAAAATATCAACAGTAAAATAATTCACTATTGATATTTTGTATTAATCCTGAATCGATAATTGTATCAAACCCTTTTGGAATGAATTTGGAAAAATTAATTAATTTTTTTTTTTTAGTTCGATAAAACAGTTTAGTGTCTAATATAGTTGTTTTGAGAAAATGCAGATGTCGCCACCATCTACAATTCATTCAACATGTAGTTTACAAAAGTACCGATAGATGGCACAACAGTTTGGTAATTTTCCCGCCAATCTCTGAAGCATCCGAATTGTGGATGCAAAGGTAAAATGTACATGGGAAAAAATAATTTTCGAAAACAATTCATCTGCAAAATAAAATACACATGAGAAACCTTTCTTTCATTGCGAAACTTTTCTATGTGTAGTTATAATTTTTTATTATACCTATAAGCTATAATGATTTTGTAAATTGTGTGTTAGAATATAAACATAATGGAAATTAAATAATAATAATAATAATAAACTTGAATGGTTTTATTTAAAAATGCAATGAAATTGCAATGAAAAAGCATTGTGACTTCTCAATACAAGCACTGAATTCTTTCATTAAATTAAAACAAAATTCGCCCCATCCAAAAGTATATTCAAATATATATCCTAAAATTCTAACGATAATTATTTGAATTCAAATGTTAAGCTGGACACATAATAACAACTTGTTACACGCAAGAATAACTTGAATGAATAGAAAAGTAATATCTTATATATTATTTCTGGACGGTGTTTTTTAGTAACTATTCCCTTTCTTCCATTGAACAAACCAAAATTGTTAAATAATGTACCGATTCAAAGGTCAAAGCCTTCGCTTTTGATTCATAGCTAATTTTCTAATTTACAATTGCACATTGTGTTATTTGTTTGAAAATCGAAGAGAAAAAAAAAACTATGTACAGAATTTTTGGCATTTACAGTTGACACCACAAATCACTATAAAAAAGGGGAAATAGCAATTTAAGCAAAATGAGGATACTGCTGAACTTTCAAGAAAGTAAGTCCTCTAAGCAATCTTAATTTTCTAAGAACTAGGGTATTCGTCTAGTCTAATCTAACTATAAATTACCAATGCAACTTGTGAATCTTTTTTTTTAGACTATTTGTTTTAAAGAATAAGTATAAGTATTTAAATAACAATGTAATTCCTTTCGAAGAATTTCTGGAACAAAATTCTATTAGAAAAAAGCATCATCATATAAAATATATAAGAAGAGAAATTATATTTTTTAGAAAGATATTTTTGGATTTCTTCCAGTCATCCAAGAAACCTTAATCAATAAAACCCACCAAAACTTATTCCCAAAATAGTTATTTTCCACCATTCAATAAAAAATGGAATCTTATTCCTTCTTTTAAGAAAAAGACTCAAGCGTAAAATACAAGTCCCTAAACTTCTATTTTCAAACTATGAACAACACAGGGAATAAAGAAATTGCTACAAAAGTTTAGAAAAAATATATAAACAGTATTCAACCGCGAGCTACACTGCTATCAAAGCGAAAGGGCCCAGAGAAAAAAATAAAATACATTTCATCGCGTTGGAAAAAACATCACGAAACCTCCTTCGTCATATCTTTAAAAACATTTTTTTCAGAGTTGAGTTGTAAGGTAGCTTCTTGCTCAGAAAATATTTATCGTCTACCTTTCGCGATTTGCTTTCTACATCAGTTTCTACGTGCCATAAATATAAAAAAACGTTGCTTTTTTATTGTGGATGCATTTATAAAAAAAAAAATTAAGCACAGCGGTTTTGGTCATTGGAATGTGCAGGACGAACCTTCTACTTGGCTCAAGACCCCGCAAAATGCATCAAATGAGCTCGGTTGTATTCTTCAAGAATCTGCTTCAGGAAATGTACCTTTGTGATAACACCAGTTCCTACTTTTGTTGTCTTGTCAGGTGTAGTTGAACTTTTTAGTTTATTGTTTAGGTTCAAAGATTTGGCTTTCTTTTGAAAGAGGTAAACAAGGAACTTTTTAGAATGCATTCTTAACTGTGAATACCCTTTGGCTCTTGCCAGTTGGTACATGAGTCACGTGAGTTCGATGGTTCTGTTGTTTATAATCAGGCAGATTGCAAAGAGAAAGAAATTATACCGAATTTGAACGTATTAATCAATGTAAAAAAATAAGAATTTAAAAATCAATTAATAGGATAAAATAGCAACCGTATTTTTTTCTTTGTTCTTTTTTTTCTGGAAAATAACTTTCATGAATAGTATATTCGAAAAAAACAAACAAAATTCAATATTTCATTATATGCCACTCATTAATACAATAAATATCACTAAAGAGTCAAAACGGGAATAAAAATATTTGGTTTCATTTAGTGGACTTAATGCGCAGCATTATTAAAAGTAGAGCTGCATCAAAAACACTTATGACGTGTTTGTGAGCAATCACAACGCATCGCTGAAAACGAATTTGAATTTTCAAATCATATTAGTCAATCCCAATGCGTGTTATATACTTTCTCGCGCAAAGGAATTAACTCCATTTCGTAGCATTTATCCGGTTTTAAATCAGAATGTTTGTTTCGGAGGGTTATTCATACTTTGAACTTTGAACATTAAAACACTTTTTTAGATCAAATCATAGAATTTTTATTATTTGCAAATATAAAAGTAACTATTTATTTGGACGAGTTACTTTGAACACTTAAAGTAACTTTGATTAAAAATTATTAAACTTTATTTAAAGCATTTTGTGTAGTTTTTATGTCATTGTTTTTGTGATGGACTGATGTGTAAATAATTAATGTTTTGAATAATTAATGTAAATATTACAATTTTCCATTTTTTCCAGCAGTTTATTTAGCAGCAGTAATAGCAATGCCAAACACACGAATAACATTAAGAAACAAAAAAACATTTAAAAGCACCTTATTTTTTGAAATACATATAGCCCCAAACCATTAAAAAAGTTAGTGTATAATTAAGACTAACACTCATGGGCCCCGACAGGGAGATGAAAGGGTGTGAAATAGCACTCCCTCCTCCTCAACTCCACCCCCTGGATTTTGAAAATTAAAAATAATATGATGATAAATGGTAGGATTCACTGGAAACAGAAATATTATACAGGTTTTAAATATGCAATGAATCAGAAATTTTAATTAATCATTAATTAATAAATTGTTCAATCATGAATCATTAATTAAAATTTCATTAAGGTATCCAGTTACAAAATAAAGGTCCAAACAAAAGAATTAACCACTTTGCATACCCCTGAAAATAATTCTTCCGGCGTCTATTGTAACAGTTGAATGTGGAAATGAAGCTGCCAATTTCATATCCCTTAAATTAAACTATACTTCATCCTATACTTAATTAATCCATAACAACAAAACCTTTAATTATCCTCACTATTCACTTACTAAACCTCTGTTTCCACGTATTACATAAAAACATAATTGTGTTTTAATGTAAGATTATGCTCACAGTAGGACAGTTATTTTTCAAGCAGATTATCTTCCAACCATAACACGTTTCAACCTAGTTAACTTCTGTGTCGAAGTAGTTAACAGATATTTTCTATGTAGGAAGCCAAATTACGAAAATTCTTTGCCTCTCGGCAACTACACAAATATTTAAATGCAAAATTAAATTGGGAAATATTATATTCCTTCTTAAATTTTTTATTAAACTGTCAACAAATGGAAAAAATGCATTAAAGCATTTTATTTACGTAAATAATAATTATTAATAGTTAACAAAATAAATAAATTAAATATAGTGTGAAATAATTTATTGATTTCAATTACTTGGTATTTTTATTTAGAGGAAAATTTGTCCTAATGGTGTTAAACTGAAAACATAATGAGACCCCTTTTTGTGCATCATGCAAAATTCATTTATTTCATAATTACTAATTTTTCTTAAATTTTTGACTGTGCAGACGCATATTCCACGAAAATATGCTGTCATATAACAGATGTTCTTTAAGTGAAAAATTTTTTACTCAAACAAATCTAACGGAATAAATTTAAAAATATGTAATCTAATTGAATACAAAGCTACCCTCATTAAGAAAAATTTAATTACACGAAAATTGTAAATATAATTTAATGCTAATGAACCTTATCTGAGAATAACCAGGAATAACACCGCATTGTAATAAGCATCATTAATCTCAAAGTTCCGTTGCCAACAAAGAATAAAATTAATCTAATAAAATTTAAACAAATAAATCCCGAGGCCTTCATTACAGAAATATAATAATTTTAACACCTCTTGTTTGCGAAATATTGTTTAGGTTAATTTTATTTTTCGTTGCCTATGATTGGTTGCAGGTATTAGTTTTCTGAAAGAGTGGAAGAGTGCAATTATTAACGCCTGGAGATGTTCCAAATTGAAAAATGTTTGTCGGAATAACAAAGAAAGAAAAACACGATTAATTACGCTTTCGCAATGGCAGCCATGTTTTTTTAGAAAATCGGTTTTTAGGTCGACGGGTTACCACCTTTTAAAGATAATGCATCTTAAGTTATGAACATCTGAGTAGCATCGAGCATGTTGTGATTATTTTATCATTTATCCACAGCGCTTCACAACGCTTAATTCTAGTCCAGTTATTTCCCATAATAAGTTACTTAATTGGAAATGAACTACTTTTATATAAGTTTGCAAATCAATTTAATTTTTAAAGCAGAATAATTCTAACTTCATTCAATATGTTCTAGTGTATATTGGAAAGACATTTATTTTATTGACAAGAACTACATTTTAAATTAGTTGCTTAGAAATTCTTATTTTTGCATAGTTTAAATTAAGTTTCACCAGTTTTTAATGATCAAATAATATTCAATAAAAATAATATAACACATACGTTTTATAGTACCGAAATTTCACTAAAATCTTTCGTTTAAAATCCCTAAAATAAACAAAAGATTTTCAAAAATTAAAAAAAAAATTCCATCCTCCCTTAAAAATTAGAAACAAATAATGCAATTATCTCAAATCTTTACCAAGAAAAATTTGAACTCTTTTTAAATTAAAAGTTCTTTGGATAATACCGTATCTTAGAAAGAAAAAGAAATCAAGAATCTCACAATATTAAAAACTAGGGGTGTGGAACATTGCACAACTTTCACTTACACTATAATATTGACGTGAATTTGTGTCATCTAACGTATTTATATTTTCATCGTTCATTTAGTAGAAATGGACAGTTTGGCAAAATTTTATGTGTGATAAAATTCTTACATTATCTTTTCTTGTAAGTGAAACTGGGCAAAGAAGAACAAACGATCGTTGATGAGGTATGCTCAAGGAAAGAGAACTCTGTGTTAAAGGCATTCGTTTTCCAACTTTTTGCGCCATTAAAGCATTTTTATGGGAATTTCGGAGGTGGGGATGTTTAGAACACCTTAAGAGGCATTACCACAGAGATTTTGAACAAAATTGTTAGAGCCGTTTTTTAGCAATTACTGAAAAACATGATTTTTTCAATGGCAGCTACCGTATGCACATGCGCGATATTGACTTAAACCTTAATGGTAGGTACTTGGGCCATCACTAACCCTCACACCAAATTTGAACATCATAGGTCAATTTGTTCGGGAGTTATGCTGACCACATATACACATACACAGACAGACATTTTTTTCTAGATCACTTTTTTGAAATCAGGATATTCCAAAACGTGGAGAAATGCAATTTTTTTTTTAATTTTTTTTTTTTTTATCGAATGCTATACTTACATTACCCTATGCATACATATGTAATTGAAAGTAAAAAAGTAAAGATTCAAATTTGGTCCATTGCGTGATGGCACCATTTCTTCACTTATATCTCTGAAATTTAAAAACATAAATCGTAAACTATCTGTAATTGTGCAAGTGCCGCCTAGAATTTAAAAATTGTAATTAGTTTTTGAAATCAATTTTTAAATTTGAAAATTTCTAATGGCGTAAGCTATTCTTATTGGATCATTAATTGGAAGGGGTTGAAAATGATAAAAAAAAAATAAAAAAATAAGAAGATATCTCTGAAATTTTAACGCAAGTAGTTTCCTTCTCAACTTGGTCATACGGTGACAGAATTTTGAAATTTTAATTATTTTTTTTAATTCATTTTTTAAACTATGGTGTAATGTAAAACCTATGAGAAGCAGAATTTTGATTTGTGTATTTGTCGCTGAGAAGTAGCTCATAGCGAACAGCTATTTGAATGACACTGAAATGCTGTTTCTATGGGATCAATAATTGAAGGACGTTGCAAATGCTAAAAGAATATTCGGATATCTCTAAGATTTTTAATAAAAGTGTAGTTTTTTACCTCTTATTTACCATTAGACAGCTAGAATGTTAGAATTTTAATTAAGTCCTTATTTATTATAGACTAAAGTTATAACGTTAAAATCAATAAATCTCAATGTAGAATTTTCACATTGTTAAGAAATATATATTTCTTTACATAGAAACAAAATTTGGTCATAGAATTTTAATTCTTTCAGATTATGTAAAATTCATAATAAATTAATGTTTCGAAATTAAATTTTAACAGTGTCATTCAAGAGACATCTTTATTTTTATAACCTATCTCCTCTACGCTTAACGAAGCTCATGACGTCAGACAAAAAGGTCGGGAGATAGGAGTTGTTTTTAATGCAGCTGGAATGTGCATAAAAACCAGTTGACAAGTTTTTGTTACAGTATTTTAATTTATACAGCGTTTGCAAAACAAAGTTTTCCTTTACAACAGTTTTCCTGGGTACAAATCAACACTGTTCCATCAAAATTAATTGAAATACAACGCACAATTTTTTTTTTTTTTTTTTTGATTTTGTACCAGATTAAAGGGACTATCTGGTGAGGAAAACCAGAGAATATACTAACAATTGGTTATTTTAATGGTTATAACTAAGGTATTCTAAGGATTGAGAACTATTTGCATATTAGAAAGCGGGTTCGAAAAGTATTAAGTGTAATGGAAAGAAATTTTTATCTAAATGTTTAAAATAGATTGTATCAAAACAGATTTTATAACATAACTATCTATCCCTACAAGAGTTTTATAAAAATTAAAATTCTGTAGCTTTAAATAAAGTATCCGTTAAGTAACACCCATTAATAACAAATATTTATGATTGCTTGCATTATGTTCCTATTCTTTTCTCTTTTTTTTTTTTTTTTTCCTTTTACACTAACAATATACCTCTAATAGCAAAAGAAAAAAAATCTCAACTGCCCCAGAATGTTGGGATAGAAGTTCGAAATTTTTTTATAAGGCTGTTAGCCACATACAAATGAGCTTTACAAGAGTTAAATCTGATTTAAAGAATCTTAAGACTTATAATGCTTCAACACGGCCCTGGTATGAGCAGTATGGACTTTCAATAACGTAGTCTAGTTGTTGATAAAACTATATTTTTAATTTCTCTTCTTTTTTTAATCTTCAAAAACAATTCTAAAACAATATGGTTGACTCCAAATTAACAACGTAATTTTAAATAAATGAAAACAAAAACACAAAATTCTTGAATTTCAATTTACTTAAAGGGTCAATAAAACACAATCCAAGGAATTTTCGCATTCCTTAAAAATATAATACTTAAATCAAAAACACTTTCAAATTAAAATTCCAAACTATTTTCAATTCCTGTTCAAACACAATCTAAAACGAAATGCAATTTAATAATCCCTCCAAGTTATCAAACAAAGCCTCTAGTTACGCAATGCAACTTCCTAATCAACCTGCTTTGAGGTTATGGACCAAAGAGAGCACAGTTACTCAGTTATGAATTGGTTAGAGACAACAAAAACGTATTTGACAAAGTGTTTCGTCACCAGTCCCATCAACTTTTTCCAAGAAGGTAAATTAGGTGAAATTCTCTTGTATGAACAAATAATTACTCTGTGAGAAAATATATCTTCCATTGGAATAAGACCAGAAATACAGAGGAGACGTCAATCAAGTCAAAGTATGACCACAGGCCGGTTCTAATTGGGTCGAAAGTTCAGAAAGGCTTCTCTGTTTTTAGGAATACCTATTTGATTTCGACCCCATCGCTCCCTATTTAGTCAAAGTCGGTTTGATATGGATTGAGTTCAACTGTATGGATTTCCCATTTCCAAAGCAAATCGTTCATGAAAATTGCTTACAAAGTGAATTGTAAAGATTTTTTACGGCTCAATAATTTTTAACTTGATGCGAAATGTAACGAATTTGATTGCAACTGTATCTGTCAATTAAAGATAGCTATCACATGTTTCTAATGTGGTGCATCACATCCAGATACAAAGCATGTACTATTTGGCAGGGTTGGAACCACGGTTTAAACCAAATGATTTTTTTCTCAAAAAAATAATTTGTTTTTTAAAGAATAATTTAATTTTTAATTTTTTTATTATTTATAATTAGATTTTTCAAATTATTTGTTGCTGTAAATAACTTTTTTAAAACAAATCTTATAATGAAAGACTATTGAAGTTTTTTATAAGTATCAAAAATAAATTTTTATATTAATTTAATGGATTTGTTAATGTTTTATAATTATTCAAAATTATTAATTAAAATTAAATTATGGGCTGCATTTTAAATTTGTTTCTGAAGTAGAGGTTTTGTGCTGTAATAACTTATTTCCTTAACTAAACCTTAAAAATATCCTTTTGTACACTTTTAGAGGAATCTAAGAGCAATATTCCATGTATTATGCAGGAAACAATTACTATTGAATTATATTGTATACATTGAATTTAAAAAAAAATGTATTTAAATATAATAATAAAATTTAATATGATCTGAATGTCTACATAAGTAGCAATTGTTTATTTAATTAGTTTAAATTATTTTCAGAAGGAATGTTATTTGTTATTTGAACGTTAATTATTCTAGTTAATGTCAAACTTTATTAATAAATATGTATACATGTAATTAAAAAAGGATTTAAAAAAAAAAAAAAAAAAAAAAAAAACGGTTCAAATAAATAAAAAAAAAAGTGGGGTTTTTTTTTTTTGGGGGGGGGGAGGGTTACAAAAAAAAAACCTGTTTATTTTCCAACCCTACTATTTGAGAATTATTATTGTTTGAAATTGGCGACACAGTATAAAAATCAGACAATTTGTACTTTATTTTATATAGAAGTGTCGTTAAGTTGGCTATTTTGGCGACAAATAACAAGAAAACTTTTCACCGAATATCCGAGTTTTAATCAGTTATCTCTCACTGTAACCATAATTTGAACTTCTCATATAGTTATTAATGAAACACTCTTCCAGTCTAATTTAAAGCCCTTTCGGTTAAATTTTTATTCAATCCTATTTATTTTCTCAAAAACTTCCAACTGATATATAACACTATGTATGTAAGAATTTTTGAATAGATGCTCATCTCGATGAAACCTTCCATTTTACGCATAGCACTTCTATTGTTTTATCTAAGAATTCTGACCTTAGCTGAAAAGAGACATCTTTTTAAGAAGCTGAAAATGACAAGGACGGAAGTTCAGAAATAAATTACGAAAATTAGTTCATGTGGTATTTTTTTTTCCCCCAATGCAAATTTTTTATTAAAAAATATAAATTTAATAAAATTACAAAAAATGATTTTCAGATCCAAATAAGAATGGAGTGGCAAACAAACTACAAACACCGCCTGAAAATGGTTTTTAATATAAATACATTCCTGGAAAAGATATCAATGTCAAATCAGTGAAAATAAATGCCAATCTAAAATCAGCAAATATTTTAAGAGATTCAAATTTAATTAAAACAATGCCATTTACAAGATTGCCATAAACTCAATTACAAAAACGGTAAGAAAGTCCATTCAAAGTGTAATTGTTTTCTAAACGAATATTTAATTTCGAATTTTAATAAATAAAAAATCTTACATTTCTTAACAGATTCCAAATGGCAAAAAATATAAAACATGGTGTGAACAATAATGAGAAAATTTTCCTCAAAATTTATATACAAGAAATATTAATTTGGAAAACAAAATGTAACTTGAAAATAACAGTAAAAAATTAGTAACATTTCTTTAAAATATGTACTATTAAAGCTACTTTTTAAAAACAAATAAAATATACACATATTGTTTATGGATAAATCGCTAGCAGGCGATTTATTTTCGACCCTCAAAATTTTGAATTCATGCATGGCGACGTCAGTCAATAAAAGGGATTTTATTCAAGAGAGAAAATAAAAGGGATTTTGTAATTTGCTGTGGGATTATAAAATTTAAATTTGTTTTTAAAAATGTATTGTGATTGATCATAAGGAGGTTACAAGTGTTGCCAATCGCTGAAACTCCGCCCAAATTAAAGCCTCGCTTAAGATCCACATATTTGGTTCAATTATAAATTTACTTCTAAAATATATTTTTTCTTAAGTAATAATTTTAACGCACATCTTTCTTTGAATGTTGACATCATCCTTTATCAGATGAATCGCTTGTTCGTTCTCAATGCTTTCTTCTCGGAAAGTGAAAGCCTATTTCTCGCAGATGATCTCGTCTCTCACTGGGTCACGTGCCTAGGTCAATCTCAAAGCGTGAATTAAAATCTCTCTCCCCTTCAAGCGACGAGTTGACCCACAACGCACCATATTTAGAATTACCTCACACATATCATTATTCATTCTGTAGACCTCACTTTTTTTTAATATGCAAATCTTAATTTTTTATTTCACGTTTCGAAAGCGTCATTTTACACACGAAGAACAACTTAAAGAGACATAACTTAAGGACGTTTAGTTGTTTTCTTACAATAAATCACCGTTCTATGGAATTCTGCTTCAGAATCAAGTGAAAGAAACTATATGAAATTTTCCAAGTAATCTCTCACATAGGAAGTAGAAAATAAAAAAATAGGGTCTTCTACCCCCCTTAGGAATAAATTATTTAATGCTAATACGTGTTTTCAACACAAATTTTTAAATGTATATATTTTAAATGTATATATTTTAAATGTTTTTATTATTTTCGAACTGTACTCCACTCTGTGTCTGTAAAACTGTTTATAAATAATTTTAGATCATAAATTACTTATGGCCACTTTCCACTTCATAAGAAAATTTATCGCTTTCAATGATTGGAATTTATGTTCACGGAAAAATAAAACGCGCATTGTGATTGTGATTAGCAATGGAATTTGAAAATTCCAATTCGCTTTTAAAGGCGTGTTATGATTGGTCAATGTTGATGCTCAACGGAAACACAGAAGACGGTTGCTACTTAATTTTTAAATAGTATAGCCCGATTAGTTAAATTTAACAAGTTCCAATTTATAACACATTTTTGTTTCAAAATAATTTAAAGTATTTTTATACTCGGAATATTTTCTACAAATGACAGAAATATACTCTTATTAAATTATTTTTTTAAGCCAAAACACAGTTTCGTTGCAAAATTATAAATGTATTTTTAATTTTATGATGTTTTTAATTTATTTGGATTTTATTTCATTCTTCCTTTTCAAAACTGATTACACTCTGAATTTCCGTTATTTTTTATTTTTTTATTTTTTTTATAATAGCTCTATCAGTTAAATTCAATAAGTTCAAAGTTCAAATATTTCTATTAAAAAAAAATTTCACACTGCCAAAATAAATTTTTGGGTGACAACGAGTTTTTTATGCAATTATAAAAACATGCATTTCAATTGTGAATTTTTATCCCTTTGAAACCTATTTTATTTTAATTCTGTAAAACTGCTTACACTGTGAAGGTTGTTGCATGAGGGAAAGACAAATGCGGTTCCCGTTTAATTTTCTGACTCGAATGGAGATCGTTTCGAGCAATTTATTGAGTTCTTATCAATACAACTATATTTCATTCATATTAAATTAAGTTCTTAAATCCAACTGATTCATTGACCTCTTTATTTTATTACTTTTAGTACAAACATCAAAAATTTCGATTTCGATGTTTTCTTTGCTCATAACTCAAGACCATGAAAAATGCGAAAGTTTCAACTCAATTTTTACAATATCGTCAAAATGAGAATGAAATTACATTTAACTTAAAAAATATATATTCAATTAAGAATATTTAAAAGTCCTTTCCAAACTAAACTTGTTGTTTGTTCTAAAACTCTTTCATGACAAAACAGTTCTTCTATTTATTCTCTGAATCGTCCATTAGTGTGCCGAAAAAGTCGGCGAACCAAATAATTTTACGGTTATGATATGGCAACGAAAATTATACGATCAATAGCATTTCCCTCTAAACAAAAAAAAAATTCTGACGGGAAACATCTAACTACAGTAATTTTCTCCCGCCATTTTCATTATTCTTGTTTTCGCTCAAGTTTTCGGCTTGTTTGGGAATTGATGTTTTTCTCTGCCTCTCGTTTTTATTGAGTGGAACAAAAAGTGTGTTTGGCCTCGTTTCGCTGTGCTCAATTTCGTGACGTCATGACGGCGAAAAATGGAACGGACGCATTAACCGGTGCACGTGAGAGATTCAGGCCATGTCGCCAAAAGCGAAAGTGTTGGAGAAAGTAAAAGTGGTCACGTGAGAGAGAGAGAGAGAAAAAAGAAGGAATTGAAACTTTCATTTTGAAGGGTTGCCGGCTTTCCTTCATGCGAGTTTAGCAGCCAATATTTTGAATGTTATTTTACTCTGACTAAATACTATTTAGTTTATTTCGTTCTGAATAAATAATTTTATATCAAAATTTAATTTCACGTGTCCTACGCACGACACTATATGAAGTGTGGAATGGGTCTAACATTACCGTCTTCAAGCAAAACTAGTGACCATTCGCATAAATATGTTTTAAATTAAATTAGAATTTTCAAATTCAATTAGCCAATCACAAACCCTTATTTCCTTTTCTTTTTTTACCGTTAGGCAATCAAATGTCTGTGATATCGTCATGCATAAAGCTTTTTGGAAATAGTAATCAGAAGAATGAAACTGTTATTTTTATAGAATTCTGAGACATGGACGTCTCCAGTGGCTCGGCGATTAAAGGCACCGAACTCATGAGCGGTAGGTCATGGATACGGCTCTGGGTTGGCGCAAATTTGTATGGACAATTATAGGGATTGGTACACAATAAAAAAAACGTGACCTCAATACCCTCACGTTAGTGCGGCGGGTTTAGAGAGAGAAGTACGCTCGATAAGGTTTCGACCTTTTCAGCTTATCGAAGTTCAAAATTACGAGGCTTATTCGGCTGCGGTAGATACTTCATAGTGAAAGAAATAGACAAGCGGAACCGTGCAAATTTTACTAAACTAAACTAACATAGACATGAATATTAAATTAGTATGGGCAGAAAAAATTCCCTATTAACTGGAATAATAAATAGGTTACAAGCCGAGTACTATTTGGTCACTTTTTAAAATTTGTAAAAGGACTCTTACTCTTTGGCTTCTAAAAATTTAATTTAAATTTAGCGTAATTGTAATTAAACACTAAGCAGAGAGATAATTGCAACGGTTTCAAATTTACGGGAATAAAATCTTGATGATTATCACAATTTTAACAATAAATTTCATGTTCAAAACGTCCATGCTGAATTTTACCAAAACAAATAAATTTCAAAGCTAACCGAATCTAAAGGTGGTTTACCAAATGTGTGTATGTCAATTAACCAACAGAAACCACTGCTCTCAAAATGTAACTTTTGGGTAATTCATAAGAAGTTACTGCTCTGCCAACAGATGAAGCCAATTGAATTGACGTCGTACTATACCACATCTGCATAATAAGTTTCCCTTGGTTACCAACAGACGCCAACTAGTTTTAGAGAGGAGTTGCTAATATAGATCTCTATGGTGGTTATTCCTTTTACAGCTTGAAGTCAATAGCGTAAAGTACATTTTCCAAAAGTTGTCGTTAGAAATTAGCGCAGAAACGGAATTTTTTGCAACGAAAATACAAAAAGTCAATTTTACGCCAAATCAATGAACAATAACCATGAGCTAACAACTAAATAGCCAGAACGTTGTGAACATTTTATTCGCCACAAACTTTTAAAACGAAAAACCCACTAAAAAGGAGTCACGTTATCAAGTGGGTCATGATTTCTCAGTCAAACAGCAAAATCCTACTTTCTTTCAAATATGGACCAGAAGCAAATCAAGAGCATTAGGGGTAATTCTATTACCTGAAGCAACGAAGGGAAAGAATAGACCTAATTAATCGGAAACACAGAATAGACATCTGCATTACTGGAACGAAACTGGTGAAAAAAGGGGAACAAAAAAACAAATTATTACTTTGTGAATTGACAGAATGAGAAATGCGGACCATTAATTTTAGTATCACTTTTCTATTACTTTTCAAACGTCAATTCAGGTTTAGAATTGTTCGTTTATCTCTGGCCTATAATGCTAATGTTTCATATTACCAAGCCCGGTATATACCGAAATATAGGTTCAAAATTAATAAAAAAATTTACCACGTTTGCAGAAATACCATATAAACTGATACAGACGAACTTTAGCAAATAAATGTACCCATACCATAGAGCACATATCTGAAGATTCTAGATTTTTTTTTTTAAAGTAATTTAGATATTTTAAGTAATGAAGATTTAAGTAATTTCTTACGTCTGCGCCAAGAAAGGAAGCTAGAATTCTGGAAATAGATGAGAAATATAGATTTACCGTTTTGAAATGCTGCACCGTAACTGAAGAATGCCAGCAAAAAATGTGCACTTGCGACAACAGTGTGACCAGAAAATGACTGTGAGAGTAAGTGACAAGCGTAGACTGGAAAAAATCATTTTACGTAATAAAGGTGAAACACTGGATATCCGAATTCAATGCTGTATCAAACTGCTTGTGTTGCAAACTTGCTGTGCAGATTCAATGTGTCATCAAACATCAATGTAAGGATTGCAAAACGCTTCGTCCACGTTATGGATTTTGTCTAGTACTTACCCTTGATTACTACTGAAGAAAAATATTATGGTACCCGGATTTGATGCCACTTTAGTGTATAAAACGCTTATAAACTAAATTTTTAAGACAACGTCTATTTTTACTATTAGCATTAAATAATCAGTTTCTTTATAATTAATTTTCTGTTTTTTCAGTGTCATAATTAGTGGAAGATATCTACAAAACCAGTCGTTATTTTTATTTCATTTTCGAATTTAAGAGTTTTATTATCAAAATTGCAGTATTAAAATCGACTATAATACTGCTATTAAAATTATAGAAACAATTTATGTTGATGGAATATTTTTACGAATACCGGGGTAAAAATACTATTTTGGGAGTATAGTATAAATTGAAGATAAAGTTAAAAACGTGATAAAATGTTAACGAAGAATGAAAATGAATGCAAGTTTTTTTTTTCTTCCCCCAATTATGAATTTTTGTATTAGAATTGCATACATAAACTGATAGCAATTTTCAGTACCCAATGCCACAAAATAACAGGACCATAAAGTGATTTTCATAGAATCTTATTAATATATTTAACAACGCTTAATCATTGCATGGCAGTTATTAATTTTATGCAGTAATTACTTCCGAAAATTTCTTTTAGATGTGAAAAGAGTAGACTCAAGTATTTCGGTAAAGTATCCAAAAATCAATATTCCACCTTTCAAAATATCTATTTCTTAAAATAAAGTCATGAATTTCATATTATATTAAATTATTATAAATATTAGTACTTAAATAACGAACATAAATTCTTAAATAACGAACATTAATTCTTAAATAACGAAAATTAATTCTTAAATAGTAAATAATACTATTGCATTTCTCATCGTCAAATAAAAAAGTAACAAAATTACCTGATCAAAAAATAAAATTTCTGCGACGTTAGAATATTTTAAACCTTTCATGACGAAATAAGGAGAACACAATAAATGTAATGCTTTTTAAATGAAATTAAAGAATCACAATCATGAATAAAAATTACTTTATAATTAAAAGACAACACTTTTTAAAGCATGCCGTCTTGCAACAGACTATAGTTAGGTAATTCAAGAGTAATATTACATTAAAGAAAATGGAAGTACAAACACTATTGTCGTTTAAAAGATAATGGCTTCTAAAGAATGACAAATATTAATTATCTAAATAGGGATTGAAAAATAAATGAATCATTGCGAATGGAGAGCAATTACTATTATTTAATTGAATTATAAAAAAAGGAGAACTAATAAATGATATGAACGTTATAACTATAACAATTCTAGAGAAAGGAATTTTTTTACAATTCTCCATCGCGTCCATTGTGAAATGTTCTGAATCTCAGCATGGAACATAATTTTCTTTGTTTAGAATAGAAAACGAAAGAGCAGGTGGGTAGAATTAAAGTAATCCGTGGAATTTTCCTTATGTCATAATATCTGACCTCATGAACAATCGAATATTTACATAACTTCTAGGTTTTATATTGAATACGCAAAACAAATAAATCAAGTGCGTGGTTTTTTTTTTTACGTTATTTCTGTGTGTTATGTGAAGTCATGAAAATGTTACTTGAAGTTTATTTTAACACTTTCAAAAACATATCATGCCTCTTGGCGACATTTTGTAGAAGTAACTATTGGGAAGTCTGTCATTTTTGGCGCACACGAATATCGCTAAGACAGACGTCACCTATTAAAAATATCGTCTTTTTAGACTAAAACAGATCAATTTGTCAAAGCGAGAAAAAAAAAAAGAAGAAAAAAAAAAGAGAGAAAAAAAAAGGAAGGAAGTGCTCATTCAACAAGAGCTGAGTGCTTTTGAATCATTTACCACACATTCCTTTTAGAGGTTTGTGATACATCGATAGAACGATATTTTTATCAATATTTAAAAAAAATATATACCGATAGTAAAAATATCGATACAAGTCATCGATATATCGATATTTTCAAATATTTTTAGTTTTTTTATGATTGTTTTGTAGTTCCACGTGTTTTATTCCCTTTTCAAAAACTTCATAACTAAAGTTGAGACTTGGCTGAGAGACAGTTATAATGGCACCCTAACTAATAAGAAAACATAATTTAATGAGAAGATAAGATATATAGTCAAAGATAAGATAGTAGTCATTTACAAAGAGCCGTTTCTGTTGCCAGCGTGTGTCTGGGATTTTCATCTAATTTTAAATGTTAAAAACATCTCTATCAGCAAAATATACGATAAATTACTTTTCAAAATTTCTTCTTTAAAAATAAATGTGAATTTATGCATTGATATTCAAATGCATTTTATTTATTCTGATTGATAATATAATTTATTTATAAAACAATTTTTCAATTTTTATAATCTATTTATTAAAACAATTTTGGTGTGAATTCATGAAAGGTAGAAATTTGCTCCGAAAAACTTCGTTTCTGGCAAAATTGAAAATTAAAAAAAAAAAAAAAATGTATCGATAAGTCGATATTTTTTCTATGCAATGATATAGTATCGATATTTATTTTGCTCGATATTACCGACCTCTAATTCATTTCAGTAGTAAAATTAAAGGTTTTACTAATCAAAGTGACTACTCTTCCAAACATACTCAACAGGGATTTGAGACCAAAAGTGGAGGCAGAACATTTTCACTCTAAACCTAAACCAACGATGATCTACATCCAAATAAAAATTCGCCCAGACGGTGATCACTAGTTCAATCTGTCAACCTCCCCACACAATCAAATGACGCAACAACAAAAATCTACGCCAAACGAAAACGAAAGTAGAAAAAGAGAGAGAGAAAGAGCATCTGCCTTTTCAATAACCTGCCCATCCGAACGTAATCCATTTTCCCCTTTCTCTTTCGAAACCTTTACTTCCACTGAAAGGCGACTTCGTTTTTATTTATTTTTTATCCGTTTATTATTTCCCCCACCGAATGGATTCGTCTCTGATTATTAACCATCGCGTGCTGGCTACAATGGAACTAGCGAAAAAGCATCTTCCATTCTAAAAAGGCTGACCCTTATTTTTTTTCCTTTTTTCCCCCCCCCCCCCCAATTTTTTTTATCGTTTGTTTGCAGAAGTGACCCCTTTTTCTACCTTGTTTTGAAATGATTACAATGTAGATGAAAAGAACATTACCAGTCGCATCATACGTTGGATAGATGTTGTTTGCTCATGTTGTTACCGACGTTTGTTGTGCAACTGATTGAGGATGTTCGATTATTCGAATTGGTTCGTGACGAATCTTTTCGGGATTAACAGGGATCAAAAAAATAAATTAATAGTAATTGGGAAAATGGAATAAAAACACAATATTATTTTATTAATTTGTTTGGTTATTTATGAAAAAAAATTTATGTTAAATTATACTACCCACAATTTAAAATGAGACAATTGTTTTAGTGTTTTAAAAAAAGTCCTCAGGCTTGTCAAAGAATACATGTAATATTTTAAATGAATTGTACAAATTAATCAATGTTTTAAAAATGTTTAATTATTCATGTAGGAACCGAATCTTATAAAACACAAAGAAAAGAAAGAAAAAAAAAATCACGCGAAACTTGGTACATTTTGGGAATTAATACAAAGAAAATAGTTGTTTCATTTAGTAAGTCCGAATTGGATAAGTTTTTACTAAAGTCACTATTTATAATTCATGCAATTTTTTTTATCATTATTATAATATGCATTAAAAATTTTAAGTAAAATTTCTCAGATGTGGAAACGATTGTTTTTTTGAAAAATTATTATTGAATCCGAGAATAAGTATGAAATTAAAACAAACTAAAAGCTTATCTCAACATACTTAAAACGAAAAAAATCTCAGTAAATTTTAGATAAACCAGAAAAAAGTTGCCATCTAGAAAAAAACTAAATGCAAAATTTCGAATATTTTGCTTTGGTGATTTACTAAATTAACATAAACTCGTTTTTACTGTACTTAACAAAAGCATTTATTTTTTCTATATTTGTAAAAATAAAAAAAATTACTAAATAAATTAGATTGATATCAAAAAAAAATATTGTTAATTTTTTCAACAAATGAATACAATCTATTTAAACCCATGAATTTTAAACGTCATAAAAAAGCATCTCGCTTAGAAAAAAAAAATACAAAATACAAAGAGTTCTTTAACTAAATAGAAAGATTAAACTTTGTAGCGAACTTTCTCACGTAACTGAACAATGTAATTTTATTATCATAATAACACACAATACAGATAATCATAAAATAAATTGTCGTAAACACACAACAGTCACTAAAAACGGTCGTAAAACTAGATTTAAAACGAGCTTATCAGAGCTCAGTTATGGACTAAGCTTGGAGTATTGGACTTGATTTCAAGCAGTTATTGGGTGTTAGGTAATAATTCAAAAGAGATTTTACCTAATTCCTAGTTGATAAAATTTTAAATTGCGCTGAACTCGTTTAACTCATTTTGAAAGAAAGTATGTTGTATATTCGATGTATAAAAACAAACACACGTCTCACTTTAAGTTAACTTATTTTTTCAATCAATGCATCAAAAAATTATCTTTTATTTCCGGATCTTTATATTTTATGTTTTATTAAATTGTAAAATAATACTTTTTTTCTTTTATTTGCCATTTCTTATAACATTGAATTTTCAAGTTTTGAAATAGCTTAGTGCACTTTTTTCAAATTATATGGTATACGCTATTTTAATTTTCTTTTAAGATAATAAAACACGCTTATCCCTATAAAGAGGACAAACCTTTTTTCATTAAAATCATCGATCATTAGTCTTGGAAAATTTTTACCAAGATGAAGAAGGGAAAAATACAAAAAAAAAACTAAAACACGCTTTCTTAAAAAAAAGTTTTTCATTGATCAGGAAATTAATGTCACGTTTAAAAAAAAAAAAAAAAAAAAAAAAAAAAAGTTCAATAATTGTCTTTTTTATACAGAAAAAAATGAAATCTAAACTTATATAATTGAAAAACAACCTTGAATATATAAAATAAAATACCTCTTAACAATTTTTTCATTAACCAATGTTTTGTTGATTTTGATTTAAATCACTCCATGTGACATGTGATATTTCCGAGAATTTCTTAAAGCACTTTCAACAAAATGCCAAAATAGTCCTGAATTAAATAGTTAAACCTCGTTAACGCGAAATCGCTTAACATGAACTCAAAAACATACTCAAAACTTAACGTTAATTTATCCGTTTAACATAAAATTCGGTTAACGTGAACAATTTTGGTGGCCCATCGACTTAAAGTTCATTACATGAAAAGGTATTAGACAAAGGTTCCGGGAAGTCTTACTGTAATCAAAAACATATTTTGCCCAGAAAAGTAAGCTTAAAATATTAATAAAAAGTAATGCATCAATCAATAAATAACTAATATTACAGTTTCAAAACTTTTAGAGATGGTTTCAAAAAACTTTATTCTTCGTTACTTCTCAATTTCATTTATTATCCATTATAATCTATATTTGTAATTTATTAGAAAATAAGAATAATAAATTATTAATTTATTTATATAGTGTAAGTTATTAAAAAGGTAAACTTTAAACCAAAAGTAAATTTGATAGAGATGCTTTTGAAACACTTAATTCCTCGTCTCTTCTCAATTTTATTTATAATACGACATAGTCTATGCACAAATTGAAATTTATTAATGAATGAAAACATGAAATTTTTTAATTTTAAAAGGTATATGTTATTATATAAGATATATATAGGTACTTTATATTAAAAATAAATTTATAAGTTTTGTAAAGATGCTTTTGTCTTCATTCATCATCACTTCTCAATTTTCATCCCATTATGATTTATATAGTATATACCTATTTGTTCGTATATAATATTATTGTTTTATTATCCTACTTAGTATGATGCTATATAGTATATTCACGAACTGAAATTTATTAATTAATTTATATGTATTGTATGTTATTTCATGACTTATAAGATATATGTTTAAACCTTTTTATCATAACCATATATTTTCATTTCAAGCCTATCCATTTGATTACATGCTTCCGCGGTCTGTGCAGAGGCCTATCAAAGGGGCTTCAATCTCAACTCACCCAACAACTGGTACCTCATCAAGACCACTGTCCTCAGACAAGGACATCCTCAAAAACACAAAGAAAAACGTAATCCAGCCCCCCCCTAAGTGACAACTTATGTCACTCCAATTTATACTCTAGCAACAAAGTGGAAATAAGAAGAAGAAAAAAAGAAGTCCCCAACAAGGAGGGAAAAGGAGAAGATGACTTACAGACCAGATAGTTGGCAGAAGGCAAGTCAGTCTATTGGGCAATTCAGCACGAGACCTTTGAGAGTCAAGCGGTATTTCACCCAGAGATGATGTCATAGAAGGAATTCACTGCGAAGCATGGGATTACGAAATGAGGATTGAATACAATTCCGAGTTAAGAAGTTAAGGATTTTATATGCAGAGATGTATATACATCGGGAATAGATGCAGAAGTTGCCGAAATTTCTGCATCAGGTTGTTGCCTAACAATGGGGTGGGGACATCTAATTTGGCGTTGTGTATAGGTCTGTGATCCTATGATTCTCCTGGTTCAGTGCTTTATTTTTAAGAACTTAGCTGGACATTGCTGAAGTTTGTGAAACAGTCTAAAGCCTCAAATCTTAGTATGTATGAAATGGAAAGGAAATTCATGGAAACAAATGTTTCTTTCAATATGTCAGGCATGGAAGTGGTGTTCTGCATACTACATTAAAATATTTAATTTCGTCAAAAGCTTGAATTAATTAACCTCTTAATGAAAATAAAAAGAGCTTAAATGTGTTTCTTGTAAATGTGATGCGACACTGTGCTGTTTTGGAGTTATGAAAGAATTTGGTGAATAAAATTCAACTTCAGATTTGATATGCAGAACGGGAATAGAAGGCGAATAGAATTTGGAATATTTCCAATACTTTTGTTGCCAAACAATAAGTATGGTACATAGCATTGCTCTATGATTATATTACTTTCCTAGTTTTCTAATTTATTTTTATATGCTATAGGTGGTTACAAGAAATTGAAGAAAGTTCGCGCTTTGTATCTTGGCGAAATAGCCTTCTGTCTTTATGTGAATATAAATGGAAGAGACAGAGCAAAATCGTGAGGAGAAATATGCTTATCTTAATAAATCAGAAGGGGCTGAAGCTTTGTTTTGTCAATAATTTGGAATTAGTTATCTAAATATTAGAAGGGCCTATAAGAATTTCATTGAAGTGTGATGCCATAAGCTTGGAAGAAAATGACAAGCCTACTGTAATGCTTGTAATTACGAAAGAGGCTGATTGAATAAAATTCAAGTTTGAATTTGAAATTTCTATGCCGATTGGAGACAAAGAAGTAGAGGGTTTAGAAATTTTCCCAAAGTTGTTGCAAACAATGATACACAGATGTGCTTTGAATCTAATGGTTTTTATTTTATTTCCATAGATTTAGAAAGGACTGAAAATCAATACGCTATTCGTAATGTGCCACTAAAGGGAAAGGAAGCATCCAAATAATTGAAATATCAGTATTTTCAATTTGAAAATTTTCCATTTATTAAGTGAACATTTCCTTTATTTATTAAGACAACAACATTTATTAAGTACAAGTGTGTTCCATTTTGTAACTGATTCTTAACGATTCTTTTTAAAGAAGATTCATATAAATGCATCAAACTAGTGATAATAAAAATGTATGTCAAGGAGTAACAAGTCTCACAGATAATTAAAATCTTCTCTTCGCCAATTTTTCAAATTTACGATTTAAAAAGAATTTCGTCATTCATTCAGTTCACATTGTTGGGAAAATGTAGCCATTTTGTTGGTTATTCTGAAGTTGAAAATGAATAAAAAAAATTATCCTGAAGTTGAAAAACAATTTAATAATTCCTGCTGAACTTAAAAAAGAAATCAACAACTCTTCCTGAAGTTTTTTAAGATATTATATTTGTATATTTTATTTAAACTGAAGTTCAAAAATTATTCAATTATTTTTGCAGAAGTTGAAACAGGAATCAATAATGTTTACTGAAGTTAAAAAAGGAATCAATAATGTCTTCTAAACTTGAAACAGGAATCTATAATTTTAACTTGAATTTGATAAATAATTCAATAATTTCCGCTGAAATTTAAAAATAATAAAAAATTAATAAGGAAGTTGAAAAATAAATCGATAATTCCTAGTGAATGTGAAACAGGAATCAATAATTTTAACTTAATTTGAGAAGTGATTCAATAATTCCTTCTGAAATTGAAAAATTATTCTATTACTTTATCTCAAGTTGAGAAACACGTCATTCGAAGTTAAAAAAGGAATCAATAATTTCCTCTAAAGTTTGAGCAGCAATCTATAATTTTAACTGAAGCTGAGAAGTGATTTAATAATTTCTGCTGAAATTGAAGGGGGAAAAAATTCTTTAAATTGAAAATATATATATATTTAAGTTGAAAAAAATCGATAATTCTTAATGAAGTTTAGACAGATATCTATAATTTTAACTGAAGTTTAGAAGCGATTTAAAAATTCCTACCTAAAATTAAAAAAATGAACTAATAATTTCCTTTAAAGTTTGAGCATAATCTACAACTTTACCTAAATCTGAGGAGTAATACAACGATTCCTGCCGATATTGAAAAAGTGATCAATAATTTCATTTAAAGTTGCAAGAAGAAATCAATTGAATGCCTACCTTGCATCCTTCGCAAGAAGTCACTCCGTAGTGATATCCCGAAGCCTTATCTCCGCACACCTTGCACGGTACGAAAGACTTGGTAGTGGAGCTGCTGTTGGAATCTGCTGCCGTGAAGCTTTGATCTGGAAAAGACAGAAAAAACATCTTTCAGACAAGATCTTCTCTACCCACATTACAATATACTTGCAGCAACAATCCGGAAATAACATACCAGTTCATTGATTTCAGAAATTCTTTGAATTGGCAGATTTTTAACAATGTCTAAATGAAGTTTAAGAAATTGATGTTGCGGAGGCCCAATGCGTTATACCTCTTGGCAGTAGTTAAAATTTCATACTGGGGGTTTTGACCGTTTTGACATAGAATAAACTACATAGGTAGCATTTTTTATTGAACAGTTATTTACCCCCCACTTTTAATACTTTCAAAACAAAATCGTGTATTTTCTCCTTTAAAATTTAGATAAAAATGTATTATATCAAATAATAAAAATCATATTCTAGAAAAGCTTAAGTTCATGCTTCCTATGTTTGCTCGAAACTTATTAACAGGATTAGAATAGTTTTCCTGCCATACTAGAATAGTTTATCTGCCATACAGCACTCTTTAATCGTTGTATTCTACTTCAAACCCATTTTTGAAGCAAAATTTTCCCCACTTAATTTACGCAAGTACTTTTCACTAAATACTACATCATATCATTAGGCACATCGTCAATTAACTCTAAAATCTAAGCACAGGCTTGAATTGGACTTGGAGTAGAATATTTTGGCGATATTATGTATTGCACGAAGTTTTGGCGAAATGTATTGTAAATTCGGATGTATCTGTAAAACTGTTTCCACTGTGACTGTTGACGTTCGGCAGAAAGACATAACGCAGATAAATATTAACAATTAAGTACTAATTAGCCTGATAAATTACTTAAACGAGCTCCAAGTAGTTGAACAATAAAAAATGCATTATTATTATTAAAAACTTAAGCAATTCAAAGAAATAAAAAGATTATTTTCTAAGGACTAATCAGAAAGTGTTAAAATACTACGTTTTTTTTTTTTTTTTTTTTTTTTTTTTTTATATAACGGTTCACCTATTAAAATAACAACTCTTAGAGGGAGGTATGAAGAATGTTCCCTATTAATTTCAAACATTTTAATTCAAAATGGAAATTATAAGTATTTTATTTTGACTCTTTTTAGATTTCTAAAGTTTCATACAAAATATTACCACATTGCGCGCATCAAATACTAATGCGTCATTGTTCTAAAAGAAAAGAAATAAGCTTCTAACATTGCCACACAGAAACAGATAAAAATGTCCTCTTTTCGCAGACGACCTGAGAAAAATGAAGACGCGCACGAGATCAGCCCCAACTGAGCACCAATTGCACAATTGCAAATGACAACAAAATGAAAATTAGAGGTAGAAGTTATTATTTTGTTTCCTTTCCCTTCTTATTATATGGAATATCAATTTCTTCTGGGATCGTTTTCTAGTTCACGGCGAAAGTAGGCGGTAGGTAACCTGGAAACCGAGAAAACTTTTGAAGAAAAAAAAATTCCAGAAAAAAGGA
The DNA here is from genome assembly GCA_963978545.1 of Linyphia triangularis. NCBI lineage: Eukaryota > Metazoa > Arthropoda > Arachnida > Araneae > Linyphiidae > Linyphia > Linyphia triangularis. The sequence goes on from OZ021726.1 coordinate 70,934,845, forward strand.
GGGGGGAAAGTGATATTGAACGGTTTTTGGTCTTTAACAATGACAGGAAATTTCGATTCAATTACAAAAAAAAGTAGATTTGTTCACTGCCTGAAGCCATTCGTATCAGAGCACGTACCCAAGTTGGTTGCTTGACTGCAACCGAATCGATTTTGTTTCTGGTTCAAGCACAGACTGGGCGGCTTTTTAGATCGGACTTAGTTTTTCCACTGTCGGATTTAATTACAGAATCTTTAGGTTTTTTTAAAACATCGTAACAATTTTGTATAGTGCGATCTCAAGAGAAAACTAGATTCAAGTACAACTAGGCCAAGAACAATTTCAGAGAACTGTCACTAAAAGTTTACTTCGACGCAAGTTCCAATAGCGGTACATCAAGTTCAATTTGGCGACATTTAACAGCTAAGATATATTTTTGTTAAGGTTCACAATAAATCATAACAAAAACTCCGCCATTTTAGATTATTTTCTAAAAACGAAAATTTTGACGTAGAGTTAGACGACAAATTTAAAGCAAAAACTTGTCACTGAATATACAAGTTTTAATCCGATACCTCTATTTTGAACCATGGTGTGAACTTATTATTATTTTTATTTTTTTTTATTTTTTTAATTATTATTATTCTCCATGCATTTAAATGTATTAAAAAATTTAAAGTAGATTACTTTCTTTTCAACTATCACGGTAAAGTACTCTGATATAATTTTAAAAGTTTTTAACAAAATAGAACTGCGCATATATCTGTGGCCTGTTGGTCAGCACATTAATGTCATTTAAATGTTTAGCTTTATATTGTTATGCTTGAGTGTTCTTTAATTTAGTTTTAAATACAATGATATCTGAAAGTAATCATCACTTTCAATAACGCATAAAGCTAAAAAAAAAACAAGATCATCCGTAAGAAGATGTTGGCAATTATTAAAAATTCTATTAGTTAATTAAGAATGTTTTTGTAACGCTTTCCTACCATATAAATCCTCTTCTAAGGATTTGAAACTTTGGAACTATGGATTAAGCAGTAAGTTGTTGAAATTTTGTAGCGAACCACGAATATTAAACTTGTTTACAAAAAAAAAAAAAAAAAAAAAACACTATTCGAAACACTGGGTAAAAACTTTTTTTACAGCAAAAAGAACTTTGATCCAGATAATTTCTTCACGTTTCTTCACGTGTGACAAAAAGGTCATAATTTAAAAAAAATCAAATAAATTTAAATTTAAAATTACATTTAATCAACACAAAAGTTACCTTTGAAATTCGAATTGTTGTATATCGACGATTTTTAAATATTTGAATGTAAGAAGGGGGGGAGGGGGGTGAGAGCAGGAATATCAATTTAAAGTATAATAGCAATTTAATTTGGAATGTCAATTACAGTTTCTTATCTTTAACAACGTCGAACAACTTCGATCAATTCATTAAGAAAATTTTACCACTCATGAAGACCTGATTTTGTGAAATGCATCTTTCTTAAAAAAAAAAAAAAAAAAAAAAAGATACGGATTTTTGTTAAAGAAATGATTTCGAATTATTTTTCAAAAAGTTTGAATAAAAAACAAACTGTGAATGACAATTTGCGAAAATGTCAAAAATGTGAATAACTAATCAAACCAGATTAGCCGAACTTTTCTTTGAAAATATGATGCTTTCATTCTGAATTCACCTATTTATAATCACTATTTTTTACATACTTCTTTTCATTTCAATAAATAACCGACACTAATAGTAATTCCCTTAAAGAAACAAATCTAGAACTCCAACTTAACTCAATGACAATGAATCCAGAACGTATAATTCTCGACGCCACTGTCAAGAACGAACAGTCCATTTAGAACACCGAAACCAGCCCTCCCCTAACCTATAACCCACTTATGACCAAACATCACCCGAGGGTCCGGCATTAAAACCTCCGGACACGGGCGGACGCAGCCAAAAGACTACAGATCAATTAATCAACACAAACATCAAGAAATAAAAAAAAAATCCCCCAAGAAGTTAGTTTGTGTTTCTTTTTCCACTTGCTTTCTGGTTTCATTTTTATGTGTTTTGAGTCTCTGGCATAACAGGGTATAAAGGGGTATGGATTCGCATTAAATAGCAGGTTGCGTCACGGATTTTTTTTGTGTATGTGTGTGGATGAAATTGCCGTGTGGCCTAGTGGCCGAGTTAGCCACTACTACTTGATGACTTGGTGGGATGTTTGTAAAAACTCTTGATGGGAACAGTGTTAGAGTGGATTTTGAAAGAAAAATTAGTAAAAATATTGGTTTTGCTTTCAATTGGTTTTTCTTTCAGGAGAGGGATACTATGATCCTCGTGTTACGTCAAAACAGGTTTCTTAAAGGTTGATCATCTCATGATGGACCATCGTCTAGACCAGTGGCCGGCAAACCGCGACCCACATGCAGATTTTTAGCCACTTAAGTGTGGTCAAATGCGTCAATTAGCGAGATTATTATTTTTATGTCTGATTTTATTTTATTATGATATTCGATTAGACCGACTCCTAAAAACATGGTTTTTGAAATAAAATTTAATTCTCGAAAGAAATCTTAACCGCTGTACTGCTGCTCTTCGCCTATTTTAACTAATGAATTTTCCCACCACTGCTCTAGATACATTTAGAATGGTGTCGGTTAACATTAAATTTAATTGCGAAAAGAATTCTCCTATAAATACGAAATTCTCCATTTATTTCCTTGTTAAAACGCAGAAATTGCAATAAGATTCATGACTGGTAATCAGTTGAAACTGTGCAAGACCTGTTCAATACATTTTCTTTGAAGAAAAAATAAAATTACTCATGTTATAGACCGACTCCTAAAAACATGGTTTTTGAAATGAAATTTAATTCTCGAAAGAAATCTTAACCGATGTACTGCTGATTTTCGCCTATTTTGACTAATGAATTTTCCAACCACTGCTCTAGATAGACATTTAGAATGGTGTCGGTTAACATTAAATTTAATTGCGAAAAGAATTCTCCTATAAATACGAAATTCTCCATTTATTTCCTTGTTAAAAAGCAGCAATTGCAATAAGATTCATGACTGGTAATCAGTTGAAACTGTGCAAGACCTGTTCAATACATTTTCTTTGAAAGAAAAATAAAATTACTCATGTTATAACTAAATAAAAATTATTCTTAAATATTAGATCTATAAATATTGTAATTTTCTTATGCAAGACATACATCATCAAGATTTTTATATTTTATTCATCAGTAACAACATTAGCATTCCTATTTATACATTTACTAATTTATCAACGCATTCCATAGTAAAAAGTGTAAATGTAAATTAATAACCTTACGAGCTGTTTATAAATCTGAATTTTTGTAAGGCCAAATGGACATACTACCCAATATATCAAGCGAGTTTTATCAAAACCAGATATGTAACACGAGCTTCAGAATTACGGATGATACACTTAACAAGCAGGTAGACACCGTAGCGGAACAGGAATAGAAGCATTTCGCGAACTTCTTATTAGAGATATACGTTAACAAATCAATATATATTTTTAGAAGCTTACATTGCTTTTTTATCTAAATGATCAAGCAGAAGAGAGCAGAAAGTTACTTGTTAACAATTTCCTGAATTGTAACAAAATAAACGAAGATACCATCTAAAGCCTATAACATAGTCAATACCTCTTCGAAAATTCAGGACTCGACTTTCTCATCAATAACAGCCTATCTCTGCCTAAGTTGTTGATGAAAAATAAATTACACACCGTGCCACTCTTCTTTTTAGGACTTCATAACAGCTAAAGTCACTCATTGTTAACAATGATAGGGGACATACCGCTGAGTCGATTGTCAGCCATGCGTGATCAAAGCCATTTAGATGGATAATTTTCAATCATTTCCACCGTCTCACATAGTAAAACATTGCGAAACCGTGCACTGAATGGCCATTTAAAACAATGTATCTCACACACACGATCAGGGAATTGACACGCATAAGGATTCGGTACTTAATCTTGATACATTGAGTATCGAACTATTATCACGTTGTTGAGGTGATCGGACCTTTCTCATAAGTTTAGAATCTAAAATACATATCTAAGGCGATCTATATTTTTTGTGGGAGCTGCCATGAAACATTGAGATATTTTAAAATATTGATTAACAAAAACTGCAGGCAATCTGTATGGGAAAAGGAAAAAAAAGGAAAAAAAAAGAAGACAAAAAACTTGTACTGTTTTCAAAAAACTAAAATACTAGAATGCATCGATGTTTAAAAAAAACAAAAATAGTAATTTGTATCAGATTAATTATTGTTATTTTTTATGCTAAGAACAGTAAAGGAGATCACTTAATTTCGAATTTAAATCATCCCTATATTAATGCACTTTATGCGAGGAATTATATAATACCATTTCTAACAATTCACCCAGTCAAAATAAACTTCAAAAATGGACATTGTAGTGAAATTATTTGTTCAGCCAATTACAAAGCGTGTTTCATTTATCGCAATTAATGTAGCAAATTAAAATTATTAAAAACTAGCTAAATACCCGTGCTTCGCCACGATATTTTACCATGTGCAATATTTTAGCCAGCTGTGAGGCCCCACGTTGCGGAAATCCGTTATTGGTGTATAGGCCAAAAAATTTTGGCGCTTCGCTCGCAGGAAGTTCATCGCAATGCAAAAGCGAGCTCGCTTCACTCGCTGAAAAAGTCATTGACACATAAGCACAGGCTTACTTAACTCGTTGAAAGGTTCATTGCTATGCAAACACGAGCTCGCTTTGCTCGATGAAAGGTTCATTGCTGCGTAAGCATAAGGTCGCTTCACACACTAAAAACTAATTTCTACGTAAAGCCTTCTTAGAAGCCCCTCCCTTGTCGAGAAACAATAAAAAAATTCCCCGTTAATAACTATAATACAACACCCCTTTAAGAGTATTTTAACACGTGATGTTTGTAAAAAGCAAAATTAGAAGGTCAAAACTACATATATTGAAACATTCAGAGCTCTACGCCCATTAGAAGTCGCTTTTTGTGAAAATATTAATAAAAAATACATTAAAAACAAATTAAAATGTTAATGTTCTTTTCGTCAAAAGTCCAATTTGTTGGCCATAACTATTTGTGTTGAAATTTTCAGAAATATAGCCCAGTTAGAAATCATTTTGTAAAATATTTGTTAATTAATTAATTAAAAAAAATTCAGAATTCTGTTTTTCAAAAGTTCAATTTGTAGGCCAAAACTACTTATGTTGAAAATTTTAGAGCTGTAGCCTTATTAGAAATCATTTTGTAAAATATTTATTAATTAAAAAAATTAATTAAAAAAGAACTAAATAAAAATGTAATATTCTGTTTTTCAAAAGTCCAATTGAAAGGCTAAAATTTTTTTTGTTGAAATTTTCAGATGCCCTATTAGAAATCGTTTTGTAAAATATTTATAAATTAATTTTTAAAAAAAATTAATTAAAAAATAACTAAATAAAAATTTAAAATTCTGTTTTTCAAAAGACCAATTAGAAGGTCAAAACTACTTATGTTAAATATTTCAGAACTGTAGCCCTATTAGAAGTCATTTTGTATAAAAATTTGTTAATTAATTAAGAATATTAATTAAAAATAACTAATTGAAATTTTAACATTCTGTTTTTCAAAAGTTCAATCAGAAGGCTAAAACTACTTATGGTGAAAATTTCAGAGCTGTATCTCTATTTGAAGTCACTTTGTAAAAAATAAATTAATTAAAAAAATTAATTAAAAAATAACTAATTAAAATTTTAACATTCTGTTTGACATACATAAAATTAGAAAGCCAAAAATTCTTATGTTGAAAATTTCAGAGCTCAACTCCAATTTTAAGTAGGTTTCTATAGATCCACAGACAGACAAACACACATCTTGTTTTATTATTATAGATAGAAATTTTACACGCGTTTTCGACACTGGAAAAAAACGTCCTCCTCTCCCCCCCCCCCCCTCTCACTCCCTTTTTTTTTAAATAGAAAATACTAAATAATACTACTAAGTAACATTTATTTTTACACTTTCAATTATAAGTTGCAGGAAGGTTTAAACGTTCAAACCCAAATTCAATCAGACAATTTCAAATAAAATTGTTTTCATAATTTCAAATTTATTAATTCATTGTGATAATTTTAATAATCCTCATAGCCAAACTAACAACCTTCAAGTCATTTCTTTATTTTCTTTATACTTATGCTTGTCATTTCTTTATACTTCTAGTCATTTCTTTATACTTATGCTTGGCTATGCATATACACGTCATTTAAAAGTGCAAACGTTTAGGGTTGGTGACAACTTAACCAACTGGTACCCGTCTAACGGAAGAGTACCAAAATTTTACTTATTTTATAAATGAAATTGTAGAAAAACTCAATAACGGAACAAAGTATTCCTACCGACCACTAGTAAAAAAAATGGCAAGATAAAAAGAGCAAGGGTAAAGTATCTTTCCAATCCAACAATTAATTGACGTCGTGCGTCATTCAAAAAAGTATTACTTTAACAACTAGTTGCATAAATAACTATTATTACATTGAAAGTTGAACCTAAAACCCATAAAAATAAATCCCGTCAATAACAAACTCACAAAAAAATCCATTATCACCTGCTACGTTCACCTGGACGATTCTTATTCAAATTTAATCCGCCATAGACCATCACAATAAATAAGCCTAACAACACGTAGGCGGGCGTAGTAAAAACTCGCAAAAAATATATGCAAATTGATTGAACGAATGCATTGTTCCAGGGTGTGTCTCTGGAACATATTCACCAGCCTTTTTCTTTAGGCGAGAATTTAAAATTTACTTTTTTTGCTCCATCAGCAAACAGAGTGAAAACTGCAGTTAACCGTTTAATTACATCCACGTCCAACGTTATCAGTTGGACTTTAGTTGCAACACAATTTCAAAACCTGTCAACAGTACTAACTAGATTTATGGAGGCTTAGTATTTTCTTTATGTACTTTTGCTTTCGCTTTTTTTTAATTAATAAACGACTTTTTGGGGCGTGTTAGAGATTTCTTTCCCTCCTTACTTTTAATATTCGCCGGTCTATGTTCTGATGAAGAGGCGGACTTGGAAGAAATTGGATTTGGTTTTTTGAGATCATGGCAGTGCAGGAACACCCATAGAATTCCTGATGCCAAATTTGGTTACATATTTCTTTTTGTTTTAGTACCGTTAACGTTATTATAACTTAAAGCGTGTTTTGAGGTTTTGCACCAGGAAAATATTTTATTTTGTTCGAAAAGATTTTCTATTTTGTAAACAATACTATCCCGCACTGAACGGGATTTCAAGTAATAAATAAATAATTTCCAGTAATAGTATAAAATTTTAGTAACTACCAAATTTTTTTTTCTTCTTTTTGAAGTGTCGCATGATAGTCCAAAGTTTTTTGTAAAAGGATATTTTGGGCAAGTTCATTCCCTCCATTGCAGTAAATAACCAAAAGAGACTATTTGACCCTTGTGTTAGTTGCTTTTCAGAAAAAATACAACTTAAAAAAAAATAATTATAATAATAATAATAATAATAATTTAGCCAATTTTAGAAACACGTCAAATTGCCCTTTAATGAAACTTTTTGTGTGTGTCTGTTACTAATTTTAAATTCTAAAAACTATTTTAACAGCAATAATATTTTTCTTTTCACAACTAACAAAATCTTGAAAAATTTTATAACTACTTTTAAAAAATTATTACAAATTATTGAATTTAAGATCAATTTAAAAAAAAAAAAAAAAAAAAAAAAAATTGCGCAAAGGAGGTTTTTAATATTATTTTTCACTTCAATCTCCTAAAACACGCAAAGTTCAATTAGCTGAACTAATTGACTTAAAAATCGATTTTTGAACAATACAAAAAAAATTGCCGTGCAATAGGTTATTGAGTTTTTCTTTTTCAAATTAAAAAAAAAAAAAAAAACTAATTATCAAATGAAAAACCTAATTTTTATATGAAATCAAACTTTTTATAATCATTCGTAACAAAATGTTGAAAATTAGTTTGGGCGTCGAATTAAACAAACGTCCCGAAAACATTGATTATGTTCATCGTAAAACGTGTCTTGAAATAAATCGTCGCAATTCCGAATATATTAATCACAAAATATAGACTCATCATTTTAATCTCACTTCTTCCCATTCATTCACAACTTACAAGCAACAATTTTAAAAAGCAAGACACAATACATTACGCAACAAAAAAACTCCCAAATTATTTTAAAACTCGAGCAAAGTAAACAATATATAAAATAAGATATACAACCAAAACAGTGCAATTCAAAACACTGTCGATAAACAAGCTTACCTTTCACCTTACTTTGCCAAACTGATTGATCACTAATTCCCATTCCTCAACTTCCAATCCAAACCCCGCCCTATCACTAATCACCACCGAAAACTGCAGCTGCAAATTCAAAATTAATAATCAAAAAGAAATCTACCCCCCATCTCCAAAAAGAAAGTAAGGAAAAGATGTTACTCAATGTGCGTGCATGTGAGCTTATCTTGGACTATTCCTCAGCTCGAAGGTCGGTCGATGACCCCAATGTTCCAAACGAAGGCCAACTGCATAGTTCCCCTTTTTATACCCTCCTTGCAGATCGAACCAAACAACCGCAGTGGTCTTTCTGTTTCGATGGCATTGTCGCTTTGTTGGTCCTTTTATTGTTTTGGTTTGTGACGTTCTGTTAATAGTTTGTTTGTAGATAGATATTTTTTAAAAATTATAAAGTTTCTGGTATGGTTTGTTTGATGGTTAATGACGCGGAGAGAGATTGTTGACATTCGACGAGAAATCAAAATATATTGACATGTGTTTACTGACTAATATAGGAAATTGTTGGTATTATTTAATGACAGATGAAAAGAAATATATATATATATTTAAAAAAAAATAAAAAAAATAAAAAAAAATGAGTGTTTTTATTTTGTGAATTATGTATTTTTGGAAAAGTTCTTGGCTTGCTCTGTTGAAGACAAACATCGTGAAATTTAAAATTCTGATATTTTTTGCTTCTCGTCGAAAATAGCTGAATGTAAGAAATAGATGGAGAAAACGCTTCACAAATGCACATTATTTTGGTTTTTTGAAAAGATAAAATTGCTGTTTTTAAAATATTTGTATTAAGTTTAAAAATTATGAGTTTCAAATGCTATTACAAATAAATGTACTCATTTAAATGTATGATATTACATTTTTCAGTGAATAAAAATAATTATATAGTTAATTTTCTGGCTGTTGTTGAACGCCATTAATTAACGACCGGCGTGCGTATCTTACTAATACATTCTTGAAAAATAACTGCCACTCCATTTTAAACTCTATTTTAAACGCTATTTAAACACCGAAGCACGTAACCGTGTATGTTTAATCCTTTGTTCACTGAATTTAAATACCGTTACATGAATGAACGATAAACACTTATTGCATATCATTCCTTCCGGTCGAAATTAACAAAGGCAAAGACCACGAGAAATAAATACGATGGACAGCCATGACTAAGCTTCGAAAATCGTTCGCGGATTGTTTGGTTTCTCTTTCTCAGCATCACGGCATTGTTCACTTAATAATTTATACTTATTTTATTGTATTGTGATTTTTTATTCATCCAACTGTCTCTTTCAATCCTATTGTGTCGATCGAAAAAAAAAGTATAACAGAAGAAAAAAAAAGAACACCAATTTTCAATGGCGGCAGGCGTTCCGTGAATTTCAAGGTCGTAAGGAAATGACGTCATCTTTTTACAAACGTGGATGGAAGCCGAATCTGGCAACACCGAGTTCGTTGACCTGACGTAGATGAAGCCGGTGCAATTTTTTTTTTTTTTTTTTTTTTTTTTAATGAAGGGTGGTTATAGCTATTTTGCGAAGCATCAATAAGCCAATTTTCGAGTTATTTGCCGCAGTGGAACTATTTTCGCCGCTTGTAACAATATGCTATCAGAATTGCTTTTATTACGTACAATTTGACTTTATTTGCTTTGATAAATTATTAGTTCCTAGAAAACAGTAAAAGTGCATTTCGGTCAGTTATTTAATGTATTTTACGGTCATGGCTATTGGACTAGGTAAATAGTTTATATTTCGACAAATTGCTGTTATCGAAACACTATTTCTTGGGAATCGTAAAGAAATTGATAGGGTTTTTGTTTTCATCTGGTTTAGTATAGAAGTTCCTATGCCACTTAATAGCACTATAACATAAAGTATTCCAAACTACTAGTAAAACAGAATTGTTAAGTATTTTTTATCTTTTCTTAAAAAAGCACCGAGTTTCGACGTAAATGCTGACAAAATAGGGACCGTTTGAAAATTAAATTTCAACAATATGAAGTAAGGTGTACCTAAGGGAATTAAAATAAACGACCCTTTAGAAGAAAAGAAAAACATTAGTTTCTATGTCCTAGCGCACATAATATCGAATTCTTATAAAGCGTTACTGTGATTAAAATGCCTTGTACACTACAATAAAGATTATATTTAAAAAGAAACATTGATTTCGCAATGCTTTCGAATGAGATGCCTGAGTTCATTGACCTGATGAAATATTTTGAAGAATAATTATATTATTTTAAGGTTTTCAATTACTTACATTCGACAAGGACGAATAATAATGTATTATGAATATTATCACGTGCATAATTTCAAGTATTTGCGAAATAACTTAATTCAACTAAATTAATGCATACCGGATCGTAGATTTTTCCTTCAAAGACAATTTTTTCTTTTTGCACCACTCCTCGTTTTTTAAATTTTAAAAATCCTTCTAACTTATCTCAATTTCGTTTTGAAATATGATTATTCGTTTTCTTTATTGCAAATCATAGTATCCCCGATTTTTCTTAACTAATAAATTGAAACATGTGTCGCACAGGGGTGCCTAGAAGGGGGTTTCGTGACGCAAACTGCGTCGTTAAAATTTTAAAGATGGGGGAAGGGGATAAGAAGAGGGAAATTTTTAGGATTTATCGTAAAAAAATAAGATAAATGAAACAAAACAATATTTTGTAGATGGGGGAGGGGGGCTACCATTTGGTATGTGACATTATCTTTAAAAGTCGAGGGAAGGAATCCTACCATTATTACGTAATAGTATATTTAAAAATCGGGAGGGAGGCAATTTAGTATGTAACAGTTTCTTTAAGGTTCTTTTTTTGGGGGGGAGAGGGGGGGGAGGAGTCTACCGTTTATAGTGCAATAGCATTATTAAGATCAGGGGTGGAAGTACTTTTGTTATATAACATTGTTTTCGAAAACTAGGGGGGGGGGGGTCTGTAATTAGTGTGTAACAGTATCAGTGTGGTCAGTAAGGGTGGGGGTCCTACATTTTATCATGTAGCAATATATTTAAGGTCTGATCCTTAAATAGTGGTACTCTCTCCACTCTCAAATTCGATTATGTATGTGATGGAATGGGTGGGGTGGGGGGTAAATACAAAGGTTAATCTGTTGATACATCTCTAAGTATTACAATTTAGTAAAAGGGACATAAGTCATCTCTGTACTTAACTTTCTATCAAACTTTACCCCTCCACCCTTCTAAAGTAAACAAAGACATAAAAATTAAAGAATTATAAAAGTATAAAATAGAGGCTGTGCGTTCTTTGAAGGGGAGAAGAATCCGATATATATATATATATATATTTTAATAAGGTCGACTACTAATAGGTCTTCCTAATTACATGATTTCATGAACGTCGCAATGGGAAGGAGGGGGGGGGGGGGAGGGGGGAGGATGAATACGAAATTTTAAATCGCTGCCAACTACTTTTGAATCTTGAATGCAAATAAAATCTTGCCGTAACCAGGGGTGTAGCGGAGGAAGATCGGCGTTCGCTCTCTTTACTATTAGAAACTTCATTATATATAATGGATTTTAAATTGGTCATTGTGTGAACAGAAAAAATATTTTGGAAAATTAAAGGTTTCAACAATATAAGCATTTTTGGTAAAATTAACTTAATTCAACTTTTTTTTTTTTTTTTTTATACTTTCAATTATTTATCATAGGCATTTTAAAAAACGAGTAAATATAAAAATATAAATTTGTTTTTTATTAAATTAAATTTTCTTCATTTTTTAACTCTTTAACGTGTAAAATTCACAAGTCAAATTCAGCATCTAGAATACGATAAATAGGTACTATTCTAACACAGAGTGTTTACAATTGAAATCTACTTGTTTAAAACATTCTGAACCTTCTGTTGTAATAAATACTTTCTATTAAGACTATAACTAAAATGATATCTGAAGAAAGAAAAAAAAAAAAAAAAAAAATCTGATCTATAGGACACTGCAAAGACTTGTATGGAAGTTGACAGGAATAAGAAGGTTATAAATAAAGAGTTAGACATCCTCCTCCCCCCTCCCCCAAATTAATGTTTGAATACCCGTCATATAATTACAAATTTTAAAGTACCTTTCGGAAATTTTTTATCTATTTTTACTTTCAATTACTCATATGTTTACATAGGGTAATGAAAGTATAGCATTCGGTAAAAAAAAAAAAAATTTTTTTTTTTTTTTTTTTTTTTTTTTTTTTGCATTTCTCCGCGTTTTGGAACATCCTGATTTCAAATAAGTGATCTAGAAAAAATGTCTGTCTGTGTGTACGTGGTCAGCATAATGCCCTAACAAATTGACCTACGATGTTCAAATTTAGTGTGCGGGTTGGTGGTGGTACAGGGACCTACCATTAATGTTTTCGTCAAAATCGCGCATTAGGTAACTGCCATTAAAAAAGCCATGTTTTTCAGTAATTACTAAAAAACGGCTTTAACAATTTTGTTCAAAATCGCTGTGATAATGCCTCGGAAGATGTTTTAAACATTCCTACCACCGAAACTCTCATAAAAATGCAAAAAAATACTTAAAAAGTTGAAAAACGAGTGCCTATAACACAGAGCTGTCTGCCCTTGAGCATCGTCCATCAACGATTGATTTTATTTTTAGTTTCACGCACAAGCAAGGACAATATAATGTCTATAGAATAAAATCCCCAATTTTGCCATTTTGGCGTGTTTTAATTAATTCTCATGTAAAATTTATTGCCAAAAATATTGCCAAACTGGCCATTTTTATTGAAATAAGTGAAAATAATAAAATGGTAAGTAATAAGTTGCTAAAGTTTACTACAATGACCAATATTATACAGTGTCATTGAAAGTTGTGCCATGTCCCACACCCTTAGTTTTAATTATTATTATTATTATTAGAGATTATTTTCACCTCTTAATATTATCTTTTCAAAATTTAAAAACACCATTCAATTAAAGCAGTTTCAAAACGAATAGTGAGCGAGCTTTAGTTTATACCCTAGATAAGAACCTCCGATCAGGTTATTGCTCCCTGCACCCCAAGATTGCCTCTTAATGTGATAGAACAACACCCTTAGATAAAAAAAAAATTACAAAAGAATAATTCAAATACTTATCAGCGATTAAAAGTAGTTTCTTAAATAAAACATATTTCTTAATTAAAAATTATAATCATTTTTAATATAAAATATTGTATTTGTGCTGGTTCCATCACTCTTATACTAGTGTCATTACCCGTCAGTTATTATTATATTGTATTGTTGAGTATTTAAATATTGTATTGGCCAGCTTATAATTTTGAATATAAAATTATGGGGAAAATTCTTGTTTTTGAATTATATTCTAATATGCGACTATGGTTCCGATAAAGCAATTGTTTCTTATAACATGTTAATATTTTCTTTTTAATCGGTTTCTATTTCCATCTTTTCAATCACACCTGCATTGACAAAAATGTCTTTGATGTTGTGCAAAAATATAGCTGAACTTTCTTTGTCATTATTTAGAATATTAAATCAAATGTGAATGTTTGAATGATATAAATTCATTTTACTTTTTCAAAATAATTTAAACTTTCTAACACAACACGAGAAGATCACATAAAGCAAACAATAAAGTAAATTTTAAATCATGTTTTGGCAACCCATACCTTCTAAATACCCTCCCATTCCACATGAGAAAACAACCCTCCAGAAAAGACAATGAAATATTGAATTTTCAACACCTGACACAATTTGTAGTATTTCTCAACAAAAATTCAGCATTGGCAGAAAAACCTTTAGTCCGGTTATTACACCCTATACGTCCCAAGTTTCTTAGATAGCTTTGCCCCCAAATAAAAGCAACAATTTTATTTAAATGTCTTAAACAAATTTTTAAATTATAAACGTTGTACAATAAATCTATTCAACTAAGCTTTTATTTCATAAGTTCAAAAATACTTCCCCCTTATTACTCAATCCTACTTTCCACAAATTCTTTCAAAACCGTCATCGCTTAAGTACAAGCTGGTAAACCACGACAACAAATAATTACAAAGTAACTAAGATTAAAGTAAAGTTACTCAAATCCAATACCTAATAGTATCTTCTTGCTTACGCTGATACATTGGCTTCCAATAAAAAGCCACGTATTCATTTCAAATGACAAAAATTTCATACCCGTAACACAAAAATAAAGCTTGTTCAAACAAAAGAATTCTTTCTTGTTACTCTATTTCACTTTCTACAATTACTAAACGTTCTTCAAACTTCCCATCTCTTTAGAACAAGGTAGAAAAACCCTCTCGAGAAAAAATTCAAAGAAAAAGAACCTCAAGTCAGGTTGTTGCACCCTACACCTTTCAAATACCTCTCCTCACTCAACTTAAAGATATACCCTCCAAATCCCCCAAAAAATCCTTTCAAATATCCGACGCAAAATTCAAACATGTAAATATTGCGCAATAATCCCTATTCTTCTTTTTACCTTTCCTTAAGAAATGAAATATATTTGTCCCTCATTACACAATTCCACCTTCTACAATTTCTTTGCAATTCTAAACTCATCAAGAGTTTGAATAGAAGCTCCTCACATCCAACAAATACAACGGGAAAAAAAACTCAATTTAGGTTGTCGCACCTCACACCCATCAAATACCCAACCTTACTCAACAAAGAAATAACCCCCTACAAAAATACAAAAAACAACGGATTCACTCAAATATCTGACGCAAATATCAAACTTGTAAACATTACACAATAATGCTTGTTCGTTCACCTTTCTTTAGGAAATCAAATATATTTGTTCCTCATTACTCAATTCCACTTTCTACAATTTCTTCACACTTCTAAACCAGCCAAGTGCTTGAATAGAAGCCCCCCACATCCAACAAATACAACGAAAAGGAAACCTCAAGTCAGGTTGTTGCCCCCCAAACACCCACCAAGTACCCCCTCACTTAATTTAACAGAACCCTTGGAAAAATTCCTCTTACATAAAAGAAACGTTACATAACTAAGAGAGGGGGATAACACAGGGCGGTGGTGAGGTAATCTTACATAAAAACCTTCAAACAGGGGTGCAATGACCCTACAGATTGCTTTTACCCCTTGTGTACCCCCTTGGTATCAACCCCTTGGGGGGACACTTGAGGGAGAGAGAAATTGATGAGAGGGAATAGGATGGGGACTCTTACTTTCTGAAGGAAAAAGAGAGATGAGTGAGGGACTTGGTGGCAATGTACTCTTAGATATGCGTAAGGCGGAATTTAGGGTTGACTAATGAAATGTGATATAAAAACGTGTAATAACAAAACTCTAAGATGTAATTCTTATTTTTATTTAAATTAATTATGTCATAATTAACCCCTTTACGAAACTGCTAATAATTAAATTTTATTCATTACAATATACAAAACTGTTGCTTCGAAATTATAATACGCATAAAAACGTAGGTAAAGTGTACCAATAAAGTAAAGAAAGGAAAAAAAGTTAGTTGGTTTATTATTCTAACTTTTTTAATATTTACTTCACTTCGGAAGTTTTCATAAAATATTCACAGAACCTGTTGGAAAGAACGAGAAATGTACTCAATTTAACGTTTTCCACACTTTCTGTAAACGTCCTAAGCGAAAAGGAGGTAAGGTTCAGATAATACGGATGCAACCTTTTTAAAAGTATAAAAAAGGGGTCCTAGTTCAAAATTGACAAAAAAATTAACGTTTTAATAACCAACCTTTCGATAAGGTTCATACTGTGAAAAATGTTCATAATAAGCTTAATGCAAAGGTATACACAGTATATATACCAAACCAGAATCAACCTTTTCGGAGAGTTGCCCCATCGTAAGCCTTTTCACCAAACTCTTTACGAATCCTTACCATGGGAGGTTACCTTGACACCTTGTCTTTGCAAGTCTAATAAATACAGTAAATTATAAGATTTTCGGAATCTTGCATGCTACTTGGTATTAGACGGTTGATATCAAAACATACAATTTAGAAGCTACCAATGAAAATTCACTTAGTAGACCATGCGTGAGATTTATAAATATCCAAAGAAATGTCTTCTTGAACAATACCATTTATTTCCGTCTAACATTGGTAAAATTTTACTGGGTATTTCTGTTTTGTGATCTCTTATGAAGTAGCGCTTATATTCTGGTATTTCTAACAAATGGCTAATGATTGATTATCTATCAGTGAAAAATTATATCCTGACACTTCAGAAAAATCATTTTCTACGAGAAGAACATCTCATCGTTTAACCAGTTTATAATTATGTACAAGTATCATTATGCAAATGTATCATTATGTAAATGTATGATTTTGTACATGAACTATTATGTGTTATAAATATGTGAGAAAAATGGACGCATTATACTTCTCATCAAAGATAATGCTTTTATAAGTGCACAAAAATTTTATATATCGCAGAAATTTTACAAGCAATAGTGAATTTTCAAAGGAAAAAATCTGTTTTGGAATATTTTCAGATCAGCTTTAATACACTAAAATGCACATTTTCCATCAGAAAAGCAGCTGAATAAAAAAAAGTCTCAATTTTCAGACAAAATACATAAACTTAAATTTAGTTTTTATAATTTTCTAACGAAGTATAAAAATATCAAAGTTAAGTTGTAATTTCAAATACAAAGATAAATTTCTAGTAAACAAATGTGGAATCGAATCCAAAAAATAGCATGGTCTTGAGAAAAAATATAATTAAATCAAATATAATCGCATAGTAAAAAATATTCAATTCATTCTAGTTTCAAAGTCAATAAAAACTATAATCTGATAAAATCTTAAAACATTAAATCCCTAGTATCCATTGTACTTAACTGCAGGGGCTGGTTTTTAGGAAGAAAAATCCTTTACTACAATAAAAAAAAATTACCTAAGACAATGGATCTGAGACCACTAGCCCACTGCAAATGTCTACTATTATTATACTTTTAATCGTGACTTGGGAATGAGAAGCCAAATAATTACTTTATTCAGGTTATACTACTAATTTGAACAAAAATTGCACAAACGTGATGAAGGATTTCGTTTAATTTGCAGTCGGAACTCTTAATGCATAAAAATGCAATCATAATTTATGTATATTTATTTAAAGTACTGCATGTGTTGCTCCACATTAGCTAATTTATGTAACTAGGTGGTATAAATGCTCAGTAAATATTCATGTAAAAAGACACTTTTTATGTTAGAGACTAAATCTCTTTTATTGTTTTTTAATTAGATATCAAGTATGAAATAGCATCTGGCACTTTATTTTGTATGTAACCATTAAATATACTTATGGGGTGGTCGATTCGGGATACTACATCAAAATCACTAAAAAAATCTATTCCAGTGAAAATGCCTTAACCAAATTATAAGTGGTAACTATAAAAAAGAACACTAGTTATAAAAAAAAATTAAGTATTTTTATTGCGTTCGAAAAAAAAATATTCTGTCATTGTCTTTTTGATCATGGCGAACAGAATTTTTTCCGCGATTGCCATCATAAGAGAGGTTTTAGTAATGAAAGTTACTTCAGAAAGATTAGTTTGCAAAAAAAATTTAACAAGTAGGGGGTGGAGCTGCTATTCTATTCTGATAAATGTTTAATTTCTTCCATTGTTTTCTAGATAAAAAAAGGAAAAACTCTTGTATTTTAGTTAAATCTTCAGCTAGAGCAGGTAGGATTTATTGTGAGTGTGGGAGTAGGTTAAGTTCACTGAAAGGAGGGTGCAAAGTAGCTACAATTTTTATTGAAACCTTGATTTTTTTAAATTTTTTTTTAATCGATAATTGGATTTCACAATGAAATGATAATTGATAGCTATGCGTTCATTTTATGTTTTAAAATAAATAATTTAAAGTCCATATTATACTTCTTCTTGTGAATTTTACCCTCTTTTCTCCAATTTATTTTTAATTTTTTAAAACCAGAGGAATGCGATAAGCTTACTAAACTTATACCTGACGGCGCTCATAATAACTAAAAGTATAAAATTACATAAAATTCCATCAGCTTAATAAAGTACATTAAATGCCTTTAAAAATTTTATTGAAGACCATCATTTTTTTTTTTTTTTTCATTTAGTTTTTGTGAACATGAGTCTAGTATTTTAGAATACTGGTGTTATTTAAGAAGTATAGTATCGAACGAGTCGTCTTCAAGAACAAAAGAAAACTGGAAGCAGAAATAAATGGTTGCTCTTTACAACTCGACATAGTTTCAAAGCTGCTTTGCCAATCAAAGAAACACCCAATAAACAAAACAAAAACATACAATCCTGGATATAAGAGAAGATCACGTTCGAGACATACTTTCTCTTGGGTTTGTATCTCGGAAAAATAAAGTTTTTAGGTTACTAAAAAGAACGTAACTGTAATTGTAACCTTTCTAACGACGAACCTGATTTCTAAGCTACAGACTAGAAAGCATAATTGATCCCTCCGGAAATATTCGAATAATGTTACTTTTCAATACGTATTTTTTCGTCCATATCGAGAATAAAATCGTGAATATAGTTTTGGGTGGAATAAATTATTAAATACTCTGTGACGTTGCATAATTATTCGACTTGTGTTTTTTTCACAAGCAAATGATTCCGTCTGTTTAGAAAAATAATGGTGTTTCAAAATTTCTATATTTATTATAAAAAAAGCGTGAAATTGGTTTTGCAGAAACTTAAAAACTTTTCAATTATTTCTCCTTATTTTCATTAA
Organism: Linyphia triangularis; assembly: GCA_963978545.1. NCBI lineage: Eukaryota > Metazoa > Arthropoda > Arachnida > Araneae > Linyphiidae > Linyphia > Linyphia triangularis. Next base: position 70,953,871 of record OZ021726.1, read on the forward strand.
GAGGGTTATATTTCAAAAAATGAAAATATAGGAATCCAGAATTTATTTATGTTATGACTTTTTACAAGATTCATATTCTGCGAAATAAAAATAGAATAGCCTTATCACAATTGTAAAAATACGCAGTAGTTGCATTAAATATTACCTTGAATTTGAAATATTATTATCTGGACTATTACATCAAGCCGATAAAATATGCGCTTTTGCTGAATTTATAAAACTATTTTGATATTTTATAAAGTCATGCAATTAAGAATTTAATAAAAGATTAGATTTTGTGGAATTCATATGGAATGTTGAATTATATATTCTGTACGACAAAGTAAAAAGAAATATATCTGATGTTGTTTTTTTTTGTTTTTTTCCCCCAATAACTATTTTCGGAATATCTTGTTTAAAGTGTCTCCCAGTATTTCTATTGTAGCACTATTTTGTTTATTTTAGTTTGTTCAGATTTGAAAAAAGCCATTTAGAGACAATTATAAATCAACTTACAATTAAAATTAACATTTAATAGGAAATATTTAAATTTAACTGATCGATAAAATACAAAACTACGCAATTTAAAACTATCGGAAATATCCATCTATCTTTCCGTCGAACGCAAATGTTCTGAACAGTTTTACACGTACTTATTCTAAACCTAATGTTATTTCTAATGCTACTGAAGTATGAGTTCTTCTATTTATTTTTTAACAAAGAGTTACTAACTTCACATATATTAAATCAAAACTTTGTAGTTCCTGTACTAGCAACAAACTTTTCAAAACAGTATGAAAAAAAAACTATTTAAAATTACTTTTAAACTTTACGCTTTGATTAATAACCACTCTCGAGAAATTTTACATGGAATTTTTCAAAATAAAATTTTAGTTTAATTGCAGTTAACTATAAAGTAGAATGTTTTTAATGCAATTTTATAAGAAATAACTTTAAAGATTGATGTATATCCATAGAAATAGTTCCGTATCTTTCACATAATTATTTTAACAAAAAAATGGTAACTATTGCTTAGTTTACTATATTTCTGAATTTTCATAGAAAAACTACTTAAATTTGATTTTTTTTTTATCAATGACGTATAGACAGGGAATTATAAAGACATTATCCATTCCAAAATACTTATATTTTAGTATTAAAGTTTTTTTTGTTTTTTTAAATGCTATAAATTAGTAATCAAATTATTACTGTATGACTTTTTAAAAAATTTTAATACTAAATAAAAATAATTTTTGGAGGAGGCATGTTAGTTTATAATATACCAATTCTTTTTTGGTGTTTCATATCCAGGTAATAAAAATCTCATAAAAAATGCCTTCTCACTTTAATGAATGCATTTAAGTTCATTTAGATAAAAAATTTCTCTTCTGGCACTAACCATTGTATTAAATTTCAAATAAATAAATTATATAGTTTTCAAATAACTAGAACTCTAGTAATTAAATATCTTAAATGTTCATTAAAAAAAATCATAATTATTCAATTTAAATATCGCCCCATTTTAACAACAGCATAAAGAATTTAATTAAATATCCCACATTGTTTCACAGAATTTACTTTTTGGTTTTAATTATTTCCCTAATGTTCGAAGTTTCAGATTATTTTTAATTCAACAACTAAGCAAACGATTTTTATGGTATATTCAAATACTTTTTTCAACCCTTGTAAATGAGGAAACACCAATTTCCTTAGAAGGCAAAGTAATTTCTCGTAAAATACCAACTCGTTTCTTACGCCTTACCAGCAATCTAGGTTATTTCACAAATGTAAAGTAATAAATAATAAAACTTTGGATAACTCTGACAGCTAAACTCTTTCGCAAGTCGTTAACTTAATAATGCATTAGTGATATAATTGAGAGTTAACAACCATCATTATAAGATTATTGTAAACTAAGCTACTTCTTAGTATATTTTTTATCTACATAACATTGCAGAAATTTATATTATACTTAAAGAGGATAAAGCGCCGACAAATTCATCATAATTTCAACAACAAAATTCGTATATTCAGTTTATTCTGCTTTCAAATATTCATTTTGTTTTGTAAATTTTAGTGATAATCACCATTTATTTCCAATTTCATCTTGTTATAGTAAAGAATAATACTCTATTCATATGAATACACGATGTTTACAACATTAAGAAACTTATAGTGACCTAAATATAAGATAAAATACTATCCTGTCATATATATAATATGTGTGTAACTTATAAAATGAATTTAACGTTTAATGTCAATTCATATGGGCTTATGGCTAACTGCCTAAGATTCTGTAAATAAATTTTAATAGGTTTTTAAAAATGGTTTATAAAAATATTTTGTCGACTTAAAGTTAATAAACAGATGCACAAAATAATCTCACAACAAAACCATCTAATTTATATCTTCCATAACTTGATCCATCCATAATCACTTTCCCTCTGCAATCTTGACAGGTAATTATTGTTTACTTATTGCAAGAACATATTTTCCAAACATCTTTAAAAAAATTTACGAAGAGTAAAGTTTGCAATTTCACAAATAACTATTTCTACTGACTAATATAATTTGAGATTGAACAATCCTCTATGTTTATTTATTAAACATAATAAACGGCAATTTAACGTTCACGAATAAATATTAAGCAATTGCATTTTGACCATAAATATCAAACTATTAAGCAATTAAACAAAGCTTCTTTTATAAGAACAATTGACAGATTTAATGTTTTAGTATTAGATTTTTTTGACATAATTCTTTTTTGTATAGAAATCCAATATTATTAAAATTATAGGAATGCACGGAAAGACCAATTTAGGCCACGGAAAGACAGTTTAATTAGTAAACCAGTATTTAGTTTTCATGCGAAACTAATTAGAACCTGCAATTCAACAAGCCAAATAATAAGTGCTATTTCAACTAATTTTTGTGTATTTTTTCAATTATTTAAATTCATTACTTATATTAAGTTTGGTATTTTTTTTGTCGATTCATAATAATTGTTTGGTTTCTTTATCATGATATAATTAATTGAGTTCATTAATATTACTCTGAATGGCGAATGAAAGGTTAGATACCTCATCGAACATCATTCTGCATTTTTTATAGAATGTAAAGTAAAGCCGGATTTACACGCTACCAGTCGAGGTTCCAGTTTAGATCGCCAGTCAGTGACGACGATACTGGTTCCAATAAACCAAACATTTTCTATTTACTGGCGCCGGCGACTCCCATCAACCAATTCCGTGGGCTCTCCCGTGATCACCAATAGACGGCGCAACGGTCGCTTAGCTGACGTCACTGAATTGGCGATCTAAACTGGAGGCCCGACAGGAAGCGTGAATCCAGGCTTAACGCTAGTAGAAAAGAAATTCAAGACAAAATAAAAATCTTTATTTAAAAGACAATTCGTCAACTTTCGGAAACGTAATTTTTTTTTTTTTTTTCCCCTTATGGGACATAGAATAATTACACAAGTACCGTTATTTTCGTTTTCGTTGCATGATCTATTTTGTTACAAATCGTCTAATGATTTTTTAGAGTTCAATTAATCTTACGAAAACTCTGAAAGTTTAGGTACCTCCTCGAACATCATTCTGCATTTTTAATAGACTAGAAAAATGTTAGTAGATAATAAATTAAAGTAAAACTAAAAATTTTTTTTTTTTTTAAATACAAAATGACGGAAACGTACTAAACAATAAAAATATAAATTTCATTTTGATAGGACATAGAATAATTATGTACGTACCGTTATTTACTTTTTCGTTTCAAGATCTATTTTGTTAAAAATCATTTAATGATTTTCTAGAGTTAAGTAAATTTTACAAAACTCTTTCGACATTTCATACCAAACTAACCATTTCAAATAACAATATATAAACAACTATCAAAACCCTACTATTGTTCTCAATTTAACCAAAATCTAGCAAGTTTTATATTTAATAACCTCTTAAACTATGCAATATTTACTAAAAACATCAAAACATAAATATTCAGTATTATAATAATACGTTTAGATATTTATAACGTTGAATAAGTTTGAAATTTTTGGTTTCGCTCTGGTGAACCAGCGGGAATGTCTAAACGAAAGGGCGTGTCAGTGAACTCAAGCGACTGGAAACGGAGAATACAATCCTCATCTTCTGTATAGTAATGGAAAATATTGAACAAAACAGCGAAAAATGTTTTTGTTTAAAAAAAAAAAAAAGCTTAATACGAAGTTTGTAATAATTACGAACATTACCAAAACGCATTGAGTTATCCGTTTTATCCATTTTTCAAAGTAGGCACTTTTTTTTTTTTTTTTTTTTTTTTTTAAACAAAAATCAAGCCTTTGGACAATTACTCGCTGAGCTCATATTATTTGATTGTTATTCTTATGTGATATATTTGAGTTATTTTTCAGCTTGTTAATAAAAATACACACTCTCATTGAAGACAAACGGTGTTGTGTATTTTTCGCATGTCCCACTCGAAAAACTTGTATTCAACAAGATTTTGACAGATTTCTTTGCATTGAATTTTGTAATAAAAATATAACAGTCTTTTTACTAATTTTGATCACATATACAAAATAACGCATAATAGTAAGAGTTATAGGAAGGTTATAATGAATGAAAAGTATGATGGATAAACGTGTTAAAATAGTTGAATTAAAAAGCAGTATCCTTCTCTGTGTGTAACAATTACATGATCTGAAATTTAGTTAGCATGATTAGAAATTTAGTTTAGTTTGATTTAGTTAGTTTAGTGAAATTAGAAAAATAGATCCTTATCTATTTTGTAATTTTTCTTTTTATATCAACACTGAATTAGGAATCTAAATTTAGATGCATTTTCATTAAAAGTTTTTTCTTAGTTTCCTCTACAGTATCTTTGATTTTAGTATAAGCTTCAATAGAAGAGATTGAAACCATTCAGTTATACTGACACTGACGCATATAAAGAAAATTAAAATACAATTTTTTATTTATTAAATTTTTTTTTTATTTTTTAAATTTTTTTTTTTTTTTTTTTTTTATATATTAATTTTTTTTTTTATAAAATTAAAAAAAATAAAAAATTATTACCTAATAAATAAACTTGTGTATTGTCAATGTATTGTTATTATTATTAACACTATTATTTTAGTATTAATAATAATAATAATAAAATAGAATAAGAATTAAATAATAATAAAGCATTATTACTATTATTATTATAATTATTATTAATAATAATAATAATAAAATAGAATAAGAATTAAATAATAATAAAGCATTATTACTATTATTATTATAATTATTATTAATAATAATAAAACATTATTAATAACAATAATAATACCGACAACAATAAAAGTAACTATTATTATTATAGTTAAAATTCTCTAAAATTTCTTTTGAATTTGATATTATGATATTAAATTAATAAAAAAAATACCAAATAATGTATTCCACTTCAACAAAAATAAAATAATCTGAATTTAACAAAATCCAGGAATAATTCCAGCGATTCAGTTTAGGACAATTCAACATTTAGCTTCATCTTTAAAGCGTTTTACACTATGCAACACTACACAACGCAGCACTAAAGCAGAGGCTAATGACACCTTTCAAATCGTGACACCATACTGCAGACGACACCACAACAATAAAAAGAAAACACCACTAGAATAAACAACCTAGCACCCGAGACCCATCGGGGGCACCACCAAATACAGCAACCCCCTCCATTCAATATAACCAATAGATTGAGGTGTTTCCTATTTTGCGATCGGTCTTTTTTCTGTGTTTAGACGCAGTTAATGTGATTAAGGTTTTTAGTAGCGGAAGAGGTGTCGAACGGGTTACAGTTTGTCCAAGGTCATTGAACCGCTTTGGGATTCGCTTCCGCGATTCGCCGTGTTGTTGGGATTGATTTCCGAGGCCTCTCTCTTCTTGTCAAAAGAGGAGGTTGTTCACATTTTAGAAAAACGTGAGCTTGCGAAATCGTTTGGTAAAGAACTTGTTGTCAGGTATTAGAAAAAGAGTTTTCATTAAAAGAGAAGACGAGAAAAGATTTTTAACACCATGTGTTTACTGGTTGACTGTTTAGTTTTTGGTTATCTCGAAAACGATCGCGCTTTGCTTAAGTATTTTCCATTCATCTTTGTATTATTGTCGTTAAAAGAAATGTGCTAGAAGAGGTTAAAAGATTAGGACTCTTTTACTATTATTTAACGAAAATTGGGTATTGTTGCTTGATAATGAAAATCCTTCCATGGAATGTATTTCGTTAAAAGCGTTCTCTATTATTACCTACTAGTGAGTGTTATTTTCAAAAATTTCCACTGCAGGTTATGGTTAAGGAAAGCTTTAATTTTAAAGCATAAAAAATTAATTTAGCAATTTTTAAAATAAACCTTTCAAAACACTTTTTCTCCATGTATATTTTAATCAATTTTATAAAATTGATTTTTCCCCACCAACTGAATATATTTCTGTAAGACAATAACTGTACAAATGTAACTATGGGTATTTGTAAATTGACAAAAAATATTTCTTTTTGGTGTTTTTAAGAAAAATTGCACCATATCAGAAGAGAAAAATGTGCTCTTTTTCCAATATGTATTATTCTATCGGTTTACTTTTTTATGCTTTGAAAATTTTCATAATCATATCAAGAATATTTTATTTGTATTGAAAAAAGTAAAACTATTGCGATTAGATATGCGGAAACTATTATTCAAAGCGGTATCTTTGAAGAAATTTCGATTTTATGTCATTTTTTTAAACAGCTTCTGAAGAAGATAAAACTTGCTCATTACATTCATTAAAAACAAAGAAATTTCAAGGTAATGCCAATTCTTCAGTAAAAATTAATTTCTCAAGCTATATAATTTCATCTATATTTCTTCTCCATTCAACAATGCACAATTCAATAAATCACTCTACACGCTCCGGAGCCGGAATAAAAGTTCTTCCGCATTTCCCAACAGACATTTCCGATTTCTCAAAAAAACAAACAGGAAAGACAATAGAAAAGTAATCATTTTTTTCTTTAATTCACTTCCACAGAACATCGATTTATTCCATTTGCTAAAATAAAAATGGAATGAAATTCCCACCACGATCCGTAGAAAAACAAACTGGCTAACCATCGAAGGTCAATGAACTGAAGTGAGATGGGGAAGAAGGAAGAACAATTGTGAACTTGGCCTACTTTGCCTAATCAGACTCTCACAAACACGTGAATACCAATGCCACGGCCAAAACTTTCTCTTTTTTTAACTCCTTTTCCCAAATGCTTGTTTATTTCCTTATAGAATTATTGTCTTCCATACCGGTCTTAGTAACGTTCCTTCCATGACCTTCCATCGTAATACGAGTTTAGTTTACAATGGCGGGCCAAAAATAAAATAAGTTACCTTATACAATATCTTGGGAATAAAACCTTGGGGATGTTAATATAAACACGTTCAGCCTCATTGATTTCACTGCGAATTTGTTTATCACATTGTGAAGTAATTATCTGAAAAGGAGTATAGTTCTTGGGAAATCTATTTTGATAAGGATTTGTTAACCATCCGTTGGTCATAGAAAATTAATCAAGTTCATGTCAGTGTTCTGTTTTTTTCCTATTGAAATTAAATGGATGTTTGGTTTACTTGAATGTGTTAAGAGTTAATCAACCTGATCGATTGAATATTTAAAACGACAAACGTGACTGAACAGGCGTACTGCAGTGTGGCTGAGATTTCAAATTAAAAGAAGCACACGATTTAAATTGAGTTATACAGGGAAAAGAAGATTCACAGGAAGACCTGTATTATTTAAAATAAGTCGCACCAGTCAAAATATATGTTATAAAGCATGGTAGAAAAGGCGAGGTGTCAGAAATTAGTCCTACGTTTGACTTATTTCATTCATTGAGAAAAGTTGGGTTTAAAAAATTCACTCATCGCTTTCATGCAATTCAAAGTTTTTGAATAAAATTAGATGACTGGACACTCCTAATTCCAGTGCGGATTCTACGCTCACAAATGGTAGCAGACGTCATCTCTTGCTAACAAATATCTATGGTTTCCGTAACTTGGGAACGGTTTTTGTATGGGTTATGCTAATAACTCTTGACGCTGAATGTACACAAGTCTTACCAATTAAAGAATTTAAGATATGGGTGTTTTCTCTTTCCTATCCATTAACGGTAAAATTACAATTAAATAAGAGTTTTGATATCATCACTTAAAAAGCCACAAAATACATTCCACTTCAAATTTCATTGATTAGCTTAAGTTATTGTTTCTTATCCACTGTACAAAATATTAAATGCTTAGAAGCAATATTCAACCGAGTGTGTTAGAGAAAAAATGTATACATTTAATTGGCTTAACATGTATCATGTAGTTGCAAATCCAAAAATCCAACCAACAGGGGGCTGAGTAAGTTTTCTAAAAAAATTAGAAAGGAATTTTAGGATAATTCCAAAAACTTCAGGAACATTTTAGGAATGATTCCTAAAAATTTTAAGGGTACTTCCAAAAATTTTAGAAATAATTCAAAAAATTTTAGGGTTAATTCCAAAAATTTTAGGGATAATTTAAAAAAATTTAGAAAAATTTATTTTAAAGTGAACATAGGTTACTAAAGCCGGATTTACACGCTACCAGTTGAGGTTCCAGTTTAGATCACCAGTCAGTGACGTCATGTGACGTCACCAGGCTACTGGTTCCAGTAAACCAAACATTTTCTATTTACTGGCGCCGGCGACTCCGATCAACCAATCACGTGAGCTCTCCGATAGACGGCGCAACGGTTACTTAGCTGACGTCACATAAATGGCGATCTAAACTGTAGGCCCGACTGATAGCGAGTAAATCCGGCTTAACGCATACATTCTTTCAAAGCATGTTCAATACAGGCAGAAAGTTGCCAACTTTGAAAAAAAATTTTAATTAATAATTAAAATCTTAGAAAAGATTTTCTTCTCTAGAGGAATATATAGTTTTTTCGCGGGTTTTGGGGGAACATCGGGAATTTTTTTTTTTTTTTTTTTTTTTTTTTTTTAAGAGTTATCAAAAAAAATTAAGTACAATTTTAGAAATTTTAGGGCGAAACAAAAATTTAAGGAATATTATAAATTTTAGGGTGAATGCGATCTCTGTAACCAATCATAAATGTTTTTTGGATTGGATGACATCGCAAATTAATTATCTCAATAATTTCTCTAAATTATGAAATCCAAATGAAAAGATACACTATTCATCTCTACAGTGGGTGACTAAAATTTTATAAATAATATTTGTACACTATTTTACACCAAGAATGCGAATTGTTCTCTTGGTGCTGAAGAAACAAGTGTGGAGTATTGTATTCACAAGTGTCTAAAGATAAACCAAATTCCGGCAGACACATAAAATTAACATTGAGAAAATTATTGAATTGCTTGTAAAAGAAAAGACAAAAGAAGACAGTAAAGAAATACTCGGGGGGATGTTGAAACGAAAGCTGCATGATGAGACTGAACAATACGTTGAGTTGCTTAAATGTAACTTACTGTAAAAATAACATTTTCTGCGGAATGCATTTTAGGTGGGATAATAAAGTTTATGTACAATATGAACCTAAAGAACTTTTTCCAAGGTTAACTATTGGCAACAAAATCAAAATTTCAAAACCGAGTTGTAACCTCCCACTAAGCATTAATCCGCCCTCAACTATCAACATAAACTGATTCATTATTACAGGGTTCCCATAAATTAAGTATTGCGTATATTAGATTAGGTGTGGTTAACCTACTTATCACCATTCTGTGTTAAAAGTGATGTACAGTTGTGAAATATCAATGCCTCGTTAAAATCGGATTTGATACTTTGAATGGTGAAATGAAACAGCGACCTTGGAAGCAGCAAAACAAATCAAAATTATTACAATGGAGGCGTGGATAATAGAGAGGAGTTCAAATAAGTTTTGTATTAAGTATAACAGTATTGAGTTGAGGTCAATCTTGCAGGAACCTTCTACCAAGTAGTCTTTAGTTACTCAAAGGTAGTTAAGGCGGTTTAGGTAATGTTATGAAAGGTTTTATTCTGTCAAAAGATCACACACGTGGAACTAAGTAGCCTTCGCCGTAGGAATTGTCATTAAACTCCGGTTAGATTGTGACCTGAATTTTACCCACATATCTCTTACTACAACTTCTAGATAGCTTATAAGTGATTTATGTTCTGCAAGCAGATGAAGCCAGTTGCATAACCCCCCCCCCCCCCCCCCCACACACACACACACACCATTTATGCTACGTAATAGGTTGTCCATGATTATAAACACATCCTAACTATATACTAGAAGACAACATACCCTGAGATCACAAAATACGCTGCAACGATGAGTAAACTGGCTTTACTACGCCCTGATTGGCTGATAGGAACGATGTGTGGTCGATTTGTTAAAACTCATGTAGTATCTTTGGTTAGAAAAGTAAAATATTAATTAAAATTTAAACTTAAAAGCACTTATTAACTTTTTTTTATCAACTTATATTTAAGTTTAAAACTAAACGATGTGCGCAGGTCAACAATATTATCATAAATGTTTTGATTTGCTTGGAACTATGTTTTTCGGCGGAAGGATACATCCTACAGCGTATTCAGTGAGCTTAGGTTATGTTGTCTTTTAGTATAACTTGGGGATAATATAGATCTCTAGAGAGATTGTTAAGCCTTCTTTGTCTTCAAGTCAATAACCAAGCATGCACTATCCAGAAGATGTCGTTAGGGATCAATGATTTTACTTGAATTTTCGGATCCGTGAATCGTATGCATTGCAAAGTCACATACAATTGCTTTTTGCAATGTATGTCGCTAAATAATAAACACGCGTTTGTAATTGGCTTACAATCGAATTTTATTTTAAAGCTGTGCTGTGATTGGTCAAAAAGTTTTGTTAAACGATAATACTTATATGCAAATAACGCATTTGATAAAATTTACTGAACGAATATTTTATGCATATAAAGACTACAAAATGAGAAGGAAAAAAAAACGTCAAATTTAAGCATTTTCCGCAAAAAGTTTCGAAATTTAAAATGGCGTCCTAATTTAACGATCGGATCCAAATGAGACCGAACTCAATCCCAAATGGATACAATCGGTTTTTTTTAGGTCGTTGGGGAAAACCACTTTATTCGCGAACTGTAGCAATGGGAACGAAAGGGTTGTTCTTTTATAACTGCTTGTCTGACACCCGTACATGTGTGTGACATTAATTAAAAGAACACTCCGCCTTTAGTCGCTAAATCACGTTGCAATTTGAATACACTCTTCTTTTTTTTAATCTCGTGACTTGTGCAGCGATTTAGAGGATTGGAAAAGAAACGGGCGTCAAAACTCTGGACCAATCACAGAAATACGACTTTTTTCCCTTCTATTTTTTTTTTTTTTTTTTTTTTTTTTTTTTTTTTTTTTTACAGCTTGTAAGATAAATTGGAATTTTCAGTCAATCATAAATACTTATTTCATTATTACCATTATGCATTGCGAAGATTAATTGCCTGTGACGTCGCCATACAGAAAGTCCAGATGGAAGAATTATATCGTTTTCGTTCCTTTTGTTCTAATTAATGTTTGTTTTTTTATCTAATTGGAAAGATTGATTCCTTACTTTTATTTTTATAAATTGTTATTAATGAATCTTATGCAAAGCTTTATTTAGAATAGGTATAGGGAGTTATTTAGAGTACTGTAAGGCATTATTTAAAGTAGGTTCTAGCGTAGGGCAACACTGGGGAAATGTTTGCGACTAATCCCTATGTAAATTTCACTTTTCCCTCAACACAGCAATTGACTGAGACGCATACGATACATAACTTCCATGTACTCAACCAAACATTTTAAGCTTCTGGCTATCTCCCTACTGCCAATTCTGCCAATCATAGCGTATATATTTTAAACTGATCTTATGCATAAAATTATATTCAGCCAATCATAAATTCGTATTTGAATAGCAGTTGACTATGGCATCACCATCCATAAAATCTGTAGACCTTATTCATCAGAATATATCAGAATATAGCTTATCAAAATGTCTGATTAAAAAAAAAATGCGGGTTTGTAATAGGTTAATTGTATTTGAAAATTCTTACTTATTGTTATTTGTTATAAGTTTTTGTTTGATGATTGTAGAAAGAGAAACATCTAACCAAAGATGTCGTACATAAATTGTATGTAAAATTTTAATTTCTAGAATAGTGGATGGGCAATTTTTTGGATGACGCACGGAACATTTTTGCTAAAATTTTACACATTAAATGGAAAAATTATGATAAATCTAGTAGTTATGCTTTTGGATATGATATTAGTTTGTGGCAAATATAATTGGGAAAACAATTATTTTAAAACTAGATCAAATATGCATTTATAACGTCAGTATCTCAGTAAATGTATATTTGACATATCTATCAAATTATTTATAATTTTAAAACTTGATTAGCCATATTTTCGTTTTTTAGTTAATGAAGGTTTGTGGATCTTACTGAGATATTTAATGTATAAATACGTGTAATATTTGCCTATATATATAAATAGTTAACAGCATTTGAATTTTATTTATTTTTTTACTTGATTAGTTATTATTTCATTATACATATTTTTTTTTAAATAAAATTAACTATTCGATATAGTTCTCAAAACTTTTTAAAGCGATACTTTTCTTCCCTGTTTTACCCAAATCATCCATTTCTAGCAATGACTTTTACTTCCGCGAATGCAGAAAATCATAAAAACTAAATAAGTGTGTTTAAAATTAAAATTTTAACAAAAAAATATCTATTAAATACATTTCAGTTCATAAAAAAATAAAATTTCCAATTCATATAATTTCGACCATTAAATGCATTAAATAAAAGTTCCCATAGCTTTTAGACAATAATTTACCAATTTTAATAATTATAGTCTTCTGGATTGTTTCGGAAACGCATACAAACGAAGCGAAACTAAAATGAGCATTTATTTGGAAAAAGCCTTGAAAGAACTTGGAAAGAAACACAAATGCGTGCAAAGAAAAAGCATGTACTTGAGCGAACATTTCGTCAGAACCATCAAATGCCGAATTCGCGGTCGCAGGCACAAGACGGGGTCGTTGACCTTGAATACAAACACCCATCTTCCGTTCTTCCTTCGTGTTGCCACGCCGCATTGTCAGAATTCAAGCGAAAACACGTGGTAATCACTTTTAATTTTAATTGAGTTTCTTAAAATGAATTATATAAATGGATTTCAGGAAGCTTGGAGGGAACATTTCTTTGAACTTGGGTGTTTTGTTCTTTCAGCCGTTTAAATCTTTAATGGAATTTCTACAATATTCGAAAAGAATTTTCAGAAATGAAAATTCGAAATTTGTTTAATTTTTGTTCGCAATTAATTTTAAATCAAATTGTGGAAAAGCAATTAAATTTAATCGAAATTTGTTTCAGCAAATTAAATTTTGGTGTTAGATTTGTTAGAAAGTTTGAACTAAATTAAACATAATTTTCTAAATTTATGTTGTAGAAGATACGAATAAAAATAACTTATACGCAATAAAATTATAAAATGAAACAAAATCTTAGAATATAAAAAATACAACTTCGTCAAATTATTTGTTTATTTGCAAATAAAAGTATCTAAATCCAGTTAATAATTATATGTGCGACTAAAATTAATTTTGTATATTATGCAGAGATGATTTTTTTTTTTTTCCGTAATATTCAGTTTAAGAGAAATCAGAACATTTCATTAAAAAAATTAATTGCAAAACTCTAGCCAGAATGTAATTTTTTTTTAATAAATTAAATAAATAGTAATTAAATAAAAATCATAAATAATGTCCCTGAAAATTATTATTGAAGGCGATTGAAGAACGAGAAATGTAAATATCAACACAAATTTTAAAAGTGCCTTTTGTGGAAAGAAAAAAAAAAGGGCATAAACTCACGATTCCAAGATCCAACCATACATTTCAAACTCAAAATTTAACCATTCACAAAAAAAAGTATTGTTGTTTAAAACAACATTTTAACTGATGAAAAAATGTGGGGTTAGTTACTTTCGATATCGATCTTTTTTTTTTTTTTTTCTTTCTTTCCACCCGATGTATCCCAGTAAATTATGATATTTTGAAAGTGTGAAAAACATCAGAGAGAGCGAGAGACTACATTGTTTCGAAAAAGAAGAAATACAACTATTGGAGCAACGAACTTTTAATTAAAAAGAAGAGAGATAAACTTCAACCCTGCGGAAAAATTCCATTGAAAACTCACTTCGCAACCGTAAAAAGTTCGACCTTTTTCAGCTCGCCTAAAAGTCTCCTAAAAGATAAATTGAAATCTCCCAACTCGGCCCCTTGGCAACAGGGCCTCAAACGGAGCCTCAACAACTCCCTCTAAAAAGACAACTCCTGTTGCCAAGTTGCCACGCACTTGTTTAAAAAAAAAGGCAAAATAAATCATAATAATAACTTTCTTCTTTAGCTTCTTATGATATGCCTACTTGCTCAGATCAAAGCGGGGGGGATTGGGTAGAAGAAGAAGAAGAAGAAGAAGAAACATCAAACGAGAATCACTGAGTATGGGGTCAATGACCGCTGGAGTACTCCCTAGCAAGCAACAAGTTAAGGAGGGACACCCACCTTGTGCCATGAGACACTCTGTGTGACATGTTCAAACTGGGTGGAATGCATGAATTTTTTATTACTATGGGGCACTAAATGTTTTTTCTGGAAACAATTTTTGATTTCGCCTAATTTTTAAACGCCATTTTTCTAGGATACTCTCTTGAATTAAATAATGACTTGGAGCAAAACATTTTTCTTTTCTTCTTTTTATGACAAGAGAATAAGCTTTTTATTTAATGGCATTTTTATTTCAATTGACATTAATGCGGCCCAGTAAAATTGTTAATTAATGGTAAACTTTGTTCCGAATAAAATGGTATTCTCACACTTAAGTGTTTAACTCAAAAACACTCACAGATTTATAGTCAGTTCCCCCCCCCCCCCTCAGTCCCCTTTTGTTTTACTTTAGGTGAGAGCAAAGCTACTTTCATCCTACAAAATATTTAAACACTGTGCAAACGATAATATTTAATATATATATTAGTGAGCTTTTGCAGATATATTTAAAATACGAAAATATAATCAAGGTAGTAAGGTAGTAAATGGCTTCCAATACATATTGGTAGACGAATTCACGCCATTTGTTAATTCTTTCACATTTTAAATCAGTCTTTTTCTTATTAAAATATTATTCTGCGATTTTTTAATTTTCTAATTAAAATCTTAAATTAGCATTTTTTGTTTTAAAAAATTTCAATTTACGTTATGAAAATGTGAAGTCTACATAAAAGACGAGTCTACCAATATTTCTTAGACGTGTCATTCTACTAAGTAAGCCCCATTTTTTATTGTTGTTTGATTGAAAACCATATTTGATTGTTACAGTTTATTCCTTCCTC
Source organism: Linyphia triangularis (assembly GCA_963978545.1). Lineage (NCBI taxonomy): Eukaryota > Metazoa > Arthropoda > Arachnida > Araneae > Linyphiidae > Linyphia > Linyphia triangularis. The sequence goes on from OZ021726.1 coordinate 70,969,304, forward strand.
GTCCCCCTCTCCCTCTCCCCATATCCCTATTTTCCAATCCTCGATCACCAAAACAATGCAATCAATTTCTCAATAAAAAACTAAAAAAGTATATTAATTGCTAAAAAATATATCTTCCATAGAAATATTTGAATTCAATAGAGACATTCAGAATAAATCATTATTAGATAAAAAAAAAAAAATTCCCCTAATTAAGGGCTATGACATTGCAGAGAGAAGACAGGAAATAATTAGCCTATCCAAAATCTTAAAAATATTGTCATTGAAACATATTCAAAAGATATGATAACAAACTTGGTTTAGGCAGAAGGTTTATTGATGTTTCATGAAAAGTAATTAAACTCGAAAAATAAAGAAAAGTCCATATGCAAAATACGATCAACAATTAGTATGATTGGTCTTTTCTTGAAATTTATTTTTTATTCAAATAAACAAAAGATATTTTTATTTGAATGAAATAGAGAAGTTGTTTACGATGAGAAAGCAATTTGTAAATTGCCTGACCATAAAATGTTTTAAGAAGAAACTTAAAACAAATTGAAAAATAAAAAAATAGTTTCATGTCTAAATGCGAAGTTCCAAATTAGAAAAAAAAAAAAAAAAATGCTTCTAAGACAAAGAGCTTTACGTGATGTTATTTGGAGTGTAATTTTTTCGTCTGCCAAATCTTTTGATCAATAATAATGACTTATTTAAAAATAAATTCGAATTTTCAAATTCTATTAGTCAATCACAAACGTGTTTTTTATTTTTACCCATCAAGTATTGCAAAGAGCAGATGCTTATGATATCACTCTGCATAATGTCCAACAAAAATCAAAGCCCTTTTTGAATTTATAAAATCATTTTAATTAAAACGGCAACATTCAAAGATTTTAATAAATAGGTAAATTATCGTTCATTTCCAAACGAATACACTTATAAGAAAGTGTACTCGAACAAAATTCTATTACATTCCAATTTTAAAATTTGAGTATTTAAAAATATGATTTTTAAAATATTTTATTGCTGTTAATTAAACATTTAATATTTTTTTTTTTTTTTTTTTTTTTTTTGTAGAATACGTTGTTTGTAAAAAAGTTAGAGCATTTCTTCAATTACTCGAAGAATGATACATTAGTTGAAGATATTGTCCTGGATAAAGGGTAAGTGGTCTTTGGTATAGAAAATTGTCTTACTAGTGCTTTCGTTTTAAAATTTCAAAAATGAATGTTTATTCCGCTACAATTTGTACAGTGTTTTATGTTTTCGAACACTAATTCGTTTAAATACCGGAACTCTGTTATAAGAAAAATTTTAGCTTAAGATTTTTCTTAAAATAGTTCTCGAATTATCTTGTTAAAATATAGAAATGGTGTATGCAGAAAAATCCTAAATGATTGAAAAATAATAGAAAATAATAAGTTGGAAATCATGAAATCTATTAAAAAAAAATTGTAATGTTTTATTAAGCTTAACGAGCCATAAAAAGCAGAATATGAAGAACACCTAATATGAAAATAACAGAAACAGCTATCGCTGCGAAATATATAATTTTAATAGAAATTTGAATTTTTTTCGAAAGAATAATTACAGGAACATTAATGTATATTAGGTAAATATAAAACGAATTCAAATTCCAATGCTAGGTGACCATCATATGCCTGATGACGTCACAGTCAATTTCTATACGCGGAAATAAATAAAACATGTATTGTGATTGGCTAATAGAATGCGTAAATTCGAATTCGTTTTTAAATATGTGATGTGATAAGTCACAAGCACGATACAAGTGTTGCCACTTGATGCCCCCGTTCTCTTAATAAAATTGCACATAAGGTTAATTCTTATCTATTACCTTGATGTATATTGTATCTAATATACATAGCTACCTCAGAATCAACCATTTTCGCAGGGAAAGGAAAAGTACATTGTAATTAAATAATGGAACGTGAGTATTCGAATTTGATTAAGATCCAATGCGAATTATTATTGGTCCCAAGCACATCCCATTTGTTGCCATAAGATGGAACCTCATTCAAGATAATGCTTTACATAAAGTCCATATCCTCTTCAATAAACCTCTACTAGACCACAGAGTCAGAGGGATAGTCACGTGACACCTGAATGCCATTGGGCTGGGAAGAAGATTGACCAAAAAGGAGTCATCTTTGCACATGTATGGAAAGTAACACTGATTAATTTTTGGAAAAGCACTAATTGATAAGGTGATATGAGATAAAACCACACCACAAAGATGGCGTCTTGTTGGAACAACGAAAATCACGTGATCGCCACTCTAATGGAAAGTACAAATACTGATGTCTATTAGACGAATTTAAGTCTACATTTAAAGCATGACAAGTCTTTCAATTACCTCTACGTGAGGACTCTCACGTAACGTTAAGAAAAATGACTTTCCAATTCCCAACTTCAGAAAGTCCTCAATCCACGAACTTATTTCCCTTCAATTACGAAAGGAATTGGAGCGTAATTAATTTTCACATAAATGAAAATTGTTTGACACACAAGTGGAGTTTTCTCTTAATAAATTGATTATTCACTAAGGATATTATCAAGCTGATTGATTGCCCTTGTGACGTGAATTAAATGGGTGTTAGGAAGTGATAGAAAAACAGTAGAGGGCAGGTATGCCAAATTAGATGTCGTGAAGGGGGACGTATACATATGGAAAACAAATTAGAAAGGTGTGCAATGTAGAAAAATTTAAGTTTTGAATTACTTTTGGTAATTTAACAAGAATAAAAATAATAAAATTGTTTATATTTAATCTATTGTTTAAAATTGCAATAATTAAAATTTCAAAAAAAATTTGATTGAAATTAATCGTTAGTATTTTAATAAAGAAACAGTTAAATAAATGGTTATCAACAAAGAATGTTTATTATGTTTATAAAAATATGTTAGTAATTAGTAGAAAAAAGCAGTATTCAAAAAGACTAGTTTGGAGTAAAGTGCATTTATTACTTTAAAATAATAATAATTATAATAAAGACCTAATTTCTCAACTGTTGTACGTTCTACATATTTTACTCATATCGCTAAATATCATTATTTTAAGAAATGAATGGGCATTAATTAAAAGTATTTGGAGGACATTATTTAAAACATACATTTTAGAAGGTGTGCTTATTATATTATTATTATGCAAGCAACGTAATCAGTCCATTATGAACAATTTTTTCAAGATATAAAATTTCTATTTAACTTCTTTTTTCTTGTTGCTAAATCATAATAAAACTAGTTTACGATGAAAACCTCTTTTTTTCTAAAATTTTATGGAAAAATATCTTTAAGTACATACAAAAGCAGATTTAATTTTTATATGATCAATAATAAAGTTAGGCAAATTCTTATAAATGAGTGATACTTTTGCAACAAATTTATCTTGAGTTCACATAAGTTTAAATTATTGCCATTTAAAACTTCAAAAAACTAAATCAAGTATCTACTGTGCACTGATTTTATATCAGGTACATCAATTATACTATAAAATACTAATTGATACATCTGATATAAAATCTATTACCAAAATGATTCATTAGTAAAATTTTAATACAACGAAATATACTTGAAAAGAAATTACAAATGTACCCTTATGCAGATTTTTAAAAATAAAAATATATTACTTTATCTTCTTCATTGAGAAAAATTAGAAAATACTACTCACTGTAAATCGACTGTTTGTTTAGATTTCAAAATTGGAATTTGGTTGAACTTCTTTTTGAAGATTTGAAACATTTTAAAATTATTCATTGGTAAGCTATATGATCTTAAAATAAAACTTTTGCTAATATACTTAGGATAAAACTTATTCAGGATAATTTCAAGCAAATATCGACACTTGTTACTAGACAGATATTCACACTGAGGTCATTGACCCGCAATCGGGAAATGCAAAGATGGATTATTTTAAAATTTTAACAAACAAATCAAAACCCATATTTTTAAACACTAATAAATATTCTATAAAACAGAAGATTGAATTGCATACTTAATTTAGAAAGAATTTTGAAAACAAAGAGCTATGAGTTTAACCCCTCATTACAGTAAAGATATTATATCAGTAGATGTCTTAGACTGACTTACCGGAAGATTTCGTTGGAGAATATCCTTTCTGTGGCATATATTTTCGTTGAGGGCTGGTCGTGCTTTCCACAGCCTTCTGTTCATATACAATGCTGATGCCTGGATACGAATGTCCGCCATTGGAAGAAAATGGAGGGGGACTTCGTCCCATCAAGTCCGGTGAGCTACCGCTGGTCACCACAGGTGATGTAATACTATAAATATCATCCGCAACGCTGCTTACTACTGCAGCAGCCCTTATATTGGTCACCACAGGCTCATAATTGTATTCCTTCTTCATGTTGTGATGGAATGTGCTGACAGGTTCTGCCATGGGAGCCATGGGATCGAAATAGTTCTTCTTCTCGTCGAAGAGAGTTAAGGAAGCAAAGTCTGAGGCTGAGTTGGGATCGAACCCTAAGTCCGTCATGTGTTCGTCGTGATGAGAGTGGTGCCCCATGGGGCTGACCACTGTGGAAGTCACCGAAGACCCGAAGTCATCGCCACAATCCTCAACCTTGATGAAGGCGTCCATTGCAAAGATGGTAGTGGGACGGTATGTCAAGAGATTGCCAATGGGTGTCTTCTTCGCCTTCTGAATTGTCTCGTCGTTGTTAACGATAATGGCGACACGACGTCATTTTGCTTAGTAAGAGTGGGGAACTGAAGAGTAGCCGTGTTTGAAAAGGTTGGTAAAATCAACATTCACTGATGGATTATCTATCTGACTTCTGCGGTCTTATTTTGGAAGTTTTAATGTAGTACTTGCGAGGAATTTTGAAATTTAGTGTATTCGCCACCACGTCAAGCTCTTCGAAAGAAAAGATATGTCAAATTAACACTTCTTTCAATTGTTGAGTTTAACAAACAAGTAGGAATAATCAAATCAAATAAACTATGCCTGAACAAAGAAAGTTTCAAATGTCACTGTAAACAACCTTATGTAAGTTTATGGAATGTTTATCTGGACTCACCTAGACAGTACCTTTTGTCCTGATGCCTGGAATGACTCAGCTGCATACACAATTTTCAATCGCAAAAGTATTCTTAATTCACTACGTAGCACTGTTCATTGATGCGACATTTCAAGTTCAAATCCCTCTTTATCATCGACTGTTTCTGCAGAGGACCCGGTGTCATTGACCCCTAGACGAACGGATCTCGACGAATTCCACGGCTAGCAACAGGTAGTAGCAATCCTTGTCCTGCACAAGATTCACCCTCCACAAAAAAGCACTTTCTGACCACACTATTGAAGAACACGAGAAAGTAGTTAATCTTGACCATCAAAAGAAGGAAATCAAACCAAAACTCATCAAGAACCTCCTCGGAGTAAGAAGAAGAAAAGGAGGAAGAGCGAGATGCTGATGAAGGTTTCCCCGTACGGGACGGCTTGGTGGAGAAAGACGGCTGGGACAACTTTCTCTGGCGAGGACCGACCGGCAAGTGCGGCTCTCGATCCTGTTTACCTGCTAGGTCATCGAACCAGGTAGAACCAGCGCGGTGCGAACCTGTCCTACCCCTCTACTACACCCCTTCCCCTTGCCTTCAGGTAGTTGCCTACAACATGACCAAAAAACCGGTGGCTTTTTTTTCTTTTTCGTTTTTTTCTTTTCTGCCAGTGGAGTTGCTGGACCGCTTCGTCTTTTCCCCTCAACCAGTTTCCCGATTGCGAAGAAGTACCGTTAGAAAGCTAATGTCTTGCTGATTTGCTTGTGACGTATTTTCCCAAAGATTCGTCTCGGGATGCTTTTTCTTCTCTTCTTTGAACGCCTTTCCTTTCTTTTGTTGCACTCTTTGGGATGTTTGTAGTGGCCTGTGGATTGTAACATCCAGGCGTTGAGCAGTTTTTCTAGCCAGGGAGGTAAGGATCCGCTTGGTGGGACCTTAGAGATGGGACGATTTTATTTCCACTTAGTATTCCGTAACGGACATGGGGTTGTCTGTTTTTGATTGAAAAGGGAAATTGGGAAGACTTGTAAAAGTAACTGGTGTGTTATTGGGTTGTATTAAATCATTCTGCATTTAAAGTGCATCTGCATGGTGGTAGAAAGAGCCGGAAAAAGAAACTGACTGGTTTAGAGTTTTCTTCTAATGGCTTCAAGATAATCCTTGGGCTTCAAAGTAATGGAAATTCATAGAAAATGCATGTATGCTTGCTTCAATAATTATACTCAAGAATGTATTATGCCTATGAAGGTATTTGGATAGTTCTAAAAATTGAAAAGTATTTAATGCGAAGCTGTGAAATGGTCATGTTGGAATTTCCTAAATACTTATTGACAGTTTCTTCTTAGTGCACACAGACTACAAATTGTTCAATGGAGCATCATGAATACCTTATTAAGCAAACCTAACAGGTGAATATAATTTCAACAATTTTCTTGCAAGTATCATAAAAAAAAAAGATCATACCTCTTACCACCATTTTATTATATGTAATTAGTAAAAGAAATAACGTAAGGTTTTCTTTTGACAAAAGCAGTGGATTGTATAGTAAAACAATGGTGCGATAATTGGGTGCGATAATGACCTCTAGTTCGACAGTTCAGTAGCTACATCTAATCTACAAAAAAAGCAACTCCTAACATCATAACCTTGATTTTCGCCAATTAATACATGATTACAACATGAGTATTACAACTTGTATTAAAAACGCAACGGAAAAGCAATAAAAAGAAAATTTCGTCCAAACTTAATTTTGCAGCAACATTCTTTTGTTACTACAAAATTAAGAGTGGACGAAATTTCCTCTTTATTCCTTTTCAGTTGAGTGAATTCATTTAAGTTAAGAAATAATCAGAACTTGTCTGACTAGAACGCAACAAATCCAAAATCGAACATGGCTTCGCAACTCTTCATTAGATAACAAAAATGAACCAAAGCAAGAGCGGCGGAGCTCTCTTATCCTGGAAGATGAAAGTCAAGTCATTTCAGGGTCCGTCGGGTATCGCGGAAGCATTTTTCCAAGTTCATGGCGACGGATTGAGGAAAGAGTGTTTCTTTTCGATTACAGATCCTCCAGATGATAATGACGGTAATTGACACGCATTTACGGAGATGTCTACACAGAGAGTTGCGGCTGCTTTTAAGTTTGAAAGAGATCACCTGTGAAGTTGAGACGGATAGGCGTCATATTAATATTTTACTTTGTTCATTCATTAACACTTTCACGCCCTTCAAGGATTCGTATTAATACCTAAAATCTTTCATTTTTGCAAAACTTTGAGTAGTATTAATTTTAAAGTATTACCCGTTTCAAACTAACTGATATAATATTTTAAGAGAGATTGAGACTTATAAAAAAATATGTATATTTTACATTTATTAAATATATGAATAACTATGTTCAACATTATGTATGACGTGTGTCATGCATGGACAAAAAAAAAAGTATAAATTTTTGTTTATTTTTGAATGCAAATCAATTTACACTTTTTTGCATTAGAATTTTAGCTTTGAATCTCTTGTAATACGTACATTTCCACCTCTTTATTTTAATATTTCACCAAACCACTCAAGTTAGAATTCAAAAAATTTCAAATGCGATGCATGATACATTTAAGTATTATACAATAGAAATATTAAATCGTAGATAGCGTACTTTTGCTATAAAAAAATAAGTTATTATAATTTGAAATGTTTAGTAAGTAGGGCAAGAAGGGGGCGCATTTAAATACATTTTATTTCACACATTTTGACAGTAAATGTATACTTTTTATTACTTCAATGTTAACACAATTCCTCAGCATAACTTATGAATTCCTCCTTATCATAACATTACAAAAATTATTTCAATTTTAGCATAATTAATTACAATTCCATATTGGTCAGCTTGTCAATTTTTCCCACAATTCCTCATCACCACCTGGAGGTCATATATTGCCTAATTTAAATGAAGCTTATTTTTGTTGAATTGACCTCTATCGTGGATAACTTTTCAACAGAGCACCTCATAACAGTTTGGTAAAGTATCAAAAGGTCACGTAAATTTGAGTAAAAAACTAATATTTAAAATTACAGACAAAATCCCATGAATATAAGACAAAACAACTTTGAGGGCAAGCTCCCCTTACCGGATCAAATAAAATGTCTATATACAGATAAATCGATAAGCAAAACTCTCTCTTGACAATACTACTTGAAATTGGAAACAAGTTTATCCTAATCCGAGGAGAATGCGGAGAATTTGAAATGATCCAAAATCAAAATTGGGTGCGATCAAGCTTATCGTTTCTTGGGAATAAAACTGAGATGCTACAGCGTTTACAATTTCTTTTTCTAAATATTTTATTGCATTCAAAGACCGTAACGGTATTTGAGGCATTTCTTGATCGATCCCAAGTAGCGGAAAATGTTAGGGTTGCTTTGGCTGTGCAAATCCGTTACCTTATATTTAAAAAAAACAATACTGTTGTATTAATGCTATGGTGTATCTTTGGTTCAAGCTCTCTTTTAAGTTATTTTGAAGTATTCTTTTTATTGACAGTTTAGTCCTTTTATGACTGTATCAAGAATAGTTAAAGACTCTACCAAAAAAGGCCACATACCGGCATTGCGCAGGAAACGAAAATATGGTTAATTCTCAGAAGAAAAAAAAAATAACAGTCTATAGTTCTCAACAAATTATCAGCAATGTTCGTCTCCGTTTTTCTGCAAAAGGGGAAGGCACAAACGCGGCTTTTTACAAACACAAGATAGTAAAAATAATAAAGAAAAAATATATACTTTTAATACTAAAAAGGTCATAACTTTTTGAATAAGGAAATTTTGAGAAGGGCTTGCGTTATTACTCTGGACCTTAAGCCCAAAGGTATTGTTTTCAATAGATCAAAAGTGGGATCCGGTGTCTGTCTCACTTAATGTTTGGGCATGCGCCGGAAAGGCGTTGTGTGGGCACCTCCTGCTGCACCTGATTGTATAAAAAAAAGGATGTGTGCTGATGTTGTTCCATTGTATTGATGTGTCGATATTTTATAAAACTTTAATAATAAAAATAAGCATTTGTAAGTCAGGGTAAACTGTAGAATGTACGTTGGTCCTGAGCCGATTTTTTTTCTGGTTACAGGACCAAATGAACATAACTGTTAATTTAAAATTCCATGTCTGGTACATTTAGGACTCCACTCTCTTACTTGGTACAAAATAGAGATAACTCTACTGCCACAACTTTGGATTCTGGATCCTTTCTGCATACCGACGATGACTACAAGGTAGTGAGAAGTTCATTTAAGGGCATCTCATTGAAGAAAGAGACCATTTCCGCAAAAGGGTGTTTCCCCTCACAAAACATTAAAAAAAAAAAGAGGGAGGACGCGTGGGCTGTAACGAAACCACCGACATCTTACACACGCCATACCTTTAACAAGGGAGGCATCGACAATTATCCCGAAAGCCGGTTTTAACTAATATTTGGATAGAAGTAGTACGGAATGAACTTCGAGGGGCGTATCAGGGCACCAGAAGTAGATTAATTCTATGGTTAAATCGTGAAAATGCTCGTTTGTTGAGTGTCGTGACAGATGCTAATTGAGAAAGGAGGTATTTGACGTTTGCTGAACAATGTGTCGTGTATAAGGTTATCCTTTAGATGACTTGCAACCATGAGGTTTGGAATATGTAAATACATAAACTGATTGAAATTATGCATTGTCCGATTTGATGATTTTCCTGTCTATCAAGTGCTACCACATTATTCCCGGAATAATCAGGCTTAAATCTTAAATCTCTGCTTTTAAAGATGGCCTAAAACATCGGGTTATGGTGAAACGAAAAAAGCTAGCATGAGACAGAATCTTAAATGGAAGATTACACAATATTAATAATCACATTTAAATTGGTCTGGATGTGACAAATTCAATACCCCCAACCCCACTTTTAAAATTGTGGCCCCTTCCTGCTTTCAGTCATTTTGCCATTCAAGTAATAACCATTAAAATAGCAGACTGTGCACTTCAAAACACCATAAGCAATAATTTATTTTACGTTCAATTTAAATAGAAGATAGTTCGTAGATATTTTGTTTCGTATGAAAAACTTGAATACGTTACTTGTATGACATAATGTTGTGTGTTTTTACTTAGAGCAGACTCAAATACATGCTTAATTTCTGAAATGAAACGTTCGAATTCAGTTATATGGATATTAATGGCGAAAAACTGTATTAATAAAGTTTTATTATATATTATTTTTAAAAGTATTTAAGGTTTTTCTCTGAACATAGCAACAGATGAATACGAGTTCTAACATAAAACTTATTATTTTTTAGCCATAAAAATTTAAATTCCCAAAATGGCGGATCTGGTGATCCTTAACACGATCTCATCCTCGTTGAAAAGTTTACGAATCCGTATAATCTTACTAACTAAAGTTTGTTTACGTCAGTGTATAACTAAATTACTAAAAATTTAGTTGAGTCAATACAGAAACAATTTGCCAGAGAAACAACACCTCAATAAAAGGAAGTATATTAAGTTTCGTAGGCCCACAATTTTAAAATAACTTCTATATTGAATAATATAATTTTAAATTAATTCCCAATCTATTTGACACATTTATATTTGTTGGCGTGTTCTGATATCTCATATATATTATCTTTTATTTATATTGCATACATATTAGTTACCCGTTGGCCTTTAACTTTCGAATTATGTTCTAAGCAGGGTGCATTCTTTAAACACGTATCCTGGGAGAGTTGCGTTCAAAGTAAGCTGTACCTAAAAGTGAAGAGGATGGATTTCTGTGGGGAGAATAAATTCCTCGATCGCATCTTCGGAATTGCAAATGAGGAGCGGGGAAGTTTGAACTTTCCTACGCTTTCCTGATAGGCGTATATCTTTAAGACAGTAAATCATTGCGAGTTTCATTGCCCTTTACTCTCACTTTCGGCCATAATGTTTGCATTTTTGTAGTTTCTGCACAGTGTAAGATTCGCCAAGCATTTTACAAAAACATGTGTGAGAAATGTATTTGTTTGAAAAAATTGCAATAGGAATAACATAAAATTAAGTTCAAATAACATAAAATTAAGTTCCAAACGTTTAAAACAATAGCTAGCTTTTGTTTATTTAATAAAATTGCATGATTGCATGTATGCTCTAAGAGGTGTATATATCGCTGACATTAATAAATCACGTACATCATATCCTGAGATTTTTCCGGGATCTTTCTGATTGGTTTCAATTTGAATTCTAATAAACATTTAATGCTATAAAAAAACGTCAAATAGCAATAAAAACAACAATATCAAAGGAACAATCTCAAATAAAAAAAAAGTTTAAAATATATTTCTCCAAAATAGTTTATGAACATTGATACGCTTAGTTCGTTTGAATTCTCACAGATATATTCATTCCTATTAGTTATAACAAAGCTTTACTTCTCCAAAGCAGATAAAGTTACGATCTTTTTATCACCCGGCGGAAATCGAACAAAATGTTCCATAGCCAAACAAAACTTTGCACTACAGCACAGGTAAACGCATTCTAACGGAAGCTTTAAGAATTTTTTTTATTTTTTCCGATAAACCCTTACACACTTTCCTGCACTTTAACTCCTCTCCAAAAAGAAAGTTCTCCATTGTTCGACAAACAACAGTTTCGACTCGTAAACAAAATCATTCCATTTTTTATAAACCAACACCATCTGCCTCTATCACGAACCCTTCCCATTCCCGCCACACACAAAAAAAAAAAAAAGAAGAGAAATACCCTAAGTTGTATACGAGTACCGTGAGAGATTTCTACAGGTAAACACCAAACACTTGACTTATCTGTGACCAGGTGCAAAGGGACTGGACGATATACACAAGGGATGGGGGGGGGGGGATGTTCAACCCCTATCGCCCCCACCATTGTCCCCGCATAAAAAAGGGTTCTCGATTATTCTTTTCCTGTTTACCTCGCGAATCCTTGGGAAAAAACACACCCGATATTCTTATGGGAGAGGTGGGTAATCTCGTTAAATTTTCTCTGGTAACAGAAAAGGGAACAATGGATTGATGGGTCAACGATTTTTAAAGGAAAGAAATTGGAGACAGAGGAGGGCTTGTGGTCAAGTGCGTTTCTGGACAAACTGAAAGGGGATAGTGTTATAACCTCGTGGTGTTGGGGTTGTTGTAAATGATGCCTGATTTTAATATATATAATATATATATATATATATATATATATATATATATATATATATATATATATATATATATATATATATATATATATATATATATATATATATATATATATATATATATATATATATATATATATATATATATATATATATATATCAAAGGTCATTGAACTTTTTTATGTAGCTTGAATATATAAATATATAACGCAGATTAATACATTGTTATTACGGACATATAATAAATGTAAAACTTCTTTTAAATTATAAATTGAAAGCCATGTTTGTAGAATAGCGTTAAATAGCGTAAATCAGATTAAATTTAAGCATTCATGATGTTTCTATGTATTGGATATCATGAAAGTTGTATTAAATATTATGTTTTGGAAATGAATTTATAAATTAACACATATAAAAATACTTAAACTTGAAGTTTAATGGTCTTAGGTCAGATTATAAATGATCATGCAAAACATTTCCTTTTTATGTGCCATACAAGTGGCCAAATTAATTACTTACATAAAAACTCTGAGGTCATCTTAACTAAAATAAAACTACAATACTTTCAAATTCTAAATAGTTTAAAAGTTTAAATAATCATAATAAGATTATGGAGATACTTCTAAACTTTGCAACCGTAAAAAAAAAACCATATAAGTAGCGCCTTTATTGTTTAAAATAGCTTTACAAAATATAGATAAAATAAACTTAAAAGCTTGAAATACTTCCTTGTTATTCAAACTTCAAAATTTTTCAACAATAAAATGAACATCAAATCATGTTACAATGATCAGTTAAAGTTTAATTTTAACTTTATCCTAGGAGGTTAGAATTAAAAAAAAAGATTACATTGAAATATATTTTTAATTTTAATTTAAAACCAATCCATAGCACATTTCATTCAGAGTTCAATAGCTTTTTTTAATGTTAAGAATAAGAAGAAAATTATATAATACGCAATTAAAAATAGAAAAATGTATATAAAAATCATTCAACTATCAATACAAGATTATTTTTTTTTCACTATCACTGTTATGGATTAATTTCATTAATTAATTTTTTTTTAACCGTACATTAGGGGCCGTTCAAGTATTACGTAAGCATCTAGGGGGGGGGGGGTAGCGATTTGCTTATTTTTGCTGACAAGGGGGGGGGAGGGGGTATGAGTGATGCTTACGTAAGCATTTAATAAAACCCTTTATTTCTAAAAAAACCTGTGATATGAACTGGTATTCGAAGCACGTGGAAGAGAGTCAATACTTTCCACAAATTGTAAAATGCAGTGTTGCTCTCCTGCTCGTAGTGGATTATTTCGCATTTTAAAAGAACGCTTTATACCTCCACCTATCAAAATGGCCCAAACACCTCACGATTTAATAACAAGTGAGGAAGGGGAATTCCTGGAATTAAGTCTCCGGCTAAGCTTGAACCTGCATGTCCCCCTGGGGGGATTTTTAAAAATGCCATATGACTATTTTTGTCCGTCCATCAAATCACAATTGTCTGCAAGGACTTGTGGGAAATGTGGTTTTTACCACGCTTCACTAAAATCGACAATTCGTCATAAGAAAATTGTTCATGGCGAAAATAGCCAGAGAGCCTGCCTAGTTCGGCCTATGAGAATTGCTGCTCGTCGAGCAAATGAACTGATGTGCGTCATCAATTATGTAGAAGGCATGGAAGATACCGAGTGGATAAGCGAAGAGGAAGTTTGCCCAGATTCCTTGTGCGAAACAAGTGATGAAGCAATAACATCAGATGCCAGAAACCCTATAATTTCAGACATTAAAAACTGGCTAGAGCAACCCTGGATAACATCTGACTAGATAAACTTAATTGATTATAAAAATTACATTTATGCGTCATTAAAATTGTGATAAACTTAAGATTTAAAAAAAATTAAAAATATATATTTTTTTCCCTTTTAAGGAGAGTTAAAGTTCATTATTTGCATTGAATCCTAACTTTTTTTTAGATTATTAACGTTACAAAAAAAAAAAATCAGGAGCAGGGGGGGGGGTACCGTATGCTTACGTAATTATAGAGGGGGGGTATGCGATTTGCTTATTTTTGCTGATAAGGGAGGGAGGGGGTCAAAAATTACCAAAAACATGCTTACGTAATATTTGAACGACCCCTTACTTCCTTAATGCTTTTCCCACGACGATTAAATTTGTAAAAAATGCGTATCAAGCATAACATTTAATACACGATAAAAAAGTCGAAATACTTTAGTTACATTAAGTCTGTGTTGGTGAAATTTATTTCTCTTGACTTTTTACCTCCACCCCAAAGGCATAACTGTCGGGCTCATAATGTAAGAGGGGGAGGTGAGCTTTAGGGGATCAGACGATGCAAGAAATAAAATTTAACTACTAACCCTAAATAACTAAACTTCATTGTTAGTTTGTAACTAATCATTCGAACTAATAGACGATGAATTCAAAACATTTATAATTTTATATTTCTTTTACTTATTTCATTTTTTAGAATATAGTTTGAATTTTGATCATGAGCAATGTAGTGAAGCTTAATTACTGTTACTGTCCCCCTATAAACAAAAGTAGAAGAAAATTATCCAAATAGTAGCAAAGTGGAACAATATGGTCTTCTGGTATTACAGAATAAATAATTACCGAATGAATTGATAGATATGTTTAGGGGAATATTCATCAGGAAAGAGTTTCACATTGGCGGATCCAGTGAGGGGCGGAGAGGGCGATCGTCATGTTTTAACGTGTGCTGCTCTTAGGCTTTGGATAAATCAATCACGATTTGACGAATCCGCACTGAACAGTTTTAATATAAATGTTCTCAATCCAAAAAATAGAGATGAAAAAGCCAAGGATGAAGCAAGACAATAAAGCAAATTATAGTTTGAAAATATTCAATGTGTATATGTATTCGTTGTTAGATTTTTCTGTCTATCATATTTAACAATAATTTATCCTGAATCAAATAGTTGTAGACAACTCTAATTTATGGTCAATTCACACATAACCGACCATTGTGTCGCCTTTATGTTATTAAGACTTTTTACCTCGTTGTAACATATTCTGTATAATCAAAGTTAAGCTATCCCATGATATAGTAGTATAACTTAAGAGCCACAAAATTAACCTAAATTATTTAACAGCCACCGCCCCCTCCATAATAAAACTTTGGATCCTCCCTTGGAGTTTCATAACATAACAATTCCTAATAATTTAACAAAATTACTGGTTTTTTGTGTGCATCTAATAGACTTTGTAAACTGAAAAAGAAGAAAGAAAAAAGAAAAAGAAAAAAGACTTCTAAAAATCAGAGATGGCCATATTTTAACACAATTCCACCACATTATTTCATTACTTTCACCATATTGCGACGAAAAATACAACACTTTGTTTAACTAAGAATTCTCAATTAAAAAAAAATGGCGTCCCGAAAATTATTTTTTCTGGTATCTCCAACCAACACAGTTACGCCACTGTTGAGTACAACATTTACTCTATTTTAAAAATCAATTTGTACTTTACTGCCAAAGGAAAAAATTGCGCTTGCTCACATTCTTCATCATCAATTCAATCTGTGACGGACGATTCTTTTTCCAAGATTATTTGTTCGGTATTTTTTTAACACTATATCAATGTATCAACCCGAACAGCACTCGCGATTTACTTTTTTAATTATCCAAATCAGCAATAAACCACCGCCGACATTTACTGCCGCATTTATTAAGACCGTAATAGCCTTCTGAAACAATAAGCCGCTGTTAACAAAGAAGAAAACGTAATAAAAACGCTGAGGAAGGCATGGTTAGGGCACTCATCGCAGCGGGAGGTTATGTGCAGTTTCAATTCTTTTCTCGTGCATAGCCAACGAAGGAAGAAAAAAAAACCTTGTTTAGGCTCTATATTTCTTTATTAGTAGGGGGGTCCAGAGTTCTTTTGTTCTACCGACTGAGCATGTATTGAGGGTAGAAAGGTATTATAAGAGTAGGTGTAAATATTCCTCTAATGTCTATTGGGTTGATATTTTAAGTTTAATGAAAATTGGGTTGATATTTTTATTTTTAGGAAGCGGCGAATGTGTTGGTTTTAGTTGAAATAAAGTTCGCATCTGGGCTTTATTTCAAAACTTAGAGAGAGAGTGCAAGTGTGTGTGTGTTTTGTGATTATTTAATTATTTAATAAGTGTACGTTAGGGGAGCAAAAGATATAAAAAAAAAAAAAAAAAAAAGTTTTTTAAAGACGCTAGGTAAATGGCAATAGAAAACGTACCACTTTGCTTCAATCAAAAAATTAAATTCATTTGAAATTTTCATTTCAAAAATACCGCTTTATTTAAATGAAAAATACCGTTTCATTAAGTAATGTATATATAACAAACAATTAAACAAGTTTTTAATTTCATAAATTATTTTAATGAATAAAACTCAGTTGTAAAATGATTACCAGTAACATTTACCCAATGAAATAGGCGGCTATGACCATAAATAGTTAGGCATATAACCACTTATTGTTGGATTTCAGTTGATGAATCTTCAGTAGAAAATAAATTTATAATCCAAAAACTTATTCTATGCACCTAAGTTAAGCTGGAAGATAACAAGTTCGATTTTATAAAAGAAATTTTCAAAAGAAAGTGCACGATCTAGTAAAACGTGAATTGTGTAGGAAGTTAATATATTCCAAATATTTTTTTTTTTTTTTAAAGATGCCTTACAGCTAACTGTTGTTACATCTCGATTCTCTACAAAAATGGGATTTCATGAATAAACAACTCCACAATCGTTAGTACCCTCATTTATTATGTGTTTTCTTATTGTAGCTTTCAATGGATGAAATATTTTTGTAGGCAAATCCCGTATCGATTCATTTAAATAAATTATCTTTTTTTCCCCCTTTTTCTTTTCTTTTCCCCCGAACTAAACTGTTTGTGTATACACTCCTGAATATTGAAAAATCTACCTAAGTAGTACTATATCCCCCAGTTTTAATTTAATCAGTCGTGTATAATGGAGTATATTGTACATACGGAGGGATGGTTGTTATTCAAATGTTATTTCTCAAATAGACGTTGACAATACAAATCTTTATATTTTTAACTGAACGAAACCTTCTTTTTTAGTTAAATATCACGGTTTTATTGCCACTCAAACTAAATCATTATTTAGAGTGCGATTGGTGATATAATAATTAACTTAAAAAGACGAATGGCTTTTTAAATTAAAAATATAAATATTTATGACAAAGTTTGCGTTAAAATTTCGTTAAATTGCAATTAACTTCTTGCTGTTAGTGTTTAGTATAATTCAGTTTGCCCAATATTTATTTGATTATAACCCCAGCAAATATTTTTCCAAACTTTTTTTATAAATAGATTAAATTATTGACAATAGTATTAACTAATTAAGTATGAGATTATTAGATGTTGTACAGCAATGAGAATTCTTAGCTGTATGGAATATATTGCACATAACGTAAAAATAGAGTGATAACGATAATTTTAAAATTACATAATTTATATTATTAATTATTACATGCATTAATAATTAAACATATTCAATGAACGAATCAGGAATTTTAACAACTAATTTTTTGTATACCTCATAATGTGTTTTCAAACATTTATCATGGTGCTCGGTAGTAAAAAATAAGCATGATGCATCATTAGAGCGTATTTTCTCGTTTACCAATTCTATATCTTAAATTGTAAAGAACTCCATCCATTTCTTTGAAAATGGGCTAAACTTATAACGATCTTATTTGTTCACCTATCCAATTGGCATGCTTTTGCTTTAAAAAAATTTCACACATCATTGCGGAAGCTAATCAGTTAACTTACTTTATTTTTCGTGTCAATGACAAATTATTTGGCATCCATCATATTTTATACAAGCGATTATGAATGATTTAAATTATTCGATATAAGGTGCATTGGGAAAGTAAATTAAATTATCACTCTTAATATGTTTAAAAATCTCACTGGTAAAATCTCAAGGGGAATAATACTAATGTGGAGTATTCCTTAGTCATTTTACTGCTTTTATTAGTGTTTCATTTCTTATTAGTTAGACATATTTTTGCATGCAATAACCTCTTGTTTTTTTTTTTTTTTTTTTTTTTTTTTTTTTTAAGTTACCTGGGGAGTAGACAAAAAATAGCGATACACACAAGACGAATAAGTCTTTTAAAATTGTAGTCCACAGTGTAAAGGTTTTTGCAAAGAATTTTCATACGTTTCATCGTCACTACTCCTAAACTACTCAACCGATTTTTACGATCAACGCGTCCTTTGAAAAAACTTGAACTGTATATTTGCTAAATTGTACCAAAAGTGTGAAAATATTTTATTAATTAGTTTAATTAACAATAATTTTCAATCGTAACCGTTACTATGACAATGGGTTTCAATTATATGAAAGTCAACAACTAACCGGATTTTCAGAACTAACTCATATTTTAAATTTTTGAATAGAGCTGAAATTTAGACTCTTTTTATATTTGCTATTCCACTCTTTGTTGAGTGAGAATTGAATTATTTGAAATTATATTATAGTATTTACGTATTTTCCTATCGATCATTTTCGTCATACAAAATACGTCGTCAAGTAGTGTTTGGTTAAATGGCAAAAAAAAAAAAAAAACTCTGGATTTACATAACATTAATAATTTCGTACTAAGGGTTTCTAATCGCTTATTTTGAATACTTTTCAGAATTTTATACCGCCTAGTTTATAGGAACATTTTATCAGGATTTTTACTGGAGTTAGTATACCCGTAACTCTTAATACGGGGGTTGGCGAGCATCAGCGAACATAGGGCGGAGCCCTCTAGTTCAATTTAATCTTACGACCATAGAGCCGATTTTTTTGTATTTATTAGAGAAATAAATAACAACTGGTTTACTCTATAATTATTTAAACTTAATCTATTAAGTTTTTTCAGTGTAATAAAAGCAGAACACTTTTCATCCTTTTTTCCCTAGTTTTCTTATTCCTGACTGTTTTCTGTTCATAATAATAACCAATTGTAATGGTTTCGATACATGACAACAATGATTTCAATTCGCTGTTATTTATAACAATTTGTTCCTAGTTCTATTTCCTATTAAAAACTACACAAAACTAGTGATGATAGTGACCCTACAAGAAAAAACTGATGTCCCTTTCTAAAATTTCAACAGGTTATGTTTATTCAATAAATTGACAAATTCCTCACTGCCCTGATTGGATTGAAGTAGTGTAGTGTTTATTGTTGATCGGATACATATCAATAATAAAAACAATAGGAGATTATTGATCATAGTAACGAGTCATAGGTCATGTTCATTGACCATGAATACAGAAAACTGTAAATATATGTGTTTAGTCTTTCTGATTGGCTTATAGAAAGTAATCTTATATTTATTTTTAAGTTTAGATCAACCCCCACTCCTTCCTTTCCGCACCTTTACTTTCCAATTTTTTTTTATTTTTTTTTTAAGCAATATTTTATTTAATCTGAAATTTGTGTTGTTTCGTCTCAGATGTTTTTCAATTAAAATGCGTTTAATAATGTATAATTTCCTTTAAAAAAATTTCTGCCGATTCATTCCCCTCTCTCCTCTTATAGAACAGAATGATAGTATGTACAAATGTTACACAAATGAAAAGTATAAACTGCGCCACCTGTTGATGGGTGTGATAAATAATACTACACACCTGGAGACATATTTATTCATTTGTATAGTTTTAAAAAAAATTCCATATCAAAACTCAAGGGGAAAAAAAACAGGGCCAAAAAAATTGAAATGCAAATAAATAAAAATTTCAAATCATTCGCTTTAAAATGTGAAAAAGTGGGGGGTTTATATTTTATTTTATTATTATTATTTGAAACTCACTTTAATACTTAAAGCAGAAAAGAGAAAACAAAAGACTCAACTTTGTCAGGAAAATAATTTAAAAAAAAAAAAAAACTTTTTATTAATGGATTTAAAAATATATTTTTATTCCTAACAGTACTTCATAGGATCAGAATCACTGGGCATAGGAATAGAATAAGTTACGATAAGACTCAAAATGGGTTTTCCATACAAGAAATACATACTTTTCAAAAATTTCCAAACACATTTATTGATTTTCTTAAAATGAAGAGCAAAATTTATAGAAATTAAGACACTTTTCTAAATTTTACAAAGAAAAAATTGTTTATTCTCGATAGTGATACAATCCATTGAGATTCAAATTACCATGATCGAAACAGCGCTTCGCTCCTCAAACTTAAGATTTTAGTGGCGCCATCTATTAAAGAATGTTTGAAATAAACGAATTTCATATTTCGGGAGTAATAGTCAGCATTTGTAACTGATACTTTTTATTCAGTAAACCACTTATCCCACAGAAAGAATTTCTTTATTTAAAATGAGTTTAAAATTATAAATTTCCGCATTATTTTTAAATTTGACCCAATATCGATTATTTAATATTGATTTAAAAAGATAATGTTTTAACGTATGAATTTTACTATTTACTTCAGATGACTAGTTGTTTTAGGCACTAAATAGACTCACCTTTTTTTTTTTTAGATTTTCCCACCTATCTGGACAAAGTTATTTATAATTGAGTAATAATGGAATGAGTTTTTGACGTGTTTATATATATGTTTATAAAAGATGATACAAAACGTTCATTTATTTGCATACAAATTTTTAAAACTTCTTTTAATAGGTAATGGTAATATACTTTATATTTTATAGGATACATTTTGTGAAACAAATATGTTTTTAAGGTAAACTAAAATTGACAATCGTGGTGGGATTCGGAAAAGACATGATGCAAACAAAAGAGCGACACATTATTTTCATTTCAAAATACTATTTTTTCATCTGAATTAACAAGTATTGAAAATAAATTTTAAACAACAAGCTCAAAAAACTTCTTAAAATGGAATTCACAGTGACAACAACAAAAAAAACTAAATAAGTTAGATCGACATCGAGTTTTTTAAACAATGATATAAAATACGACGGGAGGTGTAAATTTTTTAAAGTTTCCAAATCAAACTAAAAATATTAAAAAATATTCTCTTTTTCGTAAATTTTTTACATAGTTAAAAAAAAAAAAAAAAAAAAAAAAAAATACAGACAATAAAGATTAAATGCGTCAACAAACAATGAAGTTATCATAAACAAGAGAGAAATTGACAACAACAAACCTCTACAATCACTATCAGCTGTGTGAAAAATTGGCTGAACACAGCATCCCTAAAAATTTTGCTATCACTCATAACTTGTTTTGTTGGATAACTTACTGACTAAAAATAATTTCATAAAATGTTTTCCCGAAATTATTAAGATAGCTTTTTAACTTCAGCAGTAATAGAAACAAATTTATAAAATTTGAATTAAGGAAAAAAAAATGCGTGGTCAAAAGTTGTAACTACTCAGAATGCATTACATTATGTTGATTTAGCTAGAATTTAAAAGATGAAATTGAAAAATATCAATTTAACTATTGTAATAAAAAATAAAAAAAAAGAGAATCTTCAAAAAAAAAAAAAAAAAAAAAAAAAAAAAATGGGATCCTGCCTTTCATTAGGTGGTTTGACAGGGGCAGGACCCCAATGGAGGATTCTGTAGGGGGAAGCGCGAAAATTTCATGTAACATTTTCTTAAATGTCGCTTTCCACCATGAGATTCGGAAGATGTCGTGTTTTCTCTTCTTCTTCTTCTTTTTTTTTCTTTTTTTTTCTTTCTTTTTTTTTTTAATTTCTTTTTTTTTTTTTTTTTTTTGAAAATTCCATATTCTATTTTTCAATTACGATAAGTTGATATTTTTCTGTCTTTATACTCCTGTAGTCTTATAGTTATGCGGCTGCTGTTGTCCTGATATCGAATTTGTCTTTTCCTCTGTTTTGCGGTTCAGTTTATTGTAAATTTATATTGTCTTTTTATCATTGTAATATCATGTAACGAATTGTGTGACAATAAAATCTCTTGTTGGAATGGTATAAAAACACGTCATTACGCTATTTTTATTAAACAATTTTAATCTTTTAGGTTGCATTAAATTAGTAATAAAATTAAACTTTTGCTATATCGGATACAAAAATACCATTTTGAAAAAATAATTAACCAAATATCGCAATCTAAAAATTATTAGGAATCAGATGACTACGTTTGAAAAATAAACAGTAGCTAATGCAATCTCTAGTAGTAACTAAAACCAAACATCGCATAAAATTATTGCTCCCATATAAAATCAATTCCTTCGCCACGGTATTCAAAGCAAACGACACGTTGCCAAACACAGGAAACCAAATACTTCCCCTGAACGAAAATACTAAATTTGATTCAGGAGAAAAAAGAACCAAAACACAGCCAAATTCGATCGGAATTTCCATGCTTTTTCATTCTTTTCCGAAGAAATAACGGGTGGATCCGGAGAAGCCAGCGAGAAGTTGGCTCGATGCCAAAAAGGACCAAAATAGCAACATAGCAGGAGAGGGAGGGATTGAAGGGGGTCGAAAAGAGAGGAGGGGTTGAATTGAAAACAGAGAGAATCCAAGATGAGAGAAATTCCCTTCTGTGGAATGTTTGGACTTTTTTTTTTTTTTAATATTATTTCTATTTTCAAAAGGACGCGCTTTCGTGGGGGATGATATGCAAATTGTGTTTTCGTGTATTGTATGAAGCTGTTTTTGCTTATGGGAAAAAAGTTTTTTTTTTTTTTTTTTTTTTTTTTTTTAATTATTATTTTTTTATTAATAAAAGTCTCGAAAGTAGGAGATCTGTAATGTGTAAAATAGAGATTAGATATTGGAATTGAAATGGAAGGGGAAGTTAAGCACGATTAGGAATTCACACGCCGAAAGTTCCGTACCCGCTATGGAAACAATTTACCCAAGTATTGAAATTAAATATACGATTTTTTTTTTTGTGCGACAGTCCCATTTTCGAAAGCTTATTATTTAAACACATTATAATAAATTTCTCCAATAATTATCTGGATTCAACAAATGTTTAACAGTTCCAAATTTGACTCCTGGTTATTTTCAAAAATAAGGTGAAATAATAGATTTTTTATTAGATTTTGTTGAAAAGTAATTTACGCATTTTCGAATTCAGAGCAAGCTCCGACACTGTAATATTTTTGTAATGATAATATATATAAGTAACAAAGAAGTTAAAGAAATAACAAAAATCTAGTTTTCGGTTTCTGTTCTTCCCGCTGCGTAAAGCAGCAAAAAGGTTGATAAAACAATTTATTCGAATTTGTGATATGATTTAAAGAAATGTCAAGTGAAAGAAAAGGACTATAGAGCTTAAATTATCGATATTCTACAAAAAAAGAAGGAAAAAAAATCTTTGTAAAAAAAAAGTTAATTAGAATCAACTTTAACATTACAACGACATCCTTAAGTAATGACTGTCAGAACTATTCTCTGAAAGAAATATATTATACGGAAGTCAGTTATGCGTAATTATAGCTTAAAATGGTAATAACATTAAGTGAGTTCCTACTGTTTCAGTGAACCTACTTTCGACTTGCAATGATGCCAAAGTAAGAAGTATGATTTCTTTATGGAATATTTTGAGCAGAGATAAGTAAAAATGCAAATCTTGAAGGAAAAAATTAACATTCTAAGGGGTAAGCTCTTTTTTTTTTTTTTTAAATTTTTCCTTTTTTTTCATAGATATGTTACATCAAGTTTAATGCTTTTCAAAAAAGTCAATGCATTGTATTACTTTCCCAGTACTAATTTAATATTGGTGACTGAACTCACGCAAATATTGTTTTTAAAGGGCAGATCCAATCTCATTCAAATGTACCACACAAATTAAAACTAAATTAAGTACCTCCTTTTTGAATCCTTTATATTAACTTCGATTTTGTGTGCTGGGGGGGGGGGGGAGTTTGGCTGTGTATGGTGGTGGCGGGCAAATCTTAGGAGGCCTAATTAACCTCTTTGCGCCATCCAATCGATTGAAACTTGGCAGATAGATTCGATATCGATGACAATGCACTCTATCAAATGTTGGGGTTGTCACTGTCACTAACAGATTACTTTTAGGGAGTACTAATAAACCAACTTACCTATATCCGATCACGCTAAAATAACATTTTAACCCTCCATTGGAGAAACCCTTTAATGTTGCCAATATTTTTTTAATAATTTAATAATAAAATTGCTTTAATCAGAATAAATAAAAAAATATTTTGATATGATTGTATAAATTCGCTTTAATTTTAATACATAAATTTTTAAACGTGGTTTCCCGCACATTTTGCTTATAGAAATATTTTTGATATTTAAAATTAGATGAAAACACCAAGCACACGTTGTTTAAAGAATCAGCTTTCATAAAGATGAAAGTTGTGTTAACGGATATATAAAAATTAGCAATGAATTTAAAGGATTTATATTAAAAACTTAGTTTTCATGGGTTATATAATTTAATACTTAGTTCCTACATTACACAAAGAAAACTCCGTTATTTCTTATTTAAGTTGACGAAGCCATTTTATACTAGAAAAACAAAAAATCCTTTCAAAAACACAATTTTATTTTTTAAAAAAATTGACATATTAATATAGGCGAGCACAATGCAGTACTCCAATTTCTTGGCAGTTTTCAATATTTTATAGTTGAAATCCTAAGATATCTTGAATTTAAATCGAGACGTTGAACCTCGAATTGAAAATAGAAAAGCACTTTGGCAAAAGGCCTGGACGCCAACCATGCCAAATGCTTTCTTCTTATTCATTTATACATCTTCTGGAAAATGGACGGAGGATATTGACTTTACAACCGCTTTTTTTTTACTGGGGCCTTATAAGTTATTTATGCACAATATCAAATAATAATAAAGAAGATCAGTGGAAACGGACCGTAATAAAGCGGTGATAAATAAGTTCTAACAGAGAATTGAGTTGGAATATATTCCGGAGAATAGCCGTAGATCTATTAAATAAGAAGTGAAATAATTATTTTGAATAAATAAATATGAAATGACGTTTTTCAATAAATGAAACGACGCTTTAGAATTTTATTGTTGGATAGGGAAGCATTTTAGTTTGAAATTAGTGCTTGTTAATTGGTTGTTTCTGTATAAGAATTACTTTTATGCAATTTCAATTATTATTATTATTATTTTTATTATTTTTTTTATTTTTTATTTCTGGGTTATATCCAAGAAATTTGGTTGTCTTTTTAAAAATATCCATTGTGAAATCACACTGTTTATCTATTGTTGGCATTTTTCCAATTACTTTCTGTCAAAATGGAAATAGATAAAATCATTTAGACAGCTCGAGCTCGTAGTCTACGTTTTAAAGCAAATAGAGGAATTTCACCAACAGAAATCAAAAGGTATACTTCAGGCATTGGCGTGTTAGGCCTATCATTCCAAAGATGGGTTTGGATAAACATATCTAAAAATACCAACTATAGAGAGATAAAGAAATCAATATAGTTTCTATGTATAAATTACTGTTAACTCCTGAAAGAATAATGATTTCTCCTAACAATAAAGCAACTGTTGTTATAAAAACAAAATTAATTGCTAGCAAACAAATTAATACTGCATCTGATATTATCTTTAAATTGAATTCATTAATTCAACAATAAAATGACCGCTTCAAATGAAGAGACCACTCAACTCTTAATCTATATATTTAATAGGCCAATACGTTTTTTGGGGTTAGTCCGTCCGCCTAAACTGCTCAACCAATTTCAATGATCAAGGTGTCATTTTAAAGGAAATAAGCTGTAGATTTGCCAAAACGTGCCAAAATAATTTATTAACGCTTTATTAATTAGTTAAATTTCAATATTTTTCATCATTAAGCTACTACAAAGCCTCAATGATTTTGAATATATGAATGGCAACATCCTTACGTATGTAAACAACAAACCCGTTGCTAATTTTAAAGCTCTTTTTAAACTCTTCGTTTCAAAGTTGATTATTTCTGTTTTTCTGAAGCATTTTTGTATTAGAGTAATTATTATTTTGAAGTATACAATGTTATCCTAAAGGATTGTGTTCAAAATCTATAAAGACTGTTAGAGCATGCGAATTATAACTTCCTTCTCTGTCGATAAACAAAAATCCACTCTATCCTTAATACAACCACTCTTTAATTAAAATTTTACTATTCTGTTTATGTAAACCTGAATTTTCCTAGCGTAGTGAGGCGTTTGAATCCCAACCCAAGCTAGGCATTCAGAGGTTGGTGAGTGTAGCTCGCGTTTTTTTTTTTTTTTTATCAGAATAAATAAGATATTGGGACTTCAATGTAAGGGCATAGCTAATGAAATTTTAAGTCAGAATGTTGGAGGATAGTATATTTAACTTTCTATATTGAAACTTGCAATTTGAGTGTTTTCTCTATTAGGCCTTACATTAAATTTATAAAAATGTGGTTAAATTTTTTTATGGCTGGCAAACCCTATTCGAGCGCAGCGAGGCGTTTGGGGGTTGGCGAGCGTTAGCGAGCAGGGGGAGAAGCCCCCTAGTGCTCCATTAACATACCGCAAACATTGTCGCTTGATATTTAAAATTCATAAACATGGACGAGTTAAAATAAAATAGGTCCAGAGGCACGTTCCAGCCATCCTGCTAAAAACACGCTTGTCTTTCGAATTCCAGCAGAACTGATACAAGGTTAGTTTTTAAATCCATTGAAATGCACACATGCCCCGAAATTTGCACAATAATAATTACAAGGATTTTACAGACACACAAAATTTCCCTAAATATGCATTGCCAATTTTTAAGAGCAATTCGAACTTACTGACCAACGATCGAGTTGACCACTACGAAAAAAACATCCATTCCGAACTATTTACTAATTTATGCATTGCTTCCAAAACTGAATTAAATACATTGTCATCGACAACTGTCTGCTTAAGTTTCAGCTCAATTGGTTAACAGCAGGTGGATTAGTTAGCCTTTTGAAGATTTTGCATCGTTGGCTTAATAGGGGAAGATTTCAGTCATTAAATATCGCCAAATTGTACATGTTTGAATTAAGTTTGGTATCTGGATAGTAGAAATGTAGTGAAAGCTAATTGACGTAAGGCAATAGAAACGCATGTAAAAGCGTCCTTTCAGTGACAGCCCCCAAAACTTGACATAATACATTCTTAACGACAACGGATCTATCTGCCAAATTGCACCGCTATTGGATGACGGCAAGTTGGTTTATTAGTATTTCGAAGCGATTATAGAAGCGTGTGTAAAAGTGGTCTTTTAGTGATAGTAACATCTCCCGAAAGTTAATATAACGCATTCTTATCGATATCGAATCTATCTGCCAAATTTCAACGTGATTAAATGACGGTACGTTCGTTTAATAGAATACTGCAAAGATAATAGAAACTTGAGCAAAAGTGGATTTTTAGTGCAAGTCGCAATTCTGCAAGGATATTATGCTTGAAATTATTGAGTTCAGGAATTTTCTGTGGCGACCCATCATAATAAAACATTCACAAATAAATTCGAATTTTTAAGTTTAAGTAGCGTTTCACAAACGCGTATTTTACTTTTCCCGTCAGACAATTGATGCCAGCTTACCAGATTCTTTTCCATTTCGAGACGCAAAAAAAACACTTAAAAGACCTCCCGGACGGCATATCCTTTAGACGCCGATGTCGTCGCCATGCATAAAATCAAATCCATGACGAATCGAGAAAAAAACAGCTCATGAGAAAACTAATCATCTTCAAGCGTCAAATTAAATCTCCTCACAAATCGCGTTTGCCAAGAGATTCTAGTCACGGCCTTGTCAAGAAGACTTTTTAAAAGAAAGCTGACACAAGCCAAACTGAGCATCGAAGCCTAAGAATATTCAAACAACGTGTCACAATGGAAAGTATTCACTTTCCAGTGCGAAAGATACCATCACCACACACAGAAAAAAAAAATGCTGAGTTGAAGGGTCTTCTAAAAAAACAGTAACACAAAACCGAAGACATCATTAAACGCAGACGACAAGCACGAGATTTACGTCACGTTGAGATGTCAACGACCTTCGTTCATTGGATGAGTAACGGAAAATACTCACGTGATCCAACATTGAAAGATGGCGGGAAAAAGATTCATCACAGAAAAAAAAGAAATATATAAAAAAAAAATTGTCAAGCGATCAGATAATGAATATGCGTTTTCAAGGTTTAAGGTTCTTAACCTTCTCGTTTAGAAACTTAACTTAGGAACATTGTCATGATAAAGGTGCTGGGAAATAGAGCTTTTCAAGGTTTTAAGGATTTTTTTAGAATGGGATTATTCTTAGAGCTTACTAATCCCTTAATATTGTCTTGAGAAAACCTAGTAAATAAACTTTTTAAAGTCAAAAATATTCTCAATGGTGTTAAAGTGTACTAACTGCTATATATCAATCGGCGATATATCGATATTAAAAATATATATATCGATAGTAAAAATATCGATACAAGTCACCGATACATCGATATTTTCAAACATTTTTAGTTTTTTGATGATCGTTTTTTAGTTCCATGTGTTTTTTCGATTTTCTTTATTCCCTTTTCAAAAAATTCAAAACTAAAGTTTGGACTTGACTGAGAGACAGTTAATGTGGCACCCTAACCAAAAAAAATAACATAATGTAATGGAAAGATAAGGTCATTTATTAGTATTCATTAACATAGCGCCGTTTCTGTTGCCAACGTGTGCCTGGAATTTGCATCAAATTTTAAATATTAAAAACATCTATCAGCAAAATATGCGGTAAACTACTTTTCAAAATTTCTTCTGTAAAAATAAATGTAAATTTATGCATTGACATCCAAATTCATTTTATTTATTCTGAATGATAATATAATTTATTTATAAAACAATTTTTATAATTTATTTATTAAAACAATTATGGCATTAATTCATGAAAAGTAGAAATTTGCCCCAAAAAACTTCGTTTCTGGCAAAATTGAAGATGGGCGGGGGGAATGAAAAAAAAATCATGTATCGATATTTTTTTCTCTGCAAAGATATAGTATCAATATTTCCGACCTCTACTAACTGCCGGTAAAAATTTTTGTTAAAAAAGCTATATTTTTAGTAAATTATATGTACTTTACAGCCACAACAGTAAATATTCAAAGAGAAAATTTCTATAGAAAACCACCAAACAACAAAGCGAACAATTAATTATTTGAAAGATTTTATTTAATTAACTACAGCGTTTTGTCAAAGCTAAGGAGGAAACGGTAAAGGAATATGCTCGCGGCGAACCAAATTTGTTACTTCAATTCCAAGCAGTTTGTTTACCTTTTAAAGTCACGTTTTGAAAATACAATGATTATCTATGAGAGACTCCATGTTAACTAAATTGTTCGGTGCATTAATAAGAATTTTCATGTTAGCTTATTCATGTCTGAAACAGCTGTGTATTGACGGCACCAAAACATAACCCAATATTTAAAACGTGTTTTAAAAAATATTGGGAAAATCTTATATCCACAATATATGCGCCACGAGCAACAATAGTCCTATTACACTTTTATTATAGAGCCACAACTTTTCTTATTGTTGATACAAATTTGCGCAGTCGTTTTCCCTCAGCAGCTAAAAGACCTAGAATTCGTACTAAATGCTAAGCTTCTTCTAAAATTACTAATAACATCCCTCCAACTTTTGAAGCCAGAAGTATTCATCATACATTGACAAAATAATGAAAACATAGTACTTTAGTAAATAATTTCTTAATTTTAGAAATAATGCAAAAAAAAGTTGTTTAGCTTTTAATTTCTACGAATGAAATAAGAACCAAGTACAAAACACCCTGCATGACTTTTTGCGACCCATTAGTGGACCGCGATCCACAGTTTGATACTGCAGTGTAGCTTAGATTAATGCCAAATACGTTAGTAATATTAATTGAAACTGCGAAGATAACTTTCCACTTTTTTTATTGCAAATTCTGGTATTAAATCGCTATTATTATAATTTAAATTATTGTAGCACAAATGTTATTTAAAGAGCCTAATAACTAAAAAGTGGGTCGATGACCTATCTCCCTGTATGGAAATAACATCTAAGTGTTCGCAAGCGACACTGCGTCATATGTTTTTTGAATGCCCCCCTAATATCACGATCATCCCATTTAAACTCTTGTAATGCTCTGCAAACCAATTTATGTAGATGACCTTCAATTGGACATTAACATTTACTTTTGAGAAGAGAAAGGCGAATAACTTTTTCAAGAGGCCACAATAGGGAGTTTCCCAGTGAGATTTTTTTTTTTTTGGTAAGAAAAGGGGGGGAAACGCCATCATGGTTATTTATATGACGGTGGGGGATGCTCGAAAAGTTTTGTTTTTCAAAGGCTGTAAGGGATAAAAAGTCGGTGCGATAACAGAAATGTGCAACATCGTCGAACATTTGAGAAGAGACATCGTGCGGGAATTCTTGTAGTTTAATTTTTGCATTTAAGAGTTTTGACAAACTCCTCTGCAGTTCTTCAAGAACATGCACATTAAAAAATTATCTTTTCAAAACTTGGGCTTCAAAGTGTATTAAGTTTTGTATGAGTACTCCTTTTGTGAAATTTGACGGAAAAATTAAATGTGGCTATTTTTACTTCTGCAATTAAAAATTTATAAGATGCTCTCTCAAATTGAACTCGTGTAGAAATTAGAATGTAACCTCTCGAGCAACAGTAGATTTGTCTGAGTAATTACTATCAGGAACAACATTGCAATTATGAGTGTTCCTGCCATTTTATCAGGTTTCACGCAAACAAAGGCAAACTTTTAGGGTTTTTTTTTTCGCCTAACTAATTATATTGACTGCTAAAAAAATAATATTTGAAATTGTGTTTTCCAAAACTTTCTGATTATTAAAAATGCGTAAAGAAATTAAACTTTTTCACCGTAAACAGTTATTGAAAATAATTAAAATTAGGATGATTTTAGCATTTTGTGTTCTAAATATTGATAAAAAAAATTCTAATGAATAATAAAAAAATTCTAATGAATAATAAAAAAAATTGAAGTATTGCAATCTTTTTTTAGCCTATTGATCCTCTATTACTAAATTATGTTCCTTCTTTTATTTTTATTTTATTTTCCTTCTTTTTCTTACTATTTATGAAATTGTTTAGGGTGGTCCGAAAAGTTAATCATTATCTATATAGGGATGGAATAAATAGCAAATACTATAAAAAGTGCATGCATGGCTGTCAAAATTTAAAGAACTTTTTTTAAATTTTAAAATATTTGACTGGCTCTTACAGTTTGAAAATAAAATAAAAAGTTTTGAACAATTTTATGTATATTGTGGCGCAAAAGTAAAGAAAGATAATTATTTATAAAAAAAATTCTTTTAAAAACTATTCTCTTTTCTAAGAAAAGTATTGACTAATTTATTTTCATGGCATGTTGTGACGGTATAGAAAGAACAAATCCAGAATATTAGAAGCGCTTTATCCGACATACTCACGATTACATTAATATTTCTTGTAAAGAATATTATTTTACTTTACTGTTAATTTCTTTAATTTAATATTTTAATAATTGTTTTTTTAACTTTTTGACTTTTCCAATCCTATTTGTGATAAATCCATTAATAATATCCACCTAAATCATGTAATATAAAATCATCAATATATAATCTATGTTTAAATGATCTCTTTATTAGTATTATTTTCATTTTTATAAATGTTTTGGATTAATGAAATGGATATAAAGACCTTGCTTTTACTTAAGGTGCGCGCAGAAGTTTTTTAAAAAAAAAATCAAATCCCTCTCTTGTACACATAGTAATTGTACATATAATCTCTATTTTGTGTATCGTAATAAAATTCTTTTATTTTTTTTCTGTCTTTTTAATTCTCTCTCTTTCTCTAACTCTACCCTCCTGGTGGCTGTGTGGTTAGCGTTCTGGCCTAGAATGCTAATCGAAATACACGTTAAGCTGTAGATTCCGGTCTGATTAACCGTTATTATGCATAGCAATCGGTCGTTAAGCTTACAAAGAAACCTTTTCCATCTCTATTGAATTCCCAATCTTTCTCCTCATCTCCATCTCTTTCTAATTCGTTATCTCCCCAAT
Source organism: Linyphia triangularis (assembly GCA_963978545.1). Taxonomy (NCBI): domain Eukaryota; kingdom Metazoa; phylum Arthropoda; class Arachnida; order Araneae; family Linyphiidae; genus Linyphia; species Linyphia triangularis. Next base: position 71,001,536 of record OZ021726.1, read on the forward strand.
TCTCTCCTTAATTTATTTCTAATTCACAATCTATCTCCCTCTCTTTCGAATTCACCATCTCTTTCACTCACCTTGTGTTTCTAATTCATCGTCACTTTCTAATTCACCATCTCTTTCTAATTCATAATCACTTTCTAATTTACCATCTTTTTCTAATTCACCATCTCTTTCTAATTCACCATGTCTTTTTAATTTTTGCAATCACTCGCTAATTGACAATGTTTCTCTAATTAACAACTTAGTGGAGTACTTATTAACTACTTAGATTGCAACTTCTTCAAGTTGGTTACTCTCTAATTCACAATCTCTCTCTAACTCGCTTCATCTAATTCACAACATCTCTCTAATTCGCAATATCTTTCTAATTTACAATCTCTCTTTAACACACAATCTCTATTTTAATTCACAATATAACTCCTTCTCCATCTTTTAATAATTCACGATCTCCCTCTAAGAATTTTTCTTCTTCTCCACCTCTCTCTAAAAATGTTTCCTCTTCTCCATCCCTCTCTAATTATTTATCTTTATCGCCCCTCTTTAATTCTCCCCATAGCTCCCGAATTTTTCGTGTGATTCACTCTCTCTCCTCCATTTCCATTTAATTCCCAATCCCTCTAATTATCTCTATCCTTCTCCATTCCTCTCTCTAATTCCCTATCAATCTCCTCAAATATAAAGCTAATTGTCTCTATATATCTCTATAATTTGGTCTTTCTATCCTCTCTTTCCTTATAAAATAAATTTTTCTCATTCGATGCGCAATGCAGGGCAGGTTACCCTTGAAAGACCTCCCAGAAGGCCTCCCCCTCCTATTGAGTTTTAGAATCATGTTTTAACGATCTTTCGATGTAGTATAGTCTTGGTTCAATAAATCTATTGTTCTCAATATAAATTCTCCCGATCCTATTAATTAAAATTAACCAGGAGTGTGGAACATCGCACATATTTCAATTAAACTATAATACTAGTCACAGCATTTAAATTTGCCATGTATTGGTGTAATTTATGGTTTTCATACTGTCAATAATTTTAAAAAAAATTATAAATTTGGAGATATTTTTGTGGATAATTATTATATTGTCAAAAAATGCCGAGTGGCAAAATTTGCAATAGGTTTGCCATTAATAATTATATTATTCATTTCGGATTAGTAAAATAAAGGAGAAACGGTCGTCGATGAGCAATGCCCAAAGTAAGATAATTCTTTGTTAAAGACGTTCGCTTTCAACTTATGTCTTTGTCGAATTTTTACGTAAATTTAGAAGGTGATGATGTTTCGAATACCTTAAAAGGCAATTACCACAGCAACTTTGATCGAAATCTAAATGCCATTTTTTTTTTTTTTTATGACAATTACTGAAAATCATAAATTGTTTTATGGCAGCTACCTTATGCTCAAGTGCAATTTTGAATAAAACCTTCATGATAGATCTCATGATCACCACTAACCCGTATACAAAAGTTACACATCGTAAGTAAATCCGTTCGGGACTTATGCTGCCCACATACAGAGTTTTTTCTAGACCACTTTTTTGAACTCTAAAAGATTCCAAAACGTGAAGAAATGACAAACAAACAAAAATTGTGTGTGTGTGCATAAATATATATATGTGCTTTGACCTAATGCAATATTTTCATTATCCTATGTTAACATATGTGTAATTAAAAGAATAAACTTGTTTAATTTATATAATTAGAGCAGTTTCTTCTTCTTTGTAATGACGAGACAAATATGATATTGCTTTCGGAATTTTGCAAAAAAGTACAATGTATTTTCTTGAGTTTTTTTCTATGTTAGACGGCAAAGTAAGAACTGAAATGTTCATTTAGATATATTTAAAAAACACATTTAAATCGCTGCATGAAAATTTGCATCACAGAAATCGGCCAAAATATCAAATTCAGAAAAGTAAGTAATGCTAGTTCGAGAATTTAAAATTAAAATCCATTCATTCACCTTTGAAGAGCGTTGTTTGCAAAAGAAACTCGGAAACAATAAATCCAAAACGTAGCCAAGGATACAACAACAAAAAAACAATCCAATAATGTGATATTTTTCTTGCTGGAAAAGTTCATTAAAAATGTTAAATAAATCACTTGAAAACTACGGGTGTGGAACATCGCACAACTTCCAATTACAATATAATACTGACGACTCCATTTCATTTTGACAAGGAATGGTGTAATTTGCCATAACATTTTTCATATATTCATTACAAGAAAAAGAAGCCAGTTTACTATATTTTTGGAGATGACTATTACATTGGCCAAAAAAAAACCAGCCAAAATAGTGATATGTTTTTCAATAATTATTACAGTATCTTTATGGGAGACAACAGAGGAAAAATAGTGGCTGACGGGCAATGCTCAAAGGAAAACACTTTGTTAAGACATTAATTTTTCAATCGTTAGTGTCGTTTTTTTGGCAATTGATGAAAAATAAAAAATTTCAAAGGCAACTAACTTTTGCACACGCGCTATTTTTACGAAAAACTTAATGACAGGTATGCAACCCGAAAGCAAACTTTAAACATCGGTGGCCAATTCGGAGCTATGCTGATCACAGACAGACGGGCAGACACAAAGACATTTTTTCGATACCACTTTTCTTTTTTTAACCCAGAACGTCCCAAAACGTGTAAAAATGTTTTTAAAAAAACGATTTTTTTTTTTACCAAATGGAATACCTTTTACATTTCCCTTAATTTAAAACTCATAAACCAACAAACAATAAGCATACTTGACACGAAAACAACACCAGCCATACCAAAAATCCCTCCCAGTAAAACATTTTCAAAAACAATCACTCCTCACAACGATAAATCAACATTATCTTTGGCTCAAAAATTCAAATAACGGTTCAATCCCTTCCCCCTTTAAACAAACAACACCCAAACAAAAGCCAAAATCTTCCAGAATAAAAACAACTACAACCCGATCGGATCGAACCAGCAATAAAAAAAAGCAACCCTTTTCTGTTTTTTTCCCTGCCCTACACACCCCTTACTGACAAAACCTCCCAACCAAGCGAAAAGCATGCAACACCCCCCTTCCCCACCTCCTGCAATTGAGAGGGGGAAGGGGTACGATATATCGACTGGTTTTCAAGTCGTTGCTCAGGGAAACCAACACGTACAACGCTCCTTGGACTTTTGGTTAATGGCCAACTTTTATTCAATGAAACGTGGGGGAAGGGGGTTGGCCCACCATGAGAGTTGTGTGTGTGCGATTGCTTCTAGAGAATTTGGGTGCATTCCCAGGGATTATTAATTGGGTTTAGAGACTATTTGAGGAATGTCTTTGATTGTGATGTAGAAGACTCGATCCTTCATCTAGGATATGGTTGAGATTTGAATTTGATTTTTTAGGGGGCGGAGTAGTATTATTCAACAAGTTCATATTTGAATCTCTGGGAATTGAGTACTTGATTTCACAAGTAAGTGTTACTAAACCTAACTGGATTAATAAGACGATAATACGTAAAAACGAAGCTAGAGGTTCCCCATTCACCAAAAACTACGATTGACATTTTTCACCTTTTGTGTCTGACTTTTTTTTTCTCTCAATTTCAAATAAAATGTTCTAAATTTCGACTAAGTTCGGTAAGAGGAATCTAACAATACACATAAATATCTTTATGCACAAGTCTGATTTCTGCTTACTATCGTCTGATTGAAAGTAAAAAAATAATCAATTGTGAGTTGAATGAAAGGTAGGTTGGTCTGTACGCTCAACGACCTATTTTTATGCTCAGTAACGGCTAATCAGACAGGGACCTACAACTTAATGTAGATTCCGAATCACTACGAGCATCCATGCCTAATCCGGGATTCGTACCCGGCACCTTTGGCATGCGAGGCCATAGAGCTAACCCCACAGCCATTAGGTGGGCAAGGTGTGTGACCCGGAGAAACAGGGAATTGAAAAGAATCTCTGACTTTGAAACGACATAACTGCCTAACAGTGAGAGACATAGAGAAGAGATAAGTGGTATGGTGAATAGACAGGTATGGAATTTTAAATACACAGGTTTGTAAAATTGATTGAAAGGAGTAAATTTGATGGTGACTGCATATGGTTTACCAATGAGTTCCATTTTCATTTGGAACGATTTGCCAGTAAACAAAACTAGGGAATAAGGGACACGGAAATCCCTGTACCTCAAGTGTACCGCTAAATGTTACGTTTGGAAAATTGAATCAAATGATATACGCTAAACAGTGGCAGGTTTTTGCTCGTTGTGCTAATTATACATTTTATCATCACATTAGTGCTTTTTAGTTGATGTGTTGATCACTGATTAGTTTTCGCATAAGAGAAGAGTGGTAAAACAAGTGGAAATGTTTCGATTTCTATAAATCCTAACCAAGGGGTAGGCAGACGTTTTTACAGTAAGAGCGAAACATCCAATAATCAAAACCGCAAAATTTTTTGAAGAGTCGCAAATTAAATAAAAGCAGAGCCAATATAAGCTTTTAACAAGGAATATTTTAATACCATTTTCATGGTAAGAACATGGCATAAAAATCATAACAGATGAGACAGGTCGGTAGTACACGATTGTTTGTAATGAGTGCATGCAATTTAGTCAATTCTTTCGTAAATTCACGATTTTTCTCTCTCTTTTTGGATAAAGTTAATGCCATGTTTTTTCCAATATAAAATATCAAAAGACGTTTAAACAGAGCAAATAACCGCAAAATGTTTACAGCTAAAGATGCTATCTACGAGAGAACAACGAGCGTCAACAAAAGCTCAATGTAACTGAGGCTGTGGTGCAAGGTGGGCACACTCCTATTGCGCATTTCGATTGTTCCGTATTCCAACTGAGAAGATGCCAGGAGGTGTTGCGGATTCTGATTTTCAGTTGGCATTTGAGAACAATATTATCAGTCAACCTCTCCCGTGTTTTGTCGCATTTTTCTTATTTCTCGTGTTTGAGATTACGCGGTAAGTGTATAATAGGTATATCCCCCAAACAAAGTACGCATTTATTATTTCTTTATCAGTTTATTCTTAGATTGAATTACTTAGAACTTAAAGAAGCGCAAATGTCAATGAGACATCTTTTGCATTTAAAAATCTAGGAAAATTCATTTTCTTTTCCAATCAATTTGACTAAGGTTCAAAGCATCTAATAGTTAATGAAGATCTGAATTCTCAAATCATTTTTTAAAAAATTATACCAAACTTCAGTTGTAACTATTTAAATGAGGTTTTTCGTGCCTAAAACAAGATTTTTTTTGATAATGAACTTAAAATATTCAAATTCATTTTCAAAACAAAATAGTACTTCAAACTAATAAAATAACTTTCTAGCCTTTAGATGATACCATTATCTTTCAAAAATCCATAGAGATTATTTTAAAGCAGAAATTCTCAAGGGCAAACGATGAGTCGGAAAACCAGTAATCTGGATACCTCGCTACACATTTCGTGGTGGGAAGGCCCCATTGAATTCCACTGGTCACCATGGCAACGTCGCAGCTGAAACGCGTTTCAGGAACACATGGCTGCTATTCGGAGGAAGATAACCTTGATTGGAAAGGGTTTTTTTTCCCCTCGTGAATTTGATGCAAGAAGTTTTCTGTTTATCAGATTTTTTTATACTTACCTCAGAAATTGGATCTTCATTTTAGAAATTAGTAAAATATATAATTTTAGTTTTGAACTAATAAATTTAGATGTTTAGATGCAGCCCGGCTGCACTGCACGAGCCTCCACTGGCGAATACTACCTAAAATACTGCACCCAAAAATTATGTGAAAATGAGAATTTTACCTGGCCACGTCACTGCAACTCTTGAGAAATTTTGACCAATCAAACACACATTAAAAATATCTTGAACTTAAAAATATCCTCATGAGTTTCCAATGACGTTATCGCCATACTACTATAATCTATAATCTTTACACTAACACATTATTCAAAATACTATAACTGGCAACACTTCATATTTTCTTTTAAGATGAGGAAATAAAAAAACGAATTAAAAAATGTATAATTTATTTTAAAAAATAATCTTTTCTATACTTTCCACTATTTTAAAAAGTAGTACTGTGAAAAACAAACAATAATCGCTCAATCTTAAATATTGAATAAATTCAATAACTCCAAAACTACATCGAAATTCATAAAAAAGGCGGTGATAGTTTTTTAGTAAGACATATACTTCGATGTCTGAAAAATTTAGATTTCTACAGTCGTTAACTTTCCCTGGAGAGGACGGCTCATGCTAAAAAAAATTCTATTTGACATAAATTAACTCAAAAACTAAAGTCTGCATTGCTACATTTTTCTTATTAGCAGATTTCTCTACAAATGAAAAATTTCGTACTTTTATATGCAATAGTTTTTGAGCTATGAGACAGAGAAGTACGGGAGGCAAAAAAATTCTGGAACAGCTGTGTCTCTTTTTAATCCTTATTTTTTTTTTTTTTTTTTTTTTTTTTTTTAGCATACAGAATTATAATAATTGAATTTCATCTTTTATTCAATGAGAAATGTGTTGTTTAAATATAAGCAAGCGTAATTAGCATTAAAACTTAAAAGCAGTTTTTCAGCTTTCGTGTACTATAATCTGTCTCAAACACAAAACAAGTCCTCATTTAATAGCTACCTATATTCCTCAAACTTTATTTTAGAATTAGTAGTTTAAAAATATTGGTTTAGGTTTTATGGAGCAGACAACATTCGAGAAAGTGCCAAAACAAAAGTAGTCGCCTTAAAATTGATGACCTAAAATCCCTAAAAGTTAGAAAATAAATTATGTCTAGACATAACAGGTATTTTACTTAACTTCAAACATTTTTTAAAACATAAAATTTGGTGAATACATCAATCGTTGAAGTTTAGTTACGCAAGTCATATAATTGTTCAAGTTGCATCAAACAAAAACTAAAATTCTCAAATAAAAACGAATGAATTGAAGTTAAGGCAGGGGGGGGGGGGGGATTTACAAACAGTGATAAAAATAAATTTAAAAGAATAATGTTTGAAATGGGGAAATAAAAAAAACCAAATATTTGGTAATGCAAATTTAGTATAGTTAAAAGTTTGTAGTATAACTAATCTCCTTGATAGTACTATTGGAATCGGTGAACCGTTACCGTTGCTTAGAATATGTTATTAGTACGACGTTAGCTTGGTCTGTTTCAGTTGTTTTGCTTTTCTGGCGGTGTGCTTCAAACAGAATACGAAATGCTTTATTTGAAAGGGTGTAGTACCCAACAACTTTTTCAAGATGCAAGAAATTTGTTCGTGTTCCAGTTTTGGATTCATTCCTTCTCATTCTTTTCTATCTTTTTATTATTATTATTATTTTTTCTTTTTTACACAAAACACTTAATTTTCTAAATATTTTTTACCTTACTCAATCTGTTTCAAAGAAACTTTTAATCCTTTAAATATATACTGTGTAAAACTGCAAACATTATTTTGACTTTTACTTGCTAGGCCTAATAAAAAAAACCCTCTCATTTGCCCATGAATTTTGAAGTCAAGAGTACAGGACAAGTTTGTCAAGAGGTAAGTCATCAAGTCATAGATCAGAAAGCCCACGTTCAGGTTTCAAAACGATTTACAAAAATTACTGGTTTTCTTTCAAATTAAATTAAATGTCGGATTTATAAGCATCCAATTAACTTAAATTATCCAATTTACTATTTCATTTACATTTTACTCATTTCAAAGTGCACTTTTCTTACAGGGTAGACAACATTCGACCGAAATTGTAAACATAGTAACATTTTAAACAAGCATAACAGCGACTTTAGCTACAAGTGAACTAGACTTGCATTTTAAAGACCGAATCTTTTAACAATATATCTCTTTATTTCATCAACCCCATGTGTGAGATACAATGTCTCCACATGTGATACTTTTAAATTCTTTTCTTATTCTTTCAGGTTTGGTATCAGCGCTCAACGAACTCTCCCTTCAATGGTGGCTTATCGTGGCTTTAGAGTATCAGATTACACTGTAATCGTACAGTGACCCCCTCGGCTCGCATATATTTGTTTATGTTACCGTCCTTGAGCATTTGGGCAGACGATGTTTGCAGGACTGAGTCACTGCTAGCTCTGAGTACAGTGATACTTCGCTAAATTGCATGAAGTTTTCATCTGATGCGAAATTTTGCCGGATGCTAAGGCCTGACAAATGTTGCTTTAAAACGTTTGTAATTTTGTGGTTGTTAGATATGAAAACAACAGAAGCTAATAAAAAAATTGAAAGGAAAATATCTCTTTCTAAATCCTTTACACACTCACTTCCAAAAGTTAAACACGGAGAAGTAAAATGCGAAAAAATTGACAAGTACTACTTTGATTGACACAAAATGCTGCAAGTAAGTAGCTCTATGTATATTCATGAAGGGAAAAAAATTACAGAGATAAAATATTTTGAATTTTCTTAAATTATAAGATGACGTCATATTTGCGTCATTAACAAAATGATGTTTAAATTCAAAACAAAAACCGACATTAATAGAGTATGTGAGCGTCACCTGCATACAAAGAGTGCAGCGTGTGATCGTGCTTGTTACGAGATGAGCAACCACTGCAGAGTTCAGTAATCGCCATTCCTCCTGTAGGGCAATTTCTAAATCTCTGAGAGTGGCTGGAGGTGGGAAACATCTACATACAGCACGGCCGAAGGCATTCCAAGATTTTCAACTGGATTAAGAAAAGGCGAGTAAGCCGGCTACTCCATGCGCGCAATCTCCTCACTCACCAGAAAGTCGTCAACGATGACAGTTCTATAGGGTTGCACATTATCGTCCATTAAAACGAAAGAATAACCAATTGCTGCAGCGTACAGTTTCACAATGGGGTCTAAGACTTCATCTCGATACCGTATAGACCATGGTGTTTCCACCGCGGTATGCGTGATGTTCGGGGATGTTCTGGGGCCAATTGCGAGTGCCTTGTTCTTTTCAAATACTTACACGCTATCATCGAGTTGTAAGAAAATCTGAACTCTTCCGTGAACATAATGTTGGACCAATCAGACACAGCCCAATTCACGTGCTAGCGGCATCACTTTGATCATGCCCCTTTGGATTGGATGGATAAAGGAACACAAACTCGTGGTACCGGGCTTACAGACAATTCTTGAGTAGCCAATTATGGACAGTAGTGGCAGATATCGTCTTACCAATGGCCGCTGCAACCATAAATGTCACACACTACAACAGCAATATGTCAATCTTCTACGGGGGTCGTAACCCTTGGACGACCAGCTACAGGTGGCTGGTTTGGAATTGTTTCCATAATCGTGAAATGATGGAATGATGAAAGCCGAAGAAAAGAGCAACATCTGTGATAGACTGTCCTGCTTCAATGCGTCGGACAGCCCGCCAGCGCTCAGAATTTTCCATTCGTCTTCTGGAAGCCATAGAAACACATCTAGCTTGAAAACAAATCGTACAAATGTTTCAAACACCTTTCATCAGTACTTACATGCAACTCCTGTAACCCTTCACAATGCTGGCTTCTTATACGACTTCCTGTTTTGCATATTTCTCGACGCGAAAGCGTGATTGACTGTTACCTAACATATTTGCATACTTCCTTCTACCTTTTCAGCAAATTTCAGCTTCTTTAATTCAGATTGGCTTATGGAAATTAACATTTTCCTCTCCGTGATTAACTTTAGGGAGTGAATGTATTAAGTTTGATTTTGTTTGTTTGTATGTTTGTGGCGAGAAAATCTGCGAAGGTGTAACTAACCCACTTGTCGTCATCCAATCGATCTGAAACTTGTCAGATACACTTGTTGTCGAAAGAAATGCATCTACCAATTTGCAATTATCAAACAAAGTGTGTTGCTCAGATAAAAGCGAACGAAAATGGTTTAACTATTATTTTAGTCAAAGTTCAACGCATTCATCAAGTGAGGAGGTTTGTCAAATACAGTCATACCTTTTATTTTATTTTTTATGTTTGTGTTTAACTGGCTGTGTTTAACTTTTTTATTTGTTCCCGGGACTTGATTTAAATCTTCCGACCGACCATGAAGTTAAAGAAAAATCTCTAAACTCCCACGGTATTGGCAGTTCAATGCATCCAGTCAAGTTTGGGGGAAAGAGGGGCAAAGAGAGAAAGTCCAAGGCATGAAATTGATGTTTTCTTCGTAGTACTATGGAAAGTCGATTTGCGCTGAAAATCACTTAAATAAGTTGCAGTTGAAAATCGCTTAAATAAGTTGCAAAATAGAAAATGCATATAAAGAATTTACATTAAAAAATTTGTTCCTATGGTTTGATTATTATTTCTTGGGTGAATTTCTTATAGGGGAATTCCTAGAAGACGGCATTTGGTGACAATTGGTTTCTGAATCGGAAACCCTAATTGTTTATGCACATGCGCTGGAATAATTTTATGGTAACTCAATTTACATGTGTTTGAAAGTTCTGTCAGTTTATTTATTACGTTTAGCTTTAATTGTAAAATTAAAAGTGATTCATTGTAAATATATATTGTAGTATTTTTATTGATTAGTTAGATGTTACGTCTTAAAATACATACATATAAAATTAATCAATATTAAGAATTTTAAAATGTCGGTCGTATACATTATCACCAATGTTATTAACAAAACAGGAATTTTTTTTATAATGACAGATTAGAGTCTAGGGCGGAACGATATATCAATAAATGCACTCTACTACGTTTACTGGTTACAAAAGATTAAGCTAATAAACATCGTACACGAACAATCAACACCATACTAAACTACATAGTAAAACAAATTAAAATAACCCTATCATCCAAAAGAATTACTTTCGTTTCATGAAAGTTGTCACCGAATTTGTTGACTACTTCCAACAAGGCTCCGAAATTCCACGCAAAATAAATCTGAGGTAGGCAACGCCCACCGCACAGCCTCAAACGATCATTCCCATAAATATAAATCCCAGTTTCTGGTAAACTCCGTAAGAAAAGAAAATGGTCAATTATCAATGACATAAAATTAAGGCAGGAAATAAACGAACAGGGGATGTTGGAAAAAACCAAAAAAAAGGAGGTCACTACTTCCTGCGATCGAGATTATAAGCACCCGAATCTCCCCCAACGTTAAAAGAGAATGTATTCACTGTCTATGCTTTTAGAGATTTGTTTAGGTTGATCGTCAGTGCCAAAACCAGTCACTGACATTTCCTGGGGCTTGTCGCTGATGTTGATATTTCTGATAACTTTTCGGAGATGCTTTAAATTTTTAACTGTGGGAAGCTGAGTTTTGTTTATGTTAAGAATGATTTATGGCGGGCGTTAGTCTGAAGTCGACGTCTGGAAGTTTGTTAGGACTTTGTAGACTAAGAATAGTTGAGGAGGAGTGTCTAAGAAGAGTTTAATCACAGAAATATCTTACAAAAAAATTTCTCTGTCTCGAACTAGAAACTCTTTAGAAATGGAATAATAAGCTCTTGGAGCACTCACTACTTACTTTGTTCTATACTTTCAAGCATGCACTACATTTTACTCTCAAACTACGAAAATTATATCGGTACTTTTTGTTAAAGAGGTCAGTTTTGTTTGTTAATCAATCCTATGGATGATTAATTAAATAATAAGTAAGACAAATAAATAATAAATTTATTAAATAACAAGTTGAATAAATAAAAATTAAATTTAAGCAAATGATAACTTAACTTAATTAAATAAATGAACATATTATTTTATCGAGTATTTAATTAAAATTAAATAAATATTTCATTAAATAACAATGTAATTAAGTAATAATTTAAGTAAGTAATAATTTAATTAAGCAATAATTTGATTAAATACTATTAGAATTAAATAATAATAATTGATAGTGCAATAACAAGAATTTAATTAAATAAGTGTTGGCTTTACATTTCAATAAATTGTATCTGTAAATAATCGTTTTTAAATACAATCCATATACTTCCTTAGACCCCTTTCCGGACTCGATAGTCTGCCAGGCAGAATGCTAATTCAGTCTGCAAGTGGTCTCTTTCCACAAGGCGGTAAGTCTGACAAATCATCAACGCTTATTGTAATAACTCAAATCATCACGTGTATAACAATCATCAGGTGTATAATTAAATGGTAGAGGTGATTTAAATACTTCATTGAAAATATTTTATTGTTCTACACCAAAAGATCTGTGTTCTTTCTATTTCTATTTACTTCTCAACAGACTTAAAACAAAAGCTAATTTAATCACGCAAAATGGAATTAAAATGCAAACGTGACTGAGAACCCGAACCAGTTACAAACAAACCCATCGCATTCGGGATCCCACCCACCCAAGGGAGAAACAAAACATTAGAAGAAAACAAAGATAACCTTGTCACAAACCATTAACAAAAGCACAACTCCCCCCACCCCCAATCCCCTGAATAATGGAAGATATTGCACGAACGTCCTTCAGCAGCGGACTTTGTGTGGCGATTCGTCGTCGTTTTCCATCAAAATGTCGTTGGGAACGTCCTTTTTCATGGAAGTGGGACCTTGAGGAGAAGCCCGTGGAAACGTGAGGTACATAGTAACGTAGTGAACAGGAAACGGGTCAAGGGTTAATCGATAACTGTGGAACACGGACCCTTTCCGAAAACAGATCGATATGTTATGTAGTAATAACGTATTATGAGAATTGGGCACAAAGGGACGTGGATAACCACCCACAAGTGCTTCATCGATTGATTTTTGAGGTTTTGGTGATTTACTGACTAAATGAATTCAGTATTAATTCATTAGTATGGAGTGTTTGTAAGGATTAATGGAGTGCTGATTAAATATAATCTACTGGAGGGCTCCTCCTTCTAACCTCCATAGCTCAAACCACAAACTCAAACTATAAATACCATTGGTAGTAATTGCTTTCATTGACCAAAGAAATTCGCATCAATATCGGGCGAACTATTTTTAGCGATCTCGCCTTTTGTTTCTGATTTTCCATATCTGTGACCAAAAAGTGCTTAAAAATCCTACTAATGCACTCTGTCTTACAAGGTCAGAAGGTTTCACACGGGAGGATTTGTGATAGTAGGTCCCTATATACAAAATAACACAGAAAAGAATCCAAAGCAAGATGTGTGATACCTCTAGAACGCTAAACCACTTCTTCCTGAATTATTTTACCAATATTTTAAAATTATTGAAGTTCCAAGTTACAAGGTTTTCCCTCTTGGTACATCGATATGCAAGGATAATCGTAGGATTGCATACCGAAATGTACAATATCATTCAATTTGAAGGACATATTTCTTTAAAATATAATGGAGGTAATAAAAATTTGGCATATGCCCTATGCAATGAGATGTAAATTTGCTCTAGATGCCAATATTAGCAATATTCTGTCAATGCAAAATATGTAAACGTTTAATACTATTAATTATAATAATGGAAAAGAGTTCTGAAGAGACTTTTTATACTTTAAATTACATAAATTACAGGATCATATTGACATGTTATCAAGAGCCTTCTTTATCTTGGAATTTCGCATGTTTGTTACCTGACACACACTAGTAAAAAGTCTGTAATCAGTAGTATTTGAAAAGGGAAAATGCCCGACCACAATATTTGTTCATAGAACACATTTGTAACCCAACCGATTCATATTTAGGACCGCAGAAATGTAAATAAGTCTGTCTGCTATTAGAGAAAATTACCTCAGCGGAGCTACTTATTATATAGAGATTCTATCCTGTAAAGGATAAAAACGTCATATCAGACATTTTCAAGTATACTTTTTGACGTTACTCAATTGACTTTGCACCAATTAAATGGTGCAAGTCATGTCTTTCGATAGGTGCATAGTTATTCCAATTGTTTTGTAGTATCTATATTTTCAAGCCTATTTTAAACAGAAAAGAAAAAGAAAAAGAAAAAAAAGACTTCACCAACATTTCTTTAATGGAGTTTGATCTTAACTGTCCAGTACAGGATGGCCATTATTAAACTGACACTGAGTAAAGCTTGTGCTAATTGAACACATCTTCATAAATTTCAATATACTTTTTATTTAGACCAGGGGGGAAAGGATTTTTGTTCAAAAAATGCAAGCAGCACTTGTAAATTTCACCAATTGGAAATATGATACTTTAAAGGCTTAAGGTAGTAAATGAATTTTTAAAAAAGAGAAAACAATAAAGTTTTGAATATCAGTTCTATAATTGCTATCACTAAGCGTCACTTACGAATATTTTATATTTTGTTTAAAAAATTTATTAATTATTATTTTTATATTTATTTTTTATTTTTATCTTCCATTTCTCTATATTTTTAGCAGTCAAGTTCTATTACGCCGACCAAACGGTATAGTGGTTAGCGTGCAAGCTTCTAGACCGCGAGGTTGAAGGTTCGAGTCCCGTTTAAGGCATGGGTGTTTGTAAATGTATGTTGGCTTGTCAAATGACGAATGTTTCGGCGCATTATAGCCCTCGTGTTGCTGACGGCGCCAGATAATCTGAAAACAACCAACCAACCCACCCAAGTTCTATAAAGATTTGTTGAATAATAATAAAGCTGGCCATCCTGTTATAAAGCATTTTACGCATTCCCTACCAAAGCATTTTACGCATTCCCTACCAAAACATTTTTATGTTCACTAAAATGTAATTGAAAGAGTAAAGCGATGCTTTTGGAAAGACTGAAAACGAAACTCTCATTTGGAAACAAATCGATATGTCTTGCAGTATGAAAGGATTTGAAGAATTGAGACTATTGGAAGAAGGATGACAGCCCACAAGTGCTCATCAATTGTCAGACCTGGTATCGATGTTTTATTATTGACGTATTTAATCCCTCTTGAAATAATGAATATAGTAGCAATTATGCCTTAAAAACCTGTATATAACTCATTCAACTTAAAGGAATTTCGATTTTGTTGGTTTACTTGACCATGGAGAAAGGAGGGCGATGGAGACTATCGCCTGCTATAACAGTTTCATAAATTGTTAGAAAAGGACATTAAAGAAAAAACAAATTAAAAGTAGAGGGAAAGAAATCGAAGTATAGCTATGGAAGACGAAAAGAAAAATATAAAATATTGAAAACGGATAATTTTTTTTTTTTTTTTTTTTTTAATTACGTTGTAAGGACGATTATAGGATTGATATTCAATTTTAATTGAGTAGTTTTATTTTTGGTCTAAAATTTCAATCAATTTTCTAGAAAAGGTTCAACTTGTTCATTTAATTTCCTTATAATTCCTAGAAGTTATGACAGTAAAATTTGATCAGATGTCTCTATATTATTTTTCCAATGTCTAAATATAAATGTATACCAAATTTTATGAGGATATGTTGATTACGACAGGCTCTAGACAATTGTAAACAGATGTCATTTATTTATGACCACCCTGTGTGTTTGGGCTAGTTTCCTATCCAGGTTTTTACTCTCTTTACGTATTGAATAGTGTCCTATTCAAATGTTCACTTTCTGGACGTTATTGAACAGTATCCTATTCAACTCTTTATTTTCTGAACATAGCAGAGTGAGAAAGGAAACGCACACTGAATTTTTCCCTGTATATTTCTTAAAATAGTAGGAGACTTCGGATATTAAGGGAATAGGAGCTATTTTTCGAAACATTTTTATTTCATTGACCACTACACCTATCTAGACCTGAAGCATGGACTGTGATAGTTCCTTCTATTGTACTCAATAAACCATTGAAATTTATAACATCCTGCGTATCATTACGTATATCATAGAGAGAGAAGAATTTAAATGGTAATATGGTGACTTGGACTCCCTAATTAATAGATGTTATTTAATTTTTAGTTAAATTACAAAAGCCAGATTGCCAATTTTTAATGAAATTTTTTACAGGTTTACCTTTACAAAAATTGTTTAATAGTATACGTGCCAAGAATCAGATAAATAGCTTTTGATTAGTGTTTCTTCAGAACAATCCAATAGTTTTGAGATTTACGACAAGTTAAGATTTTTATTTATGGAAGGCGTGCTTCAAAACTTGTTATTTATTTTTCAGACGTGCATTTGAAAATATTTATTTTTAAGAAGTGCAGAAATGTGTAAATTGTGTTACATTTTTAGTGAACATTGTAAATGACAGATTATAGATGATAATGTATCAGATGTATATTGTGTAATTTGATTTGTAGAGAATTATTTTAATGTTTTAAAAAAATATCCTAAATCTAGTGCATATGTAATTCAGAGGATCTGAAATGCTTTAAAAATGTAATGATTAAACAAAAGGGATATTTATTCGTCTCATGAATAAGTGATACAAATTACTTCCAATCCAACTTATGTCTATCAATAAAACAGGCTGTTGGAAACATAATGAACAATTATTGAAGTTAGAGGTGTGGAACATCACACAACTTTCAATTACACGTACTATACTGATGTGGATTTGTGTCATTTACTGTTTCTATATTTTCCTCATCCATTGAGAAAAATTGCCAGCTTGGTGATATTTTTGCGGTAGTTCTTATATGCTTTTAAAAAAAAAAAAAAAAAAAAAAAAAACCTACATTCCTTATTAAAATGGGGTTTTTGGAAATATTTATTTCGATAATTCTTATATCATCCTTTCTTACAAGTGAAACTGAGGAGAAGTGGAAAAACGATCTTCGATGAGCTCTGCTCAAGGAAAGAGAACTCTGTGTTGAAGGCATTCGTTTTTCAACTTTTTACGAGATTAAAGCATTCTTACGGGAATTTCGGAGGTGGGGATGTTTAAAACACCTTAAGAGGCATTACCTCAGCGATTTTGAGCAAACTCGTTAGAGCCGTTTTTTAGCAATCATTAAAAAACATGATTTTTTCAATGGCAGCTACCTTATGTGCATGCGCGATTTTGACGAAAACCTTAATGGTAGGTCCTTGTGCCATCACCAACCCTCACACCAAATTTGAACATCGTAGATCAATTTGTTCGGGAGTTATGCTGACCACAGACACACATACACACAAACAGACATTTTATCTAGATCACTTTTTTGAGATCAAGATGATCAAAACGTGGAGAAATGCAAAAAAATTCGATTTATTTAAAAAAAAATTTTACCTAATACTCTACTTTCATTACCCTATGTATTACATTTGGGTAATTGAAAGTAAAAATAATACGTGGATGAGTGAAATTAAAACAATTCTAGTGTGAATAAATATTAAGTTCCAAGTGATTTTTTTTTCTTTCATAAATAAATTAATAATATAAAATAATTTATTAAAAAAAAAAGAAAAAATTAAAATGATTTTTTTTTCTCTTTCTCGCCAAATTTAATCATCTTCTATCAAGAAAGACTGTTAAAAAACATCGCCACATCTTTCTTAACACAGCATCATCCATATGCTTCAACGACCTCCAACAAGGCCCATCACCCATTCACAAAGTTAGTAAACAAACACCCACTCACCTTGGGCTTTGGATGTGGACGATTTCGCCACAGAATCACTTGTCGAGCTGGGGAGCGGAGCCCCTCCTACGACCTCTTCCTCCTCCCCTGCGGCCCGCTTCGCTCCCCAACCCCCGGACGAAGATGAGTCCGGCTGTCCACTCTCACTGCCACTGCTTCCACTACTTCTTCCCCTTTGACCCTCCATTGCACACTATCCAAGTATCCCATAGAAAACGATCACAACTCTCCTTGCAGACGATTTGTGTACAGTTCACTCACGTTTTAAGTTAAATGCTATAGGATCGTGTGTTGTTTTACTCCATCCTCCCCTCAACTCAACTCAATCTATCCAAATTTTTTAAGAGTTCAGTAGCACTTTTAAATTTCGAATCGTTTGCAGACTATTCCATCATCACCTTTTTCCTAAAAATCAAACAGCATATCGCTCTTTTACTCCTTTGTTTACAGTCCCTTCTCGAACAAGGTCACCGGGACGAATGCGCCGTCTGCACCTCCCCCTATCGTTTGGGGTAGTAGGAGTTGAGTTGTTTTCTTTTACGCCTGGAGGAGGATGCGGAGCCAGACGATGCTGCGATCGCGGAGTGGAGACTGGGAGGAGAGTGAAATGGCGGGGATGGGATTGGCGATATTTTTGCTCGCCAAGTGTCGCGCCAAGCCAAGGGAAAGGAAGGGGTTATTGATGAAATGAGGGTATTGTGGGGGATATTGTTTTCGCTCGTGCTACGATACTCATTCTTTTTGTCAAACCTGCTTTGTTGCAGGGCTCGACGTTGCCCAGTGCACAAAAATGGATAATTATTAGATGGAAACGATTTGAAGATATTAGATGAGCTTTTTAGTTTAACAGCCACGCTCAATGAGGCATATCGTACATGAATCTGACCGAAAACTAAAGACAAAAATCGATTCAAATTAGTTTTTTTACTTTCAATTCGGTCAAAACAAATTTCGATTTGTTTACATTTCTATACGTTTTGTAAAGTAATGAGTTCAAAAAAGTGGTGTAGAAAAAATGTCTTTGTGAGTGTCCGTGGTCGGCATAACCCCCGAACGTAATGATATACAATGTTAAACTTTGACATACTGGTTAGTAGTTGGTGGCCATAAAGTTTTCATCAAAATTGCACATATGCGCATACGGTAGCTGCCATAGAAAAATTTATATTTTTCAGCAATTTCCAAGAAACGATTCTAACGGTTTTGATCAAAATCGCTGTGGTAGCCTTATAAGGTGCTCTAAACATCGCCACTTTCAAAATTTTCATAGAAATGCGATAAAGGTGTGAAAAGAGGGAAAACGAATGTCATTACCACAGATGCCTCTTCTCTTGATCATTGCCCATCAACTGTGTCTTCTCTGTTGTACTCATACGAAAGGGCAATGTAATATTTAATAACAACCATATCGCCAATTTCACAGTTCTGGCGTAAGTTTTTTTTTTTTTTTTTTTTTTTTGCCAATTTAATTTTTTTTTTTTACCGATTGGCCCATTTTCTAAAATAATGAAAACTGTGAAATACACCAATCTATTGGAAATTTCAATACAGTGACCCGTATTAAGTGCAAATGAAAGTTATGCGATTTTCCACACCTCTAGTTTTTATAGTAACTAGCTTACTTGGGCACTTATAATTCATTGGGGCCATTTTTATTTGTTATAATTAACCACGTAACAGTTATTTTCAGACGATATCTGCAACTTTAAAATCCGTTTACAATAAGTAATTCTAAAACTGGTGAAATTAAATTTCCTGGACTTGTAATACTTGTCCTTCAAGTATACTAAGTATTTTGATTAACTATATAAAATACTGACCCATTGTAAAAAGATTTATTGAATGCTTTATTTGAAGTTAAAAATTTTAAACAGAAACTTTTAGAATGCTTCGAAGTCGTTTGAGCTTTCAAACGAAGTAGACTGTTAAGAACAAAACTGGATTATTGAAGGCCCATAAAAATATTTAGCTCATTTTTAACTTTTTTTTTTATTATTAAACTAGGGGACTTCGCCCCTTGCTCGCAAAGTGGACTAATCAAACATCCAGTAATAAATGCCTATAATATTTTTGGCCCATTATTCGATTCCAGTCAATGTAAAATTGTCAAACTATACATTTCTTCAAAGAACATTGTAAGAAACAGTACAATTCTAATGCAAAAGGATATTTTAAAACCATAATGTATAGAAATATATAGTTCAAAATGTAATAAAACACCTCCTTTTAAAGATCAAATGACACATTAGGTCAACTTTAGTCTGAATGTAAGTTAATGTTATTTTTAAAGTTGTGAATTATACCTTTAACAGAGGAGAGAAGAGTTTCAATGACGCTGTTCTCTAATTGTAACTTCTGCATCGCTCATAAGAGGTTTTTACTGTTCGAGCACACGATGCTAATTGAATAGCTACCATGCTGTTCCCCATCTAATGACGTATAATAAGTTGCTCTTAGTTACCAACTGACCTTGACTATTTTGGGGAGTGCTGTTAACCTATATCTAAATGGTTAGATCTTCTTTAGCTTCAAGTCAATAGAAAAGCATGAACTATCCATAAATTGCATCTAAAAATCAGTGATGGTCAGTGATAACAAGAAAGCAGCAGAACTATAGATATGTTACTCAGAACCAAACGACCTACATTAAAATTTAGGGGTTTTATTGCAGGTAATGTATTAAAAGTTTGATTTTTAACGAACCACAATGTCGCAACTCACTCAAAACAAATTCTTTAGCATATAGAGAATGAGAGTAATTGCATATGAAGAAGTATATAGAGAATGATAATAGCATATGGAGAAGCATTTACAGATTTAAAGTTTTTATCGAACCACAATATCGTAACTCACTTAAAACAATTTCTAAAGGATATAGAGAATGACAGACCATTATATTAGAGAGTCCCGTGGGAATGTGAATAAGTTTTTCGTTGTCCTGTAAATTATGTAGCTAGGGAGCTGTCATAACACTGGCGTGTAGAATTAACGGTGGCTGCTGCAATTTAAATCCGCCGAGTCCTCATTGGCTTCAATTTGGTGTGGCATGGATGTGTAGAGATAAGTGTTATATCCTCTGTTGGCGTCACATCATCCGAGCAGGTTCCATTGCGAATTCTTGTTGCAATGCTACGGCGCAGTATGGTCCTCGCGTAACTCTTGTGCCAGAAGAAAACTTTAAACAACCATCATGCAAAGTTGTTCAATTGTGATTTAAGCTTATTTGGTACTGAGGTACTGAGATATAAGACTCAAATAAGGACTAAGTAACTTCAAATAAGGACTTCAAGAAATATAGTAAACGATTTACACATAATATTTTAAGAGTTAAAATTAAATAAGATATATTTAATTTAATATTTATGTAGCATATAACTTACATATATTTAGTTTCAGAGTTGAAAACAATGTGAAAAGATTGTTTAAAGAGGCATCATATAGGTCAGAACCACTAGGATTGAAACTTTTATTTACAAAAAATATGAATTCTCGTTAAATGAATTCTTCAAAGGGCATGTACTAACTGGAGACCCAACTTTTAAATAAATGTCTAAATTGAAAAATAAATGTATATAACTGTAATTTGTTATTTGGCAAAACAATTTCACTAAATTAACTGAAGTTTTTGAGAAATTAATTATTAATTTATTTTTTAATTATAATAATAATTTTATAAACAATAGATTAACCATAATTTAAAAGCTTTTTATTTTAGATAATTTGGCAAATGTAAATAATTTGATTTAATTAAGCAAACAATTTCAAAATAATTAGGCATAATGGGGAGGGGGATTATGTTTTATAATTATAGAATTAATGGTAAATTATTTTGATCTGTCAACTATGATTAGATTTAGCTGATTTTGTGCAATCCTGCTTTTTTATACTATATGTTAACATAAGTTTCGGTAGTTGATTTCATTAATAAGCCCTAAAAATTATTTTACGCCTGTTTTTCATGCATTCTAGGCACATTGGAATGTGTAGTTCTATAGAAATATGTAGTTATATATGGAAAGTGTAATTATATAGACATGTATAGTTGTATTGAAGAATAATTATTTTAACTAGGACAAATATACATTTTTAAGACACCGACGCAAGGGACACGGACATGTTCGGTACGTCGGTGGCTTGTAAATGTGTATTTGACTTAGCTAAAATATTTATTTATCTATATAACTTTCCCCCAGTGGCGTACTGGCCATTGGGTTGTCCGGTGCAAACACCGTGCCGGTCTATGCCTAGAAAGAATGGGACACTCCAGTACAGAAGTTTTGTTTTTTTAGTTTTTAAATTTTTATTTCAGTATTAGTAGTTGCCTTCACGTTTTTTCCCCAATGCACTCAAATCCCAATCACTCCCACTAGAAGTAATAACATAGATAAAGTAATAACAAAAGAAGTAATAACACAGATAAAGTAGAGATACAGTTTGTTTATTAAAAAAGGTCCTTAAAATTTCGCATTACATTAATTTTATAGATTTTGTTGTGTTTAGAAAATAGAAATATATATACACAAATTTTGTACTTATTTTTTATAACTTTTAAGGTTAAACATATATTACCTATTCGGATGTCATTTTCTAATAAACATACTTGGAAATTTTTTATTTTGCAATTTAGATTTCTTTGTTTTAGTTTTTACAACTCTATTTGGTTTGCAGAAACCAAATTCACTCAAAGAAGGTATAAATAGTAGAGAGAGATAAAATTTAATTTAATTTTTGAAATATTAAAATATAATAATTATTAAAATTAAGTTTGTTTTAGTTATAAAAATAATAAAGTAATAACAAAAGAAGTTTGTTTTAGTTATAAAATTATTTTAATTTTTGAGTATTAGAATTTGAGTATAGGGGGGGGGGGGGGGGGAGAAATGTTAAATAATAATAATTATTAAAATTAAGTTTGTTTTAGTTATAAAAATAATAAAGTAGTAACAAAAGAAGTAATAACATAGATAAAGTAGAGATAAAGTTTGTTTATTAAAAAAGAGCCTTAAAATTTCGCATTACATTAATTTTATAGATTTTGTTGTATTTAGAAAATAGAAGTATATATACATACATTTTGTACTTATTTTTTATAACTTTTAAGGTTAAACATATATTATCTTTTCGGATGTCATTTTCTAATAAACATACTTGGACATTTTTTATTTTGCGATTTAGATTTCTTGGTTTTAGTTTTTACAACTCTATTTGGTTTGTAGAAACCAAATTCACTCAAAGAAGGTATAAATAGTAGAGACAGAGAAAATTGGATTTAATTTTTGAAATATTAAAATATAATAGTTATTAAAATTAATTATTTAATGAATTATTGGCATTATTTTATTAATAATTATCATTACAATTTGATTAATGATTATATTGGAAATTTGGGTCGTCAGAAATCTAAGATCACAGGGCCGATTTTAAGTCCCAGAACGCCCCTGCTTTGCCCCCAGCTAGTGTTGTATAAAACAAAAACATGACTATTAGATTCCCCATAATTTTAAAATTCTAATTCCTGAGTAAAAAGCCGACTAAACGGTGTAGTGGTTAGCGTGCTAGCTTCTAGACCGCGAGGTTGCGGGTTCGAGTCCCGTGTTGGCATGGGTGTTTGTAAATGTATGTTGGCTTGTCTAATGACGAATATTTCGGCGTATTATAGCCCTCGTGTTACTGACGGCGCCAGATAATCTGAAAACAACCAACCTGAGTAAAAAAAGAGCCAAAATGCGTACATCAAAGAATTACCCTTGAAGGTTTTGAACATATGATATTGAGATGAAGGGGAAAAAACTAAGAACATAACATTTCAAAAATTATATACTCTACAAAGATTACAATTACAGATATTTAAACTTTATTTGAGGAAATTTTTGTTTCTTTTATTTTTTATTAAAAACTTCATTAATGATTTCAAAATCATATAAAATACAAAGGATCCCAGAAATGTTGTTGGGAAACTGGGTTTTCATTTTTTACTCTCAGAGATATGGAATCAATATATTTAAAAAAAAAAAAGAAGAAGAAGAAAAAAAAAAGGGAGGGGGGGGGGTGGATTACAGAATTTCAATTTCAAAATGCCCTTGTAAGGGAAAATATTATTTTCAAATGTATTCCTGGGATCAAATCAATATAATGCAAATAAAAGCGTTTATATCTCTAAAATTGAACCAAAATAGAATGCATTCTGAAACAGGAAACACCCCTTCCGAAAGCTCTGTAACTAAATAAAAATTTTATTAAATACGATTCACTCAATTCCAAATTATTCTAATTTTGTGCATTTTAAAGGTAGAGTGGTGATTTATTTGACCATTAATGGAATTTAGCAACAACAAAAAAATGTTTTTTCCCGCTACACGGTCTACATAAAAATAAAATTCTGTAACTTTCAAAACAAGTTACCCATGAATATCTCATAATCGTTTTCAATTCCGTAACTTATTTTGAAGATATTTTCAATTTATACTGATATTTCATATCTGTTGAACCATATTTATTCGGCCTATGAGGATAATAGTAGATATCTGTCCTCAAAAAACAGGCCATGAATCCAAGTTTTTCATAATGCACAATTCTACAATTACTTATACGCCGCTCTTAAAAAATGCATATTTTTAAATTCTTTATATTAACTGCAATTGTTTGTGAGTTTGGGGCAGACAAATATTTTGACGCCTAATTAATCCACTTTCGGTCATGCAATCGAGCTTAAACTTCATAGTTGTATCTGTTGTCAATGACAATGCATACTATTAAGTTTTGAGAGCTGTCTCTTTTACAATGGTTTCAATTGCGCGTTCAGAGAATTCGCCGAATTTTCTGTGAGTTAAGTAACTCCGATTGCCGAACATCCTAAATGGCCCTAGAATGTGCTGTTGACTTGTTAGCGATATTTTTAGTACTCTATTTAACTGCGTATCAATAGTTGAGGATAATATTCACAAGTTAAAATCCGCTGCGCTGCAAATTGATATTGAAAGGAAAATAGTTAGAAATTCAAGCAAGACCTATCAATCAAACGACGCCTTGTTTTCAAAAAATACTAATAAGGTAAATGTTTTCTATTTTTACTTCTTATTATCCTCATGCTAACAAAGCATAAATAGAAGAAAAAAACATGTGCAAGTCGTTGGTAACCCGCAATGAGCTTTTCTTTAAGTTTTATCATTTGGCCGCGACGCATCATAATTTTTTTGGAAAGTTTACATAAATAAAGTACCAGATAATTATTCATTATTAGTTGTTTTTTTAAAGTAACAGTATATTTTCTTTAACAAGTATTTAAAGAAGTTAAAAACCTTGCACTTTTTTCTGATATATTTACAAGAGTTAAACCGACGTTTTTTGTAGAATTTTATATAATGTCATGACGTAACGAACGTCATCACGAAATAAATTAAGTTTCGTATAACCTTAGTCTAAAGTTCAATAAATCGGCACATAATTTCACTAATTATAAAGAGTATCTATTCCACTTCATAAATAAATTACTTCAAATTAACTTCCATTCATTAATTCTTTATTTCAATCAATTGGCTCAAAAAATAATCTACTTATTGAGAATAAGAACGTTTTTAAAATGTAAACATAAATTTTATATACATTGCAGGAATTACATGTAACACTAAAACCTTTTATTTGTAAATCTTCTTTCCATTTAGAAGTATTAATTAACGTGTTTTCCCTTTCCAATTAATAATATTGCTTATTTTGCACTCGGTCATTATTATGCTATGCATATCATGAAGTTTAATTACGGGATAAGAACATTTCTTATTGGAAAAAGCAAAAAACATATCATTTGATTCGCTGCTCGTTAACATATACCATTTTGAAAGAAGAATAAATAAGAAAGTATCAGACGATAGTTTTAATTATAAATAATACGCTTTTGCAAGGAATTTTCTGCTCGAAAATATTTGCATTTTTAATCCTTTATCGAAATCGTTCTAAAGATGCGAAAGATTCCTCTGTATTCGCCTATTCTATGACATGATTTAGAGAGACAAAATATGTATACTAGAGGTCGGAAATATCGATACTATATCGTTGCATAGGAAAAAATATCGATAAAATATCGATATATCGATGCATGTTTTTTTTTATTTGATTTTCAATTTTGCCAGAAACAAAGTTTTTCGGGACAAATTTCTACTTTTCATGATTGCTTTTTTGTAAGGTGACTACTTTTTCAACTAAAATGGATCTATTACAAAAAAAAAAAAAAATTAAAAAAAAAAAAAAAAAAAATTTTTTAATTTTTTCGCTTAATTAGTGCAGTGATTTTAAGAAAAATTTAGATAATTTTCAATAGCTTTTAAGTGTATGGAAAATATTGAATATTGGTGCCATTTTAACTGTCTCTCAGCCAAGTTCAAACTTTAGTTTTGAAGTTTTTGAAAAGGGAATAAAGAAAATCGAAAAAACGCATGGAACTACAAAACGATCATCAAAAAACTAAAAATGTTTGAAATTATCGATATATCAGTGACTTTTATCGATACTTTTAATATCGATATTTTTTTAGAAATAAATAAAAATATCATCGAATCGATATATCGCCGACATCTAATGTATACCGCTCTTTTGTGGGGAATTGGTATTTAAGAGGAATTCCTATCATTCCCTATATTCGCTATTCAGGTGCGTCTTATATTCGAAGGTGTTAATTTTTTACGGGACACCCTCTCATTGTGTTTCATTTGATGAGAAAAAAAATCGCAATTTTCTTTCATTAAACTCAAATGTTATTTAAAGATTGCTATCAGCTCTGCAATCTACTATCAATTGCTATCTGACAAATTTAGCATTACGCAAGCATTGCAATTAATGTGCTTCATGTATTTATTAAAATATTTAGTTGTTCAGCCATGAGTTATTGAATCATTATATATATTATGCTTCAAGTAGCTTATATTGATTTTAGTCCAAGTAATTCATATCAGTTTAGTAGTAACGTATCACATTTAATTAAAGAACTAAAATTTCAAAAAGTACTAAATTTTATATTTTTAAAATATATCTTTAATTGATTGGCTTGATATTTGTGAGATTAGTTTAAATTACCTACAAGCTTTTTTAACCATCAATTTCATCATGGCAAAACATTGTATTCAGTGAAAAAAACTACTACAAGAAAATAAACCATGATATGGCTCATAGGCCAATTACCACTATCCCTGAATCATAGAAAACTCACCCATGTCTCTAATGTTCTCATTTCAAGCAAATTTTGAAGTAAAAACTTAAAAATGCTTGTCATTCAGCAGCTATACATATCATGGAGGTGTGGGCTAAAGCCTGAGTACCAACGAAATTAAAACAACATATGGTTGCTCAAATAGAAAAACTGTTTCGTGAGTGGGCAATTAAGTTAAATAGTTAGTGTGTGCAGGTACATCAGAGTTCATACCCTCTGAACGAAAAAAAATTCCATGAATTTTTAACGAACACAATTTTTTTTTTTTTTTTAAACAAAAATTCATGATCTAAAAATTTAGTTTCATTATTAACATTTCATAAAAAAATATTACACAGTGTACATTGTACTGACTACATATGTCTGTAGTAAGTTTATCAATGATAATATGTAATAATAAAAAAAGTTGACAATGGAGATTTTCTTTTTCTCACCTTTTTATACTTTAAAGTGAAAAAACTTAATTTTTCCCATGATAGTGGCGATTTCAATTGCCGGTAACAACCCCTAAATTTTATTTAAACTATCCAAAATTTTTAAACATGCGTTTTCTCACCAAAAGGAAACTTTTAAAAGTGTGTCCCGTTAAAAATTCAATAGTTAATTTTTTAGTGGCATTTAAGACGCACCCTACCGCTATGTTACAATCTTCTAGCCCGGTGCATTTAGAAACTACTTTCTATAAAACCTTGAAATTTGCTGAGTAAGTACGTAATAAAATAACATAAAATTGTTTTCTTTTAATGTATATCTATTATAAATGAAAATTAAAATAGCAAAACACAAAACCAGGAGAAGTCACTGCATATGCATTGGCGAAAGGATTTCAAATATAAAATAAAATATATTAGACGCTATTCTCGAGTTTTTAATTTGCGTCATTTCATTAAGGGATCATTTTCGTACCTACTCAGCAAATTTCAAGGTTTTCTACAAAGTAGTTTCTAAATGCACTGGGCGAGGTTGTGGGTTCGAGTCCCGTGTTGGCATGGGTTTTGTAAATGTATGTTGGCTTGTCTAATGACGTTTCGGCGCATTATAGCCCTCGTGTTGCTGACGGCGCCAGATAATCTGAATACAACCAACCAACCTAAATGCACTGGACTTGAAGATTGTAACGTAGCGGGTAAATGGAATGATCCTTACTAGAATTCCTCTTAAAAATTCATGCAAAGTTGCACAGTTGACAAAATGTCCCCACAATCAATTTCTCAATAGATGGCAGCCCATGATCAAAGCCTTCTTACATTTTTTTTTCCTTCAAGTTATTTTAAAAATATTTTTAAATTTATTACTGTATTCTGTTTAATAATGTTGATGGTATGCGCGAAAATTTTAATTTGAAGGACATCTGTCCCCTACGCGACAAACAGCAGGACAAAAGTAGCGTGCCTAGCCAAGGATTAAAGGTTTTATTAAAATCGATTATGTATCTTTTTTTTTTTTTTTTTTTTTTTTTTTTTTTACAACAACGGACGAGCAATCAATATTTTTACATTTATTTTTCTGTTTTTCTGTTGGTTTGTTTCTTTGCGTCTACACAACAGAAAAATTCAATTTATAGTGCCGAAAGATTATCGAAAAAGTGCAACAAAAAAAATAATTAAAACTCTAAAAAATATACTCTAAAAATACAATCACTAACAGCTAAACTATTAAATAATAAATTGAATTGAATCACAGAAAATACAATACATTATTTTTTCTTAACCTAGGCAGCGACATACCGAAAAAATCAATGTTATTGGAAAATCTTTTATAAAAAAAAAGTACATAAGGGTATATATGGCAAAAATTTTTACGATTGTAAGATAAATAAAAAAAAGTTTCTTTTATGTAAATTGCGATTTGGTACATAATATTCAAAAGTTTGAATTACAACTGAACAATCAATAAAGTTGTTCATTAATTTATAAAATAAAATAATACATTTTGAATTCCTTCTACTCAGCAAAGATAAACAATGAACAATTCCTGCATTTTTTAAAAACGAGTGAAATTAGCTTATATTTATGAAGAATTTCTTTCTGATTCAAAATATTCAAACAAAAGTTCTTTAAAAAAAAAATAGTTATTTAAATATTAAGAAAATAAAATGCCCCCAAACCGAACCAAAACCAGTCCGATCAAAACACTCAGCTATAGCTGTGAAGTCAAAACTTCCTTCCGTTTCTATGGTTATCGTGAGGTTTCTGCCAAATAGTTGTCATTGGTTTGGTAAACGCCATATCCCGTACAGGTTGGCGTAATTTGCGAGAAACTTGCAAAACTGGTTTCCGCCGCTGCCTTTCAAGTCAAGTTGTTTGAGATCAAATGACGCCACATATAATTCTCGCCAAAGTCTAACAGAGGAAATTTGATGACAATTTTTTTTTTTTTTTTTTTTTTTTTTTTTTTTTTTTTAAAGCGCATTGAGCAGAAATTGTTCTGTTTATTGCCTTTTCGAAACATTTATAATTGAATAAAAAAAAAATCTTTGAATTGTGAATTGAAGGTTTACTTCAGTTCAAAAGTGGGTAAATCAATAGGATAAAAACCATATCCTCTAAAATATATGAACACCTTAGTAATTTATTTTGAATTATTTCAATTCTATGAAAAATATTTAAATTATTATGCATTCAAATAATTTAACACACATTACTCTAATACTGAACGAAGAAATCTATTGAAAATAACAAGTATAACAGCAATATTGTGAAATTATGACTGCAACTTCCACCTCATAGTATAAGAAATAAAATAGTGTGCTGCCATCTAGTAAAAGAATAACAAACTAAAACAAATACATTCTGTATTTCGAAAAAAATGAAGCCTATTTATTTTCAAAATAAATAATGGGACCTCGCATGCTTTAATGTTATATGTTTGAGAAGAAATAGGTTTAGCAAAAGAAAAATCCTACAATAATGAGTTTAATATGAAAAAGATTATATTTCAAATTGAAATTGTAAGAAACAAAATACGATGAAACGTTCAAATGAAAAAGAAATATACATATATAGAAGAGTAGGGTAAAAACCGTATGTTATAATTCCCAAATTTAACTCATCTCCCATTCTTTTATTTCAAGTAAATTTTGGACATATAGTAATTGATTTACAAAGGTATGTAATTTATAAGGACCTCTTTTAATGTCGAGTTTAACTTTGCAACTGTATTTTGCCATAAAACAAAAACTTACATCAATCTCTAACCTATGCAACCTTTAAAACATGTTCAGAAAAAAAATATATATATATATTTTAGATACTAAGTTACCAAGAATACGATTACAAGGGAATATTAATGCACACAGGTGAAAAAAAAAAAAAATCACATACTGTAAAACTATACTTTCCTTTAATCCCCTAATGATGCTAGGAAAACAAATCACAAGCTGATTATCTAGCATTTACTTTTATCAATATAAATCAAGGGTTCCAAATTAAAATGAATGTTATCGTGTTCTTCATTCTTAATTTTTTATTCGAAAGATTAAATTAATTTTCGGATTATTTTTTTTTTTTAATTTAAATTTAGGACGAAAGTTGGCACATAATTTCGGCCGCTATAGCCATATTTCATATTTGACGACTTTTCTTGAACGGCAAATATTCTCTTGGTAAAAATCCCAAAAACTTAAGTTTTTAAAAATTTTAAGTTGGCATGCTTATTTTAGAGAAAGTTAAAATCCTAAATTAGATTTGATATGCAATATTTTAGTGTTGTGAACATGGCGTAGTATGCTCTTCTGAAACATTTGTTGCGTAGAATTATATTAAAAAGAAAAAAAAAAAATCGTAATAACATTTCTGCTATCCCTCCTCACAGGCGCGTAGCCAGAGGGAGTGATGTGGGGATATATCTCCTCCCGAAATTTTTCAGTTTGTTATTATAGAGCCAAAAAAAAAAAAAAAAAAAAAAAAAAAAAAAAAAAAAATTAATGGTACATTTATTTTAAATGTTTTAAAATATCTATATATACTTTAAAAAATACATGTAAAAATATATTTTGCATTAATAACAAAAGTTGTTCTTATGATTTGCGTGTGTGTGGAGTTCTAATTAGGCTTGGGCGATGTTAACATTTCTGCATCGCGATATATCGGGAAGCAAACATCACGATGTCACGATATATCGCGATGTTAACTATATATATTGTAAAATTTTATTAAATTCATGTATGGAAGGTTATTTTAAATAACATGAGCAGCGACAAAATTATTTCCAGGGGGATACACAAAGCACCCGAGGAGTATAAGCCGGTAATTTTTTATTTTGGTTTAATCTGGATTTTTCAATTTCTCTATCTTAAGGAAATTTTACTTCGTTATTATCCAGCAGAGGGGAGGGGGGGGGGGGGCAAGTGCACCTCCTTTCACCCTCCTGGGGGCGCCCATATGTGTAATGGCCCTATCGCCTGTCTTCAACTAATAAACAGTCAAACTCCGTTAATGCGAAATTGCTTAACATGAAATCCCACTTAACACGAAGTTAAAGCAAGTCTCTGTAGTTAAAACATAACATTAATTTATTCACTTAACACGAAATTCGGTTAAAGCGAACAATTTCAGCTGCCCCATTGATTTCACGTTAACGGGGTTTGACTGTAGCATATCACCTAAGTCGAATTTGGATTTGAACCGGACGTATCAAGGACAGCAGTGTAACGTAGTCAAATGGAGTCCTTACGCAAATCATTTTTCGATCCAAAAACTTTTATGCTTAGCAATTAAATAACATTAAAAAAAAAAAAAAAATATTTTGGATTGAGTAATTAATCTCATGGAAATAAATAAACTTTATTCAAATTGTACTAACTATAAAAATTTATAAAGCATTTATTTACTTACCAGTCAAAGAGAAAATCTTTCAACTTAAATGGAAAAAAATCGTTTATATGCAATCGTTTATACGAACTAGAGAAACAACTGTCCATGTGCTAGTTCACATTGATTTTGGCAGATATAACAAACAGCTCATAGTAATAAATAACCAGATTAACTTAACTGGGTAAAAACTAGACATAAATTACCGCGGCCGAATGGTGCAATATCCTTGCGTTAATAAATAAAGCAAAATAAAATAATAGCAAGATAAAAAAAATCTTGAAGTTAATATAAAAGATTGCAAAATACAAAAGTGTAATATTTTATTTCTTCCAAGTTAGAGAAATAATAAAGAGGAAAAAAAATCAAAAATGAAACACAAAAAGTGTAGGAAATGCTCAATTGAATTCCGAAAATAGACATCAAGGTCTTATATCTGATGACTATTAAATAAAAATCAAAACGTTTTCCAAGTGTTGAGAGAACAACATAAATAATATTCAAACAATAAATCGAATACTTCTTTTATGGAATCTCCAATATTACTAGACTGCTGGCGTCACCTCGCAATTTCAATACTCATCCCACATACAATTACCACGATACGGTTTTTTCTAATGAAATATCGGGCATCCGCAAAAGCAAATGGAAATCATCTCAAACGGCCCGATGTCGACGGTATCACTATATTTCTATACAATATTGGGAACATCTCTCATATGCAAGGCAGGATGGATACGATTAGCACGATGTGAGCTTGCCGATGAAGTACCGCGCAAAAGCAAATGGAACTAGTTTCAAACGGCGCGGTGTCAACGGTTTCAATACATTTCTATAGTGCTTTAGAAACACCGGGCATGAATCGTTGCCACGGTTCTTCGTCCTTGAAGTGCTAGGCAAGTATCGTTCTCTCGTCAAAAGAAATCGCGATGTATCGGTTTGGAGAAAATAGTGACACCGGTTTGACGATGTTGATTTCATACCGGTTTTTTCCGATATATCGATACATCGCCCAAGCCTAGTTCTAATTTTATATCCCCACCCGAAAAAAATCCCTGGCTACGCCCCTGTCTCCTCACAAGAAGTATGTTCTGTGGTAATTCTCTATGACAGTAGTCTTTGTGAGACAGAGTACGCAGAAAAGATCCTCTGACAGCTTGTTAACTTCTAATAATTTCTTAAATAATTTGTGTTAAAATTAAGCTAGGATAGCGTCTATAACTTCAAAGCAATCCATGTTTATGATATATTCTTATTTTTCACAACAAAAGTAGAATAAAAATTATCATGCAGTTTATGAACCAGTAACATATAGTTTATGGAAGCCAGTAGGCTCATATTATGTCGTGAATTTCAGTGAGAAAAAATTCCTCTTCAGGATAGTTGTTCAATACAAGATTGTTTATTTTAAAAAGATTTTAAATTCGTACGTCCTAAATTTGACTCGATGCTTTTTCTTTATGTGTGCTTTTGGTCAAAGGAAAAATTTAGATTTAACATAAGAAATATCCATTTTTCGGAAAGTTGTTTCCCCAAAGTTTTTCCTTTAGTTCTTTTATAACGAGTATATATAAATCATATAATTTAGTATTTGACCAAAACAAAACAAAAATCTGAATGGTTTTAAATAAAAATAACAACAACAACAATAATAATAGTAAGAATATTATCAGTAGTTGTAGTATAATAATAATTATATATATTTTATAATAATTTAATTTATAATAATTTAATTTATAATAATTAATTTAATAATAATTATTATTATTAAGTTGTAATAATAATAATAATTATTATTATTATTATAATTATTATTATTATTATATTTGCTATTATTACATTTACTATTGATTGTTTCTATTATAATTATTATTGTTATTGATTTTGATGTTATTCTTTCCGGTAAAAAAATTTCTAGAAAATTCATCTTATTATTTTTTTTTAATGTAATATTAAAAGGACAACTTACACCTGCATAGTTGAAGATTCTCTTTGTCGTCTCTCATAGTATTCTGTTTTTAAAACTTCTTAATAAAAAAAACGATTCTATCCAAGGAGAATTAATTTGATCTACATACTCGTAGTAAGGGGGATGAAATATTCATAACCTAAAGGAGTCCTTTGAAAAGATTTAAAAAAATATGTAATTTGATTCATCCTTAGAAAACATCTTTAACATCGTTCTTTAAAATCTTTGTTCTTAGTATTAGTTTTATGTTTTTCGATTAAAGTACAGATATGTAGGGATGTAGTAGAGCGGGAATGGCGATCCTTCACATAATTTTTTTTTTTTTTAAATTTGTATTTTTTTTACATTTTTCTCTTTTCGTGACACTAAACGCAAAATCAAGTCAGAAAGCGAAAAAGTTCTTTGATGAGAACTAGGCTTTTGTTTGCAATCCACAACTTCAGAGCTGAGCAGGCAAGTTCAAGTTTTTGAAAAACACTTAAAAATGAACTGACATATGTTTACAATTAACTATGATTCATCCAATGCCAATCATCTTCATCAACGGATAATCTGTATTTGTGAATTAATTTCAGATGTCAAATTTGTATGCCTCGTTATGAATACGGACTAAAACTTCTAAACACAAGTTCACACCAACTATCTTCATTTTTAAAGAACAAAATTGTGGTCTGACACATACAGATCTTTGCGACTCTTCCTTGAAGAATTTTTCCCCATCTATAAATTTAACGGGAGCGCTAATCGATTTATCAACAAAAGCGATGCAACGTTGTGTGTGCGTTTTTTTATTTTTTTTTTATTTTACCCACTTAGTAATATATGTGTAAACGTCATACCGTACCTAAGAAACTAATTCGTACATGAAGAAAAAATAAATGGATATAAAATATGCTTTTTTGGACAATCCAAAAAAGCGAAGCAAACCTGCGATTCTGACAAAATAAACTGGTTGGTTCTAAAAATCCAGATGAACGGTGATTGTAGAATGTTGATATTTTGTATTAGCTTTTAGGGTGTTTTGAGATCCTGGATTATGCATTTACATTGGCTTGCCAGATATTAAGAAAATCAAACTGATACTTTGTTTGAACATGATTAAATACATTCAAAACAGTATTGATTTTTTAACTCTTACTTAACTCTTAATTCAATACGTAAAAATAATGGAAATGGGGGGCTCCAGGAAGATGCTTGTCAGGATGTTCGCATTCTCCTAGATGCTTAATTTTTTTTATGAAAGTTACGAAAAGGGCAAAATTCACCGGAAAAAAAAATAAACTGTGTGCCATTTAATAATAAATTTTATATTTGTCATTGTGAGGAAAATAGTTTTGAATAATCAAGGTTTAAACAAATATTTTTTTGCTTGCGACCTTCTACAAATAATGCTGCCGGTGCACATGTTAATAAATATGTTCTTTTCCAAAAAGTGAAGGTATTCACATTTGTTCATGTTATATAGTTCATTTTCCTTAATGTAAAATTGATAATGGTTTTGTAAATGGGTATAATACAAAATACCCATTTGAAATAGTGAAATCGTAGTAAAGCAATTCAAATGTATTTTAAAATGCAAAAGTAAATTGCTTTTCAGTTTGAGAATGGGAAGGCTTACATTTACTTTTATTTCAGAGTTTATTCCAAAAATGTAACAGCAGTTTTTCAAAAAATCTTTTTCCCCAACTTTCAAAAAAATCAACACTAAATACAGTGGCGGGTTAAAAGGAAGGAAATTGCCCTCGATGTTTTTTAAACTCTAGTGATTTTGATGCAATATCATATAAATTTTGAAGTTTGCTTTCTCCTCCGATTCATACCCACTTTTGAGGATTGTCACCTAATCATCAGCAATGTCGAAATGACAAACCGAACTGGACAGTGATAGAAGTGGGGGGGAGGGGGGGAGTGAATGGGCGATGCTCAAAAGTTGAAGACAAATGCGACTCCCAGCCAATCTAACGATAAATTTTATTGTTTTGTATCTTATAAAAAAATATTATCTAGTAAGGAAATAAGTTACACTTCCTAACACTAACATAAACAAAGGTCCAAAATTTACTGTTATTTTAATGAATTTCTGCGACTTAGTTTTTTTACTTGGAAGTCAGAGATAAGTAAAGTAATAATTCAACATTATTTACATAACTGTTTATTTAGATTTAAATAGTGCTTCTAAATGTTCCTACTTTCATGAAATTAATTTAATAGAGAACTCTAAAATGTTTTTTTTTTTTTTTTTTTTTTTTTTTTTTTTTTTTAAATAGCTTGTCTTTATATGAAACAAGAATAGAAATTTAACTTAAAAGAAAGTTCCTCCAAAGTTAAAAGCTGACCAAGTGTAACAGTGTTTGTTAATAAAAATACTTATATCTTTATACATAGTAGTAAAATACATTTTTTTAATAGTATGATGTGTTGGTATGTACATCATATATACATACCATAAATAGTTTTTTTTTTTTTTTTTTTTTTTTTTTTTTTACCTTTGAAAACTTTAAATAACTTTTTTTCAGTGTCACTACATTTAAAGGTTCATGTTATTTTTCATTAGTAGTTTTCAGACGGATTAACTGTTTTTAAAATGATGGGATGGATTTCAGAGGTTTAAAAAGGGGGAGACGAAACACGCACGGGAATTTTCTTGAAAAGTGGAGATACTCGTCACCCCGCGTCCACCCACACTTCTAGCACTGGAACTGGATAAGATTGAAAAACCAAGAATGTCCCAAGCAAAGCTATACGTCTGGCAAGAGATAAATTTACATGTGGATATCCCTTTTAAAATTAGAGATGATTGGGATGGTACAGAAATTAATATTTTATCAAGAAATTCTAAATCGACTGAGGGATTTCAACTTTCCAATTGATATTCTTTTAGTTGTTAATTTCATTTTATTAGTGGAGCAAAGGAAGGGACTATCAAGCATGAGAAACTTTTCTACATTTTAATCTCGAGAAGGAGAGAAACCATAAAACTCTCCATCGACATCTACAACAAACGTAATATTTTTTAATTCATTTTAGAAACAGATTTCGAGGAGTTACAGAATTTAGGAATTTATCCGAACCCATTGCTTATAAGGCATCTTTGTAATTCTGGAAGTCATATGATTCTGTTAAATCTAGGTCCGAAAACCCAGATCAGCTGATAACCCTATTAGGATGAGTTCTAAATCATTCGTGTCTGAATCAAAACTTAATCACTTATAGAAATTTTTCAGAATGAAAAATGTAAAAAAAAAAATATCATGTAAATAATCTGTTTAAAATATGTGGTAGATAATCTGTTATAAAGTTAGTATGAAAAATCTGTTTAAAAAAATTGTATCAATAATATGACTGAAAATGTCTTATAATCAATTTATAAAGTGTCAAACTATCTCTTAAAATAGGTTGGTCAAAGCAAATTGTTTTAAAATCCATATACAGTCAACTCGCAATTACTCGAGGTCTCATAAGTCGAATATTCATTTATCTCGAAGTTTTCATTAGGTCCTAAGACAACTTAATGTTTCTCAAAGCTGAATTTTCTCCATAACTCAAAGTGTTCACCTTTTTGTGAAAATTTTACTATCATTACTAACGCACAAAAAACTCTACAAAATTCTAATAAAAAAAGAAAAAATGATTTTTATATTTTTTTATCTTTGCATCATGTTTTACAATTTAACTTGTTGCCCTAGAAAAACTCGTTTGCCGTGACGCGCACAGAAAGTAAACGAGCTTTTGTCTTTACATTCCAGATTTTAAGTGTGAATCAATGGTGTTGGTTTACGTTGGCACTAGATAATGTTAAAACGTAAGTTGAATATGCTTAGTTCAACTCAAAAGTTAGAAACTGAGTAAAATCTGCAATGTAAGAAGAAAGTCATTAATTTGAAGTTCAGAATTCTCCCGAATACTCTTTCAACAATTTTGAAAAACAAAGATGGAAACTCGATCCATCATGTAAATGAGTGAAACCTTTCCTGGTATCAAAGCTGCTCTTTTAAAATAGTTTGAAAAATATCAAAATCATAATTCCAAAATCCCTCTTAGTGGGTTGATGTTAAAAGAAAAGGTGAAGGACTTTGCCCATTTACTAAAAGTTGAAAGATTTATAGCAAGTACAGAATGGCTAGAAAAGTTTAAAGTAAAACTCAATATTGTCTTTCGGACTTCACATGAACAAGCAAAAGATTTCCGTGATGAAATATGCCTTGAATAGAAAATAACTTCACAGCTACTTCCGATAACTCGAATAATTTGGTCAGACCCTTGAACTTCGAACTATCGCGGGTTGACTGTAACTTAATACTTTAATTATTTAAATAAAGGAAAAATAACACCCATTTTTTTCCATTTAATTTGTGTGGTGTTCTTTATTAGTTATGAGATTATTAAAATAATATTAAAAAACTTATTTATTCTTAGTTGTCATTTTCACTCCCCCCCCCCCCCCCCCACCTCCTCCCCTGCTGCTCCCACAGAAAAAGAAATGTATATGCTTGTAACGACGCGACTTAGCATTCCCACATTATTTTATTTTATACAACACCACTGTAGATATGTACTCTAAGAAATTTCATTTTTATATTGCAGGCTCGTATAGTTTGCTTAGATAAAGGTTTTAAAAATTCTCAATTTGTATGATAAACGACAAAAGTTTTCAAGTTTGCTGTATCTAAGTTTCCTGTTGTATTATGCATGATATCTGCATGATTTTAAGCGTTTCTGACACAAAATTTTCAAATTATGACAGTCATTTTCTAAAGTAATGAAAAAGTCATTAAGCTGTCAATATTAGCGGAATAATATGTCAAGTAAGACTGTTTTCTCTTTCTACTTTTCTTCTCGATTCTTTTTGAAGATAGATAGCCTCAATAATCGGTAAAAACAAATTTGGCAGCGGTGGGATTCGAACCCACGCCTCGAAAGACTGGTGCCTAAAACCAGCGCCTTAGACCACTCGGCCACGCTACCACGAAAATTGGAGTTTTACAAATTGACAAATTCAAGTTTACATTTCTGCGAAACATTGAAAATTGTTTTTATATGACAAAATATACTTTTTTCGGAACGTCCGATTATGCAATGAGACTATGACAAAATTTTAATGATACTGTAAAATTTATTTTCTCTCTTCACGATCGACCCCCTCATTCCACACCAGATTGAACTGAAGTGAAAAACGAACTTCAGTTCTGGCAAGATGGCGCCGCGCTTGTATGTGTTTTGTTGATGAAATTGCTAGGATGACGTGGAGTGTTTATTGACTTTCATGATATAGGCATTGCAATTCAAATTTATAAAATTGCATTGTCATTACTACAAGACTTTCAAAAATGTTTGAGATCACAGATTTTCAGAGTAAGATCAATTCATGTTTCTAACATACTGTTAAGTATTGAAAAAATGTGTTCCATAATTTGTGAATAATTGATGTTCCTACCTTTCAAACAATATTTCAAAAATTCTTATTATTTTTAAACTCCACAACCTCTAGAAAAAAATAGTTTATATTTGGCTCTGTAAAAAAATTCAAGAAACACCGGTTCGTTTCGATATCTGTTTTTAAAACAATGTGTCAACGATAAAATTGAAATTTAGAAAATTACTTTGTCATCACTATAAGACTTTTCAAATATGTTTGAGATTACAGATTTTTAGGGTAAGATCAATTTGCGTTTGTAAAATAGTGACCAGTATTTAAAAAGTTTGTTTCAGAATTTGTGAATAATTGTTATTCCTACCTTACTAGCAATTTTTCAAAAATTCTTATTGTTTTCAAATTCAACAAAATTTAAAGTAAAATGGTTTGTTCTTGAGTTCCTAGTCTACGTGTATGGGTTGGCGTGTTTTTGAAAAGTTGGCAGCAAGACCAAAACAAATTCAATTCAACATGATGGCTGATTGAAATCAACAAGATGGCTGTTAATATTGAACGACAACTGAAATAAATTACAAAATAATATGGATAAAAAAGTGCAGGTTTGTGAAGTGATTGTAATACGGTCAAGGTTAATTAAAGCACTAACGCGGTATTCAAATTGCTGCCGTCAAAACAAATGGCTTTTCCGGCAGGACACCCTCGCAAGACAAAAAACATAATGAATATAAGAATAAACAATATAATACTACATAATATACTAATTAAAAAAACTTTTAATAAAGACAGACACCTACGCGAGCTTGAAATTTGGCCTGACACCTACGCTAGATGGGAAACGTAGCAAATAGGTGTGCAAATAAACTATAAAATATGGCACTATTATAGTTAGTTACAAATAATATAAATACATTGAATGTCTTTTTCTGAAAGCAAATTCAAAAGTGGCCACAAACAAACTCCCATTTCTCCATCGCATTCCCACTAGAATTATCAAAAAATTTATGTTGCGCATGTGCAGAAAAAAAAGGGTTGTTAAACTTTATCGCCTACTAATTGGCGTCAAATTCATTTGGTGATATTTACACACACTTTAGGAATAGACCGAGCCTGCAAACAATTCAAGAAACGCAGATTTGTTTTGGTTACTGTATTTTTCATGCAATCCAGATCTGGGTAGTGGGTGCAGATGTACTATTTTGTAACTTTCCTTGGCTTTATTTAACAACACACTTGTTACTCCTTACTCTAATTTCCTATGCAAGTTTTTAGTTAGTAGATTTAGTATTGAGCTGTTTTATTTTAGCTCCCAGAAGAATTGTTAAAAAATTGTCAAATCCCTTAATTTCAATTGTCTTCTGTTGTAATTATGCACTTCATTTTTTAATTTAAAAGTATATTCTCGAAGCTTCCACAAGTTATTCAATTTTCCAATCAAGCTTTAAATTACATAATACACCATTTAAAAGTATTAGAAAACTGGACTAAATTAATACAAAAAAACCTGTACAAAAATCTAATGAGGCTCTAAAAATGCTATTGATCAGAGTTCACCGAAGTGCATGAAATCTGCGTAAACACACATTAAAAATCAATTTCACCCTGTAGAATTAACCTCATGCGTGAATTCACGCATCAGCACATCAGGGTTAAATTTTTTTAAATCATCCTACATTTTATAAAATTAGATATTACCCTAGCCGTTTTTCGAAGGTCGGCGCTTCCCCCCTGCCCTTTTTCTTTGAAAATAGCGTCCTTTTCTAAAAAAATGCAAAATTTTCGTTAATTTTGCAACAGAATACAATATGCGGATCACCCCCTCCGAAATTGCCTTTCACACATGAGCATTCATCTTCAAACGTGTTTCGTACAGACCAGTGACTGACTAAAGTCACTGAATGGCTGCTGATACCACGTGCATTATTAATAGGTAGATTGTAGGGGGCTGTCCCACAATTTCCAAGTGCCATTTCGTATGTTCCTTGATTAAAGGTAAGTGTCCACGGGCGAGAAAAAGCTTGTGAATTTGATGCAAAACAGCTTCTCGCTCGTGTACACACCCTTGCAAGTCCACTTTTAGGAAGTTTTAGTTAGTTGCAGCAAGACTTGCGCCGTCCAAAAGTTCTCTTGTGGACACTAGTTCTGTAAGTTTTCTTCCTTGATTCCAGCCATTTGAAAAATATTGCAGCTTCTCGCTGCGAATTGACAGTCGAATCCTCAATGTAGAACTGATTTTATTTAAATAAATATCTGGAATTATTCGCACTGTATAGGACTTGTCATTATTGTATATGATTAAAGATGGGCTTTTAAAACAGTTACAAGATTGTAAATACAAACACGTGCCGAATTTCTACTTTAAAAGATCCGAATGACACATTCATTTGGAAGTTTGCAGACTTTTGAAGAAATTATTAAAACTATCTTTTATTAAGTAAAAATAGCATTGATTTGATTAATTAAAAATACCAAGATACGTTCGTATCAAATATAAGGTTAAATATGGTTTAAAAAAGCACTGTATGATTCATTCTTCTCATGTAGCGAAACTTCTTACATTATCGTGCATAATTTTCTATATACAGCGTTAGAAAATATTCCATGAAGATATTTTGACTAGATATAATGAAAATTAATGTTCTTTGCTAGTGCAAAACATCATTTTATTTTAATTAAATAAACTGAAAAAATAACTTGTACAACATTTATACTTCACACATTTTCATGTTGGCCCAATGGCGTGGTACGTAAAGTCTTCTTTTAGACTTGAAAGGTTCTTGGTTCAATTCCTGTAGCTTATTCCTTTTTTTTAGTTTTCAATTTGGAATTTTTTATTATTATTTGAATTAAATTAATTTTATTGTTATAGTAGTATGAGGTATCGTATTTTTCTGGCTAACTATAAAATGCAAAATAACTATTGATTCTTATTTTGACTTTTTAGATTTTTCTTACTCAACGTTCTCAAATTCATATTCACTATTTAATCAGATAATTACTTCTTCATAAGAGTTTTTGTTCGGTTTCTATAGAATTACAGGAAATTATTAAAATATGTTACAAAGTATCTTTTTAAAACATGCATTTTAAATATTTTGTTTCATAGAAGTAATATTTCTTATAGTAAAAAAGAAAATACTTTAGCCTATAAAACTGTACTTTAAGTCATTATAATGTATATTCAAAAATAATTTGTGTAATAATTATTATATATAAAATAGATAAGAATACAATACCATTAAATTTATAAATAACAATTCTTTTCTTTTCCTAAAATTATTCTTTTTTTTAGACAAAAATTCGTAGAAAAAACTATAATTGTCTTTAAAATTTGCCTGTTCACAATAATTATTATTCTTAAAAGAAATAATTTTATTTCTAGTAATTAATATGTTAACAATTATATATTATACATTATTAATAATTTAAATGATAATTATAAAAAAAATTATAATTTAGCTGCTAATTAACTTTATACAATATAATTTTTTTATCTAAAATCTTGTCTCCTAAAAAAATTATTTTCATCCATCATGTTCATCTAATAACCTTGAATAAATTTTTAAAAATAACGCCTTTATTATCCAAAAGCAAAATTATTGTCGCTTTTCCCCAGAGAATCCATTTCCTTCTCGCAGTTGCATACCGCCGTCGTGGACACACCTATGCAAGGTTTCAATTGGGAGAAAATTGCAACTACCCCTCCTCGAGCAAAATTTCATATGCAGTAGAAACAGTGCAGCAAGTTCCTCGCATGGAACTCGCACGAGTTATCTCCCTCGTGGACACTTACCTTAAGTGTTATTTCACCGGCTTTTTACCATGTCTTCTTGCACAAAATAGAGATAAAAGGTAACCTCATGCATAAATTCATGGAAAACGTAGATTAACACTATGTTCGTCCGCACATCTAATCAGGGTTCTCTTTTTTTGCATTAGTAGGATTGGTTCAGAAGTTTAGATAATTTTTCTTATGCCTATTGCCTACGTTTTTTCGAAGTTTTCGGGATATCGTAAATCATCGAGTTTTACTTCTCCGTCATTTGCGTGATAATTTTTGTAATGTTGCCTGCATTTTCCTTTTCCTGATAGTTTTCCAGGTGTCGTCACCATTTGCTTGATAGTTTCGCTGGACATCGACTTGGGGTCACCGAACGGCATTATGTTAAATGTTAGTTTAAGGTTTATAACCATCAAGTGTTTTTAGTAATCATTTAAAAAGCACTCTGATACGCGAAATCACGATCGTGCATCACTGTTATTGTTGTAGTTATTAATTTTGGCAAAAAGCTTATTTTGTTTTAGTTTAAAAAATTTTTAGCTAAATATCCCTTGAAATTTATAGAGGGGGTGAAAATGCCCGTTAGAAACATTTTACTGGCTAACACTTCTATAGATGCTTAAAGTGCAGAATAGGGCAGATTTTTTTATTCTAAGAAGAAATATTTTACAGATGGCTGACATTCAAAACTACCCAGAAAATGTAAGCAAAAGTACTTGTGTTGTGTGTTCTGGTTAATGGTTAAGTTGAAGATCTCTCACAACATAGCATATAATGAAAAAAAAAAATCTTACATTCGACTAAAAAAAGTAAAAGATTGGAATAGAAACCTAGCTTTTCCTTTATACAAAAATTTTGCCGGAAATATTAAATCATGCTGAAAGTGTAGATTCGCTCAAAGCTAATTCAAGGAGTATCCTCATCTACACTAAAAGCGATAGTCTGAAACCATGCTTTATGCAACTTTCTTTGTTCAGTTGGAAAAAATTTATTAAGGCAGCTGTATTTTTGTAGCTATGTGTCTTAAGTGACAAGTGTTCAAATCCAAGTCAGATGTGTCGTAGACTATTCCAAATTTTAAAATGGAACAATGCTTGCATTGTTACAGACTGTTAAATCAGAGTTCATCCTAGGCATTTTCCGAGGGGCGGCGCGCCCTGCCTGCCTTTTTTCTATAAAAATAGCGCCCTTCTTGCCCTTTTTCTATAAGAATAGCGCCCTTCCTGCCCTTTTTCAGAAATAATTTCATCTTGAAAGAATTCGAAAAAC
The DNA here is from genome assembly GCA_963978545.1 of Linyphia triangularis. Taxonomy (NCBI): domain Eukaryota; kingdom Metazoa; phylum Arthropoda; class Arachnida; order Araneae; family Linyphiidae; genus Linyphia; species Linyphia triangularis. The sequence continues at coordinate 71,045,301 of OZ021726.1, forward strand.
TTTCGTTTTTTCCCCTCCCAACAGTACGCAATATGTGGATCACCCCTACTGAAATCGGCTGTCGCGCATACGCATTCATATTCAAACGCGCAACGTATATATCGGGGACTGAAACCATTGAGTAGATGTCTATAGGTGGATTGTAGGGCGCCGTCTTACAATTTCCCAAGTGCACATTAGTAAACTCCGATGGCCATTTCGTACGTGTTTTGATTAAGTGTATTTCGCTGGATTTTTACCATGCCTCCTTCAAAATAGTGAAGAAAGGAATTTGAAAGACTTGAGTTAAAGGTTTATAACTATCAAATGTTTACACTAAGAATTTAAAAAGAATATTGCCGTTTGGACACGCGTAATCGCGATGTCCTCCTGTTAAATTTAGGGGGTGTTTTTGGTAATTTTCCTGTTACCAATTAATTTCTAAACATCCGTTTCATATTTAAAATTAAACATAACAGGAATGCAACCAAAATCCCAGATTATTTCCGATTAAAAAAAAAATAAAACTTCTATTATAGCTTACATAATAGCGACATGCACGGCAAAAAAATCGCCGTTTTGACGCTAAATTTGATCCGATTTTGAAAATAAAAAAATGCAAAAATTTCAGGACATAGTCCCAAGTTCTTTAGTCGGAATACTTCTTGTGATATCCCACAATGAATAATGTTAAATTTGGAGAAACTCTATTCTCTATCTGACAATAGCAAAACTAAGAGATGAAGTTTAAGGTTGATTCATTCAAACTTTAGAAAATTTTGAAAGAGTGAAAAGTTCTTATCTCAACACATTTTCATTATACTAAAATATTCTTATCTTAATTTTACTGTATTATAATTTGATAATTTTATAAAAATTACTATTTGATGAAAATTTTACTGTGTATATTGCACATTAATTTTAATAATTTTCTCAGTCTCATTCCAGCAGAATTAGGACCGAAGCATTTTATCAGTATTTTGATATCTTTTAAGTTTCTGAGCGAGTTTTTGATTCACAGATTTTTGCATTATAATTTTTTTTTCAGAATATTGAAAATTATTTATCGTGGTAGAAAAGTATAACAATATTGAAATTGTGGCAGAAAACGCGTATTTCTGCAATTTGCCATAAAAGTGCTCTCGTAAACAGGAAGTGCCCTTTTTTTGGAAAATAGCACCCTGCCCTTTTTCATTTCTAGGATGAACTCTGGTTAAATGTATACTTCTCTACAGCTAACTTAGTAATATTAGTGCTCTTGCAGAAGAATCAACTACTTTGACTTAAAATCAACTAGACGTAACATATGCATACTTAAATATAAATTTCCAGGATCACAACTCTCCAACGATATGGGAAAATTCGAAAGACTAATAATATGTCTTTTCATATTAACTTATCACACTTACTAAAATGACTATTTGCAATGGACAATCCCTAAATCTCAGTCTACATCCCCAGATTGATATTCAACAATATGTTTTTTTTTTTTTTTTTTTTTACTATTGCTCTTTTCATAATTATGGTATTTTCCATTAATTTTTACTTTAGGTTTTGTACCTTTTATTCATTGATAAAGTTGAGTAAAATAATTCCAATTATTTTCCAAAAAAGAAAATTAATTGCAATCTTAATTATTTTTTAACTTTTTATGTTATTTCGATATTTTTTTTTAATCTTTTCTTGATATGTTATTATAACCTCATTTTTTTTTTTTTTTTAAATACAGATTCTTTATGAAAAGCAGTGACTTTAAAAATACTTTTGTAGCACCCTAGTGTGTCCATGTTTGTTGTTCTGAAAAAAATTATCACTTTACTGTTTTCGAGATTTTGTATTTTCTTCAACAGGTATTGTCTTGATTTTTACTGACTTATAAAATTTGGAATGTTATTTGGTAAAAAAAATCGTTTTTTTTTTTATTCAATTGAATTTTATTTTTTGGTTTATTTTGTTTTATATCGAGAAAAAGAATTCACCAAAGCAATAACTTCAAGCAATATTTCGGTCAATGTTATCTACGAGAAATTATTGCATTAGTTCATTAGGGCGGTAACACATGATCACTTTAACTTAAGAAATAAACCACTGTAGTTACTTAATTTCACTAGCTTTTCTCAAAATGCTTTATATTTGTACTAATTATTTAATCTTGTTTTATGAGATATAGTTATTCCTACTATTGTTTTTGTATTTTGTTTTATAGAAATTGGAATAGGACTCTCAGGTTTTGGTTTGTTTTTCTTGTTCCTTGGAGTAGTTTTCATTTTCGATAAAGGACTATTAGCTCTTGGAAATGTAAGTGTTTTATTGTACTGAACTTAGAAGTTAAGGAGAACTAGCAATGTGAAATTATCTCTTATTTTAAAGACATTTGTATGATTTCAATATTCAATCAGAATACATAAATTAGTTTGGTAACAGTAGAATGATATTGAATGTAATTCAATAGAAATTTAAAAGGTTATCAATCTCCAAACTGTAGTTTTCATTTTATAAATAAGTATTTTTGAACAATTATAAAATGTACTGTCTCCCTTTCTATTCATCCATCTTCTCTTAAGTTGTGACTTTCATTTATATATTTAATTTGTACATATAAAGACAATTATAGTTCAGTTTAATGCAAAAAATTAATCACTTAGTAATTTTTTTATATATATTTATGCAACTGTCACTGATAATATTATTTGTTTTCAGATTCTTTTCCTAACAGGTTTAGGATTTGTAATTGGTTTAGAAAGAACTTTCAGATTCTTTTTCCAACGTCATAAGATTAGAGGCTCAACTGCATTTTTTGGAGGAATTTTCATAGTTCTGTTTGGATGGCCTCTGATTGGAATTATTATTGAAATATATGGTTTCATAGTGCTATTTAGGTATATTGTTTTATTTTAATATTAGTTTTTTTTTATCATAGTTTAAAAGTAGTCGATAATCTATTTATAAAGCTGAGTTTCTGTACCTTATAAAAATCCGCAGTTTTGCACCGAAAGGTTTGAAATTTGGTACATAGAAGCTTTAATACACCGAGATTGTAGAGAACAACTTTTAAATTCCATTAAGTTACTTTTATTAAAATTTGGTGGCATGAAAAAAAAATCTTCGAATGGCAGCAATATTTTTTTCATGTGCCCCTTCCCCCCCCCCCCCCCCCCTATTTTTTTTTTTTTAAATTTTATTATTCTTATTTTTATGTGTTAGCATTGTTGATCCAACAAACGGTTTGAATGTTATTGTAATATTTCAATATATTTACTCAGAATCGATACCTTAAAGAGGTTCTTCGCATGTGCGGTTTTAAGACATTATTTTTTTATGCTTCGTTTTGTTTTTTTACTCTTTAAATTCATCTTGTTTTGTTTACATTTTGTGATGGTGTCAAAGGTGTATTGTGCTCATCGGGTATTGACATTTTGATTGTATTTAATGAGTATTGTTTAATAACATTTAAACAATACAAATTCGTTAAATTCCTTTGAATTTTATTAGCAAATGTCTTCTGCATAATCTAACATCCAAAAGTTTGTTTACCATCATTATTACTTTATCACTATGTGCTCGTGTCGTTAAGGGTTTTTCAGGTGGATTTTGGCCAACTTGATAAATCTTTTACAACTTTTTCCAGGATGTGTCCATTACAAGATCAAACGTAAGATGGCAGTTTAATGTGAAACGCCTACGTATATCATTAGGTGTGTTCTGTTGCATTGTGTTGACCAATATTGGTACTATTACGTTATATCCATGTCTTTGGCGATAATTTTTCAGTTGGCGAAAAATCTGGTGGATAACGTTATTGTTTCAGTGCCTGCTAATTTTTCTTTTAGTTCAGATTTAGTTTTATTTTAAAGCAGAAATTAAGAATTTGGTACAATATATTTTAATGATTATTATTAAAACAGGCTACAGCTGCAATATAGACACTTTGTTAAGTATGTTTACTAATGTTTTGTACATATTAAAAAATATGCAAAATTTTAAATGGTCACATTTTTCTTGCTGTATTAATTTGAATTATGAATCTAACTTCATTTAATGAGAGTGAGTCAAAATATGCATAGAATCTAACATAGCAACGGATTATTTAGACTTGATTTGATTCCATCATTGGCAGCCTCAATCATAGTTTCAGCGAAGTTTCTTGAAATTGATAGTTAATGATCATAATATGCCGTTAATGAAAAGAAGGAACTCTCATAAATGCTAAGTATAGAACATCTGCTACTAGCCTGGAGAATGATCGAGCTCGCTATTACAATGAACGAAACCATGCATCTATTATAGTAGATTGGAAGCTGCTCACCAACAGCAATTAATCCGAAGAAATTTTGAGTCTTAAGTAACACAGAACTGATAGATGTCCTTCATAGGGTCACTCAGCTAGTATAATATAAGTTTGCCTTTCAAACACAACTCTTTTGGTGCACTTTAAAAACAATTACCTTGATGAAGTTGTCAAAGTTAGAGTTCTCCAAATATTTTTAGATCAGTTTTAGTATAATGTAATAGTTTTGTTTGTTTACAACTAGGGGGGGGGGGGGGTACGGGTACTTCTAACAACTGCCCTAAGGGTGTGAAGCTGGGTTTTATGTGCATTTTAAGATACTGGAGGCTGTCGGAATTCATTTTACATAATAGTTATGAAGTGCAGGCGCACTTTTTTAGTCTGATGCTAGTGTTTCCCATGCAACCTTGCATGCGATTCACTCTCGATCGACCTACTAGTTTGGTTTCCATGTTATATATTTTACAAAGCCCTACAGCATATAGCATACTCCCTTCAAATCATTCTGCTTGATTTTTTATTCTTTTTAAATATTTTTTAATTTAAGTTTTACCACTTCAATTTTGCATTAAATTTCAAAGAAAATTGTAACAGTTTTTCTTAAAGTAATGCAATTAGTTACTTTCAGTGATTTGAATGTAGATTTCAATATTAAAAAATTGCTTTAATTGGATCGACTGTGACTCAATATAATAAGTTTTAATAAATTATTTTCATTAGTTTTTTCATTAAATCCAAATGTAAATCGTGTTTTAGTGTTAATTGATTGCTAATTTGGCCAATTTCTGTTTTAAAAGAAATGCAGATATTATTATGGATTTTTTGTTTCTGATTTTTGATGTAATTTATTTAAAATTTTATGTTTCATTTGCTTTTTTTGGCACATGAAAATTAGTCATTAACTCTTGCAGAATGCACTTGCATGGTATTGCTGTGATTGTGTGTTAATGATTAGTAATGAGAAGCAATTATTTTTCTTTTCCTAGAGTAAATAATTAGCTATATATATTGTTCCTATATTTGTAAATTAATTTACCACACTAAGAATACACCTAAAATTTCTTTCCAATGACTGCACATGAGTGTTTAAAATGCCCTTCAATTTTTACTATATTAATTTATTTTTCTCATGTAGTGGATTTTTACCCATTGTTGTCAACTTTCTGAGAAGAGTTCCTGTCATAGGTACAATCTTAAATTTTCCAATATTAAATAAGGTTAGTATATTGTACAGTTTAGATTTATTTTTCTGCCCCTCATTGGATGCTTTGCAAGACCAAAATGCCAAACACTTGTAACTCACTTTTTCTTTACTAATTTAAAATTTCAAGACTTACTTACTTGCATGAATGATACAGTATTATACTTTGCATGTTGATCTTTAAGTTACCTGGGATATTTATTTTATGCAGGTATTTTAATAATTGATCTGGTGTTTACTATATTACCATAAATGTGCTTTTTCTTCCAAGTAACATTTTGAGTTGCCTATGAATATAAACTTGTTTTTTTCTGTTTACTAATATAATGTCCTAAAAAAATTCTGCATTACAATTGTTTCCATCAGTGTATACTTTTTAGAAAGTCGACTTGTGTGAACTCAGACTAAAGACTAAAATTATTTTAACGTTTTATTTTGTGAAACATAATAATTCTCTTGTGTTAAATTATTTAAGTAATGAAATTATCAGCAGCCATTGTTTTAATTCTGTTTAAATTTGCCATTGATATAGTTCTAACACATTTTACATTCAAATACTGCTTATTTTGATACTTGATAATTCCACTCCATCTTTTGTAATCACTATTAATAGAAGGGATGAAAAAATCTTAAACTATGAGTGTTGTACACAAACATAAATTATACTTCAGAACAGTACTTCTCAAAAAAAAATTCAAACTTCTACGATTATAACTTCTCTCATAAAAATTCAAAGTAATTGAACTTTGGTTGTAAAAAATGTATGAGAACTTCTTTGCACATGTTCTTTTTCATCTAAAACATTGAACCATATATTGCACCATTGGTGGCAAGGGTACCCAACTCTGTGCCGTTGAAATTACATAGTTTGTCACTTTTCTACCATCAGTACAATACTGTTTATTTCCCTTTATTATTAATTTTTCCTGAAGATTGAAACTATAAAGTGAGACCACAGTCAAGAAAGCTCACTTTTATTTTTAATAAAGACATATATGGAAATCATCAATTATTGTGAGATTAAATTATCTTGAACGTGTTTGAAAATGCCGAAAATTGCAAAAAAAATGTTTATCAGAAAGGGAGGCATTTTTATCGCTTGTGTAAAATCACTAATTTGTGCATTTGTACCTTAAAACAGGAACAACTATGCACTATTCAATTTTGAGAAAGGAGCAAGAAATGTGTGCATGTATTTGAGCCTATGAAAGGATTTTAAATATAAATAACTATGGAAATTTTGCATATAGAAGTTTGATTATTATTTGTATTAGAATTATTAAAAACAATGATTTTAAATCACTTGTTCCTTGTTTTAAGACATATTCAACAAATTGATAAAACTATCTTGGATACAGTAAACTCAGCTGTGTTTATTAAATTTTAAACAATTGCATAAAAAAAGTAGTTGAAATTTAAAAGTTTTGCTTTTTGTGCATTTCTTGTGCTAAATTAATTTGTTCATGTTACGTTTTATTTTTTATTATTGTTAAGAAATTAACGTTATAATAAAAAGTTAGGAAAATTCAAGTTCAATTCCCACCAGGCACTCTGAAATCAAATCTGCAATTTATATTTTGAAAAACATGAGTGTGGCATAATAATATTTTCAGGCCTGCCACAGGCGACTAAAGCGACTATTTTTGAGGCAAGGCTACTATGACGACTTTTTTCGCCAACATTGGCCTAAAAGCTACCTTTTTAGCTAATCTTATTATTTTTTGAATTTTTCGGTAAATATTTTTGGCTTTTATTTACAAGTAAAAACACGGAAGAAACGCAAGTTTAGTCATGACGTCAAAAGTAGGCTGTCTCTGTTCTTGTTGTCTGTGGCCTCCACCAATGATGTCACACTTATAGAACTTGATTGAATCTGAACTGAAGATGATTGAAAATTTTTCTTCAAAAAAACTTCTTCTGTTTTCTGCTTTTATTGGTTCTGTTGTGAATCACTGTAACTTTTGCGATGCATATTTCATAAACAGCGTTCGCCAAAGTGAGTGAAATCTGCGTGAACACGCATTGAAAATCAATTTCACTTCATAGAATTAATCTTGTGCCTGAATTCACTCATCGGCACATCATGGTTAAATTTTTCAAAATAATCCTCCATTTTATAAAATAAGAGATCATTGTAGCCGTTTTTCAAAGGACTGTGCTTTCTTCCTGCACTTTTTCTTTGAAAATTTCTGAAAAAATGCAAAAATTGTTTATTTTCCAACAAAATCCAATATATCAATCACCCCCTTCGTAATCGCCAGTTAGCATGCGCATTTATGTTCAAACATGCCTCGCACAGACCAGTGACTGACTGAAGTTATTGAATGGCTGCTAATACTATGTGCCGCATTAGTAGGTAGATTGTAGGGGGGCGTCCCACAATTTCCAAATGTAATTTCATACGTTCCTTAACTAAGTGTATTTCACTGGCTTTTCACCATGCCTTCTTGCACAAAATAGAGAAAAAAGGTAACCTCATGCACGAAAGCATGTAAAACGTAGATTAACGCTATGTCGTCTGCATGTCTAATCAGGATTTTTTTTTTTGCCACCGGTAGGACTGGTTCAGAAGTTCAGATAATTTCTCCCATGTATATCACCGATGTTTTTTCGATATATCGTAAATCATCAAGTTTTATTTCTTCGTCATTGGCATGATAGTTTTCCTAGTGTTGCCTGTATTTTCCCGGTAGTTTTTGAGGTGTTGCCAGCATTTGCCCAATCGTTTTAGAGGTGTCGCAGGCATTTGGCCGATACTTTCGCGGGAAACCAATCTGGTGTCACCGAACGGCATAGTGCCAAGAGTTATTTTTAAGGTTTATAACCATCAAGTGTTTTAGTAAGCATTCAAGAAGCATATTTACTCTCTGATACGCAAAATCGCGATCGTGCATCACTGTTATTGTTATTAGTTTTGTCACAAAAAAATTATTTTGCTTTAATTTCAAAAAGTTTCAATTTAAAAATTACCCCTTAAAATTTAGAGAGGGGGTAAAAATGCCTTTGGAAATATTTAACTGATGAACACTGGGTGTTCTGATCAAACCAAAACCTAACAATCACGTGACCCTATTTTTTTACAAAGCGATTTCAAATCGGGTTACAGCTCTGAAATATTTAACATGAGTAGTTTTGGGCTTTTGGAAAACAATGTTAAAATTTTAATTAGTATTTTCAATTAACTTTGTTTTTTACAAAATGACTTCTAATATGGCTACAGCTCTGAAACTTTCATGATAAGTAGTTTTGGCCTTTTAATTGAATTTTTAAAAAATATAATGTTAAAATTTTGGTTACTTTTTTTTTTAATTAATTTGAAATTTTTTTTTTTCAAAGCGACTTCCAATAGAAATGTAGCTCTGAAATGTTCAACAGACGAAGTTTTGGACTTTTGACAAACACACCGTTAAAATATTCTCAGAGAGAGGAGGGATTGTGTTATTATATTCAGGGGTCTATGCAGAAGGAAATTTGGGTCCTTTTAAGGACCCTTTACAAAATTCCATGTAAAAAAAAACGGACCCTTCACAAAATTCCATTATCAACAAAAGGACCCTGCACAAAATTCCATGTCCAACAAACTGACCTTTCACGAAATTCCAAGTAAAAAAGAAACGCAACCTTTATATAATTTTCAGTTTGAAAATGGACCAATTACAAAATTACTAATTTTATTTTATGCCAAAAGGAGAAAATGGCTCTCTTACCCATATGTTGATTTTAAGGAAGTGACGTCATGGACGCCAAACCATATGCTCAAAATATATAAAATTGGAAATTTTTCACAAAATTTATGTTTTTTCACCAAAATTCCACCCTGTAACAAAAACCTGGATAGACCCCTGATATTAACGGGAAATATTTTTTTGTTTCTCGACAGGGGAGGGGTTCTAATATTACGAGTTTATATAGCAATTAATCATTTAGCTAGTGAAACGATCTTATACTTACTCAGCAATGAACCTTTCAGCAAGATAAGCGAACATGTTATTGAATATTATTTGACTAACTTTTTACAAAGCGACTTCTTACAGGCCTAGAGCTCTGAAATTTTCAACATAAGTAGTTTTAGCCTGTTAATTAGACTTTTAATAAATATAATGCAAAATTTTTTAAAATTTTTTTTTGCTTTTGTTAATTAGTTTTTTACAAAGTGACTTCTAATAGACGTACAGCTCTAAAATTTTCACGAGAAGTGTCAAAAGCTGGGACCTATACATAATGATGGATTTCCGCAGTGCAGCGTTACACAGCTAGTTCAAAATATTGTTTTTGGGATTGTCACGCTATTTTAGTATTTGAGGATACTATTTTGGCTACTGTTTTTTACGTCTGAGGCTACTAAAGCAACTATTTTCAATGCTATTAAGCTGTGGCAGCCCTGTACTTTAAGCAAACTCAAATACTTTTCTTTTTAATTGTATCTAAGCTTTTAGAAAATTTTACAAATTATTTATACTATAACTTTAAGATTAGGTCCTGAAAATTGTTCAGAATAGTGCTAGCCTCTAGACTGCGAGGTTGCGGGTTCGAGTCCCGTGGAAGGGCATGGGTGTTTGTAAATGTATGTTGGCTTGTCTAACGACGAATGTTTTGGCGCATTATAGCCATCGTGTTGCTGACGGCGCCAGCTAATCTGAAAACAACCAACCTGAAAATAGTTAAATTACCTAGTAGTGCACTGTTGAAATGTTTATAAAATATTAATTGAAGACATACTAGGCAAAGACATACACATGAAGCAATCTAGAAACATTAAAAGTTGTATGAGAGGTACAATGGGACTCCCGACCTAAGTACACTTTACTATGTCACTCTTTCTCTCTAATCTAATCTAACATTCAAAGTTTAAATTAGTTGAGCTCTAAACTCAAATTGAAACCTGTCTCATGAACTTGACATAAGACAATGTGAACTTGACATTGTCTCATGCAACTTGAAAGGTAGCCTATCTCTAACTTTTTGTGTTAAGGAAAACAACAAATGATGAAATGTTCTATACCAGTCATATTTAAACAACCACTATTCATCAATAGTGATTGGTCCAATTTAAGAGCCAATAACTTGAGAAATTGGAGACCAACTAGAGAAATTGGTCCAATAACAAACTTATCTACAGTATGTGCTAACACAGCTGTTTAAAAATCTAAATATTGATCTATCTGTTGCATAACTTAAGATATAATACATGTGTGTTACAATTGCAGCATTAAACACTTATAAAAATACACAGGAAACGAATTTTCACCTCATTTCAAAACTTGATTTATATTGTAAATTGTTACTTTTGAACCACATTGCATGTCTTAACTTTTTTTGTTAATAAAAATACTACAATATTATTTGCCTTAAAGCAATCTTATATTTATTTTATTTTTTCTAGGTAGTTGATAAAATTGCAGGTGATCCAAACAGATCAATGGTGTAAATATTGTAAAGAAATTTAATTAAAAGTTGTCATATGAACTGAATGTTTTAACATAATATGGTTTAACACAATTGTTCATTACTCATTGTAAAGTATTATAAATCATCTGTTTTATTTTTAGTTTGGTCAAGTAAATTTTGCTAATATTTATTTTCTGTATTAAAATTATATACACAAAGGAAAAGTTGTATTCATCTATAAAATGCAACAATAAACATTTTTAATTCATTCAATTATACCATTGCATTATGAACTGTCATTTTCAAAATTATTTATATTTTACTGAAAGTTTACTATTAAGAATTTCAAACTAGTTTGAATTGCAGCTGGGTAGTCTAATCTTACTTTGTATTTTATTTTTTATTTGGTTACCGATTTTTAAAAACCTTTTTTTTTTATCTTTGTTAGTTCGATAGTTCTTTTCAATACATAACATGGAATCTTACTTGGAAACTCCTCTGCAGTATTCATTATTAGTAGCTCTTATTTTCCAAACAATTTGCTTGTTTTATTGATCCAAAACTTTTTAGAATTATTAATGTTTGAATGTTCTATTTTTATACTGAATTTGTCTGTACAGTTTATTGTTTATTAAACCATATAAAAACATACTAAGAATCTCATTGTTTTTTCTTTTAAAATCAGAATTCTTTGAATGCTGCAGTTGATAATTAACTGCTTCTATGCTCAAATCAACTTAAAGATTCAAAGCTCACAATTATTCAGTAAAACTAAGGTCTATGTAGATTTCATTACTTTAGTTTATAACCTTAGCTCTTCAAATGTTTACACAGACATATAAATGACTAGTTTTCAAATAATACAATTTAAACAGGAAACTATCTTTTTAAAATCTGCCATGTGTTTACTGTGCCCTGCATTTTCAAAGAACCATGCTAATTTTTATAGCCCATATTCCAATTCGGTAATCAATATTCACAGTCGAGAGTTTTTTCTAAGTAATCCATTTATTTTCAATGATAATAAAATGTACATTTTTGAAATTTTGGTGATTATCTTAAACACAGTATTGTGCTCGATGTTTTTTCTGACATGCCTGTATGATAATAATACTGACATAGTTAAAAATGAAACTAATTATGATTATATGATCTTTTATAAAATATAACGGCCCTAATTTTTAATTTATGAATTTGTTCCTTTTTCTTCTTTTTGAATATTTTATGCTTTCTATTTTAACAAGATGACAAATGATGTAACCAATTGCTAAATATTACTTTAAAACATTTAAACTGTTTAATTCTCTAGGTTATGCCAGGGTTCAAGCTAAGTAAAAATATTTTTTCAGCAAAAATTATTTTAGTAAAATGCTAGATTACTTGTGCAGAGTGGCCACAGAACCTCTAAATCTGAGATATGTCAGGGAGCTTTCTGATTTTGGGAAATGTCAGGGAATTTTTTTAAATTTCGTGAAAATCGGGGAAATTTTTTGTCATTATTTTGAAAGTATGTTTCCCCGTTCATCCATATATTGGCATCATTTACCCGGAGAATTGTGGGGGGTAATTGTTTAAAGTTAAGGAATAAATCTTTTTAGCATACATGCTCTATTTGATCAGGGTGTCTACACATCTGGAAAAATTGGGGACATTTGCAAAAACAGTTTGCCATATAATTGAGGATTTTTTAGAAATCTATCGGGAAACTTTTTTTTTCCTGAATTTTGTGGCCACCTGTTTTTTGACTTGTTGTAATTATCAAAAATTAACAAGTCGGGAACTGTAGAAGAAATGACCTATTGCAAAAAAATATTTACTTTTAAGTTGAAAATTTATTCATATGAGCAATATAATTGTATATAATGAGAAAAGCATTGTGATTCTGAAAAAACTGTTATTATTTTGTAATTACATTTGAAATGCAAACTTAAAAAAAAAAACTTCCTAGTTTTTCCCCTACTATATTACTTGGTAACAATGTTACATGTGATAAAAGTATTTTAAATAGGGTTATGTATATATTTTTAATATAATGACAAATACCTCTTGGTCCCATTTTTTTTTAATAGTAACTTGATTACAAGTAAACATATGCGCAAAATGTCCTGTGTTCCAAAGCCCAAAAATTCAACAGGAACCTTGTAAATTAACAACTATTTGTGCTGACTCAAATTCTCACTTCAAATTGTACTATAATGTTTGAAATTAAAATTTTCTATTTTAAAAAAATGCTAATTACGACAGAAAAGTTTTCTTAAAAATAATTAGGGAATTTCATATCTTTCTAGATATTAATTACTGGAAAAAAATTAGATTCCATCATGTACAGTTTGATCACAAATCACATCTTTAATACATACTAATTTTATACATTTTTAAGAGCAATGTAATATTATTTATATGTTATTAAAGATATTTATACATTTTAAATAATTTGTTTTTTATAAATTCTGTGCAAGACAGAAACAATTATTTATGTAGAATTTCCTTTGAACTGGAATACTATCTGCTAAACACAATAGTGAATCCAGAGGAAACTAATTTAAATCTGATAATTAGTTGGGGCATGTTTCAATTCTACCACCCACCATTATTCCTGTTTCATTACTAACTTGAGGTTTTTCTTACTCCCATCTCTTTCTTAATTCAGCATTATTCTTATGTTAAAAATTCTGAGTTTTGAGAAGTTCTTTTTTAGTGTTTAGTACTGCTAGTTATGTGGCTACAATTTGAGGTGATCTGAAAGGGTCGCCTGGTCAACAGAATTGGCACACAAAATTCTGTGTTTCTTTGTGAATTGGATAGTAGGATAAAAAAAATTTATTTATGGCAAAAAAATGAAGTCTCTGAAATCAGAAAACAAGTTTGATTAATCCACAAACGGTTTTACTTTCACCGCTTCTAATAAAAGCATATATAATAAAATAATTTATAGAGGCATTAGCAAAAGAAGGAGAATGTTTCAAGTACTTTTGTAGAAAGTTCCAGGTTTTTTCTGAAGAAAGATAAAGTAGACCAGGTTTTATCTGAAGAAAGAGCTGTAGGACTTGATATCAGAAAATTGATGATGAATGAAAATTTTAGGCTCGCATTAAACAAATGAGAGGCCTGGAAGTCTTACAAACTAGTGGCAATCATCTGTCTTGGTAACCAAATAAAAAAAAATATCAAAATGTTGATATAAGTTATTTCTTCCAAAATATAAAACTGTTTTGAAAGAAAACCTTCCATGATAAAAAAAAATTTATAAAAATTTGTTATTAATAGAAAATCTGATCTGTGCATGGACAGGGAAGACTTAGACTAATTTTTTCTTCCTCTGAATCTTGTCGTTACAAAATGGATTTAACAGTTATCTAGTGGAGCATCATACTTCTTTTACCTTTTTCAGATCTACAATTTTCCAGAAATATTTAGTGGTAAAACAAATATGTAATGCACATGCAAGAGTTATGTAGAAATATTCATTCAAAGCCAAATTAATTAAAATATTCATTTTAAGATAAATTAACTATTTAAAGGCAATTATTAACTTTGGTTAATCAGAGAAATCCTTTTAATCCATTTGCATGATTACCAAAACTTCTTACTAAGTGCAAGTTGTTGAAGAAAGTAGATAAATAATTTAAGAAAAATGTATATCTTCTAATTGTAAGAAAGCTTTCTTTTATGGTATTGTCTTTAAGTCCAGAAGAGATAACTTTTTGGGGGGAGTGACATAACTAACTGGCCCGAAAATGAGAGGAATAAAATTATAAACGGTGTGAAAAATTACACTAACTTTAAACAACACCATTCTTATTTCTCAATTTGTTATTCTAAAAAAATAGTGAAAATACTGTAAAGTGTGATTTAAAAAAAAAATTTATATGATTGAAGTCAAAGTATAATATAGGTTTTAAAATATTCAATTGATCAGAAATTGCAGTACATATCTATCAATTATAATTTCGTTAAGATATCCAGTTGAAAAATCAAGGTTAAAACAAAAAATTAACTGCCTTACGCCGGGCGTCGCCCTGAAAATAATTCTAAGATAAATGGAAAACTCTACCTCATTTGAAAAATTTAGTCAACAGTCACCAAAAGTGCTATCATAATTAGGTACTGAGAGGTGAATGTCAACGAGATTAGCAATTTAACAAGGAGAGCATATGCGTAAACTTTTCAGAAATATTGGGAGAATGAGAACAAATAAAGAAGACATGGGTTTTGCCAGTAAGGTGCACTTGCACACTCCTGGAATTTGAAAAATAAATATAAAGTATGGAAAGGTGGTATGAATCACAAGGGGTATGAAAGATGTGTGGCGGTCTCTTGTACAAATAACAGATAAAGTTTCTATGCACTTGAGTACTCTTTTGCATAGTGGTAGAGTATCTGTATACGATCTAGGAGTCCCTGGTTCTACTCCCGTTAGCGCACATCGTTACAGATATCTTAAAGTTTTCAATGGAACAGGTATTTATTGCGTAACTATTGTTTAGCATTTCATTGGGAAGTTCATTAAGAAATAAAAAAATTTGAAAATTAACCAATTTGCACTCCTTTGAAAACAATCCTGCCGGCGACCATGAATGAAAATGTGTATGGGTCAAGTACTTGCATTCATAAAGAAACTAGCAAATTTTTTCTTGTGGAATATACTTATAAATTGAGTGTCTTTACGTACATCAATAGATTTTCACTACCTTTTATTAAGAAGTATAGAATTAAGTATTGCAGAGGAGTGATAAAAAAAAAAGGCCTTTTGTTGTTTGGTAACAATGGTAGAAAGTTTTAAATACATGCAACCTTCAATATCAATTTTTGCTTTTTGTTGGACGTTGTTTTTTCTATCCTCTACTGAATTTTTTTCTTTTTTCGGACTACACTGCAGATGGCTTCCAATATGAAACTATTTACTACGAAGTTCGTACTCTACTGTATAGAGCTCTCTATATGTTAAACGCTCGGAATTTCTCACGGTTTGTTCTATCTATTCCATAACGATATCTAATGTAGTTTAAGTGAAGGCTGTGACGGTTAGGATTCGATATAATGTAAAAGAAGCACAATTTGTATGGGATATTTCATTAATTGTAATATTTGATTGGTGTTTTCCCACTTTTTTTATACTCTCGCATCGAGAGATGAATAAATCTTCCTTGTGAAACAAGTTTTTTCCAAAAATGGCAACATGACAGCCCTACCATATTTGGCATAAAATCTAGAGTTTGGCTATTACTCTAATTTAATCCAATTTTATTTCATATGTAATCTGATGTATGTAATTCAGTTTACAGAATTTTTTTAACAAGATTCTTCAGAAAATACTGAAAAAGGCAAGATATTGAGAAATTTTTGATTTTCTTGATTTTTTTTTGTACGTAATTAAAAAGTTTGGTGACTTGGCGTAACAATTACCAGTCAAAGATTTGCATAGAATGCCATGAATTAAAAATAATAAAATGTTTTCATTTACAGTTCTTATAAAAAAAATCCTTTTTTTCAAGCAATTTCAGTGAATTATAATGATATTTTATTCGTTTGTTTCTGCTCATAGAATGAAATCCTTTTTTTCCATGAAAGTCTGAAAAGATATCTGAGGTTTATATAATTATGATTTTTTTTATTTACCCTCAGTCGTTTTAGAAAGTGGGATTGTTTCTTTTCATATTTTATAGATTTATAAAATCAAATTAGTTTCAGTGACGTATTTAAGGGTTACAATAGCTACCTCTTATTTGGCGCGATAGTGATGTTACAAGGTTACAACCATAAAACTGGCAGCACCTACAAAACGCTTTCTTTTCTTTCTTTCCTTCACTAGCAACAAGCGGTGCTGCATTACTGAACAACTATGTCTTCCGCATTTGACCCTATTTCTTTTGCCAAGGATTTTGTTGCTGGTGGTGTAGCAGCTGCTATATCAAAAACAGCCGTAGCACCTATCGAACGTGTTAAATTGTTACTTCAAGTTCAACATGCATCCAAACAGATTACTGTCGACAAGCAGTATAAAGGTATGTAAACTCTTGCTTTCCGCCATATTGGATGACACTGTCCCTTACCGACATATGTTTTTATAGGCAATATCATCTTTCTTTTGAATGTCTTACAGTGAAAATTATAAGTATATAAGTCAACTGCTAAGCATTTTATTGTGTTAGGCTTAGCTACGGGAAGTTCCGGTATTTCTAATTTTGTCGTGCTGGCTATATCGTATAATTGAAATAAAATCTAACTCGTCAATTTCACTTGAATTGTAATTGAAAGCTAGTTGGAAACTTGTGAATGATTAATATTTTTCAATGATGATTGACACGTGGTTAATGTGTGTATTCCCCCCCCCCCCCCCTTCCGTTCGCAATCGTTTAACCTTCACCCTCCAGCCACGTTACACAACATATGAATGAAAGACCGGTTCATTAGTTGATAAATTACGCCCCAACTTTCGTTCTGCAATTCTTATTTTATCGGCTTCCTGACAAGACTTATCTATGCAACTTTCACGTTTGATTTTTAAAATTGATAACCCTAAATTATCGAACATTTGCGGTGGCAACACGGAAGTCTAGTCAATGCCGGTGGTTGAATTCATTTTATTTGAAAGGATTCTTTTAAAACTGTTTCACAATGTTTTATCAGTAAATAGTTTTATCGAAAAAAATTATCTCTCAAAGACCAACAACCATAGTTAAAATTAAAGACTCGGTACTATCGCAATGAACGATGACCCTTAAAAGCAACGAAATGACATTTGTCAAGTATTTCAGGAAATATTATTTAAATACTGATTGCCAAGTTTTCAGTAAATTGGTCGTTCAAGACTCTATTTCCTAAGTCTGTTAATCCAATATGGTTACCATTTCTTATCTAGGGACGCGCTAGGCCAAAATGACCAGGACCCGATTTTGCACTAGGACAATTTCTTTAGCAGACCTGGAAGGGTTGGGGGGGGGGGGGGAGGAATACTGTTCCTAGTAATCCAACCCCCCCCCTTCCCCGATATTCTGCGACAATTGGCAAGCTACAAAATTAATTTTTTTAATATTAATATTTATTTTCTACTTTAATTTTAAATTTCAAAACCAAGAGATGAACATCAGCTAGGAATTTACCAACTTGATTTAGAAACTTGTCAAGAATCTTGCTCTGTATTTACCAAATACCTTTACTTGTTTATAATTGAATAAATCTATTAAATTTGAGATTTACTGGCTGATCAAGGCTAGTAACAGTTTGTTTTACATCAGTGAAACAAGGTGTTATCCTTTTCAATATTATATCGATGGTTTTTTATTATATGCAGGAATTGGGTTAGTTTCTAACAGCCCAAGTTCTATAACTTTATTCTTAAATTAATTATAGAAGTATTGCAGTTATAAAATGAATGTTCTATAACAATGAAATAATAAAATGGTTTGTATACAAGGTTTGAATTACTCGTGCATGGTTTTAACTTGGATGCGCAGTGTATCTAATTAAAAACTTTACTAATTTTGTTGTGATTATTTTAAAAAGTTGCATTTCTTTAGCTTGCATGTTTAAATATAATTGTTACACTTGCACTTCAACTATGAAAAAGGATAGAATAGGCTTTCTATTCTGTTAATGTGTACCCAACTGGTATTTAATGCATTTGAGTTGCAAGGTTTGCACTGATTTTAATTTCGACCCTTGGTTTACAAGAACGTTAATATTGAGAGATATAATAAATAATATCTTCAACAGCTGAATAGTTGCTTTTGTATAAAGTAAACAAAGTTTAAAGAAATGGTTCCAAATGTCACTAAGATTTAAATAAAATTCTAAATTTTTCTTTTGTTAATTTTGTTTTGTATTTTCACTCAAGTTTTACCTGAAACCATTAGGCTGATCAGTAGAATAACATTCAATATTCAACCAAAGCAAATATTTGGCCGCTGCGACGAAAACTAACAGGATATTGTTGCATCTCTATAATTTGTTCGTTTATTTTCTGAAGATTGAACTTAAAGTATTAAGAGTGCCATTGGCAATTTTGGAACTTTGTGACACTTGCCAAGATGCATGTGAGTATATTTCAACCGTATATTTTGTGGCTCTTGCTATTTGATACTTAAGAAGTTTTATTTATACATAACTTAGCTATATTAACCTGTTGACACACTGTGGTTGTTCGACTGGAAAATCAACACAATTTCCTTGTTCTTAAGATAACTAAATAGCCAGAGCTAGTAAATATATATTGATGGCTAAAGACAATCATTGGAATCAAGACTTTGATGTACAGCTTCCTGAACACATTGTTGACTGGTCACGAGTTAACTCGTGTTTCATAGCCAAATGTTGGCGACTGGCCACGAGTAAACTCTTTATGCGTTTTTTCGATTCGCAGTCCATAATCGCATAACAAAAAATCAAACTAAATGTAATTCACCTTGATTTTACTCTTCTTTTTTTTCCTGAAATTTAGTTGTTTAACGACTGCTACTTAAAATCGGCTTAAGCAGGGTTCGTACGCCTCAGGGAAAAACAAATAATCCCCCTCAAAACCTGGAAAAAATCGGACTCTTCGATTTTAGCATTTGTTCGGTGACCTAATCACAAAAATAAACGTTTTTGTAATGCCTCTTGGAACACAGCCTATCATAAAGCTTAAAAATATATAGTTATACACGCCTTTCCTTCAATGGTTCGCGGCCACGCCCATCTCCCGTTTCAATCTGTGTTGCCAGAACCATCGCTAAAACTAGTGCAAAGGCAGGAAACAATCTGTTCTTTAAAAAAAAAATTATGTTTTGGGTTATAAAAAAAAAAATTCTAGCCAATGAATACAAAAGATGTGACTTGTGTTTTTTTTTTTTCTTATTCTGGCGGCTTTGATTCCAAATCGGTTTGCACAAGACTTCATATTATACATCTGGCAACAATCTAGAAACTTTGTTTTGGTAATAATATTCATGAGGGAAAGAATTTTTGCGGTACGTTCGAAAATTTTGTGACAGCAATTTAATTATTTTTAAAAATGAGTTGGAAAACATTACAATGGAGTGGACAGATAAGAATCCGCAATTTGGGACTTGGATTGAAAATGGGGAAAACGATCCTTATAAAGCTCGATGCAGTTTGTGCATGAGAGCGTTTGGCTTAAGCATTATGAAACGACAAGCGATCAGTAGCCGTGAAAAGAGTGCCAAACACCGGAAAATCGTCAAGAACAGCAACCAAACCACTCTTGAGTTCTTTCAGTTCGCAAAAGGATAAAAAATACGAACGAAATATCCATTGTAGAAAGTAATGCTGTGACACGGGAAATCAAAAGTATTTCCAATTTGAATTTTATCTCTAAAGATAAGGTGCTTAAATCCGAAATATAGGCGATGAAATTGGTGATGGCACATTTGTCATATAACAGTTTTAAAGACGGAGAAATATTTAAACTGATGTTTCCGGACAGTGAAATTTATATCAAAATGACATTGAAATTAAGAGTCGCTGTTATTCATTCGAAAACATTTAAATTGTAAATATAAACAACTTTATTACAATTACTTAACTTTCATAATTGAAAGCATAAATGTTAGTGCTTTTGAAAATTAAAACAGCAGCTATTTATTTGTATTATAGTCATAGTTTATTATCATTCATAGATTAATATATTTATATATTTATTACTAATCCACATGAAAAGTGAAAGACAAATTTTGAAAAATTATCCTATCACACCAAAAATGTTTAGAAATAGACCAGGTAGAAAAAATTCCTTTAAGATAATTATATAGTCAAATATCATTCAACTCAAAGCCGAATGCGGGGGGGGGGGGTTAAAAAATTTACTTTCTTTTTTATAGTTAAACTCCGGGATGGAAATCGTGACCCTGGAAACCTCGGAATTTTTTATTTTTTTTAAATGAGTATGAACCTTGTTAAGTTAGTTGTTTATTTATGTTCAAAACATATTTAAAAATGTAAAGATATTTTGAATTCAACTTCAACAACTTTGAAAATTTCGGGGTCTCAATCCTGACTAATTACGAAACAATAGCGTGACACGAGATAAACTCAGTAAAATTGCCAGTCAACAATGTGTTGATTTCAGAATCTTTTTTTTCTGAAATTTTGCATATCTATCCATATGTAATGATTATGCTTTTAGTTCTACAAAACTGAATAATTGATTTAGTAGATAGCAAAATATTCCTGTAGGTTAATAAAATATCAATTTTATAAATCAAATGTTTGATGTACTAATTTCGCAATCTCAATTAAGTCCAAGTTATTGTTTTTTTTTCAAGATAGTATCTATGTTTCTTTATTCCTAAGGTTAATGTTTTTATTGTGACAAGAGCATATTGCATCTTGAAATGATGTTTAACCATGTTCAACTATTGAGTATTATGAAAAGTCTTATTACTGATCAAGATTGCCTTTTTCTAATACAATGTTGCCGACCAAACGGTATAGTGGTTAGTGTTCTAGCTTCTAGACCGCGAGGTGTGGATTCGAGTCCCGTGTAAGGTATATGTGTTAGTAAATGTATGTTGGCTTGTCAAATGACGAATAGTTTCGGCGCATTATAGCCCTTGTGCTGCTGACGGTGCCAGATCTGAAAACAGCTAACTAATACAATGTTTGTATGTTAATAATATTTAAATTAGCCTTTAACTAGTCGGGATGTTTTGGAGCATAAGTGATTTTCTATTGGGTGCAAATTTATTTATATTTTACGTAGCTTGATATCTAAGTTTCTTGCCGGTTAATAATAGTTCAACTCACTGTTGTACTTTCCTTGTTAGTATCTTGAAATGATGTTTAACCATGTTCAACTGTTGATTATTATGAAACAAAACCTGACTGATCAAGATATATTTTTTGTTTGCTTTCTTTTGTAACTAATGGTATTTTGAACGGTACTGCCTTGTTTGAAATCTTTTTATCATAATACTGTTGATAAATACCATTAAATTTCAAAGGTGATTTAATTTTAAAGAATGCCAGCCTGATTTGATAATTGTTTTGCTGTTTATAGTCTATCTGTTTTCTTCGACCTGTGTTCCGCAAGTCAATGCTAAAATTCCAATGTTAACTTGATTAAGGTTGAAACAAGCTTTGGGAGAAATGCATTGTCCAAAATAATCCAAAATTTTTGCTAATTTTAACAATATCTTGGTAACAAATAATATTGCATTCTACTCCAGAATTTAAAAAGTAATATTGTGGAACATTTAACTGGATTGCAAAGGACATATTTGGAATATTCCCCCCTATTTGCGATAAGTTAAGTTGGGTCGAAAATCCTTTTAATGAGAGCATAAAATGTGAATGCCGTTTCTAATAAGGAAATACAGCAATTTATAAATATATGTACCAACATCACATTCAAATCTACATTTTGACAAGATGGCATTGGTCATTTTTCTTACTTGGCATTGGCTTCTTGATATTGTCATTTTTTATTTCAATATTTAGCTTTTTTCTGTTTTCAATTGTATATATAAGTATAATACAAATACTTTATATTTTATACATAGTATTTATCTTTTTGTTTCTATAAATTTATAGAAAGTTTTATTGCAAAGGCAGATGCTCCTTATTCACAATATGCAATACCCCCCCCCCCCCCCCCTCTAAAAAAATTATCAAATTATCTCTAAGGTTCCAGTGGAAAAGGTTGAAGAACACTGATCTATAGAAACATTTTTATAATCTAACTTCCAATTCTACTGTTCCCTAACTCTTGTTGCTTAGTATTTCATTTTTTTTTTATTAAAGTAAATTGTATCAACATTACTGTTCGACTAATATAAAAATCTATTGTAGTTAATTAAAAATTTTATGGTGTTGAAATTTGACTTGACTTAGTAAATTGTATATAGGACAAGTTAGTATTTTAGAAGTATTAATAGAACAGGACTATACATGTTGGTAAATTATTTTAATGATATTATTGTTTATAGCTACATGAAGTAAATGATTACTAACCCACTGACGGTCATGCATTTATATGTGCGTTATTTGATTCTCAGTTTTTCCAGTAATACACATTTTTATAAATAAAATATTTTATTATGGTAGTTTATAGCCTAACTAAAACAAATAATTAAATATAATTTAAAAATCTTTGCAGGGAAAACAACTGTAGAATTTCGCACATTCCCTGGACCGTCAGTGGGTTAAGAAGTAATTATTTTATTTAAACCTAGTTGAACTTCGGCTTCATTTATTAATACTAATTACTTCTGACATTATATATACTCGGAGTTCATTTGAATGGGTTATATGCTATTGCTGTAAATTTAAAATTTTAGCAGCAATTTTACTTAAAACTTTGCATTTGAGATATTGTGCATGCTGCAATTATTTTAATTGCTTCGTTTTTCCACCTTGTTGAAAAATATATCCTTAAAATATTGAATTGGATAGTGATAATTTCCCCATTACCCTACTTCCTGCCAGTCTGAGGAAGATTGCAATTAACAATTATAAGCTTTGTTGAAAAATATGATCTGCTTGTTAATTTCACAGGCTGTAATTTTTACGGCATCATACTTAATAACGCATTGGAACTTATAAAGGCTCAGCTATATAACGACCCAAGTCTGACAAAAAGATTGGCATACCTAAAATAAGCCAAGTTGGTAACTGGTATAGTCGTAAATTTGCTTTATGGATGTTTTTTGTTACTTGAGACATGCATCAAATTGGTGAATAAAAGAATGTTTTGATAAATGAGGTCTTAATATTTAAACTCTTAGTTATTTACTTTGTATATATTTCATTATAATTTGAATGTTTTTTTATTTCCAGGTATGATCGATGCCTTTGTTAGGATTCCAAAAGAACAAGGTTTCCTAAGCTACTGGAGAGGAAATTTGGCTAACGTGATTAGGTATTTCCCAACCCAAGCCCTCAACTTTGCTTTTAAGGATAAGTACAAGCAGGTCTTCCTTGGTGGTGTTGACAAGAAGACTCAGTTTGGCCGTTACTTTTTGGGCAATCTTGCCTCGGGCGGAGCTGCTGGAGCAACTTCTCTATGCTTCGTCTACCCCTTGGATTTCGCCAGGACCCGTCTGGCTGCCGATATCGGCAAAGCTGGAGCTGAACGAGAGTTTAATGGATTAGGCAACTGCCTTGCCAAGATCTTCAAGACCGATGGCCTTGCTGGTCTGTACCGTGGCTTCAATGTCTCTGTCCAGGGAATCATCATCTACCGTGCTGCCTACTTTGGGTTCTTCGACACTGCCAAGGGCATGCTTCCTGATCCCAAGAATACCCCCCTCGTAATCTCATGGGCTATTGCCCAGACCGTCACCACTGTGGCTGGCATCATCTCTTATCCCTTCGATACCGTCCGAAGGCGTATGATGATGCAGAGTGGACGTGCCAAGGCTGACTTGATGTACAAGGGCACCATTGACTGCTGGTCGAAGATTGCCAAGCAGGAGGGTGGCAAGGCTTTCTTCAAGGGAGCTTTCTCCAATGTTATCAGGGGAACCGGCGGAGCTTTTGTCTTGGTTTTGTATGATGAGATCAAGGCCTTCATCTTTTAAAGATGTGCTTTCTAGGGGAAAAGTATTTAATTTTTTTAACTTAACTAACTTATGTGTCACTATTCCATCACAAGCATTCCTGCATGTTGGGCAATTTTTCATACTGAAAATAAAATATTTTCTTACTTTCATAAGTTTTGTCTTTATTTGCACTAGTAATTTTTCATTGGATATCTCTTATTACAGTTAATTTTGTGATTAAAACATTTATTTACAATGTCTATCTGTGGTCTCGTTCGACTAGGAAGGTTGCAATTGTTTTGAAATTTAATCTGTTGAACAAATCAAAATGGAACACTTGTTGTACACTGCTTAAATTTTTATAAAATATTAAGGTGATTGGCTACATACCAGTAATAACTCGTTATAATTCTGTTTACTTGACAGTTCAGGGGGTCGTGTTTGCCATGAAAACTCCTAATATTCCTTACGGGTTCGAGTCCCGTGTTGGCATGGGTGTTTGTAAATGTATGTTGGCTTGTCTAATGACTAAAGTTTCGGCGCATTATAGCCCTCGTGTTGCTGACGGCGCCAGATAATCTGAAAACAACCAACCTAATATTCCTTAAATTTTGGTCTCCGGAGGAGAATCTTTCAAAATTTTAATTATTAGCCGAACTCCGTGTTAGTTTTATATTCAAACAATATTCTTTACTGTTTGATTGTATAACAGTTTTGGTGAAAAGTTTGATTTTCAATTTTTTTTAATTGCATATTTGGCTAGTATTGAAGCATGCTCCGAAAAGAATGTTGGAGTCTGTCAACTTTAAATAAAAGTTATGAATTTTAGGGATGATTAAAGGAACTATTCCTATTTATTTTTTAATATCTAAGGAAAATTTACAAATACAAATCCCAAACTACAATTTGAATTTTTGGTGAAAAGTTATCACAAGTTGAGTTACTACGATCATTCAAAGTGTTTAATATTTTTAAACTTGTTTTTCTGAGAAGTCATTGACTCTCGTTCTGTGATATGAGTGGGTACCCTGTGTAATGATTTACTGTTGGAAACATTTATAATTAATCCTCAAGAAGCTGCACGTGAGCTAAAGCACAACACGAATTTATTTTTATCCACTACTTTAAAGTGGAGGGAAATTTTCCAAATAGATTCAAGTTTGAGACGGCATTTTCTAGGATAACAGAAAATCTTACTAAATTAATATTTTTAGACTTGTATCTATCGGTAGCGCGATTGATAAGTTCCTCAATAAATTAAACCTTGTAGACTGAAAGAGGCTGTCAAAGACGACCATAAGTTAATACATTTTCACTACATAAATAACAAATTTCGGATTAAAAACTGGGACTCGCAACCGGCATCTCTTCGCCCCTGTACTTAAGCTAACCTCCTTGACTTAAGCTACAAAAATCACCCTTTTAAAAGGGCCCAGGTATCGACTAACTGCTTTAATTTTATTTGACAAATGCAAGGTCCTCTACGTAGTAGTCTATGTTATAAGAACTGTATATGCATGTTTTTAAGAGCTACAGTTTTATTCCGATCTTTCTGAAAATTTGCACATTTGATCTCCGAAACGGAAGATTTGTGGCTAGATATGATCTCAACCAGATATTTTTCTATAGGTTCCAGATTCCACCAACCCAGACTACTGGGAACACAATTTATTCTGATGTTTTGTAAATGAAGTGGTGAAGTTGAGAAAAGGTGTCTGAGGATCTTGCGCCACTTTGCGTATTGTTTAAAATAGTCGTATTCTATTTATGGAGTGTTGGTATTTTCGATTATGGTAATGCTTTCCCAAGAAGTATTAAACATGTTAGCTTCGAAAGGGATCAAAACGTTTCCGTACATTACAAGCTGTTTTTAAATTCCAAATTTGTTTGTATCGAGCTATTAACCCATTTGCCGTCATTCAATTGACCTGAAACTTGCCAAGGGACTCGTTGTGGATGTCAATGCATTCTATCAAGTTTTGGGGGCAAGAAAAATTGCGTCTGTGACACAGAATTGATGGTTTATTTAGTGGTCAAACTCGGTAAATTTGATACGAGCTTAAATAAATTGTAATAGTAAAAATATTGTTTTTATGGGTTAATTTTTTCTGTATTAGTTTAGGGGGCAGGAATACTTCCTCCTGTTGTCTCAATCATATTTCTGACAAGACAAATGCCTGTCTAGTTTTTTTCTTTCCGTACATGCATAGTCCGTCCGTCCGCCTGCATCTTTAAATTCGTCGACACTTCTATGTAAGAAGTAGTTGTTACGTAGAATGATCACCGTGTAGCTCTCGCGCCAGAAAACTTGACCCAATTTCATTTGAAGCTATTTGGACAGTAGATCAAGCCTATACTGCAACTTGGGGTCGTGGTCTATTAATGCCTAATCGTTTAAAGAACACAACGAAAGCTAGTTACACTATAGTTATGAAAATATAATTTTATAACTATAGTGTAACTAGCTTTCGTTGTGTTCTTTAAACGATTAGGCATTAATAGACCACGACCCCAAGAAAATATAATTTTATAACAACGTGCAAAAAATTAAACGTGTACTAAAGATATTTTATGCAGCATGTGGGAAATCACTTTTTAAAACTCGGCAAATAATTTGATTTGTGCTATCGCACTCGTTAAATGAGCATTTAGCCTTGTAAATAACTATTGCCTGAAAAAGTTCATTGATTATTTTGTTTCAAGGAAGGTTGAGTAAAATGTCATCTTTCTTCTATAACTTATGATTAATCGAACGCTAGAACATAGAACTGAAGATTATAAAAATCTGAACTTTCAAAATTACATATTTGCATTATAATTTAGAAGAGTGCCTCGCTATAAATACAATAGTTAGTAAAAAGTAAGGAAATGCCTTTGATATTTTTAACGTGTAAAGTTACTTTTTTTCTTTCATTTTACTGTATCGGATATTTTTTTCAGGTATGATCGATGCCTTTGTTAGGATTCCAAAGGAACAAGGTTTCCTTAGTTTCTGGCGAGGAAACCTGGCTAATGTGATCAGGGGTTTCCCGACGCAAGCTCTCAACTTCGCATTGAAGGATAGGTACAAGCAACTTTTTCTTGGGGATGTCGACAAAACCCAATTCTGGCGATACTTTTTGGGTAATCTCGCTTCGGGTGGTGCTGCCGGGGCGACATCACTTTGTGTTGTCTATCCCTTGGACTTCGCCAGAACGCGGATGGCTGCCGACATTGGCAAAGTTGGAGCCGACCGAGAATTCACTGGGTTGGGCAATTGTCTGGTCAAGACTGTCAAGTCTGATGGTCTGGTAGGTTTGTACCGAGGCTTCAACGTCTCCGTGCAGGGCGTTGCTGTCTACAGAGCAGTTTTCTTCGGTTGCTACGATACCGCTAAAGGTATGTTGGATGATCCTAAGAACACTCCCATTATAATTTCGTGGGCTATTGCTCAGACCGTCACTATTTTTGCTGGCCTCGCTACATATCCTTTTGACACCGTTCGAAGGCGCCTGATGATGCAGAGTGGCAGAGCTCAATCAGATCAGATGTACAAAAGTACTCTCGATTGCTGGAGGAAGATCGCCAAGCAAGAAGGTGGAAAGGCTTTCTTTAAAGGTGCTTTCACCAATGTTCTAAGAGGAGCTGGCGGAGCACTTATCCTTGTCTTGTATGATGAGATCAAGGCTTTCATGTAAATACAATTCAACTACTTAAGCGTTGCTAGTCGAAATAATCTATCCAGCAATATGTTTTGTTAGGATTTTTTTCTATTGAAAATAAATAAATTTATTTTTGCATATTTTTTGAAAATCAAGTTTCAGTTTTATTTGTGCTAACATTTCTGTTTTTTATTTGTGTTAATCTAGGAGTCATTTTCAGCCTAAAAGCGAAGAAATAGATCTCAAATGATCAGAACCCAATAAAAGCTCTAATACTAAATGTACTCAGTACACTTCCTTTTATTCAGAAATCTATACCTATGTGCTCGATACCATGAGTACTGAACATAAATGGCCTATAATTCCCGACAAAACTAATTTTTCGATCCGTTGTTGAATCGATTTCGTACAATAGTTTATATACTCCTTAACTACTTAATTTCATAAAATGTTGGCAAAAAAGTTATTTGCTTCCTGATTTCTTGCTGTTTTCGTCGTTCTAAAATTCGTTTATGCCTTTTCAAAATTAAAGAATAAAATGAGTTTCTCTTCAGTAGTCAGTAATATAATTATGTAAATATTTCGATTAATTGTTAACAGCGCAAAAAAATGTGAAGACTTGCATTAAATTGTAGAAGCCGTAATCTCGCAGGCGTGTGAGGCATTGTATTTTAAAAGCCACGATATGCGGCGGACTTGTTTTGGTACATTCACATACTACAACCCATTGAGCTTATAACCTCGGTCAAATGTTAATTAACTTACTGTGTGCACATTAATTTAACGATTACTCCAAAAATGCTGTTTTTATTTCAATTTATGTGCTTAAAACATTTAAAATATCTGAACGAAACGCATCGCATTTGTTTGCGAGTTAAACTATTTAGCAATTTGTCACTAGATAAACGTGAATTTATCAATGCGAAATGCATGTGTAAATTAATCAATACGAAATGCATGTGTCTAACACTTGGGCTCCTAGTGTTAGGAAATGTATGCCCATTGGGAAGTCTTTAAGGGGGAAATTTGCCCTCATTTGCATCTCGAATGTGGAAAAACCAGGAACACTCCCAACAGGCAAGTCGATGTAATTGAATTGAGACTATATGTCACAATCGACGCTGTGTCTACCCATTTTACAAGCAGGCATGTTACCCTTGCATCATGTAATAAATATAACTAATAGAAATTATATGCTGAATATTTTTCGCCCAAATTACTGACAAAAACCGATTTTGGAAAGAATTCATCCATGGATGTCGCAGGAATATTTTCAAGGGGTTGCAAATGTCATCCGAAAGAGTGTAAGGCGATTAACTTTATTGTTTTAAAATTGGTTTTGCAATTGGCTATCTTTATGAAATTTTAATTAAACGTTATGTATTAAATTCCTTATTCATTGAATATTTAAAAACCTATATCGTGCATCTATTTCCAGGAAATCATACAATTTTTTTCCGCATTATAATTTTCAAAATCGAAGGGGGTGGAAATGCACCTTCCTAGCGGCGCCCATGAATTCATCCAGATATACAACTACTCTAAGATAGAGGACTTGGATATCTACTTCATCCTATTGTGTGTATACACAACTGCTTTAATTTTTTTTTTTTATCTCTAGTGTGGGATCAAAATCCAACGGTTAGAAAACAAAATGAATGAAAATAAAACGCCTTGGAAAGTTTATCATCAACTATACAACAATTAAGAGGGTTTATCTATTAGTTTTAGGACTGCTGAAAGGGAATGGGTACACAGTTGAAAAAACATGTGAAAAAAAGTTACTTCATCCTTGGGAGATAAAATGTTTGGAATAGCTATTACTGGCGATTTCTGACCGGAATATGCGATAGTGAGATTACCAGCTATTCCATTTGGTTTGGAGAAAAAAAAAGGAGAGACATTTAATCTATTTTAAGTGGTTATCGTATTTGTTTCTAGTTTAGTCAGCTGAATAGGATATTTTCTAATGGCGTTGATGTGTTTTGATGGTAAAGCGACCACTATAAGTAAGGCGGAAAATGTGCTTATCTATTTGAGATTTAAAGTTTTTTTTTTTTTGTATCTTTAAATCGTCACCATTTTTTGCTTTGATAATTTGTTAGGAGTTTTCAAGAAAATTTTATCATTTGATACCTTCAGAGATTTTGGAAAAGTAATAAAATAAAAAAATAAATATTTTTTTTTTTTTGTTTTTTTTTTTTTGGTTGGAGTCTGAACTGCCTTATTCTAACCAAATACTCGTCCGTCATCAAGTTACCCACCGCTCGTTTGGAAATCGTTTTTGGTTGTGGTGGTGACTCGTTCACTTTGATTTTCGCATTTTTTCATTAAAAAGGATCGAGATCATTCATATTTTTATGGAATATTGAGTCAAAATTCTACTTCTATCTTTAAACTCAAAACTTTATTTTGGTTTTTGTGATATCTATTCTATTAGGAATTATATTGAGTCCATACTTTGATCGCACTGTTACAGTTTTCCATCAAATTTTTATTTCTCTAATAGGTAATGTGGTTAAGAGCTGCTGTTTTAATAGTATTTGCAATTTATAGCATAAAATTAGGTTACTTAACTACACAAATTTCTATCACCCTTTTCAAGATACGAAATCTCATGTGCAATCTCAAGGGGGGGGGGGGGGGAGTTGACGCTTAAGAATTAAAATAAAGAGGAGAAAGTGGCAAATTCGCATTAAAAAAGAAGTATCATATGATTTCAAAATTATTCACAGACACTTTAAACAGAAAATTAGTATATTGCTATTAATTAATATTTCAGTAGGAAATACAATTATAAGTTTTAAAAAATCATGGTTTGAACAAAACTTTACCCCCCCTTACAGCTTTATTATTTAAGTTTGAAATGAACATAAACATTATTTTTTTTTGTTTATAATTAGAAGTGGACTCTACAAGAACCTCATCTGCCCGTGCGGAAATTAGGTATTGGAACTTACAATCTTTAATCAGGTTTCGTACAACTTGAGGATTTTCGTATTATATCAGTTTTCATCTAAATGAGCATGTAATGAGGTTGATTGGATTAGATTTTTATGTTGAAAGGAAGGGGCAGCACAAGGCCGCTCAGGTGATTAAACAACATAATGCATTGATTAATGGCGTAGTGCAAAAAAGTAGTGCAAACTTTTCCGTAAGTATGGAAATTTTAGCCCGCCATTCCACCGCTTATTCGTTCTTCACTTCACTTTTAATCTTGATCACGAGAGTAGTGTGTAGTGTATGTTGGCATTAGTTTCGTTTAATTCTGTCTGTCTATTTCTGTTATATTATAGTATTTTAACCTTTGGGAAATCGGCGACAGACTTGCTAGGTGTGACATGCGTTTAACCAACACGTAGCGCAGATAATACGCTTCGCAATTTTGAACTTGTGGAATTCAATAGGGGATTTTTTTTAGGACGACTTTTAAGAGGATTTGTCGCATTTGCGCCTTGAATGGGAGAAAACACGTAACGTTTTAAGGTTTGGTATGAGAGAATGGATTTTTTTTATTCACAAGATCAGTTGTTAAGGGTTGTAAAATATTTCTGTTCTTGGGGATATAAGTATTGCATCTTCTTATAGAGTTTACTTGTGAAGAAAAATAAATTTATGTTACGTGAAATATATTTATGTTTCCGTATTTATGTTATAATATGTAAAAAAAAAAATATATATCACCCATATTAAGATTATTTCAAATTGAAATAAAAACGATTTATTATCAGTGTTTGCAGACATAAAAGTGAGTAAAAGCAGAGGGATTTAAGACCAAATAAGATTTTCGTTTTTCCAGGATCCTCGAAAATCTACACAAGGACTTGTTAAGATTTCTTTTCGATTTCTATTTACTCCATTTCCTTTTCAATAAGCATTTCTTTACTTTAGAAGGGGGAAAAATATTTCACGGCCAGCGCTGAACAAATTTGAAATCACGTGGATTTCACGAGATCAAATTTCCTATCTGCCAGCGAGGCATTTGTTTTGAGAGGTTTTCCCTCTGCTCAAAAATATCGTCTGTCCTTCCGAACCGAGTTATTCTTACGTCACGGGTGTTTGCGTGAAACTAGTGAATGCCGGTTCCGTTCAGCAGGCATAGACGAAAAGCAGGAAATAGTCACCTTTTTTTCCCACTTGAGAGCAATGGCAATTTTGTGCCACGAGAGGTCTTTTTTTTTGGGGGCCAAGGGCAAATTGGAATGAAAATTCCCCTCCAAAATAAAAAGGACTTGTTTTTTTGCACAGGTATAATTTTTCCCGGATTTGATGTGGATGCGAGTCGTTTTTTATGTGCTATACATAAGGGAGAGGTCAGGGTCATATTTAAGGCAAACAGGGGCGTACTGGCCATTGGGTTGTCCGGTGCAATCACCGGGCCGGTCTGTGTCTTTACAAAATGGGACGGTGCGGTACAGAATTTTAGTTTTCAATTTTTTTTTAGATAATTAGTTTCCCTCCTTAAATTTTTTTTTTAAAGAACCCAATGCATTAAAAAACCAGTCACTCCCACGGAAATTACTAACTATTATAGAGCAATCACTTTGGTTTCAAAGATATAGTTTTTATACATAAAAAATTGCTTAAAATGTGAAATTACTTTAATTTTATGGTAAATTTTAATTAATTTAATTTAAATTAATTTTATAGATTATGTACAAGTTCGTGAAAATTAGGCTTACATAGTAGAGACAGAGAAAATCTGATTTAATTAAACTAATTATTAAAACAATTAAATTGTTAGGATTAATTAATGAATAACACTTATTTAATTGTTGAAATTAACTGTTAAATATACATATTTATAAATAAATACAAATATATTAAATATTAAAACCATTTAATTAAAATTAACTATTTAATTATTGGAATTATTTTATTACTACCAATAATGATTAACAATTCCTTAATGATTAGATTGAAAATTTGAGCCGCCATAAATCTAAAAACACCGGGCCGATTTTATGTCCCAGTATACCTCTGAAGGCAAAGCATTGGAGGTCCCATGTATTTTCTTACTATACGATGCTGAAATAAGGAATTTTAAAACTCTGGATATGTTTAATGTTTACGCAATATCACAGGTCAATAATCTTTACCTTAATGTTTTTTTTTTTTTTTTAAATAGATATGTTTATTAATTATTCCCTTTAAAATTATTAGTATAATTAACAATTAAAATAACAAATTTAAATTAGAATAGACCGAAGCCTCCGTTCATCACATTTAAGCTCTTTATCGCTCTTAAATAATCATTTCACTGCTACAACAAGCTTTTATAACTTTTGCCCGCGAAATCAAATAAGCGATCTTCACAATATTTTTTTTTGTTTGTAATTTTTTAAAAATTAAAAAAAAAAAAAAAAAAAAAAAAAATCGATGTCCGCATATTTGGAAATGCGGCATTGCATAAGATCGTTTGTTTGCTGCATCAAATATCGTTTAGACATGCTTTCTGTAATTAATCTTTCATTCGTTTTCGCATTGCTAATTAAATAATATATATATATTTTAATTCTATTCATGCACATTGTTATAAAATTGTTTATTCATCTAACTGGGTCGCGGTGTTTTAAAGAATAACTCAAAACGTTTTAAATTTAAACTGTTTAACTGATTGTTTTTATCCTGACAGATAAATCTATAACAATAAAATAAAGAGTCTGTGGCCGTATCCTAGTGGCTTTATAAAAAGCAACATCTAATATGCGTAGCACTTTGAAATTTTAAATATAAGTAGATAGGTCTTCTAATTGCACTTTTGACAGACAGAATGTTACAATTTTAATTAGTTTTTTTTTTTAAGTTTCTTGAAATTGTGACTTCCAATAAGTGTATAACTCTGAAATTTTAAACATAAATATTTTTGACCTTCTATTTTTCCTTTTTACAAACAAAATTTGAAGTTTTTTATAAAAACAAATTGCTTACTGTATCTCACTAAAGTAGCTGATAAGTTCAAGAGCTTTGTAATAAAAATAGGAATTCCAAATCTCATTACAACAAAAAATCGTTCTACACTATTTTCAGATAAACTGTCCTTACTGATAAACAACAAAAATGTCATTTTAAAAGATCAGGATTGCTATTCACAATATGGAGTAACATGTTAGTATATATTTAAAAACTAGCCAAAAATCAATTCAGTATTTTGGTATAAATAGATTACAGATCAAGAGACTTGAAAAACATCGATGACATAATTTTCTTTCAAACCCATTTGCTTAGCCTCAAACATTGTGGTGCAGCCTTACTTTTCTTTTCCTTGAAAATCAACTGCAATTGAGTAGATTAGATAAGATTTATCTAAGCACCAAAGTCTTTTTAAGTCACGAAAAAGAGATTGCACGCATTAATGTAGCAGTGAAGTTACACAATGGCAAATATTAAAACATACTGTTTAGGACATCAGAGTAAAAGTTTTTAATTCATTTGTGATTCTTTGTTTTCTCTGCCACAATGAAACTTTTTATTGCTGACAAAAATTTCTGAAGTATTGCATTAAAATTTATGATAATTTTCCTGGTGTAAAAATAAGAATACATTTAATTTTAGCACTATTTTTTACTAAGAATTAAAATTTTAAATGAGAAAATCAATTGCAACTAATGACCGTATTTCGTTTTTCATCTAACAGTTGGCATTACTGAAACAAAGAAAAAATGAAGTTTCACTAAAAACTAATAGTTAAAAGCTTTAATATTTTATGTCTACTACATTGTGTTGAAGCAATATTTTTGCAGGTAATTGTGATTTGAAAAAATTCCACAAAGCATCAAAGCAGAAAAATAATACTAGCAATTACCTTAACTTGATTTGATATTTCTCTTTCTTTATAATTGCTAAGTTTTAGAAAGTTGACAGAACAATTCTCTGCTTTACAAGTATCATAACTTTAGAGTAAAAGTCTAACATAATCATCGTAGCTTTAATCAGAATTATCATAATTTTAGAGTATCATAAGTGTAAAGAGAGTACTATAAATGCAATAAGAGGTAGTGTGTTTGAATGGTTTTAACAAAGCTCATTAACACAATGTTGAAAGTTCAAACAGTTTACATGTAATGGTGTACTCTTCCAGCTGTACAATAGTGTGCTGTGAAGTTGTAAAAATATTCTCTGTTTTAATATGATTTTTAAAGCATTTCATTTTCTTTTCCTGCATACTTTTGTCTTTTATATTTGGTAAAAGTTATTAGGAACAGATTGTAAAACATTCAAATAATAAAAAAAAAGAAAACAATAGCATACAATACTACTGTGTAGAGAATAAAAAATATTTGATTTTTTTTTTTTATATTGGAAATGTAAAATTTCTTTAAACCTGGTTTACTACCCCAATTAGATTGTAGCACTAAAATTTGTCATCTAAAAAACTTTACTTTGAGGAAATTTAGATTTTCAAAGAAAACTAGTTTTTTTTAAGACTTGTTAATTTTTTTTAACCTCAAAGCAAAATTGTATTTGAATACGATTTTCAGTTGGTTAAACTGTTAAATGTAACAGAGAAATTAAATATTTTCCCAAATTTTTCTATTTGTGAAATTCGAAAGAATACAATAATTAGTTTTGATAGTTGTTTTAAGTTTTTTGTTAGCATTATCTGATACTAAGGACAAACACTCTAGGTAAAATTATCAACAGGGTTTTCAGAGGGGAAAAATTGAATGCCCTAGATATTTCACTGACAAATCCTGGTGACCCGCACTTTATCAATAATACAAATGTGAACGATTAAAATTAAATATATAAAAAAATTTATTGCACAATTTTTTTAAATTAGTTTACAATATTTAAAAAAAAAAAAAAAAAATCAAAGTTATTAAAAATCAAAGTAGTTGTATTGTTTTCAACTCCTTCCCCCAACAAATGAAGAGATACATTCACTGATTTAATGGTAATTTTTTTCCCTATTGCTGATCACTTTGATTAGCTCATATAAGTTTAAAGAACCATTTCTTTTCAAAATAAGTTTACCAATTCAATTTTTTTACAATATTTATAGTTGACAAAATGCTTAAAAAATAAGCAACGTTATACAAAATTTTATTAATATTAACTCTAAATATCACATAAATTTGTATCAAAATAAAGTCACATTTACATACAGAAAACAAACTATACATTTGATGTGACAACTATTGAAACAGTAATTTTCAAACAAAAATCTTATCGTAATAAAACCAGTTCTTCTGAGGTAGTGGGGTGTATAGCAACACATTCATCAAATTGCTTTTTAGTTGCTCCCATTTTTATTGCCACTGCAAACCCTTGGAGGATTTCATCAACATGTGGACCGACCATATGAAGACCCACAATCTGTGCAAAAAAATAAGAAACATATAGTTTTATTTTATGACAACATAAACTCAAATTTATCTGTTTCACATACATAATGATTTTATATGAAAACATGTGGGGGAAGGGTGCTCCAGCGACAAAATTAAAAGAGAAGTTTTGATTGAAAAGTAAATGTAATTTTCTGTAAAACCAACAATCATAGAAGTCACTGGCTAGACAAGAAGGGAGTAAATTTGTTACATAGTGATAAAATGAAGAGCTAATGGTTGATAAGAAAGACTTGGCAGTAGAAGGTTTACATAGTAGTATACTTAAAAGGTTATGATAAGATATTTGCAATGAAAAAGAAGTTAATTCGATATTAGTAATTGTTATGAAATTACAAGGGTTTTATCTGTCTGAAAGCAAGGAAAATAATGTCAAGTATGTTAGTCTGCTGTATTAGAGGTAATATCTAAGAAAATGTTGTTAAAAATGTTTCTTATATTTTCTAATTGTTTTAATATGTATAGGGTATTCAATGCTCATAAAATGAAATTTTGTACACATAAAAACTGAAACTGTACACATAAACCAATTAATCTTATTTTTAATTGGTTTAATTACATTTTATTCACTTTAAAATTTATCGCTAATTTTAACTCATAAAAGAGATTAAATAGTGTTAAATAATATAGGTTTGTCTGTTTTTAAATATGAAAAGCACAATTAAAAATCTATTTTAGCTGTCTGCTAAGAAGAGGTTTACTAAATCCATTTTGTGTTAAAAAGAAATGTTGAATTCTTTTACCTTTTCTTCTGCTCCTGAACAAATTAATTTGATGTGACATTTAACTTTATCTTCTGTAATTGCATAGTATAGAGGTGTGAAAGTACTTGTATATATTCTGATATTGTCCTTCCCAAAATCTGTGATAGCTTCAGCTAAATATAAGAAAAAATAACAACATTACAATAATCACAATATGAGTGTTGTGCAGGGACGATGGGAACGGGGGGCGTAGGGGGCGACTCGACCCCCCAAAGTTTTAGAAAGTTGGACAGTCGGCAAATTTTCAAAAATTTTATCGAGATTTTTCTTTTTCTAAAGTAGATCCACAATAAAATCGAATTAAATGAAAAAAAATGGAACAAAAATATTAAAAATATCTGAATGCAGCGTGACCCGAGTTTGACGAATCGGCATTTTTACAATATAAGTCTATTATAGGGGAGTCGGTGTCTTTTTTTCCGGCTACAATGATGGACTGCGAACGCAAATATTACCATATAAATATTACTATAAGTTTTTAGAAAGGCTGGTAGTCGGCAAATTTCTGAAATTTCATCCCTTCTTTTAAAAATCCCTACTGACGGATGTTTCAAAACATATTGAATGGAAAAAGTACAAATAATTAAATTCATCATTAGTATTATAAAATTGTGATCACAATTCAGCCTCAGTTGACGGTCGGCAATTTTGAATTCGAGTAAGTATATCCTTTTTGACAGGAATATTAAAATAATCTAATCATTGATATCTTCACTGACATTAGATAACTTTGACGTGTTACAGTAGATGATATACTTGTATTTGTGGTACGTCAGACAACGCCTCAAAAACCATGACATACACATTAAACGTCATTTACATAAAGTATGTAATGTACTGTACATCATATGAGTTAAAGGTTTTATACAAAATTTCAAAACACCAAAATTTTGTATACGAAAATTGACCCGCATTTTACAAAGTTATTGTCAAGTAGAACTCCATAAATGATGCTATGTACAGGATGGTCATAAAGAAACTTTACCTATATATGGATCTCTAAAGGCAGTCTCGTTGAACAGATCGAGATGAGATTTCAGGTATAGTTATTCAGAGATATGAGGTCGGAATTCTGTGAATTTCGGCAAAATGGCGCTCACGATTACCCTGGTTATAGTTACGAATAGCAACGCCTACCTTTTCCTATCGAGAAATGATCACCGTATGCGAAAACCCTAAAGAGCGTTGGAATGGTACGTGTATCACAAAAAACAGACGCACAAAATACAGATCTGCGAACTGCCAACAAAATCACTATCGGAGCAATGAAGGCCGCTCACCAAATATTCAGCATAGAAAACCAATTAAATTGCCTGTGATGGCACTCATGTGAACTTTGGCCTCTGTCGAATGCAAATTTCCATTGTGCACCTCAATCGCGTTTTTGTTGGCCGTTCAAAGAGCTTTTTTTTGGTGCGTGCATAATGCGTCCTTTTTTTGTGATACACGTACCGTTCCATCTCTCTTTAGGGTTTCCTTATGCGCTGAGCATTTTGCGACAGGAAAAAGTAGACGTTGTCATTTGAAAATTTCGTGTATGTAACTATAACCATAACCGTGAGCGCCATTTGTTGAAATTCACAGAATCTCGAGCTCATACCTCTGAATAACTATACCTGAAATCTCATCTCGATCTGTTAAACGGAACGGAAGCTAGAGGCCCATATATCGGCAAAGTTTCTTTATGACCACCATGTACTTCATATATTGAAAATGCATTCCCAAAATAATGCATGCCACTTGTGAACTGGAAGGCTATATCGAATTTATTCTAATAAAATAATCTTTCGAAAAGTGTTGAAAGGTTTATTATAATACAATCTAAAACTCTTAATGTTCCCTGTGCTCAAATAGCTGTGGACCGACATTGTCCAATACTACCAGGTTCAGTGTATTGCAAATTGTGAGTATCCTTTCACTCCTATCCTCGATTTCTGACGCAGTTTGGACTTTGTGTTGCCCTCGCGCCTAACAAATTTGAAAAACAACCACCTAACCTATCCTGGATTTCACAACTTTAATATTCGAAACATCGAGAAAAAATTGTCTTTCAGATAAACTAAGGTTTTTTAGTCTAAATACCTTTAAAAATATTTCAAATTGGATCAATAAATCTCAAATTAGGATCATAACCATTACATGTGGGTAAGGGAAATGGGGGTGGGTTTTTGGAAATTTCATGTTGGCAGTGATGTTTCTCTTGCTTTGAAGATCAAATGTGCAACTTGTTCTTCCTTAAGATCGGATTAACACTGTAGATTTGAATACCCCCCCCCTCTCCACACACTTTTCCCAAAAAACCCCACACGTACTATATTCCTTATATAGTTTAGTATGTTGTGCTAAAAATTATGGCATGCTTTTTTATAGAGTATTTTGTCACTAAATTCGAAGTTCAATTAGTTGCGAATGACTTACCTTTTTGCACATAAATATTATAGTTTGGTTTAATGCTAAAGTAACCCATTTCATTTTTAATCCCGCTTAGAAAAAAAAACCTAGAATTTTCAAGTATACTTTCCTTCTTGAACAAATGATTATTGTTTAAAAAACGAGTAATATTTTCAGAAATTATTGCTGAAAAACCATACAACATCAGTGAAAAACTACAAAAAAATCATTAAATTAAATCCAGCAATTTTGATAAAAATATATACTCTAAGTAACTACTTTTTAGAAGTAGGTTCCTGGATTGAATTGTTGCAAAAAAAATTAAGTTTTACTATTAACACACGTTTTAAGAAAAATCAAAATCTTTTCTTTTTTAGTTAGGAAAATGTGTTAAAAAGTATTTAAAAATTAAATAATTAACAAATCGTTTTTAATAATAATTGTCTTTTGCAATGCAATTACAGTGTCCATGAACACCTACATGATTATTTGCAGGGAGATGTAAGGCGACAAAAGTTTTTGTTTAATCCTTGATTTTTCGAAGATGGGAATTGGATTTCCTAATTGGATGTTAGTTAATGACTGTTCATTAATGTTCTGTTCAAATTGATGAATTAATATCCATGTATATTTTTTTCTTGTAAATTTTACCACTTTTTTTTCCACGTTACTTTATTTTTCGAAAACCAGAGTGGAAGGAGTGCAAGTGCATGTTTCTTATGTCCCTGACATTGTATCTATTATAAAAATTGCAGTTCTTCGAGGTAGGGAATTTTCTGTAGTAGCAATAGTCTGCCAAAATTTTAAAAAGAAGAATTTTTCCAGAATTTGTTTTTTGATCAACCTTTATACAATTCATTATACAAAAGTCACCTATTTGATCAATAATTTTCATCTATTTAATTCCATGTTAAAGTGCTATTTTCCAACCACTTTTACACATTTAATTTTTTTTTTCGAAACTGCAATTTGAAAATTAAAAAAAAAAAAGTAGTATTGAAATGAAGCATTTGTACTTCTCAGTTTACTGAATTGGTTTAAGTTTGTGGTGGAAAATTCTATCTATCTGCCAGGTATAAATGTCTCCCCCCCCCCCCCAAATAAAAACGCTTCCAAAAATAATCTCCTTTGTTTGGAGAGGAAGGGTTAATTTACTAAAAAGAAATGAATAATGAAATGAATTTGAAGGAACTTTAATTATAATGTGATGGGAATTTACTTAAAATTTGACATTAAGTACGTATTAATAAAATGCCATAAAATATTAAAAATTGTTCAGACGGTAACTTAAAAATAATTCAAACTAATTTCACATTAAATAAAAAAATGCATTAGCAATTAGTTTTACATTAATTAATAATTAATTATGCAGTAATTATTCATATATTAATTAAAAATTATTTATACGTTAATTTTACATTAATAAAAATTAGTTAACAATTTATTAGCACTTTCTCATTTACACCGGACATGCCTTGATTTCAGTCGGCAAAAGGATGTATACGCCCCCCCCCCCAACCAAAATTCTTAGCGACGGCCCTGGTGTTGTGGTCATTATTCAAATAAAAATTTAATGATTATTTGATAGTGCCGAGAAATATATGAATAGTTATTTTATGCATACTAGTAAAAATTAAACAGAATATTTATTTGTAATAATCTAGATAAAGTATTATGAATGACAAAGTAAAAAGTTTAATCGTCATATTTATAATATCTAAATGTGGTCAACAAATAACAATAAGTGTACACTTAACTTCATCTACTAAAATCTTAATAAATAGTGTAAAGAAAAAATAGGATAATATTTTTCAGTTAACCTAGATGAAACATAAGTCATAATTGGGGAAGTATTGTTAGTTTTTATTGTTTTCTTATAAATTATTCAGGAGATTAAAAATAAGATAATTTTTTTAGAGATTGGCTCTTTAGATTTAAAATTCCAAAGATTGAAACAGTATCTACAAAACCATGTAATAAAACTTTTACAATGTTAAAAGTTAAACTCTTTAAAATATAATTAAATAAGTACATTATCCCTCTGAAAGATGTAACTTTATGCTTTTAATTATTATTTGAGATTGTATGGTATGTGTAGTTGGTTATAAATTAAATCTAGAACCAATGTGTTGGTAAATTAAGTCCCCAGGTGGTAACGCTTCTTTGCTTATCCAAAATAGTATTTGCTGTTTTTACAGACGCTCAGGGTTTACTTGGCTATTGAGATTGTATGAGTGATGATCTTATGACAAAAATTGCCTCCCTTCACTTGTTGAGGTGCAAAGTAGAAGTTTTCCACGGTTTTCTCCATAAAACATACAAGTAGAGTTCACCTTTAAAAGGTCTCCTGAAAGGCATTTTCTCCCAGTGCATTCCGGAGACAGTAATATACACTAAGAATTATTGTGATTGGCTTAGATGTGTTTATCTTATATCAATGTTTCCCAAACTGTATCTCATGACCCTCAAGTAACTCATTAACGGTCTTTCAAAAAAAGTTACTAGATATGTGAAATTAGAAATCATAAGACATACAGATCAGAAGTAAAGATATAAGAAAACAAAATGATAATAATGATTATAGATTATTTTCAACAGTTGGATGGGGTACCTATTTAGAAGACATGGCAGTACTGATACTAAATTATTAAAAACAGTTTATCAAATTGGATGGTTTAAAATATAATGAAAATATATCATCATATAGTGTATTTCAATTATCAAAAATATGCGTTAGAATGATACATTTAAAATTTTTTTTAGATAAATATACAAAATTCACTACAGTTGCAAGTGTTTTTGAACACTAAATTTTCCAACAGTGTGCCTGAACTTTAAAAGTTTGTTGATCTCTGCCCCACATCATACTGAGAGAAGACAGAGAATGTAAACAATTATAGAAAAGTTATGTGAATAAATAAAGTTACTTTATATATTTGATCAGCATATGATATTATATAGTAAGTGTAGTTTGTCATAAATCAGAAGTAGTAGCAATGTGTTAGTAACCATTAAATCAATGTTAATGATGTCTCCATTGGCATTGAATTAGACAATGAACTCATATTTTAAATCAGATTGTCACAATAACAAGAGTACAAAATAAAATAAAACCTTCAGTCATTCCTATAGTAGCAGCAGGAGGGTGACTAAAAACTACGGATGGGATATTGACATATTCTAATTGGGCGTTCGAATCACTTCCAAACAGTCGATCAGCTAATTTTCTGCCAGCTTTGATGGCCACTACAAATATAAATTAAAAATACAGTTAATATTATGCACATAAAAATAGTGAGGAAAAATATAAGATTTTGAGACAAAAAAGCTGTAAGATTTCTGAAATTTTTGGTAGAAAAAAGAAAGTCTGAAATTTTTTGGTTTGATTGGAAGATGATTTACCTGGAGTAAGACGAAACTTTCCACAAATATCTCCTATTGCATAAATTTTGTCGTCTGTTGTTTTTTGATATTCATCAACAACAATGTTTCCTGTATCATCAAGGGAAACTTTCTGCAAAACAAAATTTCTTATGTATATGTCAGTCTTAATTTTTCATAATTTAAGTCTTTTATTAGACAAAAAGTAATTAAATAACAGTTTTACAAAACATATTTATTTAAACATATTATTACAAAATTTCTTATGTATATGTCAGACTTAATTTTTCATAATTTAAGTCTTTTATTAGACAAAAAGTAATTAAATAACAGTTTTACAAAACATATTTATTTGTACAGTACCCCCCCCAAAAAAAATCAGAACGTTGGCTATATCTTCGGTTCTAATTATCGTAGAATCTTACGGTTT
Organism: Linyphia triangularis; assembly: GCA_963978545.1. Lineage (NCBI taxonomy): Eukaryota > Metazoa > Arthropoda > Arachnida > Araneae > Linyphiidae > Linyphia > Linyphia triangularis. The sequence continues at coordinate 71,088,590 of OZ021726.1, forward strand.
GCAATAAAATGTTTTGCTTACGATTTTCTATATATCTGATGCAATTTTTTTTCTTAAGAGACCGTTTACTAAGTAAAGGTAACACTATCTTCGAAAATTTCAATACGAAGCCTTATTTTTTATCATTTCATTCGATTTAGAATACATCATTTACCCTAAATACCCAATTTCAATGCATTATGTTGAAAAACACGTCACTTATGAGCGAAAATGTCTCGACCATTTTTGGACCGATCTTCAGGGAGAATTTCCATAAAATGAAAGGTATTTTTAAGGTTCTACTTCATAGCGGGAGAAATCGAATGGTCAGTGCAGCGTTTCGCGAAGTTAAAAAATACAAATATTAGTCTAAAACTGCATAGAAACTACTTGGATTTATAGTGTCATGTTTAATATTAATACAAAAACAGCAAGTAAACGCAAAAGTAACATAATTTATTTACAACATTAAAGATGTGCATTCTTCATACGAAATAAATAAAATATCGAAAACTGTAGTTGCAGAAGTATAACATATACTACTGATAATTAGAAAATTAATAACTATAAAATGTAGACATTAGTAAACAGTATTAAGCAAAGCGTGATTATTTATTTCACAGTAACATTTCACTGTAAACACAAATGTAACATGATCGTTGAAATTATTTATAAAATGAAAAATTACGCAAGTCAGTAAAATTTTTAAAGGATAACTTATTGAAATTGCTTAAAAAATGTTGTTTTAAATAAATGGAATTTAATGAAAGTAATTAAAAAAAAAAAAAAAATCAGTAGGCTGTATATTGCCCCATTGTGATCGATAACTTGTTGCATCCATCGGGGCAATGATTAGATCAAACTGAATTTGATGTCCGGATCAGCCCGTAAGGATTTCCAAGAGTTTTCAGCAGCTCTCCATACTTTTGCAGTTGATTGCCCACCTGAAAAATCAATCCTGGCTTTCCATAATGCCCACAAATTTTCCATGACCGTAATTCCAGAATAAATGACTTGCGATGTTCAAATTTGATGTACGGGGTGGTGGTGGCCATGGGAACTGGTTTTCGTTAAAATCGGGCATGCGCCTTAGGTTGAAATCATGTTTTTCAACTATTGCTAAAAAATGGTTTTAACGATTTTGAATAAAATTTCCGTGCTAGCCTCTTAAGGACACCTCTTATCCACACCTCTAATTTACCTTGAATTAATCTTTGATTGTTTTCAAAAGTTGTCTTCTATACGGTCCCTTAAAGTGAGTGTTTTTTACATTTTCGCTAAAAAATCGAGAACTAAAAGTCAAAATGGAAAGAAAAAAATTGTGGGAGGAGTTTTAGACCATGGTAAATCTAATGAAAGCAAAAAAAAAAAAAAAAAAAAAAAAAAAATGTTTCGATTCAATTTTTTTTTAATTGTTTTATTAATTAATAATTAATTATTAAAAAAGAAATTGCTGCAAAAGTTGATTTCTATTTATGTTTGGCCATTTACAAACTATCTTTTGAAAAAAAAATTACTGAAATATATTAATTATTTAAGTATTTATGGCCAAAAAAACAACTTTTTTATTTAACATTAGTTTATCATTTTCTTTTTATCATTTAAATTACAAGCCATTCATTAGAAAATTACGAATTTTTGTATTTCGCATTTTTTTTTAATGCTGAATCCAAATAAGGGATAATATTATGATGTTGCTATTGAACTTTTTAAAGTTTGGTTCTGTTTCAATATGTAGATGACCCCTCATGATAAAAAAAACTACATGAAATTATTAAAAACCTTCCACGATTTACAACGGTACCTTTTGTTTGTTATTTCAACAATTAGAGCAGAAGATATAGCCATCGTTCTGATTTTTTTTTTTGGGTACTGTACAACAGTAGTAGTAACATTGAAAAGAATTTTTCTATGGTAAAAAATCCTCGAAAATGTAAAACTCTCATTTTATATCTCGGAATCATATTTTTTAAAAGAATGACATTTAAACAAACTTACCTTTATCAGTTTAGATAAGATTCCTCATTAGAAGGTGTTTAAAATAAAATAATTTTTAATTTGAAAAAGATTTCTGAGACTGATAACTCTCTGAACTTCTTTTGAACTGAAGTCCCTCCTCTTCCAAAGAAAAAAAAAAAAAAAAATTGGGGGGGGGGGGGGAACACTTTATACCACTGTATTTATCTAAAAACGTAAATTCGGTAAGTTATTTGAAACATTTAATAAACCTGTCAAAAATTTTCTAAAACTGCAAAAATGCATTACTTATGACTTTTATATATATACACACCCTTTCAGTTTTCTAGAGTTACAGAATTTGCTCCACATAAATGTAGTGATTTAGTTTTTTAATGCTCTTCATTTTGAATTTGTTATAAATGGCATTTGTCTCATATATGTCTTATGTTATCCAGTGGTGCCATCTTAAAAATCAGTCTTTCAATGTTCATGAGATAAAGTTGTTTGAAAGGTAAAATTTTTAAAAATGTGGCAGGAATCGAACCAAATTTTAAAATAAATGAAAAGAAAAGAATATTTTTAAAAGTACTTCATAGGTTTTTAACTGTAAATTATATCCTAAAATAAAAAAGGGAAATAAGTCTTTTTCCTTTTAAAATTTATTTCTCTGTAATTGCAGTTTCAACTTCATGATCACAACTGAAATATTTCTATAAATGTAATTGAACTGATACAATCTTATCTATAGTAGTTTTAGAGCCAGAGCATAAACTGCTCTTATAAAATTATGTGTTTGTGTTTTAAATTATTTGTATATCGGAGAAATCATGAGTTTTTACTTAAAGTTTACATTAAAAAATCAAAGTGTATTTAAAATCAGTTATAACAATTTGAATTTACAAAACAAGTTGGATAATTAGTTTTTAGCTATAATAAAGAACAAGTACTCATGAGGTTTGTTTAGATTTAAATAAAATAATAATGGCTTAATCAAGAATTAAACATACATCCCTATTGAAAAAAATAAAATTCTATTCAATCCTTGAGACTTACATGTAACAATACCGAATAGAAAATTGAGTGTGTGTCATTCCACAGTAAAAACTTACAGTTTTCTCCAGGTTTAAGTTAATGCTAGGATTTCGACCAATAGCCCATACTAGATATTCCACATTAACTGGACTGTTCCCATCTTTAAATGATACTTTCAATCCACCATTTTCTTTTTTAACTGAAGAAATCTAGATAAAAATAGATAATGCCTTAAGGTTAAGATTAGCACACAATTAGATATTAGCTACCAAATAATAGTTTTCAATTACTAAAATAATACATAAATTTAAGAATGTGCTTTTTTTATTTTCAAAGCAGATTAGTTTTTAGACATAAAATACTTACATGCATGTGTGCTTATTCTTAAAATTAACTAAATATTTTTAACCCTGTGTTACATAATAAAAAATTTCACATAATTAAGAAAATACAAATTTGGTAAATTTATTTTTAGTATTAAATGAAAAATGAGCACAGGAAACAATTTGATTACAAAACAATATATGTTTTTCACTAAAATAAAATTTATGAAATGATTGCTTGTGCATGCTAAAGAAATCAGATAATCTACAATAGAAATGTATAAACAATGAATGCTTTTTTATATCTAATATAAAAACAAAAAGTAGGTAACACTGATACAGTATAATTCAAATAAAATTCCTAACAGTAAAGAGGTATTCAAAAAATTTGCAAAAATTAAGGTATAGCTGTTGAGAGAACTAAAAAGTAATTGAAATTATCATGATTCTACTATTTGCATTGAAGAGATTTGCAATTTAGAGCAAATTTTAGTTTTTTGGAGCAGTGACCCAAGAGTTTTTAAACTTTTTTTGTGTTTTTGACTTCAATATTGTCAAGGTTTTATTGTGTACCCCTTGCAGTAGAAATGAACCAAGAGAGCTTAATACACAATTTTCATGGGAAACTTTTTGTAAACTACTTTTCTAAAACAATATTCTTAAAATTATGGAAACAGTCGACTAACAAAAATACTTTTCTAAAAAGTATAAAAAACCTAAAGAAAAACAAAAAAGTATTTTAAAATGTTAAATGGCTAGGGATTTTATTCAATCAACAATCTTAACCATTTTCCTTTGTAATCATTATAAAAAAATTATCACAAAGTAAAAAAGGGATGTTTCTCTCATATGATTAGCACTTGTTTTAAGATTGAATTAACCTTTGTCAACCAAATGAAATAAAGATACAAAATGCTGAAATAATAAATATTTATATATTATGTAAAGTAAAACTATAGTTAAATCTAAATAAGGAATACTGTGCACAGCAAGAATAACACAACAAAATATATTGAGAAAAAATAACTTTAAGGATTACAAATACTCAAAACATCCTTTTTTTTTTTTTCTTTTTCTTCTTTCAAATTCTGCTTTTAAGATAGACGAATAATTAAAAAGTTGTATTTTGCTTCTAATCCTAAATCATATATCATCTGAAATAAGATGATACTGTGTCAACCAATAGAGGCATTCTGCATAGTTTGATGCCAAATACCATAAAAAAATCCTAATTCAACCACATGATTCTTTCAATAATTATCCCAAGTTTACTCTAATAATGTAACAGAATAAGCTCTCTAAGTACTTATACTTTCTCTATGAGTAGCCCATCAGAAGGCAAAACAGCTTGGTCATTATTAATTGATCACAAGTTTAAAAAAAGTATTTAACATGTCCAAACACTAATTTTCCCATTTAATTAAAAATGTAGTATACAATGCCTTGCAATCAGTATAAGTAACACATACACAGACTATAAATCAATTAAAAAATATAATTTGAAATTTTCTATGACCTAAAAAAAAAAAAAATACAATTACTAAATACAGTACATAAGATAATGCTTACCTCAGAATTTTTAAGAAGATGTACACCTGATCTTTCTATTTCATCAGTGACAATATAACTAATGAGATCATCAAATGTACGAAGCACCTGAAACACATACTTTTTATTACAATATGTTTTCTAAGCAATTTATGACAATGTTTAACTATTGCATGTAATTCAAAATACAAAGTTTTTATTTCTACTGTAATAACAAAATTACTTCTTTAAAGATTTAGAAAATATTAAATGTTTTAGATTTAGCAACTAATATATAACGAATTAATTGTTTAAAGATCGAGAAATTATATACAACAAATCTGTAATATATGTAATAAAAAATAACTTATGTATAACTGAAACCATAAATTAGCTTTTAATTAAAAAAAAATCTAAAACTATTTCACCTTGTCTTTTCTAATAGCGAGATAGACATCTGATCCAAAAGATTTTACAATACCACATAGTTCCACTGCAATATATCCGGCTCCTGATATTAAGATAGACCTGGCAATAATTAAAATTTGAAAAAACTTAAACTTAAGGATAACATATATTGCAGAGTTAATACAGTGTTAAAGCCCAAATGACAAATTAAATCCAAAGTAAGATACAGGAACCACAGGAGTCTAATGGATTGAAATATAAATCATTCTACAAAATCCTATTTATAGAGGTCTATATAAATAGGATTAAAAATTAATTACATATAAGGTAGTAACTACCTTTTATGTAATTAATTTTTGGGGGGTGGGGTCGAAAATGTATTTGGGTATTGAAAATAACTTATGCAGCAAGTTGCTTGTGTGTGGAAATTAACAAATAACACTCATTATAGTAATCCGACGATAGAAAATACAATATATAGTATGGATAATTTTCAAGTTGAAATATACATAAATGATGAATATTAGAGCTATGACTAAGAGAACTAAGGACAATTTTTCCTTTGTAACTTGAGCCTTCAAAGTCGGTGACAACACTGATTATAAGCAACAATGTTTGAAGTATTTTATATTGGTGGTAATATAGGTAATAAGGAATGATTTAAATATAAAATACTTTTATATCATTGGAAGTAAAAACAACAAAAAACTAGAGCATTCTTTTGAAAACAATTCATGTAGATTTTGTTTATTTAACAGAATAGAAAATATAAATAAATAGATTCATACAATGCACAACTTTAAAATATAATAAAAAAATAAATAAAATCTATGTCTTATACAATAACACATGTGAGGAAGTTATCATTATGCTATAGCAGTAAATATTGATTGTGAAAACCTCTGTTTGATTTCAATAATAAGGTAAGTGAAATAACTGAGTTTTTGTCTTAAGCAAGTTTGGTACTTGCGTATTGTCCCTTCAACCGCTGGCAAACTTTTTGTGGTGACAAAAAAGTTTGAACAACCTTTGAAGTTTCAGCTTGGACTGGCATTGTGGCTTTCCCGAGGAGTGCCCCAGCTGCACAGCAGATAGGGTATTTGTCCGGAACGACCATTTTGACGGAATAATGGAATCCATTTGGGAATTTTTGTTTTTCTATGGTCAATGGGAAAATATGCACAAGTACCCAAATTCCTTAGAACTTTTTTCACACCCAACACGTTTTAATAACAATAGCTGCTAAGCATAAAAGGGTTGTTATTTAATAACAATTCCAGAGATGCCAATTTTTCAATGTATTTTCCGTCTTTTTTACGAATTTTTACAGTTTATAGAATGTTCTTTAAAACCAATGGATAAGACCTACACCAAATATTTTTTTTTCAATCTTTTGCCAATACTCTTGAAATTCACCAATACTTTCACTATTGCTGAGATTTACGTTGTTTTCACTGAGTATTATACTGATGTAATAGTTGTTATTGTACCTTATAGTCATTCATTGTAATGTAACAGTATTAACTATGGGTAAACTTTAAAAATCGGTAAAACTACGGAAAATTCATAGAAAAATTAACATTTTATTTAACAATTCATTCATAAACTGGACTTTGAAGGTTTTTATTGTTTATTAGATTCCTTAAAGTTAAGTACCTTAATAAATATTAACTTAAGCAATTTGTAGGCTAATTTAGTTTGATGTTTTAAATCAAATATTTTCAGATAAATTGTAAGATTTCATTTGCTGCAACTAGAGTGTTTAAAAATCAGGAACTTCATAAAGAGGTATGCAATATTTCATTAAATATGTGCTTCTGAGTTAATCAATATATGTCCGTGATAATTTTGACAATCATTTTAAAAGATTACTTATTACCAAAGAATAAAATTCATTTAGTTTGAGATGTTTAAAAAAATTATTATTTTAATTACGGAAAAACTAAATTGTTTTGAAAGTCCAATAATCCAAATTTCAATTAACTTTGAGACAAGTAATAAGAAAATGAATATTTACCAAACATTTACAAATATTTGTGAGGTTTTAACCTCTGTAATACCTATTATTGCAATTTATTTCAACATTAGGTATGCTAATATAAAAATCTGCAACCTATTAAATTGCATTTTTTTTTTATCAAATCAATCAAAAATTTATAGTACAATAGATTGTAGCATACAGAGTTTTATTTTAATTAAAATAAGTTATTTTCTCACTTTGGAAGATGTGTCAAATCTAAAAATCCATCACTTGTATTTCCTAATTCAGCACCTTTAATAAAAATTAACTTTAAATGGCAAGAGGCCAATATCATAAAAATATTATAGATATATAATTAGTACATACTCATAAAATTCCTTTAAGATATGGCAAAAAGAAATCAAATTGAATTTCAATAGATGAATAATTAGTTTAGTATTATAGAAAGTAGAAAGATTAAAGGATTTAAAAACTAATTGGTTTGTAAAGCATTTGAATCGATTGTTTTTGTTTAATAGTTCCATGAATATATTTATTTAAAAATTAAAAATATATTTGTTGGAAAGAGGCAAGTAAAATTATTAAATATTGCTTAGTATAAATCAGACATTTACATACCGAGTTAAATATTTCTATAAATTAAAATAAAAGATAAAAATAAAGGCAATATTTGATTAAAAAAGACAAACTAATTTAGATTTTAATGGCCTTGAGTAACATTGACTATATAATATCACATTCACAAAAGAGGGGTATAGCAATGACACTTTGTTTGTACCATTATTTTAATTAATTAGCAACAAAACATTTACCATAAATAAGGCCAATATTAAAATTAGCAGTGTTTTTCTAATGAATGTCAATTCTTAATTCAATAAGATAGTTATTAAATTTTTTTTTTACTGCAAACTAAAAATAATAATCTACTGAATTAGAACCCAATAATTAAAAAAAACTATAATTTTTTTAACAAGTTTTAAATATAACCTGCAATTAAATTAAGTGGTTAAACATTTTCAGTCTCTTTAAAATTTATTTTAATATATAAAATTTTTTGATCATTTACTGACTTATATTAGCAAAAATTTCGAACTTGTAGTTAAATTTTGTAATGGCAATACAATTTACAAACCAAACAACACAACTAATAATAAAGTGAAATTATAAGGAAATTCAAAATCGTTCTTTTTTCTCTCTCAAAAATTCTACAATTTAACTAATGTTAAATATCACACATACAAAGCTTTTAAAAAGTTTTATACTTTAAAAGAGGGTATTCATTACTAAAATAATTTTTTTAAACTGAACTTTACCAGGAATGTTTGGTATAGTTGGATATCCTCCAGTTGCTATCACAATGTGATCAGCAGAATATTCTGATCCATTTACACTTACTACATTGCTTGAAACAAACTTTCCTTCACCATTAATTAGTTCAACACCACTCTACAAATAAAAATAGTAGTTAATTTGTGATGAAATATTTTAGTAACTATAAAATATTAGTTGATTTCCAAAATATAAGACATATACTTTATTAAGATTAGAAATGTAGATGTCATTCAGTCTCTTGATACTTTCATCTCTTTTTTTAGCAAACTTCCTGCAATATATATAAAATATACAATCAACAAATTAAGGATTTTTCTTTAACACTACTTTTGTTAATTATATTGAGATTAGGATTTTTAAATAACATGCACTTAGTTATAGAAAAAGATTAGCAAATGGGCTCACTTTCATTAAACCATGGTAAGTGTTTTTATATGACAAATTTGTTTCAATGAATAAATCTAAATAACCAGAGGAAAGGCAATTTTTAGTCCATTTATAGAAACTGAACATAATCATTGACCGTTTGATACTTGGTAACCAGAAAAAAAACTTCAATGAATAATTAGAAGAAAATCAAATTTAATAAAAATTTAAATGATTTATCTGACATATTTAAACTTCTAACAATCTTCTCCTCTGAGACGATATATCCAGGTTTTGTCTGAGGTATAAGAAGAAAAAAATAGCAGCAAAAATAGGCAGGGAAAAAAAAAAAAAAAACTTAATATAATTAGATGAAAATCTTAGAGAAAGTTTAAAAATTTAATAAAAATTTGTATGATTTGTCTGTCATATTTAAACTTCGAATAATCTTCTCATCTGTGATGATATATCCAAATTTCTTGTGAGGTTTAAATAAATACACAAAGTAACAAGATATTAATTATTTGAAAAATAACTTATGTTCAATATGAGGCTGAGGTAATGTTAGCATCACAGGTTATAATAAACATTCAGAGCATAAAGTTAAAGCTTTTATAAAGAATTTTAAACACAGGATTTATTGTCATTTACAGTTCTCTCAAAGTAAGGACTTTAAAATTGTGCAGACACAAAATAATAAAGTTTCATATCTCACCCAAAATCAACATTCTGTAATTCCACTGAAAATCCATAGTCAGGCATATATTTTAAAAATTCTAAGTGGGAAGCACAATTGTAGGCCATTTTCTTTGGTATACATCCATGATTTACCTAGAAATTTTTTTGTAAGTGGTATTTCATAAAATTTATTTATATTTGATGATCTTGAATCAAAATGATCTGAAAATAGTCTTAAGTTTAGGAAAACTAGTGAATATTATTAATATTTTTATTTTATTCCGATAATGTTTTCAGACAAATATTACCAAGTTATCTACATTAAAAAAAATTACAATTTTGAATAGTTTTTCAAAAATATACCTTGAAAATATGCATGAACATGGTATATCTGATATATTTTCTTGTTTTATTCTAACTTTTTAAAGATATTTTAAACTATCCAATTCCTAGAAATTTTATCATTAAGTCAGAATATATCATTCTTTTCTATTGTTCAAAAGCATTTAGCAAGGCCATACAACTTTGTCTATTACATGATGAAAGGTAGCCAATAAAAGAATGTGTTCTTTAACGATACGTAAAACACACATTTATAGGATATTTTTGTTATTCATATATTTTGTTTTTATTTGATAAACATATAAGACTTACACATGTTCCTCCAATACGGCCCTTTTCAAAAAGGGCAACCTTTGCACCCAAATCTGCTGCTCTGCGTGCACATGCAATTCCCCCAGAACCTCCCCCAAGAACAATAAGGTCAAATTTTGCAAGAGTCATTATTCTTCTGATTGCTGACTTAGAAAAAAGCATTTGGGAAAAAGCTGAAATATTAAGAATTTTAAAATGTTTATGTGCTCATCAATTGATATTCCACAGTTTACTGCATATTTTTTTTTAAACTGATAAGCTAATTATTACTCTGTTATGCAAAAATGAAATATTGGATTTGCCAAAAAAATATTTTAGAACAGTTGACCAACATATTTTTTTAACTGTTAAGTTAATTATTATTTTATTATGTAAAACTGTATTACATCTGCCAAAAATATATTTTATTACATGGATATAAGATAATTTTCTATGTAATCATGGAGATATTTGAATAGTTTTGCAGTTAGAGACAAAAAAAAAAAAAAAAAAAAAAATCAAATTTAATTAAATATTTTTGAAAAAATAATATCTTTTGAAAAAATAATAGGTACCTAACAACTGACAGAATAATTTGTTGTAGTTTCTCTTTGAAATCGGCAAGAAATATTAGTAGCTATCCAGTCGATTTAAATCTTTTAGTTACATCCTTGCATCACTTACCTTAACATCTAAACAAAAACAAACCGTCTTAGCTATCTGGTTTCGAATCGTACAACAAAATTCTTAAGTTATATTTTTCCTTTAAAATATTTCGCATCTTATATTTAAATTTTATATTGTAAAGTTCAAAATAATTTAAATCAACCAATTAAGATGGATTTTACAATCGAATGTTTGAAGAGTTGAATACATATTTTTTATTCAAGTCATATACTACAGCAAGAATCCAGAGAAAGCTCCAAACAAGATAAGTTTCAGATTAGTGTATGGGTTTCATGGTTGATAATTTTCTTATTATAAAAAATTTGTATTTTACTTCCTCAGCAATAATCCAGCTTTGTATTGAAACAATTTGTATTCTATTACTCACAAATCATTTCACAATCAAAAGTCGGGATCCCCAAAAGTCCTTGTTACAAATTTTTTGTTAGCTTTGATGATTATTAAGAAGAGTGAATATTTTTTATTTTGACAAATTTAAAATCATGTACTATTCTAATAAATTTAATTTTCTGACCTAGTCTTCTTTGGATTTTTCTCCTTCCTTCTACTGTATTAGGTGTTTGAAAACTTACTTGATTTCATATATATATATTTTTGGTTGTCTTTAAAAAAATATATCAATTGCTGCAAATATCTAGCCAAATTAAATATCAGATGTGAACCCAAGCAAGGCATTAGTTTGCTAGAATTTGTATAAAACTTTAAGCTTATTTCACACCTGCATTGTTTATCTGCAGCAGTTGAAATACATGTACTACTTAGGTTCTGCACACTTTCTGGTAACATACAAATTTAGGCTCTTCAACAAGAACTATTTATCTCACTTTTGGTATCTAAATCTTTGAAACCTTTTATATTTACAATTTACAGTGATGAGATATTTACTTATTCCTGACAAATTGTAAATATGTTTGGCCTAAAAGACAATCTTATTAAATACGTTTGTAGGAAAACATTTACATTCTGTGATACCGCTTCATAATATTTGGAAAAATTATTCAAAAAATAAACAAAACCGAATGAGTGAAAATTCATTGGAATACATACAATTGAGTCTGTGCGCATATAAAATTATTATTTGTTGTGCTTATTCTTAAGCTACATAATACAAAATAAACTTCTTTTTTTAATTTAAAAAAAGCGTTTTGTTTTTTATGCAGCAATTATAATTAATACATACACATCAACATGCAATTTTAATTTAAGAGATATATATTTAGGTCATTAATATTTGGAAAAATTTCACCAGTGCATTTTATGAAAATGCTTGTTTATTGCATGAAAAACTTGCGAATTCCTAGTTTGAAGTAAAAAATCTGATATAGAATCATAGGTAAATGAAAAACAAAAATGCCATTCTTGAACTACACAAACTTAGTAAATATTAACAATACTTCTAATAACATAAAAATTTGTGAATTTTACTTCACCAAGATGATGCCATTCTTTTATGCTTAAAGTTCATTGGTTCACAGGCACTCTAGCGAAGCTGGCGATCTTTTCTTGCTTCCCAGAAAAAATCGTTGCGACTCCATTCCCTATGCTATTCTATGGGAGTTGCTGGTTGGACGATATAGGTGTGAAATGACCTTTATAATATCTGAACTGTATTTGCTGGTGGTGTGGATAAATATATCATTCGGAAAAGATTGTATCATCTTCTGGCAATGGAGGATGGTTAATATGATCTTTATTGAATAATGGGACAGTAATATTTCTTTGCAGGTTTTAATGTAATGGATTTCTAAAGTGAGGCATATCACAACTGCATCATATTAGTTCAATTGGCAACCTCATGAGGTATGTAGTAGGTTGACCCACTACTTTAAAAAAAAAAAGCCCAACATTTATTTCTCTTGCCAGAATTTCCACTACATCTGGCTTAGCAGAAAAACTTTAATTGGTTGAAGAGGAAGAGAGTGATGTACTCTGTTGAAGAATTATCACAAAACAAAGTACTATAAATATTTATTAAGAAACTTTCATTTAAAATTATTCAAAGCAAGTGAATAGTTACCAAGGAAATATTACAACTGCTATAAACACAATACATTTTTAATTTGATATAATTACATCCTAATATGAACTATCATATGAGCTTTGAGGTTTTCTTTGGCGTAAAAACTTTTACCACAAATAGTACACTTGTATGGTCGCTCACGTGTATGTATTCGTATATGTTTCTGCAAATGTCCAGAATTTTTAGAAAAATATGAACAGTACGGACAGAAATGTACTTTTCCCTTTAATTCTTGGCTAGATGAGCATCTTTTCACATTTTCATCACCTATAGAAGAGAAATTGTTTTAGTCTAAGTTTTCAATAGGTTTGAAATAATTGTACCTCAGAACCACCAAGTCCAAATTTTGTGATTTTGGTTTTATTGCAGATTGTGTCTTAAAAGTTCATTTTCTATTGACTGTAGCATTGTAATTCATTGACAAGAAAAATTCCAATGCAATGCATTTAGCGAGATTTATAACAGAGCGTTATATGAGGAATCCAATGGAAATAGGATTCAGTTCGTTCACTCCGACATAATTTCCCAATTTTGACTTTTGTTTGATTTTGAGGCACAAGTACATTTTTGGACATACTTCCTATACTTATTAGAATCTCAATAGACTATGCAACTGAATTTTTGTTTCCGAAAGATTTTTATTATGATAATCAATTTTACATTTCAGAATTTTTTATTAATTACGTAGTGTTATCAAACCATTAAAAATCATTTTTAGAATTCTCAAGAAGAAGCTGATGCTCTTTAACTTCAGGAATATATACAATTATTCTATCCTATAAAATCGTTTGTAGCCATGAATTCTTTTGGTTCTTGTAGGTGACTGATGCTTTTTCTATCTTAAAGCACAGCAGATTTTTATAGACGTCCCAATGATCCCAAATTGAAATTTACAGACTGGAACTCTTTATTTTCACCAATGATTTATTTTGTCAGCAATCAGATTATCAATGCTCTAATGTTCAACTAACAAAAAACTTGAATAAAACAATTAATAGTAAATACAGAGAATTTCAAGCTTAAAAAAAAATAATAAAAGTATATAGTATTTAAATATATTATACAACTGGGTGGAATTATGATCACTTTATTTAAAGGGCTACATAAATAGTTTTGTAATTTTTAACAGGTAATTATAACTAAGTTGATTGCAAGTTACACAAATTTATTAGGAAACATACTTTTCTTTCCATTATTTTAGGTAAATATTAGAATATTTAAGTTCAAAATAATTTATATATATACAATACAAATTTCTAAATTCATAAAAACACCTTAAAAATTTCCATCATATACAGTAAATTGTTTTTCACTGCATAAATTAAAATTATAAAAAGTACTTGTAGGTCAGAACAAAAGCAGACGTTTTTCGAAGAAATTCTGTTTTTAAAAGGCAACTGCAGAAAATGAATTAATAAACAACATTTTTCGTCATTCAAATATAAATTTTATTACTATACATCAGAACACAAAATGCATAGCAAAAATATTTCAGATATGTTAATGGTTATTGAAAACATGAATTTTAAGAGTTCCATTTCGAGTGAATGCTTTGTTACAGAATGTACATCTAAAAGGACGTTCTTTAGTATGACTCTTCATATGTGAAGCAAGATTAGATGATGAGTAAAAGCTTTTTTCACACACAGTACAAAGAAATGGCCGTTCTTTAGTATGAATTCGAACATGCTTCTCAATATTTCCCTTGGCAGGTGTAGAGTATGTACAGAACATGCATTGAAATATAGATCTACCAAGAGCATGTTCTACTTTCCATGTTTCTGTTAATGTCACATGTCCTATAAAAGTGATAAAAATGTTTAGCAAGGTTTATTTCATTGGGTGTGCAAATTTGGAGGAAACTAAAAACATTAGTAAATGTAAACTTTTGCACGTACACAAAGGAAAAACAATAATCGTTGAAAGTCGACAAAGAAGGTACAATTTTTAGATAGTGTTACCATGGGCAATAACTTCCATTTGTAGTTACTAAATATTGTTTAAAACAAGTTCTATATCTAATAATTTACATCTTAATAAATCCTGTGATGTCATTCTTCCAAAACAGGCAACTTTTCATTAAAATATTTTTTTAAAAAGGATGTCTTAAATGTATGTTATATATTTTTTGTTATTATTTAGGCCTTAAACAACAAGACAAAAATAACAGCAGCGCCAAAAATGAGTTAATTGTGAGTAGGAAAAAATGTTTAAAAAGATCCCTATGCCAAGACAATGGTGCTCATAATACAGCAATTGTTTTAATGAGGCAATTTAAAAAAAATGACAATTAAAATAACATTTTTTTTTTAAATTTTCAAATTTAATTACAATAGAAATGGGGTATGGTTAAGCTTATATCTATTTTAATTATATTTTGAAAAAAATAAAAAGCATCATTATCTTAGTTTAGCATTGCCAGGACATTGATGAAACTTACATAATTAGAATCTGACACATTTTGTTTAAAATGTTTAAAGTAAATGTATATATTTTCTAAAAATTAACGTTGTTATTTATTCTACATTTTTGTAATATAAAAATTTCCTTCTGGCCTAAATATTTTTTGTAGATGCCAGGAAAAGGATTCTAATAATTAAACATATATCTGATGACAAAGAGTTTCACAATTCCACAAAAAAGAAAATGGTGCCATTTCAGAATAATTATTCATACAGCTTACTAAAGAAATAAAAGTTCTTAGAATTGGCATAAAAAATAGAATGCTGTCACAAAATATTGATGTAATGCAATATGCCAGGACAAAAATTCTTTTTTCAAAGACAAACATTTTTTATTTTCTAATTATGAAACTTTTTAAAATTATTTTCCATTGTATAAAATACTTTATTACAAATACATTAAATTAATTGTTAAAAAATAAGTTTTATTATTACTTTATTTAACATTTATAAACAGCATAGATGGCTCGAGTGACAAGCCTTGATAATGACCTTTGGACATTTAATATATATTTAAATACATTTACATAAGAAAAATTCAATGTTATTTATGAGAAGGTTAACCTGGAACATAGAAAAGTTATTATAAGGCTATTAATTATTTTCGTAGTTTTTAAAGTGGTATAATGTTGTGACATGTATTTTTCTTTTTTCAGGAGAATGACCCACATGAAAAGTATATATAATTTGAAACAACTCTAATGTAGGCAATCTTACATTAACATGGTTAGTTGTATTGAGGGTTTTATGACGAAAAAGCTAAAAAAATGCTGTACTGTGACAGAAAGTCATTAGATCGTACACATGTGAGGGGGAAACGCCTTCCAGGAGGGCTATCAAAGGAAAATTATCCCATAATTGTATCTCAAATGAGAGAAGCATAGAAAACTCCCAACAGACATCCCGACTCGAGACTATCAATGATATAAGATCAAGACTATTTAAGAGTTAACTGTTAAACTTTTAGAGTGGGGATTTTAATACACATAATTTTCCTTGTTGAAAGAAAAGTAGAAAAAAAATAAAAAAATTAGGTATTATATTATGAAATGAAAAAATATGTAACAACACATAAAATCTAGAAGAATCAACAAATGAAATATTTTCTACTGAAAAGTTCAATACTTGCAAAAAAAAAAAAAAAAAAAAAGGGGGCATTACAGAGAGATATTAAAGATAAGTCTTCTGAAGTATACATTAAATAGTATTAGCACATATTTCTAAACATAACACTTAAAATTATTTAATTTTTTTATCTATTCCTTAAAATGTTCCATATGATTCCGGTACATATGATATTTCATGTTTTGCTTTGTGTGATAGCTTCTTTTACAGACAACACATTGGAATGGACGATCTCCACTGTGAATTCTAAAATGAACTTTGAGGTTATCTTTCCGATTAAAACTTTTCAGACATACGGAGCATTCATACACAGGTTCACCATGTTTCCTGAAATGATTACAGAGTTCTACACCTGGTGAAAAACTTTTATTGCATATGGAACAAAAAGGAAGTTTTGTAGAATGAGTAAGTGGAGAACTTTCCACAGATGGTGTAAGTGAAGAAAATGAATTATCTTTTGGTGGTGGAAGCGATGATGTGACCGATTCCCACACACTACCGTAACCTATGGGGAAAATAAAGTTTAATATTTTTAAATACAAGAAAATCTTAATGAAAAAGGAAAATAATATGAAAAGTGCAACAGTTAAAACATAAAAATTATATATAAAGGCAAGGGAAATAGCATTCATAATGAGTCAGATTCAGAAAAAGTACTTAAAATTATCACTATTTTGTAACACACTTTTAAACTAGATATATTTGCCTGAAAATATGATTGCAATAGCTAGATGCTAAAATATTTTAAGACTAATATTATTAGATTAATTAAATATTACAACTGGTGACTACAGTTTTTAAAAATATCTGGACAATTTAGAATGCAAGTTCTGCAAGTCTAGTCATATTTAGATTTGATGTAGAGAATATTAACATTAATGTTTTAAATAAAAACTTTCAACACTCACATAATAATAATTTTTGTAAAAAATTTATTATTCGAAATCGAAATTTTTTTGCAAATTATTTGAAAAAAATGTAACAAACACACAATTCTTCATATATTCCAAATTAGCCCTTAATTTCAATATACACCTTTTTAGCACAATTATGCCATATATATTTAAAATGTGTATTAGTAATACATACTTTGTAAAATATTTTCTTCCAAAAAATGAAAAGTATATTTTCCTTATAAATTTTCAATAATGCAGCTAAATTATATAAAAGCTTATACAATTTTTGAACATTTATTTTATTTCCTTTTCTATTTGCCAAATTCACTGTTGACAGTGATGTAATATAACATAAGGCTAAACTTAGAACCACAAACATTCCTCAAGGTCTGAAACATATCCAGATAAGTAAATTTTTTTTTATTAAATACATAAAAATACACATAAATATTCATTATGTTGGAAATCATTTTCGTAATGCCAATAATTTATATTCGAGATAAATTTTGTAAGTAAAAATTCTTACATTCAGATTGGCTACTCAATTTACAAACTAAGTATCTATGGGTCACTTACACTACATAAACTAGATTTGTAAATTCAACAGTCAAGATCAATACCACTACATAAAAGCACAAAACCATCTAGTAACAGCCCAAAATAAGCTTTTATAGATGGTTGCATGATTATTATATCCATTAGTCCATAGGTATTTAAATAAGTGCAAAATATATAAAAGAAAAATATAAATACAGTGTGCAACTGAAATAAGTAATATGTTTACTACTTATTCAAACTTAAAATAGATTTTAAATTGCATCGACTGGTTATACTCATCTTTTGTGCGATTATTATTCAAAAACACAATAATCACACAGTAAATAATTATAACCAGACGATGTTACCTATACCATAAAGATAGATTTTAGAAGTTATGCTTTTTAACTAATTTTTTCAAGTGATAAATACAAAGTGGTTTAGAGCTATGTTAGAACAATTAACTCATTGGTTATGAGTTGGAGTAGAATAATTTTTCTATAATTTTCATAAGTTAATTATTATTGCTTGGATAACATTGAAAATGAGAATCTGCTCTTTCACTACAACAATGATCTTTTACCAAAACAATGAATTTAATGCAACATTATTTTTTTATAATTGCATTCAAAGGAAGAATGATTTTAATTTTCCTGACATACCCAGGTCAACCCCATTTTTATTATAATGCATACGTTAGATCAAGAAATTTATTTTTATTAAAAAATAAATTTAACCCACTGGCGGTCATACACGTATATATGCGTCATTTGATTATCAGTTTTTCCAGCAATACACAACAGTTTTTAAGTTTATAAATAAAATTTAAAATAAAATATTTTTTAAATACTTTTATTAGGATTATAGTGTATAACATATAAAACAAATGAATAAAAAATAATTAAAAAAAAAATTATATATTCTAATTAGAAATATAATTAAAAAATTATTGCAGCGAAAACAACTGTAGAATTTCGCCTATTCCCTTGACTGTCAGTGGTTTAAAGAACATTATTTAAAAAAATCTACTGATAAATTTTTTAGAAATTGCCAATGAACTGATTGATTTTTTTGATAATCCCATGTTTTCTTTAATATTGGAAATTTTGAACTGATATGTTTAAATAAACAATATTTGATTGATTTGCTAATGGTAAAGTTCAAACTGTAAATAGTATTATGAGCTTTCTTTTCAGAGAACTGATATAAAGTACTCTTTAAAAATTTATAAAAACATAAAATATTTTTAAAAAATAAGGAATAATATGTTTCTATTATAAAGCTACAATACAACACAGAAGTACAATTTCATGAAAACTTTTTTCATTAAACCAAATACATCAGTATATTTTTCAGACTTTGAAAGATATTGCCTCCAAAGATCAGAAAAAAGAGTGTTCATCTGAATGAGTCCGCATGTGACTTGTAAGATTTGCCTTTTGAGAAAAGCTTTTTTGACATACAAAACAACTATATGGTCGCTCCCCAGTGTGGACCCTGTTATGGTCTCTCAAGTTGCTCTTAGATTGAAATCTTTTGAAACAAGTTGCACATGAAAATCTATACTTGGGAGTGTGAGTTTGCACATGCTTCTCAAGGATAAAATCGCACACTGTTGAATACGGGCAAAGTGAACAAGCATGCTTTTTGCTGAGTTGAGATGACGACAAATGTTTTCTCCACGTGTTTGGGAAATCTGCAAAAAATTAGGCTGATTGGAGTGAATTTTTTAAAGAATGAATTATGTTTTTTCGGCATGTTTTTAATTAAAGTTTAATTAGATAAAAAAAGAACCAGTGTTAGACATCAGCAAACATACAGCTTGTAATATTAACATGAGTATTTTATTTAGCAAATATATACCTAAGTATTGGGACAGTTGACAAATATATTTGGTATGAGAGCTAAATTTTATGATTATGAGCATAAATTTAATGTCTTATGTACATACATGTTCATACCTTAGTAGGAACATAAACATAAAATATAATAATTTAAAGTACCAATTCTGTTTAATTCTAAAAGAAGTTCTACAATGTATAAGAGCCATTGTTTTTCTGCCAATATATTTTCAATTAAAAAGAAAGATAATGTTAGCCTTTTTTAGGTCATAACACTCATTATACTTTAAAGAATTTATTTAGATGAAGGAAAAGCGGTTTTCTATCAAAGTTCATCTTTTTTTTTTTTTACAAACTTAAAACTTATGTTTTAAAGTACCTTATCCTAATTAGTAAAAGTCCAATGCATGAAAGATAGTTTTAGATTTGAAACAAAGTTAGTCACAACAGAAGTTATATGTATTGCTTGATGTTGAAAGAAAATTTCTGACAGATTCAAGATTTTACAAGAGACGGAAAAAAACTTTTCAGCTTCTAATAGATGTCAACATCTAATGGAAACTTTATAAGGCTACCTCACCTCTAATAAAGGACAGAGAAATATTCTTTTAAATTTTATCAATGTCTTTTGAATTTCAGGGAATATGCAGAAGACTCCTTAGATGTGATTTTAATATCCAGTGTTTCATACATAAATGGCTGAGAATAGAAGCAAACCAAGTCCCAAGTTTTGTTTTTGAGTTAAAGTTACCCTATAATAAGCAGCTTGATGAGTTTTATCACAATACATGTAGACAATAAGAGATATGCATTCATTTAGTTAAAAATAGGAGAAACTCAAATAATTCAAAACTTGTAGATCATTTTCCAAAGAACGAATACAGTGACTTTGTATTCTCAGTCTATTATATTAAAGTAACAAGATACTTGTTAACTTTTTATTGTGAAAAAGATGATAAAGTGCTTAACATTGATAATGCTGACAATATTTAAATCTAGCTAATGCTCTTTAAAACAGTCGTACATTAAATATCAACTTGGACCATTTTATAAAAAATATCCCAAAAAGAATATTTTTAATGGCACAAAATCGTTCAAATACAATATAGAAACCAAAAGTTATTGATATATTTTAGGAAAATTTAAAATACACATACAGTTTTCCTGTATAAATAACATTTCGATCAGGAAAAATTAGATTTTTCAGTGATTGTGAGTACGACGATGAACCAACAAGTAAACTTCTCTACAATATCCTTTTCCGCAAATAGTACACTGAAAAGGTCTTTCCCCACTGTGAATCGTAAAATGAACTTTAAGGTTATGCTTGCGGTTGAACTTTTTTTTACAAATAGAGCATTGGTATTCCTTTAGCAATGAATGATTTTTAACATGGACATTCAGGATTTCTTTCGAAGGAAATAACTTTTCACATATACCACAACTAAACCAAGAGTTTTCATTGTGTAGTTTCTTATGTTCTTCCAAGTACTCATTGATATCTGTTGAATAAGAATTCATCGAGCAGGGATACAAGTCTTTTCTTAACTGAAGCCCCATTGTGCCAAAATGTCTTTTACCTGCAAGATTAAATGTTAATTAATAAAGTGTTTGCTTTGAAAAATGGATATTTAGTAATGACATTTTAAGCAGATCTGGGTTCACAAAAAAAAAAAAAAAAAAAAAAAAAAAATATTTCAATGACATAGTAACTTAAAAGTTTTATTTGATAGTGTGACTTGAGGAAAAATTGGGAGAAAATGTTAAAAAAAGTTTTAGAGATATATGGTATGCAAGATAAAAATATTTAAATTATACTGAAAACATATTTTTATATTTTCAAGTAATGATAGTGATATGTTTATTTCATGTTTTTTAAGATGTATACTATACTACCTAATACAATGCTTTATAATGGAGATATACATTTCTGAAAAAAATATATTAAATAAAAATCCATTTTCTAACTTTGATCGGTTCTTTGGTAAAATGAAAAAAAAAAAAAAAAATTACAAAGTCTCTATTACCTTTAGAGAACAATATTTTAAAGTACACATCAAGTTTTCAGTACCTCTTTTTTGTAGGATAAAACATATTGTCATTAAAAAAAAAAAGTGAAAACAGTTTTCATCCTATTTGACTTCCAGTTGCTTTATTACTTAACATTTGTTTCCTTTGATTATAAATAAAATGCTCTAAATTTTGATTAATCAGACAAAACCAACCATACCAATAATTTAATTTTCTAAATGTTGGTTCTTGTTTATTTTTTTAATATTACTATGCAATTGCAATCAATAAATATAAAATGCTAATAAATACACGAAAACACTGCACCTGGTTGGTACTTGGTTTTCGGTCACCGCAACAGCTTTGCCAAGTTTGACATTTAATCTTTACAAGAAGATTTTTGTTTCACTGAGAAAATTAAATAAATAGTTCTAATGTATTATGGAAATCTAAAATAAATAAATATGTACATAGTTTTCTTATATAAATACTTTGCAATCACAGGAAAATTAAAATTTTCAATGTTTGTGCGTACGACAATGAATAAAAAAGTCTTGTTTTCTACAATATCCTTTCCCACAAATAGTACAGCGAAAAGGTCGTTCTCCACTGTGAATTGTAAAATGAACTTTAAGGTTATCTTTGCGGTTGAATGTTTTGTGGCAAACAGAGCACTGGTATTCTTTTCGGCCAGAACATTTCTTAAGATGAATAGCAAGGCTTTTTTCAGAAGCAAATATATTTTGACATATACTGCAACTGAATAGAGAGTTATCATGATGCAGTTTTTTATGTTCTTCCCAGGATTGGTTGATGTCTGTTGAATAAGAACACAATGGGCAACAATACATGCTTTTTACTAATTGAGGCTGCGGCACGCCAAAATGACTGCTGCCTGCAAAAATAAAAGTCAAAGCATGAATTAGATTTGGAAGTGATTTTTAACAGTGAAATGTAAAAGTTACGGCAGTAGTATTGGACAAAATTATGAACTGTCTTTGATGTGAGAAATACATAAAAACTACAAGTTTTAATTAATTATGAGAAAATAGTATGAGAGAGACATAAGTAAAGTTTCAAAGAAATAGAATGTAATTCATATTGCACATAAAATTCATATTCAGACACAATAAAAACTGAACTAGAGAAAGTTTAGGGAACAATATATCCAAACAGTACCATTATAAAAATAAGGTATCTAAAATATAAAACCACAAAAGTAATTTTGTGCATGAATCTTTAAGAGTGCACTCACATTACTATAACATTATGTATTAATATTTCCCTATTTATATTTTGTAAATAATTACTATTTATATAGATAAATATTTTGCAATTTATATTTTGTTTGTTACACGTTTTTTTTAGTATTAAATCTATTAAATCATAATTAGTTTAACTATTAGGATATTGGTAAAAAAAATAAAAAATTCTTCATGAATAAACAAGAAACACTGTGCTGTTTCATGTCTTTTACAAAAGTACTTGGCCAAATTTGGTGTTTCTTTGTTTATATGTAAAGTGAACATGAAAAGACTATAGTGATCCGTTGGTAACTATATTACCAGGGAAAACATACATCTATATACAATAAGATTCAAAACAACATAATGGCTTCAAAATATTTAAATTATAAAAATGAAAAAGTATTCACACGTAGGTAATTTGAGACTATTGTTAAATAGATGGAAAATCGACTTATTACTTTGAGAGTAATTGAAAAGTACACTATAGGTTTAATAAAAATGTTTGAAAAGGAATATTTAAATTATACAGAAAATTACTCTAGAGTTAGAAGAAAAAAGTAACTATCATTGTAATTAGTTTAGAATGCAAATGTGGTTTTGAGAAGTGTCTTATTATAAAGGTACAATTAAAACAATTATAGATCTTGTTGGCAACTCAGTTTTGAATTGTACTAAAGGTAAAATGATGATTATGTATTGAGATTTAATGTTCAAATAGGTTCTATCTATCTTTTCTTAGAACTTATTAATATGCATTTTAATTCAGATAACTCTTTTCATTTGAGTTCAATAGATTCCTTTGTCTAAAGATGTAAAAATTCAAAAGATTCTTAACACTGGATAGCATTAGAAAATATTTATTAATTCTATATGTAATCATTTTTAAAAATGGACATTATACTTGTAATATTCTATTTATATTTAGTTTTGAAATAATATTTAGGTTTAGTTCTAAGTGCATGATTCTAACATACCTTTATAAGCAAAGACAGCAAGATATTAAAAGCATTTTGAATTTCATGGATAAAATTGTTAATCGTATTGTTAAATGGAAAATGCAAGAAAATTAGTGATTCTACATTTAAAGAAAAGGAATGCTTACTTTATTTACAAGTATAGCAAGTTACATTTTAAATAAGCAACTCTAAAACTAGAGTTTGTAACATTCATCAAGTAAGAGAATTGTAACAACAAGTGTAACATTCTTAGAGAATTAATAAACATTATGATTAATGAATATTTAAAATGTCAATGCACTGTTATGCAACTCAAATAAAAGCAATGAGTAGTACAATTTAGCAAGACAAAAATAACATTTGTACAGATGTTTAACCAAACCTAAACTTAATTAAACTATAGAACAAGTAGAACATTGTGAAATGTTGCATAAAAAATATATATACACAAAGTACATTTCACATGTTGCAAATACTAGATCTTAAAAAACGCTAAATAATAAACATAGAATTTTAGCAATATAGACAACCAATATCAATACTATATGTAAAATATAGAAATAGTAATTCAAATAAGATAGGAAAAATATAGCTAATTCTCATATTCTTTTCTCAATCTCCAATTTTAAGAGAAGTTTTATAATTATATAAGAATTACTTTATCAAATATGACAAATGTTAAATGTGCTTTTATAGGAGTACTTTTTTATGAAAAGTTCACCTTGATGACCCACAAGACTTGTAATGCCAATTGAGATGGGTTTTGTAGTTACCCTTGTGACTAAAACCTTTTTTACAGATTGTGCAAATATACGGACGTTCTCCACTGTGAGTTCGCTCATGGACCTCAAGGTCCCTCTTGCTTGGGTATAACTTGTAGCATGTCCTGCAGGAAAAGGAATATCGCCTAGAATGGGCTAGAATATGCTTTTCAAATATGTGCTTCATGGTCACAGTAAAAGGACAAAGGGAGCAGCTATACTGATCAGCAATTAAAGAATTGTGGAAACCTGCATTAAAGAGAAGAATAGTATTACTCATTTGGAAATTAACTCCCAGCAATTAGAAAAATTTAAGTAAATAGATATGGAAAAAAAGATGCAATTAGTTTCATTAATAAAAATGGATTTGAATAAAAATACAATTCAGTTGAATTGATAATTAAAACAGAAGCGATTTAAAATGCAGCAAAAACAGTCGAACAAATTAGCATGTTATTGTCATTTAGAAGAAATATCAATATATATTTTGCAAATAAATTATGAAGATTACCAATGCAGGGGGCACAGTAAGTTTTCTTAAAAAAATTAGTTAGGAATTTGTAGGGATAATTCCAAAAATTTTAGGGGCAATTCAAAAAAATTAAGGGGTAATTTCAACATTTTTAGGGATATTTTTTTTTTTTAAACTGGCATAGGCTTCTAACACATGTATTCTTTTCAAAGCATGTTTCAATACTGACAAAAAAATTTCAATTTTTAAAAAATTTAATAATTACAATCTCAGAAAAGATTTACTATTCTGGAGGGTTGGGTTTTTTCATGGCTTTTGGAGAAAAATTGAAGATTTTTCAAGGTCATCAATTTTTTTAAAGGAATTATCGAAAAATTTAAGAATTTCAAGGTGAAGCAAAAATTTAAGAAATATTAGTGCAAATTCAACCCCTGCTAATGTTATTTTAAAGATTAATTTATAATGATCTTGAAAAATAAATGTTAAGTCATTAGAATGAAACAAACATATGAAGCTAATGAGACGATTGTAATTTTTAATGCTGTTTACCAATTTTGAGTTTTTTCAGTACACCCTGTGATTATTAAATTTAACAAGTCTTCTTAAATTTAATATTGGAATAACAATGTCTGACGATTCTAAAGAAATATTGTAAATATATAAAACCTTAAATTAAATAAAAAACATGTGGCTTTTTTATTACAAGGAAAATACAATAGACAACAATGCAGTATATATGGTAACATTTGATACATTAAGCAAATTACAGCAAACATAAAATTTGTATTTGGGACAAAATTGTGCAAGATATTTTTTTTACTGCACAAACTTTCCAAAGTAACAAAATGAATATAATGACCCAGAAACATGGGCACCCCCCTGGCTCTTGAAAATTTAAAAAAAAATGAGGGAAAAGATGTAAATTCCAAGATAAAAAAAGCACATATGCTGTTTATACTTTTATGTTACAATGAGCATTTTTTTCCCCTATTAATTTAGTCTTTTGTTTCTTTCCTATGTTGTTTTTTATAGCTACTTGCGTGACGATTTTCTGGAGCTTGTTTTCTATGAATATTAGTCTGATGAGTAGAAGTATTTATTTCTTTTATTGTACAATCATTTCCTGTGTAGTTCTCAAAATTCTAGGAAAATGTTTTGTTTTTTTAAGTCATCAGATATACTATCTTGAAATTTACTTTTAGAATTCAATTGAACATATTCCAATACTGCCTTCGTGTTTCATTTTGAATTTTTCCCCCATTATAACCGAAACTTGGAAGAAATAAAAAAATGTTACTCTTCTGTATTTTTGCATCTTCAAATTCCTCTATTCTAAACAGTGTTTCTTGAATGCCGTGAGATCTATTTGGATGATAAAAAAAAAATCGTAAAAATATATATTTTAATATTTTTACTATCTTATATTTCTTTCTCTTTAACAGGGTTGCACTTTTAAAATTATATACCATGAATTTTAACTATTCTCATAGAGTATAATTTATAGTGCATAATTATTAATTACATTTCTAAAATTAATGATTTTGATAAATGATTTTGTATCCCCTTGCAAATATTCCTGGGGGTGCCCATGCCCAGAAAGTTTGTGTAGGTGTACTGATATACAATTTAGCTGCAAATTATTTAACTCTGAGGTTTCCAATTGTAATTTAAATTATTAGCCATTATACAACCAACAGTAGCATACGCATACTAGATGAGTACAGTGAAAGCATAACGTTTTTTAATAATACAGCAAATCATTATATAATACCTATTTTTATAAACTACATTGATATTTATAATGAACAACATATTATTGATATATCTAGTAATAAGGTTAATCCGACAAATCCCTTTATGACTTTGATTCAATTCATTTATTCACATTAAAATGTAATATGTACGATGTTATGTAATCCAGATGTAATGTACAACAATGGTTTTATATTTATAATTATTCAAAGTATAATATATGAACATAATTCTCTATAAATAATTACAAGAATATTACAAAACAAATACATTTTAGTTTTGAAATATATAGGCAGTATTCAAGTTAACACCTAGAGTCAAAACACTACTTTTGTGTGTGCAATTTTGAACTTTGGCAAACATGAAACATTCAATCACATATTTGCTTGAAATTTTGTAAAGTGGATTGCCATTACGTTGAATAAATTAATTTTCTCCAAAAATGGAGATACCACTTTTGTGCTTAGCAGTGCAATATATCAGTGAGTGTAATTAGCTAGTTAGAACTGAACCAAAAATTTATGTAAATTTCCATTTTCATCAGTATAGCCTAGTTATTATAAAGTAATGGAAGTGAATGGTGTCTATGATGAATGTCCATACATGTGTCCTGTAATTGAAATTGGAGAAGGGGATGAATTGGACATTCAATGCATGTCTTTCTTAGTCGTGCAATATTTAAAAAAAAGAAGAAGAAAAAAAAAGTAAACACTATATTTTAGATAATTACTTTCACAGTTATAATACATAGTGTTACATAAATAAAACTACACATTCAGAATAAAAATTGCTGATGTTCAGTATAATTATATGCACAATCTATCAAGCAGATTTAATTCAGTTGTTTACAAAATCCATACTTCAATAATACGACACCAGACCAATATTATACTAATTTCAAAGTATGACAAGAAAGGACTGGTTCAATATACGTTTGAAATGTTTAAGGTATACTGCAAGCTTAAGTTTAGAATTAAGTATAAGTAGTTGTGATTGGCTTTCCAAAGTGCAGGGCTGCCACTGACTATAAAACTTGAAAATAGTTGCCTCGGATGTTGAAAATAGTAGCTTAAATAGTAGTCTCAGACGTTGAAAATAGTAGCCTCGCTTTTCTTAACTTAATAACAATTTCTTCTTTCAAAATGTTTAAACATATATAATATATTGAAAATGACAAGCAAATTTAATTAAGCCCAGTTTTCCAATTTTTTACGCTACATTCAAAGCAATTAAATAAATTATTTCAAAATTTAAGTTATTAGTAGTTATAAAGTTAGCTATAGTATTGAAATTTCAGTCATTCGGCATCAATTTACCTACACAGCAAAATCAATCATCACACAAGCACAAATGATGAACATAATGTCTTATAACACAACAGAAGCTTTGGTAAAAACATCCATTACAACAATGCAAATCTCAGAGATGGCAGTTATAGTATCAGCACCAAAACAGCGGCTCAAATATAAAAAATATAGCTGTTAAACCATTGAATCACTTTAACTTGGCAAAAATGTCTATCACTCCAATGTAAATACTGGTGATGGTGCCTTCCATACCAAAAATTATCATCACAAGAATGTAAATATTATGATAGCGTCCATCATAATGGTGCAAATCTATGTCTATTACATCAGCTTAATATGCAGCGAAATTAACAGTCACAAAAGCGTAAATCTCGGTGATCACCCTGCATACAAGCCCAAAAAACGGCAACAGCGTTCATTACATCAGCCTAATAACTCAATGAAATTAACAATCTCACACAAACATAAATACAGATGATAGAGAAACAGTTGAAGCAACGATAAAAGTGGTCATTCTACCAAAGATTTTGGAATTCTGAATGCAGACAAAGGTCTGTGGCGAACTGACTAGTAAGCAAGTACACACATGCACCCCTTGAAAGTTCAATGCGGATTTGCATCGAACTCAGGAAATTTTGGCCAAAAAAAAAGCTTAAATCAGCAAATCCGCTGATTGTACTATGTGCGATTTTTAGTGTGGATTTCATGCATTTATCTATATATGTTAAGAAACAAAAGCTTGCTTTTCACAAGTCTTGTTTCACTTTCACACGCAATAAGTAACTTCCACTTCGGAGCATTGCTTACATTTAGTGATGTATAGTTCCAAAATGTCATACACCTTGCCCCTTTGATTGATTTAGGAAAATAACAAAAGTTTTTTATGCTTAAATACTAATGGCAAATTTAGGTGACTTTTTTAACAAGAGAAGAAAGATGATTTACGATGATATTTATCAAGCCATTTAAGTTGCGCAAAAGTAAATGCCCTAGTGGTTACGTGGCAACCCTCAATTGCTAAATGTACATTTCAATTGGTAATCTTACTAGATATAAGATTTCAATTAAAAGAGAACAGGAAAAAGAAGCTGTCCATACTGATGGCATTTTCTTCCGGCGTTCAAGGCAAATTTCACAAATTCATTTTTGTCAAGTAAAGTTAATAAAGGCAAAATAATTTGATATTTGAGAATATAATAGTATATGTTGTTGAGCCCCGCACTGCGAAAGCTGATACATGGGAACCTAACAGGTAGCGAAAATAATAATTGCACGTGTGTGATTACCAGGGAGATACTATTGTCGGACTAACCAGGTTACCACTTGACCCTTGAACATGAACTAAAATTAACACCTATTTCGATAGAGTTCACTTCTCCACATAAAAATATCGTTATTTTGACAAAACTGCGTTAGTACCTTAGTGCCACTTTTTTTCCTTCCTACTATCAGACAATATCTACCTTTAAAAAAAAAATAGCAGTCTTAGTCCAAAAATAGTTTAAGGTTTTGCTTAAAATTGTCGTTTTGGGTCCTTTTTTCACTAAATTAATCGCCACAGTCGCCTGGCCACTAAAATAGTTGCTTTAGTAGTCTTTTTAGTCGTCAGTGGCAGCCGTGAAAGTATAGCGAGGGGGATAGACACAAGGCCTCTACTCCTTTAATTGCCATCACTGTTAAAATAAATGATGCTTTGCAATCTGCTTTTGTTTGTGCTGTTTAACACTGCATGTTTTTATTTATACATCTGGCATTGGAACATGGATTCTATAGTGCTCTTTAAGTGTTTCAACAAGTTTAAAAGTTTTGCAACACACTGGGCAACAGTAAGGCATTTCACCAGAGTGGCTTCTAAAATGAATAATTAGCTTTGATTTGGATACAAAGCGTTTGTGGCAGACATCACATGGGAATGGAAATACCACACAGTCTTGATAAGGTTGTTGGTCAGCATCTTCAGGGCTTGCATAAGGATAAAGGTTCGATTCTTCTTTAGGTTCACAGAACACTACAAAAAGATGCATAATTTAGATTTTTGCTATGTGATATATATGTATTGTATAAATAATCAATATAATGGATGAATGCTAAAGAAACTTGATTCAATACGAAAAATACAGAGAAATTGAAAGACACATACATGAATGGTCATTTTTAAACCACCACTTACATATTCGTAAACAGAACTTCTTTCAAAGGTATGTTTGTATCATATTAAATACTTTTAAACATGTTACAAACTTACAACAGTAATTAGAAAAAAAAAAAAAAAAAAAAAGGAGTGGGAGGGGAGGGGAAATAAAAAATTGTAACTTGCCTTTTCCAGAGACATTTTATCATCTCACAATCACTTAAAAAATCAAATTTCGAACTTGGATAGTTAATTCTTTACAGTATGTATTGCACCTAATATGTAAAAGCACATATAAAATAAATCTTTGAAAATAAACCACAGGAGTCAAATTAAAATAAAATTGTAAACAAATTAAAAACTAAGTTGCAGAACATTATATACTGCAGCAAACCTTATAAAAGCTTTTGAAACAATGTAAAAAAGTATTTTCAGCAGAATAAAATATTAAAGCGACAAGTTCAATTGGTTATTCATTATTAAACAAGGGAAAAAAATGTAGGGGGGGGGGGGGAAATAAAAATGCAAGCACAAACAACTTTTTGCCCCACAAAAATATCAGACAAAATCTAAAATAGAAATTGACTGAAATAAAATGGGGGTGCAAGATAAGATTTAAATTTATTATTTATGAGAAATTAAAAAATAAAAATCACATTAAATTAAATACTAAGCATAAGCAAACATTTGAGTAAAATATTCCCAAACTTACTTACCCCTTGACAAGAAGAATTCTAATACTGCTTTCTTTGATTATTAATAAGTTTTTTTTTTTAGCTTAAACAAGTAAATTTTTTTTTCTGATTCACTAAAATTTTATATGGAAACACAAATATATTTTAAATATGTACAGATATAAATACATCAACTACAGATGGATTGCTTAAGTTAGTTTGCAGATTTTTTGGTTCAGAATAAATTTAAATTCTCATATTTAATTGCTAAAAACGAAATAAATTGCATATAATTAAAAAATAAGGAATAAAGTTATAATTTTATTAAAATCTAACGATTTAAATTCGAAAGAGATAGCAAAGTAAAATATAGAAATTTAATGGTTATTTTGAACAAAAAATACACTAAGCTTCAAATGAATTTTCCGTAGAATAATTGCTATGGAGGTGCTAAATTGGATTTAAAAGTATTAGGAATATTACTATATCCTTAGAAATATTTTAATAATATGATTTCAAACAATGTTACATTTCTGGAACAAAAAAGGTTTAGTTTCAGGTAACTAAATGAACCTTGACATGACTTTAAGGTGAAAAAAAAAAAAAAAAAAAAAAAAAAAAAAAAAAAAAAATGTGTACTGTAATTTTCAATAATGTACACTGGTAAATACTTCTTAAGCTTTCTTTACAAATAGGTTTTTAAAGACACTGAAATACAATACTACAATGGAAATTTTTGATTTCAATTAAATTTTTATTTCCATTTCTTTTAATCACAATTTTTTTTTTTAATGCAGATGAAATGACAGTCCGTGGGGTAACGTTTGTTTTAAGATTCTCCATAGCATAAAGCCTATGATGGACTAAGTGCAAACAAATGGGCACCGCTTAGTGTGAACCGACACATATTTATTAATATTTTTTTTCACTGCAGTCAATGACCATGACAAGCAGTTATATATAGTCTAACTTCCAATTTGTAACATCTTTTATTATCTTTTTGTAATTTAGAAAACAAATGGTTATTCAGAGTGCTAATTTTTTGCTAAAATGTGATGTATGGAAATAAAAGAAATCCTACTAGTATATATGTTTCTGAATTATATAATATACATTAGTAGAGTTGACAAAATACTGGGTGACAAAAACTAAAAAGCATTAACAAATATATTCTGTACACAATGGATACTTTTTTTACGATTCATTCGATTGCATTATGTATGGCAGTTATTTCAAATTACAATAAAAAACTTAAATTAAAAAACTTTCAGATGTACTAAGTTATATAGCTGCATTGCCTGATATACATTTATGAATAACATAAAAGAGAATATAGTTTCAAGACCTAAACTGTAAAATAATGTGTGTGTCTCAATTTCATGTTTGGGTCACTGGACCTTTACTGAGGATTTTGTTGTTTTATTGGTTGGTTGTTCTCAGATTATCTGGCGCCATCAGCAACACGAGGGCTATAATGCGCCGAAATATTCGTCATTAGACAAGCCAACATACATTTACAAACACCCATGCCTAACACGGGACTCAAACCCGCAACCTCACGGTCTAGAAGCTAGCACGCTAACCACTATATCGTTTGGTCGGCGTTGTTTTATTGAGTTTTAGTAACAGATCACGATATATTTAAGCATTTTTGCGCAAATATATTTTTATTTTTAGTAAATAGTTTATTTTGCTTCAAAATAATAGTTGGCAACTTGCCAAGTATCAAGTTTTGACAACAATTGAAGTAAAACTCTTTCATATATGCTAATTAGGTGTTAACTCATAGCTAAGGATATATTGTTTTGAAAATAGGAAACACTGGACTAAGAATTCCAAACAGAATATAGATACTGGGTCAATTTCGCAACACCCGAAGTTGAAATATGCGAATGTATAGGGAACTTTTTGGATGAACATTAACAGAAGAATTTAGAAATTGTGCAATGAATTTATTTATATTAATTCTAAAAAATATAATGCTGGGAATGCTTATGACCAATTAAAATGTATTAAAACAAAATAAGCTAAAGTTTTGTTATGGGAGCTTTAAGACAGTAAGAAATTAAACTATTTAGTAAAAATAACTTATTATGACATTCAAAGCTTGTTTCGGTACTTACATTTTGAGGCCTACTACCTTTTTGTCGTAGCAGATATTTCGCCACTTGATAATTTTTTTTCCCTGTAGCCAACGTTTTTACAAATTGGAATAAACTATTCATTGAAATTAATATTATACTATCTTCATTTTGCCATGGAATGTAAAAATACTTTATCGACAGTAAATTGAACTTTGAGAGAAAAATTCCAGTAACTGAACTTTGTTGATAATGTTTTAACTTTCTTAAAATGAAATAACTTCATTTACAATAAAATTAAATAATTTACTTAGTTAATGGTAGAAGGTTTAATACCCCTAATCCCTTGGGATCATACTTAATAGACCATCCACCTTTTAATCAGAACAAAAAGTTTGCCAAACATAGTCCAGCAATTGCAGTAACCAAAATTTATTCAAGAATGCATGTTCGATTAGAAATAACGTTATGACCAATATAAATATATAATATCTATGTACGATTGATTGGGACTGACGTTATGGTTAAGTACTAAGTAACAAGTTTTTTTTTGTCATTTTGATAAACGAAAAGAAAATCAACAATTGGCGAGATTTACACAACGAAGAAAAGGTAGTAGATTTAGTGCACAAGTACCCTTGTTTCAAACATAAAAAAAAAGGGCTTAAATGTGTGACATTCCAGATACTGTAACAGGTAATATTAAACATTTAACCTCTTGCATATCTGCAGTTTATCTAATATTATATACAAGTTAAAATAAGCTTTCCTTATTAGATAAACCTTATAAAAGTTTAGACAAAATTATGCAAATATATGTTTAATATTAGTAATTACTGGTTACAGTATGGTTAGATAATACCGCAAAATTGAAAGCAAGTCTTGTTTGTATTCAAATTGGAATACTTTTTAACTAATATGCAGCTTTCATAGCTACATTGAAAAAATTTAAATTATACAATATTACATTTATGAGGGAGAAGTTCAACATCAAATATGACAACAAGCACTCAGTAAATAAAATAAAACAATTCATTTAAAAAAAAAAAAAAAAAAACATAAAAGGAGTAAATTTTTTTTAGCTCCAATTATTACATATTATAGTTTAAAATGTACTTTGGCTAGCGGTGAGTCCTGCCATGCGCTTTGAGATTTTCCATCGAATAAAAGCATTTGTTACATGTAGAGCAAAGAAAGGGACGTTCCTTGGTATGAACTCGGACATGCTTATCCATATGACATTTTTGTACTGTTGAATATGAACAAGATAAGCAATAATACTTTGTTTTTCTACCTTTTAGATTCGTATCGGCTGATATTCTTTTTTCATAACCTATAAAAAATAATAGTGATTCAGGATGATAATTGGGAAGATAAAGGACAATGATACTTTTAAGACATGTATATTGCTAATTTTCAAAATTCTTTTGATTTTGGTTTATTTTCAATGATATCCAATGCTGTGAAATTAAGACAGTTCAAAAACATACATAAAATATTTCCAAAAATACTAATACACATTCTTTATTCTAAGAAATACTCTTGGCAACAATTGCATAAATAAAAAATGTATGTATCACTTCAAGAAAAAATAAATTAGTCCATATCAGGCAGATTTTTAAATTCAAATGTACTGACTTAATTACACTTATATAACAAGGTAAATTATCATAAAAACATACTTTTGAGCAGTTCACAAACGATTAAAATACGTTTATAAAACTATGCAAGTTATAATGTTTAACAAGACAAACATCTTTCGTGATGAAACCTTAAACTGTTTGAAAGAATTTAAGGATTATGGATTTTTTTGTTAACTCCATAAACCACACTGAAAGGTAAATTTTACCTTGTGCTCATGTGATTATGGTTAAATTACACAAAACAATATAACTTACTAGTTGCACACATACAGTATTTATTGATTTTTTGAACATTAAAACCAAGAACTTCATACAACAAAAATGTCCCCCAAATCCAAATGTGTTAAAAAAATTATGATGAGTAAGAGAAATAGATGTTTTCCTTCCCCAAGATCGTTAGTCAATATCACTGGGTTTTAAAGACTAAACATATGACTTGATTTATTCTGTAATATCTTGCACTGCTGTTTTAAAATTATGTATCTATTTAGTCATGTTTTTCTATATAATAGAAGTAAAACTTAGCATTATAAACTGATTTAAATATTTAATATTTTTTTAATTGAGATATATAATTTCAATTACCACATTGGGGGAAAAAAAAATAGCACTCAAGTATTAACGAGATTCTGGGATCTATTCGGTTATTGACGAAAGGATTTTTTAAGTGACTGAAGCACATTTTTAAGGAGTAGACATATTGAAGGTTGAAAAAATATAAACAACAACTCAAATGAAAGTTGGAAAAGACTGTACTCCACTCACGGAATGATACAAAGAAAACAAAAGACATTAAAATAAAAAGCAAGAATAAAATATTTAGCCAACAGTGTTTAGTCTATTGTAGAATTTATAATGGAAATAGAAAAGTACTTTAAAAGGTGAATTTTATGTTATAAAATGTAAGCAATTTTATGACCATTGTACAACTATAAAATACTGTAGTAGCACAATGACCTATTTAAAAAAAGTGCCTAATTTCAAAATACTGACATTTATTAAGTTACAATGATAAAAATCTGTATGACTGCAGTAAGTTAGACAAATGCATGATAAGAGTAGATAATTTAAATTTTAAACAGACTTAATGTCTGAACAATTATTAATACTATAAGGATGCCAACATGAAAGAAGCTTTTCTTTGCAGAAAACAAACAATTATTCTACTGAATTGTATAAAAATGAAATTTCCAAGAAATTAAGATAGTTAGATATATTTCTCTAAAAATATAAAAAGAATATTTTAACTCATTAGTCTTACATAGCAAAAAAAAGAAAAAAAGAAAAAAAAAAGTAATCTTTAATGTCGGTTACGAGTCCTTAAATGAGATCTAAGATTATCTTTTGAGTAGAAGGTCTTTTTACAAAGATCACAACTGAATGGTCTTTCCTTAGTGTGTATTCTTACATGTTTACACATATGTCCATGGTGGTATGTTAAATAAGAACAAAATGAACAGAAATACATGGTTCTCTTTTTTTCATCTTCATCCATAATAATTCTTTTTACATAACCTGTTAGAATAAAAAAAGTTTTAATATGTGTTAATTTGGGAACATGTTTTGTTGAATTGATAGAGTAGAGAAATGGAAACAAAATACTGAAACTTAAAATATTATGTACGAAATGTTTAAGATATTTTGATTAAAAGAACTAAGAACACAATTGGGTTTAACATATTAACAACATAATATGAAATGAATTTTTGTTGGTACAAAAGGAAAATAGTTGTAGTTGAAAAACAGTTTAAAAAAGAGAACGATCACTGAAAAAATAATAATTTGTCAACACTTATAGGGTTCATAAAAAAGTAATTTACTTTTCTTTATAGATGTAATTACTTACAATTTTAGGTAGTCAAATGTACTTTAAACTGTAAAATCATTGGCAGTTCATATTTCAAGCTTCATATATGTAATGGCCAAAGTCCAAATTTGGACGATGCTTGACATTGGCAAGCCAGTTTGTCCATTCTCCAATGTTAACCAGAAAAAATCCAAAATGATAAGAGAAGAAATTGTTTTTTTCTACTTTGCTTATTTGGCCATAAGCCAAAATATCCAGGATAAAATACATGCTCTTTACCAATAACAAGGAATCAAAGAAAACCGATTCTGCAATGAACTAAAAGAAAAGTGCTGATGCTCAATATAGCCAATGGTAAGTAATAAGTTTCTATTTTGCACAATCAATATTTAAATTGTTAGGCTCCATTGATATCTGTTTATAAACTCTATTTTATTTACTTTAACATGCACTAATAAAATAGCATACAATTATAAGATATTTATTTACATGTACCAATAATAGTATTTAAGGTGAAGTAAAATTATGTATATGCATTTTATCAAACAAGACTAATAAGTATGAGTGAATTTAACACAGACATTTGATTAAAGAATTTAAGATACATAGAAAAGACATTTTTCAAATTTATCTTAAAACTAATATATTATAAAATAATATACATTAGTTTCTAAAATGCCTGAAATACATTTGATTGCATCTTAAATTTGCAATTGTGAACAATTATATATACATACATTTTTTCTTCATATAGCATAAAAAAACACCTTACCACATAGAGAACAAATAAAAGGACGCTCCTTAGTAGGATTAAGTTAAGTGAATTTTCTGCAGAGAACAGTATGAATAATACAAACAATAGGACATTTTTTTTTTTTTTATCTTCAGGAATCATATAGGGTGATATTCTTTCATGCCCCCAAAAAATTTTATTGTTATTCAGGATGGTAGTTCTTAGCTTAATTAAGAAAGTAATGATATTTAAAAAAATTAAATATATATTTTTTAATTAAATATTTTATTAAAGCTAGGAAAATATGAAATTAAAATTCTGAGAACTATGATAATTTCCTTCGTACAAAAGGTAAATTTTTTTAAATTATTGCATTACTAACACTAAGTTATTTAGTATATATCCAATTATGATTAAGCTGTAAGTGTAAATCGATCAAAATATAATAGAATTAATGAAAATACAACTCTTTATAATGCTATATTTTTTATTGAAAGAAACACATACTATGAAAAATTAACAAGACCATTTAATGAAAAAAAAAAAAAATGTACATAAATACACAAAAAAATAAAAAATCTGTAGAATAAAAGTTTCAATAGCAAATAGTAACCATTAATATTCAAATAAAAATTAAATGTTGTATATTAGAATTAATGAGCTTCTCTTTTTTGTTACATGCCATGTCTAAATGATCTAGAATATGTAAAACAAAGAAGAGATAATTTATATTATAAATGAATGATCTCTCCTTTGTATCAAATATTCAGGGTGTTACAAAAAAAAAAAAAAAAATCAATAAAACATATGTTCTTTATACACGTGAGATGACAAAACGTAATTCGTAAATATGTTTAGTAGAATATAAAAAGAATATGCTACCAGAATTTAGCAGTGAATTATTTTGAAAACTTAAATTTTGATACAAACTTACAAGTTCAAGTTTATTTCAAAACATAGAGTTTATATCACAACAATTAAGAATATTCCTGGTCTTCTTATTTTAGTACTAGTGTTCAATTTCCTCACATGCAATTTTTGTTGAAATATTGCTCCAAAGTAATAATTTTACTAAGCAATACTAGCACTTGAAATTAAGAAAATGACAAGAAAGAAAAATTTAAGGAGTTTTTTTTTTTTTTTTTTAAATTTAAAGTGTTATCTGTTAATAAATTGTGAAAAAAACTGCTTTTGTTCGGTGGCAACATCTGTTGAAGTACACGATGAAAACTAGTTTATTTTCTAAATAAAATTTTTGGATTGACGTCATTAAATTAGTTCAAAAATAAAAATGGAAGTAAAATTTAGTTTTGGTTGCTTTTAATTAAAGAAAAGAATATTGCTATTTTAGGAGAGTTAGTTACATTCAATGAAATTAAAATGTTAAAGCAAAGTTTTATTAAAAAATTTACTAATATAACTTAATGGAAATGAAAGAAAAATTCAAATATGAACCAATCTAGAATGGAAAAAATTTAAATGTCCTGCTGTTACAAATAACAAAGAGAAAAAATAACAATAGCGCCAAGAGTATTTGAAAATAATAAAAATCCACATAGGAACCAATCTGTTAAGAAGAAAACATAATAACTTCAACATTTTTTACAATGAGCTAAAATAAATAATTGAAATAACTGTTTTAAAAGGAAATGTACAACAAGCACACTGTAGAACAATGTTAAGGATCTAAAATGTAACTAAACATTATAAAAATAAATTTATAATACACAACCCCAATGAAAATCAGGGAAACCATGGAAGTTGAGATTCATATTTTCAAGACTGTCAGGAGATTAAGGTTGGCACTTTGTTCTTTTTTGCACTTTGCTCTGGCACAAAAGGGTTAAACAGATCCTGGTACCATTACAGAACACCATCAATAGAAATTAAATAATATTTGCAGGGCTCCCACTCACTCAAAAAGATTTGGAGCAGTTTTTGGAGCAGGTAAAATCAAGTTTTGGAGCAGAGAAAATGCCTTTCGGAGCAGGTAAAATTAAGTTTTGGAGCGGAAACAATTACTTTCGGAGCAGGTAAAAACAAGTTTAGTAGCAGGAAAAATGCCCATTGTAGCATGTAAAAGCAACTTTTGTAGCATAAAAAAAAAAAAAAAAAAAAATTATAGCAGAAAAATAGATTTTGCAGTAGAAAAAACTTTGAAGCAGAAATAGCCGAGACGAATGTCACCAAATCGGCGTCGCAAATCTCGGCAATAGCTGCTATTACATTACCATAGACCTTGGCGAAAACGAATATAACACCAACGTAAATGATAGTACCCGCCATACCATCGCAATCTTGGTAATATCGGCGCAAAATCCCAATAATATCGTATTTTTTTTAAGTCACCAAATAGCGTCGTGAATCTCGGCAGTAGCTGCTATTACATCAGTGTAAACTTCAGCGAAAATGACTACCACACTTGCGTAAATATTGTCGATAGCGCTTACAATACCGTCGAAAATCTAGACAGAGGATACTAACGTAAGTTGAAGACTCAGCAGAAATGACCAACGCAAAAACCTACATTTCGGCACAAATGCCAGTAATATTGACATTTTCTTGGTAATGTTTGTGCAAGATTCAGTAATACCGGATGTTAACCAACGCAACACTTTTCGAAACTGACCATCACACCAACGAAAATATCAGCAATAGCGCCAAATAAACCGGAGCAATTCTTAACAGCAGCTTTAATATATCGGTGAAAGACTCGAAGAAAATTACCATCACAATAATGTCTACATCCGCGTCGCAAATCATCGCAGTAACATCGAGATTTTCTCAGTAATATCGGGGCTGGTTGGTTGTATTCAGATTATCTGGCGCCGTCAGCAACACGAGGGCTATAATGCGCCAAAACATTCGTCATTAGACAAGCCAACATACATTTACAAATATCCATGCCAAACACGGGACTAGAACCCGCAACCTCGCGGTCTAGAAGCTAGCACGCTAACCACTATACCGTTTGGTCGGCGTAATATCGGGGCAAATTTTGGATATTGCAATATCGTAGCACTCGGCAATAATTACCATCATACCAACGAAAATATTAGCAATAGCGTCGAATTGACTGGAGCAATTCTCAATACTACAGAGCTATTATATCGATGAAAGACTCGACGAAAATGACCGTCATAACAACGTAAAACTTGAGAATAATGGCGTCGCAAATCATCGTAGCACTCGGAGAAAATGAATACCACACTAACGTAAATATCAGCGTGTTAGCGCCGAATATAGTAGCTTTGGTTTTATTGACAGGTAATAACATATTTTTAAATGAAACAGGTAAACTAGTTTTCTTTGACATGATCTTCATTAAAATAAACAGGGCTCTTAACATTTTTCATTAAATGATATTGACAAACTTGAATCTTTCAAAGTTATTGAAATACATAAAATACAACATAAACCTTTTAAACAAAGTTGTATTATATAATTTAAAATATAAATAACCA
The DNA here is from genome assembly GCA_963978545.1 of Linyphia triangularis. Classification (NCBI taxonomy): domain Eukaryota; kingdom Metazoa; phylum Arthropoda; class Arachnida; order Araneae; family Linyphiidae; genus Linyphia; species Linyphia triangularis. The sequence goes on from OZ021726.1 coordinate 71,129,414, forward strand.
CTAATGTTTTTATAGAAGTTCACTGAAATCTTATATTTCGAAGGCTCATTGAAGGAGTCTGTGTGTGATTACATGTGCTTTAAGATTTTCCATAGCATAAAAACTCTTGTTGCAAAAAGTGCAAACAAATGGACGCTCCTTGGTGTGAATTCGCACATGCTTCACAACGTGACATTTCTGCACGGTAGAGTATGAACAATACAAGCAATAGTACATTGTCTTTTTACCTCTAGGATTCATATGAGCTGATATTATTCTTTTTTCATAACCTATAAAAATGATATTATTATTTAGGATAATTTTCCTTGGAAGTTAATGATAATTTGTGAAAAATTAAAAATGAGAAAAAAACACCAACTTTCTGCATTTTACTTAAATATATTATCAAAGCTGTATAAAATAGTTTCATTTCAGGAAATTAGACTTTTGAGAAGTGTGGCAAAACAATTTTGAATGAGTAAATGGCTGCATCCTCTTAACATATTGCATTAAAAAATTTGAAGCATTTAATGTATTTCCAATTATGATTAAGCAGTAAGCATGAATAGTCAATAAAAAATATAACAAAACTATAAAAATATAAACATAGACTTTGTGCAATGAAACATCCATTCATTTTATTACAAGAGACATACATCGCCATAAATTAACATGACCCTGCATAAAGTACACAATAAACAAAAGAAAATATAAGTAATAAGAGTTTCAAAGACACACAGTAACTGTTAATATTTATAGAAAATTTAAATATCTTTCATCACTTCTTCAAGGTGCAATAAAAAGGCAATAATGCATTGTTTCTTTGTTATCTCAAGAAAGAAAAATGTAGGTATTTTTTTATTTGAAGTCTTATTAGAGGGGAGAAAAAAAAAAAAACACACACACACACACACGTCCTGTTGTTCAGTGGTAACATCTATTGCTTTTCTCTTTCATTTTTGTCCTTTTTTTTTCTAATTAAAGATTCTTTATTGCTGCAATTAAATTAGTTTAAATTTAAAAATAGAATTAATTATAAAACTTATTTTGGATTACTTTTAACAACAAAAAAATGTTGGATTCAGAGGATAGTGTTTTCCAGAGAGTTGGTTCAACAGAACTAAACGCTTTTCAAAACATTTCAGAAGTCAAACAATTTTACAAATATATTATATTGACGAACAGGCAATTCTAATTAAACACAGTCTTCCAATTTTTTTAAAGTTATATTAAAAGAACTGGAATTTCTGTAAAAAAAAAAATTTAATAAAAGTTAAAATCAGTGTTTTTGCTGAACAGTACCATGTCTGAAAATTTGCAAGAATTTAATGGAAATAATAAATTTAAATAATCGGCAATTTACAAAGGAAGAAAATAAAGTGCGTAGTCCACTTACTATGTATTAAAATAACAATAGCACAAATATTAATTAAAAATAACAATATATTGTTGGCTTTACAAGCAAAACAGCCTAAGTGAAAAAAATATGAAATTTTCAAAAATGCAGAGAAAAAATTCAAATTTCACGATTTGCAAAATTTTTCCTTCAATACTTTACATTTTTTTAAAATATTTTTTTTTTCCAGTCAACATTAAACTTTTGAAGGGAGAAGTCAAGTCTGGATAAGCAAATAACTTTAAAACTGAAAAATTGACTGAGTGTGTTTCACTTGTAAGACGATGACATAAATGTGAATATAATAAAAGAAATAGAAATTAATTGAAAAAAATCTACAAAACCCACATGGAAATCAAACTTAGGGGAAGAAAAATTAATGGCTTAAACACATTGCATAAAAAGTTAAAAGTCATTGAAATACCCTTTTCCAATGAGAAATTTTCTGTAAACTCCTGGCAAATTAAAACAAAACTTTAATATAAAATGTAACTAAATATTATGAAAGAAAATCATAATGCAATTTTTTAAATTATAAAAAACCAAATGAGCATCTAGACAGACAAAAGTTGATATTAACATTTTTAAGACTGACAAGGGGTTAAGGCAGCGTGGTCTTGGTACCCGCTTTCATGAATTTGTAATGATATTTGGATACTAACAGTAGGATGTTGAATTGCTTCTGGTGAAATATAACAAAAACATCACCAACAAAAGTTGAATTTGAAGGAAGATATTTTCCTAATATACAAAAAATGCGTATCTAAATGTAATTGCACAAGAACAACTTTAATAATGTAGAATTAAAAACTAGATAGGGTTTTACTCAGTTTCAAGATTTTTAGTGCACAAGAATTGAAAATGTGATTGTACAGTCATTCTTGAGCAGTAAGTCATAAGTTTAAATCAGTGGAAAAATTGGATTCAAGCAATAATAGACAATTTTGAAACAAGATATTTAACACACAAAAAAGTTTTCAAAACAGCTTATTACATAAATAAGTTTTAAATTGACAATTGTAAAGCAAATATATAAAAGACACTCGTTGTTACTAAACTCATTGAAATTTGTTTCAAAATGTCTCCAAATAAATGAATTTTTTCCCAAAATTCAATTCTACACCAAAATTGTTAAAAGAAGTTTTGGAGCAATTTGGATAAAAATAGGTGATTTGAAGCAAGAGAAACGGCCCTGGATATTTGAGAGTCGAATTTATATATTTAATTTACTCTAACACGATGAAAACATATGAAGAAAAAAAAAGTTTTTTCACAAATTCTCATTTTCTAAAAGCTAACAGAAAATTCAACTACATTATGAAATATATATAAAGCAAAAACAAAATACATTTATAAAAATACATATTAAAATATGAAAAGGTTTATATTTTTTCAAATATTAGGAAGCACTTTATATATTTAAATGCATATAAACTTATAGTTTGTGTTTTAACATATGAACTTTAAGATTACCACTTTCACTAAAACATTTGTTACATTGAGGACAAACAAACGGACGCTCTTTGGTGTGAGTGCGTACATGCTTGTCCATATGACTCTTGTATCCTGTAATATATGGACAGGATATGCAAAGGAACATAGTCTTTTTACCATTAAAAAATATATCAGGTGGTGTTTTTTTTCTTATGTAACCTAAAAAATAAACAATAAAATTATTTAGAAATAAATTAATATAGAAAACAAAAATATAAATACTCAGTTAAAATCGATCAAAAAATATTTATATTTTTATGAAATTCAAATTGTAAATTTGTGTAGTTATTACTGATAAGGTAATATTGCATTTCTTAAAAAAATATTTATATTTTGTAGATATGTGTGTTATTCTATGTTAAATTAATTACAGATGAAATTAAACAGATTAAATTAAAAAATATATCAAGAAGAATATTTTTAAATATTATTGAAAACATACAAGAAAACATCAATATGTAACAGGCTTCTAAAAACAAGACTGCAAAAGAATATTTAATTTTTTTTTTATTTTAAGAGATAAATATCACAATGATGTATTAATATGCAATATTTTAAACATATTAATACAGGTACAATGTTTTCAAAATAATAAAATAAAATGCAATGGAATTTTAAGGCCAACAAGTAAATCAATCACCAAAAAATTATTACTGCATTATTAACAAATTTTTTTTATAGTGTTGTTCAAAACCAATTTCTTAAAAAAATAAATTCTTTTAAAAAAATATAATTCCTGATATTTCATCAAGGAATATACATTAATAAATAAAATATAAACAAAACACAACAAGCAGTTATTTACTACATTATGTTAAAAAATTTCCATCTAAATACTAACTAAACAATATATTAAGTTATACTTTTCTTAATATATCCTTAATATCAGTTGAGAATATGAAGTCATGTGTATAAGAAGTACATTTTTCAACTTGCATAAATTTAAATAAATTTTTAATCTCTTTGCAGAGGACTTGCAGTTAAAATAATACCAATATTAGTGTGCAAGGAATAATTTTATTTTTATAAATATACTGGTGTACAAAATCTTCAACTGTTTTTATCAAAACCCAAACTGTCTCTTAAAGGCAGCTTCAGCGCCCGTTTACCAAAGCCAAAAAAAAAAGGAGGGTCTTAGGCACTAAGGCTTGCACAGTTTGTTGTCATGTCACTGTTATCAATTATTGAGAATACAGCTGCCTTATGGAAGCTGTTTGGGTTTTGTTGAAATTAGTCGACAGGTTAATACACAAGTACCATAAAAACTCTTATAAAAAGTTAGTTAATTCAAACATAAAACGGCATATTCATTGGTTATCATAGTTGTTATTAGCAATTTTACGTTTGCAAACCTTAATAAAAAGTAAATTCAGTGTAAAATAAATTCATAGTTTTGTTATGGTTCTACACAGCTTTTACAAGATTAGATGTAGAAGTAATTGTGAAATATTTGGCTGCCCAGCTTGGGTACCATACCATCAATTGTGAAAAGTAGATAAGTATTTGTACACAGGAACCATTTTTGAATAGATCCATTCTTCCCATGTATATAATAATATCCAAAATATAGGTGTTTTAGAATTGAACATGAGTTATCATGTGAGTTCTAAGGTTATCTTTTGAATAGAAACTTCTGCCGCAAGTATCACAAGTGAATGGCCGCTCCTTGGTGTGTTTTCGCACATGTTTACTCATATGTCCATGATGTTTTGTTTGATAAGAGCAAGATACGCAGAAATACATGATTTTCCCTCTTTGGTCACCATCCATAGCCAGTCTTCTGACATAACCTGTTAAGATAAAAGAGAGTTAAGGAAATAAAAACACCAGCACAAGAAATTACTAACAACAATGTAATTTAAAATACAAAAATAAATATTATATCAAAGTCAGGGATTGCATGATTTAATATAAGGGGTGTTGCTTGGTTTTAAGATGACGCTAGAGCAGTACTTGTAGCAACAAAAATTGAGCATTGGAGCAGCATCAAGCCTTCTTATAGCAAACAAAAAATTAATTTGACTTTAGAGCTGTTGAATTTTAGAACTGATTTGAGAAAACAAACAGAGCAAAATATCTAATTTACAGAATGGTTTGTCATTTCTAATTTAGAAATTGAAAATTTAATTAATAATTAAGTTAAATACACAGCTTACATTCTTGTTTCAAACAGCTTCTGATTTAAAAAATTTAAAAAAAGATTTGTCTGCTTCCATGGTAATAGTGATAAAATCAAGCAATTTTGGAGTAATTTGGCTTATAAAGAAAGAATTATAGTAGCTGCAATACCCCTGTAATATGTGTTGTAAATATAAATTATGTCAAAATAAAAAATCAATAAGGTGGGTAGAAAAATTTTAAGAAAGAAATGGGCACATCTGATGACATCCTACTCATATTTAACAATATGCCTTTTTACTCCCCATTTAAAACTTTGAAATTGCATATACACTGAAATTGTGTTATTGGTAAATTATAGGTCTTGATCCTTCTTACTAATGACATACATTGAAATATATTAGGTTATATAAGATATCCAAAAGCAAGGGCTATTTTTCTTTACAAATCTTTTCAATTATGCACATAATTTTCATGTTGATTGTATATTATTTGATATAACTATCGATTGACATATTGATTAATAATCATTTTGTTATTATTGAATTAAATATACCTGCAATTTGACGTTACAGATAAATATAATTGCATCAATTAAACAAAGACAAGTTGTTTGATCATCTAATGACCTACTATTATCCAAACCTAGTTCATTCGAACAAAAACTGTCACAATACGAAATTCTGTGTTTTGGCATTAGAAAGTTTCACTCTTTATATACTGATGGGACTGAAGTCCTGTCATGGTACTGTATTAATTTAACTTTGTACTGGACTTTGAAAGTCCAATTCTATGAAGTTCGTTCTTCAATTGTTGGATGGCACCACAAGCTTATTTCTCTCTGGAAAAATTAAGTATTTAAAAAAGTTAGCACACATTTAAAAACATTCAGTAATGAAAGGGTTAAGACAATGCCTACATTTTTAGAACACAGTCTCATAATTCTACTTGGAGGAGTTTGAGAAAGTGAACAAAGCAATCCAATGCAAGCTTACAATCTTTAACCACATTTTCTAAAATTCTTGATTTTCGCAGTGTAACAGTCTTCTTCCAAATGTTCGATTTAATCTTTAACTGGTATTTAACAAGTTTTCTTCTTTTCAACTAAATACGCATCAGTATTTTAACATAGGGATCAGTTTAAAATAAAAAAAAAATACCTATATCCTTACAGAATTTCGAAAACAGAAGCAAGAGTTCATCATTGTATGTGGATTATCATGTGAGATCTAAGGTTATCTTTTGAGTAGAAACTTTTGCCACAAACATCACAAATAAATGGTCGTTCTTTTGTGTGTATCCGTACATGTTTGCACATATGGCCTCTAAATTGCGTCATGTAAGAGCAAGTATTGCAGAAATACATAGTCCTTTTCTTCTGGTCAACACCTGTTATTAACCTTCTTTCATAACCTACAAAAAACTATAGTTAATACTTTTTGTTTTTAGAGAAAAATTTAAAGAAGTTTGTATTAATTAAAGAAAAATTGATAGTAAGTAGAAGTAGTAATAACATGTAGTGAGCAAAAAGGAAGATAATACTTTGTGAATACATTATCAAGAATACATACTTATCAAAATTAGAATATAGTATGCAGAGAAGATCATGTAGACAATTGTAAAATAGTTTCAGTTCAATCTATATCTGCTCATTAGTAAATTTGAAAAAGATTGATACTTATAGTATAGACACTGATCTATAAAATTACACAATTGTTTTGAACAGTTTTATTATTTAATTAAACACAAAAGGGTATTGTAAACTAAAAGTTCACAGATAAAACATTCAAGAGAAAAATTCATTACTACAAAATACTTTCTTTACAGAATTTATATTTCTTTAGAGTGCGGTAAAGAAGGAGGGAAGCTTGAAACTATATTTTCATTACTTTAACTAGAAAAATGCCAGGCTTTGAAGTGTAAACCATGAGAAAAACAAGCACTTTTTTACAACATTACCGCCACTTAGATTCTAATTATTCTGTTGAGATTATTTTTAACAATTTATTTATGTTTATTTTATCAAGTGGTGATGTGGAAGAATGAAATTTTAACCTGTTATACATTCAGTTAGCTAAATTTTTAACGTTGTAAGTAAAGTGAATGGCACTAAATTTAAATTTAAGAAACTGGAAAGATCAATTTCATTGTAACAGGGTTGTAATTTGTTCAACTTCATTGGCACAGTAAGAAGTTGATCAGAAAATAAATTATCTAGTTTAGTTTAGGATTTAGTTGCACTTTCATGCGAGATTCCTGATACTTATGGTTAATACCCCTATCCCATTTGTTTAAAAATATGCAGTATTATGGTTGTTCGTCCAATCTGTGTTGTAAATTGCAAAGTTGAATAAAGGCAAGAAGATGAATTATAATAAAATAAAACCAGCATTGCTTTAGGTAACATCATTGGAAAAAAAAAAGATTTCAATGAAATTTACAAAATTAGGTTTAGTTTTTAATTATCAGTAATTTTCATCACATAATTTCAGAAAAAAGGTACATATAAAAAGAAACAAAAGAAATAAACAAAACGCAAGTTCGTCTTTATATATGACTGATATGTAATAAAATTTAAAAAATAGAATATGTTAAGAATGCAGTTTTAAATCCTAAATCTTAAAGGAGACAAAATACAATGTAAATGAAGTTTTATTTACCAATATTTAACATTTAAGTTTGCTAAGGATTGAAATTTAGGTACTTTTTGCAAGTAGATATAATTTAGAAGTATATTCTTTCAACTAGAAATAATATTGTAGAGCATAACATGATCTCATATTCAAACACATTTTTTTTACCTGTGACACTTGGTTATTTCAGATTACATGAAGTTACTGAATACAAATTCCCGAGAACATTAACTAAAAATTTGTTATAAAACCATTACTCAAATTAAAAAGATGTCAAAAAGCAAAAGTTTAGATAAAATTTACTTAAAAAAACAAACAATACACATTCCAAAAATAATATAAGTTTTCCAAGGATTTAAAAAAATAAAATATTTTACAATAGTATTAAAAGTGAGTTCTATAATGCCTGTTTCTGTCATATTTGCGAGCAAAAGTCTTAAAACATTTACTACAATGAAATGGACGCTCTCCATGAACTCTTTTATGGCTCCATAAATTAGCAGATGAACTGAATTGCTTATTACACAAATCACAAACATGTGAACCTTGTGTCGCATGATTTGTTGTCATGTGTCTAATTAAATCAAGTTTAAAGGTTGTAGAATAGCTACATAATGAACAATGGAATTCATTTCTTTCAACTTCAGATCTCATAAGATAAGTTTCAGCTGCATCAGTTTCTATGATGTATGCTTTTCCAACTTTGTTATTCCCTAAAATGAAATTAAGTATAATAATTATTAACTCTTGAGTGACACAAATTTTACACATGAAATAAGCATAATTGTCAAATAATCTGCTGATAAGAATCTGTTAATAAATCATATCATTTATATAGGACCATTTAAAAAGGTTGAGTTGTAACAAAATCCATGAAGGAAGCCAGTATAAAGGATATTTTCACTGCACATTGTTTGAAGGTAACAGCAGCAAGACAGTTATATCCAAAAAATGTTGAATAGTTGTTGAGTATTTGCAAAAAAAAAAAAAAAAAAAAAAAAAAAAAAAAAAAAAATTCATCCCCAATTACTTTTTTAACTATGATTATTTTTTCTCTTCAAATTCATCCAATCGTTTTCCATGACTGTAATACAAATAGATAAAATAATTGTTTTGTAAATATTTGAAGAGCAACATTGTTGTACACTTCAGAGTGATCATTAGGGTTTCTTATTGATGATAACGGCTAAAGCAATATTTGCCCAAAACACTACTGCTACAATATTGTTTTATAGCACAATTTTTTATTAGATTTACTTAACTACAGGACTGGGTTGGTTATGCTGAATGTTTTATGCAGCAAAATGTTACATGAGAACTTAACTGTTAATAAACATTGAGAACTGAGAGTGGTCGAATTTTACACATGAAATAAGCAATGTGTATATGCATATAATATACACATTGTTTTATAGCACAAATAGATTTAGTATAGCACAATCCATTTAGTCAAAGAGAAACTGCTTCACAACTGAGCTTGGGAGAGAAAAACTAAAAAATCTCATCAATTAGCCCAACAATTGATTCAAGACTACTTACTTTATCTATCCCAATCAAACAGTGGCATAACGATGTTGAGGGGGCCTCGCAGTAAAAAATTTAGAACCCATCTCTACTTTTTCTCAAAATAATAAATTGTTATACAAACAGTTAAAATTTTTTTTGTAATATGAGTGAATTTTTTTTTTTATAATTGTATTTTTTTTGTATAATTGATAGGAACTGTTATATGATTCCTGATGAACATTGATCTAAAATATGTATCAATTCAATCAGTACATTTTCTGTAATTTGAGAACATAAATACTTCATTCCCACATTCATTTTTTATTCACATTAATTATTCTCAAGTTTCAATTTAAGTATTTTATCAGTTTAACTGCCATTAAAAAAAGAAAAATACAAAGTTCATGATATTAATTACAGTTAAATAAGTATATTTTTTAAACTTTCAACACAGCAAAAAGAGAATACAACAATGCTTAGTACAATAGCCTTTTAACATTTTAAGCATATTAAAAAAAAAATGCTATTATAAATCAAATTAAAGTCAAATCCATTTGAAAGAATATATCCAGCAAAGGCAACAGACAACTCACATAAGAGCAGCTGATTAACCATTGAAGGGGAAAAATACAAAAAAAAAAAATCTATTTAACATACTATTAATTTAAGAAAAAGCTAAGTAAGAAAAGAGTAAAGTCAACTGCATTTGTAATCAATATCTGTACTAAGTAAAACATTTTTAAAAAGAAAATAATATATATTGTTTATAATTAAAACGTTCTTCAATCAATTCTTCAGGTTGAATACCAATGGGTTATTAACACCTTCAAGGTTTTTGTACACTTGCCATCTTACCTTGTAAAGAAGACATCAGTCAAATAAAAACAATTAAGATGGTATGGCACATAAATACAGTGTTTGTAATGGATTGGTACCAAAGATCCTGATATAAGAGACAAAATGCATTCATTACTTACCCATGGACAGGGATAGGTACTGAACTTCTGAAACTTTTATCAGGTTGTCCTATTATTACACTTTGATTGTCTTGATGCAACTTGATCAGTTGATCTTTCAATAGATGTTATTACAAAGTTCAATTGGAATACATTGAAATGAATAATTATATGCATATACACATTGTGGGTATTTAATTAATAGCAGTTATGGGTACATAAAATTTGTCAAGACAATGCTTAAAGTAACAAAATTAACACATATTAAAAGAGTAGTATATAGTTAAAAACACAATCTAACATTTACCATCTTAAGCATGCACGGATCTGTAGAAGAAATGGGGTACTTTATAGGAAAAGAAAACACCCACAGACATCTCTAGAAACACTTTGAATTTACAAATTTTATTTGTTACTTTTTGGTTTAAATCCTCAGAAATATTTTGATGATGGTATTCAATAAAACATTTCAATAGATATGTAAATATTAATTATATTGTAAACAATGTAAATATATTGTTAATAATATTTTTGTATATTAATTATATTTGTAGATGCCAAAAAGTTTGTAGTGGAGAATATGTATTGAATTTGTAACTGAATCAGGGAAGTAATCTCAACCTGCCAATCTAATGAAAAACAAAGGAAATAAGAAATAATGTCACAATATCAAATGGCTTTTATTTTAAATTTTATACTGCAGAAAACTAAAATTATCATGTTCATCATAAAATAGCTTAATATTAGACAAAGTAACGAAACATTAATGAATATAATGTTATATACATGTTAATTGATACATTTAGAAAATCAAATTTCTTCAAAAGTGTTCAAGTACTTATTTACAAGAATGGGAAACTAATTTTTTTTAATGCTAATAGAAAATTTAATGTTTATGTATAATCACACACACAGGGCTGCCACTGACTGTAAGCTTTGAAAATAGTTGCTTTAGTAGCCTCAGATGTTAAAAATAGTAGCCAAAATAGTAGTCTCAGACATTGAAAATAGTAGTCTCAGACATTGAAAATAGTAGCCTCATTCTTCATAACTTTTAATAAAGATTGTTTTTTCAAATCGGTATAGACCTTCCTCTTGTTTTAAAGGTTTTAAGTTATCATCAAGATCGGAATAAAACTGTCGATTTACATAAACACGAAAACCCAGAGACACCTTCCAATTCAAAATAGTGTTTAATACATAACATCCCATACGGTAAAAGGCATGTGTCTTGGGGGAGGCGCTATCGTACTTACATAACTGCGATAGAAGTTGACAACTCAACCTTACTCCCAGACAGCACCTAAGCAAAAAAATTTAACTTCACGCAAAAGCGACGGTAAAAATCGATTGGCAAAACAAGATATATAAATATATATATTTTTTTCTTAATTTCCAAAGTCAAACAACTTTTTTGCAGAAAAACAAGTTTCATGTTTAAACAATTATACTACTACATATTGACAATGACAGGCGAATTTAATTAAGGCCAGAAAATTAAAAATTTTAACAGGATAGTAACAGAATTTGAGAAATAAAATTCCCCAACCATTTCCCTAATTTCCAAAAAATTCCCCGATGTGCAACTCTGTCGACGTTATCATTAAAAAAAAAAAAACGAAGAAAATATGACCAGTTTACAAATACATAAACTTGACTATTTACAATTACATTTACTTATCAAAGTATAATTGCACAAAAATATAAATTTAGGCTAAAAATCAAAACAAGCATCTTTAGAGCATGAAAAAAATGGAAAACATTAATAAAAAAAAATACAAAATTCACATAAACCAATTTACAAACTACACCCATACTTACTAATTTCAAGGAAAAGAAACTAGTACAATACTTTTCTTTTTAATTAAAAAAATATCACAAATAAAACACATTATTTTCTTTAATATATGTCATAGGCTTTATCCCGTTCATAAATTTTAAACAGTGTCCTAAATATTTACTAAACTTGGGCATGCAAGAGCATGAAACTTAAATAATCAGCATTTTGCTATTCAGTCATAAATTTCACTAGGTATAATATTTCATAAAAAATTATGTCTCTTGGATTTTGAAGTTGAAAAAAGATAAATACATATATTGTATGAAAGAAATGCTTGAAATGAATGGCTTCTTATAAAAATTAATTACTCATAGATGTATGGAAATAAAATTTTGTACAACAGAAATATTATCTTAAACCACTAAAGTACATATTAAATGAGGCAAAAAATCATTTTCATAAAACATGACAAGCATAGCATTCGGCAGGGGAAAAAGATGCATGGACTTTTTTTAAAATTCCATGACCCTTTGCCTGAATGTATGCAGTAACGCATTCAGATTTTTTATTTTTTGGAGGGGGAGGATGATGTTTCAATTCTTTATTTGATTTATATTAAACATATAAATCAAAAACACATATCCCTTTCAGTTAATTACGCTTAATAAAATATGAAAATTAAAGTACAAAAAAAAATCAAGTACAGGATCTAACCCTTTTTACTCATTAATGCCGATAGATTTGTTGCACATCTATAACAGTGCAGTAAAGGGTTAATAAAAACAAAAAAATATGATGGAATCAATTTGAAATATTAAGGAATTTAGGGTTTTAATATATTCTATTGACAAAAAACACAAGTCAAGAAGAAAAACAATCATGTCTGTAAAGGATGCAGTCAGATTTAAGTTTGAGGATTTTTTTTTAACAATGCGCCGGCAGTGGGGAAGCTATAAGATAACCAAAATCTAACAGAAATACTGTGTAAATAATTGTTCCAAGCATGACAATGATCTCGGAAAGTAGGGGGGGGGGGGGAGGATAAAAAAAAAGCGGAATATGAACATGCGGTTGTGGGCCGAAGAGAGGGGATTGCCCAGTTTGGCTCAGCTGCCGAGAGTAGAAAAAGGTCGGAAACTTCGTACTCCCAAATCGGTCAACTATTCAGATATTGAATGACTTTTACGAAAAAGCACATGAAAAAAACCTGTATTATTCAACGCACTGACATCAAGGCATCCACTTCGTGTAACGTGAGCCGGGATAGATGTCCGCCCCCGCACGGCGAATGCGAGAAGGGAGACTAAAAATTTCAAAATTCCCTGATTAAAGAGTAATTTTACGAAATTTCTTAACATTTACCTGAATTCCTGGTTCTGCCGCCACCCTGTTTAAGCTACATTCAAAGTAATTAAATTGCCTCAAAATTTAAATTATTTTATTGTTTATAAATTTAGCTACAACATTGAAATTCTAATCATTTACTGAGAAATCGTTCACCACATCGGCACAAATCTCGAACATAACGTCTATATAACATCAATACTGTCCATACTGATAGCATTTTCTTCCGGCGTTCACCACAAATTCATTTTTGTTAAGTAGAGTAAATATATAACGAAATAATTTGATATTTCGGAATATAACAGTGTATGCTCTAGCACACTACACGGCGGAACCTAACAGGCAAGCGAAAATGACCTTGGTAGCCGTCAAAAACAACAATCTCGCGTGATCTATCGGACTATCCAATTTCTTGCTACTATCGGACAGTATCCAATTTCTTAAAAAATAGTCGCCTCAGCCCAAAAATAGTTGAAGGTTTTGTTAAAAATAGTCTTTTTGGGCCCTTTTTTCATTGAAATAGTCGCCATAGACGCTTGGCCACTAAAATAGTCGCTTTAGTAGCCTTTTTAGTCGCCAGTGGCAGCCCTGCACACATTACAGGAATCTTTTTTAATGACATACTAGAGATATAGAAGTGCTTAACAAGGATAAGTTTCTATGCAGGTTGTCACATATTTTTTCAAGAATTTATATACAAATCAAGAACAATCACAAAATCTCAAACCCTTTATGCAAACATATTCTTTGCTGAAAATTGAGAAAAATTAAATTAAAAAAAAGAAAAGGATTCTTTAATGTGAATGATTTTTAAGCAAGAATTCCGGCAAAAACTTATACAGCAATCTTATCCAACAAAATCACACATTATATCTACTAATCATATACGATGAAAATGTTTAAACTTTTTTATAAAATAAGTAATCAATAAAAAATTTCCATACTGGGACTTTTCCCTACTTCAATTGTTGATGGTAAACAAAATTAAACAATAAACAAAATTAAACAATAAAAAAATAAAGAAATTAATCAATTAAAAAAATTAATCAATACATGAAAAATCAATTAATATTCAACAAAAAATTAATATTAAATAAACATATCATATACCGAAGGAGTTTATCAATGAAGAAATCGTTCAATGTACAAATAAAAAGAGAAAATCAATGTCTAATAATTACTTCTGGTTAGTTGAATGGTGGATAACTGAGCTAGATTAGTTCAATTTCAGAAAACCACAAGCTATTAAAGAGGACCAAAATGCTAATCTTACTAGAAACCCATTTTGAGATTATAATGTATCAAAAACTATGGTCTTCCAAGATCATTCACTTTCTGAGATGGATAACACTATGAGAACGCAGAGAGGCCTTCTGATTGAAAGTTTTGCCACACATATTACAAGCATAAGGTCGTTCCCCAGTGTGAATTCTAAAGTGTCGCTTGAGAAAAGCTGGAGCCCTAAAGATTTTATAACAGATATCACAAACATACTGAAATTTCATAGAATGAGACTTTTGATGCACTTCCAGCTGAGGCTCATTCACAGCAGAAAATGGACATTTGGGGCAGATAAGTTCTTCTCCCTTTAATTTTCGTAAGTATAATGAGGAGAAACCTGAAAAAACATTTATTTTACACACATATACACATTTTAAAAAGTTGTAATCGGATATTTTACACAAAGGTTAACAAAATAGAGATTTATAATAAGATATATGAAAAAGACGCTGACAAATACTTTTACTAAAAATAATTAAAAAGTTTTGTACATTGACAATCTTTTTTGTTAAATATACATTGAAAGTTGAACATGTTGTATATCAATATTGTCAGTAAATTGTAGTAATTGAATATTAGCAATTTTTAACAAATACCAAATGGTTAGAAAGTTTGCACTATATCATTGTTTCAAAAATGTTTAAATTCAATTCCCAACTTGAGCATCAGTAAAGGTTTAGCAGCATTGGACAACATAAAACTATTTTTTTTTACAGAAAAAAAAAAAAAAAATGAATACTTTGCTATCTAATTTTTCTAATTAAAAAATTTGGTTTTCTAAGTTTTCATGTATGCTTTTAAACCTTATTATGACAATCATTTCCTGAAATGTATCATAGAGTGGGCTTGCAGGCTTTCCTTTTGATTGAAGGCTTTGTTGCAAACTGTACAAGCGTAGGGACGTTCCCCAGTGTGAATCCTCATGTGTCGTTTCAGAAAAGCTGGGGCTTTAAAGATTTTGTAACAGATGTGGCATGTGTATTGAACTTTCCAAGAATGTGCAGTTTCATGCCTTTCCAATTCAGGTGTGCCTAATGTAGAAAATGGACAAAGAGGGCAGATTTGTTCTTTTTTCACCACTTGATGACGGTATAATGTTGGAAAACCTGAAAAATATTCATTTTACACATATTTAAAAATAATTTTACATGAAATACCTGTCACAAATTAAAAATTTAAGAGCACAGTTAAAAAGGCAATGGTGTATTTTTTAAACAGAACAAATTAATTTGTTGATGCTCGTACCAATCTGGAATTCTGGGTGTACAAAGTCAACGAACATAAAAGCTTGGTATCTTGGACATCATGCTTCTGTTATCAAGATCTTTCAATTTTTCCATTACCATCATTAAGGCTTTATTAAACCAAGTAGAGAAAAAATTAAATCTGTATAAGCATTGGACAACATTATTTCTTGATAGTTAAAAAAAAAGTCAAAGATGTTTATTGTCAGAAATGCATCTATGGCAAGTCCCCAGTTATTGGTTTTTCTGTTTAGTTGAATGTTAATAGTTATCTTACTAATAAATAGTAATAGAAGTTTTAAAACTTGAATGACAATAGTAAAGTTTGTGTTGGCAAAGTAAATGTAAGATGGATAACAGATTAACATTGCAATGTATCCTTCTGATTGAAGTTTTTTTCTCATTAGGGCAATCATTAGGATGTCCTTAAAGTGAGCAGAAACATATGTCCTTTAAGAAGAGCCGAGATAGAAAGATCATCTGCATCTGACAGTATATCATTATTTCATTGCAATATAAAATTAATGTTTTTCACCAAATTGGTTTAAAAATAGTTGAATATCTGCTCAGTTGAATCCTACACAGTTTTATAGTTACTGCAAAATGGAGTTTTTGTTGTAAGAGTTAAACATATACTCAGGCTCTGATATGTGTAAGAGAATGCGATTGCAGGGTTGTCTTTTGATTGAAAGATTTCTTGCAAACAGAACACACAAAAGGGCGTTCTCCAGTGTGTATAAGCTTGTGACGTTTAAGATGAGCTGAACTTGAAATTTTTTTATGGTAGGTCTGGCATGCATACTGAAGTCTCCAAGAGTGGGAAAATTTATGCCTTTCCAATTGATGCATATTCAGAGTGGAAAAAGGGCATATAGGGCAGACAGCTTTTTCCTCAAGTTCTATTTGAGGCTTGTATAATGCAGAGAAACCTATAAAAACATACTCATTTTTACACATAATTAAAAAATTACTTTATATACACTTTACATAAACATTAAACAAATTGGAAATCAAATAATGTTAAGTGTTATTTCAGGATCTTATAGAAAATTCACTTAAAATTCCCATCAAATGTAACTACAACTGTAGTATAACATTTAATCGGATGATTCCCTAACATAATTTTCACAGAAAGTAACACTAAAACTCGCTTTACAGTGATCTTATGGTCTAAGATGGATAAAAGAGTGAGCTTGCAGGGTTGATTTTTGATTGAAAGCTTTCTTGCAAACAGCACAAACGTAAGGACGCTCCCCAGTGTGTATAATCATGTGTCGTTTAAGAAGAGTGAGAGTTGAGAAGATTTTGTGGCAGGTCTGGCATGAATACTGAAGCATCAAAGAATGACTCTTTCGATGCCTTTCCATTTGACGTGCATCTGAAGTAGAAAATGGGCAGATAGGGCAGACAATCTCTCTCTCAGGCCCCATTTGGAACTTGAATAATGTAGAGAAACCTAAAAAAAATGCAAAAAACACGCTGGAGTTAAAAAATTTCGTTAATTTTAAAGTGATAACTTTGAAATTAAATACTTTATAAAAATGTTAAAAAAGGCAAATGTAAAGAACGGATTCAAATACCAATAATATAATTTAATAACAGCAGTTGTGCAACATTTTCCTGGATTATCTGATGTGAAAATAAAGTAGTTTAAGCTACAAAGAATAACTTTTTAGCCCTGATCTAGTTATTAAGAACTTCAGGTTTACCTGGGTAAAATATAATGTAAAATAGGAGAGAGAATTAAACACAATCAAATCATTTAAAGAAATACTTAGAATATGAACTGTTAAAAATGTACAAGTAATCAAAATAGCCGATAATACACTTTATATGTGAAATAAGCAAAGGACCAAATATGAATTTTCAAAAGTTACATACATTTATTTACAAAAAGATATAAATCAAGGTTAAACTATAAATATATATAAAAAAAAATCACGTAGTCAGTATCACATTCATTGGAAACTTTTACTGTTAAATAAAAAAAAAAAAAAAAATGGGAATATTAAAAAAGTGTATTAACTTTAAACTACATTACAATAAAGATGCCAAGATACAAGCATGTTGTAAATATCAGACGACTTTATTTCATATTATTATAGAGGAAAAGTCAATCAAACAAATTATATCAATTTATAAGATGTCTTAAAAGTGACTCCCTATCTTTAAAAATGAATTTCTTGAAAACAGTTACTCACAGGGTATTAAAAATACTTTTATGTTGACTGGATATACAATAATAATAGCATATTTTATTGGCTATCCAATCAACATACAAGTATTTTTTTAGTTCTATTAGTAAATATTTTTAAAGTATTAATTTTCAAGAATAAGAGTCGCCATCAGGACACTCTGTAAAAACTATTCAATCAATGTCACAACAATTATTATATTTATTCCCACTTGAATCATACATAGCACTTAGTCTCTTAGTTTAAAATTCGATATTTTGTGACTGAATGAGCTGACTGACGTCATTTATTGTATATAAAAATAGTATTATAATAAAATAACAGTGTTATTCTTGGTAAAATAAGCAAAAAAAAAAATTGAATGTTGGCTATATTGTTGGTTCTAATTATCATAGAATCTTGTGGTTTGCACCAAAAGGTTTTGCTTACGATTTTTTTATGTTTAGTGCAGAGGTTTTTTTCTTAGGGGTCTGTTTGCTAAGTAAAAAATTTAACTATATCTTTGAAAATTTCAATACGAAAACCTATTTTTTATGTTTTTGTTCGATTTAGAATATTTTGTTTACCCTAAATACCAAATTTAAGTTCATTATGTTGAGAAACACAACACGCATGAGCGAAAATGTTTTGGCCGGTCTTCTGGGCAAATCTCAATATTAAGAAGTGCATTTTTAAGTTACTACTTTACAGCAGGGAAGGTTTGAAGTGCTTCAATGACGGTGTGTTTCAGGATATCATAAAAATACATGTATTAGTCTAAAATTACACATAAACCACTTGAATTTATAGTGTCATGTTTAACAACAGATTAATACAGAATCAGTAAAATAGCCCAAAAGTAACATAACTGAGCCTTTACAAAAAAAAAAAAAAAAAATTATGTATTACAAATATTCAAATCCTTCCACGATTTACAACGGTACTTAACTTTTTTTATTTCATCAATTAGAATACAAGATATAGCCATTGCTCAGATTTTTTTGTGTACTGTAACAAAGCCTACCAACTGAGTAGACACTATTTATGACTAATAGTGCAAGTTTCCAAAAATCATAATTTGGAGCTAAAATACAAATTTTTATAGAATAACTAAAGAAGGACTATTTTAGTAACATTTCAACCTCTTCTGGTTTAAATAACCTAACCCCCCCCCAAGCATATAAACTGATGTATAGCACATGTTGCTATCCTTTGAAGTTTCAGTTGCGAGATTTCCACATGGGGTTCTGGCTCCCCACAATTACAGAAGGTACTTCCGACAGAATTTATCAATAGGAATCGGTTTTACAAGACCTAACATTTGACATATATCACATGGTCTCTATCATTTGTAGTTTTGGATTGGATTGTAAACCTCTTGCAACCAATTTTAGCATAAACTTCCAACACAGAAGGTAATAGAAAATTAGATTGCTAATAATCAGAAAATATGTTACAATTCAAAACCAAACTACTAAATGTTATCAAAAGAGTTTTGCCACATAGTTTCAGAGTTTATTGCCTAAGGTGGATTAAATAATGAGCTCGCAGGTTTTCCTTTTGATTAAACGACTTGCAACAAACGTTACAAACAAAGGGACGCTCTCCGGTGTGTATAATCAAGTGTCTTTTAAGAAGTGTTGAAGTGGAGAAGATCTTGTGGCAGGTCTTGCAAGGGTACTGAACTTTCCAGCAGTGGGCTTTTGTGTGCTTCTTCATTTGACTTTCGCTCGATGCTGAAAATGGACAAATAGGACATGAACAAGTGCCCACAAGGTCCATTTCAGCAGAGAGAGACGCAAACATAGAAGAAATCGACGTAAGACCTGCAAAAGAAATATATTAGAGTTATAATTTGGTTTCATAGGAAAATTATCATATACACTATTTTGTTACAAAACAAATAGAAACTTTAAATTTACATCAAATAATGTTAAGTTAAGAATCTCGCAAGTAATTTTTTCCATTTCTACTTTAAAATCACAAATGTTAATTTTACAATTAAAACAAAGGAATTGAAAGCTTTATAAAATCAGTAAGCACTACTTTTGTTCATATTTATTGCAAAAATTAAATCCTATCAAAGACGCTTCAAAATCTTCATCTGCAATCGGATATTGTTCATGCAAAAAGTGTATGCTTTATGGAAAGAAAGTTTGAAATTGTGTCTAATATAGTAAAATCATAGATAGAATAAAGCATAACACATAATTGGTACTAAATAATTGTGCGCAAAACAAAAAGATACAATTATATAATTAATGTGTTGTATATTTTCTGCAAATCTAGATTTAAATAAAGAGCATTTTTCAGCAGCATTAAGAAAGTGGATAAATACACTGGAAGGTTAATATAAAATGGAGCATCAATTTTAAAAAAAAACTTGGTGATAGATATAATAAAAATAAATTGCTTAAAAACGACCAGAGTATGTACATCAGTTTGCTTTTACAGTTTCAATAAAAAAATACTATCTTTCTAAAGAGATCGTTCAAAAACATTTTTCTGCAACACAGCACACAATTATTCTGTAGATTTGCTTTTACATTCAATGTTTCCTGGCGATAAGAGTCTTTTACCATTGTGAATTTATGTGTCAGCAAAGAACAGAAGAGGATTCAGCAGAATTTGCTGCAGATAGAATGAAAATTTATAAAAAAAAAATATTTCACACAATTCTTGACATTTATTTCATTGAAAAATTGTTTTTAAGGTATTTTTCACTCTAATAGATGCTGTCAGTTGCACTTTTAAGTAATTAAATTCCTTCTTAAAATTTCAAAACTCATCTTAGAAAGCTTTAATATTGTTTTTGTTATATCACTTTCATTCAGTATTGAAAAGCACTTTTATTATATTTGTCATTTTATTACAGTTAACTTAAAAATGTGATACAAGCAATAAAGGAATTTGTCAGAAATTAATGGAGAGGATGTGTTACCAATGTGAAAGGGCAGTTTTTGGTTTGGGTGGGTTGGTTTGAAATGGGTTTTTAAATTATTGTCCAATACATTTAAACTCATAGATATCCCATGCTCTAGAAGACTAGTCAAAGCTAAAGAAACAGAGTAAAAGGCTGATGAACGAAGTTTCTTTACTCTCCAATTTATTATAAGAGGCTATACGGTAAAAGAAACAAATAGATGATTCTTAGAAAAAAAAATGTATACTTCTATTAAAAAACTGTCTTGTACTTCCTTACAAAATAAAATAAATAATTAAAAAAAAAAAAAAAAAAGGGGGAAAAAAAAGGGGGAATGTAAAATATTTTAATGCAACACATTCACTCAGTGTAGCTAGAGGAGAGTCAATTTAAATTTCCCTAACAATTCCATGTCACTTTAAGAGTCCAACAAAAAGATTTGCATTAACAATGAAACAAAAACTAATCCTTTGCCTTTTAATTGAACTGAAATTATATAAGTGAATGCAAAGAAAGGTATCTCTTTTACAGGGATGAGAGTGATCAGAGAGCAAAAAGGAGGAAATTCAAAAATTCGTTGAAAAAGCTCGCGGATGGAATACACAAAAATTCAACAAGAGTATGCAGGAAGGATAATTCAATAATTTTAAAGATACAATGAAATTTCTCATACTATATAATAATTACATTTCAAATATTAGGAGTTAGTGAAATAATCTGGGAGGAAAGGGGAGCCAAGAGGGAAAATCTTTTGTTTAGATATGAGGAAAAGTATACTTTTTGCAGGATAAACTGGTTCAGATCAGAAAAATGTGGATCCTCAAGACAGGGACAAAGAGGAGGAAAATGTTACATAAAAAACCCAAAAAGGAGGAAAACTGGCATCCCTGCTTTTAGAACAATAATTTAAGTATATTTTTTAACTTCAACCTGCTTTTAGCATGGAACCTATTTTTACTTTAATCATCTTGCAAATTTTAAAATTATCTGATTTTTTTTTTTTTTTTTTTGTTCTTTTCCCAAATTTGCTAATGCTTCAAGAATTATTGATTTTACAATATAATTTTAGGTTTTCCATAATTTCTGTAATGTTGGACCAAGAGTTGCATACAATTTAGCAGCATCTTGATATAGGAATACTACAAAATATTGAAAAGTAAAATTATTAAATGTTATCAAGATATAACAGTGCAACATTAAGCAATTAAAAGGTTGGTTCCTAATCTTGTAGCCACCTAATCCTCCAACCATACCAGGTGTTAGGTAGGTGCCCTTTTTTACGGTCCTGGGAAATGCTTACAATCATCTTTTTAGGTAGAAAGATTGGTCCCTTGGGCCATAAACATGTATCGAGAATAAAACATTTTTTTATCAACCAAGTCAAAAAAATATTAAAAGAAATGGGATATACATAAATTGACTTAATTTTTCATTACAAAAGAAAATTAAAAGGCTACTTACATAATTATGTTAGGTTATTTTAATTTTCCGATAGCATTTCTGCATATAAAAGTTATGTTTCAGTCAGCTAAGAACAAAAAACCTCCTAAAAATATATCTCACTTTTTGTAATGGATGAAGATACGAAGCAAGCAACATTTAGAATAGCTGGTTTGTTCTTTCCAGCCCAATACTGTCAATGCTAATTTTTCCCCAAACAAAATATATACAAGATACAAATTCAATATTAATTTTTTTTTTTTTTTAAATCAAAAATAACAACTATCTTTATACTTAATGACAAGTTTTTATTTTAAGATAAAATTACATGTTTTTTAAACTTTCTGTCATGCAATAAAGCTAGCAAAAAATGATAAAAACAGGAATATTAAAATTAAAATTAAGAAAATGCATTTTATTTTTCCTTCAAAATTTAATATCTTAAAAAACAAAAAAGAATTGGTGTTATGTAAAATACAAATTAAAAATATTTTGAAGTCTTGTGTAGAAATATTTAGAGTGTTAAAAAAAAAAAGATTTTTTTAACTCACTTTAATATTTAAGGATCAGAAAATTGTTAGAGGGCACAGTATTGGTACATACTGATTGTTTAAATGTTCCCCAAGACAACAACCCATAAAAATAATATATATATAAAAGAGAAATTTAGAAAGACATCAAACTAAAAGTAAATAAAGTTTTAAATGCATTTAAAAAACATTGAAATTTTTTTTCATGATTCAACTCTATCAATGAACAATTAAAATATATTTTACAGAACTAAGCAATAAGGTTGTAAATAGATTTAAATATATACATTTTCATTAAAGTATGTAATGTTAGGAAAAAAAAATTATTTATGAAATCAATAACAATTAAACAAAACGTTTACACATTTAAAGTGGGGGGAAAAAAATATTTCAGAATTTTTTTGCATTACATTAGATACAAATGGAACATTAAAATGAAATTCTTAATTTTGATCCCAGTGTTTAAGCTGGGGTAGAAAATTTCTTTAGCAAAAAAACTAAAATCACAATTTTCATTTCAGCATTTTGCTAAAATGATTACAAGTTCCATCACTCAGGATGTTTACTTAACACAGTTAAAACATTTTTTTCTTACAAAATCATTATTAACTTTAAAGATAAAGCTATTTTATACCAATATCAAATGGAAAAATACTTTTCACCCTTCAAATTACTTGTTCTTATAGGTCGATGACTAACCTTGGAATAACAAAATTGGCGATTTTGTGTTAAAATGTTACAGCAAAAGAGCTAAACCACACTTTCTGATTTTAGCACTTAAGAAAGTTTTTAAGCATTTTGCTAAAAAATACCCACAGCTTAATCCCTGGTTGATCCATACAGTGTACAATCTACATAGACTAATTAATATATCAGACAACTTGAATAAAAACTTATATCACTAAAAAAAACATGAGAATTTAAATTTAACAAATGCCATTACCACACAATTACTAAAATAAACATGGCAAAACTTTTTTTAAAGTTTCTAAATAATAAATGCTTTTAAAAGGATTTTTTCCCACAAAACACTTTTTTGCCCGATCTGATATGGGTCGCTATGTGACATTGAAGATTGTAAATTTGTTTAAAAGTTTTTTGGCAAACAGAACATACAAATGGACACTCTCCAGTATGACGCATCATGTGCCGCTTGTATTTAGTTGGGGTTTGGCAGATGGCGTGGCAAATTTTGCATGAGAGCGACTTCTTCCAAGAATGAGCCTTTAGATGCTTTTCCATAAAATGTTTGCTTGATACGGAAAAAGGGCATAGGTCGCAGATATAACCCTCCTTTCTTTGTTCATGAGCATTTAATTTTAACTTTGACGCAATACCTGTGGAAGAGAAACATCCTTTATTTCTATATAAAGAAATTCATATACTCTATTTTTATAATGAGAAATTCATATACTTTATTCTAAAAATAAAATAGAACTAGGAAATATTTATGAAAAATTTAAATTTCCTGTACTTTTCCAGTTAATAATAAAATCCTAATTTTTATTCTTTATGAGGTAATCAGAAAAAACAATAAATTTGCGAGTTCACGCAACGAATACAATATTACTGCAAATAATGTATATATGTATTCTTACTGTACAATACAGTTTAAAAAACCTAAGTTGAAGTATTTCAGTTATGAATAAATGCTTAGTATTTTTGTCTGAAAGCGGTATGTATAGGTGGAATAAATTTTTTTTAAAAAAGCTTTTCCCTTCAGGCAAAACTATGAACATCCATTTTTTTAAAATCAATATATGAAACATAATTAGCACAAGCACAGTAAAAAGTAGATTGGTAGGCAATAAAAAATTGCTTTAAACAAACTTCAGTTTTGAATATAAATTGACTATGAAAAGCTGTGATGCAAAACAAAAATAAAATCTGAAAAATTTGCATTTATCTATAAACATGCAAAATCTGAATATATATAAATAGGATAGGTTTAACTATAAAAAAAAATGCTCTATAGCTTGATAAAATTTTAAATGAAATGGATAAGATGCATGATAATGACAACAATTTCAGTACAAGAAACCTGAGTTACAATCTATTTATAATATGATTGTGACATATGCAGTTCAACAGGGAAAAGTAAAAAACTTAACAATTGACGATTTTTTTCCAGATGTTAAAGTGTCTTTTGTTGTTGAACAATTGACATAGAAGAATTGTCCTATCCTACTAAAAACACATAATTTGTTGTATCTGAAGTAACAGTTCAAAGAAACAAGATTGTCCATTGAGTCAACAAGCATATTTTAAACAGATGTTTTGAGGTGGTCCCAAAACCAGAAACCTAGTGGATTAAGACCAGGAGACAATGAAAGCCAAGGCATAGGAACACCATGCCAAATCCATAGCTGGGAATACATTGTATTTAAAAACTTTGCCATTTCTTGAGCTTCTGTGTTGTCTCAATTTTTCAGATTGAAAAGACAGATGGAGACTCTGGATCCTTGTACTAAGTTTGTCATGATGTATTTTATCAGCCCTCTCATTTTATAAGTAGAGTTCAGGGACACTCTGTAATTAGTAGTATAAAAGAAATTACATTAATAGAATTGAAAGTGGAAAGGAAGAGTAGAGAAAGAAAGTATCACAAAATCATTCTATTGAGCATAAACAATGCTACACCAAAAAATAAAGCAGATTCACATTTTACCAGCATTATCAAAGTCAATTTTTAACTTCCCAAAATCAATCAAATGAACAAAAGAATGTAGACAGTAGTTACGGACATAAATTCTAACTTTTTGGTGAGAAGATGTTGCAAATAGAAAATAAATCGGAATATTACATCATCATGTATTGATTATATTTAACTGAGGAAATGGCAAATTTGTCAAATGTTTAACTTTTCTCAGCAATAAGCCTGTATATGTTTTTTATATTACATTCCTTTTTTTTTGCGTAAAAGGAGAAAAGGACACAAATAAAAGGCATTTTTACGAATGCATGTGTAAAGAGACAAATATTTAATGTACATCTTTTTATGCTAAGGCATTGTTAAATTTTTTGGAAAAGAAAACTGAAAAATGTGATTGAAAGAAAATATTAAAAGAAATAACCTGTACATAAAAAGTCAAGCAATTAAAATGTTACTTTCTGTTTTACAATAAAAAACCCGAACAGTTTTTCAACCATGTCCATTAGAAATCGGGCATGCAGCAACAAAATATAAGTTGCAATAAATTATACTAAATTATTTTAGTCTTGGAAAGTAAATAGTGAATAATAAACGTAATAGACATAATCTTTATATCAGGAAAGAAGAAGAAGGGGGAAAAAAATAAAATAAAAATACATAATATAAAAAATATTGCTGCTAATAATTCAATTATTTGCATCATCTTACAATTAAAAAGTTTTTTTTTGGTATTTACAGCAATGTAAACTTTAGTTACCCCCCCCCCTTCCCCACTCCATATTACCAATACCAGTTGAATAAACAGTAACATCCTCTCTAACAGGTCCACTGCCCTGAAAGGGGAAATAGAGAAAGGCACAGTTTTATTGTTTAGAAATTAAAGTTAGGGCTTTTTCTAATATATATTCATTACCAGGTACCAGGCTATACAGCTAGTATATATATATGAAGATAGAGACAAAAAGTAATGTATGAAAAAACATCAACAAAAAACAAATATTAAAAACCAAGATTAATGAACTTGATCGTCTTAGAGACAAGATCACAGCATTATTAATAGAACGTACATATTAATGAAATTGAGTAAATACCAATAAAAATCACCCCTTCAATTTAAGTTGCATTGATACAAGTATGAAGATGATACTGAAGATGAGTCTTTTGGTTAAAGTTTTTCCACGCATTTATCACAAACATATGAATGTTTACCAGTATGTATCCTATTGTAGGGATAGAGCAGAATTGATATTGGAAAGATTATTTTTACAAGTGAATAAATTTGGTAGGTTACAAGACTGCTTGAGTTTTACCATCTTAAACAGCACTGAACAAGAAAACGGACAGAGTAAACACTGACAGGTTTTCTTTCAGAGAACAAATGACGTACTTGACACTTTGTCAAGGACAGGAAATCTAATAAAAAAAGTAAATATTTATTGGCATATTGATATTTCATAGCATTTGCAATATGGAAATTCGAAAAAGAAACATAAATTAAAAATGTACAAACAGTCAAAAGACTGATGTTACAATGGCAACACTTAAAATCAATAAAGGAAAATTAAAGATAAGATTCAAATTAAATTCTAACAGTTCAATTAAAAGTGATTTTTGAACAAATAAAAGATTGGATGAAGTATATAAGAAAAACTATATATTTTCAATTTAAGAGATTTTTATGTAATTGTTAAAACAAACAACAATAATGTGAAACAGATTGGAATTATTTCTTCACTACCTAAAACAAGCTAAATAGACAAAAAGATGCAATTAAAGTTTTTCAACAAAAAATAACAATTAATTCCATGCTATACTACACAACAATAAAATGAGCCTTGGAAAAAAATAAATAAAGATTTCACAAAAACACGCAGAGAAACCGAAAAAGAGCACTACATTAAAAAAAAAAAAAATACTTAAGACTTATTATTTTGAAGATAAGAATTGCTCTTAGAGGTGTTTCCAAAAGAGTTTGCAGTTTCGGTTCCTATTTGAATGTTTTACGGTAAATATTATTAACAAGGGACAATCTCCTGTATAAACCCTTTTGTGCCTGTTAAATAAAGCTGGAGTATTACAAATTAAGTAAATTTTACATGTTTTTTGCACCTTGCACAAATGGGCTTTTTTAAGAGTTACACTTAAATGTCCACTTGATATGGAAAAGGGGCAAATTCTTTACCCATCTCAATTTCAGATGAGCATTTCTTTGATATAGCAGTAAGACAAATTGAAAAGGAAAATATTTAATCCACACGTATAACATGTAACATGGTTAGTGTAGGTTTGTCCAGACTTTATTTAAAAGAAAATCTATGTTAAAGTAGCATTGGATAGGATAAATCTCAACATCATATAAAATAACATCAATATAAATTTTTATTTACAATAATTCAACAATTCTTTACATGATTCATCACAAGATTTGCATATATGTTACATCTGATGAATATTACATTAATAAAACAATAATTATTCATGCACAAAAGCTCTTTTTTTTAAATAAATATATAATCTTAAATTCAACTTTATTTTTGAATATATACTAATTGATAAAATAAATCGAGTTATAAATAGAATAATGAAATATAGATAATGCACAATCACTTCAAAAAAGGAAGAAGTTTTCCCTTGTGTTCAAATATCAAATTATGAACTTTTTACTAACATATTGCAATAAAACATTTTAATACAGCAACCTATACAAGAAGTATTCAATATAAATCCTTTATATCAGGGGAGGCACAAAATTCGGGTTCCCTGGCAGACTTCTAAAAAATTCCGAATTTACAGCAAACTTTTTTTTCCAAATTTCCACAATTTTTCCAGATGAGTTAATCAAATAGAACATTTATGCCAAAGAGATATGAAATAATAAAAAAAAAATAGTTTTGGCAGTAATGAAATGTTTAAAGCATACCATAACATAATACTTCTAATGATTACCACAATTCTCCGGGTATATGGAGCCAAAATACGGATGAACAAGGAAACATACCTTCAAAACAATAGAAACATTCCCTGATTTTGGCAACATTTAAAAAAAATTCCCTAACATGTCATCGATTTTTTCCAGAATCAGAAAGTTCCTTGACACTTCTCTGCTTTCCAGATTCTGCGAGCACTATGTATATGCAATGTCAATTTTTATGAGCAATTACAACTTCTTGAGCTCAAATGGAGTTTTCATAGTGTTTAAGCACAAAAAACAAAAGATCCATTCTGAAATATTTACTAACTTCTTTTTATATCCCCAAAACTTGATTGAATACATAGTCATCTACAATGAGTCTAATTTGCTAAGATTCAAAGGAAGGAATTTGAAGACGGAAAGTAGGTTAATTAGCCCTCTGAAGATTTTGCCTCGTCAACCTTAATAGGGAAGGTTTCAGTCATTATAAATCGCCAAACTGAACATATTTGAGTTAAGCTTGGTATCTGGATAATAGAACGTGAGTAAAAGCTGACAAGTCTGATGTAAAGCAATAAAAATGTATATCATTTATTTATTTTGATTAAAACAATTTTGACAACAGGGAAGAGTTTCAACAATATGTTAAAATTATTTCATTAATGGCGTTACTACATACAGGGTTTCTGCCAAACTGTGATCGCTGTTTTGTCAAAACATAAATAAAAACATAGATGAATTTTTGATGAGCTGAATAGTGATCATGGCATTTATGATGTCACAGTTACATGATTTTACTTAAAATGTTTGGAAATCCATGAAATTCACTGTATTTCCATCATTAGGATTCCCACTGAAATCACAGAATGAAAATCAATGACTTTATAAGGACTTTTAAGGACCCAAATAATTTTTTAAGACTTTCGAAAATTTGTTTTCAAGTATGTCTTTAATATGCCAATATCAAGACTCTACAGTAGCTTTGTCCATAGTGCTAATATCAAGATCTTTTATGCACAATTTGCATTTTGCTTTACGAATAGAGTTTGATGATAGAGCAATCATTTCTTCCAATGCACTGTCCTTTAGACATAGCACATTAAATGTGCCTTTTTCAGGCATAGAATTAACAAGTTCTTCTAAAAGAATTACAAAATTCGTTGGTTGCAAACTATTTTGGCTAAAAAAAACAAATTTTGCTCTTACAGGGTACGATGCGCTGTTCGAATTCCACTTCATCCATCAACAAATACAAACTAAATGACGTAAAAGGTGACACATGCGTACTACAAATATACTAGAAAATTCCAGTGAAGCATGGATAAAGCAAGTCCTGCAGGGATAAGCAAGTCAGAGTTGATTTTCTATAAATATTGCAATTGGACACACAACATGAGCAAAAATTAAGGACTTTTAAGGCCTGGAAAACAAGTTCAAAAATATAACACACTTTTAATGACTGTGGGAACCCTGTGCATTGAGAAACTTCAGGAACTATAAATACTTTTTAAGTGAAACTAAAAAAAAAATGTTGAATTTAGCAACACCAAACTTTTGGTAATTTGTAAATATATAAAAAAATAATCTAGAAAATGTCATTTATATGATCCATTAAAGAAATGCATATATGTTACATCTGATACAGACATAATCTTAGTATTTTTTTTCTTTTATATTTCTTACAGTCAAGTTATTACAATAAAAAACTTTTTTTGATATCTGTTTTTGTACAAATAAAAAAAACTATAGATACATTGTTTAGATTTTCTAAAACTATATACTATTTTCAGTTATTTAGAGACAAAATATTTTGCGAGGATTTTCCGCCTTTTCGGATAAAAATTCTAAAAATATATCTATATCTAACAATAATGTTAACTTTGGTCGTTAATTCTCCTTCTCTTTAATTTCACTAGCATGGGAAAATAGAAATTCCTGTTAATTTGAACTCCAATGAGAGAATTGAACTTGCCTAGAAAATGAAGAAAGAATTTTAAATTGCTCCGAGAACTTTTTGCACTATCACTTACACACATAAATTTTAAAGAGAACCAAAGGAAAAATAAATTTTTTTATAGCCAACTTCATAAAAGCTCCAAGTGTAAATTTTAGAGAAATTAGGCATCGATCTTTTGAAGAATAATATTTATTCTTCATATATATTGAACTGATAAATGTTAAAAGGGAACATGTGAATGAGTTTTCAATTGTTTCCTTGTAACATTTAGCCATTCATATAGTAAGGTCAATCGATTACCAAATAGAGCGAATTCCCAGATACTAAAGAAGTGAAATTTATTGAAAAGAGGCATAGATCCAAATGCAAAAATATCAAAATAAACTTACCCTATTCTTACATCAATTCTACTTTTCAAGCTGCAACATATTAAATAAGAAATAGTTTGGGACTCTCACAGCACAAGTGAAAAATTGTATTAAAACAAGGTTTTTCTTACATGCTGAAACTTTTTAAAGACAATATGTTTAAAGAGGTTGTCTTTCATTTCTGCAGAGGAAAGGCATGGATTTTTTAGAGGCACTTTAAAACATTAAGTTCAGAACAAGGCTTTTAATATAAATCCTTTATATTCATTGAAAATTTGTAAGCACAATTGCAACTAATTGAGCTTAAATCGAGTTTTCATAGTGTTCGACCACAATGAAGAAAACATCCATTCTGAAACCTTTACTTTTTGTGTGTGCTCAAAATTTGATTGAATACACTGTCATACATAATGAATCTATCTGCCAAGTTCCAGTTCCATTGGATGACAGCAAGTGGGTTAATTAGCTCTCCACAGATTTAATGCACAAAGTCGAAGTTAATATAAAGGATTTAAAAAATTACATAAATTTCATTGATCTAAGTTACAGGGATGTGACTGGCAAAAAAACCCAAAAGGACTGAAATCATAAAGTGAGCAAAAAATTTGAATCATAATTTGTATGCGAATGTTTTAAGAACAAGGATGAGATTAGTCGTCAAAAAAAAGCATGCGGAAAGGACGATATCCAATTTTTTTTTTAAAAAAGCTCTTGGAAAAAACGATATACAAAAATTCAATAAAAAAACAACACAAGTGCAAGTGATGGTTTACCAATTTTAAAGATACAATGAAATTTCTCACACTATAAAATAATTACAGTTCAAGTACTTGAAAAGAATTAATAAGTGCATCATATTTTTCTCAAAACATAGTACTCGAGCATTCTCCAAATTTCAGTTATAAAAAAAAAGATCAGGAAAATGCCATCCACACACAAACTACACATAAAATTGACTCTAATTTATATGGTACATAAAACTACAAAATCTGCTTATTTTGTTGCTCGTAAAAGTACTCGGATTTGACTTAATAACTATTTTGTTTAACTTAGTACTGTTAGACAACTTTTTCCAACAAAAGTACATTAATTCAGAATGAAGCATTATATTTTGAATCAAAATAAATTCAACACAGCTGAATGTAATAAAATTGCACACTTACTTTCTTTTAGCTTTTTACAATAACTTAGAGGTAGTTTGTTTACTGCGATAAAAAATAAGTACCATGGGAATTAATTGCACCATAAAATTGCACATTTACTTTATTTCAGCTTTTTACAATAACTTTGAGGTAGTTTGTTTGCTGCGATAAAAAATTGCAAATTATGTATTTTGTAACTGCTAATTATGTACTTTGAAGTAATTAGTAGCCTCAAAATCCTTAATACATTTAACTTTAAACAACCATGGTACAGCTTCCAAACAAAAAAGCTGAACCATGGGAAAGCCATAAAAACCAGCAAAAACTAATTTTTCAGAAGTCAAACAGCTTTAAACAGTTATACAATGCGGTAGTTTGTTTACTGCGATAAAAAATTGCAAATTATGTATTTTGTAACTACTAATTATGAACTTTACTGAATGTAATAAAATTGCACATTTACTTTCTTTCAGCTTTGTACAATAACTTTGAGGTAGTTTGTTTACTGCGTTAAAAAAATGGGAACCATGGGAATTAATTGCACATTTACTTTCTTTCAGCTTTTTACAATGACTTTGAGGTAGTTTGATTACTGCGATAAAAAATTGCATATTATGTATTTTGTAATTGCTAATTATGTACTTTACTGAATGTAATAAAATTGCACATTTACTTTCTTTCAGCTTTTCACAATGACTTTGAGGTAGTTTGTTTACTGCGATAAAAAATTGCAAATTATGTATTTTGTAACTGCTAATTATGTACTTTGAAGTAATTAGTAGCCTCAAAATCACTAAAACATTCAACTTTAAACAGTCATGTTACAGCTTCCAAACAAAAATGGAAACACCATAAAAACGATAAAAAACTAATTTTTCAGAAGTCAAATAGCTTTAAACAATTATACTAAGCTCAGTTTTTAAAATTTTTAAAGCTATATTCAAAGTACTGAAATTTTCGTCAAACCAAGATATCAGTAACAGAGATTCATATCATATGATAGGATCTACAACACTAGTACATTTATTAACGTTTCCGAAAAATCCAAATCTTTGTAACAAACTTAACAAATTTGTCACTAAACAAGCTTATCTGACTATAAACTTCATAATTTTTTTTTTAAATGTTTATATGTTAAAGAGCGATATTGTAGCGCTTTGGACTCGATCAGCATTTGTTTTGGCTGTCTGTGAGCATGCGCTGAACCCCAAAACACTGAGGTAGCCACGTGAATTCAATAACTAATCGCAAAAGGGTAGTGCCATTTGCTAACCAATCGAAGTTGTATTTTGATTGTCCAGAGCTTGTAACGAAATTTATGAAGAAAGGGGAGCGAAGAGGAAAAATCTTTTGCCCTGACATGAGAAAAAGTATACTTTCCACGAGAAAAACTGGAAAAAACACGGAACCTCAAAACAGGGATAAAAAAAAGAGGGAAATTTTTACATAAAAGCGGAAATCTGCCAAAAGGCGGAAAAATCTCATCCCCGAAACAGTTTTGAATCAAAATAAATTCAACACGACTGAATGCAATAAAATTGCACATTAACTTTTTTTCAGCTTTTTACAATAACTTTGATGTAGTTTGTTTACTGCAATAAAAAATTGCAAATTATGTATTTTCTAACGCTAATTATGTACTTTGAAGTAATTAGTAGCCTCAAAATCGCTAAAACATTTAACTTTAAACAGCCATGGTACAGCTTCCAAACAAAAAAGCTGAACCGTGGAAAAACCATAAAAACAAGCAAAAACTATTTTTTCAGAAGTCAAACAGCTTGAAACAATTAGACTATATAAACAGGTGAATTTAATTAAGCCCCGTCAAAAAATCTGTAATTAGTGTTTCCACTAAAACGTATAATTTTTACTTAAAACATCAAGTATTATCCATAATTCATACACTTAATCAATTAGATTATGCTTCTCTAAAAAAATTCTTGCAAAAAATTGTACAAAGTAGCATATGATGCTTAATGGACAATTCCCGCATTCTTTAAAAACGTGCGAAATTAGTTTATATTTATGAAGAATTTCTTTCCAATGCCAAATATTTAAACAAAAGTTCTTTAAAAAAAATAGTTATTTAAATATTAAGAAAAGAAAATGCCCCAAAACCGAGCCAAAACCAGTACGATTAAAACACTCAACAAAACCTGCGACCTCAAGTGATCCTTTGGTTTCTACGGTTATCGTGAGGTTTCTGCCAAATAGTTGGCGTTGATTTGGTAGACCATTGCCATATCACGTACAGGTTGGCGCGAGTTGTGAGAAACTTGCAAAACTGCTTTCCGCTGCTGCATTTTAAGCCAAGATGTTTCAAGCCAGGATCTCTGTATGTCGCATTCAATTCAAGCCGAATAAATCGTTTTCTTGCCAACGTTTAACAGGGGAACTTTGATTGCAAATTAAAAAAAGAAAAAATGCATTAAGCAGAAATGTTTGTGTTGATAGCCTTTTCGAACCATTTAGAATTAAATAAAAATAAAATAATGTGGCAATTGTCCATTGGTTTTTAAAAATATACCAACACCTTATCAATCAGTGATTGTCAATGCCAGGAAGAACTAGAATGAAATTGGATGAATAACATCTATCAATAGAAATTCCCAATCATTTAAGTTTCATTGATATGAGTAAGAACATGATACTGAAGATGAGTCTTTTGGTTAAAGTCTTTCTCACATATGTCGCAAACAAAAGGACGTTCACCAGTGTGTATCCTCTTATGACGATTTAGCAGAGTTGACGTTGCGAAGATTTTATGGCAAGTTTTACAAGCGAATTGGTTTGTAAAGTTGTGAGATTGCTTGTGCTTTACCATCTCAAAGAGCACTGAACAAGAAAACGGACACAGTGAGCACTGATGAGTCTTTCTCTCGGAAACCACATGGGGTACCTTGCACTTCATCAAGGACAGGAAATCTAATAAAAAAGTTAATATTTATTAACATAGTGATACTTAACAGCATTGCCATTTAAAGATTCCAAGAAAAAGTATAATTAAAAATGCACAAATACTTAAAAGTTTTATAGCCTAAATGGCTTTTAATATAACACGGTTGGAGTTCGAAATGAAGGAAATTACAGAGTTTAAAAAATTAATATTTTTAATAACTATAAAAAATTATCGATACAAAAGAAATTAAAAATTATGTGTTGAAATGGATATTAAAATAAATCCCCCCCTACTTTTTGGGTTAATTTTTATTGACAACTTAATGTTTTTCAAGTAATTGGCAACACAGTACCAGTAAAAGAATATACATAAGACAAGAATTATACATAGTAAAAATCAAAACGTGGTTTTCAACGAACAACAAATTTTCAGTAATTTAAGCATAAAAAAATGTGGGAAGGTATCAAGAATGAATTATTTTGTCATTTAGGAACTTATAACTAAGTTATTATAATACATTTTTAAGTTTAGATTTTTATGCTTAATATAAAATCAAAACTGGGAATGGATAACATATTTTTAAATGTTTAGAAAATTAAGCAAATAAAAAATTAGTATTCACATAAAGCTTCCATAACACAAATAAAAACAATTAAAAAAGTTTAAGGCAAAGATATGCATTTAATACACATTGTTTACTATTTTTTATACTTTATTTTTTAGATATTACAATTTAAATAGACAATTTTTAACTCTAGAACATGATTTAACGTAGTAAAACAACTTTTTGTAAAATTTGTAATAAAATAAAATTTAATACTTTTAAATGTTGAACCATGGGTTCAAATAAAGGAATTAATATATAAAGTTAAAAATATTTGTAAATAGGTACAATTGTAAGACACTCTACATGCAAAATTATTCTTTTCACAGCACAAGGCAAACAAAATATGAACATCCAACATTTTTTATCATAATTCTAACATATTTATCATAATATAACTACTGAAATCACAAACTTTAGTAGTTACGGCAAATATTTATAGTCATCATCAAACCAACAATAAACTTTGGCACTAAACAGATTATAATACTCTGTCTGATAAGAAGTGTTTTAATATTTCAAATTTCGCTAAGTACATTTAAGTGCTAGGCATCAAAGTTTTGATATTTTAAAAACTTTTAACTTATTAAAAATATATCATTTGTAACACTTAAACTATACAAAATAAACTGTCAATTAAGTCATAAATACAATAAAATTTAATCAATCATACCAAATAGAAAATCTATTATCTGTGTTAGCTTCAGAAGCATATAACTTGTAGAATTATACATTCACAAAAATAAATAAATAAATAAATAAATAAATAAATAAATAAATAAATAAATAAATAAGATCTAATGATTAATTTACAACAAATAAGATCTTAAATAGTTGAAATTCAACTAAACTAATGTTATAAAAATAGTTTTACATTGCAAATAATCATAAATTTGTTTCGGAGATATCGAACAGTGAAAAAAAAAGTACAAAAGATTACTATTCTACTGAAGCTGTATATACCAGAATTTAACATAAAAACAACATACTTAAATGTTCATTTATAATTAATGAACCAAGAGCTGTGAAATACAAAATGCACTTGAAGATTGGCCTTTTAATTGAATAACTTTTTGCACACTGTACAAATACAACACCCTCCCCCAGTATGAATTCTGAAATGTTTTGTCTAAAAAACCCTGTGAGTGAAAGCTTTTGTAGCAGATTGTAGAAACACATGTACACTTTCTTTGCATGCATTTCCCAATATAATCCAATTTGCATTGTGTAAGGGCAGATTGAACATGCATAAGTCTCCAATGTACCAAGTCTATACTGATTTTTTGAATACCTAATAGGAATAAAAAACACTATGCACATACCGAGATTCTTGTATGTATACAAAAAAAAAAATCTGAGAAAACAAATTATTGTTTAACACAATAAGCGGCAAAACAACAAATAATTTAATTGAGATGATAGTGAAAACTCAAGAAACTGCTATGAACGATTACAAACTCCCTGCAGCCTATATTTTTACACGACAGAAAAAGTAAAAAATTAAATACAATTTTTAAAGAAAAATACTTTTTCAAATATTAACTCAAATTAAAATTTCTGTGAAGTGGATAAAAATAAAAGAAACAGCAGGTTTTTCTGTTTTAAGTAATTTAATTCGTTACCGTTTTTTTAAGTTTTGAAATTAAGGAAATGTCTGAAAAAATCACAGATTTATCATATTTTTTCTCGAATTCCACGATTAAACCTTGTTATTTACTGTTGTATTCAGTGTTAGGTATTGGATCTTAAGAGGTCCCTAAACAGGTTTTTTTTTTTAATGCTTAGGTCTTTTTCATTACAAATATTTGTATAGCTGTCTTTTTTTTTTGGAATTACTTTTGAGTAAATACAATTTTACATTTATAATTTTATTGTAATTATATAACAGAATAATGAACTCATGTGTAGGAGTGATATCACTTAAAAACAGTTTAGACGATGAAGTAATTTTTAATGATTATCTTGTTTTTAGGCAGTTCTAAGGCATAATGCCAATGTTTTTATTTCAAAATATTTTGTTACAATAGGGTATGTAATGAGTTTATGAATAAAAATATTTAATGTGCGTGTAATGAAAAGCCAAGAGCTTGAATAAATATCATTCATTTAAAGCACGAAGAAATCAAGATCACAGTTAACAAATAAATAACACATTTACAGTAAAATTGTTCTCTAAAAGCATCTACATTTAAAAAAAATAAAAACACATTTATCTGAAATATTAAACTTGCACTACTTTTTTTCAAATATAACACTTACACTTTTGGCACAATTGTAATACATTATATCGTGAAGCATGTTGGAATATTAGCAAATGTTGATATAATTATTCTCCTCTAAAAGATTTCAAGTTCAATAGCACATCAGCATTTGAATACAGACATTTTTCTAAATTTAATTCTAAACACTACATTACACAATCAGAAAGGGATAGGTGATTTTAATAAAGTTATAGTTTTTGTTCAGTTAACTGATTAGCTTTTTCAGCATTAGCTTGAATATCAATTATTAAAATTGGTTAGCTCATTGAAACTTTAGTTTCAAACTATCTTTACATACATAAACTGATAAATTACTTTAACGTTGCACTGTAATCACATAAAACACAATACATATTTAAATAAGATTGTGGAACATTGCACAACTTTCAAGTACACTTAATACTGGTCACTGAATTTAAATTTGCTATGGATTGGTGTAATTTACCATTTTTGAGTTCATATTACCATTAATAATAAAAAAAGGGCAAGTATGATAATCAAGCAATGTACTGATGGGAAAAAAAAAAAAAAACTTTGCTAAAGTGGCAAAATTGACTAATTTTTTCTTTCTATAAATATAACATCATCTTTACTTCTAAGCAAAACACTCATTGATAGACAATGCTCAAGGGAAGAAAACTTTACGTATAGTTGTTCGTTTTTCAATTTTTAACACCTTTATTGCATTTCTACAAAAATTTCGGAGGTGAGGATGTTAAGATCATATTAAATTCATTAACACAGCGATTTTGATCAAAATCATAGTGCTGTTTGTTGCAAAATACTAAAAAAACCCCCACAAATCTTTCAATGGCAGCTACATTGTGCGCATGGAAAATTTTGATGAAAACCTTAAAGACAGGTTCCATGGCCATCGTTAATCTGTATACAAAAGTTGAACATCATAGGTCAATCTGTTTGGGACTTATGCTCTCCACAAACACATTTTTTTTTTTAAAGATTATGCTTTTGAACTCAGCACACTTAAAGTGTAGAAATGGGGAAGGGGGGATTTTATTTTTATTAAATGCAATACTTTCACTACACTATGTTAACATATGGGTAATTGAAAGTAAAGATTCTTAAAATCATAACTTTTTGCATTTATTCTCTATTAGAATAATGACAAATCATAAAAAAAATTACTAAAATAATCCATGTTAATAGTATTTTATAAACATTGTTACTATAAGAGTAACAAATTATGAATAAATGCAAAATATGTAAGATAGAGAAAAAGTAGACATTTCTTTCAGCACTTTTTTATCTCAAGAACATCAATAGTTACTGAAACCCAAATGGCCATTATTAAAAATATAGCAGTAGGAATAGAGTAATAACTTCTTGCTTATTCAAAAGTCTCTCTTATGGCAACATATGTAAAAAATCAAAAAGTCCACACATTA
Organism: Linyphia triangularis; assembly: GCA_963978545.1. Taxonomy (NCBI): domain Eukaryota; kingdom Metazoa; phylum Arthropoda; class Arachnida; order Araneae; family Linyphiidae; genus Linyphia; species Linyphia triangularis. Next base: position 71,168,413 of record OZ021726.1, read on the forward strand.
TTGACACCAAGTTTGTTCCACTAGAATCATTCATGAATAAAATGATGTTTCAACATGTTTTGCTTGGTAGAGAAACCTTTGTGGCATACTGGGCATTTAAATGGTCTTTCTCCAGTATGAACTCTGAAATGAACATTGAGGTTGGCTTTTTGATTAAAACTTTTTTGGCACACAGAACAAAAATACAGACGGTGAGAGATTTGTTCCTGGTGGTCTGCCACTGGTGAGGAACTGGAACGTAATGCTGAGAAATAAGAAACCTTCTTGCTTGTGTATGGTATCATGATAGATTTTGTTGCAGTTTGCAAACCTAAAAGATAAATACATTCAATTTAAACATTAAAAAAAAAAAAAAATCAATTTATGAATTAGGTTGGTTAAATTTGGAATAAAATGAGATATTTACACTTGATTTTAAATAAGAGACTTTATTTTTAAATAATAAACAGCAATAAATACCAATTTACATACACAAAAAACACACACATACATTTTATGTTTCTCAGTTTGGCATTCTTTAAATATTTCTCGGAACTTTTTATATGTTTAACTGTTAATTTTTAAAATTATTTCCTAAGTTATTACAAATTTAAATATGTTCTGAGATTTGAACCGAAATTGAATGTGCTCCAAGTAGTCTAATTAAAATTATACTGGAGAAAACAACTATTTAATTTTTTAAACTAAGTCTTATACTCATAAGTATTGGCCAGTTAATTTCGTTGGTTGCATAGAATATTTTCTGGTGTAAAGGCTATACTGCATTGGAGCAAAGTTACAGCAACTCATGGAATGTTGAAAGTAGTCTGAGTGTAAAGAAAAAAAACCCTTGGGGAGGTCTTTCAAGAGAAAATTGTCTAGCATATGATTCGACTGGGTAAAAAAAAATCATCTCACTAAGACTATCCTGTCTGAAAAGAGTACTGTGCCAGTTAAGGTTAGTTTCAAAGACCTCTCAAATGCTAGGTGGACATTCTTTTTTTGAGACTTGAGTCTATATGCACCAATTTGGAAAATGAGGCATACATTTTCTATTGGTGCAAGCTGGTATAGTAATTCATGCTAATAGTACATACATAAAATGTTATTAGATCCCCAACAATTCAAGAATTTCTTTATGAAAGCAAAATATGCTGATAATTTGATATTAAATATTCAGAAGGAAAACATTTAAATAGTAAGAAAGAAAAATATTTAAGTTGCTAATCGTTGCTAATGAATAAAAATTTAAAACAATTTAATTGTTTAGCCGGTACTTTATAAAGTGTAATTTTATGAATTTAAGAAATAATAGGAATTTCATTGAGCTATTTGTTTTTAAACGATGAAAAAATACTGAAAGAAGTGGTCTTACAAAATTAAATGTATTTTTGAAGTATTAAAAGCAAAGAGTAACGAACAATTGCATTATTGTCCGACACTTCATTTGGTATCTGTCGATGAAATTTTTTAGATAGTTTAGACCAGCCTAAAGTATTGAGTAAGAGAAATAAAGAGGATGTGACATTATTGCGCTTTGTGATCTTGTCCAAGCACAGAAATAGATACAAAATAGCAATAGCCATGCAGTAGTATGAATCCTATTATGCAGTAATCCACAATAAAGTGTATTTAAAATATTACATAAGTCATAAAATACAAGTTTCAAAGAAAAAAAATCTATAAATCATCTTGAAACAATCACAATAAGTATTTATTCAAACCATTCAATTGATAAAAACCACCAGATTAACTTTCAATTTATGAAATAAACAAAGACAAAAATTAACAAAAAAAACTGAATTCACAAAGCATTTTGAAATAAAATTTTTAGAGGTGTGTATATTGACAAAATATCTTAACATAGTTTAATAAGCATACAGAACAACACTTTAAATATTTTTAAATGATACTGAAATTTTATCAGAATTTTATAATTAGTTTGTTCACACTATAAAACACACCATTTTAATGTAGTATAAAAAAAAAAAAAAGAAAAAAAGTAGTAACATATTAATGCTGCACTACATTTTCTACTACTGCATATGGACTGATTGATGAGTCATCATATTTTGTTTAGTAGTGAAACCTTTTTGACACACTGGACACTTAAAAGGGCGTTCTCCTGTATGGACCCTAAAATGAACCTCAAGGCCACCTTTGTGTTTGAAACTTTTTTGGCAAACAGGGCAAAAGTATTTATTGCCAGATAATTGTCCTTGAGGATCTGGATAGGAGGTCACCTGCAGAGAATTGGAGTGCAATGCTGAGAAGAAAGAAATGTTTTTACTTGGAAAAGGCAATTCGAATGGGATGTCAGTAGATTTTACTAATTGAGAACCTATAAGACAAATATGACATTTTAGAATAAATTCAAAATGCAAATAAGGATTTAGCTTTTTAGCTAAACACTTCAGCACTAATTAAGTTAAAAAAGAGTATAGAATGCAATAGATATCAGTTTGAAATTATAACATTTTCTTGATTTGCATGGGTATAACAATTCATAAATGGGAAATAGTCAAGTTTGGAGGAAATTTGAACATCAGTTGCTGTAAAATACTTTTTTCTGAAATGAGTATAATTTCGTTTTGTGGTTGCATTAACAATTTTTTGTAATGCAACAAATTCGAGAATTCGAAACCAGTGAATAACTAAATGTATGAAAGTTGCCCACATACTTTCTACATTTAGTTTAAACATTTCTATATCTACTTACATGGTTCGTACACTTAAAAGAGAAAAAAATTCAAAGACTTTTCAAGGATATGATTTATCAACACAAATATACAATACCAAAATATTTGTTATTGGAAAACGGTACATGCTAAAATTGAGTAAATATAAAAAATGGTTTTTAGGCTCCAATAGAAGATGAAAATCTTCGAGAATATCAGAAGCAGTACTATGCCCCTTAAAATCAGAAGTAAAAGAGGTAGCACTCACTTGGTTAATACGCCGATTGAGGATGTGAATATTCATTTGTTTTTTCTTGTTTCATCAATTGAAACTTTTGTCAAATAATAATATAAAATTCTTAGTGATTAAACTGTCTGCTAATGCCCTCTAAAAGTACGACTCGACTTCAGATACAACATAATTTTTTTTCTCACCACATGGAAATTTAGAAGAAATCAAGCGGTCGGTGAACGAAATAATATATCAATGTTTTCATTTGATTTTAAAGAGCCATGATTTTTTTTTTATAGTTTTCAATGTCCATAGTATTTTAGAATCTAGAACTTCATTTTAAACTACATGCACCTCTATCGTGCTCGCTTATGTTATAGATGATGAATTGATTGTTGCAGACAATATCAGCTGCCAGGGTATTTTTTAACATTAGAAATAGTTCTAAAATTGCTCATTAATTTTTTAATAGAAACTAAATTCAAATGCTCATTGTGTGGCTTTTAAAAGCACTTTCCTTACCATTAACGCTGTGCTGCAAATTTTGACTCATAAAGTACTAAATTATATTGTGCCAAATGCGGATCTAACATGCAAACTTGAAACCATGGATTTTATTCCAGCTTTTCTAACCAGCATGAATTTAATATGCACTTTCTTGCCAATTCTAAACAGTGCACAAAAACCAAAGAGATCACGTGACTCGATTGGAATAAATCAGTTTTCGCACCACGTGCCTCGCTGTATGCATCAAAGGGGAAAAACGAAGTGGAGGGGGAATGACGCAATTTTGTATGTTCTCCTTGTTTTCTGGTTGATGATTGGTTTAGCTAAAATCGAAAGATATTGCTTTAGTTAACCAAACTTTTTAAAGAGGCTATATTTTTAAAAAATAAAATAAAATTCAAACACTTTATCAAAAAAGTATTTTCTTAAAAATTATTGCTGGTATGATCCCATATTAGTTAGCAAAATTTTGTTTGATTTTACATTCTTTAAAAACACTAGTTTGTTTTTCAAAGCCTAAAATCATTCCCAATAAATAAAAATTGAAACATGAAGATTATTCAGAAATGTACTTTCAAGCAACAAGGGAAGTAAGTTAAGACCATACCTGAATTAAATAAATTGATACAATATTAAGCATATGGCTTTACAATTACAATATATTTTATTTTATATATTTTTAAAAATAATACTCAGACATTAATATAACTATACAGGAAAACAAAAACAATTATTTTGACCAAATAAAAAACAACAAAAGATATGGTGTTAATGTTGCATTAGTTTCAGTATGAGTTGATCAATGTCTTATCATCATGTATTGTTTTTGAATAATATTGTCTTTTTTGTTATATTGGATTAAAATAGAAGTTCCACATTATGAATCTTATAGCAAAATTTAATGTTGTACTTTTGTTAAAATTTGATTGGCTGGCTGTAAAATTTTTTTTTTTTGGAAAATATAAGTAAGGTAGGTTCGATTTTAGTACTAGGTGGAGTATAGAAAGAGAAGAATTGGGTAGTATAAATTTTTTTCCATGGTTGAAAACCTAAAAAATAAATAGGCAATTTTAAGAAGGATAAGATTCACAATGCAATTGCATGGCAGATTTATTTTTCAAATACTAATAAGCAATGATCATTTTAATGGAAATAAATATACTTTAGTTTCCTTTTGTCTTTGATGCTAATATTTCTAATTAAGGGTTGGATGTATGAATCAATAGTAATTAAATATTGAGATTTTGTTGGTTACACTTTTGAATCAGCTTGTTAAGTTTTGAATCAGTTTGAGGGTTAAAAACCACAAAGATATCTTGAATTGATGAATAAAAACTGCACAAATAGAAATAAGAATTAATATTTAACTAAATTAATATTTAAAAACAGTTGTAAAAAAACCCGTCCATTTTACACAAATAATTCAAAGAAGATATTGTTTTTAATTAATTGTGTTTCTAAAGCTAAAGAATTTACAAAATCTGTGCAATAGATATATATTGCAACCAAACCTTAAATCATGTTAAAGTAAAGAAACCATAAAAGCTCTTATTTACACATTGAAATGTAACATGCAAAGATGCATGTTTGAACATTTTTATTAATACTTTCTAAATAATTTTCAGGGCATAAAATTCTTATGCATGAGCAAGTGGATGCAATATAAAGAGTAACTTAAGAAAAAAAAAAAAAAAAAAAATTCTGTACTTTTTCATTATTACAAAAAACAACACACTATTCATTAAAATTTCCCATATCAAAAACATTACACTACTTGGAGCTACATGCACAATGGTCAAGATTATCAATACTAAATCTTGTAATAAAATATGAATTCTAAAATAATGAAGCACAGGGCAGTATTTTTATTTTAAACCAATCTGGAAGACAGAATGAAAGCCACCAGAAATACAAATTTTCCTGCAGATTTGAATAGGGCAAACCAGTACAAAATTTGGGATAGTTGGGGGACTTGTGAATGAGTAGTCATCACATTTTGTTAATGGTTGAGACCTAAAAGATAAATAATAAATAGGATATTTAAAACAAGTCAAGAGGTGCACAAATTAATAGTGATTTCTCAAAGCAATTATACATAAATTCAATAATTTTTTTTAAGACCCACATTTAAAGAGCTCAAAACACCTTTTATTAATAAGATAAATTCCTAAAATGTACTTAATAGAACCTTCTGGCACATTTTATTATAAAACAGCTGTCCAATGGATATCCCTTGCTTCCCTGGCTGGATGGCAGGCTGTTCAAGGGAAATCTAAAATAATGAAACAAAGAGTTGTAGGAGAGTACATCAAAATGAGGCACCTTTCAGTAGTAAGCTTTGAAATTTTAAACATAGGTAGTTTTTGCCAAAATGATTATTGATTAGTTTCTCCAAGGGTCATTCCATGCAAAGAGGGAAAAACTTGTAAAAATTAAGATTTTAATAAAATAATTTTTGTACACATTTTTGGGTAGAAAAAGATTCTAAGTTCATTCTTAGTAGTTCTTTTTTTAAATACATTAATTTCTAAAATTTGAAAACACTTCTTGAATTAATATAGTTGAGTTTGTTCTGTTTTGATGGAAGTGGGTAGAGTGTGACTTTAAAAGTGGGTAAAATAATTGATTTTTTTTTCTCTATATTAAATACTAAGGGTTTTGAAATAACTATATTACCTTAAATAGTAAAAATGGTTTAAACAAGTTTTTCAATGATTAAATTCTTGTATTTCATTGATTTTAAAATGGATTATTTCATCTAAAGTAAGTTACCAGAAATGTGTTTATTTCATACATTAAAAAAACAAAAACACAGATATGTGCTAATATAAATTTTTCCTACTTTTAGATATGTATTTAACAGAAATCTATACTTTTATTTCGTATATATTTTTGTATAATTAATTATGCAATAATTAAAATTTGTAACATAAGTTACCAAAAGGATGGAACTTGAGGTATCGATGAAGAATTTTCCATAGAATACTAATAAACTTTCCATAAATAATATTTATTTACCCATGGTTTCAAAACTGTCCAAAGTAAAAATATATAATTTGAATGAATATTTTTTTTGTTTCTAGGAACTCCCTCTGGTTCAGTTTTAACTGCAATGTTATAACGACTAAACAATCTTTCTAATCAAGCCTAAGCATATCGATTTTGAAATTTTTAATTATATTAATTACCAATATTGATTTCTACATTTTGATACTAATATGTTATTGGAGTGTAGACCTTAAAAGAAGTCTAAGAGTGCTAATAAGGAAACAAATTGTTAATAAAGCTGGCAGCTCAAAATCAGGCGTTAAGATTCACAACTAAAAAATATGGATCACTGCTGGTGGAACAAATTCCAAGTCAAAACTGACAAACCTATTTTTCATAGCTAACACATGCAGAATATTAAAATGTCCATTTAAAAATTTTGTGATGGAAAAGTCATTGAATTTCTTCTAAAGCTTTGTAAGAATAAAACATAGAACCTTCAAAGAGAATGATTGGTATTATGGGTCATTATGACGATTCACTGTGTCCAAGAATAATAACTGTCACGAAAGATGACGACTTTAAAGGCAGTATGGTGGTTTCAGTATTTTATTATAAATCTCAAAAGGGAAATGAAAGATTTAATTCAAACTGGAAATAACCCAATCATCCAGATGAATTTTTTTATAAAAAGAAAGATTTGATTCATAAAATCAAACAATCTGTAGTAGTGGGTATTATAAATTACAAGAATAAAACCTACTACTTGGAAGAATGAATATTCCTTTTTTTTACTTATCTTTTTTAATTATAATATTTTTAAATTTTGATAATTGTGAAATAATGTAAACACAACATTATAGTATTTTTTGTAACCTCTTAGTAATCTAAAGCATAATTTAGTTTAATAAAAAAAAAGCAATTGGTATATCATTTCTGAAACATGCAAATGTGTAAAGTAAGTTACTTTTAATTAAATTTATACAAAAATAATATTAAATTGCAATTTTTAAAGATTAAAGAAGGGAATGTATATAACTTTAAAACAACAGAATGTTAAAAAGAACAGAAGTTAAAAAGAACGTAAGTTACCATACTTAAATCAATTTTATAAATTTTAAAAATATCATTGAGATATTTTCATTTCTATTAAAATTCAAGTTTTTATTAGTTGATTTAAGAAATCAAATGAGCATTTTGCTTTGAATTACTTTTTGTTATTATATTTATGGAAACAGTTAACTGATAGTGTCCAAATGTAACATAAGTTACCATGGAATGAACCTAACTGCTTGTATGTAGTGACCAAACCCATGTGTACAAACTGCGCATTTTAATTTCTTGATTATTTTGCTGGGGATATATTTACTATGGATTTCATTTTTGTGAGTGTTTGTGTATGATATGTGCATGGTTGTTTTCTGTTTTTTTTTTTAATTTATTAACGAAACAATATTTTTGAAGGTGGAGTGTCAAGGAGGGAGGGGAGTTATTTATTTAAAATAAACTTTTATCAAGCAAAAAAGAGAACTTGCCCTATTTTTTTATTACATTTCTGTACCTCGATAAAGTTTCGTATTAATGGGGAATTTTTTTTTGTTTCTTGAAGAACCTCTCAGCGAGCGTAGCGAGTCCGTGCTTGTGTAGGATTTTTTTTTCAGCAAGTGAATCAAGCCTGTGCTTACAGAGCAATTAAACTTTTAGCGAGCAAAGTAATGAACCCAGTTCGTGAAGTGTTGAAAGTCGGGACTTACACACAATCACAGGCCTCCACAACATAGGGTCCCATATCTAGTCCCAAATATTTCATAGAAATCTTTGCAACCAGGAATCAATTCTTTCTCATGACAATTTCAATTCTTCACAAATTTATTTTTTTATGAATATAATAGTAAAATTTCATATTGGATCTAGTAAAAATAAAAATAAAATATTGCAGACTATTTTCATTGACATAACACATTTTATAACAAATATAAAATTTTTTTAAGAAGAATTTTAGATTTTAAATAAAAAAAGTACAACTTTATTTTACATTTTTCTTTTAGGAAGAATGTTTTACATATTTATCAAAAGTAATAATTTAAAGCCATTCTAAAAATGCATTTTTATACAAGTTGACAGCCTGAGTTGTATGAATGGCACTCAATAATTCATTAACTATTATGAACTTTTAAAAGAATTTTTTTCCCCTACATATGGGTCATTCTTCTGAAACAGGAAAAATATATCACAACATTATACCACTTTAAAAACAATTAATAGCCTTTTAATAAGTATTCCATGTTCCAGGCTAACCTTCTCATCAATAAATTCAATTCATTTCATTCAATAATAAATTGAATTTTTCTTATATATAAATGTATTTAAAAATATATCAAACGTCCAAAAGCAGGGTTGGCATGATTTAAACCAAATGTTTTTTTTTTAAAAAAACAATTGGATTTTTTAAAGAATAATTTAAAATTGTATTTTTACTCATTTATTTACAATTCGATTTTTCAAATTACTTGATATTGTAAATAATTTCTACTTTCACTCAAAAGTTTTATATGTTATATAAAAAAAGGTTTATAAGTTTTTTTGGAAAAAAAACCTGTTTTTTTTCCAACCCTGTCCAAAAGTCTATCCTGGCTTGTCACCACTAGAATCATCTATGCTGTTCTAAATGTTAATTAAATGAATAATAAAACTAATTTTCCAACAATTTAATGCATTTATAATAAAGATTGCTGAATCTTTAAAAGTGCATCGGTACCTCAGGACAATAGAAAAAAGGTACTTACGTATTATCGCAACCAGGTTGGCTCGATTTAACGGCATTCAATTTAACCAGTAAGCAAAATAATTTCTTTATGAAAACCACGTACAACACATAGGGTTGCCGTAAGTAGGGTCGCCAAATTTGGCGATTTATGCGAATTTTGGCCTGGTTGCGTTAATACGCAAGTACCGAAAAAAATTGGGGACTCTTCCATTAGAATTGTTACCAGTTGGCCCCAAGCCAAAAAACTTATTTTAAATTATGCGTAAATGTATCGCTAAGCCTAAATAATTGCAGTTTGATATAGGAATTATTAAATAATTTAAGGGTTATTAGTTTGGATGAGTTAACTCAGCAATTTGGAGGTTTTTATAAGGGACCTGGCTAACTGAATACAGCTGAAAGAGTTGCTAAATGTGAAATTTTATCGCTCATCAATGAGGAAGATGAATATTTTTTGCATTTTCTAGTGTTATCCAACGAATATATTTGAGTAGTGCAATTATTTGTTACCTTTATGACTTCAATTAATAAAAAATCGAGTTTGAAATGAGTTGAAATCAAAGCAAAAGTCACGTGACCAAAAACGCATAAAAAATAGTGAAGTAGTTATGCATAGATAAAGTCGAAAATCGAAGAAGAAACCTCACTCATTCTTCGTCTAAAGCAGGTTGTTGACTGGTTCATCACCTGAGCGTTGACGACACATGCAGAAGTGGCTTTCCCCCCACCAAATCACAGAGTGAAAAACTAAATTTTTTTTAATTATCTATCCGAGCTCAAATTTTTGAAAGAATGGTATTGTTTTTCATGATTTTTTCTCTACTTTTATTTAAAAATAAAACCAAAAAACGTGAAAGTTCTTCATTGACAAAATTTCTAAGGAAATTGGTAATAAACCAAGGTGCTAAGAAGGGAGTATAATGCAAACAGCTTGGCGCTACTTATCGACACTAAGGAAAAGTTAGGTCCTTATAGTGCATTTGCATAGAGAGTTTTTGTTTCAAATAATGTAACACTTGTACAACATTTTTATCCTCCAAAATAAAATCGCTTTTAAGTGTCATTCGATATTTCATGATATATCTATTTATTTGGTCAAGCTCTACGTTGGAATAAAGAAAATCATGTACGAAGTTGAATATTCGCTCATCATCGTTTAGTATAATTTGGTGATTGTAACTTTTCTGAAAATGTAGAGAATTTAAATAACTGAAATCTAGTTAAAACTCTCAATTAGTGTCGTATTCTTCATTGCACCCATATTTTATGTTCACATGTCGAGTTTATTACATAAGTTACAAAGCATTTAATAACTTTTCACCACTGGTTTATCTATGGAAATTTTTATGACAGATTTTATGATCTTTAAATAAAAAATACAGTAGAAAAATTTAAACAAAACTTACATTTTCTTTCGATGGATACATAGCTTTATTATATCAACAACTAAGATTGTTCAACAGCTCATAACCACAAAATAGCTAAATTCGAAGTTACATAATTGCTTTGAGAAAAATAATAACAAACCCGTTAAATATTCCGTCACAGTTGTGAGTACATTTTGAAAAAATAAATGGCAATGGTATGACGTCCCTAAAAGAATTAAATCAAAGAACATTTAGAATTCATAAATATTGGGTTGATCTTTGTTGGTTTTACTTATAATGATCGTTTATGTGATAGTCTATTCTTTGGTCTATCATAGTGCTCTGCAAGGGCGCCGCCAGAAAATTGCCAGGGAGAGGGGAGAAGGGTGGGGTGGGGAAGTACAATCAATGTTCTGACTCAGGAAATGACATTGAGAAAAATTAAGGGTCGGAAAACGGGTTTTCAACATATTTATATAGTAAAAGAAATATTAAGAATATACCAGTAACCAGCATAGAATGATGAAATAAGTATGTAAAAAAAAAAAAAAAAAAAAAAAAAAAAATGCAGGGTCATGCAGGATTAGTATGTATCAAATGAAATAACATAAACACATTTTTTTACATAAACAAAGTATGAGTTTTCTTTACTTTCAATTTCCTATAAGTTCACACAGAGGATAATAAAAATATTGCATCAATCTTTAAAAAAAAAAAAAATCACCGCACACGATATTTTATTTATTTATTTTTATTCTGTACGTTGTCTGTGTGTACGTGGTAAGCGTAACTCCCGAATGCATTACCTACGATGTTTAAAGTTGGTGTACAATTTAGTGGTGCCCATGGGACCTACCATTAAGATTTTCGTCAAAATCGCCCATGCGCATGATGTTGAAATCATGAAAACGGCGACGACTCTAACGATTTTGATTAAAATCTATGAGCAGAAGCCTCTCAAGCTGTTCTAAAATTTTCCACCTCCGAAATTCCAGTAGAATTACGATAAAAGCTTAAAAAGTTGAAGAATGAATGCCTTTAACACAGAAGTCTCTGTCCTTGAGCATCACCCATCAAATGATTCCAATCCTGTCTGGCGGCGCCCATGGTGCTCTGTCTTTCAAATGGGTGCCTTACGTTTTGATAAAAGACAGAAGTGGATATTGTAAGTCAAAGTTGGTAGATGTAAACTAGGCAATCGGTTTTGTTAATGATAAAGTGTGAGAGTTTGTACCCTTTTAGTAAATAGACGACTCATTAGACACGTTTTTAAGCCATTATGTACATTGTACATTAGGAGCCCATTTAAGTAGGCATAACGCAGTATATATTTGGCCCCAGTAGCATCCTATATCTTACCAGTAATGTAAACCAATCTTATATAAACGAAAAAAATAGAATTTAAAAACTCTTCACAGAATAAAAATTCAAAAAAAAAAGTTGGTAAATTGTTGAGAATTTCCTTCAAATATGTGATGGAAAATAGAAAGGCAGACTATTTACAGTTGGACCAACAGCATAAGAAAACAATTAAAAAAAAAATCATAAAATGCTTTGCGCTGTGGTTTGTAAATCTTTTACAGTGTGGCCGAAAATATATTACGCTAAGAGGAAAGAATAACTAACGATTTTAAGAGCAACATTTTCCGAATGTTGGGAATTTTAAGACTCTTCCTCGTTATCTGGCTCAACATGATGACGTATTAAAAAACACATTCAAAGCACTGGTGGAAATGCAAAATTTCACAGTTATCTAAAATGAATGAATAAATATTACTAGAAGTAATTCAAAAAAGCATTATATCATGGTAATTAAACATTTTTAGGGGATTGAAATCTCAAAAAGTACTTTTACACACTGGTGAGATATTTTAATTCCTTTTTAAAAATCCACAATCTGTAGTTGCATTATTTGGTATTTCCGTCTCTATTATAACTAGAATAACAGAGAAAATTACTCTGCAGACAATGCCGATTTATTTTAATGCTATGTAATAAATGCATTCTTCGAAGTCAGTTCGCTATCATTAAGGATGACTTTTAGGAATCCCAATACTTAACGCATACTTGGAAGATAGCATACTCAAATGTTTTCTGACAGATTTTTACTTCCAACTACCCATATGTTAGCATAAGGTAATGAAAGTATTGATTTTCGATAAAAAAAAAAAAAAAAGGATTTTTGTTGCATTGCCCCATGTTTTGGAACATTCTGAACGGAACGGAACAGAAAATTCAGCGGAACATCCACGGAACATCCGGCACGGAAAAAAATGTATGTCCGTGATGTGTTAGTGGTCAACATAATTCGAGAAAGAATTGCACTACGATGTTCAAATTTGGCGTTCGGGTTAGTGGTGGCATTTGGACCTGTCATTAAGGTTTTCCTAAATATTGCGCATGCGTAAAACATGAAAAAAATTAAGTTTTTCAGCAATTGAAAAGAAACGTCTGTAACGATTTTGAACACAATCACTATGGTTAATGCCTTTTAAGGTGTTCTAAACATCTACACCTACGACGAAATTCTCTTAAAAATGCTATAAAGGAGTAAATAGTTTGAAATAAATGTCTTTTACTTAGAATTCTTTTCCCTTGAGCATCTTTTATCAACATAACTGACGAAGGGATTGATATACGATATTCAACTTTTGTATCTGTGTTAAATAGTTATCACCAAACAATTGCTAATTTAGGGATGTTTCTTTTTTGGTCAATGTAATAACTACTAAATATTAGAAAATGTAACTTTTTTTTTAAGACCTTTTTTATTAACTTCGATTTTTAGTGTGCTTGTTGATGGGGGTGTACGCGGATGGCTGGCAAATCTGAGGAGGCCTAATTAACCCATTTGTCGTTATCCAATCGGGCTGAAACTTGGCAGATAGATTCGATATCGATGACAATGAATTCAATGGGACTGTCACTGTCACTAAAAGATCGCTTTTACACACGTTGCTATAATCGTTTTGGAATACTAATAATCCCATTTAATCGATCATTGAAAAAACTCTTTCCTGTTGCCAAAATTGTTTTACTAAATAAATAAATAAATAAATAAATAAATAAATAAATAAATAAATAAATAAATAAATAAATAAATAAATAAATAAATAAATAAATAAATAAATAAATAAATAAATAAATAAATAAATAAATAAATAAATTGTTTTAATCAAAACAAAGAAAAGATATTTGGATGTGAATGCTAAATTCACAATAATTTTTAATGCGTAAATTTTGAAAAGTAGTTTACCGTATATTTTGCTGATAGAGATGTTTTAATATTTAAAAATATTTTCATATTTTCATATATTAATAATATATTATTAATATATGAAAATATGAAAACAAAAATTTACATTACCCTAATCCATATGAATTTAAATGCAATTGCCAGTATTACAGTGTACCTGAAAGTTGTGCGATATTCTTCAAAGCTAGTTTGGATAGTAACTTGATACTTCGAGTAGGCGAATGCCAGAGTAATAAGATGGGAAGATTTTTTTTGTAGAAATATTTATTATAATAGATATCAAAGTTGCCTTGTGATGATACCAGTAAATAACATATACATTTTTAAAAGAATATATTAATATCTTGTGGACACTACCAGGGCCGCAACTAGAATTTTTGGTGTCCAGGGCAGACTAATATTTTATCGCCCCTCTCGCATGTTATTGATCTGCTCCAATGTCCTGTCTATTTTATCTTATTTAAAATTAGTTCAATTTTTGGAATGTGATGGTTTTCAAATTTAAGAGATGATTGGCTAAATAAAAACAGAATGTCTTGTGATATTATTTATGATCAATTACATAATGGGTAATATTAATAGCTTCCCTAATAGCACACATCCTCCCAGGGAGGTCCCTGGGAAGTCATTCATAGTCCCGGGGATGACTGGGGACTTCCTAGGGACCTCCCTGGGAGGATGTGTGCTATTAGGGTTATACACTTACTGTGTATAAATAAGTATAATCGTTAGTCTAATCCTAAAAGTCAACGATTCAAACTAAATTTGCTGGCTTTTTTGCAGCTAAGAATTTGATGACATTGTGGTGGTGTCGTGCACAAATGACAGATACAACACCTAGGCACTAGTGGTAACTTTTCCCTAGTGGTTAGCACGCCTGTCTACTGACCTCGGAGTCCCGGGTTCGACTCCCGTTCGCTCTAGAACATCATCATACCAAATAGGTGATCCTCTCTGGTGCTCAATGAAAATAATGCTCGAATTTGTTAGTCTGTAATGCCCCCCCACTGTGCTTCGTAATTGATTTTTAACATTTTTCAATTTACTGAAACTTATTTTGTCAGAAGAAACCATTACAGTAAGACTTAAAAATGTCTTTAATGCTATGGTCAGGTTTGGGTACTCTTCTTTAAGTCTGTGGCGACATCAAATAACAAATCAAACTTCTGTGCACTGGAGTACTCTTTTGCACAGAGGTAAAGTATCTATCCCGAGACATCAGGGTCCTCGGATCAAATCCCGTTCTTCGCCCATTGAAAGCTGGATACGCTTTAAGTCTATGTCGGTAAATGAGTCTCAAAGAGGTTGCTGGAGGTGCCGTTTTATCAGTGTTGTCTAACTTCCAAGACATCATGGAGTTTAAAGATTTCCACTTCTTGAAGTAATTCTTTTGTGTTGATATCATCTTGGAGAATTGAATGCATTGTGGTAATCACCTTAGTGTCAAGCAACAACTGTTTTTGTTGCTCCCCCCCCCCCACCAGCTCGGCGCCCACATGCCCCGCTTGCTCCCCCTTACTGGTGGCCCTGGACGCTACTGCAAATAAGCATTTCACTTGAATCGCTAAATGTAAAAAAGGGGCATGTCTCATTTAAAATCGTTTTTTTTACTGAACTTCTTTTTGCATTTAGCAAATCTCTTATAATTTTGAATTTTTGGTCTTTATGAATTATTACCTGCTTTTCCTCCTTGAGAAGATCAAAAGAGGTTTTTACCTTTATTATCAGTTTTTAGTAGCAGAATTAAAATCAAATAGCTTCTTCTAATTTACTCACTAGAGGGCCCCACATTCTATCATCGCCGTACTGCAAGAATATTTTCTTTCAAAGGGTTTTTGTTTTCTTTTAAAGTATGTGTTTTTGCATATTAAATAATGAATTTCACATAGCAAAGTTCAGTTGGAGGGCTCCAGAAGCCCGATGGTTAAAGGCACCGCCCTCATGAGCATCGTGGGTTCGACTCTGGCCTAGCCAGATACTGGTGTGTACGATATTGGGGACTGATGCAAATTAAATAGATGGTGGTCTCAATGTCCTCTGTTGGTTTGGTGTTGTCGTAAAAAGAGGTATGAATGATAAGGTTTTGACCTCGTAGTCTTATCGTGGTTATATAAATTTTAAGACCTATAATTTATTGAAGATATCGAAAGGTATCAAATTTGCTCATTATCCAACTTACCGCGTTGAATAAAGGTCGTGTGCTAAACAGTAACTTATTCTGGACATTCGAATTTCTCATAGTAATATTATTTAGATGCAATGGAAGAGGAGGATATTTTCCAGGAGGTCTTTCAAAGGGAAAGTTAACCCTATTAGTGTCTCAAGTCGTGGAAATTCCCGAAAACCTTCACTAAGCAGCCCAACAATCTTCAAGAGAACAAATATGTATACATTAATAAATTTTTTTATCAAACGTACTTCATGGACAACATGAATATTTTTCTTTCATTGATTTATTTTTATACGAAAACGAAAAAAAAAAATAGCAAAAAAAATAAATAAATAAAACTATAGCTATTGAAATAATGTTTAAAGATTAGCCTATTTGCTACTCTGTGAAGATCAGAGTAAAAATAGAAAAATTTGAGCTTCATAAATACGTTTTATTTCTAAAATGTATCTTAGGCTGTTGGACTGAAACTAATAAATTTGTTAAAATCTAAAATTCAAATTTTTTAATTAACTGCTTGTTATGATACTCAATAAATATGTATTTATTATATTCAATAATTATGTATTTTTAATTATCTTATTTTTATGCTTTTCATTATTATTATGTTTATTATTATTATCTATGTTTTTTTTTTTCGAATGACTATGTTCAGATATGAGCTAAAATCATTAGGGCTTGAATTTGAAGTTAATGGTATTACAACTCAAGTCCCAGTGGCAATTTTTTTTCTACGTTTAAATAGGCATTTTAATTTCAGTTGCAAATTATTTAGATATATCCAATATAATGCAATTAAGGTTACTAGGGGGCTTCACCCCCTGCTCACTAACGCTCGCCAACCCCCAAACGCCTCGCTGCGTGGTTAAAACATCTTGCTGCGCTCGAATAGGTTTGCCAGCCATAAAAAATGTAACCAAATTTTTATAAATTTAATGTAAGGCCTAATAGAGAAAACACCCAAATTGCAAGTTTCATAATAGAAAGTTAAATATACTATCCGCCAACATACGTATTACGCCGAGAGTGATTGTTTCGTTCACGTCGCCCCGTTAGAGAACGACGTCCAACGCGAGGTATTTTCTGGATAGAAATACTTCAAAATAATAATTACTGTAATACAAAAATGCTTCAGAAAAACAGAAAAAATCAACTTTGAAACGAAGTGTTTAAAAAGAGCTTTAAAATTAGCAATGGGTTTGTTGTTTACATACGTAAGGATGTTGCCATTCATATATTCAAAATCATTGAGGCTTTGTAGTGGCTTAATGATGGAAAATATTGAAATTTAACTAATTAATAAAATGTTAATAAATTATTTTGGGACGTTTTGGCAAATCTACAGCTTATTTCCTTTAAAATGACACCTTGATCATTGAAATTGGTTGAGCAGTTTAGGCGGACGGACTAACCCCAAAAAACGCATTGCCTATTAAATATATAGATTATTTTATTTGTTGATTTTTTTTTTTTAAATTCTTATAACAAAAACTGTGTTTTAACTTCATTATGAAACTAAATGAAGAAACATTATGGTTGCTCTACCATGGAAATGGAAGTTTATTAGATACTTTTATGAGTAGATATATTTAACGTTATAAGTATTTCTTTGTTAAAAAAGTAACTTTCACTTTCAACAGAACTCAACTTCAGATTTGTATCGACAATAACCATAAACAATGAAATCCCTGCATTTAATAATCTTCTTCGTTACAATCCAAAACACAATTGTTATATAAACAGTACAAATCACAACAATCAACTCTTTTTTTTTTTAACAGTCAAATTCTAAAATTTTTGTCAGTCGCCTCTTATTATCCGCATAGTGAGTTTCAAAAAAAGTTTCTTTAAGTGCTTTCTTGAATTTTCACTTAGCGTTTTCATTTTCGCCATACTTATACTAACAAACGTTCATCCTACACATTGATCCACAAAAATGGCCCGAATGTATTCGTGGTTGAAGAATAAACTGTAAGTATATAAAATCTAATAGGGATTTAACTTGTTCATTTGGATCAAATGAATAATACATGCTGATTAGCTTTAGGTTTTAATACATTTGATTTAATTACAGCAAACCATTTGTCAAATATTATACTTTACATAAGAGTAAGAAATTTAATTATGACACTATTATATTTAATTACGACATTATTAAAAAGACACCATGTATCGAGTCATAATGAAGTGTCGAATTTTGAAAACTTTTCCATTGTATTTTCTAAGTCAAATAATACTCAAAAGTGATGAATCGGATTTTTTTTTATTGTGAAAGCAACTCAAAACTAGAACTTGCTATTTCATTAATGATGACGCAGCGTATGGGGTTATTTCGTATCAAAAGCCAAAAATATTTCAAACCCTCCCTTTTTTTTTACTTTATACATGCTTGGTCCTTTCGTACCAACAAACATATTCGAGAGGCCATATATTTCTGAATTTTTTCATGATGTGTAGAGCAAATTTTTCAAACATAAATGCATTATTTTTAATTTTAAATTAAATTTTATGTATAGCATATTAGTATATTAAATTCGACAAATCAAAATAAATAAAAAATAATTACTTTTTACAAAATCTCTTTCGGTATGAAAAGGGGGGCTGTTAAATGATTCTGATGACTAATGACTGTAGTTCTTTAAGGAAACAACGTACAACTATTTTGCATATGAAGTCTGGAGACTGCATAGGACTTTTAAACCTTTAAGGCACTTTTTATTTGTATTAAAATAATTTCTGTTTTTGAGAGGAACCAAATTAAGTTTCTTACTGATTGGAGAAGTGGAGAATTGAGGTTGAAACAATTTTATGAGTTTAATAAGAAAAATTGCTAAATATCATCCGAACTCATTCTAAAAATTGTCTCCACGACAAAAAATGTGCAGTGGCACAAATGGATTGAGTAACGGAAAAATTTCTTTCGGACAACTGGCACACTGATAAAAACTCTCTATTAACTAAAAGTCCACTGTCAAAATTTGTCACAGAAAATTTAGGATTTGTAATGGCGCAAGTAATAGCTTAAACACAAATCACTTAACTTTCTAAGGTAAACTTCTTTGCATTGTTTTATTTTTTACTATACTATTCTCAATCAAAGGATATTCCATTTTTACTGCATTCAGCTTATTACATACAAACTTCATTTCCCTTCATAGTTCTATCACGAAGTAACCAATGCAAAAACCGAGAGAAATTTGTGTTTTGCAAAAAAGTTTTTCTATCATAAGCATTTATTTGCAGGTCCTAACCAGTTTAAAGGTTTAACCCACCAACAATTCAAGATTATTACAATTTACTCTAGAACAATAAAGGGGAGGGGGGGGGGGGAAGAAGAAGATATATACTATAGAGCTTTTATAGAAAGAAATCTTGTCATAGAATAGTGAATGTTTGATTAAGTTTTAACGTCGTTGGTTGCTTGCACTTTCCTGATGTAAGGGATACACTAAGGTTATACAGCGCCGTAACACTTGAATTTCACCTTGTAATTTTGAACTTTGTCAAATGGGGCTCTGACAACTGAGCTAGCATGTATTTCTCTCTCTAGTGACACGCCGCACCAATCATAGGATAGTGTGACTCATATACATTTAAGGTGTAGCGGCCACAATTATTTTTACATTCATGTCATAGATACGGCAGTAAGCTTGTCAAGGTTCCACAACCTTACAGTCTTGAGACAGGCACCTTAACTGACCGAGCGACAGGGGGCTTTAAATTTTTTGGAAACTTCACATTAAATCTATGCACTAACTAGTAATTACTATGTTATTTCATCAGTCCGTGAACTTGAAACTTCTGATTATCTGTTCATGTTTCGCCTTTTATTAATTGCCTATTAGAAAACTGTTTATTTTTTTTTATAAATTGGAGTAAAAATTTCTCTAACAAGAAAATTAAAATTTATTCAATCGGCATACAAATCTTCTTTTAAAACTATATTATTCGCGTCCAAGGCATGTTCTTAAAAGTTAATGAATATACATTTACGTCCATAAATTAAAGATAATTAAGTTTTTTCCTTATAACTTCTCAGTGGAGCAGCATAGATACATGAAATTCACACCAAAGAGATATTTTTACTTAACGTATCTATGTAAAACAACTCAGTCTCTAATTGCAAGGTGTACAGGGGAGGGGGGGGGGGGGAAGGGTGCATATGCAAAAGAATGGAGAGCCATTAGTGAGCAATTGTACAGATGAATTTACATTAAAAATCACGCAACTCATGGAGTTGACTTTTAGTGTGAGGTGTGATCTCCCCTTGACATCAGTGTTTACTTGGCACTGTATTCTCATACTTAACATGAGTTTCTTTATGAATTCTAGTGACTCCCCTTTTGAACTGTTTGCAAGAGAGGTAAAGTTCCCAATACGTTAAATCTTTACATAATGCATATCGTTGAAGCGTCCTACACGTGCTGAGGAAATTTGGATTAGAGGACTGATCTGGCTTACTTATAGGGGCGAAATTCATATTTTTTTATCATATATCAAAGCCAAAAGGGGAATAAAATTTGCCATAAGTATCAATAAACACGATTTATTAACCGATATTTCACCATTAAAGACTTGTCTCTTTCAAGTTAACATAATTACAGTGAAAAAGTGGAATTTAATTATCTTTTGCGCTCTTGGGGAGCTTTAATTTTTTCAGTCTCGTGAGTAATATTGGACAAAAGAGGATCTGTAGAAAGGTGGGAACATGATATTTCATGGTAAATGTCAATTCAAGATAACGATTTGGTGGGAAAAGAGTTTCGGTCTTTAGGTTCAATATGTTTAATTTGTTTAATAAGCTCCACAAGAGCGCAAAAGATAATTAAATTCCACTTTTTCACTGTAATTAAGTTAACTTGATCTAGACAAGTCTTTAATTGTGAAATATCAGTTTCTAAATAGTGTTTATAGATACTTATAGCAAATTTTATCTCCCTTTTGCTTTGGATAAACGATTAAAAAAATATGAATATCGCCCCTAAAAGTAAGCCAGATCACTTCTCTAATCCAAATTTCATCAAACATCTGTGTGACACTTCTACGATATGCATCATTACGATATTGTGTAAAGATTTAACTTATTGGGAACTTTCCATCACTTGCAAACAGTTCAAAAGGTGTGACGAGCAATTTAGCCACTAGAATTCATAAAGAAACTCATGTTAAGTACGAGAATATAGTGCCTAAACACTGACGACAGGGGAGATCATATTTCACACTAAATGTCAACTCCATGAGTTGCGTGATTTTTAATGTAAGCGCATCTGCACAACTGCACACTAATGATTCTCCATTCTTTTTCATATGCCCCCACAGTACACTTTGCATTTCAATTTGCGGCTGAGTTGTTTTACTTAGATATGTTACATAAAGATGTCTCTTGGATGTGACTTTCATGTGTCCTATGCTGCTCCACTGAGAAGTTGTTAGGAAAAACCTGAATTATCCTTAAAATTTATGGGCATGAGTGTAATTTAATGATAATGCAATTTGTTTTTCAGTGAAGCGTCTGATACAATTCAAATATCTGATGATGAAAATGGGAAGAAGGATGGAGTCAAAAGATGGATTGACAATTGTCTCCCTGACATCCATTCCTCAGGTGATGCTCCAGATCACCAATTGGATAATGAGGACATTCCAGTGGGACTTGTAAGTAGACACTAATTACAAATTAATCATTGTTCAGCTTTAACCATACAATATAAGTAATATTCCACATGGTTCAACTTTATAACCGAAAGAAGAGTTTTTAATGAAAAGAAACAGCTTCAATGCAATTTTAGCTTTTATTAATTTTAGCGTTAATGCCAATTTAGCTTTTAGGCTTAAGGTTCCGATCGGACATTATGTTGCTTATACGGTAGACCGGGTCGAAAAAGTCGATGTATCTTAGATCTTTTGGCGGTAGCGCAGATAAGTTATGGACTCGCATTATTACAAAGTGTGTAAAATCTTATAACTCTGAATTTATATCTTCTGCTGTCTCAATGGGTTGAAAGTTATGAAAATTGGACTAAAAATGTTTGAAATCCAAAAATGAATTAATAATCACAGATATCGTTGATTATTTTGCGGTAATGCTTAAAAGTACTGTTTTTTAATAACAGCACCAGTACATTTTTTTAGAATTATACTTTATCTTCTGTCGCCTCAACGGGCACAGAATTTTGGAAATTGAACATTATATTTACCTCATTATAATGCTAAAATAAACTTTATTCCATCTTTCAGGTATAAAAATTACAAAAGCATTATTGATTGCAATCTTTTTTAGACTGTTTTTCTGGCTTTTTTTTACTGAAAATTCGAGCATGTGGTTTCTGGATTCTAGAGTTGAATCATCCCTATTCTGCGGTCCAACTTCTTCTCCGGAGGTTTCAGAGTTTAGTTCGGTGCCGTTGAGGCGGCAGAAGATATTAACGTATAATTAAATTTTTTTTTGCAAGTGCTGTTGTTAAAAATAGTAACTTTTAAGCTCTACCGTAAAATGATCAATGAAATCTGTGATTATTTATTAATTTTTGAATTTTAAGCATTTTTACTTAATCTTTCATAACTTTCGACAGATTGAGGTGATAGAATATATCAATTAAGAGTTATAAGATTTTAAACAGTTTTTAATGATTCGAGTTCACAACTTTTCCGCACTTTGACTTTTTCTATCCGGTCTATTTTACGGTAAGACGTATTGCAAGTTTGGGAAAAAAAAAAGGAACTACAACAAGTTTACTAGAATTCACACCCTAGCCATGTTTGCTACTTTAGCTATTTTTTTTTTTTTTTTGTGTAGGGTAATAATTAGCTTTACTAAACTTTTTTTTTTTTTATTCAGTGAAATAATTATCGCCAAAAAATATCCTTAAATTTTTATTTAATAAAATCGTCATTTTTCAAAAATTAATACAAATATGAAAACAAAAACGATGAATTTTACCAATGGAAAACTTAAATGCAGTAACCAGTATTATGTGTAATTTAAAAATTTACGAAGTTCTACACCCTTATTTAGATAATAAAATCTTGTATTTTGTAAGGGAATTATAGCTGCTATTGATGTAAAAGTGTCTGACTTACACTTCTATACAAGGCGTCTATGGGGTAAAAAAGAACAACAGTTGTAAAAAAAATCAATTAGAGTTACTTACACTTTTGCACAGATCATTTTATAAAATATTAACTTACATACAACTAAAGTTAAATATGTACCATTTTGTAATTCCAAGCTAGCTGGCAATCTTTAATCGCATTTCTCGTGAATTGTTAATTTTGTCCTAATTACAGTGTATGGCTAACAACGCGAGTTTTAATACGTTCTTTGCCACCATACATATGTATTTAAAAGACTTACTGTAGTTTCCAACTGGCAATGATGTTTGAGGTTGTACGGTTTTGAAATTACCTATTTCTTACTATCGCAGAAATATTTTAATTAAGATTTTAAAAACATAAGCTTAATGCTATTCTCACGGAGAGGGATATTATATCTGAATTCAAGAGATTTCGAAATTAATCACGCGTAACAAATAAAAGTAAGTTTGTTACTATAAACAATTCCGACATGAAGACTGATCAGGGGAGGTTACTGCGTTACTGCGGAGTCACACCACATCATGCAATAGATTGTTATTGGCATTTTTATAGATAATTAAAAATACTCCCCTATAAAAAAAAAAAAAAAAAAAAAAAAAAAAATATTAATATACATGAAATACATTTACTTTTAAATACTTAATAGTTTCACACATAACCCATCACAGAAAACAATCAGAGAAGAAATATTCAACATTAATTGAATTATTTACGTTCTGATCTAAGTATTCATTTATTACTTTCTCTATAAGATTCAGTTTGAAAACTTTCATCAACCTTAGAATATTAGATGTACATCTAATACCAAATATTTGAACTGATGTTATTTTTTTTAAGATATTATATCTCATTATCTCAGTAATACGTAAACACAATTTTATGAAGAAATTATGATTATTGTAGGCTCAGATGATACAAAACATGAAATTGAATTATAAATATCCTATATATTTTTAATATTTTGTTGGTGGTTAGTAATTAAAACATTAAATGAACTTAGAGATGTAATACTAAATAAAATTATCCAAATTTCTATTTAAAATTTGACTGTAATTTTATTTGTACAATTTGCAGGGAAGAAACATAAAGACCTTTTTGAAAGACGATCCTAAGAAAATCGCAGTAAGTGCTCGCTAAATTTTGAAATATTTCATTTAATTATGAACAATAGTGTTTTAAATATTATTAATATTTATTTCATTGACTTTTTGCAGAAAAAAATCACTGCTTGGGACTGGAACACCTATAAATATCTCACAATTCAGGTAAAGTTTTTTTTTTTTTTTTTTTAATCCAATTAGCCAAAAGAGAACTCTTATTACATGATCACTTTAAAATTCTTATTAGACAGAAAAAAAAAAAAAAAAAAAAAAAACATTCAGGTAATATTAGAGGGCACAAAAGAAAGAAAATGTGCATCAGCAAGTGTACAAAAATGTCAACTGGACCTTTGTCACTAAGTGAACATAGGTATGGAAATGTCATAGATAGGTTCAAGTAGAAGAGGAGATGCGTATAAAATAATGTAATGATTTTAATTTGTTATCGATGTCGCATGAATAAATCAAGAAAAATTAATTCATAACTATATGCAGATTCTTTCCTATCTTATAATTTTTGGATGTACGGATATTTTAGGCTTCTAGAAGTTTAAAAAAATAACTAAAATTGTACACATGCTCATCGATGATGGAGTAACAGTTCTTTATGAAAATACGATATTACAGTTTTTTACATTTCAGCAAGAATTATTAGGACAATCAATTAAATATTTCATCTGTAAATGCTTTTTTACCTTTTAAGAAAAATAACGAAGAAGAAAACATCTTAATTTTAATGAACTAAATGGAATTTAATGCATTTTTCTGCATTTCTAAAGAACATTATAACTTTATAAATAACGTTTAGTGTTGATTTCGGATCATTGAAATACATGAGTATTACTCATTAAATTACTTATTACATGAGTAAAGTAAAACTTACAAATAATTTTTGTAAACATATTTTTTTCTTCTTCAAAACACAAAATAATATTCTAATGTCATAAGTTCGTTACATGACATATAAAATAAACGAAATATATTCATAAAAAGAAAGTTTGTGAATAAGTGTATTAAAAAAATTGACTATTTTTAAGAAAAAAAAAAAATGTTAAATATTTTTATGCATAATTTGTAATATTACAGGCTTTTGAGACTTCTAAATAATGTCCCTTATGTCGATTATGAATTTAAAATATGTTATCTTACAAAGGTGGTATTTCGTTTAAATAGCTTAATGAATGCGAACTACTAATCAAAAATTATGTATGAAAAATTAAAGTTTATATAATGAAATCACAACTACTGTGTTATTTTGCAATTATTATAGTCCGTTATATATTTTAGGATATAAAAATGCATGAAGAGAAACCATCAACAGTTATCAACACAATGTATTCTCATCATGATGAAGTAAGTGAATCCATAAATTAGTGCTGCATTTAAAAATAAAAAATTAAACATTTGTCTAGAATTCAAAATATATGCATTGAGTAGAATGATAGAATATGCTGCCATAGAAAATGCTGCCATCTACTAAAGTATCTGTTGCCTTAACAAATAAAGTTAACCTAAAATACGTGCTAGAAATATAAAACCGTAACTATATGCAATTTAATTACCACGGTCTTTATAACGGATAATGGACATCTAACAACACTAATGTTTATGAACATTTCTTTAATGTTTTAAAATATTAAAAGTATTTTTAAAATTGCTAAAAGGCTCCGTTCATCATAGCATAGGAGGCTTAAGCTCATTACGCTAGCGAATTGCACTAAAATATATAATTACTGAAATCCGTCCGTCAGGGAAAGTTTTGTGACGTCATCCTGGAAATAAATAAATTTTGAGTTATTTTCCATAAATATTAAAATATTAAGCACCTGGTCTTTGCAACCAATAGCACTCAAATTGACATCGAATTTAACTCAACTCTCAAAACCAAGGTTGATAGATTTTCAGCCATAGTGTTTGGTGCTACTATCTGAAAAATCTATTTTGTATATTAAATAAGAATTATGCATGTAGCGTCATAGATTAACTGCTATTTGTCTCTACGGCAACCGTGCTGGTTTGTTATTGTTCGTGTTCGGAATATTATGCTACAATTATTAACATTCTAAGCGAGTATATATTTAAAAAATGTAAAATAAGAGTCATATTTTGACAATTAAATGCTTAGGACAATTTTTAAAGTTCAAACAAGAACGATTAAAAATAAATACTTGCTCTCTCCAAATCGGATCGTTGTTTTATTCGCCATTTTTTGAAAATAAGTTAATAAAAAAATACCACTGTTACTGAAGGTGTCACAAGTACGTAACAAGTGTTTCCATACGTAAGTTTGTATAAGGACTTACGTACATTTGTATAAGGACAATGAAATATGTTATACAAATTTTCTTTAACAAAAAAATAATAACAAATATACTACATTTTTGAATACTACTTAGAATACTACATCCAAAAATGTATGTGAAATGTATCCAAAAATGTATGCTACGCCACTGCAATTCTTGAGCAATTTTGATCAATCAAAGCATATCTTTAAAAATACCATGGAACTTTTTGATTTCTCATGAGATTCCAGTGACTTAGTTTCCATAACAGTTTTCATAGTTATACTACCAAATAATGTTGTCAGTTTATTGTATTCAAAATACTATAACTGAAAACACTTAAATTTGCTTTTTAAAAATGGGAGAATATAAAGGCGAAATTGATAACAACGTTTTTAGAAAATCAAATTAGTAATATCTATGTCGTTCATTTAACAATCTGATTTCTAATTTTTTTTTATCGAATTCCTATAATACAGTATATGTCGTGGTATAATTTTTAAGCTATTTATAAATAGAAAATAGCAATTGCTCAAGCTTAAAATTGAATTTTTTGAAATTTAGATATTTAATAACACCTAAACTATATCGTTTTAGTAAGAAATATACACGCAAAATATTAGATTTATACATTGGTTAGTTTTCCCTGGAGAAAATGGCCCTTGCAAAAAAAAAAAAAAAAAAAAAAAAAAAAAATACTTTGCAAATAATAACTTAAAAACAAAAGTTTGCAGACCTAAATTTTTCTTACTTTTATATATTTTTATTTCATACTTTTAAATTTATTAATTTTTGCGCTGGGAGACAAAGAAGTGGGCACAGAGGAAAAATTCTGAAACAGCCGTACCTTTTTTAGTATAGAGAAATATTTTTCGAAATTAAAGCGGTTTAGTTTAGTTTAGTTTAGTTTAGTTTAGTTTAGTTTAGTTTAGTTTAATTTAAGTAAAAAACTAATTTTAAATGCAATGAAACTATAATATTTTAATACAACAATAGGACGTCTAACGGCAGGCCTAATTTAGGTTGCTCCAATTTAATTTTTCTTAATGCCCCCCCATAAATACGATTGTTATTTAAGACTATTAAGTGTAATTTATGATACAGTCTGTCAGATTCTTTCATTTGTCAATCACTCTGCTGTAAATTAAATGTTTTGTATTCACTAAATTAAAATACGATTTATATAATTTATACACATGACCTATTGCTATGTGCCGAGTATGGTACTCTTAAATCTTGAGATCAACATGTATGATAAATTTAAATGAATCAAATATCCTCTAGATTTAATCTTCTAATTTGAACCTTTGTTTTTTCAGGTATTCTTCTGGACTCTCAATAAAGTACTTTCTGTTGCTGATACCACAATGCGAAGCAAAACTATACGCCAGTTCATTCTCATTGCTCGTGCATTATTCATCAACAACAATTTTCATTCTGCACATGCTATTATCACAGCATTGAACTATTACCCCATCCAAAGATTATCTAAAACTTGGGGAGTAAGTACTTTAATGTTTATTTTTACTATTAATAGAGGGTAATGAAAATATTGCATTTGATAAAAGAAAAATCGATTTTTTTTAGCATATCTGTACGTTTTGAAACGTTGTGTGTTCAAAAAAGTGGTCTAGAAAAAAAAATATGTGTTCGTCTGTCCGTCTGTGGTTATTATAATTCCGAATGGATTGACCTACAAAATCCAACTTTTGTAAACGGATTTGTGGCCCGCATAGGACAGGCCATTACGGTTTTTGTCAAAATTATTCATGCGAATAAGGTAGCTGCCATTAAAAATTGTATTAATTACACAGACATGAAATTCTTTTTTGACCTCAAGAGATGTTTTTGCTAAATATTAGGTTTTCCAGTCCACTGAATCCAAAAATGATGTTCATTTGCCTCTATCACGTACAGAGTTTTCGTAAAATACAGGTTGTTTGCATGAAGAAAGCATAGCACATTAATGGATGGGGGGGGGGGGGGGGGGGGGGAAAGAAAGAAAGAAAAAAAAAAAAAAAAAAAAAAGAAAAAAAAAAAAGAAAAAAAAAAAAAAACCACACACAACAACAACACCATTTTATTTCATTGAACTAAATAACATTTCTTGTAAATTTTATTTCTAAGAAACCTTTTCTTCTCTTTAGTTTTTCTTCGCTTTCTTCCGCTTTCCATTTTTTTTGTGTCCGCTTAAGCATCCAAAAATAGTCAGCTAGCATATTGACGTCTTAACTTCCTTGGTAGCTTCTCTCGAAATAAGGTTCTGGGTGACACTAGGTTTTTATTTTTTATTCTTGACACCAGCAATTCGGTAGCATTTTTCGAAAAGCTGTATTCTCTAACAGCAAGTCATTGAACTAGCTTTGAATTCCCTCTAATGAAATTACAAAAACGAGTTTTTCAAGAAAACTTGACGTGATGGAATTTTGTTTAGTATTTTTTCCCATTTTAGTGAGTAGAAGTCCATAAGAAACAGTAAAAAAAATCCTATCCAGTTTTTTAGTTGCAGACATGTGTTATCGCCAAAAATATCGCCATGCTGGTCATATTTTTTAAATTAATGATAGTACGAAAACAATAAAGGTAAATAATCGTTTCGTATCAATCCATATCAAATTTAAAAACATATCTAGTAATTGAAAGTTATGCGATATTCCGCACCCCAAGTTACTTACTGAAATGAAAATTGCAGTAACATTATTTTCAAAAGTTTTTGAACATGTCTCGTAATTTAGAGAAGGGAGACCTCCACTTTAAATTATATATATATATATATATATATATATATATATATATATATATATATATATATATATATATATATATATATATACTCTATGTAATTGTATTTATATATATATATATATACTCTATGTAATTGTATATATATATATATATATATATATATATATATATATATATATATATATATATATATATATATATATATATATATATATATATATATATATATATATATACTCTATGTAATTGTATTTATATATATATATATATATATATATATAAATACAATTACATAGAGTATTGAATACAAAAAGCTCTTAATAAACTAATATCAATTAGTGTCCCCCGTCATTCATTTAGAAAATTATTTTTATATTAATATATTTGTACTCTAATGTCTATTATTACGGGAAAGGACATTTTGAAAATGTTTGGACTTTGAATGTATTCTTTCCTTATAGAAATTTACTGATAGATGTTAGAGGTCGAAACGATTATTAAAAATAATTAATATGTTTTAGTTCCTTGACAGAAAAATGCTACTAGAAATTTAAAAAGTAAAAAAGTGTAACTGGTAGTTAAATGATCTTTGCTGTCTATATTTGCCTGTTTATATTATGAAAAGTGACACAGCATAATTACGAAAATATATTGATCATTTTACCTCTGAATGATTAGGGGGAAATAAGAATAAGGTTAAAGGCATACTCCATTTTTCACTGGCATTGAGTAAAGAGATGGGAGCAGGACTGTATAAAGGCTCCAGTACTATTTTCTAAGAGTTTCGACAGCTGGTATTAGTGGCAACGTTTAGGAGCCAAAGAAGTAAAAAAACGTGGGAGGGCAAACTACTCAATTTTGAAGATACTGCCATTAATAGAAGTCTGAATCTTGTATGCTGTGATGGCAACTGATTCACTGTATTTTTAATAACTTTTATCACAAGTATTTTTCTCTGTAATTCATAAGAAGCAATAAATGGATTTTAAGCGCAGTTTTTACTACAAATATGGATGGCCTTTTGATAAATAACATTAGGCTTAAACTGTTTAAATTCACTCCCTAAACACAAAACAGTACAAGCAATAAAAATGTGTCATTGTCGCTTTTTGTTTAAAATGACGTTTTTCTAATTAAAGCATTTAAAAGATCCTAAAGAAAAACAAAACAAGTAAAAAAATCTTATTTTGGAACATTTATTTCTTACTCTAACTTTATTTAAATTTTATAAGATAACACTTTGATATCTGGGTAAGAATACCAGTCCAGATAAATACCCTATTAAAATAATCAGAAATTTTATATAGTACTAAAATTCAATATTTTACACTGAAGAAATGTAAAAAGTACTTTTTATTTCAGCAACAGCTAAGCCACACGTTTGAACATTGCAGACATTTTTTCTTCTTGTACAGTATTCATAATAATATTTTAAATCGTCCTTTTTTACAGAAACTATCGAACAACACAATGAAGCTCTTCAAAGACATGAAAAATCAATTTGAAGAAAAGGATAACAATTATGAAGGACTTACAAATCAAATGAAAGATGCACATGCTGTCAACAACATATCCATTCCCTATTTAGGTTTGTAAATTAAACTTTTCTTTTTTAGAGTTTTAGTATCTTAAAGGAATAAAACTGAACATATATATAAAAACAAATCACTGAAAGAAAGAGATTTGATTTCGAAAGATGGTAACAAGTTGTTAGTTTTATGCTGTTAAATATGTTGTTAAACATCTTGAATGTCTATGTTGTTAAATGTCTTATGTTGTTAGTCATATGTTGTTAAATTTTCAAAGTTTTCTTAATAAAGTGTCTGTTAATATTCGAAGAATGAAATTTTAAACATAAGCAGTTTTTGTCCCCTAATTTTTCTTATTACTAATACAATGGCTAAAATTGAAATTAGTTTTTAATTAATTATCAAAGCATTAAAAATCAGGTCCTATACATATTGACGGGTTTCCGCAACGAGAAATCACGCTGATAGTTATTTAATAATTAGTTTATAAAATTTTTCTAATATCTAAAATTACTTAGTTTGATCATAATGCCAATTCAATTGCAGGTCTTTTTCTCAATGATTTTCATGCATCTATGGTTCTCTTATCCGATGTCAGATTAGAAACGCTTCAAAGAATTTCAGTTGTCCTGGCAGACTGTAAGAAACTTCCATCATTTCATAATGGTATTGTATTTTTCTTAGTATTATTGCATTTCCTTGTGATCTAAGTATTCCAGTGTTTGGACCAACTCTATTAATCGGGAAGCCGCAATGAAAAATGAGATAAATTGTTTAAGTTTACAGTTTGAAATACTTCTGAATAAGTCGTTCAATAGTTTTGTTTTGATATGGGAACTGCTTCACGTTGTGGTTAGTGAAGAAAAAATCTGCTCTTTCACAAAATTTCAAATAACTTCTTTTTGTTTTTTGATTAAATTTTTAAAGGTAAACTTTTTGAGTTATACTTTTTTTATTAATGTGTAAATGATTTTCTTTGATGATCCAAGTTTTCAAAAGGTATGCCGGATATAGCTACTTATAAATGGTTAGTGTTCAAATGTTCGTCATCCATGGAAAACATTAGGTCAACTTTAGGACTATTGCATAAAGTTAACTAAAGGTCTGTCTTAATTACAAAATAAATATAATTCAAGTTAAAACTTACTTTGCTGAATTATACTATAATCCAGTTAAATAACTTTAATTCTCACTATTATTAAATTTGTCGTAATAGTAGTAGAACAATGTCGTAATACAAACGCATTTTCAGCTTACTTTTCCAAGAACTTTTTTTTGCCTAAAATTGCAGAAAACATATTTTCCTACAATCGTTCTTTTTCATGTGTGCCATACTCTTAAGGTAATTTTATTACACTTATTTTTTACCCTCAAATTTGAGGTTATGAAAAATTTGCTAGTTCTTTTCACTATTCAAAGAATGAAATTTAAAAATTTTAAGAATACGAAATGTTTTACTAAAACCTCATTTCCTCCTTTAACCTTTTAGTTACTATTACTTTTTTTACGAATAAGATCAAGTATCTTTATTTAAGTTGTGTATAATTTCCAATCATAAAAAAATGATTTTTCAATATCCACTCTGAATATCTATGTGAAATATCTATTCTAAACACAAACAAGTTGATTTTGACAATCACTGTCACTAAAAACTAGTTTCTACATATGTTTTTATGTACATCAGTCAAAGGTACCAAGCATGTGCAATTTGGCGAAATTTAATGATTGAGATCTTTCCTAGTTAAGGATGAAAAGGAAAAGGCACGAGGTTCCTGTTAAATGTTGGAATGAAAACTCGTCTCGATGAGACCTTTCATTTGATATGTAATACTTATCATTAGCATTCATAGTTTTGACCTCGGAAAGACTTACAGATATGGCCAGACAAATGACCATATCCTTTATATAAGCTTCCTCTCTACATTAGCGTAGTAGTGCAGAAGCCAAAATTAAAAACTGTAATTTCCCTAAGTGACCTAACATTGGAGTTTTTATTTTAAGCATGGTGAAGTTCCTTTACTAACCAAATATATTTATTTTGTAGAAAATGAATTTATGACAACTGATGTTAATTACTCCAAAGGAATATCAAAGAATATGATGTCGCTTATCAAGACAGAATCAGTGAAGTAAGTGAATTTTTAAATGATGGTTTTGGATTTTTAGTTTACTATTTGAAAAGCATTAATCACATGATATGATTTCTGTAAGACCATTTAAAGGTAGAAAAATAACCTTAGGGTAAAGTTGTTTCAGGATAAACAATTTCGCTGCTAACCCTGCTCTCACAAAAAGTTAGTTATTTTTTATAAGGATACTTCACAACTTTTTATCCCTAACTATCAAAAATATTCGAACTGAGATTTAGTAGGTCATACGCAAAATAGGAATACAACAAATAGAAATTAGCGAGAGGGGAAATGTAAAATTTACTTTATAAAACTGTGTGTTTACGAGAAAATTTATTGTAGCAAAATTTAAGGTTTTGATATTACTGTATTTCATTTTAATTCGACAAATATAAATGAAAAAATCCTAAATTATAAAATTTCTAATTGTTTTTTTAAACTTCAAAAAAAGAAAAAAAATGTTTTATTACTAATTATTTTTTTTAATTTCTAATTGTTTTTTTAAACTTCGATTTAAAAAAAAAAAAAAAAAAAAAAAAAAAAAAAATCCTTAATTATATAACATTATTAAGACAGATGTTTTTTCCTCTCTCACTAACAAATTATTACTTTTATTAACCAATTTCCACATAAACCAAATATTTTTTTTCACTCGACTTGTGCTTCAGTTACCATCTAATATCCATAGAGAGCACGCAGGGTCTGCTGAGAATATCAAAAGTGATCAGTGGTGTCACCAAGATTGAAGTATTACAATTTTTATTCTATGCAAGAGTCTAAAGTCCGGAAACACTCAAATACCTTTTAAATGGATATAGATACATTGAATTGGTCACAATTATCCAACTATCCAATTGACATGTTCTTACTTTACCAAACTTTAAAATTTTGTTTTTCAAGATAGTTAACTATTTACTCACTTTATTCTTATGCCAGCCAACGACATAATTTTTAGGATACATATCACTAATTTCTAGCTACAACTTCTGGATAACGAGCGCATGCTTGGTTTTTGACTTCAAGCTGAAGACGGTTTCACCCCCCAAATTTATATAGCGACTTCCCCCAAACTAGCTAATATCTGTTTGTAACCATGGCAAACTATATCATATAATATCAAGGGGGAAGGTATTCAATTCGCTTCCCTGACTTTCAGAGTAGTAACTGCTTATAAGCAATTCAGAAGTTGTAGTTAGAGATCTATAATGCAGAATAAGCTACATATTTATTATAAGGATTGATGAAGGATTTTTGTTTACCTTCCTATAAGAAAAATTTAGTTCACCTAACACAAGTGAATTTTTTCGTATATAATTTGAATAATTTAAATACTTTTTGTCTAGAAAAGTAATCATAAATAGTAATTAGAACTATCACAATATTTAAAAATCCTTCTATTTCAGACGAAGCTATGATCTTCAACCACCAATTAAAACTTATAAAATCGTGAGGAATGTGAATATTCGTACTATAGTTGATTTCCTGTACGTAAGTAATGGTAAGAAATTCGAAAAAACATATTAAGTTCAAGTTTTACAACAGAAGCCTGTAACTATAATACATCAAGCTCAGTCTACAATTTAAAGAGTAATCATCATCTCTGATGAAATTCACACATAGAGTTACGCATCAAGCTCAATAATTTATTTTCAAGACTTTAGATCATTATTCATGCGGGCTTTCCTTTCAGTACCACAAATTAACGGATTTAGCCATCCACCTACACCTACAACAGATTCTATTTTAAATTCCTTATTCAATAACTTTTATGATGAAATTGGCTTATTGTGGTTAGCACCAAGCTCAGAAGATATTTTCAAAACTGGATATCTAAATTATAGTGATCTCTCGACAGAACTTTTGAGATGAAATTGGCTCAGAGAGTTACGATTAAACTCAGAAGATAACATCAAAACTGGGTAGATTAATTATAGTGATCTCTCTGCAGAACTTTTCAGATGAAATTGGCTGAGAGAGTTACAATCAAACTCAGAAGATAATATCAAAACTGGGTATCTTAAGTATAGCGATCTCTCTGCAGAACTTTTGAGAAGTAAATTGGCTCAGAGAGTTACCATCAAACTCAGAAGATAATATCCAAACTGGGTACCTTAATTATAGTGATCTCTCTGCAGAACTTTTCAGATGAAATTGGTTGAGAGAGTTACCATCAAACTCAGATATAATATCGAAACTGGGTATCTTAGTTACAGTGATCTCTCTGCAGAACTTTTCTGATGAAATTGGCTGAGAGAGTTACCATCAAACTCAGAATATAATATCAAAACTGGATATCTTAATTATAGTGATGTGATCTTTCTGCAGAACTTTTCAGTTGAAATTGGCTCAGAGAGTTACCATCAAACTCAGAAGATAACATCAAAACTGGGTTTCTTAATTATAGTGATCATTCTTCAGAACTTTTCAGATGAAATTGGCTGAGAGAGTTACCATCAAACTCAGAAATAATATCAAAACTGGGTATTTTAGTTACAGTGATCTCTCTGCAGAACTTTTCAGATGAAACTGGCTGAGATAGTTACGATTAAACTCAGAAGATAATTTCAAAACTGGATATCTTAATTATAGTGATGTGATCTCTCTGCAGAACTTTTCAGTTGAAATTGGCTCAGAGAGTTACCATCAAACTCAGAAGATAACATCAAAACTGGGTTTCTTAATTATAGTGATCTCTCTTCAGAACTTTTTAGAGGAAATTGGCTGAGAGAGTTATCATTAAACTCAGAAGAAAATTTCAAAACTGGTTATCTTAGTTACAGTGATCTCTCTGCAGAACTTTTGTGATGAAATTGGCTGAGAGAGTTACCATCAAACTCAGAAGATAATATCAAAACTGAATATTTTAATTATAGTGATCTCTATGCAGAACTTTTCAGATGTAATTGGCTCATTTCACATCAAGCTCAATAATTTATAACACAAAAGTGTAGTTGGTTAAAAATTATCAGATGTCTAAATTATCCTCTTTTAGGTTTCGAATGAGTTTCATGTCTGCATAATTTCCACTCTAAAAGGCAATGCAAATTTCAGCATCAATATCAAAATTTTACAGATGGCTAAAATGTCCACTTCAAGTCCACTTAAAATGAATATCTCGTAACTCGAAGTCGCAAATGGATCATTATTTACCATGGTGCTAAAATATCCCGTTCAAAATATTCCAAAGAGTGTTTTACCATTATTGATTGAACTCTACTACAAACTGAATGTCACCAAGTTCAGAACTACAGTTGGATAACATTTTAAGATGGCTAAATTATCCGTTTCCTAGTTTTTGAATGAGTTTCACTAGTTCATCGTTTCAACTCCAGATTACAACAAGAACGTCTGAAGTGTCATCATTATGCAACTGATATCAAAAATGTTGTTGTATTTTGGAAATATGCATTCCTCACATGCACTAGTTTAATTACAGTTCAAAATAACTGTTCCTATGTGCAATTTTACAAATGGATGCATCACAGTCTGCCAGATAAATCAACTAAATAACTTTCAAATGATGGTCACCAGTACAATGATTTTATTCCAGTTAATTATCATTGATTGATGACAGTTTACAAGAAGAATATCATTAATCTGAAAATGGATATGGTTGAAGAACTCCAGTTCATAATCATTCAACGCGTTACATTACAACATTACAGTAACATTCTGGATGAAGAGTAACTATGTTTGTGTACTGGTATTTGGACTGGTTTTGGTGTCTGGATGAAAAGTAACAACTTTGTTTGATTAGTTTATAAAATGGCAAGAAAATGAAACGAAAAAGTGAAAAAGAAAGCTAAAAAAAAGTCCAATTGTTGAAATCATGTTTGGTAACTATCTATCTAAATTTTTGTATTTTGATTACTTCTAAAAACAAATTTGTTGTATTATTCTTTATTCAATATGTGCAAGATATTTCAAATTGTCACGTTATTTTCTGGGATTAAATAGTTTATTTCACATTTTCTGAGTTGTGTGTTTCTTTGTTGTATATTTATTATTTATTGATTGCTTATTTTTGTGTTCGAATTTGATAAGATTAAGTAAAAATTAATCATTTCAGATCACTTGCATATATCATTATAAATAAAAGTCAACTATCCGATTTGGAAGTAATACAGACACATTTCTCAACTTTTTATTTTTTTATTTTTTTTTATCTTCGTGAATTTTTTAAAAGCTATCCTATCCAGACTACTTTTAAGTTCCAGACTATTCCTCAATCTAACAAATATTAGATAAGGTTTGTATAATTTAAGAATCAGTTGCATATTAAAATTTTACTTACTTTCTAATTTTCTTACACAGTAATAATAGCACATTAAAAGTATATTAAAAAAAGCAAAAATTTTACATAAAAATAGTAAAGAGTATTTTATTTTGTCTTTAATAAAAGGATAACGAAATTAAGTGGTCAGATTTTTATTTCAGTACATCTGGTCATAACTTCTCAATTGTTTCAGTAAGGAATACTACAAAATTTTTGGATTTCACAAATAGTTGTCAGTTGTTTTTACTGCATGTAAAATTATTAAGTGGTCAGATTTTTATTTCAGTACATCTGGTCATAACTTCTCAATTGTTTCAGTAAGGAATACTACAAAATTTTTGGATTTCACAAATAGTTGTCAGTTGTTTTTACTGCATGTAAAATTATTTGTTAGAAGCGCCTGATATTAAGTAGATAAAATTTGGAGATATTTAGTGACCTAAATATCTCTTTATAAAAATTGACGTCATTAAAACAAGTGTCTCTAAAATTGGCGAATTTAAATATTTTGGCGAAAAAATCTTAGTTCAAGACTAAAGTCGCAATTCGGAGACAAGTTGAGAACTTTTTCTACAGTAAATAAGAACAACAAATTCAAAAAATTCCTGTTGAAGTTTTTGTAATCTTACTATATTGGCAATACCTTCAAACTGATACATGGCATATTCCTGTAGCATTACAGTTTTAGATGAAAGAGTTGCAAATGGATTTCCGTTTGCAGCATCTGATTGAATTTCGGCATGGAAACAAGTCTCAATGAGAATACTTATTTGAAATATCACTCGTGCCTGCAGCATTTGTAGTTTTATATCTGAATATTGACTTAAGACAGATGATCGAAGTTTTTGTATAAGCTTTCCCTACATTGCAGAGTAAAAGCTAAAGTTAATTCATTCACCCGTAACTTAAATAACTTATAAATTTGAAATTCATTGATTAAATATAATTAACCAATCAATAAATAATTAATATAATTATCAATCAATCACATTTTTAATAGGACAATGATTTGCAAACACCAGAATGCCAAAATTTGTGAAAATTCAGTTATGGGTATAGTTAAAATAATCTCGTCTTATTATGTATCGAATTCCGACAGTTTTTGCTAACAGGAAAATTGAAGTAAGTACTCACAAAACATAGGAGTGTTCATTGTGAGGCAATAGTGATGAATAAAATTTCCTTATTTTCTAGAGATTTGGGAATTTGTTAATTGCTTAATGTTTGAATTTCGTAGTCCAGTTGAAAATTAGAATATAGAATAGGAAAGTGGGAAAAAAATTCTTTAAAAATAGTTAAAAAAACATTCGAGATGAAAAAAAAAAAAAAAAAAAATTGCAATTATGATCTATGTAAACAAATACCAAGGAGCGTAGTAAGTCAAAATTTGAAGGACAACTAACTAGATAAGTCGTAACAATTTTCAGCTCGAAGATATCAAATAATGAATCTGGAAGTCCGTCTCCTCTCAGTTAAAGCCACCGTAAAAGGCAGAATCATGTCAAGTAAAACTAAATCACCACATCTGAAAAGTTATCCAGCACCTGTCCAACTATCTCCTTCGCATCATATCCAAAAACAAAAACATAAGAATAAATGAATCTACTTCCTTATCAATTATAATCGACGATAGGAAAAAAAAAATTATAGCAAAAGAGATGACTTGATTTATATTTTGACTTAGTTTCTCAAATCTTAAAATCGAAAATATAAAACAAAAATACCCATGGTCTAAAAAAGTGAGGTTGTTGCATGTTGACCTGCTTTCCTATTAAAACGGAGCCAGAAACTTCAGGGACTTGAGCTAGGACTATTACGA
Source organism: Linyphia triangularis (assembly GCA_963978545.1). Lineage (NCBI taxonomy): Eukaryota > Metazoa > Arthropoda > Arachnida > Araneae > Linyphiidae > Linyphia > Linyphia triangularis. The sequence goes on from OZ021726.1 coordinate 71,207,332, forward strand.
TAGCCTTAACCCCCTCCTTTTTTTTTTTATCCCGCAACTGCATTTTTTAAAAATATGTTTATCCCAGTAGGGAGCTTCTAAAAATATGTCATTATTATTATTATAGGGTTACTACATATTTTGGTTTAGAGAAACATGAGCGATATAAACTGTATGTTTCAAGTGGTAAAATATCAAACGAATCAAAGATTTTAGTGGAATAATTTCTAATAGTTTATGTGCCCCTGTGGTTCAATATTAAATTAAATTCCTCTTGTAAGTATGGAACTTCTCATATCTACTTAATTGTTGAATCAACAAAGTACCTTGGTTGTAATCATAAAGCAACTATGGATCCCGTTATGCAAAGAAATGCTTTTCTTTTATTCTGAAAATTTAAGATTCAATTTATGATAAGTGGTAACCGCCAGAATATCAGAGAGATAGGGCTAAGATGTATTTCAAATGTCAAAAATAACCACGAAATATAAAATGAAACTAAAGTGAGAGTTTTGCAAATTCCTAAATTAATCTTTCAAGCTGAAGACTATAGCGACATAATGTATTAGGATATCTATGTTGATAGTTCGCCGCCAATCCTGAAAACTACTTCAAATGATGAACTACAGAAATAAAAAATTTGAAACCAACTCACCTTCATATCTCTGCCATACACAAACTGTAGACGACTGTACTAAATTAATGACTGAAGCTTGAATTTCTGTTGTTGGATGCAATTTATCAGAGCAACTATAAAGGTCACGAGACAGCAAAAAAAAAAGAAAAAAAAAAGATTGCATCGTTTTGATTTTTTTTAATTTTTTTTTTCAATGTATTCAATGTAACACTTTAGTACAGCAAAACTTTACTTTCTTTTAATTGTTTTATTCTTGTGAGTGTAAAATTTTATTAAATAAAACCCAGCGAAAATCCATTGCAAATTTTGGTTTCTCCATCATAATCTCTTATTTTTAGTGATTGGTAGAGCAATCATGATTTATTTTCATTGTTAAAAATTATATATTATTTTATTCGTGTTACAAAGGAGTTACTTTTTATCGTCGTGGCTGTAAATATTTCTTTGGTTTATTAAAATACTGTATATATTTTAATTGTAAAGAGTTCTATTTTCATTATAAAGAGTTATATATATTATTTTATTTATGTTACAAAGGAAAAAATTTCGATCATAATTGCCTTTTAAAATATTTTTTTTTGTATATTATAACTGCCTACTTTATTATGCATAAGTAGCATTGATACTTTTAGCGAGAGAAACGAGCTTGGGTTTCCGTAACAAAGAATTTTGCAGCGAGCGATGCGAACCTGTGCTTGCATAGCATTGAATCTTTCAACGACCGAGGTGAGCTTGTACTTTCTTAAAAATAAATTTTTCAGCGAGTGAAGCGAGCCTGTGCTTGAATAGCAAGGAGATTTTTAACGTCTGAATCGAGCTTGAGTTTGCATACCAAAGTCAATTTTATCGAGCGAAGCGAGCCTTGTTCGCTAAACGTTAAAAGCTGGGATCTATACACATTGACGGGATGAAACTTGGCATAAACATTTCTGTAAGTAAGCTAAGTATTAGCAAATGTATTAGGTTTGAAAATGTAATGTTCTTTCTTTATTGATTTGCACCAACTGTCGGCTCTGCATTGTGTTAGAGATAGAATGTATTTTATTTTAAGAAAAAGTATTGCTTTTTCTCTTTTTAAGACATGGATCTATTTTTTTACAAACTCTATTTCTATTGATAAATTCTAACTTAATTTGAGCAGATGCGTTGTTATGTAATATAGGTTTCCGATACAGTTAGGATATTTGGGAGGCACATATAGTAGTAAGAAAAGTCTAGTTTAGTTTTATTTGACCAGACAGACCTTTTGCTTTCTAAAATTAAATCAGTGCTTAAAAATAAAAGCAAAAAGTAATATAATTTTTCACAGTATTTATCTTTGAATCTTTGTCTTTGTAATTTTATGCCGTACTTTTTAAAAGTGAAAGTATTGATTCGAGTGTCAACCACAATTAAATTATACGCTTCACTTGAGATATTTTTCCAGAGTAAAGTTTTGTAATATAATTCTGTTTTATTTTATTTATTTTAAAATTATTCAACAATGGAATAATTAGTTGAGACAATAAGAATAAAAAATTCTTCTACGAAAGTTTTCTTCTATAGATAGTAAAAAGATTAAAGGTTTTTGTGTCATGATTGACAAATGATAAGGTTCTTTATTTAATTTATATTCATGCTTTTCGCCTTTTCCCCTTTACTTTCTAAATCTAAAAGAACGTTTAAGAGGATTTTAAATAATGCAAGCATTGACAACTTTAAGCAAAAAGTTATAATCACATTTTAAGAGGATGTTAAATAGGCTGCGATTTATAAAATGAAGAGATTTTTTTCAAAAGGTCTGTTCATTAAAAATTTCTATCACTGAATATTTAGTTTAATTTTAAACTAAATGTATAGAGAGGCGAAATTCTTCTCATAGTTTAACAAAGCTAAACAAAAACACTTTAAGGTGGTAAAAAACTTCCCCACGAAAATGTCAGTCTAAAAAGATGTGAAATCAGAAATGGGCTCTGTCATATTTCATCAGATCCATATTCAACATTATGGCTCTCTGTTTCTTATTTTTCCTGGTGTCACGTCAAATACCACACATGCTATTTAACAGTTTAAAACTGCATGTACACTAAAATTATATTTAATCAAATTTCTGATATCTATCACATCTTGGAATTTTTGATAATTTGAATGTTGATATTGGGGAAGATTGAATTGGGGAATGTTGATATTGGGGAATGGAATATGGGAAGATTCGAATTTGTTTTTAAAGGGGCTTGTCCCTTATTTGTTTGGGGGGGGGGGGGGGGCTTGTCCCAAACATTTTCATTTGATGAAAATAAAAAATAAATAAAAAGTGACTCTTTGTATAAGGTTTATTATCAATATATCGTTATGATTCAGCTTTGTAAGTAAATGTACATAATACACATATTTTTTTAATAATTCCAATAATATTTTATATCTGCAATTGGTGCTGTTAATTATTCCTTTTTATTACTTTAAAATTGCAAATAGTATCGAATATATGTAAAATACATTGTTTTAAAATAATAGCAATGATTAGGTTCATTTAGTTATTTCTAGAATTTTATAGAATGTCTCCAAGTTATATAAAAAGCACGAGTGAGAAAAATGGAACAACAAGTTAAAAAATAGGTCGCGCTCCTCGAAGTTAAAATGCAGTCTTCATATAAAGTAAAAAAAATATGGCATTTTTTTAATATTACGTTTTAACTTTAAAGACATTTCTTTCTTGTTATTTGTAATGAACTTCTTTCAGAAATGGACTTGTACCTATAATTAAGAAAGTTAAGTAGTGAAAAAATATTTTAATTGAGTTAGTGAATTTTTTCTGTTTTTTTCTTCTTCCTAGTGTTTACCTTTTTTTAAATTTAAAACATGTATTTTTTTAAAAATGTATAAATTCAAAACAGTTACAAGGGAAGGGAGTTCTCAAATAATTTGTCCCTGTCTGCTGGATGTTGAGAACGGTTACGCTCTATTCGGAAGTTTTCTGTAAAAGGCAGTTTATGTGCAAATGAATAGCAATATGTTTGCATTGCATTCTTCCACTTATTGACTTTCTGATGTATCTCCGTTGATGACTTTAATTTTACATTACAAATAAATAACAGTAAAAATGATTTTTCAGGCATGTATTTTGCCTTCAGTTCATTTTTAATAAAACATATTTATTAATTGTATCCATGTATCGAAATGCTTAGAAGTTTTGTTCTATTAGTAAATTAGTAGTGAAATCCAATTGCTCTTTTTCCAGTTTGAAACAATATGACAGTTTGTTTATTCTTTTAGAATAAGATTAAATTTTAAAAAACAAGTAATGTATATTGCAGTATCATAAGTAACCAAACAAGTCATTGAACAATGCTTGAAATTTATAATATCCTGTGTAAACTGTAATCCGTAGTTTGAATTATGCCATTCTCCTCCCTTCCACCCCCCCCCCCCGAAAAAAAACAAAAAAAACAAAACAGCAGCAGCAAAAGTTCATTGATCCAGTAGTCCAAACTACACAACTACACAGGGCTCTAATTTATTATAAAGTTTGATAAACGTGCCAATACTGTTGCACAAATTGTCTGTATATAGTGTAAATAGTGACGTATTATTTTAAAATTCTATTGTAATTTATTTTTATCTTATTTTATTTATTAACAGCGATTATACAGGTTAGGAAAAGGTGGCAACACCTAAAGCAATCGAGAAATTTCGAGACGTTTCTTTTCCGACGAATTGGCTGGAAATTTCGCGAATATTCTCTCGCGCCAAGTATATAAAGACCGGGAGATCGGGAAAGTTTTCAGATTGACTTCGGACTTCGATGAAAACTGATCGCTTTGTTTACCTTTTGGAGTGAGTTTGTATAATCGCTGTATTCGAAGTTGTTTTTGCTGAAGCTTGTGTTGAAGCTTGAGAGTGGCTGTTGCTTTTGCATAAATTTTGTGAATTTTCTGAAGTGAATAAATAGTAGTTTTATCTTAAAAACTGTGCCATCATTGCCTCAGCGGAAAAATTCATAACAGTGGTGTCAGAAGTGGGATCTCATAATTTCGAATGCCGATAACTAGAGGAATGATGGAAGACCAAATGAAGCAATTGATGGAAATGATTGCTGGAATGAAGGCTCAACAAGAATCCACTGCTGCTGAAATGAAAGCCGAAATAAAAGCGGGACAAGCCCGTCAAGAAAAGACAAATGCCGAACTCGCCCCTACCATAGCCGCCGGTCAAGCCCGCCAAGAAACGACTAACGCCGAACTCACCGCCGCAATCGCCGCTAGTCAAGAAGCAACGTCGTCGGACATTAAAATTTTAGCCTCCAAACAGGAATCGACTTCTGCGTCCGTTGACGGATTTATAGAGCTCACGGAAAATGTGCTTCAGTCAATGAAGGCTGAAATTTCGGAAGTCAAAGAAGATCTTGTGACTGTGAGGAATGAAATCGAAGAAAAAGTTTCCACCTTAAAGGAAGAGCAAGCCAAATTCATTGACGTTGTAGAAGAAAGGCTGCGAAAAATGGAAACTCACGAAGCTGTGACCATTGCAACGCGTAATTGGGATAATGTTTCCACTCCTTTTATTGCGCCCCCTTTCCAACATCAAAGTGGCCACTTTTGATGAGAGGTCGTCTTGGCGCGTTTATCAAACGCAGTTTCAAATTATTGCTTCTGCGAATGGTTCGGACGATACTTCGAAGGCATTCCATCTCGCAGCATCTCTTCGAGGTGAAGCTGCTGACATTTTACAGACACTACCTGAAGAGAAGCGGGGAGAATTCGTGGCTCTGGCAAGTGCGTTGGAGTTAAGGTTTGGGGAGCAGCATCTAATGGATTACAACAGACTACAATTGAAAACGAGAAGGCAGAAGGCCGGAGAATCTCTTCAGGAATTGGCCACTGATATAGAGAGACTATCAATTCTGGCGTTCCAGCTTGTCCCACAGATGTGCGAGAGGATCTTTCTCTGCAGTATTTCATCGACGCTATTCAAGATCTCGATGTGCAGAAGGCGGTAAGATTATCCCAGAACAAAAACCTGAAGTCTGCCCTCGTATACGCCATGAGAGTAGAAGCCGTGCAACTAGCTTCTGGAAAAAACCGACGTTATGTGTGTGGTGCATTAGCCGAGGATTCTTCTGACCTTCTCACCAGTAAGCTTCAAGAACTGGAAAGCAAAATTGATAGAATGATGAGAAGCTATCCAGGAGCCTGGGATCGAAAGACAAGAGTCATTTGCTGGCACTGCAAACGGGAAGGGCATCTACGACGTAACTGCCTTGATTTGAAAAAGAGAAGGGATAACACTACCACGGAAACTCAACAATTGAATCTAAGAAGTTGCCATCTCGCAGTGCAGAAGCTGCAATGTAGAACAGGTGAATCCACGACCAGTCGTTTCCACGTCTCATCCCGTCAAGGAGGAAACCAGGGTTTATTCGTGAAGGGGGAGATCAACGGAACTCCATGTCGTTTAAACGTCGATTCGGGAGCGAACGTAACGATAGTAAGGAGGGACGTAGCTCGTCGTCTGAACAGCCGACTTCTTTACACAGCTCCCTCTGTTTCGCTACAAACTGTGTCTGGTGGCAGTATCTTCTGCAAGGGAAATTGGAAGTGGACATTGCCTTTGGATTTAACACCTTCAAGCACACCGTTTATGTGGTCGAAATTGTAGATCCGTGTATTCTCGGACTAGACTTTTTGAGGAAAAATGGAATTACGCTGAATTTTCAGAAAGGCAAGCTGCAAACATGGAGAGGTGAAGTTCCTTTACACGATCTAGACAGGAAAGAGCTGTGCGTATATCGGATTATGGCTCATGAAGACAATGTCATAGAGAATGCTGAAGGGTCCACATCTATGAAAAGTACCTCTCCAGCCCCGGAAAGAGAACCGAAAAAAGCAATGTTGATGAAACCCACCCAGGAAGGAAACGTGTGGGAATGGACAAAGTTAGTGAAGAGGGAATCGACATCCGTGCTCCTGTTACAAGAACTAAGGTCCCGGGAACTATCAGCTGCACCCGCGGATGATTCGGACGCAATCACAGAAAAACTTACTGAAGATGATGTTCGGTTGAATGGGAACGCTCTTTCCGGAAGTCTATGTCTGGAGAGCAGACAACGTTCATCTAAAACGGAGTTCAAATCTGGAACATCCGCGTTCTCTTATCAACAACCAATCTCAAAATCATGGAACCAGCAAGATGGGGATCAGAAACTTTCACCGCTTCTGTTGGCATACGGGAGTGCAACTCACGAGACCACCAGATTTTCTCCATCTCGAAAAATGTCTGGAAGAGACCTTAGGCTCCCCTGCAACCTTCTCTTTGGACGACCACCGGACACTCCTTCCTCGCCTGTCCAGTATCTAGATGGTCTGCAGGCACGTTTGGAAGCCGTACATCGGTTCGCCAGAGAGAGAATCAACATCATGACGGAGCGCATGAAGATCCGGTACGATGCCAAGGCCACGGACCGTTCATTCTAGAAAGGTGACAAGGTGTGGTTATGGAACCCTAAACGTCGGAAAGGACTCTCCCCTAAGCTCCAGACGAACTGGGAAGGGTCGTATGGGGTCCTTAAGAAGATCAACGACGTCGTGGTGAGGATACAACGGACACCTTCCTGTAAACCTAGAGTTGTGCACTACAATAGGCTAGCCCATATTATGGTAGAAGTCATTGAATGGCTTAAGGACTTCAATGCCCGGGACGTGCAGTCTTTAAGAAGGGGGAAATGTTGCACAAATTGTCTGTATATAGTGTAAATAGCGACGTATTATTTTAAAATTCTATTGTAATTTATTTTTATCTTATTTTATTTATTAACAGTGATTATACAGGTTAGGAAAAGGTGGCAACACCTAAAGAAATCGAGAAATTTCGAGACGTTTCTTTTCCGACGAATTGGCTGGAAATTTCGCGAATATTCTCTCGCGCCAAGTATATAAAGACCGGGAGATCGGGAAAGTTTTCAGATTGACTTCGGACTTCGATGAAAACTGATCGCTTTGTTTACCTTTTGGAGTGAGCTTGTATAATCTCTGTATTCGAAGTTGTTTTTGCTGAAGCTTGTGTTGAAGCTTGAGAGTGGCTGTTGCCTTTGCATAAATTTTGTGAGTTTTCTGAAGTGAATAAATAGTAGTTTCATCTTAAAAACTGTGCCATCATTGCCTCAGCGGAAAAATTCATAACACATTTTTCAAGTAAACATTTTCAGTATACAATTTTCTTAGTGAACATTGGTACTGCATAATGTATAATAATTTAAGTAGGCTAGGTTTAAATATAAAACTCTCTCAAATTAGGATATGCTGATGATAAAACTTATTGTGAGAATTTTATCAGATTTATGTTGTTATGAATTTTTTTTTAAAGGAAAGGTGAAACATAACTTCACAAAAACTTCTGTATTCTTCTTTAAGAATCTTGAAATTCTTAAAACTCCAGCATAGGCAGATAATCCCTCAACCACATCCGGAGAACTCTCATTTGACAAACGATGTTCAAATTTTCTTCTTGAAAATTTACAACTTGAGACTACCAGATGAAAATCTGCCAATTCTTTTAATTGATGTATGAATTCTTTTTGAAAGGCATAAATAAAAGGAATTAGATTTTCGCATTGCTTTCATTATTGTCATCATTTGATTCTTTAGCTTCTTCACTATTCCTCTCAAACATGGAATAAAGAATGTGACTTCCCAATTCTAAACACAAATTATTGCGAATTTCTTCCCATGATGAAACGGAATTATACACCAATAATTTTTTCATTCTTCTCCAAGAATTCTACAAATTTTAAAACAACGGAAGAAAGCTTCAAACCCCCCTTCATTTAATAATTTTTTTTTTAGAATCTTAACTACGTTACCGTTGTTTTTACTTTGGAGGTCGTATTTTTGTTACTAGAGTTTGTTCATGAACACATTTTTGTGAACTGCTTTATCCTGAAAATAATGAAAAACAGCTTTGTGATTGCTTAAATTATAATTTCATGCTTAAAGACCACTGAAATGTGTTATGGTGATCGGTTGAATTGCAGATGCTCAAAATAATTGCTTGCATAAGGACTATTTACAATTTTTACTTTGATTAAAAGTTATAATCAAAAGTGATTGCAAATGAAGGAGAAGTTAAAGTACAAAACACGAACCTATACATCTCACTAGTAAAGTTAAAGTGGGAGTACATATCGAATATCTAACAAGTATGACCAGAGGATAGTTAAAATACATTATTATTTTTTCAAGCATACCTAATTATAGGTATTTAAATAACTTCTACACACTCAAATTTTTTCAGTTATTTCACAACACACAATGTTATTCAAAATGCAATAGTTTGGTAAGAAAGGGCAAAAAGAAACACATTTTTATTCAATACTGGTGCATACCTAAATAAAGTATTTAAGTACGTAAAACTTTTCTTTGAAAATCATTTTGAAGACATTAGAACATCCTACTGTGTACTGTAATAATCACCACAAAAACTTCGAACCAACTATAATTTCTTACATTTTAAAAATAAATCTGTCGAAGAAAACAATTTTCACGGATGCTTTAAAGAAGATGACATGCAGAGTTTTTTTCGATTCATGAGAAATTCAAAGAAGGTGGGAAGGTTGCAGCCATTTTCGTATTTTCTTTTTTCACTTGAAATCGATACTTTTAAATGAAGGCTGAAAAAAGGAACATTTTAAAGGAAAGTTTCTTTTCGGTTTATTACTACTTTTTGGAAATGATATTTTGTTTCTTTTTCTTGTGAACTGTGGAATGTAAATTGTTTTGTTGCTCTGGAAAATGACAACTCTTTTCATCTTTTTTTTCTCTTCCCCTTTTTTAAACGAAAGGAAATAGGGATAATCTAAAGAGATAGCGATCATTTTAAGGAAAGGAAGTTTTTAGATGCACGCCATTTTGTTTTTAGAGGCATAGCTTCGAAAACTCTTTTTGTAGTTTCGACATCTGTGGACGAAAAGCAGAACAGAGCAGTTTTCCCAGAAGATATTTAAGAGAAAGGAAAAAGATAAAGTAAGAAAAAAAAAAAAAAAAAAAAAAAAAAAAGAGAATTTGCCGAATAAGAAATTACTTGAATAGTAGTTCAAATACCGAAATGAGAAGAAAGAGGTTGTTATTTTTCAAGTCATGTATTTGTTGTCGAAAAAAAAAAAAAAAATACAATAAGACTCCCAACTGTTCAAAATATTGTTCTTTTCTTCTTTCTGACAGATGTTGGGTTTTATTTTATTTCACGCTATGTGCAGAAATAAACGGCAAGTTGATGTATTTCCGGCAATTAGTGAAGTATAGTTGTGGTTGGCGTTGTCAATATGCGATAGTAAATAACAAATTGTTTCGTGTTTATTTGAACTTAGATATATGGCTCGGAGATACCTGATTTTTCTCAGCGTTTAAATGCAATATGACTTTTAATCCTATTAGGTTTTTGTTATTATTGAAATTAATTTCTTTTTTTAAATGAAATTTTTAAAAAGAAGAAAGTCGCACCATAAGCGTTAGATTGACCTCATTAAAATATTTTAAAATAAATAATTTTTTTAAATCTATAGCATGATTTATTTTTCAACTGTGTTTTTGTAAATTTTTTGCTTAGCTTCTTTGAAGCATAGCTGACGATAAGCGAGATATATTTCGTAAAAAAAAAATAAAAAAAAAAAAAAAAATAAATAAAAAAATGATAATAAAAAAAAACCCCTCCTTTTTTTATATTTTCTTTTTATATGATTTGTGGCTATCTGATAAGTTTCGTTGTTACTTTGCAAAATTTCCGTTCAAAATGATTGAAGTGAAGTGTTCTATGAAATATTGAACAAGTCGCATGAAAAACGTTTTGGCTAAGATTGGGCTTGTAGTTTCAAACTCTTTTGTTACAAAATGGTGCCTAGCATAAAAGAAAATTAATTTTGCATGCTTAACAGTAAGTAAATTTTATAAAAAGATTATTTCCAGCAATATTTAGTTTTTACACTACACAAATGCAGTGAAAAGTTTACACAAAGACTCTGCCTGATGTCCCAGGCAAAACAACAAATTCTGTGATACAAGCAAAATGTAAAATGAAAGGTTTCGTAGAATCTCATTTCAAAATTCAACCGCAAGTTACGAAATGGCCACCAAAAGTAAATTTGGAATAGGTTAAGTCCAAACTATAAATGTTACAGATATGTGTCCTATAAGTTTGAATGTCTCAATAACATAAGTAGTATTAGTACATAAAAATCAACTGAAAGTTTTGAATTATGGAAGTCTTTTAATGTTCAAAATTCACCATCCCCTTCTCTCTTTTTTGATATTCTACAGTTAAACAATATTCCGGTGCCGCGTAGCGCTCTCACGAAACTGTATGGTTTATACCCAAGTATTACGATTAGCAATAAAGCATGTGCATGTGTACAAATGGTATTTTAGTGGCAGTTACTGTTACATTCCAACCTGGTCACATTCACAACCAACTAAAATCATTCTGTTTAGCTTCAAGTTAAATTGATACCCTTATGAAATTCAGAAAATCTGAAATATATTGGTCCAATACCTGCTTATACAGGACCTTTAAGGAAGGACTATCTAACATAATGTAACTGTGAAAAGAGAAGAGACAAATGGCTCACTGGATAGAAAGGTATGGAATTTTAAATACATCGGTTTGAAAATTTCTTACAATATTGAAATATGTGAATGAATTGTTGGAAGATCTGAATATAGTGAAAGTGTATATCTTTTTCCTCATGGAAAATAGCTCTACTGTCCCTTTACTGGATAGCGCACTCCAAATGGTCACTTTTATACAATTCACTGGTTTTGCAATATTGGTGAATATAGGTATTAAAAAACCACAACGATGATTTTTTAGTACTTTATATTCACCAGTTTTGTTTAGTGAGAAATCCTTCGAAAGGAAAGTGTTTTAAAATTCCATACCATATCACTTGTTTCTTCTTCCTGTCTCTTATTGTTTCGTAGTGTCATTTCAAAGTTAGGGATTCCTTTTGAAAGACACTGTACATTAGAACTATACCTAATAAATATTCAACTATTTGTATAAAATAAAAAAAAAAAAAAGTTTAATCCAAATCATTCCTGTGTTTCTGGATACACACAGGCACCCACAAATACACAATATTAAATTGAGGCTCCAGTTTTGTTTTTGTCTCATTTCTTTTGATATAACTTATAATACAGCCTTCAAATGGATGAATCGTTAGGAACAATCTTTCGGAGAAATCTCTATAAATGTACTCAACTGGTTTTGCAATGGACCTCATGCATACCAAGGTTGGAGGAAATTTGCACTACCTAATATTAGACAGACAAGGATAAATAATTGTTTTCCATAGGCAAGTTTAACTTGAAATTACGAATGCATTTTAAAATTGTTATTGTGATTATCCACAAGTTTTAGTCTATGAGATGATGACCGACAAAACAAACTTCCATAAATAAATTCATTGGACGTTGTACTAATCCATTAAAATTGACTACTTTTTAGATAGTTTCACCATAAAACTCACAAGAATTCGATTTGTCAATCCTTCATTTTGAAATATTTCTACGTCATAAAAAAAGGAGGGCGAAGGATTGAAAGGACAAGATTTTCCAACTGAGAAAGGGACATACGATAAAAGGCAGTGTGTCAAAAAATGGAGAAGATAAAATATAAAAAACACACTAGCTTTTCCAAAAAACCAAGAATTTTCGAAGGTAAAGTCTTTCTGTCATTCAAGATCACATAGCTGTATCTAGTACATGTTCTCTATTCGTATATACACGATGAAAAAATATATTAAATAGCGCAGTTGAGAAATGACCAACGACGAAAATGGCATTTTTGCATTTTGTCCATCAATCAACCAAAATGAAGAATTATCTAAGATTAATGTTTTGCTTACTTGGAGTATTTAGTTCTGTATCTTTGATATAACGCACTTCACTATTTTATATAATTCCACCATACAAAATCATAACGTTGGTGTGGTGACTCGAAAGTATTTCTGGCTGTATGTTTTACGTTAAAATTTGTGTTTGAAGTTGTTTGTCGTTGAAAAAAGAGAAGATGGAAGTCAAAATGAAAAGGAAGTTGAAGATTTGAATTATATTAATTGGTTTGCTATATGGTAAAATGTCGCTCATTTGATAATTAACACACTTCGTTCGTGCTATTTCCAGAAACACAAATTAATACATTAATAGGAATTATTATTGCATGAAAAATTTATTAAATTTTTTTGAAATGTAACATTTAAAAAAAAAAAAAAAAAAAATTACATCCGCTTGCACCATTGCAAATATTCATGCTGGAGTTCATGGATCAAATTATAATTTTTGCTTCTAACTATTATTTTTAAAAGCCGTTATTTTATTATTTATCAATTACTATTGTTTTTTACTTTCAATTATTCATATATTAACATAGGGTTAATGAAGGTATTGTTTGTGATCGAAAAAATATTTACGATGTTCAAATTTGGTGTACGTGACATTTAGTTTCTCGCCAATATTGCGCATGCGCAAAACATGATTTCATAAAAAAGTAATGGTTTTTAATAATTGCTAAAAAACGGCTCTAACTATTTTTATCAAAATCAGTATTGTATTGTCTCTTAAGGGGGTCCAGTACCGAAATTTCTTCAAAAATCGCAATTTTTTTTTCTGATTTTAAAATATAGTTCATACATTCCTGAAGAGAATGATGCTTTTATCTTATTCCTCCGGTGATTAGAATGCCACAAAATTACCTGTTATTTAAACATCACTAATGGGCGTAACACATTGAAGCGTCTGCTTAAAGTGCGTTTTTCGAGCACTAGTGTTTTTTACAGATGTTGCAAATTTAAATCGATATAACTCCAGAGCCATTAACAATGGGCTATTCAAATTTTTTGGCGCATTTAATTTATATAGTTTTAAATATTTTGCCTTCGCAGAATTTTATTTTTTAAATTCTGTTTTAAAATATAACATTTAGCGTAAAATTTAACATAAAAAAAGCAAAAATTTCAATATTTTAACTTTGAGAATTAAATTTTTTTTTTTTTTAATTCACCTATCAAAATTCTGTAAAGACAAAATTTTCTTTATATAATTATGTATTACAGAAAGCTTTCACTTGAAATTTTTTTTTTCTTGACTTATATCAAAATACGAAAACATCAATTATTATGGATTTTTCTTGGATTTTAATTTTTTTTTTTTAAATAACTAAACACAATATTTAAAAAACATTTTCTCTAAGATAGATAAATAGTATCTCACACATAGAATAAATTTTTTACATAAAAATGTACATAAATAAAGTTTTTTTATTTTCGGTATCGGACCCCCTTAAGGTATTATAAACATCCCCATTTCCGAAATTCTTGTAAAAATTTTAAAAATGTTATAAAGGTGTAAAAAGTTGAAAAACGAATGCCTTTAACACATAATTCTCATCCCTTGAGCATCGATCATCAACGACCGTTTTTCTCCTCTCCTCTGTTTCATTTACAAGAAAGGATAATGTATGAATTATCGAAAATATATCACTAAATTCACCATTTTAGGGTTGCTTTTTTCATGGCTCATATAAGAATTATTCCCAAAAATATTTATTTTCTCAAATGAATGAAAATATTAACATGGTAATAACACTACAAGTCAAATTTAAATGTAGTGACCAATATTCTAGTGTAATTGAAAGTTGTGCGATGCCATACACCAGTGGTTTTAAAAATAATCACCTGATTGCTATCCTTTGAGTTAACGCAATTCTTTCGGTTTGCTTTGCAAAACAGGAAGATTGCTTTGTAATCTGTAAGAAGCAGTGGATTGCTTTCGAGCCTGTTGACATACCGGGCAGAAAAGTGTTTCTTCTCTTGCGGAAAAAATGTGCGAAAAAAAAAAAAAAAAAAAAAATCCCACCGTTTTTTAACTAAGAAATTTTTCATGTCAGTAATCTGAGCTTGGAGTTTGTTAAACAAATCCTGACAATCTGGTCGATTTATTAATCTGGTCGGTTTATTAATTTTTTCTTATTCAATAATTATTGCTAAACTGACTGTTTTTAAATTATTGAAAATATGGAAATTTAAACGGAGACTATACCAATATATGGCAAATTTAAATGCAGTGACTAGTATTAAGTGTAATTAAAAGTTGTGCGGTTTTTCCCACACCTAGTTTTACTTTTAATTGCCCAGTATGTGGTATACAGTAATAAAAGTATTGTACTGGGTGAAAAAAACTTGATTTTTTTGGCATTTCAACACGTTTTGGAACATTTTGAGTTCAAAAAGTGTTTTACAAATAAGATTGTGGATCTGTCTGTGGTTAGTTTAACTCCCCCAAAAATTGCCCTACGTGCTAATGTTGGCTATGGTACCTGACATTAAGGTTTTCATAAAAATACCGCAAACGCATAAAGTAGCCGCCATTTTCCGCATTTGCTAAAAAACGGCTCTAACGATTTTGATCAAAATCGAAGTTGTAATGCCTTCTAAAGTGCTTTAAATGTCTCCAACCCTATCTCTGAAATTCCCGTAGAAACTCAATAAATGCTAAAAAATTCGGGAAACGATTCTTTCTGATTCCTTGAGCATTGCTCATCAACGACTGTTTTCCCTCTGCTTTCTTACACGAAGTAAAATGTAGTAGTTATCGGAAATCACAACTCCAATTTCGTTCTTCTGATGGGGATTTTATTTATTTTTTATTTTTTTATTTTTTGGCTTACGCAACGTAATAATTACCGTCAAAATTATCTCTAAACAGGGCATTTTCTTGTTTCTTAAAATTAAAAAATAAAATTTTTTATAATTTAAAATAAATTTTTTTATAATTTAAAATAAATTTTTTTATAATTTAAAATATTTTTTTTTTTTTTAAAGAAAACAACTAACGACTTTGTTAACCAAAAGTATAACCTCGAAGTGAAGAATGAAAAAAGAAATTTCAAGGAGTAGTATACTATAATAGTAAAATCTGGACCGGAAAAATATTCTGTTCGAGTCTGTCATTTCTTGAAGACATTGTTTCGAATACATACATGATTACTGTGGTTGTTGAAAATGAAAAATGTTAACGTTTTGGAATGTGATCTGATTGACAACCAAAAAGGACGACTGGTGTCATCCTTTGCATTGTTAGAAAAGTTTGGTCGAAAATGAAAGTATGAAAGTTGGGCATGTTATTCTAAAGAAATGCGTTGGCGTCTCAAGGGAGATCACGTGAAGGCTTTTGATTTTTTTAAAAGGACAAAGGCTGTAAAATTTAAAAAAAAAAAAAAAAAAAAAAAAAAATGGACTTGCGTCAAATATAATAGATTACTAATTTGAAAATCTAATTAATGCATAGAAAATCTTTAGCATTTCATAAAAAAATTGAATACTCGATTTCTAAATACCCATCTTACAAAAACTTTAGCTGTCACGCACTCTCCTCGCCTTTCATTTCTCCAAAGGAGACTTTTTTTTAAACTTCTATACTACAGTAATGCAGTGAGAAGCTAAAACAAATTTTTTATTCATCCGTCTGACATAAACATTGCCAGATAAAACTACAAACGTTATAGTTTAAATGATTCATCATACAGGAAATACTGATCGGAAATTAATGTAAAAATCCAAATGAGAACTCTTACAATCAATAAGGAATTGCTTGAAAAACGCCAGATATATTCGTTTTTGTGTGCTCTTTAGAATAGTAAATAGTGTGGAGACTTCCAGAAGAATAAAGACCGATAACGAAGCAATGCTAAACTCTTCCAGCCAACTATAATTGATCAAAGCAGAATTTAAGTACGCTTTCTATCAGTTTTTCGTTAATATTGCGAAAAATATAAAAAAATCGGCCCAAGTTGGGACTTTCCGAAAGCTCATAAAATTTCATACTAAAAATGCGTGGTATTTTAAATTTTTTAATTACTGAAACTCTAACTGTGAATACGTCGAATATATCGAGCAACACCACGCCGCAGAATTCTTCAGCTGTTTGATTACTTAACAGTTCTATACTGTTTTATTTGGGTGGTTGAATTTTTTTTTTCTGCTAAAGACGAAGACACACCCTAACTTTTTTTACATTTACCCATAGTATTACTCTCCTAAAATTTTAGCTTCCTACTTCTATAAGAAAGCGGCGCTCAATGACCATTCATTTTTACACTTTTTTGTAATTTCCTATAATTTTCGAGTTTTATGTTGATAAGAACACATGTCTACATTTTTTTTAAAATTATGGTTCTTTAATACATGCAATTTAGTTTGGCAACAGCTCTTTTTTATACTGTACCTGGAAACATCAACATTATAAAAGGACTGTTAACAAAATATCCGATTGTGAAGCACTTCGTTTGATAGTTCCAGTAGTTGCAGCTTTGGGACATGATCTACGAGTGCTTCGTCTTCCAAGAGAGGGGCTAAAAATCAAGAAAAAAAAAATTCAGAAAAGAATATTTTGAGTCAGCAGCAATGAGTAAATTCAAACGTGACTGTCCTATAGTCCTTAATTGGGATGACAATCTCTTGCCAAAATCTTTTGAATTATAAAAGACTGATCGTTTGCCTGTATATGTTTCGGGAGATGGTATCGAAAAACTTCTTAGTGTCCCAAAGGTGGAAGGACAGCAACAAATATTTCGAAAACTGTTTTCATGCTAGTAAAGTTATGGGAAGTTAAGAATAAAATTCAGACCTTAAGTTTTGATGCTACGAGTGTAACTACTGATTGTGTACAAGAGGTATGCATTAATTTGGAGAAAAGAAATTGGTCGTGAACTGTTGTGGCTAGCCTGCAGGCACCATGTGATGGAATTAATATTGGCAAAGTTATTTCAGTTGGTGCTATGGACCCTCATGTTTCACAAATGTTTCCCTCTTCAACAGACCTAAAACCATTTGAAACATAATTGCACAAATAAGCTTTCAGGGTTTAGAGTTGAATAAAAGACGTTAAAAAGTTTAAAGTTTCAACTGTATAGCCTTTCTTTCATCTGTGGATAAATCTATGACAGTTAGAGATAATTATAAAGAAGTCATCGAGTTGACAGTAATCGTTTTGGGCAATACCAGAGAAAATCAATTTGAGAGCAGTTTCATCAATTCATCATGCACAGTGGATGGCTAAACTCCTATGTATTTTTAAATCTTTTTGTTCAGAGATCAGCAAGAGATTTTCCGTGTAACTAATAGAGAAAAAAAAATGCAAATCCAGCGATTTGTACAGTGTGGTGCTCTTTTGTATAGTAAAATATGGATAGAAGCTCCACTTGCTTCTGAAGATTCTGGAGGTGACCTGAACTTGTGGAAAAACATTAAAAAGTATAAGATAATCGATTATAAAATTGGAATTGCAGCTAGAAAAGTTTTGAAAAATCTCACATGACATCTTTCAAATTAATTGTTTGGTTTGGCCATATCCATGATTTAACAACACATAATTACGAACATAGCATTACAGCAAAAGAAAATTTTAAAACTATTGCAGATATGAATAACTCAAAAGATTCCAGAAATATAAGAGGGTACGAGCTAGTAAAAACGTTGAAAGATATCAGCCTTGGCTATTTTGTGACAAAAAGAGCTCTTGATATTTTATCTCATTTTAATATTAGTGACTCTTTTGTATCCATCTCACCTGAAGAATGAGAGAACAATATCCCTTACTCAAGTGAGAACTAAGTTAAAGAACTTAAAGTGGTAAGCGATACTGCTGAAAGAGGTGTATAGCTAATACAAAAATTTGATAATTTATTTACACATAATAAGGATGATAAGCAATTTTTTTTCAATTTTTTGAAGAACACTGAAAGACAATATCTGGAGACAACTTAACGACCTATGTTTGATTGTCTTTCAGAAAAGGAAATATATATTTAAAATTTTAAAATCTATATCTATGTATTTAGTAGGAAAGACGTAAATTTGTCACAGTCACTACTCCTAAACTGCTCAACTGATTCTTACGATCAAGGTATCCATTGAAGGAAAGTCCATTAATTTCATTTAATTGTTCTTACTAGGAGATTGAGTGCAGTTTGAAAATGAATTTTTCTAATCAAATCAGAATTACGTATTTTCCGATCGACCATTTTCAGTATACAAAAAAATGTAGCCAAGTGGTACTTTAATGTTTGGTTCAATGATGAAATAAGACGCACTATAACACCACATTACTTAGTAATATAGTATTTAAGCTTATTAATCTCTTATTTTGAATGCTTTTCATGATTTTATGCCCCTAATTTATAGGAACAATTTTATCCAAATTTCAAATGTTTAGTGAATAGTACGGGGGATTGACGAGCGTTAGTGAGGAGGGAACGGAGCCATCTAGTATTTCATTATTTCATACACTTTTACTAATTTATGACATTTTCAATTATTGTATAAATAAAAATTTTTGAGAAAATTGCTTTCAATTATACTTATTGGCAAATCCACTATAAATACCCCAAAACACTCAAAATACGAAATTTTACAGCTCATTGAGGGCCATCTTTTATTTGGAGTAAGATTCTAAAATTTTGCTGGAACATTTGTATGGGTAGATGTAAAAAATTAAGGGGGTGTCCCGATCTCTAGCTACATTTTTTTTTTTTTTTACCATACGTTTTTGAACCACCCTAATGTTTTATGTGAACACGCGAGAACGAGTTTGTGAAGATTTCCTTTAAAGTGAAAACAGAGGATCCGCAGAGTATCTTTCTTTCACTTTAAAGTACCCATTCACATGATAGGGTCATGAAAGTATTATATATATAGTAGTAAGTATATATTATATATATATATATATTGCATAATTCTACATCTTTTGGACCGTGGTGATTTCAAAATGGATGGTGAGCAGCACCCCGCATCATCAGAAGCAGGAAGGCACTCATGAAGTGGTTGATGTCCAAGGGGTTGCTAGCATTGCGGTTCTGGTTCTGCAGCTTGCATACCCCCTACAGCCAGAAGGGCTGCAGACGCTCGATGTCACCTATACAGAAACAAAAGGAAAACGTTATTATAATTTTTAAAGACAGTCAAAGTAGCGCAAATTGTACTAAATTCGAGTATATTTCAACCCAACTAGCCAGAAAAGTGCGAAAAAGAAAAACAGGGTTGGTAAAAAGTTACTGGCACACTAAAAATATTTAAATAAACAAATTGATTCAAGTAAGAGTGTTTGTCATAAACCAATGTAATTGTCCTGTTGAATAACAAGTTATTAATTATAAAAATAAATTTACCTAAAATTTTACTGATAGATGGTAAGGAATTTAATTTCAGGTATATTAACACACATTATGACTTTTATATTGAATGCAAACATAATACAAGAGCAGATAATTTAAAACCAGATAGTTGTAATTAGAGACGGAGATACACAAGCCTTTTATATCATGCACTTATTATCACCATACACCTTTAAATATTTATCGATTTGTTCGATGGTCCATAGTTGTGTAGTTATGCAATTTATATAAATAAAAATTAAAATGTTCGTTTACTCAAAATCTTCAATTTCCGAAAGTTCTTCCCCAATCACTTTGAAATTTTGACTCAACGTTGCATTCAATTACGTATTTGTTTTTATATACCTACTATTATAATGTCACACATGTAAAAACATTTTTTTTTTTTTTTGAAAAGCAGCGTCATCTGTTGGACTTAAAAGTAACATAAGCTATACCAAATATTTTACGATTCCATTTCAATGTTTCTTTTTTGCAATCCATTTACGATTTCCAAATTTTCAGTTTTAAGATTCCATTTCACAGATTCGGATTGCATTGTTAAATTGAGTTTTATAGATTTCGATTTATTTTAATTTTAATTTAATGATTTCGAATGACATTGGTTTAGAATTAAGCTGTGCGTTTACCATAGCGTTCATTTCGTGATTATAATTTATCCTTTTATTTTTAAATTGTTTTTCCTTTCATTTTTTAACTGTTGTGGAAACATCAGAACACTTGGGAAAACATTAATATTCCAAGAGATTGCAGGTAAACATTACCTGCAATTCCTTGATCGAATCCTGCAGATGAAATAAATGCTTGCTTGAATTATTTTTCTTGGTGTCGACACTTAAAGATGGTAAAATTAACTACACATATACGTATCCAGCATCAATGCGATCAATTAGGAGGGATATTATTACAAAAATTGCTGGAAATTGGAAACGGAAAAAAGTACCGGCTGATTTGCCATCAGGGCGAATTTCATTGCCTCATAACTTCTGCAATTTAGTGACATCAAAAGAATTGGTTGAAAAAGTATTTCCGAATATTCAAACCAATTATAAGAATCGGGATTGGCTGAGTGACGATCTATTTTTCCACCCAAGAGCAAAGTCGTCTACGTACTCAATAATATTATTCAGTCTAACATTCAAAGCGGGGTAATCACATTTAAGTCGGTTGACATTGTTGTGGAAGCAGATGAAGAGATAAAAATTATCCAACATAACTTTTTAATTCTTTTGATCTGCCAGGTATGCTACTGCACGTATTCGAATTGAAAATTACTGAGTGTTAATTACTAAATTGGGAAATGTCAACTAGCTAAAGTTTTGAAACGGCACGCTGCTTGCAGTAAAAACTATTAATGAGCATCGTCGTAGAAGCAACAATCTTGGCAGGATTTTTCACAGATGAAAATGTTCTGATTCCTCGCATTCGTATGGTTCCATCGAATATACCATTTCAATTTAAGAGATTGCAATTACCAATTCGATTAGCATTTAAAATCACCACCAACAAAGCTCAGAACCAATCTTTAGAATTGTGCTGTTTAGATCTAGAGGCGGATTGTTTCTCACATGGACAATTATATGTTGCATGTTCTACAGTTTGCAAACCAGAAAATAGTTCTATTGAACAACACAAATTATTGTATACCCACATGCATTGTGAAATTAAACATATTAGAAATGTGTGCTTTCTCTTTTTTTTTCTTTTCCATTTAACCAGAGTCACAGAAACTCGTTAGGTAAAAACAGGTAGTTATGAATAAAAGTTTGTAACGGGAAATTTAAATGTTCTGCCTAGTAGAATATTAAAAGTGTCAAATAAAAATGTGTGTTATTACAACTTATTTTTTTTTAAAGTTAATAAAATTCTAAAATATTTATTTAGATTTTTTATAATTACTTTTGAAAATAAATTTTGCGTGTTTGAAAATATGTTGTTTTGAAGAATAGTACCTAAGAAAATTGTTAAAGTGTAAATTTTAAATAAATACGTGGCTAATTAGAAAATAATTGTAATTATTAAAAAAAAAAGTATAATTCGATTAACTTCCTATAATATTATTCAAGACATCGATAGGTATAAATCTTGCTCACCGCATTGAATAAAGGTCGTGTGATGAACAGTTAGTTATTCTGGATATTCAAATTTCACAGAGTAATACTATGGGCAGTGGAAGGAGAATATATTTTCCGGGAGGTCTTTCGAAGGGAAAGTTTCCCATATTAACTTCTTGATAGGAGAAAACCCTCACCAAGCTGCCCAACAATCTTCAAGAGAACAAATATGTATGCATTATTTAATTCCATGAAGCCAACGTACTTCATGGACAACCTGAATATTTCCCTTTCATTAATTTCTTTTTATTGGAAATCGAATAAAATAGTAAAAAATAAAATAAAACTATAGTTATTGGAATAATATTTAAAGATTAGCTTTTTTGCTACCTTGAGAAAATCAGAGTGAAAATAAGAACAAATTTAACCTTATAAATACGTTTCATTTCCAGAATGTATTCAAATGTGATTTGCTTTTCAAGACTTCTCTTCCGAATTCTGTGGTGGGCAAAGAATGTTTGTTGGATTGAAATTAATGAATTTTAATTTTAAAAATCTAAATTTTAAAGTTTTTTTAACTGCTTTTTATAATACTTAATAAATATGTATATATAATATTCAATAATTATGCATTTTGAATTCTCTGATTTTTATACTTTTCATTATTATTATTATATCTAAGTTTTTTTTGTGACTATGTTCAGATATGAATTAAAATCATTAGGGCTTAAAATTTAAGTTAATGCAAATGGTATAACGACTCATGTTCCAGTGGCATTTTTTGTCTATGTTTAGATATGTATCTTAATTCCAATTGCAAATTATATAGGTATATATTCAAAATAATGCAATTAAGGTTATTATTTTATCTGTGGATTTTTTTTTAAATTTTTACTACAAAAACTGTGTTTTTTCCTTCATTTCGAAACTTAATGAAGACATATTATGGTGGTTCTTTCATGGAAATAGAAGGGTTTTAGGTAATGTTTTACTATAGATTTATTTAATGATATAGTTATTAACCTTTTCTTTCAACAGAATTAAACTTCATATTTCATTGACAATAATTAATAATAATAATAACTATTAACAATGAAGTTCTTTGAAATCCCGGAATCTCCTTCATTATTATATAAAAAAAAAAAAAAAAAAAAAAAAATGTTCTAGGTAAACTGTACAAAGCGCAACAATGAACTCTTTTTTAACAATTAAATTCTAAAATTTTTTATCAGTCGCCTTATATTACCCGTATCGTGAGTTACAAAAATGTTTTCTTAAGCATTTTTTTGAATTCTCACTTAGTGTTTTCATTTTCGCCATATTTATACTAACAAACGTTCATCTGACATATTGATTCTCAAAAATGGCCCGAATGTATTCGTGGTTGAAAAAAAAACTGTAAGTATATAGAAATTCTAAAATTATAGTTTTAATCTGTTAATTTGGATCGAATGAATAACTCCCACTGATTAGCTTCATGTCTTATTACTTTTAATTTAATTACAGCTTATCATTTGTCAAACATTTGTTATTACAGAAGAGTATGACATTTATTTATGACTTTATTATATTAATTATGACATAGTTGAAAAGAAGCCGTATACCAAGTCAGAATGAAATGTCAAGTTTTGGAAATTTTTCAAATGTACTTTCTAAGTCAAATAGTACTCAAATGGCATGAATTGGATTTTTTAATGTGATTACAAATCAAAAGTCAGCTAGAACCTTGCCATTTCATTAGCGACGGCGTATGGTGTTATTTCTTATTAAAAGCCTAAAATATTTCAAACCTTCAATTTTTTTATTTTATTTTATTTTATACATGCTAGAAGTTCCTTTCATAACACACATATCGATCAAGAGACTCGAGGAGTCATATATTTTCTGAATTTTTTAATAATAGGAAAAGCAAATTTTTCAAACATAAATGCAATAATTGTAGTTGTAAATTACATTTAATGTACCTTGTAACAGTATATAAGATATTAGTATATTAAATTAGATAAATAAAAAAAAAAGATAAAAAAAAAGGCCTATGTACAGTTTAACTGGGGCCGTAAGTCCAAGCTCATTACAAAGTTTTTTATTTGAGTTTTATAAAACAACGATACACCAATACAACACTGTACAACATCTGTACACTTTTCTTTTAATACAAGCAGGGGGAGCAGATGCATGCCCACACAATGCTTTTTCTGCTTATGCCTAATCATTAACAAAAGTGTGGCCGTTTACCGGACCACATTTTTGACCAATTGAAAACAATACCCTTGGTCTTAAGGCCCAGAGTAATAATTATTTAAAAAAAAAATATCTTTCCGTATGAAAAATATGGATGCTAAATGATTATGAAATCTTAACTTATGATTGTAGATCACCAGGAAAATAACATGAATCTATTTTGCGTATGAAATCTGCAGATATAGCTTTTAATGCTTGAAAGCGCTTTTATATGCATTAAAAGAATTTCTAAGAACAATTCTTTTTGAGATGAACCGAAGAAAGTTTCTTACTGATTGGAGAAGTGGAATAATTTTATGAGTTTAATAAGATACATTGCTAAATATAATCTAAAATCCTCTTAAAAGTTGTCAAAATGTGCAGTGGCAAATAGATTGATTAAAGTAAAATTTTTATTCGGACAACTGACACATTGATAAAAATTCTCTATCAACTAAATATCCACTGTCAAGATTTGTCACAAAAAATTTAGGTTAAAATTAATTAACAAATCACCTAACTTACTAAGGTCTATTTCTGTGCTATGCTTCATCTTTTAACATACTCTTCTCAATAAAAAGGTATTTCATTTTTGCCACATTAAGGTTATTAGGTACAAACTTCATTTCCATAGATTGTTCTATCACGAAGCTACCAATGCATAAAAAAAAAAAAAAAAAAAGAAAGACTATAGAGTTTTTATAAAAAAAATCTTGGTTTAGAATAGTGAGAGGATTCAGTATTTGCAGTCTTCTGTCGCAAGGGATGAACTAAGGTTATACTTTCTCTTAACTCATAACTGTACCGTATGAACATTCAATTTCGCATTGTAATTTTTAACTTATTCTAATGAGGAGCTGGCACCTGAGCTAGTATGCATTTCTCCTTCTACTGACTAATCCGTACTAATGATTAGGACAGTGTGATGTCACAGAATGACAGGACCTTAAATGTCCACACATTTAAGGTGCAGTGGTCACCATTATTTTTACATCACGCCATTGATATGGCAGCAAGCTTGTCTCGGTTCCACAATCTTTCAGTCTTGAGATAGGTATCTTAGCTAACTGATCCACATGAAGTTTTAAGTTTTTAAGGAGACTTCACTTTAAATGTATTCACTAACTGGTAATTATCATATCATTTCATCAGTCCATGTACTTTAAATTTCTAATTATCTTTTCATGGTTCGTCTTTTATTAATTGCCTTGTAGAAAACTGACTTGTTTTAATACAAAGGAGTAAAGGATTTATCAAACAGGAAAATTATAATTCCTGCAATCTATATACAATATTCTTTTAAACTTTTTATAATTCGCATCCAATGCGTACTCTTAAAAGTTAATGAATATTATTTACTAATAATGCAATTTTTTTTTCCATTGAAGCATCTGATACAATTCAAATAGCTGACAATGAAAATGGGAAAGAGGATGGAGTCAAAAGATGGATTGACAATAGTCTCCCTGACATCCATTCCTCAGGTGATGCTCCAAATCACCAATTGGATTATGAGGATATACCAGTAGGAATTGTAAGTAGAAACGAAAGAAAGTTGCAAGTTAATCATAGTTTAGCGTTAACCTCACAATATAAGTACTATTCCAAATGGTTAAACTTTAAAATCAAAAGAAGAGTTTTTAGTAAAAAGATACAGTTTTAATGCAATTTTAACTTTTATTAGTTTTAGCGTTAATGCCATTTTACCATTTAGATTCAATGTTCCGATTGGCCATAATGTTGCTTATATTTTACAAGTTCGGAAAAAAGAACGACTAAAACAACTTTACTTGAATTCGCTCCACAGTCTCGTTTGCTACTTTAGCTTATTTTATTTTGTTCCAGTTTAATAATTACTTTGAATTTACTTGTTTTTTCGTTCCAGTGCAATAATTAGTTTTACTTTATTGTTTTTATTCCTAAGTAATAATTATCGCCAATAATAACAATAAACGCCATTTTTAAAAAAAATTAATTTAAATATGAAAACAAAAAAGGTAAATTATCCCAATGGCCAATTTAACCCACTGACGGTCATGCACGTATATATTCGTCATTTGATCCCCAGTTTTACCAGCAATACACAACATTTTTAAATTTATAAATAAAATTTAAAATAAAATATTTTTTAAATATTTTTATCAGGATGATAGTTTATAACTTATCTTTAAAAAAAAAAAAAAAAAAAAAAAAAAAAAAAAAAAAGTATATATATATATATATATATATATATATATATATATATATATATATATATATATATATATATATATATATATATATATATATATATATATATATATATATATATATATATATATATATATATATATATATATATATATATATATATATATATATATATATATATATATATATACAATTTAAAAATTATTGCAGGGGAAACAACTGTAGAATTTCGCCCATTGACCGTTCAGTGGGTTTTAAATACAATGATCAGTACTATAAGTAATTGAACATTGTGATATTCCACACCCCTAGTTATATAGTAAAACCTTATATTTTTTTCTGGGAAATAATGGCTTTTATTGGTGTAAAAATGTATGACTCAAATTTCTATACAAGGCGTCTATTGAGGAAAGATTATACTTCAGTATAAAATTTTTGGTACTTTAACAAATTTGGTTCTTTTGTTTATATTTTGTATCTTTTTAGAATAAAAAGTGGTTTAAAAGTAAAATTAAACGAGGCCTTTATACTTTTAGTTAAGGACACTTTCTACTTTGGGGAAAAAAAAAGACAAAAAAAGACTAAGTGTTGTAAAAAAAAATCAATTAAAGTTTTACAGCTTACAATTTACAATTTACACAGCTTATTTCATAGAAATGTTAATTTATATGCAGCCATTGTTAAAGTAAGGCGATTTTCTGAATTATTTAGAATGTTGCATATTATTTAATTCAGATGCAAATGATTATTTCAATTTTCTTCTGTCTTGTTTCTCAAAACTGAATATATATAATTAATTGCTCATATTTGAACAAAGCATAGCTTTATAGTGGTATGCAACTATACAAGGGGACTACAAAACTAAAAAGGGGAGAGTGGGGGGGGGGGAACTAAAATTAATTTTTTGGATATTCCAATTTACATCGTTTAGTTATCACCATATTACTCCTTTAAAAAAATACTGCCAAAATAATTTTTTTTTCTTAAGAAATGTTTGATGTATGAGTTCAAACACATATTAAACGACATGATGCAGAGTGAATTATATAGATAGCTAAAAGATTCGTATATGATTGTTTACGGACAACTATTACAGAAGAAATTTTCAAAACTTATTTGGATTATTTACGTTTTGATCTAAATATTTATTTACCACTTTACCCATAAGGTTCAGTTTGAAAACATTATAATCAATTTTAAAATATTGGATGTCCTTCTAATACCAAACATTTGAACTGATGTTATTGTTTTTTTTACATTGCCCTCAGTGAGACGTATTTTGATTATTACGATTTTTTTTTTTGAAGAAATAATGATTATTATAGGCTTAGATGACATAAAACATGAACTTGAATTGTAAATATCCTATATATATATTGTAATTGGTTTGTAATTAAAACAATGAATGAACTTTGAGTTGTAGTACTAAATAAAATTATCCAAATTTCCATTTAAAATTTGACTGTAATTTTATTTGTACAATTTGCAGGGAAGAGACGTAAAGACCTTTTTGAAAGACGATCCTAAGAAAATCGCAGTAAGTGCTCGCTAAATTTTGAAATATTTCATTTAATTATGAACAATAGTGTTTTAAATATTATTAATATTTATTTCAATGTCTTTTTGCAGAAAAAAATCACTGCTTGGGACTGGAATACCTATAAATATCTCACAATTCAGGTAAAGTGGCGTTTTTTTTCAAAAAGAGAACTCTTTCTAGTAATCTGTTTACACTTTTAAATTCTTATTAGACAGTGAAAAAAAACAAAAACACAGTCAGGTAATTTTCGATATGTATAGAGCACAAAAGAAAGAAAATGTGTATCAGCAAGTGTTCAAAAATATCAACTCGACCTTTGTCACTAAGTGAACATAGGTATTGAAATGTCATAGATATGTAAGAGGAGATGCGTATAAAATTTCATGATTTTAATTTGTTATCGTTGTCGCATGAATAAATCAAGTAAAATTAATTCATATTAATATACAGGTTCTTTTCTTTCTTATAATTTTTAGATGTACGGATTTTTTAGGCTTATGGAAGTTTAAAAAAATAACTAAAATTGTACACATGCTCATCGATGATGGAGTAACAGTTCTTTATTTAAATACGATATTACAGTTTTTTACATTTCAGCAAGAATTATTAGGACAATCAATTAACTATTTCATCTGTAAATGATTTTTTACCTTTTAAGAAAAATAACGAAGAAGAAAACATCTTAATATTATTGAATTAAATGGAATTTAATGCATTTTTCTGCATTTCTAAAGAACATTATAACTTTAAAAATAACATTTAGCGCTGATTTCGGATCATTGAAATACATGAGTATTATTCATTAAATTACTTATTACATGAATAAAGTAAAATTTACAAATAATTTTTGAAAAAATATTTTTCTCTTCTTCAAAACACAAAACATTATTCTAATGTCATAAGTACGTTACATGATAAATAAAATAATTAAAATATATTCATAAAAAGAAAGTTTGTGAATAAATGTATTTAAAAAACTGACTACTTTTTAAAATAAAAAAAAATATTTTTAATGCATAATTTGTAATATTACAGGCTTTTGAGACTTCTAAATAATGTCCATTACGTCGATTATGAATTTAAAATATGTTATCTTACAAAGGTGGTATTTCGTTTAAATATCTTAATGAATGCGAACTACTAATAGAAAATTATGAATTAAAAATTAAAGTTTATTTAATGAAATCACAATTGCTGTGTTGTCTTGCAATTATTATAGTCTTTTATATATTTTAGGATATAAAAGCACATGAGGAGAAACCATCAACAGTTATCACCACAATGTATTCTCATCATGATGAAGTAAGTGAATAGATAAATTAGAACTGCATTTAAAAATAAAAAATTAAAGATTTATATATAAAATGTATAACAAAAATTAAAATATATGCATTGAGTAGAATGATAGAATATGCAGCCATAGAAAATGCTGCCATTTACTAAAGTATCTGTTGCCTTAACAAATAAAGTTAACCTAAAATACGTGCTAGAAATATAAAACCGTAACTATATGCAATTTAATTACCACGGTCTTTATAACGGATAATGGATATCTAACAACACTAATGTTTATGAACATTTCTTTAATATTTTAAAATATTAAAAATATTTTTTAAATTGCTAGGAGGCTCCGTTCACCCCCAGCTGATTACGCTCGTGAATTGCACTAAAATATATAATTACTGAAATCCGTCCGTCAGGGAAAGTTTTGTGACTTCATCCTGGAAATAAATAAATTTTGAGTTATTTTCCATAAATATTAAGCACCTGGTCTTTGCAAGCAATAGCATTCAAATTGATATCGAATTTAACTCAACTCTCAAAACCAAGATTCATAGATTTTCAGCCATCGTGTTTTTTGCTACTACCTGACAAAATCTATTTTGTATATTAAATAAGAATTATGTATGTAGCGTCATAGATTAATTGCTATCTGACGTTACGACAACTATGCTGGTTTGTTATTGTTCGTGTTCCGAATATTATGCTACAATTTTTCATATTCTAAGCGAGTGTATGATTAAAATTTGTAAAATAAGAGTCATATTTTGATATTTAAATGTTTAGGACAATTTTCAAAGTTAAAACAAGAACGATTAAAAAAAAAAAAATACTTTATCTCTCCAAATCGGATCGTTGTTTTATTAGCCATGTTTTGAAAATAAGTTAATAAAAAAAAAAAAAAAAAAAAAAAAAAAAAAATACCATGTTTCTGAAGGTGTCTTATGATTGGTCACACGTACGTAACAAGTGTTTCCATACGGCTTTGTATAAGGACTGCCAAATATGTTATAACATTTTTCAATAACAAAAAAATAATACTAAATATACTACATTTTTGAATACTACTTAGAATACTACATCCAAAAATGTATGTATGTATTTGAAAATGAGGATTTTACCGGGTCACGCCACTGCAAATCTTGAGGAATTTTGATGAATCAAAGCATATCTTTAAGAATATCTTGGAACTTTTTGATTTCTCATGAGATTCCAGTGACTTAGTTTCCATAACACTTTTCATAGTTATACTACCAAATAATGTTGTCAGTTTATAGTATTCAAAATACTATAACTGAAAACACTTAAATTTCTTTTTTAAAAATGGGAGAATAAAAAGGCGAAAATGAAAGCAACGTTTATAGTAAATCAAATTAGTAACATCTATGTCGTACATTTAACAATCTGATTTATAATTTTTTTTTATCGAATCCTTATAATCTAGTACATGTCATGGTATAATTTATTGAAAGAAATCGATTTTTTGTCTGTACATTTAAGCTATTTATAAATAGAAAATATCAATTGCGCAAGCTTAAAATTGAATTTTTTGAAATTTAGATATTTAATAACTCCTAAACTATATAGTTTTAGTAAAAAATATGCACGCAAAATATTAGATTTCTATATTAGTTAGTTTTCCCTGGAGAGAATAGCCATTGAAAAAAAAAAAAAAAAAAAAAAAAAAAAAAAAAAAAAAAAAAACACTATGCAGATAATAACTTAGAAACAAAAGTTTGCACATCTAAATTTTTTTTACTTTTATATATTTTTATTTCATTCTTTTAAATTTATTAATTTTTGCCCTGGGAGACAAGGAAGTGGTCACAGTGGAAAAATTCAGAAATATCCGTACCTTTTTTAGTATAGAGAAATAATTTTACGAATTAAAGCGGTTTAGTTTAGTTTAGTTTAATTCAATTTAAGTAAAAAATCTAATTTAAATGTAACGAAACCATAATGTTTTAATACGATAATAGAACGTCTAACAGGCAGGCCCAATTTAGGTTGTTCCAATTTAATTCCTCTTAATGCCCCCCCCCCCCCCCCTCCCCATAAATACTGTTGTTATTTAAAACTATTTACTCAAGTGTAATTTATAATACAGTCTTGCAGATTCTTCTATTTGTCAATAATTCTGCTGTAAATTAAATGTTTTGTATGCACTAAATTAAAATACGATTTATATAATTTATACACATGACCTATTGCTATGTGCCGAGTATGGTACTCTTAAATCTTGAGATCAACATTTATGATAAATTTAAATGAATCAAATATCCTCTAGATTTAAGTCTCCAATTTACTGCTATATAATAGTACATATGTTTTTGTTTTTAATCTTCTAATTTGAACCTTTGTTTTTTCAGGTATTCTTCTGGACTCTCAATAAAGTACTTTCTGTTGCTGATACCACAATGCGAAGCAAAACTATACGCCAGTTCATTCTCATTGCTCGTGCATTATTCATCAACAACAATTTTCATTCTGCACATGCTATTATCACAGCTTTGAACTATTACCCCATCCAAAGATTATCTAAAACTTGGGGAGTAAGTACTTTAATGATTAATTTTTACTATTAATAGAGGGTAATGAAAATATTGCATTTGATAAAAGAAAAATTGAATTTTTTTGGGCACTTCTGTACGTTTTGAAACGTTTTTTGTTCGAAAAAGTGGTCCAGAAAAAAAAATATATGTTCGTCTGTCCGTCTGTGGTTATTATAATTCCGAATGGATTGACCTACAAAATCCAACTTTTGGTTGCGGATTTGTGGCCGGCATAGGACAGACCATTACGGTTTTCGTCAAAATTATTCATGCGAATAAGGTAGCTGCCATTAAAAATTGTATTAATACACAGGCATGAAATTCTTTTTTGACCGCATAAGATGTTTTTGCTAAATATTATGTTTTCCAGTCCACTGAATCCAAAAATGATGTTCATTTACCTCTATCACGTACAGAGTTTTCGTGAAATACAGATTGTTTGCTTGAAGAAAGCATAACACATTAATGGATGGGAAAAAAACAACAACAAAAAAAAAACAAAAAAAAACAAACAAACACACACACACAACAACAACACCATTTTATTTCATTGAACTAAATAACATTTCTTGTAATTTTTATTTCTATGAAACCTTTTCTTCTCTTTAGTTTTTCTTCTCTTTCTTCCGCTTTCCATTTTTGTGTGTGTCCCGCTTAAGCATCCAAAAATAGTCAGCTAGCATATTGACGTCTTAACTTCCTTGGTAGCTTCTCTCGAAATAAGGTTCTGGGTGACACTAGGTTTTTACTTTTTATTCTTGACACCAGCAATTCGGTAGCATTTTTCGAAAAGCTGTATTCTCTAACAGCAAGTCATTGAACTAGCTTTGAATTTCCTCTAATGAAATTACAAAAAAAGAGTTTTTCAAGAAAATCTGACGTGATGGAATTTTTTTAGTATTTTTTCCCGTTTTAGTGAGTAGAAGTCTATAAGAAACTGTAAAAAAAATCCTATAAAGTTTTTTAGTTGCAGACATGTGTTATCGCCAAAAATATCGCCATGCTGGTCATATTTTTTTAATTAATGATAGTACGAAAACAATAAAGGTAAATAATCGTTTCGTATCAATCCATATCAAATTTAAAAACATATCTAGTAATTGAAAGTTATGCGATATTCCGCACCCCAAGTTACTTACTGAAATGAAAATTGCAGTAACATTATTTTCAAAAGTTTCTGAACATGTCTCGTAATTAGAGAAGGGAGACCTCTCTAAATGCTACTAGAAAATGCTACTAGAAATTTAAAAAGTAAAAAAGTGTAACTGGTAGTTAAATGATCTTTGTTGTCTATATTTGCCTGTTTATAATATGAAAAGTGACACAGCATAATTACGAAAATATATTGATCATTTTACCTCTGAATGATTAGGGGGAAATAAGAATAAGGTTAAAGGCGTACTCCATTTTTCACTGGCATTGAGTAAAGAGATGGGAGAAGGACTGTATAAAGGCTCCAGTACCATTTTCTAAGAGTTTCGACAGCTGGTATTAGTGGCAACATTTAGGAGCCAAAGAAGTAAAAAAAACGTGGGAGGGCAAACTACACAATTTTGAAGATACTGCCATTAATAGAAGTCTGAATCTTGTATGCTGTGATGGCAACTGATTCACTATATTTTTTATAACTTTTGTCACAAGTATTTTTCTCTGTAATTCATAAGAAGCAATAAATCGATTTTAAGCGCAGTTTTTACTACAGATATGGATGGCCTTTTGATAAATAACATTAGGTTTAAACTGTTTAAATTCACTTCCCAAACACAAAACAGTACGAGCAATAATAATGTGCCATTGCCGCTTTTTGTTTAAAATGACGTTTTTCTAATTAACACATTTAAAAGATCATAAAGAAAAACAAAACAAGTAAAATAAATATCTTATTTTGGAACATTTATTTCTTACTCCAACTTTATTTAAATTTTATAAGACAACACTACGATATCTGGGTAAGAATACCAGTCCAGATAAATACCCTATTAAAGTAATCAGAAATTTTATATAGTACTAAAATTCTATATTTTACACTGAAGAAATGTAAAAAGTACTTTTTATTTCAGCAACAGTTAAGCCACACGTTTGAACATTGCAGACATTTTTTCTTCTTGTACAGTATTCATAATAATATTTTAAATCGTCCTTTTTTACAGAAACTATCGAACAACACAATGAAGCTCTTCAAAGACATGAAAAATCAATTTGAAGAAAAGGATAACAATTATGAAGGACTTACAAATCAAATGAAAGATGCACATGCTGTCAACAACATATCCATTCCCTATTTAGGTTTGTAAATTAAACTTTTCTTTTTTAGAGTTTTAGTATCTTAAAGGAATAAAACTAAACATATATATAAAAACAAATCACTGAAAGAAAGAGATTTGATTTCGAAAGATGGTAACAAGTTGTTAGTTTTATGCTGTTAAATATGTTGTTAAACATCTTGAATGTCTATGTTGTTAAATGTCTAATGTTGTTAGTCATATGTTGTTAAATTTTCAAAGTTTTCTTAATAAAGTGTCTGTTAATATTCGAAGAATGAAATTTTAAATATAAGCAGTTTTTGTCCCCTAATTTTTCTTATTACTAATACAATGGCTAAAATTGAAATTAGTTTTTAATTAATTATCAAAGCATTAAAAATCAGGTCCTATACATATTGACGGGTTTCCGCAACGAGAAATCACGCTGATAGTTATTTAATAATTAGTTTATAAAATTTTTCTAATATCTAAAATTACTTAGTTTGATCATAATGCCAATTCAATTGCAGGTCTTTTTCTCAATGATTTTCATGCATCTATGGTTCTCTTATCCGATGTCAGATTAGAAACGCTTCAAAGAATTTCAGTTGTCCTGGCAGACTGTAAGAAACTTCCATCATTTCATAATGGTATTGTATTTTTCTTAGTATTATTGCGTTTCCTTGTGATCTAAGTTTCCTCTATTTCAGTGTTTGGACCATCTCTCTTAATCAGGAAGTCGCAATGAAAAATGAGATAAATTGTTAAAGTTTACAGTTTGAAATACTTCTGAATAAATCGTTCAATAGTTTTGTTTTGATATGGGAACTGCTTCACGTTGTGGTTAGGGAAGAAAAAATATGCTCTTTCACAAAATTTCAAATAACTTCTTTTTGTTTTTTGATTAAATTTTTAAAGGTAAACTTTTTGAGTTATGCTTTTTTTTTATTAATGTGTAAATTATTTTCTTTGATGCTCCAAGTTTTCAAAAGGTAAAGGTATGCCAGACATAGCTACTTATAAATCGTTAGTGTTCAAATGTTCGTCATCCATGGAAAACATTAGGCCAACTTCAGGGGTGATTGCATAAAGTTAGCTAAAGGTCTGTCTTAATTACAAAATAAATATAATTCAAGTAAAACTTATTTTGCTGAATTATACTATAAACCAGTTGAATAACTTTAATTCTCACAATTATTAAATTTGTCGTAATAGTAGTAGAACAATGTTGTAAAACAAACACATTTTCAGCTTACTTTTCCAGGAACTTTTTTTTGCCTAAAATTGCAGGAAACATATTTTCCTACAATCGTTCTTTTTCATGTGAGCCATACTCTTAAAGTAATTTTATTACACTTATTTTTTACTCTCAAATTTTAGGTTATGAAAAATTTGCTAGTTCTTTTCATTATTCACAGTATGAAATTTAAAAATTTTAAGAATACGAAATGTTTTGCTAAAACCTCATTTCCTCATTTAACCTTTTAGTAAAAAGTATTTTTTACGAATAAGAGCAAGTATTTTTATTTAAGTTGTGTATAATTTCTAATCATAAAAATAATTTTTCAATATCTACTCTGAATATCTATGTGAAATAACCATTCTAAATACAAACAATTTGATTTTGACAATCACTGTCACTAAAAACTAGTTTCTCCATATATATTTCTATGTATATCAGTTCCAGGTACTAAGCATGTGCAATTTGACGAAATTTCATGATTGAGATCTTTCCCAGTTAAGGATGAAAAGGAAAAGGGAGAATGTTCCTGTTAAATGTTGGAATGAAAACTCATCTCGATGAGACCTTTCATTTGATATATGATACTTATCATTAGCATTTATAGTTTTGACCTTCGAAAGACGTACAGATATGGCCAGACAGATAACCATATCCTTTGTATAAGCTTCCGCTCTACATTAGTGCAGAAGCCAAACTTAAAAAGTGTAATTTCACTAAGTGACCGGACATTGGAGTTTTTACTTTAAGTGTGGTGAAGTTCCTTTATTTACAAAATAATTTTCTTTTTCAGAAAAGGAATTTACGACTGATGATGTTAATTACTACAAAGGAATATCAAAGAATATGATGTCGCTTATCAAGACAGAATCTGTGAAGTGAGTGTATTTTTAAATGATGATTTGGGATTTTCAGTTTACTATTTGAAAACAATTAATCGCATGATATGATTTCGGGAAGACAATTTAAAGGTATAAAAACCACCTTAGGGTAAAGTTATTTCAAGATAAACAATTTCGCGGCTAATCCTTCTAACAAAAAGTGAATGGCTAATTTTTATAAGGATACTTGATAACTTTTTATCCCTAAGTATTAAAATTATTCGAACTGAGACTTAGTAGGTCTTACGTAAAATAGGAATACAACAAATAGAAATTATGGAGCGGGAAATGTAAAATTTACTTAATAGAACTGCGTGTTTACGAGAAAATTTATTGTATCACAATTTGAGGTTTTGATATTACTGTATTTCATTTAAATTAGACAAATATAAATGAAAAAAGCATAAATTAAAAAATTTCTAATTGTTTTTTTTTTTAAACTTCGATTTAAAAAAATAAACAAATCCTTAATTACATAACATTATTAAGACAAGACATGTGTTTTCCTCTCTCACTAAAAAATTAATACTTTTCTTAACCAATTTCCAAATAAACCAAATAGTTCTTTTCACTGGACTTGTGCTTCAGTTACCATCAAATGGTCCGTAGAGCAAACAGGGTCTGCTGAGAATATCAAAAGTGATCAGTGGTGTCATCAAGATTAAAGTATTACATTTTTTATTCTATGCAAGAGTCCAAAGTCTGGAAACACTCAAATAACTTTTAAATGGATATAGATACACTGCATTGGTCACAATAATCCATCTATAAAATTGACATGTTCTTACTTTTCCAAACTTTAAAATTTTGGTTTTCAAGATAGTTAATTAATCACTTTAGTCTTATGCCAACGAAATATTTTTTAGGATACATATTACTAATTACTAGCTACAATTTCTGGATAACGAGCGTATGTTTGGTGTTTGACCTCAAGCTGAAGAAGGTTTCACCTTTCAAATTTATATAGCAACTTCCTCAAAACTAGTAAAAATCTGTTTGTAACCATGGCAACCTATATCATGTATTATCATGGGTGAAGGTATTCAATTCGCTTCATCGGCTTGCAGAGTAGTAACCGCTTATAAGCAATCCAGAAGTTGTAATTAGAGATCTATAATGCAGAATAAGTAACATATTTATTTTAAGGATTGCTGAAGAATTTTTGTTTACTTTCATAGAAGAAATTTTTTGTTCACCTAACACAAGTGAACCTTTTCGTACATAATTTGAATAATTTAAATACTTTTTGTCTCGAAAAGTAATCATAAATAGTAATTAGAACTCTCACAATATTTAAAAATCCTTCTATTTCAGACGAAGCTATGATCTTCAACCACCAATTAAAACTTATAAAATCGTGAGGAATGTGAATATTCGTACTATAGTTGATTTCTTGTACGTAAGTAATGGTGAGAAATTCGAAAAAACATATTAAGTTCAAATTTTACATCAGAAGCCTGTAACTATAATATATCAAGCTCAGTCGACAATTTAAAGAGTAATCATCTTTTAATGCTGAATATCAATAGTTAATCTCTGCAGAACTTTTCAGATGAAATTGGCTGAGAGAGTTACCATTAAACTCAGAAGATAATATCAAAACTGGGTATATTAATTATAGTGATCTCTCTGCAGAACTTTTCAGATGAAATTGGCTGAGAGAGTTACCATTAAACTCAGAAGATAATATCAAAACTGGGTATCTTAATTATAGTGATCTCTCTGCAGAACTTTTCAGATGAAATTGGCTGAGAGAGTTACCATTAAACTCAGAAGATAATATCAAAACTGGGTATCTTAATTATAGTGATCTCTCTGCAGAACTTTTCAAATGAAATTGGCTGAGAGAGTTACATTAAACTCAGAAGATAATATCAAAACTGGGTATATTAATTATAGTGATCTTTCTGCAGAACTTTTCAGATGAAATTGGCTGAGAGAGTTACCATCAAACTCAGAAGATAATATCAAAACTGGGTATCTTAATTATAGTGATCTCTCTGCAGAACTTTTCAGATGAAATTGGCTGAGAGAGTTACCATTAAACTCAGAAGATAAGATCAAAACTGGGTATCTTAATTATAGTGATCTCTCTGCAGAACTTTTCAGATGAAATTGGCTGAGAGAGTTACCATCAAACTCAGAAGATAATATCAAAACTGGGTATATTAATTATAGTGATCTTTCTGCAGAACTTTTCAGATGAAATTGGCTGAGAGAGTTACCATCAAACTCAGAAGATAATATCAAAACTGGGTATCTTAATTATAGTGATCTCTCTGCAGAACTTTTCAGATGAAATTGGCTGAGAGAGTTACCATTAAACTCAGAAGATAAGATCAAAACTGGGTATATTAATTATAGTGATCTCTCCGCAGAACTTTTCAGATGATATTGGCTCAGAGATTTTCACATCAAGCTTAATAATTTATTTTCCAAGACTGGTGCTAACTATCCACAATGGGGCTAAAATATCCTGTTCAAAATATTCCAAAGAGTGTTTTACCATTATTGTTTGAACTCTATTACAAGCTGAATGTTACCAAGTTCAGAACTACAGTTGGATAACATTTTCAGATGGCTAAATTATCCGTTTCCTAGTTTTTGAATGAGTTTCACTCGTTCATCGTTTCAACTCCAGATTACAACAAAAACGTCTGAAGTCTCATCATTATGCAACTGATGTCAAAAATGTTGTTATATTTTGGAAATATGCATCCCTCATATGCACTAGTTTAATTACAGTTCAAAATAACTGTTTCTATGTGCAATTTTACAAATGGATGCATCACAGTCTGCCAGATAAATCAACTAAATAACTTTCAAATGATGGTCACCAGTACAATGATTTTATTTCAGTTAATTATCATTGATTGATGACAGTTTACAAGAAGAAGAATATCATCAATCTGAAAATGGATATACTTTATGAACTCCAGTACATAACCAATCAACTCGTTATCTCTACAACATTACAGTAACATTCTGGATGAAGAGTAACTATTTTTTTGTACTGGTGTTTGGATTGGTTTTGGTTTCTGGATGAAGAGTAACAACTTTGTTTGATTAGTTTATAAAATGGCAAGAAAATGAAACGAAAAAGTGAAAAAGAAAGTTAAAAAAAAGTCCAATTGGTTGAAATCATGTTTGGTAACTATCTATCTAAATTTTTGTATTTTGATTACTTCTAAAAACAAATTTGTTGTATTGTTCTTTATTCAATATGTGCTAGATATTTCAAATTGTCACTTTGTTTTCTGGGAATAAATAGTTTATTTCACATTTTCTGAGTTATGTGTTTCTTTGTTGTATATTTATTATTTATTGATTGCTTATTTTTGTGTTCGAATTTGATAGGATTAAGTAAAAATTAATCATTTCAGATCACTTGCCCTTATTACTTTAAATAAAAGTCAAGTATCCGATTTGGAATTAATATGGACACAATTCTCAATTATTATTATTATTATTTTTTTTTTTTTTTTTTTTTTTTTTTTTTTTTTTTATGTTTGTGAATTTTTTAAAAGCTATCCAAACCAGACTACTTTTAAGTTCCAGACTATTCCTCAATCCAACAAATATTAGATAAGGTATGTAGAATTTAAGAATCAGTAGCATATTAAAATTTTACTTAATTTCTAATTTTCTAACACAGTACTTCATACTTTTAATAGCACTTTAAAAGTATATTAAAAAAAGCAAAAATTTTAAATAAAAATAGTAAAGAGTATTTTATTTTGTCTTTAATAAAAGGATAACGAAATTAAGTGGTCAGATTTTTATTTCAGTACATCTGGTCATAACTTCTCAATTGTTTCAGTAAGGAATACTACAAAATTTTTGGATTTCACAAATAGTTGTCAGTTGTTTTTACTGCATGTAAAATTATTTGTTAGAAGCGCCTGATATTAAGTAGATAAAATTTGGAGATATTTAGTGACCTAAATATCTCTTTATAAAAATTGACGTCATTAAAACAAGTGTCTCTAAAGTTGGCGAATTTAAATATTTTGTTGAAAAATTCTTAGTTCAAGACTAAAGTCGCAATTCGGAGGCAAGTTGAGAACTTTTTTCTACAGTAAATAAGAACAACAAATTCTAAAAATTCCTGTTGAAGTTTTTGTAATCTTACTATATTGGCAATACCTTCAAACCGATACATGGCATATTCCTGTATCTTTAGTAGTTTTAGATGAAAGAGTTGCGAATGGATTTCCGTTTGCAGCATCTGATTGAATTTTGGTATGGAAAAAAGTCTCAATGAGAACACTTATTTAAATACCACTCGTGCCTGTAAAATTTGTAGTTTTATATCTGAATATTGACTTTTGTATAAGCTTCCCTACATTGCAGAGTAGAAGGTAAAGTTAGTTCATTCAGCCGTAACTTAAATAACTTATAAATTTGAAATTCATTGATTAAATATAATTGAGTTTTTTAATAGGACAATGATTTGCAAACACCAGAATGCCAAAATTTGTAAAAATGCAGTTATGGGTATCGTGAAAATAATCTCGTCGTGCTATATATAGAAATTCGACAGTTTTTGCGAAGAGAAAAATTGAACTAAGTGCTCACAAAACATATGAGTGTTCATTGTAAGTCAATAGTGATGAATAAATTTCCTTATTTTCTGGAGATTTGTGAATTTATCAATTGCTTAATGTTTGTATTTCGTAATCCAGTTGAAAATTAGAATTTAGAATAGGAAAGTGTGAATGAAATTTTTAAAAAATAGTTAGGAAAACCTCCGAGATAAAAAAAAAATGTGCAATTATGATCTATGTACCCAAATACCAAGGAGCTTAGTAAGTCAAAATTTGAAGGACAGCTAACTAGAGAAGTCGTAATAATTTTCAGTCGGAAGATATGAAAGCAAGAGTGTGGAAGTCTGTCATTACCGGAGTCTGTCGAAGAGATGATACTTCTCTCAGCTAAAGCTCATGTGAAAGGCAAAATCATGTCAAGTAAAATTAAATCACCATATTTGAAAAGGTTTCCAGCACCTGTCCGACTATCTCCTTCACATCATACCCAAAAACAAAAACATCCGAATAAATGAATCTACTTCCGTATCAATTATGATCGACGATAGGAACAAAAAATTCTAGCGAAAGAGATGACTTGATTTATATTTTGACTTTGTTTCTCAAACCTTAAAATCGAAAATATAAAAACAAAAATACCCATGGTCGAAAATAGTGAGGTTGTTGCATGTTGACCTGCTTTCCTATTAAAACGGGGCCAGAAACTTCAGGGACCTGAGCTATGACTACTATGATAGCCCTAATCATCCCTTTTTTTTTGGTCTAGCAACTGAATTTTTTTAAATATGCTTATCCCAGTAGGGAGATTTTAAAAATATGTCATTATTATTCTAATAGGGTTTTACATATTTTGGTTTAGAGAAACATGAGCGATATAAACTGTATGTTTCAAGTCGTAAAATATCAAACGAATCCAAGATTTTAGTGGAATTAATTCTAATAATTTAAGTGCCCCTTTGGTTCAATATTAAATTAAATTCCTCTTGTAAGCATGGAACTTCTCATGTCTACTTATTAGTTGAATCAACAAGGTACCTTGGTTGTAATCATAAAGCAACAATCGTACCCGTTATACAAAGAAATTCTTTTTCTGTCATTTTGAAAATTTAAGATTCTATTTATGAAAAGTGATAACCGCCAGAATATTAGAGAGATAGGGCTAAGATGTATTTCAAATGCCAAAAATAACCAAGAAATAAAAAAAGAAACTAAAGTGAGAGTTTTGCAAATTCCTAAATTACTTTTTCAAGCTGAAGACTATACCGACATAATATATTAGGATATGTAAGTTGATACTTCGCCACCAATTGTTGCTGGATGAGATTATCAGAGCAACTATAAAGTCATGAGACAGCAAAAAAAAAAAAAAAAAAAAGTGTGTGTGTGTGTGTGTGTGTGTGAGAGAGAGAGAGAGAGAGAGAGAGAGAGAAAGAACGTTTTGATTTTTTAAAAATTTATTTTGTCAATGTAACTCTTTAGTTTAGCAAAATTTCTTTTAATTATATTATTATTGTGAGTGTAAAATTTTATTAAATAAAACCCAGTGGAAATCCATTAGAAATTTTGGTTTCTCCATCATAATCTCCTATTTCCAGTGATTAGTAGAGCAATCATGATTTAGTTTCATTGTAAAAAGATATTTATTACTTTATTCGTGTTGCAAAGGAGTTACTTTTTATCGTCGTGGCTGTAAATATTTCTTTAGTTTATTAAAATACTGTATAAATTTTAATTGTAAAGAGTTCTCAAAATATTTATTTTCATTGTAAAGAGTTATATATTACTTTATTTATGTTACAGAGAAACCAATTTCGAACACAATTGCTTTTTTAAATTTTTTTTTTTGCCATACTCTAACGGCCTACTTTAGTGTGCATACGTAGCATTGATACTTTTAGAAAGGTAAATGAGCTTGGGTTTCAGTAACAAAGAATTTTGGAGCGAGCTACTCGAGTACTTTCGTAAAAAAGGAATTTTTTAGCGAATGAAGCGAGCCTGTGCTTGAATGGCAATGAGATTTTTAACGTTTGAATAGAGCTTGAGTTTGCATACCAAAAACAATTTTATCGAGCGAAGCGAGCCTTGTTCACGAAGCGTTAAAGCCGGGACCTATACACAATGATGGGATGAAACTTGGCATAAACATTTCTGAAAGCAAGCTAAGTATTAGCAAATTTATCAGGTTCGAAAATGTAATGTTTTTTCTTTATTGATTTACACCAACTGTCGCCTCTGCATTGTGTTAGAGATAGAATATATTTTATTTTAAGAAAAAGTACTGCTTTTTCGTTTTTTAAGACATGGATCTATTTTTTACAAATTCTATTTCTATTGATAAATTCTAACTAAATTTCAGCAGATACATTGTTATGTAATATAGGTTTCCGATACAGTTAGGATATTTGGCCGGCACATATAGTAGTAAGAAAAGTCTAGTTTAGTTTTATTTGACCAGACAGA
This sequence comes from Linyphia triangularis, assembly GCA_963978545.1. NCBI lineage: Eukaryota > Metazoa > Arthropoda > Arachnida > Araneae > Linyphiidae > Linyphia > Linyphia triangularis. Next base: position 71,250,347 of record OZ021726.1, read on the forward strand.
CCTTTTGCTTTATAAAATTAAATCAGTGCTTGAAAATAAAAGCAAAACGTCATTTAATTTTTCACAGTATTTATCTTTGTAATTTTATGCCGTACTTTTTAAAAGTGAAAGTATTGATTCAAGTGTCAACCATAATTAAATTATACTCTTCACTTGAGAAATTTTTCCAGAGTAAAGTTTTATAATATAATTCTTTTTTATTTTATTATTTTAAAATTATTCAAAAATGGAATAATTAGTAGAGAAAATAAGAATAGAAAATTCTTCTACGAAAGTTTTCTTTTATAGATGGTAAAAAGATTAAAGGTTTTTGTGTCATGATTGACAAATGATATGGTTCTTTATTTAATTTATATTTATGCTTTCCTCCTCTTTCCCCTTACTATCTAATTCTAAAAGGAATTTTAAGAGGATTTTTAATAATGCTGGGATTGACAACTATAAGCAAAAAGTTATAATCACGTTTTAAGAGGCTGTTAAATAGGCAGCGATTTACAAAATGAAGTAAATTTTTTTTAAAAGGTCTGTTCATTAAAAATTACTACCACTGAATATTTAACTTGATTTTAAACTGAATTCTTCTCATAGTTTAACAAAGCTAGACAAAATCACTTTTAGGTGATAAAAAATTCCCCCCAAAGTTGTCAGTCTAAAAAAGTAGTGAAATCAGAAATGGGTTATATCAAATTTCATCAGTTTCATGTCCAACACTATGGCTCTTTGTTTCCTAATTTTCATGGTGTCATGTCAAATAACATACTATTTGACAGTTTAAAATTGCATGTACACTAAAATTTTATTTCATCAAATTACTGATATCTATCACATCTTGAAATTTTTGATAATTTGAATATTGGTATTTTGAATGGCTTATGGAATATGGGAAGATTCGAATTTGTTTTTAAAGATGTATTGTGATTGGTCACATACTTGTCTCAAACGTTTTAATTTGATGAAAACCAAAAAATAAATAAAAAATGACACTTTGTATAAGGTTTATTATCAATATATAGTTATTATTGATTTTTGTAAGCAATTGTACATAATGCACATGTTTTTTAATAATTTCAATTACATTTTAGATCTGCAATTGGCCCTGTTAATTATTGCTTTTTATTAATAAAATTGTAAATAACATCGAATATATATGAAATACATTGTTTTAAAATAATGGCAATGATTAGATTTATTTCGATATTTCTAGAATTTTAGAGAATGTCGCCAAATTATATAAAATGCAGGCGTGAGAAGAATGGAATAAAAAGTTAAAAAATAGGTCGCGCTCCTCGAAGTTAAAATGCAGTCTTCATATAAAGTAAAAAAATTAGCAATTTTTTTAATATTATGTTTTAACTTTAAAGGCATTTCTTTCTTGCTATTTGTAATGTACTTTTTTCAGAAATGGACTTGTACCTATAATTAAGAAAGTTAAGTAGTTGAAAAAATATTTTAATTGAGTTAGTGAATTTTTTCTGTTTGATTTCCTTCTTAGTCTTTACCTTTTATTAAATTTAAAACACGTATTTTTTTAAAAAAAATTTATAAATTCAAAACAGTTACAAGGGAAGGGGAGTTCTCAAATAATTTGTCGCTGTCTGCTGGATGTTGAGAACGGTTACGCTCTATTCGGAAGATTTCTATAAAAGGCAGTTTATATGCATATGAATAGCAATGCGTTTACATTGCATCCGTCCTCTTATTAACTTTCTGATATACCTCCGATGATGACTTTAAATTTACATTACAAAAAAAAAAAAAAAAACAAAAAAAAAAAAACAGTAAAAATTATTTTTCAGGCATGTATTTTGCCTTCAGTTCATTTTTAATAAAACATATTTATTAATTGTATCCATGTATCGAAATTCTTAGAATTTTTTTCTATTAGTCAATTAGTAGGGGAATCCAATTGCTCTTTTTCCAATTTGAAACAAAACGATAGTTTCTTTATTCTTTTAGACTAAGATTAAATTTTGAAAAACAAATTGTCGGGTCTGAGTACGAAATAGTGCTACCAGCACTCTCGGACTAGTAAAACTTATAGTGGAAGATTATCGAAAAGTAAAAAACAAATTTAAGTTACGAAAGAACAGAAGACATTTCTTTTATTTCAAATTCCTCAGAAAAAACTCTTACAAAAAACCGTTTTCCTTTTTCTCTCGAGACCTTTTTTTTTATCATTCACTATTGCCACTCACCTTGGCAGTAAACAATTTAAAGTGGCACTGAAGTAGCAAATATATACATATAATTAAACAACTTTTAACATCCTCCCACCTTAAGTTGTCTGTTGACAACTTAACATATAATTTTAAGTTCAAACTCTTGTGTCTGTGGACTGTGTGTTGCCAGGACAGTCTTAAATTTTTGCGGAAATCTCCAGAGGATATAGTCTTTGAATCGGTCGAATAATTTGTCCACTAGTGGTATCCAACCGTACTACTCTGGTAATCTCATCCTTTCCCGGGAACATCTCGATAACGCGTCCCAATGGCCAGTCGTTGCATTTTACATTATCACTTCCAATCAGCACTATGTCATCTACTTGAATTTTCCTATTGTGTTGCCGGTGATCGTTTTTCTGAATCAGGAGTCCTAAATATTCAGATCTGAATCTTTTTCTGATGTCTATTATTAATTTTTGACGATATCTCAACCTCCTGTTCAAAAGCTTTTCATCAATCTGATCCAAGTCTGGAACTCCAGGATGCCTGAAATCTTGTAAAAAAGAGTTTGGAGATAAAGCAATTAACTCACTATCACTCTCGGCAACATGTGTAAGAGGTCTTGAATTAATTAAAAATTCGGTGTTACATAAGATGGTGGTCATTTCCTCATATGAAAGAAAAGCATTACCTAAAACTCTTCTTAAAATTTGTTTCATCACGCCAACTAATCTTTCCCAAAAACCTCCATACCATGCGGCAGTTGGCGGGTTAAAAAGCCATTGAATTTTTTTAGTTGTACTGTATCGAGCGATTTCATCCCAGTCTACAAGTTTCAGCTGGTTTGAAGCTCCCACAAAGTTGGTCCCGTTGTCGCAATATACTATAGACGGCCGTCCTCTTCTTGCTATGAAACGACGGAAACTTTGAAGAAAGGCTTCAGTGCTTAAGGATGAAACAAGTTCCAAATGAACTGCTCTATAAACTGCACATGTATAAATACAAATCCAAGATTTTGTTCCATCTTTCAAAAGAAGGGGTCCAGCCATATCGAATCCAATTATTTGAAAAATTGCAGTGTCCTTAATTCTGTTTTCTGGAAGAGGAAATATTGGTGCCGTCAAGTTTTGTTTGGCATGTCTTAAGCAAACAACGCACTTCGATACTACTGACCTCACAGTTTTCCTTGCGTTTAATATCCAGTATTGCTCTCTTAATATATTAGTCAGCATCTGTGATTTTGCATGAGAATTTTTCAAGTGTTCAGTCATTATCAATCTTTTAATGACTTGGTGATCCGAAGGCAAGATCATAGGACTTTGAAAATCCAAAGAGTCTTTCCTATAAGTAAGCTTAGTTCGCAATCTGAGAATTCCTTCATCATCGGTATATATATCTAAATTCTTCAATTTTTTCTTATTTTCTTCTACAAAATATTCATTTTGAATAATCTCAACAATTTTCTTTTCTGCTAGCTCTACTTCTCGATATAATAATTCACCAGTTATCCTTGAAGATGCCATTTGTTGACAGTTATAAATAAATCTTTGCATCCAAGCTATCATGCGCACAATTTTATCATAGTTCGAAAAGTAATAACTATACCACTGAGATCCAAGATGTCGACATTCATTGATCTTCTTTCTGCTGGATGTTGTACTACAATATTCGCATTCTGCCGATGAACTTAAGGTACAGATGACAGATTCTGTTTCAAGATCAATTTTCATTTTCTTTCTCTCTTGCGAGATAGCAGCTTCATCAGTTTCTTGTTCTGTAGCAGGCCAGTTTGCTTCTACTTCGGTAAGCCATTTTGGACCCTCCCACCATCTAAGCGTTAATAACTGATGTGCCGAGCAGCCTCTTGAAGGTAAATCTGCTATATTGTGTGTTCCAGGGATATGCCTCCACGTCTCCGGATCGGTCAACTTCCTGACCTCTTGAACTCTATTATTCACAAAAACTTTCCAGGAGTCATTTTTCTGTATCCAGGTTAGTACTGTAGTTGAGTCAGTCCAGAAATGCTTCTCAGCGTTCTTCCATTGGAGACCTTCCACTACAGACGTACACAATCTAGCTCCTATTGTTGCTGCAAGTAACTCGAGTCGTGGAATGGAAATAGGTTTTACTGGTGCAACTCTTGACTTTGCAGCTAACAAATGAACTGTAACTCCTTCAGAATGTTGAACTCTAACAAATACAGCAGCTGCATAAGCTTGTGCACTGGCATCACAGAATGTATGTACACTAATACCGTCAATACAGTTAGGATCTTCTGAAAACCAGCGCTTGATGGTCACTTGCTTTAGAAGGTGGAGTTCGCTAAACCAATCCAAAAACTCCTTTTTAATATCGGTTTGTACTTCACTGTCCCACGAAGTGTTATCTTTCCACATTTTTTGCAGTAACAACTTTGGTTTCAAAAGCACAGGACACAAGAAGCCAACGGGATCAAATACTTTATGTGAGATAGAAAGGATAAGTCTTTTTGAAACGGTCGCCAACTCACAATTTTCCAGCCAATCTAAGTTTATGCTCAATACATCTTCTTCACGATTCCACTTTAAACCTAACACTAAGGAAACCTTATCTGGATCATCATCTTCTGTATATTGCCATTCTCGTAAATTAAATTTTCCTTCTGACATGATATGCCGAGATTCTTCAATAAATGGAGAAATATCCCTTTTGTCCTTCAAGCTGGTCACGAGATTGTCTACATACGAAGAAGCTTATCGACTACTTTTACATCAAATTTATCGATTCTTAAATATTTCCTCAAATGATACTCCAACACCGCTGCTAATAGAAATGGATTACTTTTCACGCCAAATACCACTCGAGTGTGGCGCAGAATTTTCAATTTTTAATTTTTCTCTCCTTTCCACCAAAAGAATAGCAGAAAGTTTCTTTCTTCAGGTCTTACACTTATCTGCAGAAATGCTTTCTCTATATCGGCAATGATTCCATATTTACACTCTCTAAATTTCAACAAAAGGCTAGGAATTAATTCTAATAAATTAGGGCCACACTCCAAACACTGATTTAAGGATGGCGATCCGATTTGTTTCGCTGAAGCGTCAAACACCGGTCTTACTTTCGTGGTACCTTGTTGTTTCACAACTGACCTATGTGGCAAGTAATGTGCATGGTGAACAGCTTCTTGTGGGATTTCTTCTATAATTCCTAATGATTCCCATTCTTTAAAGACTTTGTCGTAGTCTTGAAACAAGTTCTCTGACTGTTGTAACTTACTAGTTGAAATTTCTAATCTCTTTAGAGCAAAATTTTAGTTACTTGGAAGAGGTAAATGGTCTTCTTTCCAGGGCAAAGCTATTTCATAACGACCTTCTTCGTTTATTTTAATCGTATCTTCAAAATATTGCTTTGTACGATAATCTCGCTCCTTACGAGATTCTGTCTCAATAGGATCAGTAATTCCTAATACTTCCAAGCTAAATAAATCCGATATACTTGCATCCTTTACAAACATTGCCATCGTATTATCTTCTTTACCAGTTGGTAATGTTGTTTTCCCCATCACAGTCCATCCTAAATATGTTTCAGTAGCGACCAGGCCTCCACTTAAAACTTTTCTTTTTCCTGTAAAAAGTCTGCCTGATACATCAGAACCAATCAAAATGTCAATAGCGCTACCCTTTTCTTGACAATCATTGAGATAAATGCTCATAGATTTCAATTCTTTTGTCCAAGGGCCTTTTGCCACTGACGGCACATCATCGCATATGTTATCTTGATCTAATACATCAAATTTACACAGAAATTTACCATCCAAGGATCCCAGTTCAATCTTATAAATATTATGCATTTTTTCGCCAAGTTTTGAACCTCCAAAAACGGAATGTGATATTCTTTGTTGTCGTAAAGGTAAGATTTCTAGAGCTTCAGCAATTTCTTTTCTTAAGTAAGACCGTTGCGATCCTGAATCAAATAATGCTCTTACACACATAGTAGACGTTTTGCCAATTAATTTAACTTTCAACGTCTGTAATAAAACTTTTGGGTTTTTACAAAAGCTAGCCAAATTAATCGCATTCTGCTCTCCTTTATCTTTCTTGTCTACGTTATTCGGAGTAACCTTCTCTTCTCTTGCTTTGCTCTGTGAGGTTTCTGGGCACATTATTACTCTGTGGGCCTTGGTACAAACGGGGCATCTTATGAAACATTTGCATCTGTCAGCTCGATGATTGCTTTAAAGCATTTGAAGCAACGACCTTTATTTTTCAAAATGTTTCGCTTATCTATAATAGACATTTTTTGCGCCTTGAAACAATTGAAACTCTCGTGTTTTTTGTTGCAAAAAATACACAAATTCTCTTCTGATCCATTTGTACTCAACAAACTAGCTGCAGACGATAACCTATATTGATAATGGTTTGGCGCTCTTTTCTTAACAAAAGTATCATCTTTGAGGCCAAAACCTGCCATCGCCAAAACAATCCGTTCTTCGGACTCAACTTCGGACTTTAAAAATGTTAGTAAACTATCCAGTTTATCCTTTGGATCACCACCATGGTCGACATTAGGGCTTCTCTGCCAGGCTCTTAGAAAATCTTCAGGCATGCACGATTCGACCAAAGGAAGAAGCATAGCCGCACTTTTATCTTTTGTAACGCCAAGTGTTTAAAGGGCACGAATTTGAGTCTCTAAATTATCATAAAGCGCACTCAAATTAATTGGCGCAATTTGATGAGAATTCTTTAAAACTAACTGTAATAACTCTCGTGCATAGACTTCGATGAGCAAATCTTTCCGGCCAAAGCGTGCTTTTAAACAGTCAATTGCTTTTGGATAATTTTCAGCAGTTGGCGGAAAACTTTCAATAGCCTCTTTAGCTCTCGAACCTTCCACGGTTGCTTGTAATAAATATTAGAACTTATCCGAATTTTCAATGGTAGTGTCCTTGTCAATTTTTTCAAATTGACTCCAAAACGGTAGCCTCTCCTTAATATCACCACTGAATTTCCTTAACTCCAATTTCGGTAACGTAAATTTTCTTCGCGATTCTACATTATCAGATACAAGAAGTTGAGGATCCAATTGACTCTGTTCTTGTATACGAATTCTCGCCAACGTCACTTCATTTTCCAATTTGGCCTTCTCTAATTCAAATTGGTATCTTTGTTCTGTTTCATATCTTTTAGCTTCGCTTTCTTCTCTGATTCTCATTTGAAGTTCTTCTTTTTCTTCATCTTCTTTGATTTTTCGGTCCGATACAGTGTTTTGTAGAAGAACTTTAACGAAATCCGGATCCTTTCGGTATTCATCGCTATTCAAAATTATATCTTTTAGATCCGTTACCTTGGCATCATTCGGCACATTTTCACCTATTTCTTCTGCCACATACTTCAAATCTTCTTTCTTAAAACCTTTTACGTCTTTAAACATCTTTAATCAGGATACTTAATTTTCTTACTAACGAACCTTCAACTATTCTTACGAGTTTACTGCCCGTCCCGCCGAGGGTACCAAAAAATGTCGGGTCTGAGTACGAAATAGTGCTACCAGCACTCTCGGACTAGTAAAACTTATAGTGGAAGATTATCGAAAAGTAAAAAACAAATTTAAGTTACGAAAGAACAGAAGACATTTCTTTTATTTCAAATTCCTCAGAAAAAACTCTTACAAAAAACCGTTTTCCTTTTTCTCTCGAGACCTTTTTTTTTATCATTCACTATTGCCACTCACCTTGGCAGTAAACAATTTAAAGTGGCACTGAAGTAGCAAATATATACATATAATTAAACAACTTTTAACACAAATAAAGTATATTGCAGTATTATAAGTAACCAAATAAGTCATTGAACAATGCTTGAAATTTATAATATCCTGTTCAAACGGACATTCTTAGTTTGAATTATGCCACATCTCCCTCCTAAAAAAAAAACCGGGAGTCCATTGCTCCAGTAGTCCTAACTACACAGGGCTCTAATGTATTATAAAGTTTGATGAACGTGCCAATACATTTTTCAAGTAACCATTTTCAGTATACAATTTTCTCAGTGAACATAGGTAAAACATAATGTATAATAATTTAAGTAGGTTAGGTTTAAATAGAAAACTCTCCCAAATTAGGATATGATGATAAAACTTATTGTGTGAATGTTATCAGACATATGTGGTTACGAATTTTTTTCTGAAGGAACGGTGAAAAATTATTTCACAAAAACTTCTTTATTCTTCTTTAAGAATTCTAAAATTCTTAAGACTCCAGCATAGGCAGATAATCCCTCAACCACATCTGGAGGACTATCTTTCGACAAACGATGCTCAAATTTTCTTCTTGAAAATTTGCAACTTGAGACTACCTCTGAAGATTTGATTTCCTCTGCCAATTCTTTTAATTGATGTATGAATTCTTTTTGAAAGGCATAAATTCCAGAATTAGATTTTCGCATTGCTTTCATTATTGTCATCATTTGATTCTTTAGCTTCTTCACTATTCCTCTCATACATGGAATACAGAATGTGACATCCCACTTTTAGACACAAATTATTGTGAACTTCTTTCCATGATGACACGGAATTCTACAGTTCTTAAAACAACTGGAAAAAGCTTAAACCACCGCTTCATTTAATAAATATTTGTTAGAATCTTAACTACCTTACCGTTGTTTTTACTTTGGAGGTTGTATTTTTGTTACTAGAGTTTATTCATGAACACATTTTTGTGAACTTCTATATCCTGAAAATAATGAAAAACAGCTTTGTGATTGCTTAAATTATAATTTCATGCTTAAAGACCACTGAAAGGTGTTATTGTGATAGGCTGAATTGCAGATGCTCGAAATAATTGCTTGCATAAAGTCTATTTAACATTTTTACTTTGATTAGAAACTATAATCAAAAGTGATTGCAAATGAAGGTGAAGTTAAAATACAGAACACGAACCTATACATCTCACTAGTAAAGTTAAAGTGGGAGTATATATCGAATATCTAACAAGCATGACCAGAGAATAGTTAAAATACATTATTATTTTTTCAAGCATACCTAATTATAGGTCTTTAAATAACTTCTACACTCTTAAGAAATTATTAAAAAAAATTTCAGTAATTTCACAACACACAATGTTATTTAAAATGCAATAGTTTGGGAAGAAAGGGCAAAAAGAAACACATTTTTATTCAATACTGGTGCATACGTAAATATAGTATTTAAGTACGCAAAACTTTTATTTGAAAATCATTATGAAGACATTAGAACATCCTACTGTACACTGCGTGAAAAAGTAGAAGGACACATGAGTTTTTTTTATAAATAAAAAACACTGATTTTTTTTCAATTGTAATTTAATGAGTAACACTTTAAATTACTAATTACAAACAGATAACTGTATCTGAAAATTGAAACAAAAAAATGCAGGTCAAGTACAGCAATAAATCAGTTTTGACTTCATCATACTCTGTGAAAAAAGTAGAAGGACACTTCTAAATAATGCAAATAAAAGTCTTATTAATAGGGAATTCTTCCACCATTGGCTTTGATTACTTCAAAAATTCGATTTAGCATCGAATCATATAAAGTTTGAATTTCTGTTTGGCAGAAATTGTCCCATACATAATTCAAAGTTCTCCGAAGCTCAACTATAGATTCAAACTGCTTGCCTTCCGCGTAAACGCGACGAACAATCATTGCTCATATGTTCTCTATAATGTTGAGGTCCGGGCTATTAGCAGGCCATGGCAAAACCTGAACATTATTTGGTGCAAACCAATTTTTAACCCCATTAACTGTGTGAATTGATGCTCCGACCTGTTGAAAATTCCAATCATTTCCGCCTAGCTCAACGCCGTAGGGAAGGAGATCTGAATTCAAGACTTGGATGTAATCTGTGTGTTTCTGCCTGCCACTCAGAAACACTAGGCTTGTTCTTCCTCCGTACCCGACTGCCAACCAAATCATTAAACTCCCTCCTCCCATCTGTCGGGTAGAATAAGCCTTTTCTTCAGTACCGAGACAGTGCCAATAGTATTTGTAGCCATCTGGACAGTCTAAATTAAATCTTTTCTCATCAGAAAATATAACGGAGGTTCATTCTGACGTTCAGAACATGTGGTTTTTAGCCCAGTCCAGTCAGTGTTCAATGTGCCTTTCATTCCATTTGGGATGGTGCTTCCTTTTTCGGAATACGAAATTTTCGGACCTTTTTATATAGTTGTAGACAGTTCTTCTTGAAACATGTGTGATGCCTGCAATATTTTGAGCTTTGGCAATACTTCCATTCGCTTTTTTTAGTTTCCGAATGATTTTTCTTTGATCGCGTTGCGTCAGTTTTTTAGGTCTGTCAGTCTTCTTTTTGGTTCCCTGACTACTAGGATTTCTTATATAGTTTGAAACAGTATTTGGACTAATATGTAGCTGGCGTGCAATCTCTCTCACACCTTTGCCATCGTTTTTGTCGGCATAAATTTGGCCTTTTTCAAACTCACTTAAAGGTTTTCCTCTAGGCATTCTAAAAAGATGAAAACGACGGATTTTCATTAAAATAGTATGTTTTTCTTAACAAAAACAGTTGAAAAGAATGAAACACCTACCTTTGAGGTTTACAATATTCCAAAACAAATTATTTTAGCACGTGTCCTTCTACTTTTTTCACACACCAAAAATCGTTAAGTACTGTTTTCCTTAATTTTTACTAGTGGTAGATAAAATTTACTCATTTATAAAAAAGAAAAAATAGCCAAACTACATAAAAAAAGAAATTTAGATCAGGAGGATCGAAATACAAAGCATAAATGACAAAATATGACTGTCCTTCTACTTTTTTAACGTAGTGTATACTGTAATAATCAACACAAAAAACTTAGAGCCAACCATAATTTCTTACATTTTAAAAATAAATCTGTAGAAGAAAACAATTTTCACGGATGCTTTAAAGAAGATGACATGCAGAGTTTTTTTCGATTCATGAGAAATTCAAAGACGGTGGGAAGGCTGCAGCCATTTTCTTATTTTCTTTTTTTCACTTGAAACCGATACTCTTAAATGAAGGCTGAAAAAAGGGACATTTTAAAGGAAAGTTTCTTTTCGGTTTATTACTACTTTTTGGAAATGATATTTTGTTTCTTCTTCTTGTGAACTGTGGAATGTAAATTGTTTTGTTGCTCTGGAAAATGACAACTCCTTTCATCGTTTTTTTCCCTTCCCCTTTTTTAAACGAAAGGAAATAGGGATAATCTAAAGAGATGGTGATCATTGTAAGGAAAGGAAGTTTTTTTTAGAGGCATAGCTTCGAAAACTCTTTTTGTAGTTTTGACATCTGTGGACGAAAAGCAGAACAGAGCAGTTTTCCCAGAAGATATTTAGGAGAAAGGAAAAGGATAAAGTAAGAAAAAAAAATGAGGATTTGCCGAATAAGAAATTACTTGAATAGTAGCTCAAATACCGAAATGAGAAATAAGAGGTTGTTATTTTTCCAAGTCACGTATTTGTTGCCAAAAAAATACAAGAAGACTCCCAGCTGTTCAAAATATTGTTATTTTCTTTCTTCTGACAGATGTTAAGTTTTATTTTATTTCACGCTATCAACAAAAATAAATGACAAGTTGATGTATTTCCGCCAATTAGTTAAGTATTGTTGTGGTTGGCGTTGCCAATATACGATAGTAAATAACAAATTGTTTCATGTTTATTTGATCTTAGCTATATGGCTCGGAGATACCTGAGTTTTCTCAGCATTTAAGTGCACTATGACTTTTAACGCCTTTTAGGTTTTTGTTATTATTGAATATTTTTTTTTTTAAATGAAAATTTTAAAACGAAGAAAACAGCACCACTAGCGTTAGATTGACTTCATTAAAATATTTTTAAAGAAATTTTTTTATTTATATATATATATATATATATATATATATATATATATATATATATATATATATATATATATATATATATATATATATATATATATATATATATATATATATATATATATATATATATATATATATATATATATATATATATATATATATATATATATATATATATATATATATATATATATATATATATATATATATATATATATATATATATATATATATATATATATATATATATATATATATATATATTTATTGGGGGGAGGGGAAACGCTTTTTCATATTTTCTCTTCATATGATTTGTGACTTGTCGATAAGTTTCATTGTTACTTTTCATAATTTCCGTTCAAAATGATTGAAGTTTTCTATAAAATATTGAATACTTCGCATGAAAAACGTTTTGCCTAAGAGTGGCTTGTAGTTTCAAACCCTTTTGTAGTCATGTTATAAAATGGTGCCTAGCATAAAAGAAAATTATTTTGCATGCTTAACAGTAAGTAAATTTTATAAAAAGATCATTTCCAGCAATATTTAGTTTTTGCACTACACAAATGCAGTGAAAAGTTTACACAAAGACTCTGCCTGAGGTCCCAGGCAAAACAACAAATTCTGTGATACAAGCAAAATGTAAAATGAAAGGTTTCGTAGAATCTCATTTCAAAATTCAACCGTAAGTTACGAAATGGCCACCAAAAGTAAATTTGGAATAGGTTAAGCCCAAACTCAGGGCCGGATTTAGACTTGATAAGGCCCTAAGCTATTTGAGATAAGGGGCCCTTTATAAGTCCAGATATTATAAGTCAGTGCCAAATATGATTTTCGGGTACCTAGAGGGTTAAACTGAATTAGAATTAAGAAGTATATCGATAGTGAAATAACAAATCTTTAACTTAAAATCATTTTTATTCATAACAAACTTAAAAATGCAAACTATAGTAAAAAGAAACAAAAGTTCTTTTAAAAGGCACAATATACAAAGCCTTATTATCTAATCTCTTGAACATGCTATAAGGATTAAGGAATTATATTAAACTAAAATAGTTTCTTTCTTGCCTTTGCCAGAACAAAGTCACTGATGACATTGACATCATCAAATGATAAACTGCGTAGTTTATCACTTTATATGCACATGAGACTGAGGGAACATAATTTATCTTGAGTCATTGTTGTTCTAAATTCATTTTTATCCTCTTCAGCTGAGAAAGATCTTTCTCCAGAGCAGTTTACAACCATCATACTAAGAAACAATCTCAAAATTACTTCTATATTAGGGAATTCTGATTGGACACGATCTTTAAATATTACCGTATACAGATCCTGATGTGTCAGACTATCATCTTTCGGTGAACCATAGGCTTGACTATGTCTATTGATGAAAATGCTTGACTTCTTCTACAAGATTCATGTCCACATCTTCAGGCTATGTTTGGCATAAAGCACAAACTCCTTCACGAATTTCTTCTTCTGTAGCTTCTAATTTAGTTAAGAATGAAAAAAAAATTGCAGCATCATGGGTATACTGAGGCCCTCTGTGCCAGACTTGACTCTAATGCACCCATCACAGGTATAAATGTTTTGATTCTGAACTTGGCTCTTGGCTCAAGATTCTCTAAAGCATCATTCCTTCTATATCCGCTTTTCTTTTCTTGTAATCAACATCATGCAATTTTTCCTTTGATTTTTCTTCAAAATGATCGAACATATCCTTGGAACCTTTAACAAAATCCGAAAGTGAATCATACAATTTCCTACATACATCTTGACTAATTCGGGAGTCTTGCAGTGATTGACTAATCTTGTGAAATTCATACAGCAAGTAACTTCACAAATATAACATTACCATAAATTCAAACTTCTGCATTTTATTCAAAATGTTTATGGCTTGATTTCTTGTTTCGCCTTTCTCTGTAGTATCAATATGCAGCTGATGCAATGCACAAATTATTCCATTATAACTATCAAGTATTGTACTTGTGGCCATTGAAAGTTCTTCCCATCTAGTCTTTGACAAAGACTTTGGAATTGTTGAACCATCTCTTAAGAATGACAACAGTTCTAGTCATTCATCGTTCTAGTAAAAATAAGTTTATTACTACTAAGTCACTAAAAATAAAAAATATTTTATTTTTTCATATAAAAATGTAGATAAAATTTATATTTACCTTGATTCTATTATAAGATACCAGCTGTAAGAATAAAAATCTTCGATAACAAGTATAAGCACAGGATAGCAGTAGCGCGATTTGAAATACATAAAAACAAACGATTACAATAAAAAATAATGTTCCAAAAGTAACTATAACATATAATACGAGTTCTAATGTATACGATTAGGAGGTTTTAAAAGATCAAATATTGCTGTATTAATTTAAATCACGATTCTAAATTCACTCGATGAAAGTTAGTCTAACAATGCATAGAACTTTGCATAGCAACATATTGTTTAACCTCACATGATGACCGTGACATCACCACTTACATCGTCCATTGCGTACTCAGACAATTTTTTGGGGGCCCCAAGCAAGTCGGGGTGCCCTAAGCTACAGCTTTTCCAGCTTATACGTAAATCCTGCACTGCCCAAACTATAAATGTTATATATAGCATAGATATATGTTATAGATATATATTATTACATAAAATTCAATTGAAAGTATTGCCGTATGAAAGTCTTTTAAAGTTCAAAATTCACCCTCCCCTCTCTCTCCTTTGATATTCTACAATTAAAAAATATTCTGTGGCCACGTAGCTCTATCACGAAATTGTATGGTATGTATTTAAGTATTACGAATAGGTAATAAAGTATGTGCATGTGGAGAAATGGTAAAAATAGTGGCAGTTACTGTCACAATCCAACTTGGATTTTTCCGCAAAATCATTCTGTTTCGCTTTAATTTAAATTGATACCCTTAAGAAATTTAGTAAATCTTAAATATATTGGTACAATACCTGATTATACAGGATCTTTCAGAAAGGACTATCTAACATTGAAATGACGTAACTGTGAAAAGAGAAGAGACAAATGGTATACTGGATAGAAAGGTATAGAATTTTCAATACAACAGTTTGAAAATTTCTTACAAAGTTGAAATATGTGAATGAATTGTTGGAAGATCTGAATATAGTGGAAGTGTTTATCTTTTTCCTCATGGAAAAGAGCTCTACTGTCTCTTTACTGGATAGTACTCTCCAAGTGGTCACTTTTCTACAATTCACTGGTTCTGCAACATTGGTGAATATAGGTGCTAAAAAACCACGCAGATGGTTTTTTAGTACTTTATTTTCACCAATTTTGTTTAGTGAGAAATCCTTCGAAAGGAAAGTATTTTAAAATTCCATACTTGGTCACTTGTTTCTTCTTTCTGTCTCTTATTGTTTCGTAATGTCATTTTAAAGTTAGGGATTCCTTTTGAAAGACACTGTACATTAGTACTATACCTAATAAATATTCAACTATGTGTATAAAATAAAAAAAGGTTTAATACAAATCATTCCTGTGTTTCTGGATACACACAGGCACCCACAAATATACAATATTAAATTGAGGCTCCAGTTTTGTTTTTGTCTCATTTCTTTTGCTATAACTTATAATACAGCCTTCAAATGGATGAATCGTTAGGAACAATCTTTCGGCGAAATCTCTATAAATGTACTCAACTGGTTTTGCAATGGACCTCATGCATACCAAGGTTGGAGGAAATTTGCCCTGCCCAATATTAGACAGACAAGAATAAATATTTGTTTTCCATAGGCAAGTTTAATTTGAAATTACGAATGCATTTTAAAATTTATATTTTGATTATCCACAAGTTTTGGTCCATGAGATGATGACCGACAAAACAAACTTCAATAAATAAATTCATTGGACGTTGTACTAATCCATTAAAATTGACTACTTTTTAGATAGTTTCACCATAAAACTCACAAGAATTCGATTTGTCAATCCTTCATTTTGAAATATTTCCACGTCATAAAAAAAGGAGGGCGAAGGATTGAAAGGACAAGATTTTCCAACTGAGAAAGGGACATACGATAAAAGGCAGTGTGTCAAAAAATGGAGAAGATAAAATATAAAAAACACACTAGCTTTTCCAAAAAAACCCCAAGAATTTTCGAAGTTAAAGTCTTTCTGTCATTCAAGATCATAAAGCTGTATCTAGCACCTGTTTTTTATTCGTATATACCTGATGAAAAAAGATATAAAGTAGCACAGTTGGGAAATGGCAAACGACGAAAATGGCATTTTTGCATTTTGTCCATCAATCAACCAAAATGAAGAACTATCTAAGAATAATGTTTTGCTTACTTGGAGTATTTAGCTCTGTTTCTTTTATATAACGCCCTTCACTATTTTATATAATTCCACCATACAAAATCATAACGTTGGTATGGTGACTCGAAAGTATTTCTGACTCTATGTTTCACGTTACAATTTGTGTTTGAATCTGTTTGTCGTTGAATAAAAAGGAGATGGAAGTTAAAGAAAAGGATGTTGAAGATTTGAATTTTATTAATTGCTTTGCTTTTTGGTAAAAAGTAGCTCATTTGATAATTTACAGACTTCATTCGTGCTATATTCAAAAAAACAAATTATGAATTAATGGGAATTATTATTGCGTGAAAAATTTAATCGATATTTTAGAAATTTAACTTTAAAAAAAAAAAAAAAAAAAAAAAAAAAAAATTGCATCCGCTTGGCACACTTGCAAATATTCATGCTGGCATTCATGGATAAAATTATAATTTTTGCTTCTTACTATTATATTTAAAAGCTGTTGTTTTATTATTTATCAATTACTATTGTTTTTTACTTTCAATTATTCACATGTTAACATAAGGTTAATGAAGGTATTGTTTGTGACATAAAAAATATTTACGATGTTCAAATTTGGTGTACGGGTTAGGAAGACCTGACATTTAGTTTTTTGACAATATTGCGCATGAGGAAAACATGATTTCATAAAAAAGTAATGTTTTTTAGTAATTGCTAAAAAACGGCTCGAATGATTTTTATCAAAATCAGTATGGTATTGTATCTTAAGGTATTATAAACATCTCCATTTCGGAAATTCTTGTAAAAATCGTAAAAATGTTATAAAGGTGTAAAAAGTTGAAAAACGAAAGCCTTTAACAACACATAATTCTCATCCCTTGAGCATCGCTCACCAACGACCGTTTTTCTTCTCTCCTCTGTTTCATTTACAAGAAAGGATAATGTATGAATGATCGAAAAGTATATCACTAGCTTTTTTTTTGGCTCATGTACGAATTAATGTCAAAAATATGCATTTGAGAAAATGAATGAAAATATGAAAATGGTAATACGCTACACGTCAAATTTAAATGTAGTGACCAATATTCTAGTGTATATGAAAGTTGTGCGATGTCATACACCAGTGGATTTAAAAATAGTCACCTGATTGATAACCTTTGAGTTAACGCAATTCTTTCGGTTTCCTTTGCAAAACAGGAAGATTGCTTTGTAATCTCTAAGAAGCAGTGGATTGCTTTCGAGCCAATTGACATACCGGGCAGAAAAGTGTTTCTTCTCTTGCGGGAAAAAAAAAAAAAAAAAAAAAAAAAAAAAACTTTTTTTAACTAGGAAATTATTCATGTCAGCGTTTCTTTTTTAGCAATCTGAGCTTGGAGTTTTTTAATCAAATCCTGTTAATCTGCTCGATGTCGCGGAAAAAATTTATTAATTTTTTTCTAATTTAATAATTATTGCCAAACTGACAGTTTTCAAATTATTGAAAATATGGAAATGGAAACTATACCAATCCATGGCAAATTTAAATGCAGTGACCAGTATTAAGTGTAATTAAAAGTTGTGCGGTTTTTCCCAAACCTAGTTTTACTTTTAATTGCCCAGTATGTGTTATACAGTAATAAAAGTATTGTACTGGGTTAAAAAAACTCGATTTTTTTGGCATTTCGACACGTTTTGGAACGTTTTGAGTTCCAAAAAGTGGTTTACAAATAATGTGGGTCTGTTTGTGGTTAGTTTAACTCCCCCAAAAACTGCCCTACGTGCTAATGCTGGCTATGGCACCTGCCATTAAGGTTTTCATATAAATACCGCAACCGCATAAAGTAGCCGCCATTTTCCGCAATTGTTAAAAAACGGCTCTAAGGATTTTGATCAAAATCGAAGTTGTAATGCCTTCTAAAGTGCTTTAAATGTCTCCAACCCTATCTCTGAAATTCCCGTAGAAACTGAATAAATGCTTACAAATTCGGGAAACGATTCTTTCTGATTCCTTGAGCATTGCTAATCAACGACTGTTTACCCTCTGCTTTTTTACACGAAGGAAAATGTAGTAATTATCGAAAATCACAATTCTAATTTCGTTCTTCTGATGGGGATTTATTTATTTTTTATTTTTTGGCTTACGCAACGTAATAATTACCGTCAAAATTATCTCTAAACAGGGCATTTTCTTATTTGGTTGGTTGTTTTCAGATTATCTAGCGCCTTCAGCAACACGAGGGCTATAATGCTCCGAAACATTCGTCATTTGACAAGCCAACATACATTTACAAACACCCATGCCTAACACGGGACTCGAACCCGCAACCTCGTGGTCTAGAAGCTAGCACGCTAACCACGATACCGTTTGGTCGGTGGCATATTGTCTTATTTCTTAAAATTAAAAAATAATTTTTTTTATAATTTAAAATAAATAAAAATTTTTATAATTTAAAATAGTTTTTTTTTTTTAAAGAAAACAACTAAACGACTTTGTTAACCAAAAGTATAACCTCGAAGTGAAGAATGAAAAAAGAAATTTCAAGGAGTAGTATATTGTTATAATAAAATCTGGACCGGAAAAATATTCTGTTCGAATCTGTCATTTCTTGAAGACCTTGTCTCGAATACATACAGGATTACTGTGGTTGTTGAAAATGAAAAATTTTAACGTTTTTGAATGTGATCTGATTGACAACCGAAAAGGACGACTGGTGTCATCCATTGCATTGTTAGAAAGGTTTGGTCGAAAATGAAAGTATGAAGGTTGGGCATGTTATTCTAAAGAAATGCGTTGGCGTTTCAAGGGAGATCACGTAAAGGCTTTTGATTGTTTTAAAAAGACAAAGGCAATAAAATTCAAAGAAAAAAAAATTGACTTGCTTAAAATATAATAGATTATTAATTTGAGAATCTAATTAATGCATAACAAATCTTTAGCATTTCATAAAAAATTGAATACACGATTTCTAAGTACCCATCTTACCAAATCTTTAGCTGTCACTCACCCTCCTCGCCTTTCATTTCTCCAAAGGAGACTTTTTTTTAAACTTCTATACTTCAGTAATGAAGCGAGAAGCTAAAACAAAGGTTTTATTCATCCGTCTGACATAAACATTGCAAGATAAAACTACTAACGCTATAGTTTAAATGAAAGGTCTCACCTTGAAATTTTTTGAAAATTGGGAGAGCTGGAAATTCATCATACAGGAAATAGTGATCGGAAATTAATGTAAAAATCCAAACGAGAACTCTTACATTCAATAAGGAATTGCGTGAAAAACTCTACATATAGTTGTTTTTGTGTGCTCTTTAGAACAGTAAATAGTGTGGAAACTTCCAGAAGAATAAAGACCGATAACGAAGCAAAGCTGAACTCTTCCAGCCAACTATAATTGATCAAAACAGAATTTAAGTACGCTTTCTATCAGTTTTTCGCTAATATTGCGAAAAATATAAAAAAATCGGCCCAAATTGGGACTTTCTGATAGCTCATAAAATTTTATACTAAAAATGCGTGTTAACTTAAATTTTTTACGTACTGAAACTCTAACTGTGAATACGTCGAGTATATCGAGCAACACCACGCCGCAGAATTCTTCAGCTGTTTGATTACTTAAGAGTTCTATATTGTTTTATTAGGGTGGTTGAATTTTTTTTTCTGCTAAAGACCAAGACACAACCTAATTTTTTTACATTTACCCATAGTATTACTTTCCTAAAATTTTAGCTTCCTACTCCTATAAGAAAGCGGCGCTCAATGACTATTCATGTTTACACTTTTTGGTAATTTCGCATAATTTTCGAGTTTTATGTTGATAAGAACACATGTCTACATTTTTTTTAAAATTATGGTTGTTTAATACATGCAATTTAGTTTGGCAACAGCTCTTTTTTATACTGTACCTGGAAACATCAACATTATAAAAGCACTGTTAACAAAATATCCGATTGTGAAACACTTCGTTTGATAGTTCCAGTAGTCTTAGCTTTGCGACATGATCTACGAGTGCTTCGTCTTCCAAGCGGGGCCAAAAATCAATAAATAAAAGTCAAAAAAGAATATTTTGAGTCAGCAATGAGAAAATTCAAACATGACTGTCCTATAGTCCTTCATTGGGATGACAATCTCCTGCCAAAATCTTTTGAATTATAAAAGACTGATCGTTTGCCTGTATATGTTTCGGGAGATGGTATCGAAAAACTTCTTAGTGTCCCAAAGGTGGAAGGACAGCAACAAATATTTCGAAAACTGTTTTCATGCTAGTAAAGCTATGGGAAATTAAGGATAAAATTCAGACCTTAAGTTTTGATACTACGAGTGTAACTACTGATTGTGTACAAGAGGTATGCATTAATTTGGAGAAAAGAAATTGGTCGTGAACTGTTGTGGCTAGCCTGCAGGCACCATGTGATGGAATTAATATTGGCAAAGTTATTTCAGTTCGTGCTATGGACTCTCATGTTTCTCAAAGATTTCCCTCTTCAACAGACCTAAAACCATTTGAAACAGAGTTGCACAAATAAGCTCTCAGGGTTTAGAGTTGAATAAAAGACGTTAAAAAGTTTAAAGTTTTAACTGTATAGTCATTCTTTCATCTGTGGATAAGTCTATGACAGTTAGAGATAATTATAAAGAATTCATCGAGTTGACAGTAATCGTTTTG
Source organism: Linyphia triangularis (assembly GCA_963978545.1). Classification (NCBI taxonomy): domain Eukaryota; kingdom Metazoa; phylum Arthropoda; class Arachnida; order Araneae; family Linyphiidae; genus Linyphia; species Linyphia triangularis. The sequence goes on from OZ021726.1 coordinate 71,271,271, forward strand.
GGTAATACCAGAGAAAATCAATTTGAGAGCAGTTTCATCAATTCATCACTCACAGTGGATGGCTAAACTCCTATGTATTTTTAAATCTTTTTGTTCAGAGATCAGCAAGAGATTTTCCGTGTAACTAATAGAGAAAAGAAATGCAAATCCAGCGATTTGTACAGTTTGGTGCTCCTTTGTATAGTAAAATATGGATAGAAGCTCCACTTGCTTCTTAAGATTCTGGAGGTGACCTGAACTTGTGGAAAAACATTAAAAAGTATAAGCTAATCTATTATAAAATTGGAAATGCAGCTAGAAATTTTTTGAAAAATCTCACATGGCATCTTTCAAATTAATTGTTTGGTTTGGCCATATCCATGATTTAACAACACATAATTACGAACATAGCATTACAGCAAAAGAAAATTTTAAAAGTATTGCAGATATGAATAACTCAAAAGATTCCAGAAATATAAGAGGGTACGAGCTAGTAAAAAGTTGAAAGATGTCAGCCTTGGCGATTTTGTGACAAAAATAACTCTTGATATTTTATCTCATTTTAATATTAATGACTCTTTTGTATCCATTTCACCTGAAGAATGAGAGAATAATATCCCTTACTCAAGTGAGAACTAAGTTAAAGAATTTAAAGTGGTAAGCGATACTGCTGAAAGAGGTGTACAGCTAATACAAGAATTTAATAATTTATTTACACATGATAAGGATGATAAACAATTTTTTTTTTTTCAATTTTTTGAAGAACACTGAAAGACAATATCTAGAGACAACTTACAACTTAACGACTTATGCTGGATTGTCTTTCAGAAAAGGAAATATATATTTAAAATCTATATCTATGTATTTAGTAGGAAAGAAGTAAATTTGTCAGAGTCACTACTCCTAAACTGCTCAACTGATTCTTACGATCATAGTATCCACTGAAGGAAAGTCCTTTAATTTCATTTAATTGTTCTTACTAAGAAATTGAGTGCCATTTGAAAATGTATTTTTCTAATCAGAATTACCTATTTTCCGATCGACCATTTTCAGTATACAAAAAAATGTCGCCAAGTGGTACTTTAATGTTTTGTTCAATGAGGAAATAAGACGCACTATAACACCACATTACTTAGTAATATAGTATTTAAGCTTACTAATCACTTATTTTGAATGCTTTTCGTGATTTTATACCCCTAATTTATAGGAGCAATTTTATCCAAATTTCAAATGTTTAGTGAATAGTACGAGGGATTGACGAGCGTTAGTGAGCAGGGGACGGAGCCATCTAGTATTTCATTATTTCATACACTTTTACTAATTTATGACATTTTCAATTATTGTATAAATAAAAACTTTTTGCGAAAATTGCTTTCAAATATACTTATTGGCAAATCCACTACAAATACCCCAAAACACACAAAATACGAAATTTTACAGCTCATTGAGCGCCATCTTTTAATTGAAGTAAGATTCTAAAATTTTGCTTGAACATTTGTATGGGTAGTATTAAAAAATTGAGGGGGTGTTCTGATCTCTAGCTAAAAAATTTTCTTTCTTTAATCTTTAATCTTTAATTTATTCTAGGCCTAAAAGATTTAAGTGTTCTACTCTTTTAACATAGGGCTTTAGGATATTAATATGGTAAACGGGATCTTTGTTCTTATCGGGAAACCGTATCACATAGTTGGTATCCGATAACCGTCGAACTACTTCCCCAGGTCCAATCCACTGCACCGATAATTTGTTGGGTTTTGAAGAAGCTACAGCTAATACGAGATCGCCCGCTTCGAACTGCCGTTCTACCGCTTTCTTATCATACCAAAGTTTTTGTTTTTAATTGGCGCTTACCATATTCCGTATTGCTAATTCTTGGCAATTTTCCATACGATTTATTAATTTAAACACGTAGAGCTCTGAAATTTTCAACACAAGAAGTTTTGACCTTCTAATTTTATGAATGTCAAACAGAATGTAAAATTTTAATTAGTTCTTTTTAATTAATATTTTGACTAACTTTTTTTTTACAAAGTGACTTCAAATAGAGATACAGCTCTGAAATTTTCAACATAAGTAATTTTGGCCTTCTTATTGAACTATTGAAAAAAAGAATTTTAAATTTGTTGTTAGTTTTTTCTTTAATTAATAAATATTTTACAAAACGGTTTCTAATAGAGCTACAGTCCTGAAATTTTCAACATAAGTAGATTTAGGGTCATTCCACGTCAAATCGACCAGAAAAAATGGATTTCGACACCCACCCCTTCCGATTTTGATGAAATTTGGTGTGAACCTTCTATTTATGGTTATTAAGAAGAATCTCAAATATTTTTTGGATATTCCTATTGGTTAAAATTTTACAGCCCTTTAAAATTTGTGATTTTAGGAAAATTTCGATTTCTGAAATTTTCGAAAAAAAAGACATGTGTTAGGAAAATAATTTTTTTCTCAATAACTACTGAATATATCTTTACGAATTTTTTTTCCCAATACCATGAAACTATAACAAATCCATAAAAAAATATCAAATCATTCCAAGTTTGTATAAAATTTCACAATAAATTAATAAATTGTTCTAACTCGTTTTTTTTCTGCAAAAAACGTGTTTTTTTGTAATTAAAAAAACTCAAAATACGTCATTCAGAAATTAATTTTTTTGTACATGAAAAGTTTTGCAAGAACATATATTATCTTTCTAAAAAATAAACTCGGTGGGACCCGACCTTTTTATAGTAAAATTTTTCACTTTTGTCAATTTTTCTGAAAAAAAAAACGTGTTTTCTTAAATTTCAATTTGAAGCATGAAAATATTACTAAGTCTAAAGATGATACACATGTAAAGAACTCTTAATATATGTACTATCTTAATAATTAACAAAAAAAAATGAATTTCACAACCTTATATTTTTAAATTGCAAATTTTTCGTAGTACATTTTGTTTTTATGAATTTAAATGTTCATCATAAGGTTCTCACTAATCCTAAAGTAATAAGACACTAAAATTATTGTTGTAAAATTTACTTTTTGAAAAGTAAAATGTAATGGTATTTTACCCTTGTGGTTGAAATTTTGGAAATTTGTCAAAAAATTTTCACAATTTTCTCTTCGTGTAATCGAAATTTTTTTAATAATCCAGTGATCCATATAAAGCAAACTTTGCAATTTATTTTTGAGCGCCCTGAAATACATCTTGTAAGAATTTTTTAAGTAGGATAGTTAAATTAAATATTTGCAAGTTTTGAGTTTAATTTTTGTAAATTAATTATGGTTTTATGCGTTAAGAACTCTTCAACGGAAAACATTTTCTTATTATCTAAATTATACCTCTACTGCTAATATGCTCAATTTTGGAGGAAACTAAACTTTACTCTTCATAGCGCTAATGAATAAATACTTAAATGTCATTTTTAATGGATACTTCTGTTTTACTCTTTCTACTGGTAAGTTTCAAGTCAAGGGTAAAAAAGGGCTGACTTTTGTCGGGCCGGTACCATCGGTACGCGAGCAATAAATGTCACGGCCAACGTTTGAGTAGAGAATATTTATTGCTTTTGAGCGGAAGGAAGGAGAAAGAGGGGAGCGGGGGAGGGGGGGGGGTTCTAAGAAGGAATGGGTTGTTTACACCAAGCTTGAGTTTCATTGGTTAGTACAACATGACTCGAAACTCATTCCCACATCGAGTTAGTTGAAGAATGTGAAGCAGAACTGCAAAGACTGAAAGTGTTTCGGGGATTGATGAAGTATATTCGCTATTAAATTGATTATATATTGGTTTTATACTCAGCATGGAGTATCCCAATTGCAGTGTAGGAGAATTAACTGATAATGAGTGTCAGAAACTTAGTCATGGTTGTAAAACAGGCATAAAGACAATTGAAAGTTTAAGTGAAGAAGAAAGAGTTCTGCTGAAGTTAAGAGCTGATGTCGAAGTCGAAACTTTAAAAACTATTTGTTTATACCACAAAACTATTTTTTTAGATAAATTTGAATTTCTTCAAAAAATCTGCAGTGATCCATTGAAGAGACATAAAACAAAAATCAGAAAAGATTTGAGAACTATTACTTTATTGCAATCGAGAGAAACCATAAAGAAAGGATTGAAATTGAAACCAGGGGCAAAACTATGCGGAAGATGCAGAAAAGTATTGGAAGAAAACGAAATAAATTTTAGTGACAGTCCTATTAATGAAGAATCCCGTTTAGATGAAAGTCCTATCGTTAAAAGAGAAGAAGCTTTAATAAAACTCAATACATCTCTTACAGAAGTCGACTGTTCACCTTTACGATTACATGGTTTGGCCGAGCACAGCAAGACATCGTATGGGAAACGAAAATTAGAAAAATTCCAAGAAAATGTTCGAGAAAAATTCAAAAAGGTGTTGGATGTAGAAATTCCCATTGAAGAACTTGAAATAGAGAAAAATTTAAAAGAAAAGGCTGATGATATGGACAAACTGGTGGAAATTTTACAGAAAAGCGTGAAAGAAGCACCTAGAATGAAGAAAATGCAGATGCTTACTATAACAGCTTCACTATCGTGGTCGCGTAAAAAAATAAAAGACACTTTTGGTGTGTCAGGATTTTTAGTTCGACAAGGACAGAAACTAAATAATGAAAAAGGATTGCTAGCAGTACCTGATCCAAGGCAGGGCAAAAAACTCAAAGCCGAAAGCATCCAGAGAGTGAAAACCTTCTATGAGAGTAATGAGTATTCTAGAATAATGCCTGGAATGAAGGATGTGATAAGCATGGGAAAAAAAGCTTTTGAAAGAAAGCGGCTATTGTTGGGTAACCTAAGAGAAATCTATATAGCTTTCAAGAAAGAATTTCCTGACGAAAAAATAGGTTTTTCAAAATTTTGTACTTTAAGGCCAAAGTGGTGTGTTTTGCCTGGTTCAAGTGGAACCCACAGTGTTTGAGTGTGCACCATTCATCAGAATGTAAATTTACTTTTGTATGCAGCTCAACTCGAAGAGACCTATAAAGATTTGATGAAAATTGTTATGTGTGAAAATGAGCAGAAAGAATGTTTACTTAGACAATGTCCCAATTGCCCTACTAAGCAAAGTCTGCTCAGCTTTTTAGAAAAATTGTAATTTTATTTGTAAAATGAATGAAGCTAACATTAATTCTGATCATTGCAAAATACAATTTTCCCACAATCATTTAGTTTTCATATGAATATAAAGCAATTATATATATGTTTATTATTTTTTATATACTTTTTTAAAATATTCAATTGCAAGGAATTACATTTATATTGAAAGTTCAGAGATTTCAAGAAACGAAATTTTTCTAATTCTTTTGGCAAACTTACAAATTTCAACCAAAAGTGTGGAAAAACTATTATTTTAACTTATCAAAAAGTAAATCTTCTCATAATAATTTTAGTGTCTTATTATTTTAGGATAAGTCAGACCCTTGTGATGAACATTTCAATTCTTAAAAACCAAATTTACTACGAAAAATTTGCAATTTAAAAATATAAGGTTGTTAAATTCAATTTTTTTTGTTAATTATTAAGATAGTATATATATTAAGAGTTCTTTACATGTGTATCATCTTTAGACTTAGTAATATTTTCATGCTTCAAATTGAAATTTAAGAAAACACGTTTTTTTTCAGAAAAATTGACAAAAGTGAAAAATTTTACTATAAAAAGGTCGGGTCCCACCGAGTTTATTTTTTAGAAAGATAATATATGTTCTTGCAAAACTTTTCATGTACAAAAAAATTAATTTCTGAATGACGTATTTTGAGTTTTTTTAATTACAAAAAAACACGTTTTTTGCAGAAAAAAAACGAGTTAGAACAATTTATTAATTTTTTGTGAAATTTTATACAAACTTGGAACGATTTGATATTTTTTTATGGATTTGTTATAGTTTCATGGTATTGGGAAAAAAAATTCGTAAAGATATATTCAGTAGTTATTGAGAAAAAAATTATTTTCCTAACACATGTCTTTTTTTTCAAAAATTTCAGAAATCGAAATTTTCCTAAAATCACAAATTTTAAAGGGCTGTAAAATTTTAACCAATAGGAATATCCAAAAAATATTTGAGATTCTTCTTAATAACCATAAATAGAAGGTTTACACCAAATTTCATCAAAATCGGAGGGGGTGGGTGTCATGGCCTGGTCGATCTGACGTGGAATGACCCTTTAGCCTTCTAATTGGATTTTTAAAAAACAGAATTTTTAAATTTTTATTTAGTTCTTTTAAATTAATTAATAACTATTCTACCAAATGATACCCAATAGGGCTACAGCTCTGAAATTTTCAACATAAGTAGTTTTGCCTTTTATTTGGCCTTTTTTTGAAAAACAGAGTTTCAAATTTTTATTTAGTTCCTTTTTAATTATTTTTTTAAAAATTTATTAATATATATTTAACAAAACGATATCTAATAGAGCTGTAGCTCTGAAATTTTCAACGTAAGTAGTTGTGCCCTCCTAATTGGACGTTTGAAAAACAGAATTTTACATTTTTATTTAGTTCTTTTTTAATTAATTAAAAAATATTTTACAAAACTATTTCTATTTGGGCTACAGTTCAGAAATGTTCAATACAAGTAGTTTTGGCATTCTAATTGGACTATTGACAAACAGAATGTTAAAATTTTAATTTGATTTTCGATTAATTCTTTTAATTATTATTTTTTTTTTAACAAAAAGCGACTTCTAATAGGCCTAGAGCTTTGAAAGTTTCAACATAAATAGTTTTGGCTTTCTAATTTTGCTTTCCACAAATACGTGTTAAAATAATTTTAACCCCCTGAAACCTACAGCGCCCGAAACCGCCCGAGAACTATTTGTTCTGCAGAGGGTTCTCGTGCGGTTTCGGGCATTTTGCGATCTTCGAGGGGTGGAGGGGTTTGGGGGGTCTGGTCAGCTTCCTCACCTCCTGTGGTGTTGATTTATATGGGGCAGTTCACTCCTGTCAACTCCGAGAAGCAGAGTCTTGTGGCGAATTTTTTTTTCTTTCTTTTGCATGGGACATTTAGTAGAAACTCCTTCCGCGCGGGAACTTTTACTAGAGAATTGCCAAGTTTTACAAAATAATTTGCGTTTTGGTTCGCAAAACTTTAAATATATATGAAATAAACCATGCTATTGATATTGTTAAATAAAATTATAATATTTAGCTAAACTTCTTGAAGAAATTAATTATTTCGTCAAGACAGATCCCTCTATAAATTGTTTTAGTTGCATACAGCTGCGAACTCAAATATTTGTGAATTTTTGACTCATTTTGAAATGACGTTATTCTTTTTTTCTTTTTTTTTCGCGAGACATTATTATATAACCCATGAAAACAAAGTTTTAAATATTAATCCTTTATATACATCGCCAATTTTTATATTCATTAACACAGCGCCGATTCTGTTAACAGCGTGTGCTTGGTGCTTGTATCTAATTTTAAATATCAAACACATTTATATCAGCAACATGTGCGCAAACTACGTTTCAAAATGTATTTATTAGAAATGAACGTGCATTTATGCATTCACATCCAAACATCTTTTTTTTTATTTTGATTAAAACAATTTTATTATTTATTTATTTAAAAAAAAAATTGGCAACATCAAAGAGTTTCAACAATGATCGGCTTACTGCTATTTTAGCGAGATTGGATGAAGGCAAGTTAGTTTAGTAGATGAAGGCACAGGTGAGAGGCTTCTAATATTAAGGCTTTACGTAGCAATTATAGACTTTAGTGAGTGAAGCGAGCTTATGCTTACGCAACAATAAACCTTTCAGCGAGAGAATCGAGCCTATTCTTGCATAGTAATTAGCCTTTCGACGAGTGAAGTAAGCCTGTACTTATGTGTCAATGAACTTTTCAGTGAACGAAGTGAGCTCTATTTTGCGTAGCGATGAACCTTCCTGCTAACGAAGCGCCAAAAACTGGGATCTATACACCAATGACGGATTTCCGTAACGCGAAGCCTCATAGCTAGTTAAAATATTGTACATGTTAAAATTTCGTAGCGGTATAACGGGTATTCAGCTAGTTTAATTAATAAAAATGTGATTTTTCACGTGTAAGCTTTCCTGATAAAAAAGTAAAAGCTACACATCAAAAAGGAGCTACGTCAAGGGTGGCTATGGTCCAATTGCATTATTTTACAATTTGACACTCTGAATAAAGTAGTACCCAACCAAAATAGCTATGGCCGTGAAGAGTATTGATATCTAAAATAGAGCGAAGTTTAATGTTGTAAATTCCAGCAATGAAAATTAGTAGGATTTTCGTCTTAAAGTCGAAATTTCCCTTCATGTCCTAAAAATTAAAATGTTTGCGACACTTGGCCATTACATATTTTGGATCACTTGTTTGTTGTAATACTGCTGTAAAGCGTAATGGCTAGTCGTACAAGCATTTTTTTGTAGCTTGATATTTAGGTCTGGGAAGGGAAATTTTGACTTTGAAAAGAAAATTTTACTAATTTTCCTTGCCCAAAATTTACAACAACATTAAACTTGGCAACAAATTTACAGGGATGTTATTTTTAGGATTTCACTTCCTTTTATACAGTACCAATTTTAAATTTATTACTTATTTAAACACTGATAGATAATTTAACTAGGGGTGCGGAACATCGCACAAATTCTTGAAATTTATATTATTTGGTTTTAAGAAACCAGATCACAGTCCAAGAAGTATTTAGGTATTCAATGTGAATGATAAAATTATTTTAAATAGTTTATTCAGATATGAAAAAAAAAAAAAAAAAAAAAAAAAAAATTGGCAATCTCTTCATAGCCGATTAAAGGTTGCCAATGGTCAATTCTTTAAGCATCCTTTTTTAAAAAAAAAATCTTGGTTTTAAGGGCTTTGCGATGTATGGTGAGCTTCTCCGCTGTATATATATGCCAATAGTATTCTAAGTTTTATAATTTTTACCCTAATAAAATATATTACAATTAAGATTTATAGCTTTTGAGCATTGACCCCCCCCCCCAGACGATTTGAGAGGGATGGGGGACTTGGTTTTGAGATTATTATTATTATTATTATTATTATTTTTTTATTTATTTTTTTATTTTTTTGTATACTTATCTTTATATACATACATAATCTTGAAAATAAAAATGTTACTACAAATTTTTAAAATTTATTGGATCCATACTACAAAATCAAAAGACAAAAGATGCCCATTTTTTTTTTTTTTTTTTTTTTTTTAACTTGAGATGGAGAAAAGCACCTCGTCTGTTTCTAACACTTCCACTTTCTAATTCTTCTTCTAATGACAAGGATATGAGAGATCCCATAAATACAATTTAGTGTTTAACATTGCACTCCCGATAGTTTATCTTAAGTACAGATCGATAAATTGTAGTACCGTAAAAACGTGATACGAGGTAAAAATTAAGTTCAGAGAGAATTATGGAATAAAGCTATTGTTTATACCAAAGCATGTACTATTTAAAAAATTCTACCCCAACGCAATTCAATAACTTTTCGCCACAAAAATAGCTGTTTTTTTTTTGCCCATAAATCTTTTCGAAAAAACAAAAGTTGCTTGCCTATGAAAAAATTGTTAATGCTTTCTAGGCTGCGTTACTATGTATCAACAACTAATTAAGCCTATTTCTTTAAGAATTTGATTAAACGCTTCCGTTTTAAGGTACTTGCCTACGTTCGGAGCACTTTTTAAAAAAAACTTTAAGTAGGAATATTTTAAGTACCTTCTTATATTTAGTACTACTATGGATTAGTAGTACAGTAAAAAAAAAAAAATCAAATTTATTATTATTATTTTTCGAAAATTGCAATTTTCCATGAAATTTTGATGAAATATTTCAAAAACTTAAAATAAGATAAATGAAGAGCTATTAAGTTTTTTAGGAAATAAATTGTATATAAATAAACTACATGCTTTTATCTAGGGCATATACTACATTAAGAAAAATATATTCATTAAAACTTTTTTATAGATAGTCGAAAAATAAGTTAGTGATTTTTTAACAGTTTCACCTTGTTTATATTCAAACTTTAGGTTGTATTTTATAAAATAACCATCCAATTTCAATTTCGACAGCACATTCCCTAGAAAACAATCAACAAGAGAAGCACAAATTTTTTTATAATGATTCGTGAACAATTTTTTGAGTTATGACATTTCAAATTAACAATATTTGTATGAAAATCAATTCCGAGAAAAATGCATTGAAACTTTAAAACACACAATTTCTATATAATCCATATTACTTATACACTTAAAATGCACCTTCTTCTTTTTCAATTTTTTTATTTATTAAAAAGAAGAAAATATTAATATTTATAAGGAAATCACTTTTTAATCGGCGACTTTTGGTTTTGGTGAGCTATTTCCGGTCATTTCCGGTTATAATTTACAGTTTTTGATCAGTTTCAAATTGTCATAACTTTTGTTCAAACATACGCAGAGTTAAAATAAAGATAGTTTTAGAAATTTAAAGATTTGGGCTAATATATTCATGAATAATATTTTTTTGGTCAGATTTCATCAAAATCGACCTTTTCAGCGTAAGCAAGTACCTGAATAATACTATTGCAGATTGATAAAAAATTAATTAATTATAATCATAAAACAACGTAAGTACCGGTTTTTACAGCGGGAATTAAAGATGAAAGTATTTCATCTTCCGTGTCCGTCAAACACTTCAACCAGCATTCGAATGCCAAACTCAAAACCGATTGCAAGATATGTCTTGTCACACACGTTTTACGGGGGAGAGCTTATCTGATCTGCGGCAAGGGGAAGGGGGAAGACTCTAACCTTGGAATCCGACCTTCGACCCTTTACATACCCTTATGAAAAGGGTATGTTATTGATGCCCTGGAATTCGACCCTTTACATATCCTTTAAAAAAGGTATTACTTTGCAAGCTTGCACGGCTGCCGTTTTCAAACCCTTTATCAGAGGGTTACTCGGCAAGCTTGGAACGCCAAGTCTAATGACAAGGATATGACAAGGTTTTCGTAAGCTTGCATGCTATCTGGGGTTTTTAAGCCATTATGTACATTAGGAGCCCATTTAAGTAGGCATAACGCAGTATATATTTGGCCCCAGTAGCATCCTATATCTTACCAGTAATGTAAACCAATCTTATATAAACGGAAAAAATAGAATTTTAAAACTCTTCACAGAATAAAAATTCAAAAAAAAAGTTGGTAAATTGTTGAGAATTTCCTTCAAATATGTGATGGAAAATAGAAAGGCAGATTATTTACAGTTGGACCAACAGCATAAGAAAACAATTAAAAAAAATCATAAAATGCTTTGCGCTGTGGTTTGTAAATCTTTTACAGTGTGGCCGAAAATATATTACGCTAAGAGGAAAGAATAACTAACGATTTTAAGAGCAACATTTTCCGAATGTTGGGAATTTTAAGACTCTTCCTCGTTATCTGGCTCAACATGATGACGTATTAAAAAACACATTCAAAGCACTGGTGGAAATGCAAAATTTCACAGTTATCTAAAAAGAATGAATAAATATTACTAGAAGTAATTAAAAAAAGCATTATATCATGGTAATTAAACATTTTTAGGGGATTGAAATCTCAAAAAGTACTTTTACACACTGGTGAGATATTTTAATTCTTTTTAAAAATCCACAATCTGTAGTTGCATTATTTGGTATTTCCGTCTCTATTATAACTAGAATAACAGAGAAAATTACTCTGCAGACAATGCCGATTTATTTTAATGCTATGTAATAAATGCATTCTTCGAAGTCAGCTCGCTATCATTAAGGATGACTTTTAGGAATCCCAATACTTAACCCATACTTGGAAGATAGCATACTCAAATGTTTTCTGACAGATTTTTACTTCCAACTACCCATATGTTAGCATAAGGTAATGAAAGTATTGTTTTTCGATAAAAAAATAAATAAATAAATAAAAAAAAAGGATTTTTTTTGCATTGCCCCATGTTTTGGAACATTCTGAACGGAACGGAACAGAAAATTCAGCGGAATATCCACGGAACATCCGGCACGGAAAAAAATGTATGTCCGTGATGTGTAAGTGGTCAACATAATGCGAGAAAGAATTGCACTACGATGTTCAAATTTGGCGTTCGGGTTAGTGGTGGCATTTGGACCTGTCTTTAAGGTTTTCCTAAATATTGCGCATGCGTAAAACATGAAAAAAATTAAGTTTTTCAGCAATTGAAAAGAAACGTCTGTAACGATTTTGAACACAATCACTATGGTTAATGCCTTTTAAGGTGTTCTAAACATCTACACCTAAGACGAAATTCTCTTAAAAATGCTATAAAGGAGTAAATAGTTTGAAATAAATGTCTTTTACTTAGAATTCTTTTCCCTTGAGCATCTTTTATCAACATAACTGACGAAGGGATTGATATACGATATTCAACTTTTGTATCTGTGTTAAATAGTTATCACCAAACAATTGCTAATTTAGGGATGTTTCTTTTTTGGTCAATGTAATAACTACTAAATATTAGAAAATGTAACTTTTTTTTTAAGACCTTTTTTATTAACTTCGATTTTTAGTGTGCTTGTTGATGGGTGTGTACGCGGATGGCTGGCAAATCTGAGGAGGCCTAATTAACCCATTTTTCGTTATCCAATCGGGCTGAAACTTGGCAGATAGATTCGATATCGATGACAATGAATTCAATGGGACTGTCACTGTCACTAAAAGATCGCTTTTACACACGTTGCTATAATCGTTTTGGAATACTAATAATCCCATTTAATCGATCATTGAAAAAACTCTTTCCTGTTGCCAAAATTGTTTTACTAAATAAATAAATAAATAAATAAATAAATAAATAAATAAATAAATAAATAAATAAATAAATAAATAAATAAATAAATAAATAAATAAATAAATAAATAAATAAATAAATTGTTTTAATCAAAACAAAGAAAAGATATTTGGATGTGAATGCATAAATTCACAATAATTTTTAATGCGTAAATTTTGAAAAGTAGTTTACCGTATATTTTGCTGATAGAGATGTTTTAATATTTAAAATTATTGATGCAAACACCAAACACATGCTGACAACAGAAATGGTGCTATGTTGATGAATATGAAAATTTAAAATGCATATATAAGATTTACCTCAAAAACTTTGTTTTTATGGATTATATTATTAATATATGAAAATATGAAAACAAAAATTTACATTACACTAATCCATATGAATTTAAATGCAATTGCCAGTATTACAGTGTACCTGAAAGTTGTGCGATATTCTACAAAGCTAGTTTGGATAGTAACTTGATACTTCGAGTAGGCGAATGCCAGAGTAATAAGATGGGAAGATTTTTTTTTGTAGAAATATTTATTATAATAGATATCAAAGTTGCCTTGTGATGATACCAGTAAATAACATATACATTTTTAAAAGAATATATTAATATCTTGTGGACACTACCAGGGCCGCAACTAGAATTTTTGGTGTCCGGGGCAGACTAATATTTTATCGCCCCTCTCGCATGTTAGTGATCTGCTCCAATGTCCTGTTTATTTTATCTTATTTAAAATTAGTTCAATTTTTGGAATGTGATGGTTTTCAAATTTAAGAGATGATTGGTTAAATAAAAACAGAATGTCTTGTGATATTATTTATGATCAATTACATAATGGGTAATATTAATAACTTCCCTAATAGCACACATCCTCCCAGGGAGGTCCCTGGGAAGTCATTCATAGTCCCGGGGATGACTGGGGACTTCCTAGGGACCTCCCTGGGAGGATGTGTGCTATTAGGTTTATACACTTACTGTAAGTATAATCGTTAGTCTAATCCTAAAAGTCAACGATTCAAACTAAATTTGCTGGCTTTTTTGCAGCTAAGAATTTGATGACATTGTGGTGGTGTCGTGCACAAATGACAGATACAACACCTAGGCACTAGTGGTCACTTTTCCCTAGTGGTTAGCACGCCTGTCTACTGACCTCGGAGTCCCGGGTTCGACTCCCGTTAGAGCACATTCGCTCTAGAACATCATCTTACCAAATAGGTGATCCTCTCTGGTGCTCAATGAAAATAATACTCGAATTTGTTAGTCTGTAATGCCCCCCACTGTGCTTCGTAATTGATTTTTAACATTTTTCAATTTACTGAAACTTATTTTGTCAGAAGAAACCATTACAGTAAGACTTAAAAATGTCTTTAATGCTATGGTCAGGTTTGGGTACTCTCCTTTAAGTCTGTGGCGACATCAAATAACAGATCAAACTTCTGTGCACTGGAGTACTCTTTTGCACAGAGGTAAAGTATCTATCCCGAGACATCAGGGTCCTCGGATCAAATCCCGTTCTTCGCCCATTGAAAGCTGCATACGCTTTAAGTCTATGTCGGTAAATGAGTCTCAAAAAGGTTGCTGGAGGTGCCGTTTTATCAGTGTTGTCTAACTTCCAAGACATCATGGAGTTTAAAGATTTCCACTTCTTGAAGTAATTCTTTTGTGTTGATATCATCTTGGAGAATTGAATGCATTGTGGTAATCACCTTAGTGTCAAGCAACAACTGTTTTTGTTGCTCCCCCCCCCCCCCAGCTCGGCGCCCACATGCCCCGCTTGCTCCCCCTTACTGGTGGCCCTGGACGCTACTGCAAATAAGCATTTCACTTGAATCGCTAAATGTTAAAAAGGGGCATGTCTCATTTAAAATCGTTTTTTTTACTGAACTTCTTTTTGCATTTAGCAAATCTCTTATAATTTTGAATTTTTGGTCTTTATGAATTATTACCTGCTTTTCCTCCTTGAGAAGATCAAAAGAGGTTTTTACCTTTATTATCAGTTTTTAGTAGCAGAATTAAAATCAAATAGCTTCTTCTAATTTACTCACTAGAGGGCCCCACATTCTATCATCGCCGTACTGCAAGAATATTTTCTTTCAAAGGGTTTTTGTTTTCTTTTAAAGTATGTGTTTTTGCATATTAAATAATGAATTTCACATAGCAAAGTTCAGTTGGAGGGCTCCAGAAGCCCGATGGTTAAAGGCACCGCCCTCATGAGCATTGTGGGTTCGACTCTGGCCTCGCCAGATACTGGTGTGTACGATATTGGGGACTGATGCAAATTAAATACATGGTGGTTTCAATGTCCTCTGTTGGTTTGGTGTTGTCGTAAAAAGAGGTATGAATGATAAGGTTTTGACCTCGTAGTCTTATCGTGGTTATATAAATTTTAAGACCTATAATTTATTGAAGATATCGAAAGGTATCAAATTTGCTCATTATCCAACTTACCGCGTTGAATAAAGGTCGTGTGCTAAACAGTAACTTATTCTGGACATTCGAATTTCTCATAGTAATATTATTTAGATGCAATGGAAGAGGAGGATATTTTCCAGGAGGTCTTTCAAAGGGAAAGTTAACCCTATTAGTGTCTCAAGTCGTGGAAATTCCCGAAAACCTTCACTAAGCAGCCCAACAATCTTCAAGAGAACAAATATGTATACATTAATAAAATTTTTTATTAAACGTACTTCATGGACAACATGAATATTTTTCTTTCATTGATTTTTTTTTATACGAAAACGAAAAAAAATAGCAAAAAAAAAAATAAATAAAACTATAGCTATTGAAATAATGTTTAAAGATTAGCCTATTTGCTACCCTGTGAAGATCAGAGTAAAAATAGAAAAATTTGAGCTTCATAAATACGTTTTATTTCTAAAATGTATCTTAGGCTGTTGGACTGAAACTAATAAATTTGTTAAAATCTAAAATTCAAAATTTTTAATTAACTGCTTGTTATGATACTCAATAAATATGTATTTATTATATTCAATAATTATGTATTTTTAATTATCTGATTTTTATGCTTTTCATTATTATTATGTTTATTATTATTATCTATGTTTTTTTTTCGAATGACTATGTTCAGATATGAGCTAAAATCATTAGGGCTTGAATTTGAAGTTAATGGTATTACAACTCAAGTCCCAGTGGCAATTTTTTTTTTACGTTTAAATAGGCATTTTAATTTCAGTTGCAAATTATTTAGATATATCCAATATAATGCAATTAAGGTTATTATTTTATTTGTTGATTTTTTTTTTTAAATTCTTATAACAAAAACTGTGTTTTAACTTCATTATGAAACTAAATGAAGAAACATTATGGTTGCTCTACCATGGAAATGGAAGTTTATTAGATACTTTTATGAGTAGATATATTTAACGTTATAAGTATTTCTTTGTTAAAAAAGTAACTTTCACTTTCAACAGAACTCAACTTCAGATTTGTATTGACAATAACCATAAACAATGAAATCCCTGCATTTAATAATCTTCTTCGTTACAATCCAAAACACAATTGTTATATAAACAATACAAATCGCAACAATCAACTCTTTTTTTTTTAACAGTCAAATTCTAAAATTTTTGTCAGTCGCCTCTTATTATCCGCATAGTGAGTTTCAAAAAAAGTTTCTTTAAGTGCTTTCTTGAATTTTCACTTAGCGTTTTCATTTTCGCCATACTTATACTAACAAACGTTCATCCTACACATTGATCCACAAAAATGGCCCGAATGTATTCGTGGTTGAAGAATAAACTGTAAGTATATAAAATCTAATAGATTTAACTTGTTCATTTGGATCAAATGAATAACACATGCTGATTAGCTTTAGGTTTTAATACATTTGATTTAATTACAGCAAACCATTTGTCAAATATTATACTTTACATAAGAGTAAGAAATTTAATTATGACACTATTATATTTAATTACGACATTATTAAAAAGACACCATGTATCGAGACATAATGAAGTGTCGAATTTTGAAAACTTTTCCATTGTATTTTCTAAGTCAAATAATACTCAAAAGTGATGAATCGGATTTTTTTTTATTGTGAAAGCAACTCAAAACTAGAACTTGCTATTTCATTAATGATGACGCAGCGTATGGGGTTATTTCGTATCAAAAGCCAAAAATATTTCAAACCCTCCCTTTTTTTTTTACTTTATACATGCTTGGTCCTTTCGTACCAACAAACATATTCGAGAGGCCATATATTTCTGAATTTTTTCATGATGTGATGAGCAAATTTTTCAAACATAAATGCATTATTTTTAATTTTAAATTAAATTTTATGTATAGCATATTAGTATATTAAATTCGACAAATCAAAAGAAATAAAAAATAATTACTTTTTACAAAATCTCTTTCGGTATGAAAAGGGGGGCTGTTAAATGATTCTGATGACTAATGACTGTAGTTCTTTAAGGAAACAACGTACAACTATTTTGCATATGAAGTCTGGAGACTGCATAGGACTTTTAAACCTTTAAGGCACTTTTTATTTGTATTAAAAGAATTTCTGTTTTTGAGAGGAACCAAATTAAGTTTCTTACTGATTGGAGAAGTGGAGAATTGAGGTTGAAACAATTTTATGAGTTTAATAAGAAAAATTGCTAAATATCATCCGAACTCATTCTAAAAATTGTCTCCACGACAAAAAATGTGCAGTGGCACAAATGGATTGAGTAACGGAAAAATTTCTTTCGGACAACTGGCACACTGATAAAAACTCTCTATTAACTAAAAGTCCACTGTCAAGATTTGTCACAGAAAATTTAGGATTTGTAATGGCGCAAGTAATAGCTTAAACACAAATCACTTAACTTTCTAAGGTAAACTTCTTTGCATTGTTTTATTTTTTACTATACTATTCTTAATCAAAGGATATTCCATTTTTACTGCATTCAGCTTATTACATACAAACTTCATTTCCCTTCATAGTTCTATCACGAAGTAACCAATGCAAAAACCGAGAGAAATTTGTGTTTTGCAAAAAAGTTTTTCTATCATAAGCATTTATTTGCAGGTCCTAACCAGTTTAAAGGTTTAACCCACCAACAATTCAAGATTATTACAATTTACTCTAGAACAATAAAGGGGAGAGGGGGGGGGGGAAGAAGAAGATATATACTATAGAGCTTTTATAGAAAGAAATCTTGTCATAGAATAGTGAATGTTTGATTTAGTTTTAACGTCGTTGGTTGCTTGCACTTTCCTGATGTAAGGGATACACTAAGGTTATACAGCGCCGTAACACTTGAATTTCACCTTGTAATTTTGAACTTTGTCAAATGGGGCTCTGACAACTGAGCTAGCATGTATTTCTCTCTCTAGTGACACGCCGCACCAATCATAGGATAGTGTGACTCATATACATTTAAGGTGTAGCGGCCACAATTATTTTTACATTCACGTCATAGATACGGCAGTAAGCTTGTCAAGGTTCCACAACCTTACAGTCTTGAGACAGGCACCTTAACTGACCGAGCGACAGGGGGCTTTAATTTTTTTGGAGACTTCACATTAAATCTATGCACTAACTAGTAATTACTATGTTATTTCATCAGTCCGTGAACTTGAAACTTCTGATTATCTGTTCATGGTTCGCCTTTTATTAATTGCCTATTAGAAAACTGTTTTTTTTTTTTTTATAAATTGGAGTAAAAATTTCTCTAACAAGAAAATTAAAATTTATTCAATCGGCATACAAATCTTCTTTTAAAACTATATTATTCGCGTCCAAGGCATGTTCTTAAAAGTTAATGAATATACATTTACGTCCATAAATTAAAGATAATTAAGTTTTTTCCTTATAACTTCTCAGTGGAGCAGCATAGATACATGAAATTCACACCAAAGAGATATTTTTACTTAACGTATCTATGTAAAACAACTCAGTCTCTAATTGCAAGGTGTACAGGGGAGGGGGGGGGGGGGGGAAGGGTGCATATGCAAAAGAATGGAGAGCCATTAGTGAGCAATTGTACAGATGAATTTACATTAAAAATCACGCAACTCATGGAGTTGACTTTTAGTGTGAGGTGTGATCTCCCCTTGACATCAGTGTTTACTTGGCACTGTATTCTCATACTTAACATGAGTTTCTTTATGAATTCTAGTGACTCCCCTTTTGAACTGTTTGCAAGAGAGGTAAAGTTCCCAATACGTTAAATCTTTACATAATGCATATCGTTGAAGCGTCCTACACGTGCTGAGGAAATTTGGATTAGAGGACTGATCTGGCTTACTTATAGGGGCGAAATTCATATTTTTTTATCATATATCAAAGCCAAAAGGGGAATAAAATTTGCCATAAGTATCAATAAACACGATTTATTAACCGATATTTCACCATTAAAGACTTGTCTCTTTCAAGTTAACATAATTACAGTGAAAAAGTGGAATTTTATTATCTTTTGCGCTCTTGGGGAGCTTTAATTTTTTCAGTCTCGTGAGTAATATTGGACAAAAGAGGATCTGTAGAAAGGTGGGAACATGATATTTCATGGTAAATGTCAATTCAAGATAACGATTTGGTGGGAAAAGAGTTTCGGTCTTTAGGTTCAATATGTTTAATTTGTTTAATAAGCTCCACAAGAGCGCAAAAGATAATTAAATTCCACTTTTTCACTGTAATTAAGTTAACTTGATCTAGACAAGTCTTTAATTGTGAAATATCAGTTTCTAAATAGTGTTTATAGATACTTATAGCAAATTTTATCTCCCTTTTGCTTTGGATAAACGATTAAAAAAATATGAATATCGCCCCTAAAAGTAAGCCAGATCACTTCTCTAATCCAAATTTCATCAAACATCTGTGTGACACTTCTACGATATGCATCATTACGATATTGTGTAAAGATTTAACTTATTGGGAACTTTCCATCACTTGCAAACAGTTCAAAAGGTGTGACGAGCAATTTAGCCACTAGAATTCATAAAGAAACTCATGTTAAGTACGAGAATATAGTGCCTAAACACTGACGACAGGGGAGATCATATTTCACACTAAATGTCAACTCCATGAGTTGCGTGATTTTTAATGTAAGCGCATCTGCACAACTGCACACTAATGATTCTCCATTCTTTTTCATATGCCCCCACAGTACACTTTGCATTTCAATTTGCGGCTGAGTTGTTTTACTTAGATATGTTACATAAAGATGTCTCTTGGATGTGACTTTCATGTGTCCTATGCTGCTCCACTGAGAAGTTGTTAGGAAAAACCTGAATTATCCTTAAAATTTATGGGCATGAGTGTAATTTAATGATAATGCAATTTGTTTTTCAGTGAAGCGTCTGATACAATTCAAATATCTGATGATGAAAATGGGAAGAAGGATGGAGTCAAAAGATGGATTGACAATTGTCTCCCTGACATCCATTCCTCAGGTGATGCTCCAGATCACCAATTGGATAATGAGGACATTCCAGTGGGACTTGTAAGTAGACACTAATTACAAATTAATCATTGTTCAGCTTTAACCATACAATATAAGTAATATTCCACATGGTTCAACTTTATAACCGAAAGAAGAGTTTTTAATGAAAAGAAACAGCTTCAATGCAATTTTAGCTTTTATTAATTTTAGCGTTAATGCCAATTTAGCTTTTAGGCTTAAGGTTCCGATCGGACATTATGTTGCTTATACGGTAGACCGGGTCGAAAAAGTCGATGTATCTTAGATCTTTTGGCGGTAGCGCAGATAAGTTATGGACTCGCATTATTACAAAGTGTGTAAAATCTTATAACTCTGAATTTATATCTTCTGCTGTCTCAATGGGTTGAAAGTTATGAAAATTGGACTAAAATTGTTTGAAATCCAAAAATGAATTAATAATCACAGATATCGTTGATTATTTTGCGGTAATGCTTAAAAGTACTGTTTTTTAATAACAGCACCCGTACATTTTTTTAGAATTATACTTTATCTTCTGTCGCCTCAACGGGCACAGAATTTTGGAAATTGAACATTATATTTACCTCATTATAATGCTAAAATAAACTTTATTCCATCTTTCAGGTATAAAAATTACAAAAGCATTATTGATTGCAATCTTTTTTAGACTGTTTTTCTGGCTTTTTTTTACTGAAAATTCGAGCATGTGGTTTCTGGATTCTAGAGTTGAATCATCCCTATTCTGCGGTCCAACTTCTTCTCCGGAGGTTTCAGAGTTTAGTTCGGTGCCGTTGAGGCGGCAGAAGATATTAACGTATAATTAAATTTTTTTTTGCAAGTGCTGTTGTTAAAAATAGTAACTTTTAAGCTCTACCGTTAAATGATCAATGAAATCTGTGATTATTTATTAATTTTCGAATTTTAAGCATTTTTACTTAATCTTTCATAACTTTCGACAGATTGAGGTGATAGAATATATCAATTAAGAGTTATAAGATTTTAAACAGTTTCTAATGATTCGAGTTCACAACTTTTCCGCACTTTGACTTTTTCTATCCGGTCTATTTTACGGTAAGACGTATTGCAAGTTTGGGAAAAAAAAAAGGAACTACAACAAGTTTACTAGAATTCACACCCTAGCCATGTTTGCTACTTTAGCTATTTTTTTTTTTTTTTTTGTGTAGGGTAATAATTAGCTTTACTAAACTTTTTTTTTTATTCAGTGAAATAATTATCGCCAAAAAATATCCTTAAATTTTTATTTAATAAAATCGTCATTTTTCAAAAATTAATACAAATATGAAAACAAAAACGATGAATTTTACCAATGGAAAACTTAAATGCAGTAACCAGTATTATGTGTAATTTAAAAATTTACGAAGTTCTACACCCTTATTTAGATAATAAAATCTTGTATTTTGTAAGGGAATTATAGCTGCTATTGATGTAAAAGTGTCTGACTTACACTTCTATACAAGGCGTCTATGGGGTAAAAAAGAACAACAGTTGTAAAAAAAATCAATTAGAGTTACTTACACTTTTGCACAGATCATTTTATAAAATATTAACTTACATACAACTAAAGTTAAATATGTACCATTTTGTAATTCCAAGCTAGCTGGCAATCTTTAATCGCATTTCTCGTGAATTGTTAATTTTGTCCTAATTACAGTGTATGGCTAACAACGCGAGTTTTAATACGTTCTTTGCCACCATACATATGTATTTAAAAGACTTACTGTAGTTTCCAACTGGCAATGATGTTTGAGGTTGTACGGTTTTGAAATTACCTCTTTCTTACTATCGCAGAAATATTTTAATTAAGATTTTAAAAACATAAGCTTAATGCTATTCTCACGGAGAGGGATATTATATCTGAATTCAAGAGATTTCGAAATTAATCACGCGTAACAAATAAAAGTAAGTTTGTTACTATAAACAATTCCGACATGAAGACTGATCAGGGGAGGTTACTGCGTTACAGCGGAGTCACACCACATCATGCAATAGATTGTTATTGGCATTTTTATAGATAATTAAAAATACTCCCCTATAAAAAAAAAAAAAAAAAAAAAAAAAAAAAATATATATATTAATATACATGAAATACATTTACTTTTAAATACTTAATAGTTTCACACATAACCCATCACAGAAAACAATCAGAGAAGAAATATTCAACATTAATTGAATTATTTACGTTCTGATCTAAGTATTCATTTATTACTTTCTCTATAAGATTCAGTTTGAAAACTTTCATCAACCTTAGAATATTAGATGTACATCTAATACCAAATATTTGAACTGATGTTATTTTTTTTAAGATATCATATCTCATTATCTCAGTAATACGTAAACACAATTTTATGAAGAAATTATGATTATTGTAGGCTCAGATGATACAAAACATGAAATTGAATTATAAATATCTTATATATTTTTAATATTTTGTTGGTGGTTAGTAATTAAAACATTAAATGAACTTAGAGATGTAATACTAAATAAAATTATCCAAATTTCTATTTAAAATTTGACTGTAATTTTATTTGTACAATTTGCAGGGAAGAAACATAAAGACCTTTTTGAAAGACGATCCTAAGAAAATCGCAGTAAGTGCTCGCTAAATTTTGAAATATTTCATTTAATTATGAACAATAGTGTTTTAAATATTATTAATATTTATTTCATTGACTTTTTGCAGAAAAAAATCACTGCTTGGGACTGGAACACCTATAAATATCTCACAATTCAGGTAAAGTTTTTTTTTTTTTTTTTTTAATCCAATTAGCCAAAAGAGAACTCTTATTACATGATCACTTTAAAATTCTTATTAGACAGAAAAAAAAAAAAAAAAAAAAAAACATTCAGGTAATATTAGAGGGCACAAAAGAAAGAAAATGTGCATCAGCAAGTGTACAAAAATGTCAACTGGACCTTTGTCACTAAGTGAACATAGGTATGGAAATGTCATAGATAGGTTCAAGTAGAAGAGGAGATGCGTATAAAATAATGTAATGATTTTAATTTGTTATCGATGTCGCATGAATAAATCAAGAAAAATTAATTCATAACTATATGCAGATTCTTTCCTATCTTATAATTTTTGGATGTACGGATATTTTAGGCTTCTAGAAGTTTAAAAAAATAACTAAAATTGTACACATGCTCATCGATGATGGAGTAACAGTTCTTTATGAAAATACGATATTACAGTTTTTTACATTTCAGCAAGAATTATTAGGACAATCAATTAAATATTTCATCTGTAAATGCTTTTTTACCTTTTAAGAAAAATAACGAAGAAGAAAACATCTTAATTTTAATGAACTAAATGGAATTTAATGCATTTTTCTGCATTTCTAAAGAACATTATAACTTTATAAATAACGTTTAGTGTTGATTTCGGATCATTGAAATACATGAGTATTACTCATTAAATTACTTATTACATGAGTAAAGTAAAACTTACAAATAATTTTTGTAAACATATTTTTTTCTTCTTCAAAACACAAAATAATATTCTAATGTCATAAGTTCGTTACATGACATATAAAATAAACGAAATATATTCATAAAAAGAAAGTTTGTGAATAAGTGTATTAAAAAAATTGACTATTTTTAAGAAAAAAAAAAATGTTAAATATTTTTATGCATAATTTGTAATATTACAGGCTTTTGAGACTTCTAAATAATGTCCCTTATGTCGATTATGAATTTAAAATATGTTATCTTACAAAGGTGGTATTTCGTTTAAATAGCTTAATGAATGCGAACTACTAATCAAAAATTATGTATGAAAAATTAAAGTTTATATAATGAAATCACAACTACTGTGTTATTTTGCAATTATTATAGTCCGTTATATATTTTAGGATATAAAAATGCATGAAGAGAAACCATCAACAGTTATCAACACAATGTATTCTCATCATGATGAAGTAAGTGAATCCATAAATTAGTGCTGCATTTAAAAATAAAAAATTAAACATTTGTCTAGAATTCAAAATATATGCATTGAGTAGAATGATAGAATATGCTGCCATAGAAAATGCTGCCATCTACTAAAGTATCTGTTGCCTTAACAAATAAAGTTAACCTAAAATACGTGCTAGAAATATAAAACCGTAACTATATGCAATTTAATTACCACGGTCTTTATAACGGATAATGGATATCTAACAACACTAATGTTTATGAACATTTCTTTAATATTTTAAAATATTAAAAGTATTTTTAAAATTACTAAAAGGCTCCGTTCATCATAGCATAGGAGGCTTAAGCTCATTACGCTAGCGAATTGCACTAAAATATATAATTACTGAAATCCGTCCGTCATGGAAAGTTTTGTGACGTCATCCTGGAAATAAATAAATTTTGAGTTATTTTCCATAAATATTAAAATATTAAGCACCTGGTCTTTGCAACCAATAGCACTCAAATTGACATCGAATTTAACTCAACTCTCAAAACCAAGGTTGATAGATTTTCAGCCATAGTGTTTGGTGCTACTATCTGAAAAATCTATTTTGTATATTAAATAAGAATTATGCATGTAGCGTCATAGATTAACTGCTATTTGTCTCTACGGCAACCGTGCTGGTTTGTTATTGTTCGTGTTCGGAATATTATGCTACACTTATTAACATTCTAAGCGAGTATATATTTAAAAAATGTAAAATAAGAGTCATATTTTGACAATTAAATGCTTAGGACAATTTTTAAAGTTCAAACAAGAACGATTAAAAATAAATACTTGCTCTCTCCAAATCGGATCGTTGTTTTATTCGCCATGTTTTGAAAATAAGTTAATAAAAAAATACCACTGTTACTGAAGGTGTCACAAGTACGTAACAAGTGTTTCCAAACGTAAGTTTGTATAAGGACTTACGTACATTTGTATAAGGACAATGAAATATGTTATACAAATTTTCTTTAACAAAAAAATAATAACAAATATACTACATTTTTGAATACTACTTAGAATACTACATCCAAAAATGTATGTGAAATGTATCCAAAAAAGTATGCTACGCCACTGCAATTCTTGAGCAATTTTGATCAATCAAAGTATATCTTTAAAAATACCATGGAACTTTTTGATTTCTCATGAGATTCCAGTGACTTAGTTTCCATAACAGTTTTCATAGTTATACTACCAAATAATGTTGTCAGTTTATTGTATTCAAAATACTATAACTGAAAACACTTAAATTTGCTTTTTAAAAATGGGAGAATATAAAGGCGAAATTGATAACAACGTTTTTAGAAAATTAAATTAGTAATATCTATGTCGTTCATTTAACAATCTGATTTCTAATTTTTTTTTATCGAATTCCTATAATACAGTATATGTCGTGGTATAATTTTTAAGCTATTTATAAATAGAAAATAGCAATTGCTCAAGCTTAAAATTGAATTTTTTGAAATTTAGATATTTAATAACACCTAAACTATATCGTTTTAGTAAGAAATATACACTCAAAATATTAGATTTATACATTGGTTAGTTTTCCCTGGAGAAAATGGCCCTTGCAAAAAAAAAAAAAAAAAAAAAAAAAAAAAAATACTTTGCAAATAATAACTTAAAAACAAAAGTTTGCAGACCTAAATTTTTCTTACTTTTATATATTTTTATTTCATACTTTTAAATTTATTAATTTGTGCGCTGGGAGACAAAGAAGTGGGCACAGAGGAAAAATTCTGAAACAGCCGTACCTTTTTTAGTATAGAGAAATATTTTTCGAAATTAAAGCGGTTTAGTTTAGTTTAGTTTAATTTAAGTAAAAAACTAATTTTAAATGCAATGAAACTATAATATTTTAATACAACAATAGGACGTCTAACGGCAGGCCTAATTTAGGTTGCTCCAATTTAATTTTTCTTAATGCCCCCCCATAAATACGATTGTTATTTAAGACTATTTACTCAAGTGTAATTTATGATACAGTCTGGCAGATTCTTTCATTTGTCAATCACTCTGCTGTAAATTAAATGTTTTGTATTCACTAAATTAAAATACGATTTATATAATTTATACACATGACCTATTGCTATGTGCCGAGTATGGTACTCTTAAATCTTGAGATCAACATGTATGATAAATTTAAATGAATCAAATATCCTCTAGATTTAATCTTCTAATTTGAACCTTTGTTTTTTCAGGTATTCTTCTGGACTCTCAATAAAGTACTTTCTGTTGCTGATACCACAATGCGAAGCAAAACTATACGCCAGTTCATTCTCATTGCTCGTGCATTATTCATCAACAACAATTTTCATTCTGCACATGCTATTATCACAGCATTGAACTATTACCCCATCCAAAGATTATCTAAAACTTGGGGAGTAAGTACTTTAATGTTCATTTTTACTATTAATAGAGGGTAATGAAAATATTGCATTTGATAAAAGAAAAATCGATTTTTTTTAGCATATCTGTACGTTTTGAAACGTTGTGTGTTCAAAAAAGTGGTCTAGAAAAAAAAATATGTTTTCGTCTGTCCGTCTGTGGTTATTATAATTCCGAATGGATTGACCTACAAAATCCAACTTTTGTAAACGGATTTGTGGCCCGCATAGGACAGGCCATTACGGTTTTTGTCAAAATTATTCATGCGAATAAGGTAGCTGCCATTAAAAATTGTATTAATTACACAGGCATGAAATTCTTTTTTGACCTCAAGAGATGTTTTTGCTAAATATTAGGTTTTCCAGTCCACTGAATCCAAAAATGATGTTCATTTGCCTCTATCACGTACAGAGTTTTCGTAAAATACAGGTTGTTTGCATGAAGAAAGCATAGCACATTAATGGATGGGGGGGGGGGGGGGGGAAAGAAAAAAAAAAAAAAAAAAAAAAGAAAAAAAAAAAAAAAAAAAACCCACACACAACAACAACACCATTTTATTTCATTGAACTAAATAACATTTCTTGTAATTTTTATTTCTAAGAAACCTTTTCTTCTCTTTAGTTTTTCTTCGCTTTCTTCCGCTTTCCATTTTTTTGTGTCCGCTTAAGCATCCAAAAATAGTCAGCTAGCATATTGACGTCTTAACTTCCTTGGTAGCTTCTCTCGAAATAAGGTTCTGGGTGACACTAGGTTTTTATTTTTTATTCTTGACACCAGCAATTCGGTAGCATTTTTCGAAAAGCTGTATTCTCTAACAGCAAGTCATTGAACTAGCTTTGAATTCCCTCTAATGAAATTACAAAAACGAGTTTTTCAAGAAAACTTGACGTGATGGAATTTTTTTTAGTATTTTTTCCCGTTTTAGTGAGTAGAAGTCCATAAGAAACAGTAAAAAAAATCCTATCCAGTTTTTTAGTTGCAGACATGTGCTATCGCCAAAAATATCGCCATGCTGGTCATATTTTTTAAATTAATGATAGTACGAAAACAATAAAGGTAAATAATCGTTTCGTATCAATCCATATCAAATTTAAAAACATATCTAGTAATTGAAAGTTATGCGATATTCCGCACCCCAAGTTACTTACTGAAATGAAAATTGCAGTAACATTATTTTCAAAAGTTTTTGAACATGTCTCGTAATTTAGAGAAGGGAGACCTCCACTTTAAATTATATATATATATATATATATATATATATATATATATATATATATATATATATATATATATATATATATATATATATATATATATATATATATACGAGGGCAATTCAGAAACTAACCTCCGGTTGATTGAAAAAAATACACCAAGTTAATTAAAAATATTTTAATATATACATCTTACAACTACATCTTTGCACTATTTTTCGACATAGTCTCCATAACGATTGAGGCACTTATCGTATCTCTTAACAAGCTTTGAAATTCCTTCTGCATAAAAATCACCCGCTTGTGCCTTGAGCCAGCCTGTGACCGCATCTTTGAGCTCTTCGTCGTCATCAAACCGCTGGGACCCGAGCCATTTCTTCATATGCATGAAGAGGTGATAATCGCTTGGCGCCAGATCTGGGCTGTAAGGTGGATGGTTGAAAACGTCCCACTTGAAGGACTCAAGAAGGGCTGTTGTTCTGCGAGCAGAGTGAGGACGGGCGTTATCGTGCAAAAAAACGATACCGGAAGTCAGCATACCACGGCGTTTGTTCTGTATAGCCCGTCGTTATGTTTTTAGTGTTTCACAGTACACGTCTTGATTAATGGTCGTCCCACGTTCCATGAATTCAACCAACAACACCCCTTTGGCATCCCAAAACACCGTTGCCATCAGTTTTCTGGCAGAAAAATCTTGCCGGGCTTTTTTTGGTTTGGTAGGCGAATCTGAATGTGCCCACATCTTTGATTGTTCTTTTGTCTCAGGGTTCACGTACTTAATCCAGGTTTCGTCACCGGTCACGATTCTGTTTAACAATGGTTCTCCTTCGTCCTCATAACGTGACAGAAAGTCTAATGCAGAGGCCATTCTTTGAGTTTTGTGGTGGTCGGTAAGAATTTTGGGCACCCATCGTGCACAGAACTTACGGTAACCCAATCTTGCTGTCACTATCTCGTACAAAAGTCTTAGAAATCTGTGGAAAATCAGTAGACAACTCCGCCATTGTGAAACGTCGATTTTCACGAACTTTTGCATCAACTGTCTGAACGAGTTCGTCAGTCACCAAGGATGGTCTACCACTCCTCTCTTCATCATGAACGTTTTCTCGTCCACTTTTAAATAAACGTACCCATTCACGGACAACTCCTTCACTCATAACTTTTGGTCCGTACACGGCACAAAGCTCACGATGAATAGCTGCTGCAGAGTATCCTTTGGCTGTAAAAAACCTTATAACAGCACGCACTTCACATTTGGCGGGATTTTCTATTGCAGCACACATTTCAAACTGCCACAAAAACTAAACTAGCGCAGGTACGATGTTCACTCGACTACGGCTTGATGCCGACTGACCTGCTGAGCGTGTGAATGCACAGATGGCGCGCTACTCCCCCCACTACCCGCACTGTGACTAATCGGAGGTTAGTTTCTGAATTGCCCTATAAATACAATTACATAGAGTATTGAATACAAAAAGCTCTTAATAAACTAATATCAATTAGTGTCCCCCGTCATTCATTTAGAAAATTATTTTTATATTAATATATTTGTACTCTAATGTCTATTATTACGGGAAAGGACATTTTGAAAATGTTTGGACTTTGAATGTATTCTTTCCTTATAGAAATTTACTGATAGATGTTAGAGGTCGAAACGATTATTAAAAATAATTAATATGTTTTAGTTCCTTGACAGAAAAATGCTACTAGAAATTTAAAAAGTAAAAAAGTGTAACTGGTAGTTAAATGATCTTTGCTGTCTATATTTGCCTGTTTATATTATGAAAAGTGACACAGCATAATTACGAAAATATATTGATCATTTTACCTCTGAATGATTAGGGGGAAATAAGAATAAGGTTAAAGGCATACTCCATTTTTCACTGGCATTGAGTAAAGAGATGGGAGCAGGACTGTATAAAGGCTCCAGTACCATTTTCTAAGAGTTTCGACAGCTGGTATTAGTGGCAACGTTTAGGAGCCAAAGAAGTAAAAAAACGTGGGAGGGCAAACTACACAATTTTGAAGTTACTGCCATTAATAGAAGTCTGAATCTTGTATGCTGTGATGGCAACTGATTCACTGTATTTTTAATAACTTTTATCACAAGTATTTTTCTCTGTAATTCATAAGAAGCAATAAATGGATTTTAAGCGCAGTTTTTACTACAGATATGGATGGCCTTTTGATAAATAACATTAGGCTTAAACTGTTTAAATTCACTCCCTAAACACAAAACAGTACGAGCAATAAAAATGTGTCATTGTCGCTTTTTGTTTAAAATGACGTTTTTCTAATTAAAGCATTTAAAAGATCCTAAAGAAAAACAAAACAAGTAAAAAAATATTATTTTGGAACATTTATTTCTTACTCCAACTTTATTTAAATTTTATAAGATAACACTTCGATATCTGGGTAAGAATACCAGTCCAGATAAATACCCTATTAAAATAATCAGAAATTTTATATAGTACTAAAATTCAATATTTTACACTGAAGAAATGTAAAAAGTACTTTTTATTTCAGCAACAGCTAAGCCACACGTTTGAACATTGCAGACATTTTTCTTCTTGTACAGTATTCATAATAATATTTTAAATCGTCCTTTTTTACAGAAACTATCGAACAACACAATGAAGCTCTTCAAAGACATGAAAAATCAATTTGAAGAAAAGGATAACAATTATGAAGGACTTACAAATCAAATGAAAGATGCACATGCTGTCAACAACATATCCATTCCCTATTTAGGTTTGTAAATTAAACTTTTCTTTTTTAGAGTTTTAGTATCTTAAAGGAATAAAACTGAACATATATATAAAAACAAATCACTGAAAGAAAGAGATTTGATTTCGAAAGATGGTAACAAGTTGTTAGTTTTATGCTGTTAAATATGTTGTTAAACATCTTGAATGTCTATGTTGTTAAATGTCTTATGTTGTTAGTCATATGTTGTTAAATTTTCAAAGTTTTCTTAATAAAGTGTCTGTTAATATTCGAAGAATGAAATTTTAAACATAAGCAGTTTTTGTCCCCTAATTTTTCTTATTACTAATACAATGGCTAAAATTGAAATTAGTTTTTAATTAATTATCAAAGCATTAAAAATCAGGTCCTATACATATTGACGGATTTCCGCAACGAGAAATCACGCTGATAGTTATTTAATAATTAGTTTATAAAATTTTTCTAATATCTAAAATTACTTAGTTTGATCATAATGCCAATTCAATTGCAGGTCTTTTTCTCAATGATTTTCATGCATCTATGGTTCTCTTATCCGATGTCAGATTAGAAACGCTTCAAAGAATTTCAGTTGTCCTGGCAGACTGTAAGAAACTTCCATCATTTCATAATGGTATTGTATTTTTCTTAGTATTATTGCATTTCCTTGTGATCTAAGTATTCCAGTGTTTGGACCAACTCTATTAATCGGGAAGCCGCAATGAAAAATGAGATAAATTGTTTAAGTTTACAGTTTGAAATACTTCTGAATAAGTCGTTCAATAGTTTTGTTTTGATATGGGAACTGCTTCACGTTGTGGTTAGTGAAGAAAAAATCTGCTCTTTCACAAAATTTCAAATAACTTCTTTTTGTTATTTGATTAAATTTTTAAAGGTAAACTTTTTGAGTTATACTTTTTTTATTAATGTGTAAATGATTTTCTTTGATGATCCAAGTTTTCAAAAGGTATGCCGGATATAGCTACTTATAAATGGTTAGTGTTCAAATGTTCGTCATCCATGGAAAACATTAGGTCAACTTTAGGACTATTGCATAAAGTTAACTAAAGGTCTGTCTTAATTACAAAATAAATATAATTCAAGTTAAAACTTACTTTGCTGAATTATACTATAATCCAGTTAAATAACTTTAATTCTCACTATTATTAAATTTGTCGTAATAGTAGTAGAACAATGTCGTAATACAAACGCATTTTCAGCTTACTTTTCCAAGAACTTTTTTTTGCCTAAAATTGCAGAAAACATATTTTCCTACAATCGTTCTTTTTCATGTGTGCCATACTCTTAAGGTAATTTTATTACACTTATTTTTTACCCTCAAATTTGAGGTTATGAAAAATTTGCTAGTTCTTTTCACTATTCAAAGAATGAAATTTAAAAATTTTAAGAATACGAAATGTTTTACTAAAACCTCATTTCCTCCTTTAACCTTTTAGTTACTATTACTTTTTTTACGAATAAGATCAAGTATCTTTATTTAAGTTGTGATTAATTTCCAATCATAAAAAAATAATTTTTCAATATCCACTCTGAATATATATGTGAAATATCTATTCTAAACACAAACAAGTTGATTGGGACAATCATTGTCACTAAAAACTAGTTTCTACATATGTTTTTATGTACATCAGTCACAGGTACCAAGCATGTGCAATTTGGCGAAATTTAATGATTGAGATCTTTCCCAGTTAAGGATGAAAAGGAAAAGGCACGAGGTTCCTGTTAAATGTTGGAATGAAAACTCGTCTCGATGAGACCTTTCATTTGATATGTAATACTTATCATTAGCATTCATAGTTTTGACCTCGGAAAGACTTACAGATATGGCCAGACAAATGACCATATCCTTTATATAAGCTTCCTCTCTACATTAGCGTAGTAGTGCAGAAGCCAAAATTAAAAACTGTAATTTCCCTAAGTGACCTAACATTGGAGTTTTTATTTTAAGCATGGTGAAGTTCCTTTACTAACCAAATATATTTATTTTGTAGAAAATGAATTTATGACAACTGATGTTAATTACTCCAAAGGAATATCAAAGAATATGATGTCGCTTATCAAGACAGAATCAGTGAAGTAAGTGAATTTTTAAATGATGGTTTTGGATTTTTAGTTTACTATTTGAAAAGCATTAATCACATGATATGATTTCTGTAAGACCATTTAAAGGTAGAAAAATAACCTTAGGGTAAAGTTGTTTCAGGATAAACAATTTCGCTGCTAACCCTGCTCTCACAAAAAGTTAGTTATTTTTTATAAGGATACTTCACAACTTTTTATCCCTAACTATCAAAAATATTCGAACTGAGATTTAGTAGGTCATACGCAAAATAGGAATACAACAAATAGAAATTAGCGAGAGGGGAAATGTAAAATTTACTTTATAAAACTGTGTGTTTACGAGAAAATTTATTGTAGCAAAATTTGAGGTTTTGATATTACTGCATTTCATTTTAATTCGACAAATATAAATGAAAAAATCCTAAATTATAAAATTTCTAATTGTTTTTTTAAACTTCAAAAAAAGAAAAAAAAATGTTTTATTACTAATTATTTTTTTAATTTCTAATTGTTTTTTTAAACTTCGATTTAGAAAAAAAAAAAAAAAAAAAAAAATCCTTAATTATATAACATTATTAAGACAGATGTTTTTTCCTCTCTCACTAACAAATTATTACTTTTATTAACCAATTTCCACATAAACCAAATATTTTTTTTCACTCGACTTGTGCTTCAGTTACCATCTAATATCCATAGAGAGCACGCAGGGTCTGCTGAGAATATCAAAAGTGATCAGTGGTGTCACCAAGATTGAAGTATTACAATTTTTATTCTATGCAAGAATCTAAAGTCCGGAAACACTCAAATACCTTTTAAATGGATATAGATACATTGAATTGGTCACAATTATCCAACTATCCAATTGACATGTTCTTACTTTACCAAACTTTAAAATTTTGTTTTTCAAGATAGTTAACTATTTACTCACTTTATTCTTATGCCAGCCAACGACATAATTTTTAGGATACATATCACTAATTTCTAGCTACAACTTCTGGATAACGAGCGCATGCTTGGTTTTTGACTTCAAGCTGAAGACGGTTTCACCCCCCAAATTTATATAGCGACTTCCCCCAAACTAGCTAATATCTGTTTGTAACCATGGCAAACTATATCATATAATATCAAGGGGGAAGGTATTCAATTCGCTTCCCTGACTTTCAGAGTAGTAACTGCTTATAAGCAATTCAGAAGTTGTAGTTAGAGATCTATAATGCAGAATAAGCAACATATTTATTATAAGGATTGATGAAGGATTTTTGTTTACCTTCCTATAAGAAAAATTTAGTTCACCTAACACAAGTGAATTTTTTCGTATATAATTTGAATAATTTAAATACTTTTTGTCTAGAAAAGTAATCATAAATAGTAATTAGAACTATCACAATATTTAAAAATCCTTCTATTTCAGACGAAGCTATGATCTTCAACCACCAATTAAAACTTATAAAATCGTGAGGAATGTGAATATTCGTACTATAGTTGATTTCCTGTACGTAAGTAATGGTAAGAAATTCGAAAAAACATATTAAGTTCAAGTTTTACAACAGTAGCCTGTAACTATAATACATCAAGCTCAGTCTACAATTTAAAGAGTAATCATCATCTCTGATGAAATTCACACATAGAGTTACGCATCAAGCTCAATAATTTATTTTCAAGACTTTAGATCATTATTCATGTGGGCTTTCCTTTCAGTACCACAAATTAACGGATTTAGCCATCCACCTACACCTACAACAGATTCTATTTTAAATTCCTTATTCAATAACTTTTATGATGAAATTGGCTTATTGTGGTTAGCACCAAGCTCAGAAGATATTTTCAAAACTGGATATCTAAATTATAGTGATCTCTCGACAGAACTTTTGAGATGAAATTGGCTCAGAGAGTTACGATTAAACTCAGAAGATAACATCAAAACTGGGTAGATTAATTATAGTGATCTCTCTGCAGAACTTTTCAGATGAAATTGGCTGAGAGAGTTACAATCAAACTCAGAAGATAATATCAAAACTGGGTATCTTAAGTATAGTGATCTCTCTGCAGAACTTTTGAGAAGTAAATTGGCTCAGAGAGTTACCATCAAACTCAGAAGATAATATCCAAACTGGGTACCTTAATTATAGTGATCTCTCTGCAGAACTTTTCAGATGAAATTGGTTGAGAGAGTTACCATCAAACTCAGATATAATATCGAAACTGGGTATCTTAGTTACAGTGATCTCTCTGCAGAACTTTTCTGATGAAATTGGCTGAGAGAGTTACCATCAAACTCAGAAGATAATATCAAAACTGGATATCTTAATTATAGTGATGTGATCTTTCTGCAGAACTTTTCAGTTGAAATTGGCTCAGAGAGTTACCATCAAACTCAGAAGATAACATCAAAACTGGGTTTCTTAATTATAGTGATCTCTCTTCAGAACTTTTCAGATGAAATTGGCTGAGAGAGTTACCATCAAACTCAGAAATAATATCAAAACTGGGTATTTTAGTTACAGTGATCTCTCTGCAGAACTTTTCAGATGAAACTGGCTGAGAGAGTTACGATTAAACTCAGAAGATAATTTCAAAACTGGATATCTTAATTATAGTGATGTGATCTCTCTGCAGAACTTTTCAGTTGAAATTGGCTCAGAGAGTTACCATCAAACTCAGAAGATAACATCAAAACTGGGTTTCTTAATTATAGTGATCTCTCTTCAGAACTTTTTAGATGAAATTGGCTGAGAGAGTTATCATTAAACTCAGAAGAAAATTTCAAAACTGGGTATCTTAGTTACAGTGATCTCTCTGCAGAACTTTTGTGATGAAATTGGCTGAGAGAGTTACCATCAAACTCAGAAGAAAATATCAAAACTGAATATCTTAATTATAGTGATCTCTATGCAGAACTTTTCAGATGTAATTGGCTCATTTCACATCAAGCTTAATAATTTATAACACAAAAGTGTAGTTGGTTAAAAATTATCAGATGTCTAAATTATCCTCTTTTAGGTTTCGAATGAGTTTCATGTCTGCATAATTTCCACTCTAAAATGCAATGCAAATTTCAGCATCAATATCAAAATTTTAAAGATGGCTAAAATGTCCACTTCAAGTCCACTTAAAATGAATATCTCGTAACTCGAAGTCGCAAATGGATCATTATTTACCATGGTGCTAAAATATCCCGTTCAAAATATTCCAAAGAGTGTTTTACCATTATTGTTTGAACTCTACTACAAACTGAATGTCACCAAGTTCAGAACTACAGTTGAATAACATTTTAAGATGGCTAAATTATCCGTTTCCTAGTTTTTGAATGAGTTTCACTAGTTCATCGTTTCAACTCCAGATTACAACAAGAACGTCTGAAGTGTCATCATTATGCAACTGATATCAAAAATGTTGTTGTATTTTGGAAATATGCATTCCTCACATGCACTAGTTTAATTACAGTTCAAAATAACTGTTCCTATGTGCAATTTTACAAATGGATGCATCACAGTCTGCCAGATAAATCAACTAAATAACTTTCAAATGATGGTCACCAGTACAATGATTTTATTCCAGTTAATTATCATTGATTGATGACAGTTTACAAGAAGAATGTCATCAATCTGAAAATGGATATGGTTGAAGAACTCCAGTTCATAATCATTCAACGCGTTACATTACAACATTACAGTAACATTCTGGATGAAGAGTAACTATGTTTGTGTACTGGTATTTGGACTGGTTTTGGTGTCTGGATGAAAAGTAACAACTTTGTTTGATTAGTTTATAAAATGGCAAGAAAATGAAACGAAAAAGTGAAAAAGAAAGCTAAAAAAAAGTCCAATTGTTGAAATCATGTTTGGTAACTA
This sequence comes from Linyphia triangularis, assembly GCA_963978545.1. Taxonomy (NCBI): domain Eukaryota; kingdom Metazoa; phylum Arthropoda; class Arachnida; order Araneae; family Linyphiidae; genus Linyphia; species Linyphia triangularis. The sequence goes on from OZ021726.1 coordinate 71,307,662, forward strand.
TCTATCTAAATTTTTGTATTTTGATTACTTCTAAAAACAAATTTGTTGTATTATTCTTTATTCAATATGTGCAAGATATTTCAAATTGTCACGTTATTTTCTGGGATTAAATAGTTTATTTCACATTTTCTGAGTTGTGTGTTTCTTTGTTGTATATTTATTATTTATTGATTGCTTATTTTTGTGTTCGAATTTGATAAGATTAAGTAAAAATTAATCATTTCAGATCACTTGCATATATCATTATAAATAAAAGTCAAGTATCCGATTTGGAAGTAATACAGACACATTTCTCAACTTTTTATTTTTTTATTTTTTTTTATCTTCGTGAATTTTTTAAAAGCTATCCTATCCAGACTACTTTTAAGTTCCAGACTATTCCTCAATCTAACAAATATTAGATAAGGTTTGTATAATTTAAGAATCAGTTGCATATTAAAATTTTACTTACTTTCTAATTTTCTAACACAGTAATAATAGCGCATTAAAAGTATATTAAAAAAAGCAAAAATTTTACATAAAAATAGTAAAGAGTATTTTATTTTGTCTTTAATAAAAGGATAACGAAATTAAGTGGTCAGATTTTTATTTCAGTACATCTGGTCATAACTTCTCAATTGTTTCAGTAAGGAATACTACAAAATTTTTGGATTTCACAAATAGTTGTCAGTTGTTTTTACTGCATGTAAAATTATTAAGTGGTCAGATTTTTATTTCAGTACATCTGGTCATAACTTCTCAATTGTTTCAGTAAGGAATACTACAAAATGATTGGATTTCACAAATAGTTGTCAGTTGTTTTTACTGCATGTAAAATTATTTGTTAGAAGCGCCTGATATTAAGTAGATAAAATTTGGAGATATTTAGTGACCTAAATATCTCTTTATAAAAATTGACGTCATTAAAACAAGTGTCTCTAAAGTTGGCGAATTTAAATATTTTGGCGAAAAAATCTTAGTTCAAGACTAAAGTCGCAATTCGGAGACAAGTTGAGAATTTTTTCTACAGTAAATAAGAACAACAAATTCAAAAAATTCCTGTTGAAGTTTTTGTAATCTTACTATATTGGCAATACCTTCAAACTGATACATGGCATATTCCTGTAGCATTACAGTTTTAGATGAAAGAGTTGCAAATGGATTTCCGTTTGCAGCATCTGATTGAATTTTGGCATGGAAACAAGTCTCAATGAGAACACTTATTTGAAATATCACTCGTGCCTGCAGCATTTGTAGTTTTATATCTGAATATTGACTTAAGACAGATGATCGAAGTTTTTGTATAAGCTTTCCCTACATTGCAGAGTAAAAGCTAAAGTTAATTCATTCACCCGTAACTTAAATAACTTATAAATTTGAAATTCATTGATTAAATATAATTAACCAATCAATAAATAATTAATATAATTATCAATCAATCAAATTTTTAATAGGACAATGATTTGCAAACACCAGAATGCCAAAATTTGTGAAAATTCAGTTATGGGTATAGTTAAAATAATTTCGTCTTGCTATGTATCGAATTCCGACAGTTTTTGCGAACAGGAAATTTGAAGTAAGTACTCACAAAACCTAGGAGTGTTCATTGTGAGGCAATAGTGATGAATAAAATTTCCTTATTTTCTAGAGATTTGGGAATTTGTTAATTGCTTAATGTTTGAATTTCGTAGTCCAGTTGAAAATTAGAATATAGAATAGGAAAGTGGGAAAAAAATTCTTTAAAAATAGTTAAAAAAACATTCGAGATGAAAAAAAAAAAAAAAAAAAATTGCAATTATGATCTATGTAAACAAATACCAAGGAGCGTAGTAAGTCAAAATTTGAAGGACAACTAACTAGATAAGTCGTAACAATTTTCAGCTAGAAGATATCAAATAATGAATCTGGAAGTCCGTCTCCTCTCAGTTAAAGCCACCGTAAAAGGCAGAATCATGTCAAGTAAAACTAAATCACCACATCTGAAAAGTTATCCAGCACCTGTCCAACTATCTCCTTCGCATCATATCCAAAAACAAAAACATAAGAATAAATGAATCTACTTCCTTATCAATTATAATCGACGATAGGAAAAAAAAATTATAGCAAAAGAGATGACTTGATTTATATTTTGACTTAGTTTCTCAAATCTTAAAATCGAAAATATAAAACAAAAATACCCATGGTCTAAAAAAGTGAGGTTGTTGCATGTTGACCTGCTTTCCTATTAAAACGGAGAAAGAAACTTCAGGGACTTGAGCTATGACTATTACGATAGCCTTAAGGCCCCTCCTTTTTTTTTTTTTTATCCCGCAACTGCATTTTTTAAAAATATGTTTATCCCAGTAGGGAGCTTCTAAAAATATGTCATTATTATTATTATAGGGTTACTACATATTTTGGTTTAGAGAAACATGAGCGATATAAACTGTATGTTTCCAGTGGTAAAATATCAAACGAATCAAAGATTTTAGTGGAATTAATTCTAATAGTTTATGTGCCCCTGTGGTTCAATATTAAATTAAATTCCTCTTTTAAGTATGGAACTTCTCATATCTACTTAATTGTTGAATCAACAAAGTACCTTGGTTGTAATCATAAAGCAACTATGGATCCCGTTATGCAAAGAAATGCTTTTCTTTTATTCTGAAAATTTAAGATTCAATTTATGATAAGTGGTAACCGCCAGAATATCAGAGCGATAGGGCTAAGATGTATTTCAAATGTCAAAAATAACCACGAAATATAAAATGAAACTAAAGTGAGAGTTTTGCAAATTCCTAAATTAATCTTTCAAGCTGAAGACTATAGCGACATAATGTATTAGGATATCTATGTTGATAGTTCGCCGCCAATCCTGAAAACTACTTCAAATGATGAACTACAGAAATAAAAAATTTGAAACCAACTCACCTTCATATCTCTGCCATACACAAACTGTAGACGACTGTACTAAATTAATGACTGAAGCTTGAATTTCTGTTGTTGGATGCAATTTATCAGAGCAACTATAAAGGTCATGAGACAGCAAAAAAAAAAAAAAGAAAAAAAAAAAAAGATTGCATCGTTTTGATTTTTTTAAATTTTTTTTTTCAATGTATTCAATGTAACACTTTAGTACAGCAAAACTTTACTTTATTTTAATTGTTTTATTCTTGTGAGTGTAAAATTTTATTAAATAAAACCCAGCTAAAATCCATTGCAAATTTTGGTTTCTCCATCATAATCTCTTATTTTTAGTGATTGATCATTCTTAAATATTATATATTATTTTATTCGTGTTATAAAGGAGTTACTTTTTATCGTCGTGGCTGTAAATATTTCTTTGGTTTATTAAAATACTGTATATATTTTAATTGTAAAGAGTTCTATTTTCATTATAAAGAGTTATATATATTATTTTATTTATGTTGCAAAGGAAAAAATTTCGATCGTAATTGCCTTTTAAAATATTTTTTTTTGTATATTATAACTGCCTACTTTATTATGCATAAGTAGCATTGATACTTTTAGCGAGAGAAGCGAGCTTGGGTTTCCGTAACAAAGAATTTTGCAGCGAGCGATGCGAACCTGTGCTTGCATAGCATTGAATCTTTCAACGACCGAGGTGAGCTTGTACTTTCTTAAAAATAAATTTTTCAGCGAGTGAAGCGAGCCTGTGCTTGAATAGCAAGGAGATTTTTAACGTCTGAATCGAGCTTGAGTTTGCATACCAAAGTCAATTTTATCGAGCGAAGCGAGCCTTGTTCGCTAAACGTTAAAAGCTGGGATCTATACACAATGACGGGATGAAACTTGGCATAAACATTTCTGTAAGCAAGCTAAGTATTAGCAAATGTATTAGGTTTGAAAATGTCATGTTCTTTCTTTATTGATTTGCACCAACTGTCGGCTCTGCATTGTGTTAGAGATAGAATGTATTTTATTTTAAGAAAAAGTATTGCTTTTTCGCTTTTTAAGACATGGATCTATTTTTTACAAACTCTATTTCTATTGATAAATTCTAACTTAATTTGAGCAGATGCATTGTTATGTAATATAGGTTTCCGATATAGTTAGGATATTTGGGAGGCACATATAGTAGTAAGAAAAGTTTAGTTTAGTTTTATTTGACCAGACAGACCTTTTGCTTTCTAAAATTAAATCAGTGCTTAAAAATAAAAGCAAAAAGTAATATAATTTTTCACAGTATTTATCTTTGAATCTTTGTCTTTGTAATTTTATGCCGTACTTTTTAAAAGTGAAAGTATTGATTCGAGTGTCAACCACAATTAAATTATACGCTTCACTTGAGATATTTTTCCTTAGTAAAGTTTTGTAATATAATTCTGTTTTATTTTATTTATTTTAAAATTATTCAACAATGGAATAATTAGTTGAGACAATAAGAATAAAAAATTCTTCTACGAAAGTTTTCTTTCATAGATAGTAAAAAGATTAAAGGTTTTTGTGTCATGATTGACAAATGATAAGGTTCTTTATTTAATTTATATTCATGCTTTTCGCCTTTTCCCCCTTACTTTCTAAATCTAAAAGGACGTTTAAGAGGATTTTAAATAATGCAAGCATTGACAACTTTAAGCAAAAAGTTATAATCACGTTTTAAGAGGATGTTAAATAGGCAGCGATTTATAAAATGTAGTGATTTTTTTTAAAAGGTCTGTTCATTAAAAATTACTATCACTGAATATTTAGTTTAATTTTAAACTAAATGTATAGAGAGGCGAAATTCTTCTCATAGTTTAACAAAGCTAAACAAAAACACTTTAAGGTGGTAAAAAACTTCCCCACGAAAATGTCAGTCTAAAAAGGTGTGAAATCAGAAATGGGCTCTGTCATATTTCATCAGATCCATATTCAACATTATGGCTCTCTGTTTCTTATTTTTCCTGGTGTCACGTCAAATACCACACATGCTATTTAACAGTTTAAAACTGCATGTACACTAAAATTATATTTAATCAAATTTCTGATATCTATCACATCTTGGAATTTTTGATAATTTGAATGTTGGTATTTTTATTGGCTAATGGAATATGGGAAGATTCGAATTTGTTTTTAAAGGGGCTTGTCCCTTATTTGTTTGGGGGGCTTGTCCCAAACATTTTCATTTGATGAAAACAAAAAATAAATAAAAAGTGACTCTTTGTATAAGGTTTATTATCAATATATCGTTATGATTCAGCTTTGTAAGTAAATGTACATAATGCACATATTTTTTTAATAATTCCAATAATATTTTATATCTGCAATTGGTGCTGTTAATTATTCCTTTTTATTACGTTAAAATTGCAAATAGAATCGAATATATGTAAAATACACTGTTTTAAAATAATGGCAATGATTAGGTTCATTTAGTTATTTCTAGAATTTTATAGAATGTCTCCAAGTTATATAAAAAGCACGAGTGAGAAAAATGGAACAACAAGTTAAAAAATAGGTCGCGCTTCTCGAAGTTAAAATGCAGTCTTCATATAAAGTAAAAAAAATATGGCATTTTTTTAATATTACGTTTTAACTTTAAAGACATTTCTTTCTTGTTATTTGTAATGAACTTCTTTCAGAAATGGACTTGTACCTATAATTAAGAAAGTTAAGTAGTTGAAAAAATATTTTAATTGAGTTAGTGAATTTTTTCTGTTTTTTTTTCTTCTTCCTAGTGTTTACCTTTTTTTAAATTTAAAACATGTATTTTTTTAAAAATGTATAAATTCAAAACAGTTACAAGGAAAGGGAGTTCTCAAATAATTTGTCCCTGTCTGCTGGATGTTGAGAACGGTTACGCTCTATTCGGAAGTTTTCTGTAAAAGGCAGTTTATGTGCAAATGAATAGCAATATGTTTGCATTGCATCCGTCCACTTATTGATTTTCTGATGTATCTCCGTTGATGACTTTAATTTTACATTACAAATAAATAACAGTAAAAATGACTTTTCAGGCATGTATTTTGCCTTCAGTTCATTTTTAATAAAACATATTTATTAATTGTATCCATGTATCGAAATGCTTAGAAGTTTTGTTCTATTAGTAAATTAGTAGTGAAATCCAATGGCTCTTTTTCCAGTTTGAAACAATATGACAGTTTGTTTATTCTTTTAGAATACGATTAAATTTTAAAAAAGAAGTAATGTATATTGCAGTATCATAAGTAACCAAACAAGTCATTGAACAATGCTTGAAATTTATAATATCCTGTGTAAACTGTAATCCGTAGTTTGAATTATGCCATTCTCCTCCCTTCCAACCCCCCCCCCCCCCGAAAAAAAACAAAAAAAAACCAGCAGCAGCAAAAGTTCATTGATCCAGTAGTCCAAACTACACAACTACACAGGGCTCTAATTTATTATAAAGTTTGATAAACGTGCCAATACTGTTGCACAAATTGTCTGTATATAGTGTAAATAGTGACGTATTATTTTAAAATTCTATTGTAATTTATTTTTATCTTATTTTATTTATTAACAGCGATTATACAGGTTAGGAAAAGGTGGCAACACCTAAAGCAATCGAGAAATTTCGAGACGTTTCTTTTCCGACGAATTGGCTGGAAATTTCGCGAATATTCTCTCGCGCCAAGTATATGAAGACCGGAAGATCGGGAAAGTTTTCAGATTGACTTCGGACTTCGATGAAAACTGATCGCTTTGTTTACCTTTTGGAGTGAGCTTGTATAATCGCTGTATTCGAAGTTGTTTTTGCTGAAGCTTGTGTTGAAGCTTGAGAGTGGCTGTTGCCTTTGCATAAATTTTGTGAGTTTTCTGAAGTGAATAAATAGTAGTTTCATCTTAAAAACTGTGCCATCATTGCCTCAGCGGAAAAATTCATAACACATTTTTCAAGTAAACATTTTCAGTATACAATTTTCTTAGTGAACATAGGTACTGCATAATGTATAATAATTTAAGTAGGTTAGGTTTAAATATAAAACTCTCTCAAATTAGGATATGCTGATGATAAAACTTATTGTGAGAATATTATCAGATTTATGTTGTTATGAATTTTTCTCTAAAGGAAAGGTGAAACATAACTTCACAAAAACTTCTGTATTCTTCTTTAAGAATCTTGAAATTCTTAAAACTCCAGCATAGGCAGATAATCCCTCAACCACATCCGGAGAACTCTCATTTGACAAACGATGTTCAAATTTTCTTCTTGGAAAATTTGCAACTTGAGACTACCAGATGAAAATCTGCCAATTCTTTTAATTGATGTATGAATTCTTTTTGAAAGGCATAAATAAAAGGAATTAGATTTTCGCATTGCTTTCATTATTGTCATCATTTGATTCTTTAGCTTCTTCACTATTTCTCTCAAACATGGAATTAAGAATGTGACATCCCAATTCTAAACACAAATTATTGCGAATTTCTTCCCATGATGAAACGGAATTATACACCAATAATTTTTTCATTCTTCTCCAAGAATTCTACAAATGTTAAAACAACGGAAGAAAGCTTCAACCCCCCAGTTCATTTAATAATTTTTTTTTAGAATCTTAACTACGTTACCGTTGTTTTTACTTTGGAGGTCGTATTTTTGTTACTAGAGTTTATTCATGAACACATTTTTGTGAACTGCTTTATCCTGAAAATAATGAAAAACAGCTTTGTGATTGCTTAAATTATAATTTCATGCTTAAAGACCACTGAAAGGTGTTATGGTGATCGGTTGAATTGCAGATGCTCAAAATAATTGCTTGCATAAGGTCTATTTACAATTTTTACTATGATTTTTACACGAACCTATACATCTCACTAGTAAAGTTAAAGTGGGAGTACATATCGAATATCTAACAAGTATGACCAGAGGATAGTTAAAATACATTATTATTTTTTCAAGCATACCTAATTATAGGTATTTAAATAACTTCTACACACTCAAATTTTTTCAGTTATTTCACAACACACAATGTTATTCAAAATGCAATAGTTTGGTAAGAAAGGGCAAAAAGAAACACATTTTTATTCAATACTGGTGCATACCTAAATAAAGTATTTAAGTACGTAAAATTTTGAAAATCATTATGAAGACATTAGAACATCCTACTGTGTACTGTAATAATCACCACAAAAAACTTCGAACCAACTATAATTTTTTACCTTTTAAAAATAAATCTGTCGAAGAAAACAATTTTCACGGATGCTTTAAAGAAGATGACATGCAGAGTTTTTTTCGATTCATGAGAAATTCAAAGAAGGTGGGAAGGTTGCAGCCATTTTCGTATTTTCTTTTTTCACTTGAAATCGATACTTTTAAATGAAGGCTGAAAAAAGGAACATTTTAAAGGAAAGTTTCTTTTCGGTTTATTACTAGGGATGGAACGGATATCCGGCAAATATCCGATATCCGGCATATCCGGCTGATTTTTCAATATCCGAAACCCCGTCGGATATCCGATTTGAAATACCGGACATCCGATAATTTCATTCGGATATCCGGATATATATCCGGCCACCAGGTATCAACAAGAAATAATTTTTTTCAAAAAATAATGATCTTTTTCGGACAAAGGGTACACCGCATCCTACACTTTTTTTTAATTTTTTTTTCTTGGACATAAATTGCTGTCAAGTTCGAAAACGAAAAAGTTCCTTCGTGAGAACTATGCTTTCGCATATCCCTAACTTCAGAGATGAGCTAGAAGATGCAGGTGCATTTAGTTTGAATTCGAAGAAAGAGGCACCGTATTATTGGCGCCGAGTTGATAAGCATAAACGATTCCTCCAATCTTTTTCCATACACATCCTTCATACGTGTTTTGCAATATGTTCTTTTCATTCCAAGTTTTTGATCTGATTAATTCCAGATGTTATATTTGAATGCCTCTCCGTAAAACACGAACCGAAATACTAATAAATAGTACTTTTTTTCCATAACATAAGTCTTCCCACTTCCTCCTTTTTTTCTGACATTTGCTAGCGAGTAAAAAGCAATAAATAGCCAATGCGCACTCCCCAATGTTTTTTTTTTTTTTTTTTTTTTTGTTTTTTTTGTTCTATCGACGATAATACCCTACCCCTTTATGATGTGAATGGTATGGTCTAATTTCTGATTTTTCATTGGCAGAAGTTGAAAGCTGGTATATTTTTTCTGACGTAAAATGAAGTATTGTAATTTTTAGGTCTTTAACACAGCGCCACAATGTGGAATTATATTTAGCTCTCTAGAATGTCTTGAATCATAGTTTTCTCCAATTACAATCCAATTTATAATTTTTAATAACGGTTCATTTAAAGTCACCCATTTGGAAGTATTTTAAAATTAATGGAAATGACGAAAGCAAAGCCCTATGTGTTACTTGCTCCACAGAATCGTTTAAAAAATAGATTGTGCGCGGCAAAAGCTCAAAATCCTTTTCCACAAAACCCTTTTATGGAACCATTTAATGAGTGTGCATAAGGAAATTCACCGAAGCTTAAAAGACTCACTAAATGCATCAAATAGTGATGAACAAGAAAAAACAATTCATCAAAACAAGAAATGCACGCAGACAACATTGGAATCGACAATATATGTACCAGAATTGTGGAGTTTAGATGATCCTAAAGCAAAAGCCTTAACCACAAAAATATGTAAGTTCTAATTTTGTTTGTTATCACCTTGCTGTGTGTTTTTCGGGTAAAAGCTATATAGGATATTTATGCAGACTTGAGGAAGATTATCTTATGTTTACATTACATGATACAAGGTAAGAAGAAGTTGAGTAACAATTTACAAACGTATTTCTGAAATATTTTCATCACATTGCAGAATGTTTGGTACAATTTTAAGTAACACACAAACAAAATGGTGATGAAGTTTCAAAATTGTTCAGCAAGTGTAGGTATTGGCATCACTAAAACATCGTTTCATCAACTAAAGTTTAAATAAAAAAAATTAACTCAGTGGCGTGACAGCCCGTGTGGACCAAGGTCTGCTGGGCCCAGCTCAGCTTTCTTGACTGTGGCATTTGTGTGTCACATAGCAGATGTTCCGGTCAGATGGTCATTCTGACCCCGAACCCCAGTGTTTAGATCCCAAGCATGCATGGTCCTCCTCAGTTTATTTCTTTCAGGTATAAACAGCTAAGTCAACCTTTCCCAGTTCGCGAATCAAACCATGGACCTGTGGCATACAGTGCGGTGCGCTAATCACTAATTATAATTTACTTGATACTTCATATCATGACCATTTTTTTCGTATAGCATATCGTATAAATATCGTTTTTAGTATATAGACCGAATATCCGGCCGGATATCCGGTGAAATCCGTTTCGGATATCCGTATCCGGTAGACATGGTACCCCGGATATCCGAAATCCGGTATCCGGCAAAACTCACATCCGTTCCATCCCTATTTATTACTACTTTTTGGAAATGATATTTTGTTTCTTTTTCTTGTGAACTGTGGAATGCAAATTGTTTTGTTGCTCTGGAAAATGACAACTCTTTTCCTCGTTTTTTTCTCTTCCCCTTTTTTAAACGAAAGGAAATAGGGATAATCTATAGAGATGGCTATCATTTTAAGGAAAGGAAGTTTTTAGATGCACGCCATTTTGTTTTTAGAGGCATAGCTTCGAAAACTCTTTTTGTAGTTTCGACATCTGTGGACGAAAAGCAGAACAGAGCAGTTTTCCCAGAAGATATTTAAGAGAAAGGAAAAAGATGAAGTAAGAAAAAAAAAAAAAAAAAATACAATAAGACTCCCAACTGTTCAAAATATTGTTCTTTTCTTCTTTCTGACAGATGTTGGGTTTTATTTTATTTTACGCTATGTGCAGAAATAAACGGCAAGTTGATGTATTTCCGGCAATTAGTGAAGTATAGTTGTGGTTGGCGTTGTCAATATGCGATAGTAAATAACAAATTGTTTCGTGTTTATTTGAACTTAGCTATATGGCTCGGAGATACTTGATTTTTCTCAGCGTTTAAATGCACTATGACTTTTAATCCTATTAGGTTTTTGTTATTATTGAAATTAATTTCTTTTTTTAAATGAAATTTTTAAAAAGAAGAAAGTCGCACCATAAGCGTTAGATTGACCTCATTAAAATATTTTAAAATAAATAATTTTTTTAAATCTATAGCATGATTTATTTTTCAACTGTGTTTTTGTAAATTTTTTGCTTAGCTTCTTTGAAGCATAGCTGACGATAAGCGAGATATAATTCGTAAAAAAAAAAAAAAGTAAAAATAAAATAAAATAAATAAATAATAATAATTAAAAAAATAAATAAATAAATAAATAAATAAATAAATAAAAAAATAATAATAATAAAAAAAAAAACCGCCTTTTTTTTAATATTTTCTTTTTATATGATTTGTGGCTATCTGATAAGTTTCGTTGTTACTTTGCATAATTTCCGTTTAAAATGATTGAAGTGAAGTGTTCTATGAAATATTGAACAAGTCGCATGAAAAACGTTTTGGCTAAGATTGGGCTTGCAGTTTCAAACTCTTTTGTTACAAAATGGTGCCTAGCATAAAAGAAAATTATTTTGCATGCTTAGCAGTAAGTACATTTTATAAAAAAAATAAATAATTTTCAGCAATATTTAGTTCTTACACTACATAAATGTAGTGAAAATCTTACACTAAGACTCTGCCTGAGGTCCCAGACGAAACAACAAATTCTGCAGAAAAAAGCGAAATGTAAAATGAAAGGTTTCGTAGATTCTCATTTCAAAATTCAACCGCAAGTTACGAAATGGCCACCAAAAGTAAATTTGGAATAGGTTAAGTCCAAACTATAAATGTTACAGATATGTGTCCTGTAAGTTTGAATGTCTCAATAACATAAGTAGTATTATTACATAAAAATCAACTGAAAGTTTTGAATTATGGAAGTCTTTTAATGTTCAAAATTCACCATCCCCTTCTCTCTTTTTTGATATTCTACAGTTAAACAATATTCCGGTGCCGCGTAGTGCTCTCACGATACTGTATGGTTTATACCCAAGTATTACGATTAGCAATAAAGCATGTGCATGTGTACAAATGGTATTTTAGTGGCAGTTACTGTTACATTCCAACTTGGTCACATTCACAACCAACTAAAATCATTCTGTTTAGCTTCAAGTTAAATTGATACCCTTATGAAATTCAGAAAATCTGAAATATATTGGTCCAATACCTGCTTATACAGGACCTTTAAGGAAGGACTATCTAACATAATGTAACTGTGAAAAGAGAAGAGACAAATGGCTCACTGGATAGAAAGGTATGGAATTTTAAATACATCGGTTTGAAAATTTCTTACAATATTGAAATATGTGAATGAATTGTTGGAAGATCTGAATATAGTGAAAGTGTATATCTTTTTCCTCATGGAAAAGAGCTCTACTGTCCCTTTACTGGATAGCGCACTCCAAATGGTCACTTTTATACAATTCACTGGTTTTGCAACATTGGTGAATATAGGTATTAAAAAACCACAACAATGATTTTTTAGTACTTTATATTCACCAGTTTTGTTTAGTGAGAAATCCTTCGAAAGGAAAGTGTTTTAAAATTCCATACCATATCACTTGTTTCTTCTTCCTGTCTCTTATTGTTTCGTAGTGTCATTTCAAAGTTAGGGATTCCTTTTGAAAGACACTGTGCATTAGAACTATACCTAATAAATATTCAACTATTTGTATAAAATAAAAAAAAAAGTTTAATCCAAATCATTCCTGTGTTTCTGGATACACACAGGCACCCACAAATACACAATATTAAATTGAGGCTCCAGTTTTGTTTTTGTCTCATTTCTTTTGATATAACTTATAATACAGCCTTCAAATGGATGAATCGTTAGGAACAATCTTTCGGCGAAATCTCTATAAATGTACTCAACTGGTTTTGCAATGGACCTCATGCATACCAAGGTTGGAGGAAATTTGCCCTGCCCAATATTAGACAGACAAGAATAAATATTTGTTTTCCATAGGCAAGTTTAACTTGAAATTACGAATGCATTTTAAAATTGTTATTGTGATTATCCACAAGTTTTAGTCTATGAGATGATGACCGACAAAACAAACTTCAATAAATAAATTCATTGGACGTTGTACTAATCCATTAAAATTGACTACTTTTTAGATAGTTTCACCATAAAACTCACAAGAATTCGATTTGTCAATCCTTCATTTTGAAATATTTCTACGTCATAAAAAAAGGAGGGCGAAGGATTGAAAGGACAAGATTTTCCAACTGAGAAAGGGACATACGATAAAAGGCAGTGTGTCAAAAAATGGAGAAGATAAAATATAAAAAACACACTAGCTTTTCCAAAAAACCAAGAATTTTCGAAGGTAAAGTCTTTCTGTCATTCAAGATCACATAGCTGTATCTAGTACATGTTCTCTATTCGTATATACACGATGAAAAAATATATTAAATAGCGCAGTTGAGAAATGACCAACGACGAAAATGGCATTTTTGCATTTTGTCCATCAATCAACCAAAATGAAGAATTATCTAAGATTAATGTTTTGCTTACTTGGAGTATTTAGTTCTGTATCTTTGATATAACGCACTTCACTATTTTATATATACGCAATTCCACCATACAAAATCATAACGTTGGTGTGGTGACTCGAAAGTATTTCAGGCTGTATGTTTTACGTTAAAATTTGTGTTTGAAGTTGTTTGTTGTTGAAAAAAGAGAAGATGGTAGTCAAAATGAAAAGGAAGTTGAAGATTTGAATTATATTAATTGGTTTGCTATATGGTAAAAAGTCGCTCATTTGATAATTAACACACTTCGTTCGTGCTATTTCCAGAAACACAAATTAATACATTAATAGGAATTATTATTGCATGAAAAATTTATTAAATTTTTTTGAAATGTAACATTTAAAAAAAAAAAAAAAAATTACATCCGCTTGCACCATTGCAAATATTCATGCTGGAGTTCATGGATCAAATTATAATTTTTGCTTCTAACTATTATATTTAAAAGCCGTTATTTTATTATTTATCAATTACTATTGTTTTTTACTTTCAATTATTCATATATTAACATAGGGTTAATGAAGGTATTGTTTGTGATCGAAAAAATATTTACGATGTTCAAATTTGGTGTACGTGACATTTAGTTTTTCGCCAATATTGCGCATGCGCAAAACATGATTTCATAAAAAAGTAATGGTTTTTAATAATTGCTAAAAAACGGCTCTAACTATTTTTATCAAAATCAGTATTGTATTGTCTCTTAAGGGGGTCCAGTACCGAAATTTCTTCAAAAATCGCAATTTTTTTTTCTGATTTTAAAATATAGTTCATACATTCCTGAAGAGAATGATGCTTTTATCTTATTCCTCCGGTGATTAGAATGCCACAAAATTACCTGTTATTTAAACATCACTAATGGGCGTAACACATTGAAGCGTCTGCTTAAAGTGCGTTTTTCGAGCACTAGTGTTTTTTACAGATGTTGCAAATTTAAATCGATATAACTCCAGAGCCATTAACAATGGGCTATTCAAATTTTTTGGCGCATTTAATTTATATAGTTTTAAATATTTTGCTTTCGCAGAATTTTATTTTTTAAATTCTGTTTTAAAATATAACATTTAGCGTAAAATTTAACATAAAAAAAGCAAAAATTTCAATATTTTAACTTTGAGAATTAAATTTTTTTTTTTTAATTCACCTATCAAAATTCTGTAAAGACAAAATTTTCTTTATATAATTATGTATTACAGAAAGCTTTCACTTGAAATTTTTTTTTTCTTGACTTATATCAAAATACGAAAACATCAATTATTATGGATTTTTCTTGGATTTTAATTTTTTTTTTTTTAAATAACTAAACACAATATTTAAAAAACATTTTCCCTAAGATAGATAAATAGTATCTCACACATAGAATAAATTTTTTACATAAAAATGTACATAAATAAAGTTTTTTTATTTTCGGTATCGGACCCTCTTAAGGTATTATAAACATCCCCATTTCCGAAATTCTTGTAAAAATTGTAAAAATGTTATAAAGGTGTAAAAAGTTGAAAAACGAATGCCTTTAACACATAATTCTCATCCCTTGAGCATCGCTCATCAACGACCGTTTTTCTCCTCTCCTCTGTTTCATTTACAAGAAAGGATAATGTATGAATTATCGAAAATATATCACTAAATTCACCATTTTAGGGTTGCTTTTTTCATGGCTCATATAAGAATTATTCCCAAAAATATTTATTTTCTCAAATGAATGAAAATATTAACATGGTAATAACACTACAAGTCAAATTTAAATGTAGTGACCAATATTCTAGTGTAATTGAAAGTTGTGCGATGCCATACACCAGTGGTATTAAAAATAATCACCTGATTGCTATCCTTTGAGTTAACGCAATTCTTTCGGTTTGCTTTGCAAAACAGGAAGATTGCTTTGTAATCTGTAAGAAGCAGTGGATTGCTTTCGAGCCTGTTGACATACCGGGCAGAAAAGTGTTTCTTCTCTTGCGGAAAAAATGTGCGAAAAAAAAAAAAAAAAAAAAATCCCACCGTTTTTTAACTAAGAAATTTTTCATGTCAGCAATCTGAGCTTGGAGTTTGTTAAACAAATCCTGACAATCTGGTCGATTTATTAATCTGGTCGGTTTATTAATTTTTTCTTATTCAATAATTATTGCTAAACTGACTGTTTTTAAATTATTGAAAATATGGAAATTTAAACGGAGACTATACCAATATATGGCAAATTTAAATGCAGTGACTAGTATTAAGTGTAATTAAAAGTTGTGCGGTTTTTCCCACACCTAGTTTTACTTTTAATTGCCCAGTATGTGTTATACAGTAATAAAAGTATTGTACTGGGTGAAAAAAACTTGATTTTTTTGGCATTTCAACACGTTTTGGAACATTTTGAGTTCAAAAAGTGTTTTACAAATAAGATTGTGGATCTGTCTGTGGTTAGTTTAACTCCCCCAAAAATTGCCCTACGTGCTAATGTTGGCTATGGTACCTGACATTAAGGTTTTCATAAAAATACCGCAAACGCATAAAGTAGCCGCCATTTTCCGCATTTGCTAAAAAACGGCTCTAACGATTTTGATCAAAATCGAAGTTGTAATGTCTTCTAAAGTGCTTTAAATGTCTCCAACCCTATCTCTGAAATTCCCGTAGAAACTCAATAAATGCTAAAAAATTCGGGAAACGATTCTTTCTGATTCCTTGAGCATTGCTCATCAACGACTGTTTTCCCTCTGCTTTCTTACACGAAGTAAAATGTAGTAGTTATCGGAAATAACAACTCCAATTTCGTTCTTCTGATGGGGATTTTATTTTTTTTTTATTTTTTTTATTTTTTGGCTTACGCAACGTAATAATTACCGTCAAAATTATCTCTAAACAGGGCATTTTCTTGTTTCTTAAAATTAAAAAATAAAATTTTTTATAATTTAAAATAAAATTTTTTATAATTTAAAATAAATTTTTTTATAATTTAAAATATTTTTTTTTTTTTTTAAAGAAAACAACTAACGACTTTGTTAACCAAAAGTATAACCTCGAAGTGAAGAATGAAAAAAGAAATTTCAAGGAGTAGTATACTATAATAGTAAAATCTGGACCGGAAAAATATTCTGTTCGAGTCTGTCATTTCTTGAAGACATTGTTTCGAATACATACATGATTACTGTGGTTGTTGAAAATGAAAAATGTTAACGTTTTGGAATGTGATCTGATTGACAACCAAAAAGGACGACTGGTGTCATCCTTTGCATTGTTAGAAAAGTTTGGTCGAAAATGAAAGTATGAAAGTTGGGCATGTTATTCTAAAGAAATGCGTTGGCGTCTCAAGGGAGATCACGTGAAGGCTTTTGATTTTTTTAAAAGGACAAAGGCTGTAAAATTTAAAAAAAAAAAAAAAAAAAAAAAAAAAAAATGGACTTGCGTCAAATATAATAGATTACTAATTTGAAAATCTAATTAATGCATAGAAAATCTTTAGCATTTCATAAAAAAATTGAATACTCGATTTCTAAATACCCATCTTACAAAAACTTTAGCTGTCACGCACTCTCCTCGCCTTTCATTTTTCCAAAGGAGACTTTTTTTTAAACTTCTATACTACAGTAATGCAGTGAGAAGTTAAAACAAATTTTTTATTCATCCGTCTGACATAAACATTGCCAGATAAAACTACAAACGCTATAGTTTAAATGATTCATCATACAGGAAATACTGATCGGAAATTAATGTAAAAATCCAAATGAGAACTCTTACAATCAATAAGGAATTGCTTGAAAAACGCCAGATATATTCGTTTTTGTGTGCTCTTTAGAATAGTAAATAGTGTGGAGACTTCCAGAAGAATAAAGACCGATAACGAAGCAATGCTGAACTCTTCCAGCCAACTATAATTGATCAAAGCAGAATTTAAGTACGCTTTCTATCAGTTTTTCGCTAATATTGCGAAAAATAAAAAAAAATCGGCCCAAGTTGGGACTTTCCGAAAGCTCATAAAATTTCATACTAAAAATGCGTGGTATTTTAAATTTTTTAATTACTGAAACTCTAACTGTGAATACGTCGAATATATCGAGCAACACCACGCCGCAGAATTCTTCAGCTGTTTGATTACTTAACAGTTCTATACTGTTTTATTTGGGTGGTTGAATTTTTTTTTTCTGCTAAAGACGAAGACACACCCTAACTTTTTTTACATTTACCCATAGTATTACTCTCCTAAAATTTTAGCTTCCTACTTCTATAAGAAAGCGGCGCTCAATGACCATTCATTTTTACACTTTTTTGTAATTTCCCATAATTTTCGAGTTTTATGTTGATAAGAACACATGTCTACATTTTTTTAAAAATTATGGTTCTTTAATACATGCAATTTAGTTTGGCAACAGCTCTTTTTTATACTGTACCTGGAAACATCAACATTATAAAAGGACTGTTAACAAAATATCCGATTGTGAAGCACTTCGTTTGATAGTTCCAGTAGTTGCAGCTTTGGGACATGATCTACGAGTGCTTCGTCTTCCAAGAGAGGGGCCAAAAATCAAGAAAAAAAAATTCAGAAAAGAATATTTTGAGTCAGCAGCAATGAGTAAATTCAAACGTGACTGTCCTATAGTCCTTAATTGGGATGACAATCTCTTGCCAAAATCTTTTGAATTATAAAAGACTGATCGTTTGCCTGTATATGTTTCGGGATATGGTATCGAAAAACTTCTTAGTGTCCCAAAGGTGGAAGGACAGCAACAAATATTTCGAAAACTGTTTTCATGCTAGTAAAGTTATGGGAAGTTAAGAATAAAATTCAGACCTTAAGTTTTGATGCTACGAGTGTAACTACTGATTGTGTACAAGAGGTATGCATTAATTTGGAGAAAAGAAATTGGTCGTGAACTGTTGTGGCTAGCCTGCAGGCACCATGTGATGGAATTAATATTGGCAAAGTTATTTCAGTTGGTGCTATGGACCCTCATGTTTCACAAATGTTTCCCTCTTCAACAGACCTAAAACCATTTGAAACATAATTGCACAAATAAGCTTTCAGGGTTTAGAGTTGAATAAAAGACGTTAAAAAGTTTAAAGTTTCAACTGTATAGCCTTTCTTTCATCTGTGGATAAATCTATGACAGTTAGAGATAATTATAAAGAATTCATCGAGTTGACAGTAATCGTTTTGGGCAATACCAGAGAAAATCAATTTGAGAGCAGTTTCATCAATTCATCATGCACAGTGGATGGCTAAACTCCTATGTATTTTTAAATCTTTTTGTTCAGAGATCAGCAAGAGATTTTCCGTGTAACTAATAGAGAAAAAAAAATGCAAATCCAGCGATTTGTACAGTGTGGTGCTCTTTTGTATAGTAAAATATGGATAGAAGCTCCACTTGCTTCTGAAGATTCTGGAGGTGACCTGAACTAGTGGAAAAACATTAAAAAGTATAAGATAATCGATTATAAAATTGGAATTGCAGCTAGAAAAGTTTTGAAAAATCTCACATGACATCTTTCAAATTAATTGTTTGGTTTGGCCATATCCATGATTTAACAACACATAATTACGAACATAGCATTACAGCAAAAGAAAATTTTAAAACTATTGCAGATATGAATAACTCAAAAGATTCCAGAAATATAAGAGGGTACGAGCTAGTAAAAACGTTGAAAGATATCAGCCTTGGCTATTTTGTGACAAAAAGAGCTCTTGATATTTTATCTCATTTTAATATTAGTGACTCTTTTGTATCCATCTCACCTGAAGAATGAGAGAACAATATCCCTTACTCAAGTGAGAACTAAGTTAAAGAACTTAAAGTGGTAAGCGATACTGCTGAAAGAGGTGTACAGCTAATACAAGAATTTGATAATTTATTTACACATAATAAGGATGATAAGCAATTTTTTTTCAATTTTTTGAAGAACACTGAAAGACAATATCTAGAGACAACTTAACGACCTATGTTTGATTGTCTTTCAGAAAAGGAAATATATATTTAAAATTTTAAAATCTATATCTATGTATTTAGTAGGAAAGACGTAAATTTGTCACAGTCACTACTCCTAAACTGCTCAACTGATTCTTACGATCAAGGTATCCATTGAAGGAAAGTCCATTAATTTCATTTAATTGTTCTTACTAGGAGATTGAGTGCAGTTTGAAAATGAATTTTTCTAATCAAATCAGAATTACGTATTTTCCAATCGACCATTTTCAGTATACAAAAAAATGTAGCCAAGTGGTACTTTAATGTTTGGTTCAATGAGGAAATAAGACGCACTATAACACCACATTACTTAGTAATATAGTATTTAAGCTTATTAATCTCTTATTTTGAATGCTTTTCATGATTTTATACCCCTAATTTATAGGAACAATTTTATCCAAATTTCAAATGTTTAGTGAATAGTACGAGGGATTGACGAGCGTTAGTGAGCAGGGGACGGAGCCATCTAGTATTTCATTATTTCATACACTTTTACTAATTTATGACATTTTCAATTATTGTATAAATAAAAATTTTTGAGAAAATTGCTTTCAATTATACTTATTGGCAAATCCACTATAAATACCCCAAAACACTCAAAATACGAAATTTTACAGCTCATTGAGGGCCATCTTTTATTTGGAGTAAGATTCTAAAATTTTGCTGGAACATTTGTATGGGTAGATGTAAAAAATTAAGGGGGTGTCCCGATCTCTAGCTACATTTTTTTTTTTTTACCATACGTTTTTGAACCACCCTAATGTTTTATGTGAACACGCGAGAACGAGTTTGTGAAGATTTCCTTTAAAGTGAAAACAGAGGATCCGCAGAGTATCTTTCTTTCACTTTAAAGTACCCATTCACATGATAGGGTCATGAAAGTATTATATATATGGTAGTAAGTATATATTATATATATATATATATTGCATAATTCTACATCTTTTGGACCGTGGTGATTTCAAAATGGATGGTGAGCAGCACCCCGCATCATCAGAAGCAGGAAGGCACTCATGAAGTGGTTGATGTCCAAGGGGTTGCTAGCATTGCGGTTCTGGTTCTGCAGCTTGCATACCCCCTACAGCCAGAAGGGCTGCAGACGCTCGATGTCACCTATACAGAAACAAAAGGAAAACGTTATTATAATTTTTAAAGACAGTCAAAGTAGCGCAAATTGTACTAAATTCGAGTATATTTCAACCCAACTAGCCAGAAAAGTGCGAAAAAGAAAAACAGGGTTGGTAAAAAGTTACTGGCACACTAAAAATATTTAAATAAACAAATTGATTCAAGTAAGAGTGTTTGTCATAAACCAATGTAATTGTCCTGTTGAATAACAAGTTATTAATTATAAAAATAAATTTACCTAAAATTTTACTGATAGATGGTAAGGAATTTAATTTCAGGTATATTAACACACATTATGACTTTTATATTGAATGCAAACATAATACAAGAGCAGATAATTTAAAACCAGATAGTTGTAATTAGAGACGGAGATACACAAGCCTTTTATATCATGCACTTATTATCACCATACACCTTTAAATATTTATCGATTTGTTCGATGGTCCATAGTTGTGTAGTTATGCAATTTATATAAATAAAAATTAAAATGTTCGTTTACTCAAAATCTTCAATTTCCGAAAGTTCTTCCCCAATCACTTTGAAATTTTGACTCAACGTTGCATTCAATTACGTATTTGTTTTTATATACCTACTATTATAATGTCACACATGTAAAAACATTTTTTTTTTTTTTTGAAAAGCAGCGTCATCTGTTGGACTTAAAAGTAACATAAGCTATACCAAATATTTTACGATTCCATTTCAATGTTTCTTTTTTGCAATCCATTTACGATTTCCAAATTTTCAGTTTTAAGATTCCATTTCACAGATTCGGATTGCATTGTTAAATTGAGTTTTATAGATTTCGATTAATTTTAATTTTAATTTAATGATTTCGAATGACATTGGTTTAGAATTAAGCTGTGCGTTTACCATAGCGTTCATTTCGTGATTATAATTTATCCTTTTATTTTTAAATTGTTTTTCCTTTCATTTTTTAACTGTTGGGGAAACATCAGAACACTTGGGAAAACATTAATATTCCAAGAGATTGCAGGTAAACATTACCTGCAATTCCTTGATCGAATCCTGCAGATGAAATAAATGCTTGCTTGAATTATTTTTCTTGGTGTCGACACTTAAAGATGGTAAAATTAACTACACATATACGTATCCAGCATCAATGCGATCAATTAGGAGGGATATTATTACAAAAATTGCTGGAAATTGGAAACGGAAAAAAGTACCGGCTGATTTGCCATCAGGGCGAATTTCATTGCCTCATAACTTCTGCAATTTAGTGACATCAAAAGAATTGGTTGAAAAAGTATTTCCGAATATTCAAACCAATTATAAGAATCGGGATTGGCTGAGTGACGATCTATTTTTCCACCCAAGAGCAAAGTCGTCTACGTACTCAATAATATTATTCAGTCTAACATTCAAAGCGGGGTAATCACATTTAAGTCGGTTGACATTGTTGTGGAAGCAGATGAAGAGATAAAAATTATCCAACATAACTTTTTAATTCTTTTGATCTGCCAGGTATGCTACTGCACGTATTCGAATTGAAAATTACTGAGTGTTAATTACTAAATTGGGAAATGTCAACTAGCTAAAGTTTTGAAACGGCACGCTGCTTGCAGTAAAAACTATTAATGAGCATCGTCGTTGAAGCAACAATCTTGGCAGGATTTTTCACAGATGAAAATGTTCTGATTCCTCGCATTCGTATGGTTCCATCGAATATACCATTTCAATTTAAGAGATTGCAATTACCAATTCGATTAGCATTTAAAATCACCACCAACAAAGCTCAGAACCAATCTTTAGAATTGTGCTGTTTAGATCTAGAGGCGGATTGTTTCTCACATGGACAATTATATGTTGCATGTTCTACAGTTTGCAAACCAGAAAATAATTCTATTGAACAACACAAATTATTGTATACCCACATGCATTGTGAAATTAAACATATTAGAAATGTGTGCTTTCTCTTTTTTTTTCTTTTCCATTTAACCAGAGTCACAGAAACTCGTTAGGTAAAAACAGGTAGTTATGAATAAAAGTTTGTAACGGGAAATTTAAATGTTCTGCCTAGTAGAATATTAAAAGTGTCAAATAAAAATGTGTGTTATTACAACTTATTTTTTTTTAAAGTTAATAAAATTCTAAAATATTTATTTAGATTTTTTATAATTACTTTTGAAAATAAATTTTGCGTGTTTGAAAATATGTTGTTTTGAAGAATAGTACCTAAGAAAATTGTTAAAGTGTAAATTTTAAATAAATACGTGGCTAATTAGAAAATAATTGTAATTATTAAAAAAAAAAGTATAATTCGATTAACTTCCTATAATATTATTCAAGACATCGATAGGTATAAATCTTGCTCACCGCATTGAATAAAGGTCGTGTGATGAACAGTTAGTTATTCTGGATATTCAAATTTCACAGAGTAATACTATGGGCAGTGGAAGGAGAATATATTTTCCGGGAGGTCTTTCGAAGGGAAAGTTTCCCATAGTAACTTCTTGATAGGAGAAAACCCTCACCAAGCTGCCCAACAATCTTCAAGAGAACAAATATGTATGCATTATTTAATTCCATGAAGCAAACGTACTTCATGGACAACCTGAATATTTCCCTTTCATTAATTTCTTTTTATTGGAAATCGAATAAAATAGTAAAAAATAAAATAAAACTATAGTTATTGGAATAATATTTAAAGATTAGCTTTTTTGCTACCTTGAGAAAATCAGAGTGAAAATAAGAACAAATTTAACCTTATAAATACGTTTCATTTCCAGAATGTATTCAAATGTGATTTGCTTTTCAAGACTTCTCTTCCGAATTCTGTGGTGGGCAAAGAATGTTTGTTGGATTGAAATTAATGAATTTTAATTTTAAAAATCTAAATTTTAAAGTTTTTTTAACTGCTTTTTATAATACTTAATAAATATGTATATATAATATTCAATAATTATGCATTTTGAATTCTCTGATTTTTATACTTTTCATTATTATTATTATATCTAAGTTTTTTTTGTGACTATGTTCAGATATGAATTAAAATCATTAGGGCTTAAAATTTAAGTTAATGCAAATGGTATAACGACTCATGTTCCAGTGGCATTTTTTGTCTATGTTTAGATATGTATCTTAATTCCAATTGCAAATTATATAGGTATATATTCAAAATAATGCAATTAAGGTTATTATTTTATCTGTGGATTTTTTTTTAAATTTTTACTACAAAAACTGTGTTTTTTCCTTCATTTCGAAACTTAATGAAGACATATTATGGTGGTTCTTTCATGGAAATAGAAGGGTTTTAGGTAATGTTTTACTATAGATTTATTTAATGATATAGTTATTAACCTTTTCTTTCAACAGAATTAAACTTCATATTTCATTGACAATAATTAATAATAATAATAACTATTAACAATGAAGTTCTTTGAAATCCCGGAATCTCCTTCATTATTATATAAAAAAAAAAAAAAAAAAAAAAAAAAAATGTTCTAGGTAAACTGTACAAAGCGCAACAATGAACTCTTTTTTAACAATTAAATTCTAAAATTTTTTATCAGTCGCCTTATATTACCCGTATCGTGAGTTACAAAAATGTTTTCTTAAGCATTTTTTTGAATTCTCACTTAGTGTTTTCATTTTCGCCATATTTATACTAACAAACGTTCATCTGACATATTGATTCTCAAAAATGGCCCGAATGTATTCGTGGTTGAAAAAAAAACTGTAAGTATATAGAAATTCTAAAATTATAGTTTTAATCTGTTAATTTGGATCGAATGAATAACTCCCACTGATTAGCTTCATGTCTTATTACTTTTAATTTAATTACAGCTTATCATTTGTCAAACATTTGTTATTACAGAAGAGTATGACATTTATTTATGACTTTATTATATTAATTATGACATAGTTGAAAAGAAGCCGTATACCAAGTCAGAATGAAATGTCAAGTTTTGGAAATTTTTCAAATGTATTTTCTAAGTCAAATAGTACTCAAATGGCATGAATTGGATTTTTTAATGTGATTACAAATCAAAAGTCAGCTAGAACCTTGCCATTTCATTAGCGACGGCGTATGGTGTTATTTCTTATTAAAAGCCTAAAATATTTCAAACCTTCAATTTTTTTATTTTATTTTATTTTATACATGCTAGAAGTTCCTTTCATAACACACATATCGATCAAGAGACTCGAGGAGTCATATATTTTCTGAATTTTTTAATAATAGGAAAAGCAAATTTTTCAAACATAAATGCAATAATTGTAGTTGTAAATTACATTTAATGTACCTTGTAACAGTATATAAGATATTAGTATATTAAATTAGATAAATAAAAAAAAAAGATAAAAAAAAAGGCCTATGTACAGTTTAACTGGGGCCGTAAGTCCAAGCTCATTACAAAGTTTTTTATTTGAGTTTTATAAAACAACGATACACCAATACAACACTGTACAACATCTGTACACTTTTCTTTTAATACAAGCAGGGGGAGCAGATGCATGCCCACACAATGCTTTTTCTGCTTATGCCTAATCATTAACAAAAGTGTGGCCGTTTACCGGACCACATTTTTGACCAATTGAAAACAATACCCTTGGTCTTAAGGCCCAGAGTAATAATTATTTAAAAAAAAAATATCTTTCCGTATGAAAAATATGGATGCTAAATGATTATGAAATCTTAACTTATGATTGTAGATCACCAGGAAAATAACATGAATCTATTTTGCGTATGAAATCTGCAGATATAGCTTTTAATGCTTGAAAGCGCTTTTATATGCATTAAAAGAATTTCTAAGAACAATTCTTTTTGAGATGAACCGAAGAAAGTTTCTTACTGATTGGAGAAGTGGAATAATTTTATGAGTTTAATAAGATACATTGCTAAATATAATCTAAAATCCTCTTAAAAGTTGTCAAAATGTGCAGTGGCAAATAGATTGATTAAAGTAAAATTTTTATTCGGACAACTGACACATTGATAAAAATTCTCTATCAACTAAATATCCACTGTCAAGATTTGTCACAAAAAATTTAGGTTAAAATTAATTAACAAATCACCTAACTTACTAAGGTCTATTTCTGTGCTATGCTTCATCTTTTAACATACTCTTCTCAATAAAAAGGTATTTCATTTTTGCCACATTAAGGTTATTAGGTACAAACTTCATTTCCATAGATTGTTCTATCACGAAGCTACCAATGCATAAAAAAAAAAAAAAAAAAGAAAGACTATAGAGTTTTTATAAAAAAAATCTTGGTTTAGAATAGTGAGAGGATTCAGTATTTGCAGTCTTCTGTCGCAAGGGATGAACTAAGGTTATACTTTCTCTTAACTCATAACTGTACCGTATGAACATTCAATTTCGCATTGTAATTTTTAACTTATTCTAATGAGGAGCTGGCACCTGAGCTAGTATGCATTTCTCCTTCTACTGACTAATCCGTACTAATGATTAGGACAGTGTGATGTCACAGAATGACAGGACCTTAAATGTCCACACATTTAAGGTGCAGTGGTCACCATTATTTTTACATCACGCCATTGATATGGCAGCAAGCTTGTCTCGGTTCCACAATCTTTCAGTCTTGAGATAGGTATCTTAGCTAACTGATCCACATGAAGTTTTAAGTTTTTAAGGAGACTTCACTTTAAATGTATTCACTAACTGGTAATTATCATATCATTTCATCAGTCCATGTACTTTAAATTTCTAATTATCTTTTCATGGTTCGTCTTTTATTAATTGCCTTGTAGAAAACTGACTTGTTTTAATACAAAGGAGTAAAGGATTTATCAAACAGGAAAATTATAATTCCTGCAATCTATATACAATATTCTTTTAAACTTTTTATAATTCGCATCCAATGCGTACTCTTAAAAGTTAATGAATATTATTTACTAATAATGCAATTTTTTTTTCCAGTGAAGCATCTGATACAATTCAAATAGCTGACAATGAAAATGGGAAAGAGGATGGAGTCAAAAGATGGATTGACAATAGTCTCCCTGACATCCATTCCTCAGGTGATGCTCCAAATCACCAATTGGATTATGAGGATATACCAGTAGGAATTGTAAGTAGAAACGAAAGAAAGTTGCAAGTTAATCATAGTTTAGCGTTAACCTCACAATATAAGTAATATTCCAAATGGTTAAACTTTAAAATCAAAAGAAGAGTTTTTAGTAAAAAGATACAGTTTTAATGCAATTTTAACTTTTATTAGTTTTAGCGTTAATGCCATTTTACCATTTAGATTCAATGTTCCGATTGGCCATAATGTTGCTTATATTTTACAAGTTCGGAAAAAAGAACGACTAAAACAACTTTACTTGAATTCGCTCCACAGTCTCGTTTGCTACTTTAGCTTATTTTATTTTGTTCCAGTTTAATAATTACTTTGAATTTACTTGTTTTTTCGTTCCAGTGCAATAATTAGTTTTACTTTATTGTTTTTATTCCTAAGTAATAATTATCGCCAATAATAACAATAAACGCCATTTTTAAAAAAAATTAATTTAAATATGAAAACAAAAAAGGTAAATTATCCCAATGGCCAATTTAACCCACTGACGGTCATGCACGTATATATTCGTCATTTGATCCCCAGTTTTACCAGCAATACACAACATTTTTAAATTTATAAATAAAATTTAAAATAAAATATTTTTTAAATATTTTTATCAGGATGATAGTTTATAACTTATCTTTAAAAAAAAAAAAAAAAAAAAAAAAAAAAGTATATATATATATATATATATATATATATATATATATATATATATATATATATATATATATATATATATATATATATATATATATATATATATATATATATATATATATATACAATTTAAAAATTATTGCAGGGGAAACAACTGTAGAATTTCGTCCATTGACCGTTCAGTGGGTTTTAAATACAATGATCAGTACTATGTGTAATTGAACATTGTGATATTCCACACCCCTAGTTATATAGTAAAACCTTATATTTTTTTCTGGGAAATAATGGCTTTTATTGGTGTAAAAATGTATGACTCAAATTTCTATACAAGGCGTCTATTGAGGAAAGATTATACTTCAGTATAAAATTTTTGGTACTTTAACAAATTTGGTTCTTTTGTTTATATTTTGTATCTTTTTAGAATAAAAAGTGGTTTAAAAGTAAAATTAAACGAGGCCTTTATACTTTTAGTTAAGGACACTTTCTACTTTGGGGAAAAAAAAAGACAAAAAAAGACTAAGTGTTGTAAAAAAAAATCAATTAAAGTTTTACAGCTTACAATTTACAATTTACACAGCTTATTTCATAGAAATGTTAATTTATATGCAGCCATTGTTAAAGTAAGGCGATTTTCTGAATTATTTAGAATGTTGCATATTATTTAATTCAGATGCAAATGATTATTTCAATTTTCTTCTGTCTTGTTTCTCAAAACTGAATATATATAATTAATTGCTCATATTTGAACAAAGCATAGCTTTATAGTGGTATGCAACTATACAAGGGGACTACAAAACTAAAAAGGGGAGAGTGGGGGGGGGGGGGAACTAAAATTAATTTTTTGGATATTCCAATTTACATCGTTTAGTTATCACCATATTACTCCTTTAAAAAAATACTGCCAAAATAATTTTTTTTTCTTAAGAAATGTTTGATGTATGAGTTCAAACACATATTAAACGACATGATGCAGAGTGAATTATATAGATAGCTAAAAGATTCGTATATGATTGTTTACGGACAACAATTACAGAAGAAATTTTCAAAACTTATTTGGATTATTTACGTTTTGATCTAAATATTTATTTACCACTTTACCCATAAGGTTCAGTTTGAAAACATTATAATCAATTTTAAAATATTGGATGTCCTTCTAATACCAAACATTTGAACTGATGTTATTGTTTTTTTTACATTGCCCTCAGTGAGACGTATTTTGATTATTACGATTTTTTTTTTTGAAGAAATAATGATTATTATAGGCTTAGATGACATAAAACATGAACTTGAATTGTAAATATCCTATATATATATTGTAATTGGTTTGTAATTAAAACAATGAATGAACTTTGAGTTGTAGTACTAAATAAAATTATCCAAATTTCCATTTAAAATTTGACTGTAATTTTATTTGTACAATTTGCAGGGAAGAGACGTAAAGACCTTTTTGAAAGACGATCCTAAGAAAATCGCAGTAAGTGCTCGCTAAATTTTGAAATATTTCATTTAATTATGAACAATAGTGTTTTAAATATTATTTATATTTATTTCAATGTCTTTTTGTAGAAAAAAATCACTGCTTGGGACTGGAATACCTATAAATATCTCACAATTCAGGTAAAGTGGCGTTTTTTTTCAAAAAGAGAACTCTTTCTAGTAATCTGTTTACACTTTTAAATTCTTATTAGACAGTGAAAAAAAACAAAAACACAGTCAGGTAATTTTCGATATGTATAGAGCACAAAAGAAAGAAAATGTGTATCAGCAAGTGTTCAAAAATATCAACTCGACCTTTGTCACTAAGTGAACATAGGTATTGAAATGTCATAGATATGTAAGAGGAGATGCGTATAAAATTTCATGATTTTAATTTGTTATCGTTGTCGCATGAATAAATCAAGTAAAATTAATTCATATTAATATACAGGTTCTTTCCTTTCTTATAATTTTTAGATGTACGGATTTTTTAGGCTTATGGAAGTTTAAAAAAATAACTAAAATTGTACACATGCTCATCGATGATGGAGTAACAGTTCTTTATTTAAATACGATATTACAGTTTTTTACATTTCAGCAAGAATTATTAGGACAATCAATTAACTATTTCATCTGTAAATGATTTTTTACCTTTTAAGAAAAATAACGAAGAAGAAAACATCTTAATATTATTGAATTAAATGGAATTTAATGCATTTTTCTGCATTTCTAAAGAACATTATAACTTTAAAAATAACATTTAGCGCTGATTTCGGATCATTGAAATACATGAGTATTATTCATTAAATTACTTATTACATGAATAAAGTAAAATTTACAAATAATTTTTGAAAAAATATTTTTCTCTTCTTCAAAACACAAAACATTATTCTAATGTCATAAGTACGTTACATGATAAATAAAATAATTAAAATAT
This sequence comes from Linyphia triangularis, assembly GCA_963978545.1. Lineage (NCBI taxonomy): Eukaryota > Metazoa > Arthropoda > Arachnida > Araneae > Linyphiidae > Linyphia > Linyphia triangularis. Next base: position 71,337,299 of record OZ021726.1, read on the forward strand.
ATTCATAAAAAGAAAGTTTGTGAATAAATGTATTTAAAAAACTGACTACTTTTTAAAATAAAAAAAAATATTTTTAATGCATAATTTGTAATATTACAGGCTTTTGAGACTTCTAAATAATGTCCATTACGTCGATTATGAATTTAAAATATGTTATCTTACAAAGGTGGTATTTCGTTTAAATATCTTAATGAATGCGAACTACTAATAGAAAATTATGAATTAAAAATTAAAGTTTATTTAATGAAATCACAATTGCTGTGTTGTCTTGCAATTATTATAGTCTTTTATATATTTTAGGATATAAAAGCACATGAGGAGAAACCATCAACAGTTATCACCACAATGTATTCTCATCATGATGAAGTAAGTGAATAGATAAATTAGAACTGCATTTAAAAATAAAAAATTAAAGATTTATATATAAAATGTATAACAAAAATTAAAATATATGCATTGAGTAGAATGATAGAATATGCAGCCATAGAAAATGCTGCCATTTACTAAAGTATCTGTTGCCTTAACAAATAAAGTTAACCTAAAATACGTGCTAGAAATATAAAACCGTAACTATATGCAATTTAATTACCACGGTCTTTATAACGGATAATGGATATCTAACAACACTAATGTTTATGAACATTTCTTTAATATTTTAAAATATTAAAAATATTTTTTAAATTGCTAGGAGGCTCCGTTCACCCCCAGCTGATTACGCTCGTGAATTGCACTAAAATATATAATTACTGAAATCCGTCCGTCAGGGAAAGTTTTGTGACGTCATCCTGGAAATAAATAAATTTTGAGTTATTTTCCATAAATATTAAGCACCTGGTCTTTGCAAGCAATAGCATTCAAATTGATATCGAATTTAACTCAACTCTCAAAACCAAGATTCATAGATTTTCAGCCATCGTGTTTTTTGCTACTACCTGACAAAATCTATTTTGTATATTAAATAAGAATTATGTATGTAGCGTCATAGATTAATTGCTATCTGACGTTACGACAACTATGCTGGTTTGTTATTGTTCGTGTTCCGAATATTATGCTACAATTTTTCATATTCTAAGCGAGTGTATGATTAAAATTTGTAAAATAAGAGTCATATTTTGATATTTAAATGTTTAGGACAATTTTCAAAGTTAAAACAAGAACGATTAAAAAAAAAAAATACTTTATCTCTCCAAATCGGATCGTTGTTTTATTAGCCATTTTTTGAAAATAAGTTAATAAAAAAAAAAAAAAAAAAAAAAAAAAAAAAAAAAAAAACATGTTTCTGAAGGTGTCTTATGATTGGTCACACGTACGTAACAAGTGTTTCCATACGGCTTTGTATAGGGACTGCCAAATATGTTATAACATTTTTCAATAACACAAAAATAATACTAAATATACTACATTTTTGAATACTACTTAGAATACTACATCCAAAAATGTATGTATGTATTTGAAAATGAGGATTTTACCGGGTCACGCCACTGCAAATCTTGAGGAATTTTGATGAATCAAAGCATATCTTTAAGAATATCTTGGAACTTTTTGATTTCTCATGAGATTCCAGTGACTTAGTTTCCATAACACTTTTCATAGTTATACTACCAAATAATGTTGTCAGTTTATAGTATTCAAAATACTATAACTGAAAACACTTAAATTTCTTTTTTAAAAATGGGAGAATAAAAAGGCGAAAATGAAAGCAACGTTTATAGTAAATCAAATTAGTAACATCTATGTCGTACATTTAACAATCTGATTTATAATTTTTTTTTTATCGAATCCTTATAATCTAGTACATGTCATGGTATAATTTATTGAAAGAAATCAATTTTTTGTCTGTACTTTTACGCTATTTATAAATAGAAAATATCAATTGCGCAAGCTTAAAATTGAATTTTTTGAAATTTAGATATTTAATAACTCCTAAACTATATAGTTTTAGTAAGAAATATGCACGCAAAATATTAGATTTCTATATTAGTTAGTTTTCCCGTAAGAGAATAGCCATTGCAAAAAAAAAAAAAAAAAAAAAAAAAAAAAAAAAAAAATACTATGCAGATTATAACTTAGAAACAAAAGTTTGCACATCTAAATTTTTTTTACTTTTATATATTTTTATTTCATTCTTTTAAATTTATTAATTTTTGCCCTGGGAGACAAGGAAGTGGTCACAGTGGAAAAATTCAGAAATATCCGTACCTTTTTTAGTATAGAGAAATAATTTTACGAATTAAAGCGGTTTAGTTTAGTTTAGTTTAATTCAATTTAAGTAAAAAACCTAATTTAAATGTAACGAAACCATAATGTTTTAATACGATAATAGAACGTCTAACGGCAGGCCCAATTTAGGTTGTTCCAATTTAATTCCTCTTAATGCCCCCCCCCCCTTCCCCATAAATACGATTGTTATTTAAAACTATTTACTCAAGTGTAATTTATAATACAGTCTTGCAGATTCTTCTATTTGTCAATAATTCTGCTGTAAATTAAATGTTTTGTATTCACTAAATTAAAATACGATTTATATAATTTATACACATGACCTATTGCTATTTGCCGAGTATGGTACTCTTAAATCTTGAGATCAACATGTATGATAAATTTAAATGAATCAAATATCCTCTAGATTTAAGTCTCCAATTTACTGCTATATAATAGTACATATGTTTTTGTTTTTAATCTTCTAATTTGAACCTTTGTTTTTTCAGGTATTCTTCTGGACTCTCAATAAAGTACTTTCTGTTGCTGATACCACAATGCGAAGCAAAACTATACGCCAGTTCATTCTCATTGCTCGTGCATTATTCATCAACAACAATTTTCATTCTGCACATGCTATTATCACAGCATTGAACTATTACCCCATCCAAAGATTATCTAAAACTTGGGGAGTAAGTACTTTAATGATTAATTTTTACTATTAATAGAGGGTAATGAAAATATTGCATTTGATAAAAGAAAAATTGAATTTTTTTGGGCACTTCTGTACGTTTTGAAACGTTTTTTGTTCGAAAAAGTGGTCCTGAAAAAAAAATATATGTTCGTCTGTCCGTCTGTGGTTATTATAATTCCCGAATGGATTGAACTACATAATCCAACTTTTGGTTGCGGATTTGTGGCCGGCATAGGACAGACCATTACGGTTTTCGTCAAAATTATTCATTCGAATAAGGTAGCTGCCATTAAAAATTGTATTAATTACACAGGCATGAAATTCTTTTTTGACCGCATAAGATGTTTTTGCTAAATATTATGTTTTCCAGTCCACTGAATCCAAAAATGATGTTCATTTACCTCTATCACGTACAGAGTTTTCGTGAAATACAGATTGTTTGCGTGAAGAAAGCATAACACATTAATGGATGGGAAAACAACAACAACAAAAAAAACAAACAAAAAAAACAAACAAACACACACACACAACAACAACACCATTTTATTTCATTGAACTAAATAACATTTCTTGTAATTTTTATTTCTATGAAACCTTTTCTTCTCTTTAGTTTTTCTTCTCTTTCTTCCGCTTTCCATTTGTGTGTGTGTCCCGCTTAAGCATCCAAAAATAGTCAGCTAGCATATTGACGCCTTAACTTCCTTGGTAGCTTCTCTCGAAATAAGGTTCTGGGTGACACTAGGTTTTTACTTTTTATTCTTGACACCAGCAATTCGGTAGCATTTTTCGAAAAGCTGTATTCTCTAACAGCAAGTCATTGAACTAGCTTTGAATTCCCTCTAATGAAATTACAAAAACGAGTTTTTCAAGAAAATCTGACGTGATGGAATTTTTTTAGTATTTTTTCCCGTTTTAGTGAGTAGAAGTCTATAAGAAACTGTAAAAAAAATCCTATAAAGTTTTTTAGTTGCAGACATGTGTTATCGCCAAAAATATCGCCATGCTGGTCATATTTTTTAAATTAATGATAGTATGAAAACAATAAAGGTAAATAATCGTTTCGTATCAATCCATATCAAATTTAAAAACATATCTAGTAATTGAAAGTTATGCGATATTCCGCACCCCAAGTTACTTACTGAAATGAAAATCACAGTAACATTATTTTCAAAAGTTTCTGAACATGTCTCGTAATTAGAGAAGGGAGACCTCTCTAAATGCTACTAGAAAATGCTACTAGAAATTTAAAAAGTAAAAAAGTGTAACTGGTAGTTAAATGATCTTTGTTGTCTATATTTGCCTGTTTATATTATGAAAAGTGACACAGCATAATTACGAAAATATATTGATCGTTTTCCCTCTGAATGATTAGGGGGAAATAAGAATAAGGTTAAAGGCGTACTCCATTTTTCACTGGCATTGAGTAAAGAGATGGGAGAAGGACTGTATAAAGGCTCCAGTACCATTTTCTAAGAGTTTCGACAGCTGGTATTAGTGGCAACATTTAGGAGCCAAAGAAGTAAAAAAACGTGGGAGGGCAAACTACACAATTTTGAAGATACTGCCATTAATAGAAGTCTGAATCTTGTATGCTGTGATGGCAACTGATTCACTATATTTTTTATAACTTTTGTCACAAGTATTTTTCTCTGTAATTCATAAGAAGCAATAAATGGATTTTAAGCGCAGTTTTTACTACAGATATGGATGGCCTTTTGATAAATAACATTAGGTTTAAACTGTTTAAATTCACTTCCCAAACACAAAACAGTACGAGCAATAAAAATGTGCCATTGCCGCTTTTTGTTTAAAATGACGTTTTTCTAATTAAAGCATTTAAAATATCATAAAGAAAAACAAAACAAGTAAAAAAAAATATCTTATTTTGGAACATTTATTTCTTACTCCAACTTTATTTAAATTTTATAAGACAACACTACGATATCTGGGTAAGAATACCAGTCCAGATAAATACCCTATTAAAGTAATCAGAAATTTTATATAGTACTAAAATTCTATATTTTACACTGAAGAAATGTAAAAAGTACTTTTTATTTCAGCAACAGTTAAGCCATACGTTTGAACATTGCAGAAATGTTTTCTTCTTGTACAGTATTCAAATTAATATTTTATATCGTTCTATCTTACAGAAACTATCGAAGAACACAATGAAGCTCTTGAAAGACATGAAAAATCAATTTGAAGAAAAGGATAAAAATTATGAAGGACTTACAAATCAAATGAAAGATGCACATGCTGTCAACAACATATCCATTCCCTATTTAGGTTTGTAAATTAAACTTTTCTTTTTTAGAGTTTTAGTATCTTAAAGGAATAAAACTGAACATATATATAAAAACAAATCACTGAAAGAATGAGATTTGATTTCGAAAGATGGGGGTAACAAGCTGTTAGTTTTATGCTGTTAAATATGTTGTTAAACATCTTGAATGTCTATGTTGTTAAATGTCTTATGTTGTTAGTCATATGTTGTTAAATTTTCAAAGTTTTCTTAATAAAGTGTCTGTCAATATTCGAAGAATGAAATTTTAAACATAAGCAGTTTTTGTCCCCTAATTTTTCTTATTACTAATACAATGGCTAAAATTGAAATTAGTTTTTAATTAATTATCAAAGCATTAAAAATCAGGTCCTATACATATTGACGGGTTTCCGCAACGAGAAATCACGCTGATAGTTATTTAATAATTAGTTTATAAAATTTTTCTAATATCTAAAATTACTTAGTTTGATCATAATGCCAATTCAATTGCAGGTCTTTTTCTCAATGATTTTCATGCATCTATGGTTCTCTTATCCGATGTCAGATTAGAAACGCTTCAAAGAATTTCAGTTGTCCTGGCAGACTGTAAGAAACTTCCATCATTTCATAATGGTATTGTATTTTTCTTAGTATTATTGCGTTTCCTTGTGATCTAAGTTTCCTCTATTTCAGTGTTTGGACCATCTCTCTTAATCGGGAAGTCGCAATGAAAAATGAGATAAATTGTTAAAGTTTACAGTTTGAAATACTTCTGAATAAATCGTTCAATAGTTTTGTTTTGATATGGGAACTGCTTCACGTTGTGGTTAGGGAAGAAAAAATATGCTCTTTCACAAAATTTCAAATAACTTCTTTTTGTTTTTTGATTAAATTTTTAAAGGTAAACTTTTTGAGTTATGCTTTTTTTTATTAATGTGTAAATTATTTTCTTTGATGCTCCAAGTTTTCAAAAGGTAAAGGTATGCCAGACATAGCTACTTATAAATCGTTAGTGTTCAAATGTTCGTCATCCATGGAAAACATTAGGCCAACTTCAGGGGTGATTGCATAAAGTTAGCTAAAGGTCTGTCTTAATTACAAAATAAATATAATTCAAGTAAAACTTATTTTGCTGAATTATACTATAATCCAGTTGAATAACTTTAATTCTCAAATTATTAAATTTGTCGTAATAGTAGTAGAACAATGTTGTAAAACAAACACATTTTCAGCTTACTTTTCCAGGAACTTTTTTTTGCCTAAAATTGCAGGAAACATATTTTCCTACAATCGTTCTTTTTCATGTGAGCCATACTCTTAAAGTAATTTTATTACACTTATTTTTTACTCTCAAATTTTAGGTTATGAAAAATTTGCTAGTTCTTTTCATTATTCACAGTATGAAATTTAAAAATTTTAAGAATACGAAATGTTTTGCTAAAACCTCATTTCCTCATTTAACCTTTTAGTAAAAAGTATTTTTTACGAATAAGAGCAAGTATCTTTATTTAAGTTGTGTATAATTTCTAATCATAAAAATAATTTTTGAATATCTACTCTGAATATCTATGTGAAATATCCATTCTAAATACAAACAATTTGATTTTGACAATCACTGTCACTAAAAACTAGTTTCTCCATATATATTTCTATGTATATCAGTTCCAGGTACTAAGCATTTTCAATTTGACGAAATTTCATGATTGAGATCTTTCCCAGTTAAGGATGAAAAGGAAAAGGGAGAATGTTCCTGTTAAATGTTGGAATGAAAACTCATCTCGATGAGACCTTTCATTTGATATATGATACTTATCATTAGCATTTATAGTTTTGACCTCGGAAAGACGTACAGATATGGCCAGACAGATAACCATATCCTTTGTATAAGCTTCCGCTCTACATTAGTGCAGAAGCCAAACTTAAAAAGTGTAATTTCACTAAGTGACCTGACATTGGAGTTTTTACTTTAAGTGTGGTGAAGTTCCTTTATTTACAAAATAATTTTCTTTTTCAGAAAAGGAATTTACGACTGATGATGTTAATTACTACAAAGGAATATCAAAGAATATGATGTCGCTTATCAAGACAGAATCTGTGAAGTGAGTGTATTTTTAAATGATGATTTGGGATTTTCAGTTTACTATTTGAAAACAATTAATCGCATGATATAATTTCGGGAAGACGATTTAAAGGTATAAAAACCACCTTAGGGTAAAGTTATTTCAAGATAAACAATTTCGCGGCTAACCCTTCTAACAAAAAGTGAATGGCTAATTTTTATAAGGATACTTGATAACTTTTTATCCCTAAAAATTATTCGAACTGAGACTTAGTAATTCTTACGTAAAATAGGAATACAACAAATAGAAATTATGGAGCGGAAAATGTAAAATTTACTTAATAGAACTGCTTGTTTACGAGAAAATTTATTGTATCACAATTTGAGGTTTTGATATTACTGTATTTCATTTAAATTAGACAAATATAAATGAAAAAAGCATAAATTAAAAAATTTCTAATTTTTTTTTTTTTTTTTAAACTTCGATTTAAAAAAATAAATAAATCCTTAATTACATAACATTATTAAGACAAGACATGTGTTTTCCTCTCTCACTAAAAAATTAATACTTTTCTTAACCAATTTCCAAATAAACCAAATAGTTCTTTTCACTGGACTTGTGCTTCAGTTACCATCAAATGGTCCGTAGAGCACACAGGGTCTGCTGAGAATATCAAAAGTGATCAGTGGTGTCATCAAGATTAAAGTATTACAATTTTTATTCTATGCAAGAGTCCAAAGTCTGGAAACACTCAAATAACTTTTAAATGGATATAGATACACTGCATTGGTCACAATAATCCATCTATAAAATTGACATGTTCTTACTTTTCCAAACTTTAAAATTTTGGTTTTCAAGATAGTTAATTAATCACTTTAGTCTTATGCCAACGAAATATTTTTTAGGATACATATTACTAATTACTAGCTACAATTTCTGGATAACGAGCGTATGTTTGGTGTTTGACCTCAAGCTGAAGAAGGTTTCACCTTTCAAATTTATATAGCAACTTCCTCAAAACTAGTAAAAATCTGTTTGTAACCATGGCAACCAATATCATGTATTATCATGGGTGAAGGTATTCAATTCGCTTCATCGACTGGCAGAGTAGTAACCGCTTATAAGCAATCCAGAAGTTGTAATTAGAGATCTATAATGCAGAATAAGTAACATATTTATTTTAAGGATTGTTGAAGAATTTTTGTTTACTTTCATAGAAGAAAAATTTTGTTCACCTAACACAAGTGAACTTTTTCGTACATAATTTGAATAATTTAAATACTTTTTGTCTCGAAAAGTAATCATAAATAGTAATTAGAACTCTCACAATATTTAAAAATCCTTCTATTTCAGACGAAGCTATGATCTTCAACCACCAATTAAAACTTATAAAATCGTGAGGAATGTGAATCTTCGTACTATAGTTGATTTCCTGTACGTAAGTAATGGTGAGAAATTCGAAAAAACATATTAAGTTCAAATTTTACATCAGAAGCCTGTAACTATAATATACCAAGCTCAGTCGACAATTTAAAGAATAATCATCTTTTAATGCTGAATATCAATAGTTAATCTCTGCAGAACTTTTCAGATGAAATTGGCTGAGAGAGTTACCATTAAACTCAGAAGATAATATCAAAACTGGGTATATTAATTATAGTGATCCCTCTGCAGAACTTTTCAGATGAAATTGGCTGAGAGAGTTACCATTAAACTCAGAAGATAATATCAAAACTGGGTATCTTAATTATAGTGATCTCTCTGCAGAACTTTTCAGATGAAATTGGCTGAGAGAGTTACCATTAAACTCAGAAGATAATATCAAAACTGGGTATCTTAATTATAGTGATCTCTCTGCAGAACTTTTCAGATGAAATTGGCTGAGAGAGTTACCATTAAACTCAGAAGATAATATTAAAACTGGGTATCTTAATTATAGTGATCTCTCTGCAGAACTTTTCAAATGAAATTGGCTGAGAGAGTTACATTAAACACAGAAGATAATATCAAAACTGGGTATATTAATTATAGTGATCTCTCTGCAGAACTTTTCAGATGAAATTGGCTGAGAGAGTTACCATTAAACTCAGAAGATAATATCAAAACTGGGTATCTTAAATATAGTGATCTCTCTGCAGAACTTTTCAGATGAAATTGGCTGAGAGAGTTACCATCAAACTCAGAAGATAATATCAAAACTGGGTATCTTAATTATAGTGATCTCTATGCAGAACTTTTCAGATGAAATTGGCTGAGAGAGTTACCATAAAACTCAGAAGATAATATCAAAACTGGGTATATTAATTATAGTGATCTCTCTGCAGAACTTTTCAGATGAAATTGGCTGAGAGAGTTACCATTAAACTCAGAAGATAATATCAAAATTGGGTATCTTAATTATAGTGATCTCTCCGCAGAACTTTTCAGATGAAATTGGCTGAGAGAGTTACCATCAACCTCAGAAGATAATATCAAAACTGGATATCTTAATGATAGTGATCTCTCTGCATATCTTTTAAGAGGAAATTGGCTGAGAGATTTTCACATCAAGCTTAATAATTTATTTTCCAAGACTGGTGCTAACTATCCACAATGGTGCTAAAATATCCTGTTCAAAATATTCCAAAGAATGTTTTACCATTATTGTTTGAACTCTATTACAAGCTGAATGTCACCAAGTTCAGAACTACAGTTGGATAACATTTTAAGATGGCTAAATTATCCGTTTCCTAGTTTTTGAATGAGTTTCACTCGTTCATCTTTTCAACTCCAGATTACAACAAAAACGTCTGAAGTCTCATCATTATGCAACTGATGTCAAAAATGTTGTTATATTTTGGAAATATGCATCCCTCATATGCACTAGTTTAATTACAGTTCAAAATAACTGTTTCTATGTGCAATTTTACGAATGGATGCATCACAGTCTGCCAGATAAATCAACTAAATAACTTTCAAATGATGGTCACCAGTACAATGATTTTATTTCAGTTAATTATCATTGATTGATGACAGTTTACAAGAAGAAGAATATCATCAATCTGAAAATGGATATACTTTATGAACTCCAGTACATAACCAATCAACTCGTTATCCCTACAACATTACAGTAACATTCTGGATGAAGAGTAACTATTTTTTTGTACTGGTGTTTGGATTGGTTTTGGTTTCTGGATGAAGAGTAAAAACTTTGTTTGATTAGTTTATAAAATGGCAAGAAAATGAAACGAAAAAGTGAAAAAGAAAGTTAAAAAAAAGTCCAATTGGTTGAAATCATGTTTGGTAACTATCTATCTAAATTTTTGTATTTTGATTACTTCTAAAAACAAATTTGTTGTATTGTTCTTTATTCAATATGTGCTAGATATTTCAAATTGTCACTTTGTTTTCTGGGAATAAATAGTTTATTTCACATTTTCTGAGTTGTGTGTTTCTTTGTTGTATATTTATTATTTATTGATTGCTTATTTTTGTGTTCGAATTTGATAGGATTAAGTAAAAATTAATCATTTCAGATCACTTGCCCTTATTACTTTAAATAAAAGTCAAGTATCCGATTTGGAATTAATATAGACACATTTCTCAATTATTATTATTATTTTTTTTTTTTTTTTTTTTATGTTTGTGAATTTTTTAAAAGCTATCCAAACCAGACTACTTTTAAGTTCCAGACTATTCCTCAATCCAACAAATATTAGATAAGGTTTGTAGAATTTAAGAATCAGTAGCATATTAAAATTTTACTTACTTTCTAATTTTCTAACACAGTAATAATAGCACATTAAAAGTATATTAAAAAAAGCAAACATTTTAATCAAAAATAGTAAAGAGTATTTTATTTTGTCTTTAATAAAAGGATAACGAAATTAAGTGGTCAGATTTTTATTTCAGTACATCTGGTCATAACTTCTCAATTGTTTCAGTAAGGAATACTACAACATTTTTGGATTTCACAAATAGTTGTCGCCGACCAAACGGTATAGTGGTTAGCGTGCTTGCTTCTAGACCGCGAGGTTGCGGGTTCGAGTCCCGTGTTGGCATGGGTGTTTGTAAATGTATGTTGGTTTGTCTAATGACGAATGTTTCGGCGCATTATAGCCCTCGTGTTGCTGACGGCGCCAGATAATCTGAAAACAACCAACCACAAATAGTTGTCAGTTGTTTTTACTGCATGTAAAATTATTTGTTAGAAGCGCCTGATATCAAGTAGATCAAATTTTGAGATATTTAGTGACCTAAATATCTCTTTATAAAAGTTGACGTCATTAAAACAAGTGTCTCTAAAGTTGGCGAATTTAAATATTTTGTTGAAAAATTCTTAGTTCAAGACTAAAGTCGCAATTCGGAGACAAGTTGAGAACTTTTTTCTACAGTAAATAAGAACAACAAATTCTAAAAATTCCTGTTGAAGTTTTTGTAATCTTACTATATTGGCAATACCTTCAAACTGATACATGGCATATTCCTGTAGCATTAGTAGTTTTAGATGAAAGAGTTGCGAATGGATTTCCGTTTGCAGCATCTGATTGAATTTTGGTATGGAAAAAAGTCTCAATGAGAACACTTATTTAAATACCACTCGTGCCTGTAAAATTTGTAGTTTTATATCTGAATATTGAATTTTGTATAAGCTTCCCTACATTGCAGAGTAGAAGGTAAAGTTAGTTCATTCAGCCGTAACTTAAATAACTTATAAATTTGAAATTCATTGATTAAATATAATTGAGTTTTTTAATAGGACAATGATTTGCAAACACCAGAATGCCAAAATTTGTAAAAATGCAGTTATGGGTATCGTTAAAATAATCTCGTCGTGCTATATATAGAAATTCGACAGTTTTTGCGAAGAGAAAAATTGAACTAAGTGCTCACAAAACATATGAGTGTTCATTGTAAGTCAATAGTGATGAATAAATTTCCTTATTTTCTGGAGATTTGTGAATTTATCAATTGCTTAATGTTTGTATTTCGTAATCCAGTTAAAAATTAGAATTTAGAATAGGAAAGTGTAAATGAAATTTTTAAAAAATAGTTAGGAAAACCTCCGAGATAAAAAAAAACTGTGCAATTATGATCTATGTACCCAAATACCAAGGAGCTTAGTAAGTCAAAATTTGAAGGACAGCTAACTAGATAAGTCGTAATAATTTTCAGTCGGAAGATATGAAAGCAAGAGTGTGGAAGTCTGTCATTACCGGAGTCTGTCGAAGAGATGATACTTCTCTCAGGTAAAGCTCATGTGAAAGGCAAAATCATGTCAAGTAAAATTAAATCACCATATTTGAAAAGGTTTCCAGCACCTGTCCGACTATCTCCTTCACATCATACCCAAAAACAAAAACATCCGAATAAATGAATCTACTTCCGTATCAATTATGATAGACGATAGGAAAAAAAAATTCTAGCGAAAGAGATGACTTGATTTATATTTTGACTTTGTTTCTCAAACCTTAAAATCGAAAATATAAAAACAAAAATACCCATGGTCGAAAATAGTGAGGTTGTTGCATGTTGACCTGCTTTCCTATTAAAACGGGGCCAGAAACTTCAGGGACCTGAGCTATGACTACTATGATAGCCCTAATCATCCCTTTTTTTTGGTCTAGCAACTGAATTTTTTTAAATATGCTTATACCAGTAGGGAGATTTTAAAAATATGTCATTATTATTCTAATAGGGTTATTACATATTTTGGTTTAGAGAAACATGAGCGATATAAACTGTATGTTTCAAGTCGTAAAATATCAAACGAATCCAAGATTTTAGTGGAATTAATTCTAATAATTTAAGTGCCCCTTTGGTTCAATATTAAATTAAATTTCTCTTGTAAGCATGGAACTTCTCATGTCTACTTATTAGTTGAATCAACAAGGTACCTTGGTTGTAATCATAAAGCAACAATCCTACCCGTTATACAAAGAAATTCTTTTTCTGTCATTTTGAAAATTTAAGATTCTATTTATGAAAAGTGATAACCGCCAGAATATTAGAGAGATAGGGCTAAGATGTATTTCAAATGCAAAAAATAACCAAGAAATAAAAAAAGAAACTAAAGTGAGAGTTTTGCAAATTCCTAAATTACTTTTTCAAGCTGAAGACTATACCGACATAATATATTAGGATATGTAAGTTGATACTTCGCCACCAATTGTTGCTGGATGAGATTACTAAGATCCAAGATTTTAGTGGAATTAATTCTAATAATTTAAGTGCCCCTTTGGTTCAATATTAAATTAAATTCCTCTTGTAAGCATGGAACTTCTCATGTCTACTTATTAGTTGAATCAACAAGGTACCTTGGTTGTAATCATAAAGCAACAATCGTACCCGTTATACAAAGAAATTCTTTTTCTGTCATTTTGAAAATTTAAGATTCTATTTATGAAAAGTGATAACCGCCAGAATATTAGAGAGATAGGGCTAAGATGTATTTCAAATGCCAAAAATAACCAAGAAATAAAAAAAGAAACTAAAGTGAGAGTTTTGCAAATTCCTAAATTACTTTTTCAAGCTGAAGACTATACCGACATAATATATTAGGATATGTAAGTTGATACTTCGCCACCAATTGTTGCTGGATGAGATTATCAGAGCAACTATAAAGTCATGAGACAGCAAAAAAAAAAAAAAAAAAAAAAAAAAAAGTGTGTGTGTGTGTGTGAGAGAGAGAGAGAGAGAGAGAGAGAGAGAGAGAGAGAGAGAGAGAGAGAGAGAGAGAGAGAGAGAGAGAGAGAGAGAGAGAGAGAAGAACGTTTTGATTTTTTAAAAATTTATTTTGTCAATGTAACTCTTTAGTATAGCAAAATTTCTTTTAATTATATTATTATTGTGAGTGTAAAATTTTATTAAATAAAACCCAGTGGAAATCCATTAGAAATTTTGGTTTCTCCATCATAATCTCCTATTTCCAGTGATTAGTAGAGCAATCATGATTTAGTTTCATTGTAAAAAGATATTTATTACTTTATTCGTGTTACAAAGGAGTTACTTTTTATCGTCGTGGCTGTAAATATTTCTTTAGTTTATTAAAATACTGTATAAATTTTAATTGTAAAGAGTTCTCAAAATATTTATTTTCATTGTAAAGAGTTATATATTACTTTATTTATGTTACAGAGAAACCAATTTCGAACACAATTGCTTTTTTAATTTTTTTTTTTTTTGCCATACTCTAACGGCCTACTTTAGTGTGCATACGTAGCATTGATACTTTTAGAGAGGTAAATGAGCTTGGGTTTCAGTAACAAAGAATTTTGGAGCGAGCTACGCGAGTACTTTCGTAAAAAAGGAATTTTTTAGCGAATGAAGCGAGCCTGTGTTTGAATGGCAATGGGATTTTTAACGTTTGAATAGAGCTTGAGTTTGCATACCAAAGACAATTTTATCGAGCGAAGCGAGCCTTGTTCACGAAGCGTTAAAGCCGGGACCTATACACAATGATGGGATGAAACTTGGCATAAACATTTCTGAAAGCAAGCTAAGTATTAGCAAATTTATCAGGTTCGAAAATGTAATGTTTTTTCTTTATTGATTTACACCAACTGTCGCCTCTGCATTGTGTTAGAGATAGAAGATATTTTATTTTAAGAAAAAGTACTGCTTTTTCGCTTTTTAAGACATGGATCTATTTTTTACAAATTCTATTTCTATTGATAAATTCTAACTAAATTTCAGCAGATACATTGTTATGTAATATAGGTTTCCGATACAGTTAGGATATTTGGCCGGCACATATAGTAGTAAGAAAAGTCTAGTTTAGTTTTATTTGACCAGACAGACCTTTTGCTTTCTAAAATTAAATCAGTGCTTGAAAATAAAAGCAAAACGTCATTTAATTTTTCACAGTATTTATCTTTGTAATTTTATGCCATACTTTTTAAAAGTGAAAGTATTGATTCAAGTGTCAACCATAATTAAATTATACGCTTCACTTGAGAAATTTTTCCAGAGTAAAGTTTTATAATATAATTCTTTTTTATTTTATTATTTTAAAATTATTCAAAAATGGAATAATTAGTAGAGAAAATAAGAATAGAAAATTCTTCTACGAAAGTTTTCTTTTATAGATGGTAAAAAGATTAAAGGTTTTTGTCATGATTGACAAATGATATGGTTCTTTATTTAATTTATATTTATGCTTTCCACCTTTTTCCCCTTACTATCTAATTCTAAAAGGAATTTTAAGAGGATTTTAAATAATGCAGGGATTGACAACTATAAGCAAAAAGTTATAATCACGTTTTAAGAGGCTGTTAAATAGGCAGCGATTTACAAAATGAAGTAAATTTTTTTTAAAAGGTCTGTTCATTAAAAATTACTACCACTGAATATTTAACTTGATTTTAAACTGAATTCTTCTCATAGTTTAACAAAGCTAGACAAAATCACTTTTAGGTGGTAAAAAATTGTCAGTCTAAAAAAGTAGTGAAATCAGAAATGGGTTATATCAAATTTCATCAGTTTCATGTCCAACACTATGGCTCTTTGTTTCCTAATTTTCATGGTGTCATGTCAAATAACATACTATTTGACAGTTTAAAATTGGATGTACACTAAAATTTTATTTCATCAAATTACTGATATCTATCACATCTTGAAATTTTTGATAATTTGAATATTGGTATTTTGAATGGCTTATGGAATATGGGAAGATTCGAATTTGTTTTTAAAGATGTATTGTGATTGGTCACATACTCGTCTCAAACGTTTTAATTTGATGAAAACCAAAAAATAAATAAAAAATGACGCTTTGTATAAGGTTTATTATCAATATATAGTTATTATTGATTTTTGTAAGCAATTGTACATAATGCACATGTTTTTTAATAATTTCAATTACATTTTCGATCTGCAATTGGCCCTGTTAATTATTGCTTTTTATTAATAAAATTGTAAATAACATCGAATATATATGAAATACCTTGTTTTAAAATAATGGCAATGATTAGATTTATTTCGATATTTCTAGAATTTTAGAGAATGTCGCCAAATTATATAAAATGCAGGCGTGAGAAGAATGGAATAAAAAGTTAAAAAATAGGTCGCGCTCCTCGAAGTTAAAATGCAGTCTTCATATAAAGTAAAAAAATTAGCAATTTTTTTAATATTATGTTTTAACTTTAAAGGCATTTCTTTCTTGCTATTTGTAATGAACTTTTTTCAGAAATGGACTTGTACCTATAATTAAGAAAGTTAAGTAGTTGAAAAAATATTTTAATTGAGTTAGTGAATTTTTTTTGTTTGATTTCCTTCTTAGTGTTTACCTTTTATTAAATTTAAAATACGTATTTTTAAAAAAAAAAATTATAAATTCAAAACAGTTACAAGGGAAGGGGAGTTCTCAAATAATTTGTCGCTGTCTGCTGGATGTTGAGAACGGTTACGCTCTATTCGGAAGATTTCTATAAAAGGCACTTTATATGCATATGAATAGCAATGCGTTTACATTGCATCCGTCCTCTTATTAACTTTCTGATATACCTCCGATGATGACTTTAACTTTACATTACAAAAAAAAAAAAAAAAAAAAAAAAAAAAAAAAAAAAAAACAGTAAAAATTATTTTTCAGGCATGTATTTTGCCTTCAGTTCATTTTTAATAAAACATATTTATTAATTGTATCCATGTATCGAAATTCTTAGAATTTTTTTCTATTAGTCAATTAGTAGGGGAATCCAATTGCTCTTTTTCCAATTTGAAACAAAACGATAGTTTCTTTATTCTTTTAGACTAAGATTAAATTTTGAAAAACAAATTGTCGGGTCTGAGTACGAAATAGTGCTACCAGCACTCTCGGACTAGTAAACCTTATAGTGGAAGAATATTGAAAAGTAAAAAACAAATTTAAGTTACGAAAGAACAGAAGACATTTCTTTTATTTCAAATTCCTCAGAAAAAACTCTTACAAAAAACCGTTTTCCTTTTTCTCTCGAGACCTTTTTTTTTATCATTCACTATTGCCACTCACCTTGGCAGTAAACAATTTAAAGTGGCACTGAAGTAGCAAATATATACATATAATTAAACAACTTTTAACATCCTCCCACCTTAAGTTGTCTGTTGACAACTTAACATATAATTTTAAGTTCAAACTCTTGTGTCTGTGGACTGTGTGTTGCCAGGACAGTCTTAAATTTTTGCGGAAATCTCCAGAGGATATAGTCTTTGAATCGGTCGAATAATTTGTCCACTAGTGGTATCCAACCGTACTACTCTGGTAATCTCATCCTTTCCCGGGAACATCTCGATAACGCGTCCCAATGGCCAGTCGTTGCATTTTACATTATCACTTCCAATCAGCACTATGTCATCTACTTGAATTTTCCTATTGTGTTGCCGGTGATCGTTTTTCTGAATCAGGAGTCCTAAATATTCAGATCTGAATCTTTTTCTGATGTCTATTATTAATTTTTGACGATATCTCAACCTCCTGTTCAAAAGCTTTTCATCAATCTGATCCAAGTCTGGAACTCCAGGATGCCTGAAATCTTGTAAAAAAGAGTTTGGAGATAAAGCAATTAACTCACTATCACTCTCGGCAACATGTGTAAGAGGTCTTGAATTAATTAAAAATTCGGTGTCACATAAGATGGTGGTCATTTCCTCATATGAAAGAAAAGCATTACCTAAAACTCTTCTTAAAATTTGTTTCATCACGCCAACTAATCTTTCCCAAAAACCTCCATACCATGCGGCAGTTGGCGGGTTAAAAAGCCATTGAATTTTTTTAGTTGTACTGTATCGAGCAATTTCATCCCAGTCTACAAGTTTCAGCTGGTTTGAAGCTCCCACAAAGTTGGTCCCGTTGTGCAATATACTATAGACGGCCGTCCTCTTTTTGCTATGAAACGACGGAAACTTTGAAGAAAGGCTTCAGTGCTTAAGGATGAAACAAGTTCCAAATGAACTGCTCTGTAAACTGCACATGTATAAATACAAATCCAAGATTTTGTTCCATCTTTCAAAAGAAGGGGTCCAGCCATATCGAATCCAATTATTTGAAAAATTGCAGTGTCCTTAATTCTGTTTTCTGGAAGAGGAGATATTGGTGCCGTCAAGTTTTGTTTGGCATGTCTTAAGCAAACAACGCACTTCGATACTACTGACCTCACAGTTTTCCTTGCGTTTAATATCCAGTAGTGCTTTCTTAATATATTAGTCAGCATCTGTGATTTTGCATGAGAATTTTTCAAGTGTTCAGTCATTATCAATCTTTTAATGACTTGGTGATCCGAAGGCAAGATCATAGGACTTTGAAAATCCAAAGAGTCTTTCCTATAAGTAAGCTTAGTTCGCAATCTGAGAATTCCTTCATCATCGGTATATATATCTAAATTCTTCAATTTTTTCTTATTTTCTTCTACAAAATATTCATTTTGAATAATCTCAACAATTTTCTTTTCTGCTAGCTCTACTTCTCGATATAATAATTCACCAGTTATCCTTGAAGATGCCATTTGTTGACAGTTATAAATAAATCTTTGCATCCAAGCTATCATGCGCACAATTTTATCATAGTTCGAAAAGTAATAACTATACCACTGAGATCCAAGATGTCGACATTCATTGATCTTCTTTCTGCTGGATGTTGTACTACAATATTCGCATTCTGCCGATGAACTTAAGGTACAGATGACAGATTCTGTTTCAAGATCAATTTTCATTTTCTTTCTCTCTTGCGAGATAGCAGCTTCATCAGTTTCTTGCTCTGTAGCAGGCCAGTTTGCTTCTACTTCGGTAAGCCATTTTGGACCCTCCCACCATCTAAGCGTTAATAACTGATGTGCCGAGCAGCCTCTTGAAGGTAAATCTGCTATATTGTGTGCTCCAGGGATATGCCTCCACGTCTCCGGATCGGTCAACTTCCTGACCTCTTGAACTCTATTATTCACAAAAACTTTCCAGGAGTCATTTTTCTGTATCCAGGTTAGTACTGTAGTTGAGTCAGTCCAGAAATGCTTCTCAGCGTTCTTCCATTGGAGACCTTCCACTACAGACGTACACAATCTAGCTCCTATTGTTGCTGCAAGTAACTCGAGTCGTGGAATGGAAATAGGTTTTACTGGTGCAACTCTTGACTTTGCAGCTAACAAATGAACTGTAACTCCTTCAGAATGTTGAACTCTAACAAATACAGCAGCTGCATAAGCTTGTGCACTGGCATCACAGAATGTATGTACACTAATACCGTCAATACAGTTAGGATCTTCTGAAAACCAGCGCTTGATGGTCACTTGCTTTAGAAGGTGGAGTTCGCTAAACCAATCCAAAAACTCCTTTTTAATATCGGTTTGTACTTCACTGTCCCACGAAGTGTTATCTTTCCACATTTTTTGCAGTAACAACTTTGGTTTCAAAAGCACAGGACACAAGAAGCCAACGGGATCAAATACTTTATGTGAGATAGAAAGGATAAGTCTTTTTGAAACGGTCGCCAACTCACAATTTTCCAGCCAATCTAAGTTTATGCTCAATACATCTTCTTCACGATTCCACTTTAAACCTAACACTAAGGAAACCTTATCTGGATCATCATCTTCTGTATATTGCCATTCTCGTAAATTAAATTTTCCTTCTGACATGATATGCCGAGATTCTTCAATAAATGGAGAAATATCCCTTTTGTCCTTCAAGCTGGTCACGAGATTGTCTACATACGAAGAAGCTTATCGACTACTTTTACATCAAATTTATCGATTCTTAAATATTTCCTCAAATGATACTCCAACACCGCTGCTAATAGAAATGGATTACTTTTCACGCCAAATACCACTCGAGTGTGGCGCAGAATTTTCAATTTTTAATTTTTCTCTCCTTTCCACCAAAAGAATAGCAGAAAGTTTCTTTCTTCAGGTCTTACACTTATCTGCAGAAATGCTTTCTCTATATCGGCAATGATTCCATATTTACACTCTCTAAATTTTAACAAAAGGCTAGGAATTAATTCTAATAAATTAGGGCCACACTCCAAACACTGATTTAAGGATGGCGATCCGATTTGTTTCGCTGAAGCGTCAAACACCGGTCTCACTTTCGTGGTACCTTGTTGTTTCACAACTGGCCTATGTGGCAAGTAATGTGCATGGTGAACAGCTTCTTGTGGGATTTCTTCTATAATTCCTAATGATTCCCATTCTTTAAAGACTTTGTCGTAGTCTTGAAACAAGTTCTCTGACTGTTGTAACTTACTAGTTGAAATTTCTAATCTCTTTAGAGCAAAATTTTAGTTACTTGGAAGAGGTAAATGGTCTTCTTTCCAGGGCAAAGCTATTTCATAACGACCTTCTTCGTTTATTTTAATCGTATCTTCAAAATATTGCTTTGTACGATAATCTCGCTCCTTACGAGATTCTGTCTCAATAGGATCAGTAATTCCTAATACTTCCAAGCTAAATAAATCCGATATACTTGCATACTTTACAAACATTGCCATCGTATTATCTTCTTTACCAGTTGGTAATGTTGTTTTCCCCATCACAGTCCATCCTAAATATGTTTCAGTAGCGACCAGGCCTCCACTTAAAACTTTTCTTTTTCCTGTAAAAAGTCTGCCTGATACATCAGCACCAATCAAAATGTTAATAGTCAATAGCGCTACCCTTTTCTTGACAATCATTGAGATAAATGCTCATAGATTTCAATTCTTTTGTCCAAGGACCTTTTGCCACTGACGGCACATCATCGCATATGTTATCTTGATCTAATACATCAAATTTACACAGAAATTTACCATCCAAGGATCCCAGTTCAATCTTATAAATATTATGCATTTTTTCGCCAAGTTTTGAACCTCCAAAAACGGAATGTGATATTCTTTGTTGTCGTAAAGGTAAGATTTCTAGAGCTTCAGCAATTTCTTTTCTTAAGTAAGACCGTTGCGATCCTGAATCAAATAATGCTCTTACACACATAGTAGACGTTTTGCCAATTAATTTAACTTTCAACGTCTGTAATAAAACTTTTGGGTTTTTACAAAAGCTCGCCAAATTAATCGCATTCTGCTCTCCTTTATCTTTCTTGTCTACGTTATTCGGAGTAACCTTCTCTTCTCTTGCTTTGCTCTGTGAGGTTTCTGGGCACATTATTACGCTATGGGTCTTGGTACAAACGGGGCATCTTATGAAACATTTGCATCTGTCAGCTCGATGAATTGCTTTAAAGCATTTGAAGCAACGACCTTTATTTTTCAAAATGTTTCGCTTATCTATAATAGACATTTTTTGCGCCTTGAAACAATTGAAACTCTCGTGTTTTTTGTTGCAAAAAATACACAAATTCTCTTCTGATCCATTTGTACTCAACAAACTAGCTGCAGACGATAACCTATATTGATAATGGTTTGGCGCTCTTTTCTTAACAAAAGTATCATCTTTGAGGCCAAAACCTGCCATCGCCAAAACAATCCGTTCTTCGGACTCAACTTCGGACTTTAAAAATGTTAGTAAACTATCCAGTTTATCCTTTGGATCACCACCATGGTCGACATTAGGGCTTCTCTGTCAGGCTCTTAGAAAATCTTCAGGCATGCACGATTCGACCAAAGGAAGAAGCATAGCCGCACTTTTATCTTTTGTAACGCCAAGTGTTTCAAGGGCACGAATTTGAGTCTCTAAATTATCATAAAGCGCACTCAAATTAATTGGCGCAATTTGATGAGAATTCTTTAAAACTAACTTTAATAGCTCTCGTGCATAGACTTCGATGAGCAAATCTTTCCGGCCAAAGCGTGCTTTTAAACAGTCAATTGCTTTTGGATAAATTTCAGCAGTTGGCGGAAAACTTTCAATAGCCTCTTTAGCTCTCGAACCTTCCACGGTTGCTTGTAATAAATATTAGAACTTATCCGAATCTTCAATGGTAGTGTCCTTGTCAATTTTTTCAAATTGACTCCGAATTCTCGCCAACGTCACTTCATTTTCCAATTTGGCCTTCTCTAATTCAAATTGGTATCTTTGTTCTGTTTCATATCTTTTAGCTTCGCTTTCTTCTCTGATTCTCATTTGAAGTTCTTCTTTTTCTTCATCTTCTTTGATTTTTCGGTCCGATACAGTGTTTTGTAGAAGAACTTTAACGAAATCCGGATCCTTTCGGTATTCATCGCTATTCAAAATTATATCTTTTAGATCCGTTACCTTGGCATCATTCGGCACATTTTCACCTATTTCTTCTGCCACATACTTCAAATCTTCTTTCTTAAAACCTTTTACGTCTTTAAACATCTTTAATCAGGATACTTAATTTTCTTACTAACGAACCTTCAACTATTCTTACGAGTTTACTGCCCGTCCCGCCGAGGGTACCAAAAAATGTCGGGTCTGAGTACGAAATAGTACTACCAGCACTCTCGGACTAGTAAAACTTATAGTGGAAGATTATCGAAAAGTAAAAAACAAATTTAAGTTACGAAAGAACAGAAGACATTTTTTTTATTTCAAATTCCTCAGAAAAAACTCTTACAAAAAACCGTTTTCCTTTTTCTCTCGAGACCTTTTTTTTTATCATTCACTATTGCCACTCACCTTGGCAGTAAACAATTTAAAGTGGCACTGAAGTAGCAAATATATACATATAATTAAACAACTTTTAACACAAATAAAGTATATTGCAGTATTATAAGTAACCAAATAAGTCATTGAACAATGCTTGAAATTTATAATATCCTGTGCAAACGGACATTCTTAGTTTGAATTATGCCACCTCTCCCTCCTAAAAAAAACCGGGAGTCCATTGTTCCAGTAGTCCAAACTACACAGGGCTCTAATGTATTATAAAGTTTGATGAACGTGCCAATACATTTTTTAAGTAACCATTTTCAGTATACAATTTTCTCAGTGAACATAGGTAAAACATAATGTATAATAATTTAAGTAGGTTAGGTTTAAATAGAAAACTCTCCCAAATTAGGATATGATGATAAAACTTATTGTGTGAATGTTATCAGATATATGTTGTTACGAATTTTTTTCTGAAGGAACGGTGAAAAATTATTTCACAAAAACTTCTTTATTCTTCTTTAAGAATTCTAAAATTCTTAAGACTCCAGCATAGGCAGATAATCCCTCAACCACATCTGGAGGACTATCTTTCGACAATGCTCAAATTTTCTTCTTGAAAATTTTCAACTTGAGACTACCTCTGAAGATTTGATTTCATCTGCCAATTCTTTTAATTGATGTATGAATTCTTTTTGAAAGGCATAAATTCCAGAATTAGATTTTCGCATTGCTTTCATTATTGTCATTATTTGATTCTTTAGCTTCTTCACTATTCCTCTCATACATGGAATACAGAATGTGACATCCCACTTCTAGACACAAATTATTGTGAACTTCTTTCCATGATGACACGGAATTCTACAGTTCTTAAAACAACGGGAAGAAGCTTAAACCACCGCTTCATTTAATAAATATTTGTTAGAATCTTAACTACCTTACAGTTGTTTTTACTTTGGAGGTTGTATTTTTGTTACTAGAGTTTATTCATGAACACATTTTTGTGAACTTCTATATCCTGAAAATAATGAAAAACAGCTTTGTGATTGCTTAAATTATAATTTCATGCTTAAAGACCACTGAAAGGTGTTATTGTGATAGGCTGAATTGCAGATGCTCGAAATAATTGCTTGCATAAAGTCTATTTAAAATTTTTACTTTGATTAGAAGCTATAATCAAAAGTAATTGCAAATGAAGGTGAATGTCTAAAAACAGACCTCAAAAACAAATCAGAAGACTCCGAAAATTCAGTGCTTAAGTTAATTCATAGCTTAAAAAAATAATAGAACTCAGATTATTTTTCGTTTCTCAAAACACAAGCATCACCGAACTTTATTCCACCAAATTTTTTACCAAACGATAACCAATTTTTTTACAATGCCAGCTGTAAAAAACAGAAAAAAGATTTAAATAAAATTAAACATGTTGCCAAGTACAAAAAAACTATTTAAAATAATACGTAATATCTGACATACTCCCACCTAAGTTAACAGTATTATGACTCATGAGATAACTTACAAACAAAAAAGATATTATGCAGAACACTTAAACACAACAAGTTTTGAAATAGAACATAAGTTAACTTTTTGCAAAGAAATATTGAAGTTAAAAAATACAAGGTATGTAATTCTATAGGGATAGTTTGTTAGGCACTTTAACAGTTTGACCGCTTCTAGTAGTAGATGGAACATGGCTCACAGTTTCAAGTGGAACACTATTTGTTATATTTTGACGAATGTTACTTTTCACAAGCTTATCTCTTGACCAGTCCTCATTTGCAGATACTTCCAAATGATATAACCTTTGGGCTGCTCTGAACAACTCGCCTTGTTGAGTTTTCAGCCTAACTCGACGCACTACTCCATCAACTCCTGGTAATGTCTTAATCACTCTACCAAGCGGCCACAGCACCCTTTTCTTGTTATCATCTCCAATCAGCACAATGTCACCTTCTGCCAATGGTTGAAATGTCTTCTTTTTCTGTCTAGAGCACAGTGCTCCTAAATATTCCTGTCGAAACCTTGCTCGGAAAGCTTCTCTAATAGTTTGAAGGTAGCGTATTCTTCTTCTTCTCAAATAGTTGGGATCAGGTTGAGTAATGATATCAGGTACAAAACTGCATTTTATCTCTTTTAGAAAATCTACTGGTCTAATGGCAGTAAGAGTTGAGTCAGATGACACCGTTGTCAAAGGCCTTTCATTCAGAATGCATTCACAGTTGCATAAAGCAGTTTGCATCTCTTCATGGGTTAGACTTGCTCGACCTAAGGTTTTCTTCAAAATATTTTTCATCATACCAACAAGTCTTTCATAAAACCCTCCCCACCAAGGAGCACTGGGAGGTATAAATCTCCACTGCATCTTTTCATCTCTGGCTTTATCACAAACCTTATTAAAATCAATACATGAAAGTGCCTTTGCTGCTCCAGTAAAATTAGTTCCGTTGTCACTGTATAATATAGAAGGCTTTCCTCTTCTGGCAACAAAACGATGGAAACATAATAAGAATGTCTCAGTTGACAGTGATGTGACCAGTTCAAGATGAACTGCTCTATAGACCGCGCAGGTAAAAAGACAGATCCACCCCTTTGAGCCGTCTTTCAAAATCACAGGACCAGCAAAATCCATCCCAGTCACTTGAAAAATATTTGCATCTTGAACTCTATTAGCAGGTGGTTGTGTAGTTGGGGGATTTACAGGTTTTTCAGAAAACCGCTTGCATATCACACAAGATCTCAATGCAGATTTGACAGTTCTTCTTCCACAAAGAAGCCAAAATCTTTCTCTCAGGGAATTCAAAGTGTAGGTAACACCTGCATGTCCTTTTTTCTTATGTTCAGCTAATACTAAACTCTTCACAATAGGATGATCCCCAGGTAAAATAACAGGTGTTTTAAACTCTTCATAATCCTCTCTTCTACATATGGTACTTTTTAACTTAATGATGCCCTTTTCATCGAAAAATATGTCGAGTGACTTTAAACGTTTATCTGCAACTCCTGTAAATGACTCTTGTTGTATTAGATAAACAATGGTTTTCTCGGCTTCATCTATCTCATTCACAGAAAGATTACCTTTTCTTTTTGTCTGATTTAGACAATTGTACAGAAATCTCTTCATCCATGCTACAGTGTGCAAAATCTTCTTATAATCAGAAATATGTGTACCCAACAAGCTTGTTACTTCAAAGTTCATCATTGAAGATGTGACACCTTTCTTCCTTTCACAGTTCACTTCTTCTTCATTAATTATTTCTTCAGATGAGGGCCACATTTTTCGAGGCAAGTGTAGCCAGTCTGGCCCCTCCCACCATTTCAATCTCATCAATTGGTGAGCAGAACATCCCCTACTAGGTAAATCAGAAGGGTTTATAGACCCAGGAACATGTCTCCAGGATTCGCTATCTGTCAGTTCTCTGATTTTCCTCACCCTATTATGGACAAAAATACCCCATGGTTCTTGTCTTTTTATCCATGCTATAACAGTTGTTGAATCGGACCAGAAATATACTTCATCACATGCTATTTCAGTTAAAATAGTAGTTGAGAGACGAGATGCTATGGTTGCCGCCAGGAGTTCTAGTCTTGCAATTGTAATTTCTCCCTTTCCAGTCGGAGCTACTCTGCTTCTTGCTTGTATCATTTGCACTTGTACGCGATTTTCTGATTCAACTCTAATATAAACAACAACTGCATATGCCAGTTTAGAAGCATCACAAAAGAAATGTATGGAACAGTCCTTGGCACCACACAACCCAAAAAATCTTGGAATACTGATTTTATCAATGTGTAGTACACCCTCAATCCATTTCAAAAACTCTCTTCTGGTATTTTGATCAACTTCATCATCCCAACTAAGTTTCATCTTCCAAATGCTCTGAAGAAGTAACTTGGGGATCAAGACAACAGGAGCAATAATACCCAAAGGATCAAAGAGCCTATGTGCAGCAGAAAGGATTGTCCTCTTAGTTATCTTCTCAAGTTCCAATTCTCTAACACAGACTGTATTTATTTGAAGGGTATCAGTTTTCTTATCCCATATCATTCCAAGCACGTTAGTAGGCTCTGACTTATCAGCTGTCAAATTGGTTTGCTCCCACCCTCTAAGATCAAATTTTCTACTAGCCATTATTTCAGTAGAAACTTTTCGAAACACATCTAACTCCTCTGTGTCTCTGACACTTGTTACACAATTGTCCACATAAAAACTTTTCATCAGTTTCTGTACAACACTCTCAGGGTAAAGTGATTTGTGTTCTTGAATTTCCTTCAAAACACCTGTCAACAGATATCTGATTGTTGAGGACAAAAGAAAGGGGCTGCAAGTTACTCCAAACACCACTCTGCAGTGTCTATAAACTTTCAGGCCTTTCTCACTAAGCCATAAAAATCTCAAATAGTCCCTATCAGTTGTAGTAAGTCCTATTTGCAAGAAGGCTCTTCGAATATCCGCAATAACACCGATTTTCTCAGTCCTAAACCGCATCAAAATACTTGGTATCAACTCAATGAGGTTTTCACCTTTTTCTAAGCAATCGTTTAGACTTGGAAATCCTTTCACCTTGGCTGATGCATCGAAAACAGGCCTTATCTTTGTAGTGCTGTTTTCTTTCACCACAGGTCGATGAGGTAGATAATGTACATTTTCTTCACAATTATCTTTTACTTCCTCTATCACACCTTCTTCAAGCCACTCGTTAAAAACATGCTCATACTGCTCATAAATTGACTGCAACTTCAGTCGCTTGACAGTCAAATTTAATCTTTTGTAAGCCAAATCATAATTAGTCGGCAACTGAGCATGACCTTCTAACCAAGGCATGAAAACCACAAAGCAGTTGTCTTCATCGACTTCAACTGTCTCTAAAAAATGTTCCTGTGCTGCTTCTTGTAGCTCTGCCCGAGTTCTCTTAGCATATGGATCAGTAATTCCTAAAACATCTAATGACCACAGATGACTTACAGGGCCCTCTGCCGAAAGCAGTGAAAGAGAAGTGTGGGTTGCAATAGAACCACCCCCACCAGGTATCTTACCCATGAGAGTCCATCCCAGATGTGTTTCGACTGCAACAGGACCTTGCTTCAAAAGTTTTATGTTTCCTGTCAAAAGCTTGCCAGCCACATCAGCTCCCAGTAACAGTTTAATTTCGTTGTCCACTCCAAGAGAACTATAGTACTCAGTGTCGCTCACAGAAATCCCATATTCTTTCAATTCATCTAACCAAGGACCATTTGGGATACGTTTAATATTATCACAAATCTTTGGCTGGTCTAAACAAACTACTTTACAATTGAACTTATCATCAACACTTTCTAGAGTAACTTTGTATTGAAAATGTAATTTCTCGCCAGATGACACACCTCCAAACAACTTGTGTATCAACTTGATTTCACCATGGTGCTCGAAATTCAACATTTGGATTATATCTTTTGAGATATAACTTCTTTCAGAACCTGTGTCAATAATAGCTCTTACAAGTATTCCTCGATTCCCATTCTTTATGCGTAAAACTAGGGTTTGCAACAAAACTTCAGAAAAAAGTGAATGGCTGGTCAATACATTATCTCCTACAACACTTTCAGTTGTCTTACTCTCATGACTTTGAGAAACATTAGCCCCTCCTCTGCACAGAAGTACATTATGCCTTTTACCACACTTAAAACATGACTTCATTTTACATTTTCGTACTTGGTGTCCTGGGTTTAGACACAAGAAACAACAACGAGAATTAGCCACGGCAGTTTCTCTTTCTTCAACTGTCCAGTTTCTCGCTTGCTCACATTGCCAAGAATTGTGTTGGTTTGCACAAAACAGGCACAGTTTCTTCCCTTGTGGTGTAACAAACAACTCTGATGTTGATGGTGTATGAGAAGATTTACCAAATTTGGTTCTCAGGTTCTGATGTTTATCATTCCTAAAAACTCTTTTTCCAGAACCATCTGTACCTTTGTCAAAAGTCTGAGAAGCAATGTCAACTCGTTCTTCTGCTTCTACTTCACCCTCCAAAAACTCTAACAAAGAATCCAGGTCATTCTTGTTGATAACTTCTGCTCCTTCAACTTCTGGAACAATAGGGTTGGTAGACCGTCTCAAAACAGCTCGATATCTGTCCCATGCCTTAAGTGTTTCATCAGGTATGCAAGACTCGACAAGTGGAAACAACATTGCCTCATACTTTTCTCTAGTTACCCCTAACACCTCTAAAGCTCTAAGCTTAGCTTCAAGTTGATCATACAATTTTCTTAGGGAAATATTTCCTAACTTCTGTTTTTGCAAAACTATAGACAATAAGTCCCTCACATACAGCTGAATTAACAATTCTTCTTTACCATTCTTGACTGTAATTGTTTCAAAGCCTTTGAATAACTTTCTCTCCCTGGTGGGAAACTATTTACTAATTCCTCGGCACACGAACCTTTTTGCATTGCCTGACTGAGATACGAAAATTTATCATGGTCATCCAATTGCACATCTCTATCAATTTTTTTGAATTTACCCCAGAAGCCTAGCCAGTTTTTTAAATTTCCGTCAAACGTAGGAAGTTTAATTTTAGGATATTGCAATAGTGAATTTGATTGAACTACCGAGCTACACACAGACATATTATCTCTCTCTTTTTCACACAAATAGACAAACTCTTCTAATTTAAACTCAAAGGCTCGGTATCTGTCAAGGTATTTTTCAGATTCGTCGATCTTTTTATTGATTTCATCTTCATCGCGTACTTCACGAAAAAGTTCATTTCTTACCTTTTCTTCTGCCAAAAGCAGCAATTTTCCTTTTTCTCCAATAACCTTCAACTTGAGGAATTTCTGCTTATTATTTAAGTTGGCTTCAGTATTTTCAAATTCGTTGCACGCTTGTGTAAATAACCGGCGATGCTGTGTTCTAGCTTGCTTAAGCAATTCCATAATGCTTGGCTCAAAACCAGTAGACTCTCACGAAACCGAAAACAAAGTTCAGAATTCTGTCGCGGACGCCATATGTCTAAAAACAGACCTCAAAAACAAATCAGAAGACTCCGAAAATTCAGTGCTTAAGTTAATTCATAGCTTAAAAAAATAATAGAACTCAGATTATTTTTCGTTTCTCAAAACACAAGCATCACCGAACTTTATTCCACCAAATTTTTTACCAAACGATAACCAATTTTTTTTACAATGCCAGCTGTAAAAAACAGAAAAAAGATTTAAATAAAATTAAACATGTTGCCAAGTACAAAAAAACTATTTAAAATAATACGTAATATCTGACAGTGAAGTTAAAATACAGAACACGAACCTATACATCTCACTAGTAAAGTTAAAGTGGGAGTATATATCGAATATCTAACAAGTATGACCAGAGAATAGTTAAAATACATTATTATTTTTTCAAGCATACCTAATTATAGGTCTTTAAATAACTTCTACACTCTTAAGAAATTATTAAAAAAAATTTCAGTAATTTCACAACACACAATGTTATTTAAAATGCAATAGTTTGGGAAGAAAGGGCAAAAAGAAACACATTTTTATTCAATACTGGTGCATACGTAAATATAGTATTTAAGTACGCAAAACTTTTATTTGAAAATCATTATGAAGACATTAGAACATCCTACTGTATACTGTAATAATCAACACAAAAAACTTAGAGCCAACCATAATTTCTTACATTTTAAAAATAAATCTGTCGAAGAAAACAATTTTCACGGATGCTTTAAAGAAGATGACATGCAGAGTTTTTTTCGATTCATGAGAAATTCAAAGACGGTGGGAAGGCTGCAGCCATTTTCTTATTTTCTTTTTTTCACTTGAAACCGATACTCTTAAATGAAGGCTGAAAAAAGTGACATTTTAAAGGAAAGTTTCTTTTCGGTTTATTACTACTTTTTGGAAATGATATTTTGTTTCTTCTTCTTGTGAACTGTGGAATGTAAATTGTTTTGTTGCTCTGGAAAATGACAACTCCTTTCATCGTTTTTTTCCCTTCCCCTTTTTTAAACGAAAGGAAATAGGGATAATCTAAAGAGATGGTGATCATTGTAAGGAAAGGAAGTTTTTTTTAGTGGCATAGCTTCGAAAACTCTTTTTGTAGTTTTGACATCTGTGGACGAAAAGCAGAACAGAGCAGTTTTCCCAGAAGATATTTAGGAGAAAGGAAAAGGATAAAGTAAGAAAAAAAAATGAGGATTTGCCGAATAAGAAATTACTTGAATAGTAGCTCAAATACCGAAATGAGAAATAAGAGGTTGTTATTTTTCCAAGTCACGTATTTGTTTCCAAAAAAATACAAGAAGACTCCCAGCTGTTCAAAATATTGTTATTTTCTTTCTTCTGACAGATGTTAAGTTTTATTTTATTTCACGTTATCAACAAAAATAAATGACAAGTTGATGTATTTCCGCCAATTAGTGAAGTATTGTTGTGGTTGGCGTTGCCAATATACGATAGTAAATAACAAATTGTTTCATGTTTATTTGATCTTAGCTATATGGTTCGGAGATACCTGAGTTTTCTCAGCATTGAAGTGCACTATGACTTTTAACGTCTTTTAGGTTTTTGTTATTATTGAATATTTTTTTTTTTAAATGAAAATTTTAAAACGAAGAAAACAGCACCACTAGCGTTAGATTGACTTCATTAAAATATTTTTAAAGAAATTTTTATATATATATATATATTTATATTTATTTATTGGGGGGGAGGGGAAACGCTTTTTCATATTTTCTCTTCATATGATTTGTGACTTGTCGATAAGTTTCATTGTTACTTTTCATAATTTCCGTTCAAAATGATTGAAGTTTTCTATAAAATATTGAATACTTCGCATGAAAAACGTTTTGCCTAAGAGTGGCTTGAAGTTTCAAACCCTTTTGTAGTCATGTTATAAAATGGTGCCTAGCATAAAAGAAAATTATTTTGCATGCTTAACAGTAAGTAAATTTTATAAAAAGATCATTTCCAGCAATATTTAGTTTTTACACTACACAAATGCAGTGAAAAGTTTACACAAAGACTCTGCCTGAGGTCCCAGGCAAAACAACAAATTCTGTGATACAAGCAAAATGTAAAATGAAAGGTTTCGTAGAATCTCATTTCAAAATTCAACCGCAAGTTACGAAATGGCCACCAAAAGTAAATTTGGAATAGGTTAAGCCCAAACTCAGGGCCGGATTTAGACTTGATAAGGCCCTAAGCTATTTGAGATAAGGGGCCCTTTATAAGTCCAGATATTATAAGTCAGTGCCAAATATGATTTTCGGGTACCTAGAGGGTTAAACTGAATTAGAATTAAGAAGTATATCGATAGTGAAATAACAAATCTTTAACTTAAAATCATTTTTATTCATAACAAACTTAAAAAATGCAAACTATAGTAAAAAGAAACAAAAGTTCTTTTAAAAGGCACAATATACAAAGCCTTATTATCTAATCTCTTGAACATGCTATAAGGATTAAGGAATTATATTAAACTAAAATAGTTTCTTTCTTGCCTTTGCCAGAACAAAGTCACTGATGACATTGACATCATCAAATGATAAACTGCGTAGTTTATCACTTTATATGCACATGAGACTGAGGGAACATAATTTATCTTGAGTCATTGTTGTTCTAAATTCATTTTTATCCTCTTCAGCTGAGAAATATCTTTCTCCAGAGCAGTTTACAACCATCATACTAAGAAACAATCTCAAAATTACTTCTATATTAGGGAATTCTGATTGGACACGATCTTTAAATATTACCGTATACAGATCCTGATGTGTCAGACTATCATCTTTCGGTGAACCATAGGCTTGACTATGTCTATTGATGAAAATGCTTGACTTCTTCTACAAGATTCATGTCCACATCTTCAGGCTATGTTTGGCATAAAGCACAGACTCCTTCACGAATTTCTTCTTCTGTAGCTTCTAATTTTGTTAAGAATGAAAAAAAAAATTGCAGCATCATGGTATACTGAGGCCCTCTGTGCCAGACTTGACTCTAATGCACCCATCACAGGTATAAATGTATTGATTCTGAACTTGGCTCTTGGCTCAAGATTCTCTAAAGCATCATTCCTTCTATATCCGCTTTTCTTTTCTTGTAATCAACATCATGCAATTTTTCCTTTGATTTTTCTTCAAAATGATCGAACATATCCCTGGAACCTTTAACAAAATCCGAAAGTGAATCATACAATTTCCTACATACATCTTGACTAATTTGGGAGTCTTGCAGTGATTGACTAATCTTGTGAAATTCATACAGCAAGTAACTTTACAAATATAACATTACCATAAATTCAAACTTCTGCATTTTATTCAAAATGTTTATGGCTTGATTTCTTGTTTCGCCTTTCTCTGTAGTATCAATATGCAGCTGATGCAATGCACAAATTATTCCATTATAACTATCAAGTATTGCACTTGTGGCCATTGAAAGTTCTTCCCATCTAGTCTTTGACAAAGACTTTAGAATTTTTGAACCATCTCTTAAGAATGACAACAGTTCTAGTCATTCATCGTTCTAGTAAAAATAAGTTTATTACTACTAAGTCACTAAAAATAAAAAAATATTTTATTTTTTCATATAAAAATGTAGATAAAATTTATATTTACCTTGATTCTATTATAAGATACCAGCTGTAAGAATAAAAATCTTCGATAACAAGTATAAGCACAGGATAGCAGTAGAGCGATTTGAAATACATAAAAACAAACGATTACAATAAAAAATAATGTTCCAAAAGTAACTATAACATATAATACGAGTTCTAATGTATACGATTAGGAGGTTTTAAAAGATCAAATATTGCTATATTAATTTAAATCACGATTCTAAATTCACTCGATGAAAGTTAGTCTAACAATGCATAGAACTTTGCATAGCAACATATTGTTTAACCTCACATGATGACCGTGACATCACCACTTACATCGTCCATTGCGTACTCAGACATTTTTTTGGGGGCCCCAACCAAGTCGGGGGGCCATACGCTACAGCTTTTCCAGCTTATACGTAAATCCTGCACTGCCCAAACTATAAATGTTATATATAGCATAGATATATGTTATAGATATATATTATTACATAAAATTCAATTGAAAGTATTGCCGTATGGAAGTCTTTTAAAGTTCAAAATTCACCCTCCCCTCTCTCTCCTTTGATATTCTACAATTAAAAAATATTCTGTGGCCACGTAGCTCTATCACGAAATTGTATGGTATGTATTTAAGTATTACGAATAGGTAATAAAGTATGTGCATGTGGAGAAATGGTAAAAATAGTGGCAGTTACTGTCACAATCCAACTTGGATTTTTCCGCAAAATCATTCTGTTTCGCTTTAATTTAAATTGATACCCTTAAGAAATTTAGTAAATCTTAAATATATTGGTACAATACCTGATTATACAGGATATGAAGAGATACAATTATGGGAAAACCTGAAGAGACAAATGGTATACTGGATAGAAAGGTATAGAATTTTCAATACAACAGTTTGAAAATTTCTTACAAAGTTGAAATTTGTGAATGAATTGTTGGAAGATCTGAATATAGTGGAAGTGTTTATCTTTTTCCTCATGGAAAAGAGCTCTACTGTCTCTTTACTGGATAGTGCTCTCCAAATGGTCACTTTTCTACAATTCACTGGTTCTGCAACATTGGTGAATATAGGTATTAAAAAACCACACAGATGGTTTTTTAGTACTTTATTTTCACCAATTTTGTTTAGTGAGAAATCCTTCGAAAGGAAAGTATTTTAAAATTCCATACTTGGTCACTTGTTTCTTCTTCCTGTCTCTTATTGTTTCGTAATGTCATTTTAAAGTTAGGGATTAATTTTGAAAGACACTGTACATTAGTACTATACCTAATAAATATTCAACTATGTGTATAAAATAAAAAAAAAGTTTAATACAAATCATTCCTGTGTTTCTGGATACACACAGGCACCCACAAATACACAATATTAAATTGAGGCTCCAGTTTTGTTTTTGTCTCATTTCTTTTGCTATAACTTATAATACAGCCTTCAAATGGATGAATCGTTAGGAACAATCTTTCGGCAAAATCTCTATAAATGTACTCAACTGGTTTTGCAATGGACCTCATGCATACCAAGGTTGGAGGAAATTTGCCCTGCCCAATATTAGACAGACAAGAATAAATATTTGTTTTCCATAGGCAAGTTTAATTTGAAATTGCGAATGCATTTTAAAATTTATATTGTGATTATCCACAAGTTTTGGTCCATGAGATGATGACCGACAAAACAAACTTCAATAAATAAATTCATTGGACGTTGTACTAATCCATTAAAATTGACTACTTTTTAGATAGTTTCACCATAAAACTCACAAGAATTCGATTTGTCAATTCTTCATTTTGAAATATTTCCACGTCATAAAAAAAGGAAGGCAAAGGATTGAAAGGACAAGATTTTCCAACTGAGAAAGGGACATACGATAAAAGGCAGTGTGTCAAAAAATGGAGAAGATAAAATATAAAAAACACACTAGCTTTTCCAAAAAAACCCCAAGAATTTTCGAAGTTAAAGTCTTTCTGTCATTCAAGATCATAAAGCTGTATCTAGCACCTGTTATTTATTCATATATACCTGATGAAAAAAGATATAAAGTAGCACAGTTGGGAAATGGCTAACGACGAAAATGGCATTTTTGCATTTTGTCCATCAATCAACCAAAATGAAGAACTATCTAAGAATAATGTTTTGCTTACTTGGAGTATTTAGTTCTGTTTCTTTTATATAACGCCCTTCACTATTTTATATAATTCCACCATGCAAAATTTTAACGTTGGTGTGGTGACTCGAAAGTATTTCTGACTCTATGTTTCACGTTACAATTTGTGTTTGAATCTGTTTGTCGTTGAATAAAGAGGAGATGGAAGTTAAAGAAAAGGATGTTGAAGATTTGAATTGTATTAATTGCTTTGCTTTTTGGTAAAAAGTAGCTCATTTGATAATTTACAGACTTCATTCGTGCTATATTCAGAAAAACAAATTATGAATTAATGGGAATTATTATTGCGTGAAAAATTTAATCAATATTTTAGAAATTTAACTTAAAAAAAAAAAAAAAAAAAAAAAAAAAAATTTGCATCCGCTTGGCACCCTTGCAAATATTTATACTGACATTCATGGATAAAATTATAATTTTTGCTTCTTACTATTATATTTAAAAGCTGTTGTTTTATTATTTATCAATTACTATTGTTTTTTACTTTCAATTATTCACATGTTAACATAGGGTTAATGAAGGTATTGTTTGTGACATAAAAAATATTTACGATGTTCAAATTTGGTGTACGGGTTAGGAAGACCTGACATTTAGTTTTTTGACAATATTGCGCATGAGGAAAACATGATTTCATAAAAAAGTAATGTTTTTTAGTAATTGCTAAAAAACGGCTCGAATGATTTTTATCAAAATCATTATGGTATTGTCTCTTAAGGTATTATAAACATCTCCATTTCGGAAATTCTTGTAAAAATCGTAAAAATGTTATAAAGGTGTAAAAAGTTGAAAAACGAATGCCTTTAACAACATATAATTCTCATCCCTTGAGCATAGCTCACCAACGACCGTTTTTCTTCTCTCCTCTGTTTCATTTACAAGAAAGGATAATGTATGAATGATCAAAAAGTATATCACTAGCTTTTTTTTGGTTCATGTAAGAATTAATGTCAAAAATATACATTTGAGAAAATGAATGAAAATATGAAAATGGTAATATCACTACACGTCAAATTTAAATGTAGTGACCAATATTCTAGTGTAATTGAAAGTTGTGCGATGTCATATACCAGTGGTTTAAAAATAGTCACCTGATTGATAACCTTTGAGTTAACGCAATTCTTTCGGTTTGCTTTGCAAAACAGGAAGATTGCTTTGTAATCTCTAAGAAGCAGTGGATTGCTTTCGAGCCAATTGACATACCGGGCAGAAAAGTGTTTCTTCTCTTGCGGGGAAAAAGTAAGCAAAAAAAAAAAAAAAAAAAAAAAAAAAACGTTCTTTAACTTCTTTTTTAGCAATCTGAGCTTGGAGTTTTTTAATCAAATCCTGATAATCTGCTCGATGTCGCGGAAAAAATTTATTAATTTTTTTCTAATTTAATAATTATTGCCAAACTGACTGTTTTCAAATTATTGAAAATATGGAAATGGAAACTATACCAATCCATGGCAAATTTAAATGCAGTGACCAGTATTAAGTGTAATTAAAAGTTGTGCGGTTTTTCCCAAACCTAGTTTTACTTTTAATTGCCCAGTATGTGTTATACAGTAATAAAAGTATTGTACTGTGTGAAATAAACTCGATTTTTTTGGCATTTCGACACGTTTTGGAACGTTTTGAGTTCCAAAAAGTGGTTTACAAATAATGTGGGTCTGTCTGAGGTTAGTTTAACTCCCCCAAAAATTGCCCTACTTGCTAATGCTGGCTATGGCACCTGCCATTAAGGTTTTCATAAAAATACCGCAACCGCATAAAGTAGCCGCCATTTTCCGCATTTGTTAAAAAACGGCTCTAACGATTTTGATCAAAATCGAAGTTGTATAATGCCTTCTAAAGTGTTTTAAATGTCCCCAACCCTATCTCTGAAATTCCCGTAGAAACTCAATAAATGCTTAAAAATTTGGGAAACGATTCTTTCTGATTCCTTGAGCATTGCTCATCAACGACTGTTTCCCCTCTGCTTTCTTACACGAAGGAAAATGTAGTAATTATCGAAAATCACAATTCTAATTTCGTTCTTCTGATGGGGATTTTATTTATTTTTTATTTTTTGGCTTACGCAACGTAATAATTACCGTCAAAATTATCTCTAAACAGGGCATTTTCTTAGCTGGTTGGTTGTTTTCAGATTATCTAGCACCTTCAGCAACACGAGGGCTATAATGCTCCGAAACATTCGTCATTTGACAAGCCAACATACATTTACAAACACCCATGCCTAACACGGGAATCGAACCCGCAACCTCGTGGTCTAGAAGCTAGCACGCTAACCACGATACCATTTGGTCGGTGGCATTGTCTTATTTCTTAAAATTAAAAAATAATTTTTTTTTATAATTTAAAATAAATAAAAATTTTTATAATTTAAAATAGTTTTTTTTTTAAAGAAAACAACTAAACGACTTTGTTAACCAAAAGTATAACCTCGAAGTGAAGAATGAAAAAAGAAATTTCAAGGAGTAGTATATTGTTATAGTAAAATCTGGACCGGAAAAATATTCTGTTCGAATCTGTCATTTCTTGAAGACCTTGTCTCGAATACATACAGGATTACTGTGGTTGTTGAAAATGAAAAATGTTAACGTTTTGGAATGTGATCTGATTGACAACCGAAAAGGACGACTGGTGTCATCCATTGCATTGTTAGAAAGGTTTGGTCGAAAATGAAAGTATGAAGGTTGGGCATGTTATTCTAAAGAAATGCGTTGGCATTTCAAGGGAGATCACGTAAAGGCTTTTGATTTTTTTAAAAAGACAAAGGCAATAAAATTCAAAGAAAAAAAAATTGACTTGCGTAAAATATAATAGATTATTAATTTGAGAATCTAATTAATGCATAGCAAATCTTTAGCATTTTATAAAATATTGAATACACGATTTCTAAGTACCCATCTTACCAAATCTTTAGCCGTCACTCACCCTCCTCGCCTTTCATTTCTCCAAAGGAGACTTTTTTTTAAACTTCTATACTTCAGTAATGAAGCGAGAAGCTAAAACAAAGGTTTTATTCATCCGTCTGACATAAACATTGCAAGATAAAACTACTAACGCTATAGTTTAAATGAAAGGTCTCACCTTGAAATTTTTTGAAAATTGGGAGAGCTGGAAATTCATCATACAGGAAATAGTGATCGGAAATTAATGTAAAAATCCAAACGAGAACTCTTACATTCAATAAGGAATTGCGTGAAAAACTCTACATATAGTCGTTTTTGTGTGCTCTTTAGAACAGTAAATAGTGTGGAAACTTCCAGAAGAATAAAGACCGATAACGAAGCAAAGCTGAACTCTTCCAGCCAACTATAATTGATCAAAACAGAATTTAAGTACGCTTTCTATCAGTTTTTCGCTAATATTGCGAAAAATATAAAAAAATCGGCCCAAATTGGGACTTTCTGATAGCTCATAAAATTTTATACTAAAAATGCGTGTTAACTTAAATTTTTTACGTACTGAAACTCTAACTGTGAATACGTCGAGTATATCGAGCAACACCACGCCGCAGAATTTTTCAGCTGTTTGATTACTTAAGAGTTCTATACTGTTTTATTAGGGTGGTTGAATTTTTTTTTCTGCTAAAGACCAAGACACAACCTAATTTTTTTACATTTACCCATAGTATTACTTTCCTAAAATTTTAGCTTCCTACTCCTATAAGAAAGCGGCGCTCAATGACTATTCATGTTTACACTTTTTGGTAATTTCGCATAATTTTCGAGTTTTATGTTGATAAGAACACATGTCTACATTTTTTTTAAAATTATGGTTGTTTAATACATGCAATTTTGTTTGGCAACAGCTCTTTTTTATACTGTACCTGGAAACATCAACATTATAAAAGCACTGTTAACAAAATATCCGATTGTGAAACACTTCGTTTGATAGTTCCAGTAGTCTTAGCTTTGCGACATGATCTACGAGTGCTTCGTCTTCCAAGCGAGGCCAAAAATCAATAAATAAAAGTCAAAAAAGAATATTTTGAGTCAGCAATGAGAAAATTCAAACATGACTGTCCTATAGTCCTTCATTGGGATGACAATCTCCTGCCAAAATCTTTTGAATTATAAAAGACTGATCGTTTGCCTGTATATGTTTCGGGAGATGGTATCGAAAAACTTCTTAGTGTCCCAAAGGTGGAAGGACAGCAACAAATATTTCGAAAACTGTTTTCATGCTAGTAAAGCTATGGGAAATTAAGGATAAAATTCAGACCTTAAGTTTTGATGCTACGAGTGTAACTACTGATTGTGTACAAGAGGTATGCATTAATTTGGAGAAAAGAAATTGGTCGTGAACTGTTGTGGCTAGCCTGCAGGCACCATGTGATGGAATTAATATTGGCAAAGTTATTTCAGTTCGTGCTATGGACTCTCATGTTTCTCAAAGATTTCCCTCTTCAACAGACCTAAAACCATTTGAAACAGAGTTGCACAAATAAGCTCTCAGGGTTTAGAGTTGAATAAAAGACGTTAAAAAGTTTAAAGTTTTAACTGTATAGTCATTCTTTCATCTGTGGATAAATCTATGACAGTTAGAGATAATTATAAAGAATTCATCGAGTTGACAGTAATCGTTTTGGGTAATACCAGAGAAAATCAATTTGAGAGCAGTTTCATCAATTCATCACTCACAGTGGATGGCTAAACTCCTATGTATTTTTAAATCTTTTTGTTCAGAGATCAGCAAGAGATTTTCCGTGTAACTAATAGAGAAAATAAATGCAAATCCAGCGATTTGTACAGTTTGGTGCTCTTTTGTATAGTAAAATATGGATAGAAGCTCCACTTGCTTCTGAAGATTCTGGAGGTGACCTGAACTTGTGGAAAAACATTAAAAAGTATAAGCTAATCTATTATAAAATTGGAAATGCAGCTAGAATTTTTTTGAAAAATCTCACATGGCATCTTTCAAATTAATTGTTTGGTTTGGCCATATCCATTATTTAACAACACATAATTACGAACATAGCATTACAGCAAAAGAAAATTTTAAAAGTATTGCAGATATGAATAACTCAAATGATTCCAGAAATATAAGAGGGTACGAGCTAGTAAAAAGTTGAAAGATGTCAGCCTTGGCGATTTTGTGACAAAAATAACTCTTGATATTTTATCTCATTTTAATATTAATGACTCTTTTGTATCCATTTCACCTGAAGAATGAGAGAATAATATCCCTTACTCAAGTGAGAACTAAGTTAAAGAACTTAAAGTGGTAAGCGATACTGCTGAAAGAGGTGTACAGCTAATACAAGAATTTAATAATTTATTTACACATGATAAGGATGCTAAACATTTTTTTTTTCAATTTTTTGAAGAACACTGAAAGACAATATCTAGAGACAACTTACAACTTAACGACCTATGCTGGATTGTCTTTCAGAAAAGGAAATATATATTTAAAATCTATATCTATGTATTTAGTAGGAAAGAAGTAAATTTGTCAGAGTCACTACTCCTAAACTGCTCAACTGATTCTTACGATCATAGTATCCACTGAAGGAAAGTCATTTAATTTCATTTAATTGTTCTTACTAAGAAATTGAGTGCCATTTGAAAATGTATTTTTCTAATCAGAATTACCTATTTTCCGATCGACCATTTTCAGTATACAAAAAAATGTCGCCAAGTGGTACTTTAATGTTTTGTTCAATGAGGAAATAAGACGCACTATAACACCACATTACTTAGTAATATAGTATTTAAGCTTACTAATCACTTATTTTGAATGCTTTTCGTGATTTTATACCCCTAATTTATAGGAGCAATTTTATCCAAATTTCAAATGTTTAGTGAATAGTACGAGGGATTGACGAGCGTTAGTGAGCAGGGGACGGAGCCATCTAGTATTTCATTATTTCATACACTTTTACTAATTTATGACATTTTCAATTATTGTATAAATAAAAACTTT
Source organism: Linyphia triangularis (assembly GCA_963978545.1). Taxonomy (NCBI): domain Eukaryota; kingdom Metazoa; phylum Arthropoda; class Arachnida; order Araneae; family Linyphiidae; genus Linyphia; species Linyphia triangularis. The sequence goes on from OZ021726.1 coordinate 71,378,648, forward strand.
TTGAGAAAATTGCTTTCAAATATACTTATTGGCAAATCCACTACAAATACCCCAAAACACACAAAATACGAAATTTTACAGCTCATTGAGCGCCATCTTTTAATTGAAGTAAGATTCTAAAATTTTTCTTGAACATTTGTATGGGTAGATTTAAAAAATTGAGGGGGTGTTCTGATCTCTAGCTAAAAAATTTTCTTTTACCATATGTTTTTGAGCCACCCACTGTTTTATGTGAACACGCGAGAACGAGTTTGTGAAGATTTCCTTTAAAGTGAAAACAGAGGATCCGCAGAGTATCTTTCTTTCACTTTAAAGTACCTATTCACATGATAGAGTCATGAAAGTATTGAAAAAAAAAATATATATATATCTATATATATAATATATTGCATAATTCTACATCTTTTGGACCGTGATGAGTTCAAAATGAATGGTGAGAAGCACCCCGCACCATCAGAAGCAGGAAGGCACTCATGAAATGGTTGATGTCCAAGGGGTTGCTAGCATTGCGGTTCTGGTTCTGCAGCCTGCATACCCCCTACAGCCAGAAGGGCTGCAGACGCTCGATGTCACCTATACAGAAAAAAAAAGGAAAACGTTATTATAATTTTTAAAGACAGTCAAAGTAGCGCAAATTGTACTGAATTCGAGTATATTTCAACCCCACTAGCCAGAAAAGTTCGAAAAAGAAAAACAGGGTTGGTAAAAAGTTTCTGGCACACTAAAAATATTCAAATATACAAATTGATTGAAGTAAGCGTGTTTGTCATAAACTAATATAATTGTCCTGGCGAATAACTAGTTATTAATTATAAAAATAAATTTACCTAAAATTTTACTGATAGATGGTAAGGAATTTAATTTCAGGTATATTAACATATATTATGACTTTTATATTGAATGCAAACATAATACAAGAGCAGATAATTTAAAACCAGATAGTTGTAATTAGAGACGGAGATACACAAGCCTTTTAAAACATGCACTTATTATGACCATACACCTTTAAGTATTTATCTATTTGTTCGATGGTCCATAGTTGAGTAGTTATGCAATCTATATAAATAAAAATGTAAATGTTCGTTTACTCAAAATCTTCAATTTCCGAAAGTTCTTCATCAATCGCTTTGAAATTTTGACACAACGTTGCATTCAATTACGTATTTGTTTTTATATACCTACTATTATAATGTCACACCTGTAAAAACATTTTTTTTGAAAAGCAGCGTCATCTGTTGGACGTAAAAGCAACATAAGCTAGACCAAATATTTTACGATTCCATTTCAATGTTTAATTTTTGCGATCCATTTACGATTTCCAAATTTTCAGTTTTAAGATTCCATTTCACAGATTCCGATTGCATTGTTAAATTGAGTTTTATAGATTTCGATTTATTTTCATTTTAATTTAATGATTTCGAATGACATTGGTTTAGAATTAAGCTGTGCGTTTACCATAGCGTTCATTTCGTGATTATAATTTATCCTTTTATTTTTTAATTGTTTTTCCTTTCATTTTTTAACTGTTGTGGAAACATCAGAACACTTGGAAAAACATTAATATTCCAAGAGATTACAGGTAAACATTACCTGCAATTCCTTGATCGAATCCTGCAGATGAAATAAATGCTTGCCTGAATTATTTTTCTTTGTGTCGACACGTAAAGATGGTAAAATGAACTACATGCATGCGTATCCAGCTTCAATGCGATCAATTAGGCGAGATATTCTTACACCAATTGCTGGAAATTGGAAACGGAAAAAGTACCGACTGATTTGCCATCAGGGCGAATTTCATTGCCTTATAACTTCTGCAATTTAGTGACATCAAAAGAATTGATTGAAAAAGTATTTCCGAATATTCAAACCAATTATAAGAATCGGGATTGGCTGAGTGAACGATCTATTTTCCACCCAAAAGAAAAGTCGTCTACGTACTCAATAATATTATTCAGTCTAACATTCAAAGCGAGGTAATCACATTTAAGTCGGTTGAGATTGTTGTGGAAGAAGATGAAGAGATAAAAATTATCCAACAGAACTTTTTAATTCTTTTGATCTGCCAGGTATGCTACTGCATGTATTCCATTTGAAAATTACTGAGTGTTAATTACTAAATTGGGAAATGTCAACTAGCTAAAGCTTTGAAACGGCAAGCTACTTGCAGTAAAAACAATTAATGAGCAACGTCGTAGAAGCAACAGTTTTGGCAGGACTTTTCACAGATGAAGATGTTCTGATTCCTCACTGTTAGATGTTATGGTTCCATCGAATATACCATTTCAATTTAAGAGATTGCAATTACCAATTCGATTAGCATTTAAATCACTACCAACAAATCTCAGGACCAATCTTTAGAATTGTGCTGTTTAGATCTAGACGCGGATTGTTTCTCACATGGACAATTATATGTTGCATGTTTTACAGTCTGCAAACCAGACAAAAGCTATATCTTCTCAGACAATAGAACAACACAAAATATTGTATACCCACAAGAATTGTGAAATTAAACATATTAGAAATGTGTGCTTTCTCTTTTCTTTCTTTTCCATTTAACCAGACTGAGTCACAGAAACTCGTTAGGTAAAAACAGGTAGTTATAATTAAAAGTTTGTAAAGGGAAATTTAAATGTTCTGCCTAGTAGTATATTAAAAGTGTCAAATAAAAATGTGTGTTCCTCCAACTTATTATTTAATTATTTTTTTTAAAGTTAATAAAATTCTAAAATATTTATTTAGATTTTTTATAATTACTTTTGAAAATAAATTTTGCGTGTTTGAAAATATGTTATTTTGAAGAATAGTACCTAAGAAATTTGTTAAAATGTAAATTTTAAATAAATATTTGACAAATTAGAAAATAATTGTAATTATTAAAAAAAGTATAATTCTATTAACTTCCTATAATATTATTGAAGACATCGATAGCTATAAATCTTGCTCACCGCATTGAATAAAGGTCGTGTGATGAACAGTTAGTTATTCTGGATATTCAAATTTCACAGAGTAATACTATTGGCAGTGGAAGGTGCCGATATTTTCCGGGAGGTCATTCGAAGGGATAGTTTCCCATATTAGTGTCTTGATAGGAGAAAACACTCACCAAGCTGCCCAACAATCTTCAAGAGAACAAATATGTATGCATTATTTAATTCCATGAAGCAAACGTACTTCCTGGACAACCTGAATATTTTCCTTTCATTAATTTATTTTTATTGGAAATCGAATAAAATAGTAAAAAATAAAATAAAACTATAGTTATTGGAATAATATTTAAAGATTAGCCTTTTTGCTACCTTGAGAAAATCAGAATGAAAATAAGAACAAATTTAACTTTATAAATACGTTTCATTTCCAGAATGTATTCAAATGCGATTTGCTTTTCAAGACTTCTCTTCCGAATTCTATGGTGGCCAAAGAATGTTTGTTGGATTGAAATTAATGAATTTTAATTTTAAAAATCTAAATTTTAAAGTTTTTTTTAACTGCTTGTTATAATACTTAATAAATATGTATATATAATATTCAATAATTATGTATTTTGAATTCTCTGATTTTTATACTTTTCATTATTACTATTATATCTAAGTTTTTTTTTTTGACTATGTTCAGATATGAATTAAAATTATTAGGGCTTAAAATTTAAGTTAATGCAAATGGTTTAACAACTCATGTTCCAGTGTCATTTTTTTTGTCTATGTTTAGATATGTATCTTAATTCCAATTGCAAATTATATAGGTATATATTCAAAATAATGCAATTAAGGTTATTATTTTATCTGTGGATTCCTTTTTTTAATTTTTATTACAAAAACTGTGTTTTTTCCTTCATTTTGAAACTTAATGAAGACATATTATGGTGGTTCTTTCATGTAAATAGAAGGGTTTTATATAATTTTTTACTATAGATTTATTTAATGATATAGGTATTAACCTTTTCTTTCAACAGAATTAAATTTTATATTTCATTGACAATAATAAAAATAACAACTATTAACAATGAAGTTCTTTGCAATCTCTGAATCTTTTTCATTATTATAAAAAAAAAACTGTTCTAGGTAAACTGTACAAAGCGCAACAATGATATCTTTTTTAACAATTAAATTCTAAAATTTTTTGTCAGTCGCCTTATATTACCCTCATAGTGAGTTTCAAAAATGTTTTCTTAAGCATTTTTTTGAATTTTCACTTAGCGTTTTCATTTTCACCATATTTATACTAACAAACGTTCATCTGACATATTGATTCTCAAAAATGGCCCGAATGTATTCGTGGTTGAAAAAAAAACTGTAAGTATATAGAAAATCTAAAATTATAGTTTTAATCTGTTAATTTGGATCGAATGAATAACTCCCACTGATTAGCTTCATGTCTTATTACTTTTAATTTAATTACAGCTTATCATTTGTCAAACATTTGTTATTACAGAAGAGTATGATATTTATTTATGACATTATTATATTAATGACATTGTTGAAAAGAATTCGTAAATCGAGACATAATGAAAGTTCAAGTTTTGGAAATTTTTCAAATGTATTTTTTAAGTCAAATAGTACTCAAATGGCATGAATCGGATTTTTTAATGTGATTACAAATCAAAAGTCAGCTAGAACCTTGCCATTTCATTAGTAACGGCGCCGGCGTATGGTGTTATTTCTTATTAAAAGCCTAAAATATTTCGAACCTTCAATTTTTTTATTTTATTTTATTTTATTTTGTTTTATTTAATTTATTTTATTTTATACATGCTTGAAGTTGCTTTCATAACACACATATCGATCAAGAGACTCGAGGAGTCACATATTTTCTGAATTTTTTAATGATAGGAAAAGTTAATTTTTCAAACATAAATGCAATAATTGTAGTTGCAAATTACATTTAATGTACCTTGTAACAATATATAAGATATTAGTGTATTAAATTAGACAAATCATAATAAAGAAAAAAAAATGTACAGTTTACCTGGGGCCGTAAGTCCAAGCCCATTACAAAGTTTTTTATTTGAGTTTTATAAAACAACGATACACCAATGCAACACTGAACAACATCTGTATACTTCTCTTTTAATACAAGCAGGGGGAGCAGATGCATGCCCACACAATGCCTTTTCTGCTTATGCCTAAACATTAACAAAAGTGTGGCCGTTTACCGGACCACATTTTTGACTAATTGAAAACAATACCCTTGGTCTTAAGGTCCAGAGTAATAATTATTTTTAAAAAAAATACCTTTCCGTATGAAAAATGTGGATGCTAAATGATTATGAAACCTTAACTTATGATTGTAGATCACCAGGAAAATAACATGAATTTATTTTGCGTATAAAATCTGCAAATATAGCTTTTAATGCTTGAAAGCGCTTTTATCTGCATTAAAAGAATTTCAAAGAACAATTCTTTTTGAGATGAACCGAAGAAAGTTTCTTACTGATTGGAGAAGTGGAATAATTTTATGAGTTTAATAAGATACTGTGACGATTTCTCGAAATAACGACGACGAATTACAAAGGTAGAGCTTTTATTAATTTTTTAAAAGAAGTTGTTTAAATTTAATATTATTGAGACTATCTTATTTTTTTCATGCCAAGTACAATCTTGTTCTTCTCTCGTCTCGTTTTACGGGTAACACTTCGGCTGTTGCCACTCGCTTAGATAAATCTTTACAGACTCCTCCCCTCCAAGAGAAGACTTTTTATTGAAGAGAAAAAGTCTTAGAATTTAAAGTCTTTCAGTCTTAAGAGTTCATACCGCCAGTTAGATTCAGTGCACTAATTTAAATTAGTATTTTACTGCCAAATTATAATATTTAAGTAGAGTATTACAAGTTTAAATAAATAAGCCTACCCATAACACTAAGGTTCTAAGAAGAAGAATAAATAAAAATATGTACAAAGTCAATGTCTTACATCAATGTTTAAGGAACTCTACTCAGGGTATCGGCATTTCGATGGAGACTTCCCTTACGATGGACAACTTCATAATTGAATGGTTGTAATGGGAGGGCCCATCTCAACAGACGCGGATTAGTCCCTGTATTTTTCTCTAACCAGACCAATGGATTATGATCTGTTTGAATGATGTACTTTAGCTGCCCATCAAGATAACATCGTAATTTCTGAATCGCATAAACAATGGCAGCACATTCCCTCTCGGTGGTACTATATTTTTGTTCTGCTGGAGAAAATTTCCGACTCAAGTACATAATAGGATGTTCTTCACCATCTTGGTTCACCTGAGACAACACCACGCCTAGTCCAATGTTCGAAGCATCACACTGAATGACAAATGGAATGGTGAAATCGGCGCTAAATAATACTGGTTTTTCCGAAAGTCGATTCTTTAATTCTTCGAAAGCATCTTCACAAGCACTGCTCCAATCTACAGACGATTTAACTTTCTTCCCTTTTAGTAGATCTGTTAATGGTGCCGCAATTACAGAAAAATCGGGAATATATCGGCGATATTAACCAGCAAGACCTAAAAATGATCTAATTTAGGTTTTGTTCAGGGGTCTGGGGAAATCTTTAACGGCTTGTACTTTAAGTTCTCCAGGTGTTCGCTCACCTTGTCCAACTATGTGGCCCAAATACTTGACATGTTCCCGAGCAAACTGACACTTCGAAGGCTTTATGTGGAGATGAGCTGTTTTCATCTTTATTAAAATTTCTTCTAAGTGTTTCACATGCTCTTCCCAAGTATTCGAAAAAATTGCAACGTCGTCTAAGTAAGGTACAGCAAATTCGTCGCAGTCTTGCAACAACCCAGCCATCATTCTACTAAAATAATAAGGAGCATTCTTGAGCCCAAATGGTAACCTTAATGGCTTAAAGGTACCAAAGCTAGTCACAAAGGCAGCATATCTCTGGGCCCGTTCACTCAATGGTATTTGCCAGTAACCACGGGTTAAATCGAGAACAGTGATATATTTCGCTGATGACACTTTATCTACAAGTTGTTCTATATTTGGTATAGGGAAATACTGTGTCCTGGTCACTTTGTTCAAACGACGATAGTCAATACAAGGTCTAGGATCTTTTCCAGGAACCTCAACAAGTATTAAAGGAGAAGTAAAATCCGAATCTCCTCTTTCAATTACTTTGAGTTCTAACATTTTATTGACTTCGGCCTTCAGAATTTCTGTTTGTCTTGGAGACATTCGATATGGCTTTGCGATAATTGGCTTTTCTACTTCCAACTCGATATCATGTTCAGCCAGATCTGTACAACCAGGTTTATTTGAAAAGAGTTCAGAATACTTGTTTAAAAGTTCCTCCAGTTGATTCTGTTGTGCACCTGAAAGTTTAGATTTTGATCTTATGGCCTTTAAAAGTTCATTCAACGCTGACCCGTTAGATCTATCAGCAAGGCCAAGATCTGGTATCTCCTCTTCTTCATCTTCCCTTTTGCCTTTAATTTATTCTAGGCCTAAAAGATTTAAGTGTTCTACTCTTTTAACATAGGGCTTTAGCATATTAATATGGTAAACGTGATCTTTGTTCTTATCGGGAAACCGTATCACATAGTTGGTATCCGATAACCGTCGAACTACTTCCCCAGGTCCAATCCACTGCACCGATAATTTGTTGGGTTTTGAAGAAGCTACATCTAATACGAGATCGCCCGCTTCGAACTGCCGTTCTACCGCTTTCTTATCATACCAAAGTTTTTGTTTTTAATTGGCGCTTACCATATTCCGTATTGCTAATTCTTGGCAATTTTCCATACGATTTATTAATTTAAACACATAGTTTACAACACAATCCTCTTCTTGGTGTTCTTCTGTTAACTTGTCATAGAGCAATACAATCGGAGTCTTCAGATTTCTTCCGTGAACTAACTCAGCTGGTGTAAAGCCTGTACTATCATGAGTCACAGTCCTTAATGCGAACAGAGCTTGAGGCAAAATCTTTTCCCATTCTGAAATAGATTCTAGACAGAGGACACGAAGAATTCTTTTCAGAGTTCTGTGCATTCTTTCTAATGGGTTACTTTGTGGATGGTGTACAGAGCTTCTAACAACCTTAATTCCAAATCTTTCTAAAAATTCGCAAGTAAGTGCACTCATAAATGACGTTCCTTGATCAGTCTGTAGTTCTTTTGGGAAGCCCATTCGGCTGAAAATCTGGAGTAGGGCGTCAATTACTGTGGTCGATTTCAGATTTTCCACTGGGACTGCATCGGGATATTTTGAAGACATACACAATGCAGTAATGAGGTATTGATTTCCTGATGGGGTTTGAGGTAAAGGTCCCACAGCATCAACATTTATTTTTGAAAAGATTTCCGTAATAACTGGAACTATCTTGAGTGGTGCCTTCTTTTTATATTGTGGGTTTCCTACCCTTTGACATAGATCACATGATTTTACAAAAGTTTCCACCTCTTTGTAACAGTTTGACTAGTAGAACGTTTTAAATAAAGCAACTTTAGTCTTCGCTATTCCCAGATGAGATGCCGTTCTTTCATGGCAGAATTCCATAATCTGTTTTCGGTACTTCTCCGGCACCACAAGCAAAAGTCGTTCTGTTCCTTTTTTATCTTTCTTCACGAAAAACAGCTTTTGATTTTTTGTCAGATACCTATACTTTTCAGGGTCTGTGTCATGTTTTGCTTCTTTGAATAGGGGCTTCAAATCCTCACTTTGCAATTGAACGTCTAAAAATTCTTCTGGGGTTAATTTCATAAGTTTCAATTCTGCACTTGAAAGATCTGCCACCGGTAAAATATTATCATTACCAATTTCTTTTCCAAATTGTTCATTTTCCCTTGAATCGCTTGCTTCTGGTTCCGAATTTGGCATCTCTGATTCTACCATCTTCTTACTGGAAGATCGAGTTTGTATGACATTAATTGTATCCATTCCGAAATTTTTATTCTGGTTAACTTCAGTAAATAGTTCCATTGTTCGGTTTTCTAATAGGTACCTTCCATGATCTAAAGAATCTCTGATGACAGCTGCTATTGTCACAATGTGCCCATAAGCGCAGTCTATCTCAAGCTCAGCTAAAGGCAGACAAATGGGGCTTTCTTCTAATGGGGTTTTAATCCATACCGTTTCTGTAGTTAACATTGAGGGTTTTACATACTTTCTGCAGATCAGGTCAATTGATGCTCCGGAATCACGAAGTATCGGCATTTCTATGCCATTTATTTTTCCTTGACTGATATATGGTTCAAGAACATCTTTAAAATTTTCTTTCGGAACCAAGTTAGCAGCTACTGTTTCAACGCTTTTCTTGAGTTTATCACAGTTAGGTCTTAAATGCGAGGTAGATCAGCACTCGTAACATCTTCGTAGTTTATCGCATTGAGCCTTCAAATGAGAAAATGACCCACACTCGTAACAACTAGGCTGCTTCCTCCTCTCAAATCTTTTCTCTCTTTCACCTTCATCGCATTTATCTTCCTTCCATGGAGCATTTCTCTTGAAATTAAATTTGTCCTTAGGGTATTGTCCTTCCTGAGGTTTGGAATTATTTCTAGGTAGCTTTTCTTTTCTTTTGAAACTGTCTCTGACGCTTTCATAGTCATCCAATTTCTCTGCTAAATACTCTGGATCTTTAATATTAATCCAATTGTCTAAAAAGTGTTCTCTGATTTCTGGAGGCACACGAAATTTTACTTGTTCAGCAATAATCAGATCTTTCAGTTGTTCAAAAGTTTCAACTTTCATATCTTCAATCCATTCGGTAAAATAACTCCGCAGCTCATGGTAATAGTTTCTCCAATTTTTATCTGGCGTTTTCTGGTGTCTGTAGAAACATTGCTTCAATTTTTCGCTGTTCATTTTATACCTTTTCAGAAGAAGAGTTTTCACATGTTCATAGTCATTTGCGTTTTTAGGCGATTCTCTAGCCAGCATGTTTGAAACTTCTGCAGGAAGTACACCCAACAGATAAGCAGTCCAATCTCTTTTTGGAACTTTGGCCATTTCTGCCTTTCTTTCGAAGTTAATTAAATATAACCCCATTTCATCCCTCTTTTCTTTAAATTTAGGCATTATATGCGTCAATTGAATCCTGGGAACTCCGTTTTCAGATACATGGTTTATTCGAGGTAGGGATTCAGTTTGGGAAATTTCTAGCTTTTTTAATTCTAACTCATGCTGACCCACACTCGTAACAACTAGGCTGCTTCCTCCTCTCAAATCTTTTCTCTCTTTCACCTTCATCGCATTTATCTTCCTTCCATGGAGCATTTCTCTTGAAATTAAATTTGTCCTTAGGGTATTGTCCTTCCTGAGGTTTGGAATTATTTCTAGGTAGCTTTTCTTTTCTTTTGAAACTGTCTCTGACGCTTTCATAGTCATCCAATTTCTCTGCTAAATACTCTAGATCTTTAATATTAATCCAATTGTCTAAAAAGTGTTCTCTGATTTCTGGAGGCACACGAAATTTTACTTGTTCAGCAATAATCAGATCTTTCAGTTGTTCAAAAGTTTCAACTTTCATATCTTCAATCCATTCGGTAAAATAACTCCGCAGCTCATGGTAATAGTTTCTCCAATTTTTATCTGGCGTTTTCTGGTGTCTGTAGAAACATTGCTTCAATTTTTCGCTGTTCATTTTATACCTTTTCAGAAGAAGAGTTTTCACATGTTCATAGTCATTTGCGTTTTTAGGCGATTCTCTAGCCAGCATGTTTGAAACTTCTGCAGGAAGTACACCCAACAGATAAGCAGTCCAATCTCTTTTTGGAACTTTGGCCATTTCTGCCTTTCTTTCGAAGTTAATTAAATATAACCCCATTTCATCCCTCTTTTCTTTAAATTTAGGCATTATATGCGTCAATTGAATCCTGGGAACTCCGTTTTCAGATACATGGTTTATTCGAGGTAGGGATTCAGTTTGGGAAATTTCTAGCTTTTTTAATTCTAACTCATGCTGTCTCATTTCCCGCGCCAAATTATCTTCCCTTTCTCTTTCCATTTCTCTTTCTTCCCTTTCCATTTCTCTTTCTTCTCTTTCCATTTCTCTTTCTTCCCTTTCTCTTTCCATTTCTCTTTTTTATCTCTCTCTTTCCCTTTCTCTTTCTTCTTTTCTCAGTCTTTCTTCAATCACACGATCAAATATCAACTTAACCTCCTCCTCATTATAATATTCACTTCCTAAAATTATTCGCTTAATCTCAGGTATTTTAGTTTTAGCATCCACATCTTCGCCCAATTCCTCACATATTTGAAGCAAATCTTGCTTCTTACCTTTCCCTAAATAACTCATTTTCTTTCACAAGGGAAATCAATCAAAATGCCAATCGTTAATTCTCTTTTTTTTTTTTTTTTAAAAAAAAAAAAAAAAAAAACCAACGCTACTTAAAATTAAAATTCTAAACTTCAAATTTAATTCCAAACTGCAAACTTTATATTTCAATAATATGAACTTTAAATTTCAAACGATATTCTTGAATTCAGTCAAATACAATATTCCAATAATATGATGAAAACTTTTGTTCAGGCGATTACAGAAGTATACACATAACTTCTCAAAATACTACCACAGAAACCATACTTACGTTTCAAATTTTACTTCGTGTTCGACAAAATTAAAAAAAACCTATTTCACTCATATTCTATAAAGTGAAACAAATCAACGACTAATAAGCCCAATTTATCGCCAACAAAAGTTCTATCAATACACAAAAAGAAAATACCAGCAAACTCAAAATATCGCAAAGCTAAAGTTTCATTTATACAACTTCTCAAATAATATTCCTAAATTAATTCCATAACAAATTTAAACAACCAGCATAGCATTCAATAACATTACAGTGATTTCCAGTACAGATATAAAAGAATTCTATATATTGATAAGTAAGTCACAGTAAAACTTAAACTTTAAACAAAATATATATTTGCATAAAATATATATATATATATATATATATATATATATATATATATATATATATATATATTTTAATAATTCCTTATAAACTAAAATAATTAAGCACTGAACCAACGGCAAGGAAAGGATACATAACCCAAGATCACTTTTCTTCCGTTACTTCAAAATGGCTGTCAGTCTTGTTAAATTCGAATATTCTTCGGCACTAAATTTCTTCACCAGTTCGGATTCCAACGCTTGCCACCAAATTAGACTGTGACGATTTCTCGAAATAACGACGACGAATTACAAAGGTAGCGCTTTTATTAATTTTTTAAAAGAAGTTGTTTAAATTTAATATTATTGAGACTATCATATTTTTTTCATGCCAAATACAATCTTGTTCTTCTCTTGTCTCGTTCCCCGGTTAACACTTCGGCTGTTGCCACTCGCTTAGATAAATCTTTACAATACATTGCTAAATATAATCGAAAATCCTCTTAAAAGTGGTCAAAATGTGCAGTGGCAAATAGATTGATTAAAGTAAAAATTTTATTTGGACAACTGACACACTGATAAAAATTCTCTATCAACTAAATATCCACTGTCAAGATTTGTCACATAAAATTTAGGATTTGTAATGGCGTAATAGTTTTAACAAATTTACTAACTTACTAAGGTGTATTTCTGTGCAATGCTTCATTTTTTAACATACTCTTCTCAATAAAAAGGCATTCCATTTTCACCACATTAAGGTTATTAGGTACAAACTTCATTTCCATAGATTGTTCTATCACGAAGCTACAAAGGCATTAAAAAAAAAAAAAAAAAAAAAGACTATAGAGTTTTTATAAAAAACATCTTGGTTTAGAATAGTGAGTGCTAGATTCAGTATTAGCAGTCTTCTGTCTCAAGGAATGAACTAAGATTATACTTTGTTTTAACTCTTAACTGTACAGCATGAACATTCACTTTCGAATTGTAATTTTTAACTTGGTCCAATGAGGAGCTGACACCTGAGCTAGTATGCATTTCCCCTTCTACTGACACACCGCACCAATCATAGGACAGTGTGAATCCGAGACATTTAAGGTGCAGCGGTCACCATTATTTTTACATCACGCCATTGAAATGGCAGTAAGCTTGTTTTGGTTCCACAATCTCCCAGTCTTGAGACTGGTATCTTGGCTAACTGAGCCACATGAAGTTTTAAGTTTTTAATGAGACTTCACTTTAAATGTATGCACTAACTAGTAATTACCATATCATTTCATCAGACCATGCACTTTAAATTTCTAATTATCTTTTCATGGTCCGTCTTTTATTAATTGCCTATTAGAAAACTGGCTTTTTTAATGCAAAGGAGTAAAGTATTTATTGAACGGAAAAATTATAATTCATGCAATCTATATACAATATTCTTTTAAAACTTTTTATAATTCTCGTCCAAGGCGTATTCTTAAAAGTTAATGAATATAATTTACTGATAATGCAGTTTGTTTTCCAGTGAAGCTTCTGATACAATTCAAATAGCTGACGATGAAAATGGGAAAAAGGATGGAGTCAAAAGATGGATTGACAATGGTCTCCCTGACATCCATTCCTCAGGTGATGCTCCAAATCACCAATTGGATTATGAGGATATACCAGTAGGACTTGTAAGTAGAAATAAAAGAAAGTTGCAAGTTAATCATAGTTTAGCGTTAACCCCACAATATAAGTAATATTCCACATGGTTAAACTTTAAAACCAGAAGAAGAGTTTTTAGTTAAAAGAAACAGTTTTTATGCAATTTTAGCTTTTATTAGTTTTAGCGTTAATGCCATTTTACCATTTAGATTCAACGTTCCGATTGGACTTAATGTTGCTTATACGGTAAGACATATTACAAGTTCGGAAAAAAGAACGACTAAAACAACTTTACTTGAATTCGCTCCACAGTCTCGTTTGCTACTTTAGATTATTTTATTTTGTTCCAGTTTAATAATTACTTTTAATTTACTTGTTTTTTCGTTCTATTGCAATAATTAGTTTTACTTTATTGTTTTTATTCCTGAGTAATAATTATCGCCAATAATAACGCTAAACGCCATTTTTTTTAAAAAATTAGTTTAAATATGAAAACAAAAAAGGTAAATAATCCCAATGGCCAATTTAACCCACTGACGGTCATGCACGTATAAATTCGTCATTTGATCCCCAGTTTTATCAGCAATACACAACATTTTTAAATTTATAAATAAAATTTAAAATAAAATATTTTTTAAATATTTTTATTAGGATGATAGTTTATAACCTATCTTAAAAATAAATAAATAAATAAATAAATAAATAAATAAATAAATAAATAAATAAATAAATAAATAAATAAATAAATAAATAAATAAATAAATAAATAAATAAATAAATAAATAAATAAATAAATAATAATAAAAATATGTATTTGAATTAGAAATACAATTTAAAAATTATTGCAGGGAAAACAACTGTAGAATTTCGCCCATTCTCATGACCGTCAGTTGGTTTTAAATACAATGATCAGTACTAATGTATGAGTCAAATTTCTATACAAGGCGTCTATTGAGGAAAGATTATACTTCAGTATAAAATTTCTGGTACTTTAAAAAATTTGGTTCTTTTGTTTATATTTTGTATCTTTTTAGAATAAAAAGTGGTTTAAAAGTAAAATTAAACGAGGCCCTTATACTTTTACCTAAGGACACTTTCTACTTTGGGGGAAAAAAAAAAGACTTAAGTGTTGTAAAAAAAATCAATTAAAGTTACTTACAATATACACAGCTTATTTCATAGAACTGTTAATTTACATACATCCATTGTTAAAGTAAGTCGATTTTCTGAATTATTTAGAATGTTGCATATTATTTAATTCAGACGCAAATGATTATTTCAATTTTCTTCTGTCTTGTTTATCAAAACTGAATATATATAATTAATTGCTCTTTTTTTTAACAAAGCATAGCTTTATAGTGGTATGCAACAATACAAGGGGACTACAAAATTAAAAAGGGAAGGGGGAGGGGGGGGGGGGGAACTAAAATTAATTTATTGGATACTGCAATTTACATCATTTACCTATCACCATATTACTCGTTTAAAAAAATATTGTCAAAAAAAAAAAAAAAATGTTTTCTTAAGAAATGTTTGATGAGTGAGTCTCGACATATAATTAATGACATGATGCAGAGTGAATCATATAGCATCAAACTTTAATTTACTAACTAGCTTATTTATACAATGGGACACAATTGGAGCATGCGCAAATGAATATAAAAGATGTATTCATTTTCAATTATGCAAATTTCTGGATGGAACACTTAATATTGTGTAAATTTTTGTGGAATACATAATTCTTATTACTAATTTGAACATTGGACTAAAAATTATAAATTTTTGATTAAGAAAACGATATTATAACCCATTGCTAGCTTTTAATCTCGTGTTTTCTTTTGAATTGTTAATTCACTCTTTATGACACTCTACTGACCACAACGCAAGTTTTTATACGTTCTTTGCCACCATATAAAATCAAGACTTCCTGTAGTTTCAAACTGGTAGTGATGATTGACGGAATACGGCTTGGAAATTTCCTCGCTCTTACTATATCAGAAATATTTTAATTTAAGTGTTAAAAACACAAGCTTCTAGTTAATATCACAATTAGAGGAATTACCTAAATTAAAGATAGTCCAAAACTAATGTCGTATAAAAAATAAAAGTAGTAGCGTTTTGTGTTAGTAAAGACGATTCCAGCATGAAGGCTGATCAGGGCAGGTTACTGAGGAGTCAAACTACATCATTGGCCTTTTCATATATAATTAAAAATATTCCACTATAAAATTAAAAAAATAAATAAATAAATTAATGTAGAAGAAATACTATTTTTTAAATAACTAAAAGTTTCGTATATGATCGCTTACGGACAACAATTAGAGAAGACATTTTCAAAACTTATTTGGATTATTTAAGTTTTGATCTAAATATTCATTTACCACTTTACCCATAAGGGTCAGTTTGAAAACATTATAATCAATTTTAAAATATTGGATGTCCATCTAATACCAAATATTTGAACTAATATTATTGCTTTTTTTAAGAAATCATATTACATTGCTATCAGTGAGACTCACAGTGGTCGGAAAAGGCCGAAAAACGGCAAAAACCCTGAAAAACTTCTATTTTGAGAAGAAAACTTTGAAAACCTCTGTTTCTAAAGTATTTTGACCCCTCCGAGTTCATTTATGCTGTAGCCAAGTTCGTACGAACAACCGATTTAGCAGGAGAGTAAACAGAAAAATTCTGAGGATGGGGGGGGGGGGGGGAATAAAATTGGTTAAAAAATTTCGATAATTTCCTTATTTTAATTTTCTTGAACACTTAATGAATTATTATTTAATTTGCTAATCATTAATACATGATCTAATAATGAATAGTAAAATAATTATTAAATAACAAGAAAGTAAAAATTTCTTTTGATTCGTTACTTAGCTATTCACTAAATTATTTTAGTGAATTATTAAAGATTTAATTAAAATTCTTTAGTTAAATCACTATTAAAAATACACTTGAAAAGTCAAAGTACATCAATAAAAAATTTGAAGGAAAATTCATCCTAACATAAAGTTTAACCCTAAATCTTCCCCCAAACCCCGTGGTTACGAGTCAGTTTCTTAGATTAGGGTAAGTGCGGTAAATCGGGTGGAGCATGAATTTAAAAAAAATAATGTTTTATAGTGGCTTGTAATATAAGCAGTAACTAATAATATTATATATATTTTATAACAAGCCTCATGAAATATTATTAGTTACTATATAATGTTTAAAAAATTTCGTTTTCATTGAAAACCTTTTGTTGTTCTACATATTAATTAATAAAAATATAGGTAAATAATTAAATTGTATTTTGAAAGTAAAAACAAAGAACAAAAAATTGCAAACCTGAATTTATACGATAATTATTTTTTAAATGAATCATTCAAAATTAATTGATTATAATATTAATTTAAAAGATGTCATAATATTATCATAAAAGAAGTTTGAAATCGTTATGAAGACCTGTGTCTGGCATGTAGTGCCAGTTGTGCAGCTCAACATACATCCTAAAGTTTCCTTGCAGTATTGCTTAAATTTCTGAGGATCTATTGAGGCTTCTCTGTTGATGGTATTGAGAATGATTTTGAATCTGTGAATTAGGCTTTTATCCAGTCCATTAATATCTGATGTGATAGCAGGACCTTTGAAAAATCTCCTTCATCGTTAGTTGTTCACCTCATTAATTTGCAAACCCAAAATTCTCTATTTTTTTTTTCTTTTCTAGAATTATTATTATTATTATAATTTTTTTTTTTAAATATCTTTCACTTCCTTTGTTTATTACTTCTCCATTTTTTAACATCCATTTCATAAGCAATGTGGAGTACTGAATTTTATTCGAACATGGAGTGATGAGAGGCCAAGTGGGTTAAATGGGTTTACTCTTTAAGAGTTCCAAGTTGTTCGTTTCTGTTGATTTGGCTGGATTTACAAATCGGACACACGGACATAGAGCTTGGGCGTGTGTTAGAGCTTGGGATACCTTCGCTTCGATCATTGATAACTCTAGAAAATGAGTCTCTGTAATGGGTTTGTCATTCAAGGAGGTCGGGCTACTACTTCCTCTCTCACGACATCGGGTGTTTCTTTAGAAAATTTAAACCGAATAGGTCTGCAGAATCAAGTTGATAGCGTCTGAGATTTAAAAAAAAAAAAAAAAAGAATAGAACCAGCAACAACCACATACACAAAGGTATGAGAGAAGTAAGGGACATAATTGCATCAGTCTCGCCCTCATTTTCAGAAGTCTGTTCATACTATGTCCCGAGGAACCATCACACCACCTTTTTTGGATGAATGCAGAAATATTAATTTCAGTTGGATAACAACATTTCTTCTGATTCAAAACTTGGTCGTAAGGATGGGAAAACATCGTTTCCTAATTATTTTGCAGATTGCCTTAAAACAGTAAACAATAGTCATGTTTGGATAACTAGGCTATTAATCTATAATTCATAACAAAAGCTCGATTACTTGTAAAATATTTTAGCAAACGATAATTTTTATACATCACTACAAGTGCGGCATAACCTTGTTTATGTGTTTTCTATGGTGTTTGGACAGCTTGCTTCACATATTTATGCAGATAATTACCAAAGGAGCAGATTGTAGCAGCTGATTCTTGGTTTATTGGTTAAAATATTGTTTAAGGAACAGTATGATACCAATAAGGCCTTGGCGCACGTTGGCGCACATTAGTTATAGCCTTTTATTCATACGAAAATATGATATTATAGGAATCATCATGAAAAACGTATTTTACCACATATTAAAAAAAGATTTCAACAAAAATCACAGAAAACAGTCCTAAGAATTCATTAGAGTGCGAATATATATTTTTAATAGTTTATATCATTAATGGCAAATCAATAAATATTGACGTCAAAACGAGCTACTTTTTGTGTGATGACTTTCGGTGATTGTAAATAAATAAAAATATGTCTATTTAATGTCTAAATTCTGAAATCCTAGTAGTCAACTATCCTTAAAATAAAAAATAATGTCAATTTTCATTTTCCCCAAAACTTAAAAACCGGGGTTTTTGCCGCTCCCAGACCACTGTGAGACGCATTTTGATTATTACGATTATTGTTTTGAAGAAATGTTGATAATTTTAGGCTTAGATGACATAAAACATGAACTTGAATTATAAATATCCTATATATTTTGTAATTGTTTTGTAATTAAAACATTGAATGAACTTAGAGTTGTAGTACTAAATAAAATTATCCAAATTTCCATTTAAAATTTGATTGTAATTTTATTTGTACAATTTGCAGGGAAGAGACGTAAAGACCTTTTTGAAGGACGATCCTAAGAAAATCGCAGTAAGTGCTCGCTAAATTTAGAAATATTTTATTGAATTATGAATAATAGTGTTTCAAATATTATTAATATTTATTTCATTGTCTTTTTGCAGAAAAAAATCACTGCTTGGGACTGGGATACCTATAAATATCTCACAATTCAGGTAAAGTGGCGTTTTTTCTTTAAAAACCATTTATCCAAAAGAGAACTCTTATTAAAATGTTCTGTTTATATTTTCATATTCTCATTAGACAATGAACAAAATACAGTGTGGCTATATTATATTTGTACAGGGCATGAAAGGAAGATAGAGGCATTAACTGGTATCCATAGTTATGATCAAGTAAAAGTAGAGGAGGAGATGCGTTTAAAGTTTCATGATATTAATTTGTAATCGATGTTACATGAATAAGTTCAACTAAAATGAATAATTAACAATATGTAGGTTCCTTCCTCTCTTATAATTTTTAGATGTACTTATTTCTTAGGCTTATGGAAACTTAATTAAAAAACTAAAATTGTCCACATGCTCATCGACAATGGAGTAACAGTTCCTTGGTTAAATACTATATTAAATTTTTTTATCTTTCAGTAGGCAGGAAAAATAAGGATAATCAATAAAATATCTCATCTGTAAATGCCTTTTTACCTTTTAAGAAAAATAATGAAGAAGAAAACTTCTCAACTTTATTAAAGAGCTAACTTGAATTTAAGGCATTTTTCTGCATTTTTAAAGAGCATTATATCTTTAAAAATAACGTTTAGCTTTGATATTGGATCATTTAAATACATAACTTTTATTCATTATGTTAATTAATATATGAGTATAGTAAAATTAATAAAAATAAAAATGTTGTTCCCTTCTTCAAAATACGAGATGATATTCTAATGTCTTAAATAGGTTACATGACAAAAAAAAAATTAAAATATATTTCGAAAAAGAAAGCTTGAGAATAAGTACATTTAAAAATTGACTGTTATTTAGCACCAAACAAAAATCAGTTTTGAAGAAAACAAATTTTACAAAACAAAAAGTAGATTTAAAAATTTACTTATAAATACAACCCTGATAGCACAACAGTATTGGCCAATGTCATAAACAGAGGCTCTTGAAGATTGGCCCATCATCGTTCCAAAATGCAATTAAAAAAAAAAAACACGTTAAAAACACTTCAAAACATATATCTTTGCCCTCCATCCTTTCTTAAAAATAAAATACTTCACTTTTAAAATGATGCAGCAATATTTTAAAACTTCCAGTATATTTTATCCAGCATTAAGTGATATTGGCCAAGATCCATAATAATGACAGGTTTACAACGGTCCACATCGGGATTGGTCAATGTCGAGCGATATTGGCCAGCTTTGCTGTTCTACTGATGAAGTACTTTTAATGCATATATTGTAATATTGCATGATTTTTGAGACTTCTAAGTAATGTCCCTTTAGTCTACTTTTAATATAAAATATATTATCTTAAAAAGGTGGTAATGCGTTTAAATACCTTAATGAATGCCAACTAACAATTAAAAATTATGAATTATAATTAAATTTTTTTTAATGAAATCCCAACTTTACTGTGTTATCTTGCAATTAATTTAGTCCATTATATGTTTTAGGATATAAAATTACATGAAGAGAAACCATCTACAGTTATCACCAAAATGTATTCTCATCATGATGAAGTAAGTGAATGAAAAAACTATACTGTACTTTAAAATACTCATGAAATACAGTATAACCCTCATTCTCTCATTGAAAATTATATTAAGTTATTTTACTTTGGCACATGATGATTGGTTTCAATTATACTAAATAAATTAAAAATATACATGTTGTAAAATATTTTATTATTATTACAAAATTTACAAAAATTAAACATTCGTCTTGAATTCAAAATAGATGTATTGAATAGAATATTGATAGAATATGCTGCAATCTACTTTTTTACTAAGTTAAATGAGTCACATCTCATTATCGTTAATTTAACAATTTGATTTCTGATTTTTTTAAATTTAATCTTTATAATCTGGTATATGTCGTGGTGTAGTTTATTAAAAGACATTAATATTTTGTCTGCACTTATATGGTGGTTATAAAAAGAAAACAATCAGAACAATCAACAAATTTTTGAAATTTATACATTTAATAACTCCAATACTATATCGTTGTAGAAAAAAATATGAACTTGTGCTAGCAAAATATTAGATTTCTACATTGGTTAGTTTTCTCTAGAAAAAACGGCCCTTGCAAAAAAAAAAAAAAAAAAAAAAAAAAAAAAACACCCAAGTTTTTATTTTTACAAATGATAACTCAGAAAACTAGAGTTTGCATCTCTAAATTTTTCTTATCGACATATTTTGGAAACGTTCCTCTACGAATGTGTAAAATTTCAATTGATTAGATTTTGAGCTGTGAGACGGAAGATAGAAGTGGGTACAGCAGAAAAATTCTGAAACAGCTATATATTTTTCTTTTATAGAGAAATATTTGTGGAAATTAAACCAATTTAGTTTAATTTAAGTAAAAAACTTATTTTAATTGTAAAGAAACTATAATATTTTCACACAAAAAAGGGTGATTAACTACAGGCACAATTTAGGTTGTTCCAATTTAACCCCCCTCATAATTAGAGATGTAATTGTTATTTAAGACTATTTATTCAAGTGTAATTTATGATAGTCTGGCAGATTCTTCCGTTTTTCAATCACTCTGTTTTAAATTAAATATTTTCTATTCACTAAATTGAAATACGATTTATATAACTTATGCGCATGACCTTTTGCCATGTGCCGAGTATCTGTATGATGAATTTAAATAAATGAATAAAATCTTCTCTGGATATAAGTCTCCAATTTACTGCTATGTGGTAGTACATATGTTTTTTGTCTTTAATCTTCTAATTTAAACCTTGGTTTTTTTTTCAGGTATTCTTCTGGACTCTCAATAAAGTACTTTCTGTTGCTGACACAACAATGCGAAGCAAAACTATATGCCAGTTCATTCTCATTGCTCGTGCATTATTCATAAACAACAATTTTCATTCTGCACATGCTATTATCACAGCGTTGAACTATTACCCAATCCAAAGACTATCTAAAACGTGGAGAGTAAGTACTTTAAACTTCATATTTACTTTTAATAGAGAGTAATGAAAATTTTGCATTTGGCAATATATATATCGAATTTTTTTTGCATTTCTGAAAGTTTCGAAATGTTGTGGGGATTAAAAAAGTGTTCCAGAAAAAATGTAAGTTCGTCTGTCCGTCTGTGGTCGTTATAATTGATCTATAATATTAATTTTTTGTTTACGAGTAAGGGATGGCCATTGGACAGGACATTCAGGTTTTTGTCAAGATTGTTCATGAGCATAAGGTAGCTGCCATTAAAAAATTGTGTTAATTACCATAAATAAAATATCGGCAGGCTGGCCATATTTTTTAAATTAGTAAAAAATCGTAAACTATAAAGTTAAATTAGCGTTTCGTACCAAAATTTAAAATAAGTATTTAGTAATTGGAAGTTATACGATGTTCTACACCCCAAGGTACTCTCTGAAATGAAAATTGCAGGAACTTTATTTTCAAAAACTTTCGAACATGTCTCGTAATTGGATAAGGGAGATTCCACTTTAAATATATATATATATATATATATATATATATATATATATATATATATATATATATATATATATATATATATATATATATATATATATATATATATATATATATATATATATATATATATATATATATATATAATTACATAGAGTATTGAATGCAAACAGTTCATATATAACCCATAATTCATTCAGAAAATTATTTTTACGTTAATGTATTTGTACACTAATGTCTAGTAACTAAGGGCAAGGACACTTTCAAAATCTTTTTCTTACATAAATTTTTACTGATGGTATTAATTGATATTAGAAGTCAAAATGATTATTAAACGTAATTAATATATTTTAGTTCCGAAAAATGTTAGTAGAAATTAAAAAAAAATAATTAAAATGTGTAACTGGTAGTTAAATGATGATTGCTGTGATATTTGCCTGTTTATGTTATGGAAAATGAGACAACATAGTTACGATATTATACTGATCATTTTCCCGCTGAATGATTAGGAGGAAATAAGAATAAGGTTAAAGGCGTACTAAATTTTCCATTGGCATTGAGTAAAGAGATGGGAGAAGGAAAGTATAAAGGCTCTAGTATCATTTTTTAGCAGTCAACAGCTGGTATTAGTGGCAAAGTTTGGATGCCAAAAAATGTTGGAGGGCAAACTACACAATTTTGGCGATATTGCCATTAACAGAAGTCTGAATCTTGTATGCTGTGATGGCAACTGCTTCACTAATTTTTTTTTATAACTTTTATCACAAATATTTTTTTCTATTATTCATAAGAAGCAGTAAATGGGTTTTATGCGCAGTTTTTCCTACAAATATGGATGGCCTTTTGGTAAATGACATTAGAGTTTTAACTGTTTAAATTTACTCCCCAAACACAATACAGTAAGAGTAAAAAAATATGCCTTTACCGATTGTTTAAAATAACGTTTTTCTAATTAAAGTATTTAAAAGATCCAGGGGAAAAACTAAACAAGTAAAAAAATATTATTTTGAATAATTTATTTCTTACTCCAACTGTATTTAAATTTTATAAGACAACACTACGATATCTGTATAAGAATACCAGTCCAACTAAAAACGCTATTCAAATAATCAGAATTTTTATATAGTACTAAAATTCAATATTTTACACTGAAGGAAGGTAAAAAGTACTTTTTATTTCAGCATTTAATATATACAACTAAGCCACACGTTTGAATATTGCAGAAATGTTTTCTTCTTGTACGGTATTCATATTAATATTTTAAATCGTCCTTTCTTACAGAAACTATCGAAGGACACAATGAAGCTCTTCAAAGACATGAAAAATCAATTTGAAGCAAAGGATAACAATTATGACAGACTTACAAATCAAATGAAAGATGCACGTGCTGTCAACAACATATCCATTCCCTATTTAGGTTTGTAAAGTAAACTTTTTTTTATAATTTTAGTATCTTAAAGGAATAAAACTGAACATAAATATAAAAACAAATCATAGAAAGAAGTAGACTTTATTTTCAAACATGTTAACATGTTGTCAGTTTTATGTTGTTAAATGTAGATGTTTTAAATGTGTTATTTTGTTAGTCTTATGTTGTTAAATTTTGAAAGTTTTCTTAATAAAGAATAATGAAATTTTAAACATAAGCAGTTTTTGTACTCTAATTTTTCTTATCACTAATACAGTGGCTAAACTTGTAATTAGTTTTTAATTAATTATCAAAGCATTAAAAGTCAGGTCCTATACACATTGACGGATCTCAGCCATGAATGTTGATAATTATTTAATAATTAATTTATACAAATTTCAAGTTCCTATTGTTACTTAGTTTGTTCATAATGTCAATTCAATTGTAGGTCTTTTTCTCGATGATTTTCATGCATCTATGGTTCTTTTATCCGATGTCAGATTAGAGACGCTTCAAAGAATTTCAGTTGTCCTGGCAGACTGTAAGAAACTTCCATCATTTCATAATGGTATTGTATTGTTCTTAGTATTATTGCATTTCCTTGTGATCTAAGTTTCCTCTATTCCAGTGTTTGGACCAATTCTATTAATCGTTAAGCCGCAATGAAAAATGAGATAAATTGTTTAAGTTTACAGTTTAAAATACTTCTGAATAAATCGTTCAATAGTTTTGTTTTGATATGGGAACTGCTTCACGTTGTGGTTAGTGAAGAAAAAATCTGCCCTTTCACAAAATTTCAAATAACTTCTTTTTGTTTTTTGATTAAATTTTTAAAGGTAAATTTTTTGAGTTATGCTTTTTTTATTAATGTGTAAATGATTTTCTTTGATGCTCCAAGTTTTCAAAAGGTATGCCGGATATAGCACTTATAAATGGTTAGTGTTCAAATGTTCGTCATCCATGGAAAACATTAGGTCAACTTCAGGGACTATTGCATAAAGTTAGCTAAATCTCTGTCTTAATTACAAAATAAATATGATTCAAGTTAAAACTTACTTTGCTGAATTTTACTATAATCCAGTTAAATAACTTTAATTCTCACTATTATTAAATTTATTGTAATAGTAGTAGAACAATGTCGTAATACAAACGCATTTTCAGCTTACTTTCCCAAGAACTTTTTTTTGCCTAAAATTGCAGAAAACATATTTTCCTACAATCGTTCTTTTTCATGTGTGCCATACTCTTAAGGTAATTTACACTTATTTTTTACGCTCAAATTTGAGGTTATGAAAAATATGCTAGTTCTTTAAATATTTTAAGAATACGAAATGTTTTACTAAAACTCATTTCCTTATTTAACCTTTTAGTTAATACTACTTTTTTTACGAATAAGAGCAAGTATCTTTATTTAAGTTGTGTATAATTTCTAATCATAAAAAAATAATTTTTCAATATTTACTCTGAATATCTATGTGAAATATCTATTCTAAACACAAACAAGTTGATTGGGACCATCACTGTCACTATAAACTAGTTTCTACATATATTTTTATGTACATCAGTCCCAGGTACCAAGCATGTGCAATTTGGCGAAATTTAATGATTGAGACCTTTCCCTGTTAAGGATGAAAAGGAAAAGGGACGAGGTACCTGTTAGTTGTTGGAATGAAAACTCGTCTCGATGAGACCTTTCATTTGATATGTAATACTTATCATTAGCATTCATAGTTTTGACCTCGGAAAGACTTACAGATATGGCCACACAAATGACCATATCCTTTATATAAGCTTCCTCTCTACATTAGCGTAGTAGTGCAGAAGCCAAAATTAAAAACTGTAATTTCCCTAAGTGACCTAACATTGGAGTTTTTATTTTAAGCATGGTGAAGTTCCTTTACTAACCAAATACATTTATTTTTTAGAAAATGAATTTATGACAACTGATGTTAATTACTACAAAGGAATATCAAAGAATATGATGTCGCTTATCAAGACAGAATCAGTGAAGTAAGTGAATTTTTAAATGATGGTTTTGGATTTTTAGTTTACTATTTGAAAAGCATTATTCACATGATATGATTTCTGTAAGACCATTTAAAGGTAGAAAAACAACCTTAGGGTAAAGTTGTTTCAAGATAAACAATTTCGCGGCTAATCCTGCTCTCACAAAAATTTAGTTATTTTTTATAAGGATACTTCACAACTTTTTATCCCTAACTATCAAAAATATTCGAACTGAGATTTAGTAGGTCATACGCAAAATAGGAATACAACAAATAGAAATGAGGGAGAGGGGAAATGTAATACTTGCTTTATAAAACTGTGTGTTTACGAGAAAATTTATTGTAGCAAAATTTGAGGTTTTGATATTACTGTATTTCATTTTAATTCGACAAATATAAATGAAAAAAGCCTAAATAAAAAAATTTATAATTGTTTTTTTAAACTTCAAAAAGAGAAAAAAAAAAAAAAAAACTTGTTTTATTACTAATAATTTTTTTAATTTCTAATTGTTTTTTTAAACTTCGATTAAAAAAAAAAAAAAAAAAAAAATATATATATATATATATATATATATATATATATATATATATATATATATATATATATATATATATATATATATATTTCTTTTATTACTAACTATTTTTTTAATTTCTAATTGTTTTTTTAATTTTCCTCTCTCACTAACAAATTATTACTTTTATTAACCAATTTCCACATAAACCAAATATTTTTTTTTCACTCGACTTGTGCTTCAGTTACCATCTAATGGTCCGTAGAGAGCACTCAGGGTCTGCTGAGAATATCAAAAGTGATCAGTGGTGTCACCAAGATTGAAGTATTACAATTTTTATTCTATGCAAGAGTCCAAAGTCCGGAAACACTCAATACCTTTTAAATGGATATAGATACATTGAATTGGTCACAATTATCCAACTATCCAATTGACATGTTCTTACTTTACCAAACTTTAAAATTTTGTTTTTCAAGATAGTTAACTATTTACCCACTTTATTCTTATGCCAGCCAACGACATATTTTTTAGGATACATATCATTAATTTCTAGCTACAACTTCTGGATAACGAGCTCATTCTTGGTTTTTGACTGCAATCGGAAGACGGTTTCACCCCCCAAATTTATATAGCGACTTCCCCCAAACTAGCTAATATCTGTTTGTAACCATGGCAAACTATATCATATATTATGAAGGGGGAAGGTATTCAATTCGCTTTCCTGACTTTCAGAGTAGTAACTGCTTATAAGCAATTCAGAAGTTGTAATTAGAGATCTATAATGCAGAATAAGCAACATATTTATTATAAGGATTGATGAAGGATTTTGTTTACCTTCCTATAAGAAAAATTTAGTTCACCTAACACAAGTGAATTTTTTCGTATATAATTTGAATAATTTAAATACTTTTTGTTTAGAAAAGTAATTATAAATAGCAATTATAACTCGCACAATATTTAAAAATCCTTCTATTTCAGACGAAGCTATGATCTTCAACCACCAATTAAAACTTATAAAATCGTGAGGAATGTGAATCTTCGTACTATAGTTGATTTCCTGTACGTAAGTAATGGTAAGAAATTTGAAAAAACATATTAAGTTCAAGTTTTACAACAGAAGCCTGTAACTATAATACATCAAGCTCAGTCTACAATTTAAAGAGTAATCATCATTTAATGCTGAATATCAAGAGTTAATCTCTCTGCAGAACTTTTCAGATGAATTTGGCTCAGAGAGTTACATATCAAGCTCACTAGACAATATTGAGGATGAGGATTAAAATTCAAGGGAGCTTTCAAATATCTTAAAGGAAGGGATATTTAGCCATCCAACTACATCATATTCTATAGAAAAATTCTTATTCAAGAATGCTGAAACAACAATAGTTAACTTCTCTGATGAAATTGGCACATAGAGTTACGCATCAAGCTCAATAATTTATTTTCAAGACTTTAGATCATTATTCATGTGGGCTTTCCTTTCAGTACCACAAATTAACGGAACGGATATTTAGCCATCCACCTACACCTAGAACCAATTCTATTTTAAATTCCTTATTCAATAACATTTATGATGAAATTGGCTTAGTGTGGTTAGTACCAAGCTCAGAAGATATTTTCAAAACTGGATATCTAAATTATAGTGATCTCTCTACAGAACTTTTCAGATGAAATTGGCTGAGACAGTTACCAACAAACTCAGAAGATAATATCAAAACTGGGTATCATAAGTATAGTGATCTCTCTGCAGAAATTTTGAGAAGTAAATTGGCTCAGAGAGTTACCATCAAACTCAGAAGATGATATCCAAACTGGGTACCTTAATTATAGTGATCTATCTGCAGAACTTTTCAGATGAAATTGGCTGAGAGAGTTACTATCAAACTCAGAAATAATATCGAAACTGGGTATCTTAGTTACAGTGATCTCTCTGCAGAACTTTTCTGATGAAATTGGCTGAGAGAGTTACCATCAAACTCAGAAGATAACATCAAAACTGGATATTTTAATTATAGTGATGTGATCTTTCTGCAGAACTTTTCAGTTAAAATTGGCTCAGAGAGTTACCATCAAACTCAGAAGATAACATCAAAACTGTGTTTCTTAATTATAGTGATCTCTCTGCAGAACTTTTCATATTAAATTGGCTGAGAGAGTTACCATCAAACTCAGAAATAATATCAAAACTGGGTATTTTAGTTACAGTGATCTCTCTGCAGAACTTTTCAGATGAAATTGGCTTAGAGAGTTACGATTAAACTCAGAAGATGATTTCAAAACTGGATATCTTAATTATAGTGATGTGATCTTTCTGCAGAACTTTTCAGTTGAAATTGGCTCAGAGAGTTACCATCAAACTCAGAAGATAACATCAAAACTGTGTTTCTTAATTATAGTGATCTCTCTGCAGAACTTTTCATATTAAATTGGCTGAGAGAGTTACCATCAAACTCAGAAATAATATCAAAACTGGGTATTTTAGTTACAGTGATCTCTCTGCAGAACTTTTCAGATGAAATTGGCTTAGAGAGTTACGATTAAACTCAGAAGATGATTTCAAAACTGGATATCTTAATTATAGTGATGTGATCTTTCTGCAGAACTTTTCAGTTGAAATTGGCTCAGAGAGTTACCATCAAACTCAGAAGATAACATCAAAACTGGGTTTCTTAATTATAGTGATCTCTCTTCAGAACTTTTTAGATGAAATTGGCTGAGAGAGTTACCATTAAACTCAGAAGATAATTTCAAAACTGGGTATCTTAGTTACAGTGATCTCTATGCAGAACTTTTCAGATGGAATTGGCTCATTTCACATCAAGCTCAATAATTTATAACACAAAGTGTAGTTGGTTAAAAATTATCAGATGTCTAATGAGTTTCATGTCTGCATAATTTCCACTCTAAAATGCAATGCAAATTTCAGCATCAATATAATATTTTTACAGATGGTTAAAATGTCCACTTCAAGTCCACTTAAAATGAATATCTCGTAACTCTAATTCCAAATGGATCATTATTTACCATGGTGCTAAAATATCCCGTTCAAAATATTCCAAAGAGGGTTTTACCATTATTGTTTGAATTCTACTACAAGCTGAATGTTACCAAGTTCAGAACTACAGTTGGATAACATTTTATGATGGCTAAATTATCCGTTTCCTAGTTTTTGAATGAGTTTCACTCGTTCATCGTTTCAACTCCAGATTACAACAAGAACGTCTGAAGTGTCATCATTATGCAACTGATGTTAAAAATGTTGTTGTATTTTGGAAATATGCATTCCTCATATGCACTAGTTTAATTACAGTTCAAAATAACTGTTCCTATGTGCAATTTTACAAATGGATGCATCACAGTCTGCCAGATAAATCAACTAAATAACTTTCAAATGATGGTCACCAGTACAATGATTTTTTTCCAGTTAATTATCATTGATTGATGACAGTTTACAAGAAGAAGAATATCATCAATCTGAAAGTGGATATCCTTGAAGAACTCCAGTTCATAATCATTCAACGCGTTACATTTCAACATTACAGTAACATTCTGGATGAAGAGTAACTATTTTTGTGTACTGGTGTTTGGATGTGTTTTGGTGTCTGGATGAAAAGTAACAACTTTGTTTGATTAGTTAATAAAATGGCAAGAAAATGAAGCGAAAAAGTGAAAAAGAAAGCTAAAAAAAAGTCCAATTGTTGAAATCATGTTTGGTAACTATCTATCTGAATTTTTGTATTTTGATTACTTCTAAAAACAAATTTGTTGTATTATTCTTTATTCAATATGTGCAAGATATTTCAAATTGTCAAGTTATTTTCTGGGATTAAATAGTTTATTTCACATTTTTTGAGTTGTGTGTTTCTTTGTTGTTTATTTATTATTTATTGATTGCTTATTTTTGTGTTCGAATTTGATAAGATTAAGTAAAAATTAATCATTTCAGATCACTTGCCCTTATCATTTTAAATAAAAGTCAAGTATCCTTTTTGAATTAATACAGATACATTTCTCAATTTTTTTTTTTTTTTTTTTTTTTAATCTTTGTGAATTTTTTAAAAGCTATCCAAACCAGACTACTTTTAAGTTCCAGACTATTCCTCAATCCAACAAATATTAGATAAGGTTTGTAGAATTTAAAAACCAGTAGCATATTAAAATTTTAATTACTTTCTAATTTTCTAACACAGTAATAATAGCACATTAAAAGTATATTAAAAAAAGCAAAAATTTTACATAAAAATAGTAAAGAGTATTTTATTTTGTCTTTAATAAAAGGATAACGAAATGAAGTGGTCAGATTTTTATTTCATTACATCTGGACATAACTTCTCAATTGTTTCAGTAAGGAATACTACGAAATTATTGGATTTCACAAATAGTTGTCAGTTGTTTTTACTGCATGTAAAATTATTTGTTAGAAGCGCCTGATATTTAGTAGATAAAATTTGGAGATATTTAGTGACCTAAATATGTTTTTATAAAAGTTGACGTCATTAAAACAAGTGTCTCTAAAGTTGGCGAATTTAAATATTTTGGCGAAAAAATCTTAGTTCAAGACTAAAGTCGCAATTCGGAGACAAGTTGAGAACTTTTTCTACAGTAAATAAGAACAACAAATTCAAAAAATTCCTGTTGAAGTTTTTGTAATCTTACTATATTGGCAATACCTTCAAACTGATACATGGCATATTCCTGTAGCATTAGTAGTTTTAGATGAAAGAGTTGCGAATTGGATTTCCGTTTGCAGCATCTGATTGAATTTCGGCATGGAAACAAGTCTCAATGAGAACACTTATTTGAAATATCACTCGTGCCTGCAGCATTTGTAGTTTTATATCTGAATATTGACTTAAGACAGATGATCGAAGTTTTTGTATAAGCTTTCCCTACATTGCAGAGTAGAAGCTAAAGCTATTTCATTCAGCCGTAACTTAAATAACTTAGAAATTCATTGATTAAATATAATTAATCAATCAATAAATAATTAATATATAATTATCAATCAATCAAATTTTTAATAGGACAATGATTTGCAAACACCAGAATGCCAAAATTTGTGAAAATTCAGTTATGGGTATCGTTAAAATAATCTCGTCTTGCTATATATCGAATTCCGACAGTTTTTGCGAACAGGAAAATTGAAGTAAGTACTCACAAAACATAGGAGTGTTCATTGTGAGGCAATAGTGATGAATAAAATTTCCTTATTTTCTGGAGAATTGGGAATTTGTTAATTGCTTAATGTTTGAATTTCGTATTCCAGTTGAAAATTAGAATATAGAATAGGAAAGTGGGAAAAAAAATTCTTTAAAAATAGTTAAAAAAACCCTCGAGATAAAAAAAAGAAAAGAAAGAAAAAAAAAAAAAAATTGCAATTATGATCTATGTACCCAAATACCAAGGAGCTTAGTAAGTCAAAATTTGAAGGACAACTAACTAGATAAGTCGTAACAATTTTCAGCTCGAAGATATCAAATCATGAATCTGGAAGTCCGTCTCCTCTCAGCTAAAGCCACCGTAAAAGGCAGAATCATGTCAAGTAAAATTAAATCACCACATCTGAAAAGTTATCCAGCACCTGTCCAACTATCTCCTTCGCATCATATCCAAAAACAAAAACATAAGAGTAAATGAATCTACTTCCTTATCAATTATAATCGACGATAGGAAAAAAAAAATTATAGCAAAAGAGATGACTTGATTTATATTTTGACTTAGTTTCTCAAATCTTAAAATCGAAAATATAAAACAAAAATACCCATGGTCTAAAAAAGTGAGGTTGTTGCATGTTGACCTGCCTTCCTATTAAAACGGAGCCAGAAACTTCAGGGATTTGAGCTATGACTATTACGATAGCCTTAACCCCCTCCTTTTTTTTTTTAATCCCGCAACTGCATTTTTTTTTTAAATATGTTTATCCCAGTAGGGAGCTTCTAAAACTATGTCATTATTATTATTATAGGGTTACTACATATTTTGGTTTAGAGAAACATGAGCGATATAAACTGTATGTTTCAAGTGGTAAAATATCAAACGAATCAAAGATTTTAGTGGAATTAATTCTAATAGTTTATGTGCCCCTGTGGTTCAATATTAAATTAAATTCCTCTTGTAAGTATGGAACTTCTCATATCTACTTAATTGTTGAATCAACAAAGTACCTGGGTTGTAATCATAAAGCAACTATGGATCCCTTTATGCAAAGAAATGCTTTTCTTTTATTCTGAAAATTTAAGATTCAATTTATGAAAAGTGGTAACCGCCAGAATATCAGAGAGATAGGGCTAAGATTTATTTCAAGTGTCAAAAATAACCACGAAATATAAAAAGAAACTAAAGTGAGAGTTTTGCAAATTCCTAAATTAATCTTTCAAGCTGAAGACTATAGCGACATAATATTTTAGGATATCTATGTTGATACTTCGCCGCCAATCCTGAAAACTACTTCAAATGATGAACTAAGGAAATTAAAAAATTTGAAAGCAACTTACCATCATATCTCTGCCATACACAAACTGTAGACGACTGTACTAAATTAATGACTGAAGCTTCAATTTATGTTGTTGGATGCGATTTTTCAGAGCAACTATAAAGTCATGAGACAGAAAAAAAAAAAAGAAAAAGAAAAAAAAAAAGGTTACATCGTTTTGATTTTTTTAAAGTTATTTTTTCAATATATTCAATGTAACATTTTAGTACAGCAAAACTTTACTTTCTTTTAATTATTTTATTCTTGTGAGTGTAAAATTTTATTAAATATAACCCAACGAAAATCCATAGCAAATTTTGGGTTTCTCCATCATAATCTCTTATTTTTAGTGATTGGTAGAGCAATCATGATTTATTTTCATTGTAAAAAGTTATATATTATTTTATTCGTGTTACAAAGGAGTTACTTTTTATCGTCGTGGCTGTAAATATTTCTTTGGTTTATTAAAATACTGTACATATTTTAATTGTAAAGAGTTCTATTTTCATTATAAAGAGTTATATATATTATTTTATTTATGTTACAAAGGAAAAAAATTCGATCGTAATTGCCTTTTAAAATATTTTTTTTTGCATATTATAACTGCCTACTTTATTATGCATAAGTAGCATTGATACTTTTAGCGAGAGAAGCTAGCTTGGGTTTCCGTAACAAGGAATTTTGCAGCGAGCGATGCGAACCTGTGCTTACATAGCATTGAATCTTTCAACGGCAGAGGCAAGCTTGTATTTTCGTAAAAATAAATTTTTCAGCGAGTGAAGCGAGCCTGTGCTTGAATTCCAAGGAGATTTTTAACGTCTGAATCGAGCTTGAGTTTGCATACCAAAGACAATTTTATCGAGTGAAGCGAGCCTTGTTCGCGAAACGTTAAAAGCTGGGACCTATACACAATGACGGGATGAAACTTGGCATAAACATTTCTGTAAGCAAGCTTAGTATTACCAAATGTATTAGGTTTGAAAATGTCATGTTCTTTCTTTATTGATTTGCACCAACTGTCGGCTCTGCATTGTGTTAGAGATAGAATGTATTTTATTTTAAGAAAAAGTATTGCTTTTTCGCTTTTTAAGACATGGATCTATTTTTTACAAACTCTATTTCTATTGATAAATTCTAACTAAATTTGAGCAGATGCATTGTTATGTAATATAGGTTTCCGATACAGTTAGGACATTTGGGAGACACATATGGTAGTAAGAAAAGTCTAGTTTAGTTTTATTTGACCAGACAGACCTTTTGCTTTCTAAAATTAAATCAGTGCTAAAAAATAAAAGTAAAACGTAATATAATTTTTCACAGTATTTATCTTTGAACCTTTTTCTTTGTAATTTTATGTCGAACTTTTTAAAAGTGAAAGTATTGATTCAAGTGCCAACCACAATTAAATTATACGCTTCACTTGAGATACTTTTCCAGAGTAAAGTTTTGTAATATAATTCTGTTTTATTTTATTTATTTTAAAATTATTCAAGAATGGAATAATTAGTTTAGACAATAAGAATAAAAAATTCTTCTACGAAAGTTTTCTTTTATAGATAGTAAAAAGATTAAAGGTGTTTGTGTCATGATTGACAAATGATAAGGTTCTTTATTTAATTTATATTCATGCTTTTCACCTTTCCCCCCTTACTTTCTAAATCTAAAAGGACGTTTAAGAGGATTTTAAATAATGCAAGGATTGACAATTTTAAGCAAAGAGTTATAATCACATTTTAAGAGGATGTTAAATAGGCAGCGATTTATAAAATGAAGTGAATTTTTTTTTAAAGGTCTGTTCATTAAAAATTACTATCACTGAATATTTAGTTTAATTTTAAACTAAATGTATAGAGAGACGAAATTCTTCTCATAGTTTAACAGAGCTAAACAAAAACACTTTAGGTGGTAAAAAACTTAACCACGAAAATGTCAGTCTAAAAAAATGTGAAATCAGAAATGGGCTCTGTCATATTTCATCAGATCCATATTCAACACTATGGCTCTTTGATTCTTATTTTTCCTGGTGTCACGTCAAATACCACACATGCTATTTAACAGTTTAAAACTGCATGTACACTAAAATTATATTTAATCAAATTTCTGATATCTATCACATCTTGGAATTTTTGATAATTTGAATGTTTCTATTTTGATTGGCTAATGGAATATGGGAAGATTCGAATTTGTTTTTAAATAGACTTGTCCTTTATTTGTTTGGGGGGGGGGGGGGCTTGTCCCAAACATTTTCATTTGATGAAAACAAAAAATAAATAAAAAATGACGCTTTGTATAAGGTTTATTATCAATATATCGTTATGATTGAGCTTTGTAAGTAATTGTGCATAATGCCACATATTTTTTTAATAATTCCAATAATATTTTATATCTGCAATTGGCGTTGTTAATTATTGCTTTTTATTAATGTTAAAATTGCAAATAGTATCGAATATATGTAAAATACATTGTTTTAAAATAATGGCAATGATTAGGTTCATTTAGTTATTTCTAGAATTTTTTAGAATGTCGCCAAGTTATATCAGAGGTACGAGTGAGAAAAATGGAACAACAAGTTAAAAAATAGGTCACGCTCCT
Organism: Linyphia triangularis; assembly: GCA_963978545.1. Classification (NCBI taxonomy): domain Eukaryota; kingdom Metazoa; phylum Arthropoda; class Arachnida; order Araneae; family Linyphiidae; genus Linyphia; species Linyphia triangularis. The sequence continues at coordinate 71,414,000 of OZ021726.1, forward strand.
CGAAGTTAAAATGCAATCTTAATATAAAGTAAAAAAATCTGGCATTTTTTTAATATTATGTTTTAACTTTAAAGACATTTCTTTCTTGCTATTTGTAATGAACTTCTTTCAGAAATGGACTTGTACCTATAATTAAGAAAGTTAAGTAGTTGAAAAAATATTTTAATTGAGTTAGTGAATTTTTTCTGTTTTTTTTTTTCTTCATAGTGTTTACCTTTTTTTAAATTTAAAACATGTATTTTTTTAAAAATGTATAAATTCAAAACAGTTACAAGGGAAGGGAGTTCTCAAATAATTTGTCCCTGTCTGCTGGATGTTGAGAACGGTTACGCTCTATTCGGAAGTTTTCTGTAAAAGACAGTTTATGTGCAAATGAATAGCAATATGTTTGCATTGTATCCGTCCACTTATTGACTTTCTGATGTGTCTCCGTTGATGACTTTAATTTTACATTACAAATAAATAACAGTAAAAATGATTTTTCAGGCATGTATTTTGCCTTCAGTTCATTTTTAATAAAACATATTTATTAATTGTATCCATGTATCGAAATGCTTAGAAGTTTTGTTCTATTAGTAAATTAGTAGTGAAATCCAATTGCTCTTTTTCCAGTTTGCAACAATATGACAGTTTGTTTATTCTTTTAGAATAAGATTAAATTTAAAAAAACAAGTAATGTATATGGCAGTATCATAAGTAACCAAACAAGTCATTGAACAATGCTTGAAATTTATAATATCCTGTGTAAACTGTAATCCGTAGTTTGAATTATGCCATTCCGCTCCCCCCCCCCCCAAAAAAAAAAAACACCCAGCAAAAGTTCATTGATCCTGTAGTCCAAACTGCACAGGGCTCTAATTTATTATAAAGTTTGATAAACGTGCCAATACATTTTTCAAGTAAACATTTTCAGTATACAATTTTCTTAGTGAACATAGGTAATAAATACATAATGTATAGTAATTTAAGTAGGTTAGGTTTAAATAGAAAACTCTCCCAAATTAGGATATGTTGATGATAAAATTTATTGTGAGAATATTATCAGATTTATGTTGATGCGAATTTTTCTCTAAAGGAAAGTTTAAACATAACTTCACAAACACTTCTGTATTCTTCTTTAAGAATCCTGAAATTCTTAAAACTCCAGCATAGGCAGATAATCCCTCAACCACATCCGGAGATCTCTCATTTGACAAACAATGTTCAAATTTTCTTCTTGAAAATTTGCAACTTGAGACTACCTCTGTAGATTTGATTTCATCTGCCAATTATTTTAATTGATGTATGATTTCTTTTTGAAAGGCATAAATAAAAGGAATTAGATTTTCGCATTGCTTTCATTATTGTCATGATTTGATTCTTTACCTTCTTCACTATTCCTCTCATACATGGAATACAGAATGTGACATCCCACTTCTAAACACAAATTATTGCGAATTTCTTCCCATGATGAAACGGAATTATACACCAATAATTTTTTCCTTCTCCAAGAATTCCACAATTTTTAAAACAACGGAAGAAAGCTTAAACCAACGCTTCATTTAATAAATTTTTGTTAGAATCTTTACTACCCTACTGTACTTTGGAGGTCGTATTTTTGTTACTAGAGTTTATTCATGAACACATTTTTGTGAACTGCTTTATCCTGAAAATAATGAAAAACAGCTTTGTGATTGCTTAAATTATAATTTCTTGCTTAAAGACCACTGAAAGGTGTTATGGTGATCGGCTGAATTGCAGATGCTCAAAATAATTGCTTGCATAAGGTCTATTTACAATTTTTACTATGATTAAAAGCTATAATCAAAAGTTATTGCAAATGAAGGTGAAGTTAAAGTACAGAACACAAACCTATACATCTCACCAGTAAAGTAAAATTGGGAGTACATATCGAATATCTAAGAAGTATGACCAGAGAATAATTAAAATACATTATTATTTTTTCAAGCATACCTAATTATAGGTCTTTAAATAACTTCTACACTAACTTCTATTGAAAATTCTTTCAGTAATTTCACAACACACAATGTTATTTAAAATGCAATAGTTTGGGAAGAAAGGGCAAAAAGAAACACATTTTTATTCAATACTGGTGCATAAGTAAATAAAGTATTTAAGTATGTAAAACTTTTCTTTGAAAATCATTATGAAGACATTAGAACATCCTACTGTATACTGTAATAATCACCACAAAAAAACTTAGAACCAACCATAATTTCTTACATTTTAAAAATAAATCTGTCGAAGAAAACAATTTTCACGGATGCTTTAAAGAAGATGACATGCAGGTTTTTTTTCGATACATGAGAAATTCAAAGACTGTGGGAAGGCTGCAGCCATTTTCGTATTTTCTTTTTTCACTTGAAACCGATACTCTTAAATGAAGGCTGAAAAAAGGAACATTTTAAAGGAAAGTTTCTTTTCGTTTATTATTACTTTTTGGAAATGATATTTTGTTTCTTCTTCTTGTGAACTGTGAAATGTAAATTGTTTTGTTGCTCTGGAAAATGACAACTCCTTTCATCGTTTTATTCCCTTCCCCTTTTTTAAACGAAAGGAAATAGGGATAATCTAAGGAGATGGCAATCATTGTAAGGAAAGGAAGTTTTTAGACGCACGCCATTTTGTTTTTAGAGGCATAGTTTCAGAAACCCTTTTTGTAGTTTCGACATCTGTGGACGAAAAGCAGAACAGAGCTGTTTTCCCAGAAGATATTTAGGAGAAAGGAAAAGGATAAAGTAAGAAAAAAAAATAGGAAATTGCCGAATAAGAAATTACTTGAATAGTAGCTCAAATACCGAAATGAGAAATAAGAGGTTGTTATTTTTCCAAGTCACGTATTTGTTGCCAAAAAAATACAAGAAGACTCCCAGCTGTTCAAAATATTGTTCTTTTCTTTCTTCTGACAGATGTTAAGTTTTATTTTATTTCACGCTATCAACAAAAATAAATGACAAGTTGATGTATTTCCGCCAATTAGTGAAGTATAGTTGTGGTTGGCGTTGCCAATATACGATAGTAAATAACAAATTTTTTCATGTTTATTTGATCTTATCTATATGGCTCGGAGATACCTGGGTTTTCTCAGCATTTAAGTGCACTATGACTTTTAATGCCTTTTAGGTTTTTGTTATTATTGAATATTTTTTTTTAAATGAAAATTTTAAAACGAAAAAAACAGCACCACTAGCGTTAGATTGACTTCATTAAAATATTTTTAAAGAAATATATTTTTTTAAAGTCTATAGCATAATTTATTTTTCAACTATGTCTTTGTAAATTTATTGTTTAGCTTCTTTGAAGTATAGCTGACGATAAACGATATATTATATATATATATATATATATATATATATATATATATTTATTTATTTATTTATTTATTGGGGGGGGGGGGGAAACAAAAAAAAACACTTTTTCATATTTTTTCTTCATATGATTTGTGACTTGTCGATAAGTTTCGTTGTTACTTTGCATAATTTCTGTTCAAACTGATTGAAGTGTTATATGAAAGATTGAATACTTCGCATGAAAAACGTTTTGCCTAAGAGTGGGCTTGTAGTTTCAAACTCTTTTGTAGTCATGTTAAAAAATGGTGCCTAGCATAAAAGAAAATTATTTTGCATGCTAAGTAAATTTTATAAAAAGATCATTTCCAGCAATATTTAGTTTTTACATTACACAAATGTAGTGAAAAGCTTACACAAAGACTCTGCTTAGGTCCCTGACGAAACAAAAAATTCTGCAGAAATAAGCAAAATGTAAAATGAAAGGTCTCGTAGAATCTCATTTCAAAATTCAACCGCAAGTTTCGAAATGGCCACCAAAAGTAAAATTATAATAGGTTAAATGTTATAGTTATTATAGATATATGTTATAGATATATATATTATTACATAAAATTCAATTGAAAGTATTGCCGTATGGAAGTCTTTTAAAGTTCAAAATTCACCCTCCCCTCTCTCTCCTTTGATATTCTACAATTAAAAAATATTCTGTGGCCACGTAGCTCTATCACAAAATTGTATAGTATGTATTTAAGTATTACAAATAGGAGGTAATAAAGTATGTGCATGTGGAGAAATGGTAAAAATAGTTGCAGTTACTGTCACAATCCAACTTGGGTTTTTCCTTAAAATCATTCTGTTTCGCTTTAAATTAAATTGATTCCCTTAAGAAATTTAGTAAATCTTAAATATATTGGTACAATATCTGCTTATACAGAATCTTACAGAAAAGACTGTCTAACATTGAAATGACGTAACTATGAAAAGAGAAGAGACAAGTGGTATACTGGATAAAAAGGTATGGATAATACATCAGTTTGAAAATTTCTTACAATATTGAAATATGTGAATGAATTGTTGGAAGATCTGAATATAGTGGAAGTGTTTATCTTTTTCCTCATGGAAAAGAGCTCTACTGTCCCTTTACTGGTTAGCGCTCTCCAAATGGTCACTTTTCTACAATTCAATGGTTTTGCAACATTGGTGAATATAGGTACTAAAAAACCACACAGATGGTTTTATAGTACTTTATTTTCACCAATTTTGTTTAGTGAGAAATCCTTCGAAAGGAAAGTGTTTTAAAATTCCATACTTGTCACTTGTTTCTTCTTCCTGTCTCTTATTGTTTCGTAGTGTCATTTTAAAGTTAGGGATTCCTTTTGAAAGACACTGTACATTAGTTCTATACCTAATAAATATTCAATTATGTGTATAAAATAAAAAAAGAGTTTAATCCAAATCATTCCTGTGTTTCTGGATACACACAGGCACCCACAAATACACAATATTAAATTGAGGCTCCAGTTTTGTTTTTGTCTCATTTCTTTTGCTATAACTTATAATACTGTTGCACAAATTGTCTGTATATAGTGTAAATAGTGACGTATTATTTAAAAATTCTATTGTAATTTATTTTTATCTTATTTTAATTTATTAACAGCGATTATGCAGGTTAGAAAAAGGTGGCAACACCTAAAGCAATCGAGAAATTTCGAGACGTTTCTTTTTCGATGAATTGGCTGAATATTTCGGGAATGCTCTCATGTGCCTGCTATAAAAAGACCGGCGATTGGGAAAGATTTCAGGTTGACTTTGGACTTCGATGAAAGCTTATCGCTTTGTTTACCTATTGGAGTGAGCTTGTATAATCGCTGTATTCGAAGTTGTTTTTGGTAAAGCTTGTGTTGAAGCTTGTGAGCGATTACACTGTTGCCTGTGAATAAATTTTGTGAGTTTTCTGAAGAGAGAATAAATATTTTTATACTGTAAAAACTGTGCCATCATTGCCTCAGCGGAAAAATTCATAACAGTGGTGTCAGAAGTGGGGTTTAGTCATCTTGAATGCCGACAACTAGAGGAATGATGGAAGACCAAATGAAGCAGTTGATGGAAATGATTGTTGGAATGAAGGCCCAACAGGAAACCACCACCACCGAAATGAAAGCCAGTCAACAAGCTACCGCTGCTGAAATAAAAGCCGGGCAAGAATTCACCGCAGATACAATTGCCGCCAGTCAAGAAGCGACATCATTAGATATTAAAGCTTTGCAAAACGCAACGTCATCTGACATGAAAGCGTTGGCTGATAAGTGCGAGTCCACATCCGCAGCCGTAATCAAGATCAGAGAAGAGATGAAAACCGAGCTAGCCTCAATGGTAGAATCTACAATTATGGAGACAACATCAACGGTCCTGTATTCCGTGAAAGAAGACGTTCACATTGCTGTAAGGGATAAAATGGAAGAAAAGGTATCTACCATAGAAAGAGAAATCACGACTGCTAGAAATGAAATGAAAGAAGAAGTTTCCACCCTGAAAAAAGAGCAGAGAAGGTTTATTGACGCTATGGAAGAGAAACTTCGTAAACTGGAAATTCGCGGTACTGTGGCAGCTGCATCACCGAACTGGGAGGAGGTTTCCGCGGCAGTTTTAGCACCACGTCCCAACATCAAGGCTTCAACTTTCGATGGGAAGTCGGCTTGGAGCGTCTATCGAACTCAGTTAGATATGATAGCCACTTCTAATGGATGGGATGACCTCACGAAAGCATTCCATCTCGCAGCATCTCTTCGAGGGGAAGCCGCAGACATTTTACAGACACTACCCGAAGAGAAGCGGGGAGAGTTCGTGTCGCTCGCAAGCGCGTTGGAGTTAAGGTTTGGGGAGCAGCATCTAAAGGATTACAACAGACTGTAATTGAAAGTGAGACAGCAGAAGGCCAATGAAACTCTTCAAGAATTGGCGTCGGATATAGAAAGACTGTCGCTCCTCGCTTTCCCAGACTGTTCCCCGGATGTACGAGACGATCTTTCTCTGCAGTATTTCATCGACGCTATTCAAGATCCCGATGTGCAGCAGGCGGTAAGGTTATCCCAAAACAAAAACCTGAAGTCGGCCCTCGCGTACTCCATGAGAGTGGAAGCCGCGCAGCTAGCTTCTGGAAAAGACCGACGATATGTGCGTGGTGCATTAGCCGAGGATTCTTCTGGCTTTGTCACCAGTAAGCTTCGAGAACTGGAAAGCAAAATTGATAGAATGATGAGAAGCTATCCCGGAGCCAGGGATTGAAGGACCAGAGTCATTTGCTGGCACTGCAAACGGGAAGGGCATCTACGACGTAACTGCCTTGATTTGAAAAAGAGAAGGGATAACACTACCACGGAATCTCAACAACTGAATCTAAGAAGATGCCATCTCGCAGGGCAGAAGCTGCAATGTAGAACAGGTGAAGCCCCGACCAGTCCAGATGCCATCTGGCACTGCACCACTGGACCACTGCAAATGGGAAGGGCATCTACGACGTAACTGCCTTGATTTGAAAAAGAGAAGGGATAACACTACCACGGAATCTCAACAACTGAATCTAAGAAGATGCCATCTCGCAGGGCAGAAGCTGCAATGTAGAACAGGTGAAGCCCCGACCAGTCGTTTCCACGTTTCATCCCGACAAGGAGGAAACCAGGATTTATTCGTGAAGTTGAAGATCAACGGAACTCCATGTCGTCTAATCGTCGATTCGGGAGCGAACGTAACGATCGTAATGACGGACGTGGCTCCTCGCCTGAACAGCCGACTCCTCTACACAGCGCCCTCTGTTTTGCTACAAACTGTGTCCGGTGGTAATATCTCTGTTCATGGGAAATTGGAAGTGGACATTGCCCTTGGATTTAACACCTACAAGCACACCGTTTATGTTGCCGAAATTGTAGATCCGTGCATTCTCGGACTAGACTTTTTGAAGAAAAATGGAATTACGCTGAATTTTGAGAAAAGCAAGCTGCAAACATGGAGAGGCGAAGTTCCTTTGCACGATCTAGACATGAAAGAGCTGTGCGTATATCGGATTATGGCTCATGAAGACAATGTCATAGAGAATGCTGAAGAGTCCACCTCTATGAAAAGTACATCTTCAGCCTCGGAAAGAGAACCGAAGAAAGCGACGTTGATGAAACCCTCCCAGGAAGTGGTTCATGTGGAAATGGACAAAGTTAGTGAAGAGGGAATCGAGATCGGTGCTCCTGTTACAAGCATCGAACGGAGGTCCCGGGATCTATCAGCTGCACCCGCGGATGATTCGGACGCAATCACAAAAAATCTTACTGAAGATGATGCTCGGTTAAATGGGAGTGGGAACGGGAACGCTCTTTCCGGAAGTGGCCGGAGAGCAGACGACATTCATCTAAAACGGAGTTCAAATCATATCAACAACCAATCTCAAAATCATGTAACCAGCAAGATGGGGATCAGAAACTCTCACCGCTTCTGTTGGTACGGGAGTGCAACTCACGAGACCACCGGATTTTCTCCATCTCTAAAGATGTTTGGAAGATACCTTAGGCTCCCCTGCAACCTCCTCTTTGTACAACCACCGGACACTCCTTCCTCGCCTGTCCATTATCTAGATGATCTGCAGGCACGTTTGGAAGCCGTACATAGGTTCGCCAACAAAATCATGACGGAGCGCATGAAGATCTGGTACGATGCCAAGGCCACGGACCGTTCATTCCAGGAAGGTGACAAGGTGTGGTTATGGAATCCTAAACGTCGGAAAGGACTCTCCCCTAAGCTCCAGACGAACTGGGAAGGGCCGTATGTGGTCCTTAAGAAGATCAACGACGTCGTGGTAAGGATTCAACGGACACCCTCCTGTAAACCTAGAGTTGTACACTACAATAGACTAGCCCCATATTATGGTAGAAGTGATTGAATGGCCTTTCTTCTTAAGGACTTCACTGCCCGGGACGTGCAGTCTTTAAGAAGGGGGAAATGTTGCACAAATTGTCTGTATATAGTGTAAATAGTGACGTATTATTTAAAAATTCTATTGTAATTTATTTTTATCTTATTTTAATTTATTAACAGCGATTATACAGGTTAGAAAAAGGTGGCAACACCTAAAGCAATCGAGAAATTTCGAGACGTTTCTTTTTCGATGAATTGGCTGGAAATTTCGGGAATGTTCTCACGTGCCTGCTATAAAAAGACCGGCGATTGGGAAAGATTTCAGATTGACTTTGGACTTCGATGAAAGCTTATCGCTTTGTTTACCTATTGGAGTGAGCTTGTATAATCGCTGTATTCGAAGTTGTTTTTGCTAAAGCTTGTGTTGAAGCTTGTGAGCGATTACACTGTTGCCTGTGAATAAATGTTGTGAGTTTTCTAAAGAGAGAATAAATATTTTTATACTGTAAAAACTGTGCCATCATTGCCTCAGCTGAAAAATTCATAACAAAACGGTCAAATTCATCAGCCTTCAAATGGATGAATCGTTAGGAACAATCTTTCGGCGAAATCTCTATAAATGTACTCAACTGGTTTTGAAATGGACCTCATGCATACCAAGGTTGCAGGAAATTTGCCCTACCCAATATTAGACTGACAAGAATAAATATTTGTTTTCCATAGGCAAGTTTAATTTGAAATTACGAATGCATTTTAAAATTGTTATTGTGATTATCCACAGGTTTTGGTCCATGAGATGATGACCGACAAAACAAACTTCAATGAATAAATTCATTGGATGTTGTACTAATCCATTAAAATTGACTACTTTTTAGATAGTTTCACCATAAAACTCACAAGAATTCGATTTGTCAATTCTTCATTTTGCAATATTTCCACGTCATAAAAAAAGGAACGCAAAGGATTGAAAGGACAAGATTTTCCAACTGAGAAAGGGACATACGATAAAAGGCAGTGTGTCAAAAAACGGAGAAGATAAAATATAAAAAAACACACTAGCTTTTCCAAAAAAACCAAGAATTTTCGAAGTTAAAGTCTTTCTGTCTTTCAAGATCATAAAGCTGTATCTAGCACCTGTTTTTTATTCGTATATACCTGATGAAAAAGATATGAAGTAGCACAGTTGGAAAATGGCAAACGACGAAAATGGCATTTTTGCATTTTGTCCATCAATCAATCAAAATAAAGAACTATCTAAGAATAATGTATTGCTTACTTGGAGTATTTAGTTCTGTTTCTTTTATATAACGCCCTTCACTATTTTATATAATTCCACCATGCAAAATTTTAACGTTGGTGTGGTGACTCGAAAGTATTTCTGACTGTATGTTTCACGTTACAATTTGTGTTTGAATCTGTTTGTCGTTGAATAAAGAGGAGATGGAAGTTAAAGAAAAGGATGTTGAAGATTTGAATTGTATTAATTGCTTTTCTTTTTGGTAAAAAGTAGCTCATTTGATAATTTACAGACTTCATTCGTGCTATATTCAGAAAAAAAAAATTATGAATTAATGGGAATTATTATTGCATGAAAAATTTAATCGATATTTTTGAAATTTAACATAAAAAAAAAAAAAAAAAAAAAAAAAAAAAAAATTGCATCCGCTTGCACCCTTGCAAATATTCATGCTGGCATTCATGGATAAAATTATACTTTTCGCTTCTTACTATTATATTTTAAAGCCGTTGTTTTATTATTTATCAATTACTATTGTTTTTTACTTTCATATATTCATATGTTAACATAGGGTTAATGAATAGACTGAGAGGCGACTGCAAATTTTGGACCTCATCGAACATCACTCTGAAACTCATATGGAATGTAGAGTTATGCTAGTTGATTAACAATCGCGTGGTCTGCCGAAGCGCAATTGGCCGGAAGTGTCCGAAAAGCGTGACCGAAAGTGCAATTTTTGGAGCCCAAAATACCTCATCGAACATCACTCTGAAATTCACAGGGAATGAAGAGAATTACCTACCGAGTAAGAATCACTTGGTCTGCCGAACCGCATTTGGCCGGAACTGTCCGGCAGACCAATCCAAAAGCGCAGCTTTGGGTACCTAAAGACGTATCGTATATCACTTAATTAAACTAATTCTACTTACAATTTTCGGTGATATGCTGTTGTCCAATTCATCTTTATATTCTTTCTTTAATGTCATAACCTTTCGATAACATCGTAAATGATATCCAAGATCTGGAGACAGAATAATCTTTCCATACTTGATCACAAAAAACAAACACTCATTTTGAGACATTAATTTGTATTTGAAAAGAAATAAGAAATTAACATAGAAAAATAAGACGACTGCATAACATAACAATGTAGAAAGTTCTGATCAGAAATATCGGCATACAATCATTCAACTTTTAGAATATGACTTTCATTTCAGCAAATGATTTTGTAATCATTAGCCCAAATGATATATGCATATATTTTTACTTTCAATTACCCATATGTATATATACGTAGGATAATAAAAGTACAGCATTCGGTCCAAAAAAAAAAAAAAAAAAAAAAAAAAAAAAACGCATTTTTCCACGTTTTGAAATATCCTGATTTCAAAAAACTTATCTAGAAAAAATTTCTATCTGTGTGTGTGTGTGTGGTCAGCATGACTCCCGAACAAATTGACAAGTGATGTTCAAATTTGATATGAGGGTTAGTGGCGGCCATGGGGCCTACCATGAAGGTTTTCGTCAAAATCGTGCATGCGCATAATGTAGCTGCCATTGAAAAAATCATGTTTTTCAATGATTGCTAAAAAACAGCTCTAACGATTTTGATAAAAATCACTGTGCTAATGCCTCTTAAAGTGTTCTAAACAACCCCACCTCCGAAATTCCAGTAAAAATGTTTTAATGGCGTAAAAAGTTGAAAAATGTATGATTTCAATACAGAGCTCTCTTTCCTTGAGCAAACCTAATCAACGATCGTTGATTGAAAAGTATATCGCCAAATTTACCATTTTTGGGATTCTTTTTTTTTTTTTTCAAGACCCATACAAGAAATATCGCAAAAAATATCGCCAAACTGGTCCTTTATTCTAAATGAAGGATGAAATTATAAATGACCCAAATCCATGTCAGTATTATAGTGTAATTGGAAGGTGTGCAATGTTCCACACCCCTATTTTAATAAGCTTCATCATATGACGTCCATGATCGTCCTTTATGATATCATATCCAGCAACACTCCATGCTGTCTTTGCATCGATCATGCGGGAACGTGTTTGATTGATATTTTTAATTTATTCCTTAAGTTGGTTATTTTGTTGCCGGACAGTTCCGGCCAAATGCGGTTCGGCCGACCAAGTGATTCTTACTCGGTAGGTAATTCTCCTCATACCCTGTGAATTTCAGAGTGATATTCGAAGAGGTATTTTGGCACCCAAAAAGTGCACTTTCGGATTGGTCTGCCGGACAGTTCCGGCCAAATGCGGTTCGGCAGACCAAGTTATTCTTACTCGGTAGGTAATTCTCTTCATTCTCTGTGAATTTCAGAGTGATGTTCGATGAGGTATTTTGGGCTCCAAAAAGTGCACTTTCGGATTGGTCTGCCGGAGAGTTCCGGCCAAATGCGGTTCGGCAGACCAAATGATTCTTACTCGGTAGGTAATTCTCTTCATTCTCTGTGAATTTCAGAGTGATGTTCGATGAGGTATTTTGGGCTCCAAAAAGTGCACTTTCGGATTGGTCTGCCGGAGAGTTCCGGCCAAATGCGGTTCGGCAGACCAAATGATTCTTACTCGGTAGGTAATTCTCTTCATTCCCTGTGAATTTCAGAGTGATGTTCGATGAGGTATTTTGGGCTCCAAAAATTGCACTTTCGGACACACTTTTCGGACACTTCCGGCCAAATGCGCTTCGGCAGACCACGCGATTGTTAATCAGCTAGCATAACTCTACATTCCATATGAGTTTCAGAGTGATGTTCGATGAGGTCCAAAATTTGCAGTCGCCTCTCGGACTAGAAGGTATTGTTTGTGATCTAAAAAATATTTACGATGTTCAAATTTGGTGTACGGGTTAGTGGGACCTGACATTTAGTTTTTCGTCAATATTGCGCATGCGCAAAGCAAGATTTCATAAAAAAAGTGATGTTTTTTTTTAATTGCTAAAAAACGACTTTAACGATTTTTATCAAAATCAGTATGGTAATGTCTCTTAAGGTATTATAAACATCCCCATTTCCGAAATTCTTGTAAAAATCGTAAAAAGGTTATAAAGGTGTGAAAAGTTGAAAAACAAATGTCTTTAACACATAATTCTCCTCCCTTGAGCATCGCTCATCAACGACCGTTTTTTTTCTCTCCTCTGCTTCATTTACAAGAAAGGATAATGTATGAATTATCGAAAAGTATATAACTAAATTCACCATTTTGGGGGAGCTTTTTTTTGGCTCATGTACGAATTATTGCCAAAAAAATATTCATTTGAGAAAATGAATGACCTGCCATTAAGGTTTTCATAAAAATACCACAACTTCATAAAGTAGCCGCCATTTTCCGCAATTGTTAAAAAACGGCTCTAACGATTTTGATCAAAATTGAAGTTGTAACGCCTTCTAAAGTGCTTTAAATGTCCCCAACCCTATCTCTGAAATTCCCGTAGAAACTCAATAAATGCCTAAAAATTCGGGAAACGATTGTTTCTGATTCCTTGAGCATTGCTCATCAACGACTGTTTTCCCTCTGCTTTCTTACACGAAGGAAAATGTAGTAATTATCGAAAATCACATCCAATTTCGTTCTTCTGACGGTGATTTCATTTAAATATTTTTTTTTTTTTTTTTTTTTTTTTTTTTTTTTTTTGGCTTACGCAACGTAATAATTACCGTCAAAATTATCTCTAAACAGGGCATTTTCTTATTTCATAAAATTAAAAAATAGAATTTTTTATAATTTAAAATAAATAAAAAATTTTATAATTTAAAATAAATAAATTTTTTTTATAGTTTAATATAATTTTTTTTTTTAAAGAAAACAACTAAACGACTTTGTTAACCAAAAGTATAACCTCGAAGTGGAGAACGAAAAAAGAAATTTCAAGGAGTAGTATATTGTTATAGTAAAATCTGGACCAGAAAAACTTTCTGTTCGAGTCTGTCATTTCTTGAAGATTTGTCTCGAATACATACATGATTACTGTGGTTTTTGAAAATGAAAAATGTTAACGTTTTGGAATGTGAACTGATTGATAACCGAAAAGGACGACTGGTGTCATACATTGTATTGTTAGAAAGGTTTGATCGAAAATGAAAGTATGAAGGTTGGGCATGTTATTCTAAAGAAATGGGTTGGCGTCTCAAGAGAGATCACGTAAAAGCTTTTGATTTTTTTAAAAGGACAAAGGTAGTAAAATTCAAAGAGAGAGAGAGGAAAAAAAAAAAAAAAAAAAAAAAAAAAATTGACTATAATAGATTATAAATTTGAAAATCTAATTAATGCATAGCAAATCTTTTTCATATTTCATATTCAATCAATATTTCATAAAAAATTGAATACACGATTTCTAAATTCCTATCTTACCAAAACTTTAGCTGTCACGCACCCTCCTCGCCTTTCATTTCTCCAAAGGAGACTTTTTTTAAAACTTTTATACTACAGTAATGCAGTGAGAAGCTAAAACAAAGGTTTTATTCATCCGTTTGACGTTAACCTTGCCAGAAAAAACTACAAAAGCTATAGTTTAAATGAAAGGTCTCACCTTGAAATTTTTTGAAAATGATGACGCTATAAATTCATCATACAGGAAATAGTGATCTGAAATTAATGTAAAAATCCAAACGAGAACTCTTACAATCAATAAGGAATTACTCGAAAAACGCCAGATATAGTCGTTTTTATGTGCTCTTTAGAATAGTAAATAGTGTGGAGACTTCCAGAAGAATAAAGACCGATAACGAAGCAAAGCTGAACTCTTCCAGCCAACTATAATTGATCAAATCAGAATTTAAGTACGCTTTCTATCAGTTTTTCGCTAATATTTCGAAAAATATAAAAAAATCGGCCCAAGTTGGGACTTTCCGAAAGCTCATAAAATTTCATACTAAAAATGCGTGTTAACTTAAATTTTTTACGTACTGAAACTCTAACTGTGAATACGTCGAGTATATCGAGCAACACCACGCCGCAGAATTCTTCAGCTGTTTGATTACTTAAGAGTTCTCTACTGGTTTATTAGGGTGGTTGAATTTTTTTTTCTGCTAAAGTCCAAGACACACCCTAATTTTTTTATATTTACCCATAGTATTACTCTCCTAAAATGTTAGTTTCCTACTCCTATAAAGCCGACCAAGGCGGTGGTTAGCGTGCCAGCTTCTAGACCGCGAGGTTGCAGGTTCGAGTCCCGTGTTGGCATGGGTGTTTGTAAATGTATGTTGGCTTGTCTAATGGCGAATGTTTTGGCACATTATATCCCTCGTGTTGCTGACGGCGCCAGATAACTGAAAACAACTAACCAACCTACTCCTATAAGAAAGCTGCGCTCAATGACCATTCATTTTTACACTTTTTTGTAATTTCGCATAATTTTATTTTTGAGTTTTATGTTGATAAGAACACATGTCTTAATTTTTTTAAAATTATGGTTGTTTAATACATGCAGTTTAGTTTGGCAACAGCTCTTTTTTATACTGTACCTGGAAACATCAACACTATAAAAGCACTGTTAACAAAATATCCGATTGAGAAGCACTTCGTTTGATAGTTCCAGTAGTCGCAGCTTTGGGACATGATCTACGAGTGCTTCGTCTTCCAAGAGGGGCCAAAAATCAAGAAAAAAAAGTCAGAAAAGAATATTTTGAGTCAGCAATAAGTAAATTCAAACGTGGTGGTCCTGTAGTCCTTCATTGGGATGACAATCTCTTGCCAAAATCTTTTGAATTATAAAAGACTGATCGTTTACCTGTATATGTTTCGGGACATGGTATCGAAAAACTTTTTAGTGTCCCAAATTTGAAAGGTGGAAGGACAGCAAAAAATATTTCGAAAACTGTTTTCATGCTAGTAAAGCTATGGGAAGTTAAGAATAAAATTCAGACCTTAAGTTTTGATGCTACGAGTGTAAAATCTTATTGTGTATAAGAGGTATGCTTTAATTTGGAGAAAAGAAATTATTCGTGAACTGTTGTGGCTAGCCTGCAGGCACCATGTGATGGAATTATTATTGCCAAAGTTATTTCAGTTGGTGCTATGGACCCTCATGCTTCACAAAGGTTTCCCTCTTCAACAGACCTAAAACCATTTGAAACAGAATTGCACAAATAAGCTCTCAGGGTTTAGAGTTGAATAAAAGACGTTAAAAAGTTTAAAGTTTCAACTGTATAGCCTTTCTTTCATCTGTGGATAAATCTATGACAGTTAGAGATAATTATAAAGAAGTCATCGAGTTGACAGTAATTGTTTTGGGCAATACCAGAGAAAATCAATTTGAGAGCAGTTTCATCAATTCATCACGCACAGTGGATGGCTAAACTCCTATGTATTTTTAAATCTTTTTGTTCAGAGATCAGCAAGAGATTTTCCGTGTAACTAATAGAGAAAAGAAATGCAAATCCAGCGATTTGTACAGTTTGGAGCTCTTTTGTATTGTAAAATATGGATAGAAGCTCCACTTGCTTCTGAATATTCTGGAGGTGACCTGAACTTGTGAAATAACATTAAAAAGTATAAGATAATCGATTATAAAATTGGAATTGCAGCTAGAAAAGTTTTGAAAAATCTCACATAGCATCTTTCAAATTAATTTTTTGGTTTGGCCATATCCATGATTTAACAACACATAATTACGAACATAGCATTACAGCAAAAGAAAATTTAAAAAGTATTGCAGATATGAATAACTCAAAAGATTCCATAAATATATGAGGGTACGAGCTAGTAAAAACGTTGAAAGATGTCAGCCTTGGCGTTTTTGTGACAAAAAGAACTCTTGTTATTTTATCTCATTTTAATATTAGTGACTCTTTTGTATCCATTTCTCCTGAAGAATGAGAGAATAATATCCTTTACTCAAGTGAGAACTAAGTTAAAGAACTTAAAGTGGTAAGCGATACTTCTGAAAGAGGTGTACACTAATACAAGAATTTAAGGTGTATACTAATACAAGAATTTAATAATTTATTTACACATGACAAGGATGATAAACAATTTTTTTTTTCAATTTTTTGAAGAACACTGAAAGACAATATCTAGAGACAACTTACAACTTAACGACCTATGCTGGATTGTCTTTCAGAAAAGGAAATATATATTTAATATCTATATCTATGTATTTAGTAGGCAAGACGTAAATTTGTCACAGTAGAATATTAAAAGTGTCAAATAAAAACGTGTGTTCCTTCAACTTTTTTTTTTTTTTTTTGAAAGTTAATAAAATTCTAAAATATTTATTTAGATTTTTTATAATTACTTTTGAAAATAAATTTTTTGGAAATATGTTGTTTTGAAGAATAGTACCTAAGAAATTTGTTAAAATGTACCTCTTAAATAAATACTTGACAAATTAGAAAATAATTGTAATTATTAAAAAAAGTATAATTCTATTAATTTCCTTTAATATTATTGAAGACTTCGATAGGTATAAATCTTGCTCACCGCATTGAATAAAGGTCGTGTGATGAACAATTAGTTATTCTGGATATTCAAATTTCACAGAGTAATACTATTGGCAGTGGAAGGAGAGGATATTTTCCGGGAGGTCTTTCGAAGGGAAAGTTTCCCATATTAGCGTCTTGATAGGAGAAAACCCTCACCAAGCTGCCCAACAATCTTCAAGAGAACAAATATGTATGCATTATTTAATTCAAGGAAGCAAACGTACTTCATGGACATCCTGAATATTTACCTTTCATTAATTTCTTTTTATTGGAAATCGAATAAAAGAGTAAAAAAATAAAACTATAGTTATTGGAATAATATTTAAAGATTAGCCTTTTTGCTACCTTGAGAAAATCAGAATGAAAATAAGAAAAAATATTTAACCTTAAAAATACGTTTCATTTCCAGAATGTATTTAAATGTGATTTGCTTTTCAAAACTTCTCTTCCGAATTCTGTGGGGGCCAAAGAATGTTTGTTGGATTGAAATTTAAAAATTTTAATTTTAAAAATATAAATTTTAAAGTTTTTTTTAAATGCTTGTTATAATACTTAATAAATATCTATGTAAAATATTCAATAATTATGTATTTTGAATTCTCTGATTTTTATACTTTTCATTATTATTATTATATCTAAGTGTTTTTTTTTTTGTTTCTTTTGTTTGACTATGTTCAGATATAAATTAAAATCATTAGGGCTTAAAATTTAAGTTAATGCAAATGGTATAACAACTCATGTTACAGTGGCATTTTTTTTGTTTATGTTTAGATATGTATCTTAATTCCAATTGCAAATTATATAGGTATATATTCAAAATAATGCAATTAAGGTTATTATTTTATCTGTGGATTTTTTTTTAAATTTTTACTACAAAAACTGTGTTTTTTCCTTCATTTTGAAACTTAATGAAGACATATTATGGTGGTTCTTTCATGGAAATAGAAGGGTTTTAGGTAATGTTTTACTATAGATTTATTTAATGATAAAGGTATTAACCTATTCTTTCAACAGAATTAAACTTCATATTTCATTGACAATAATTAATAATAATAACAACCATTAACAATGAAGTTCTTTGCAATATCAGAGTCTTCATTATTATAAGAAAAAAAAAAAACTGTTCTAGGTAAACTGTACAAAGCGCAACAATGAACTCTTTTTTAACAATTAAATTCTAAAATTTTTTGTCAGTCGCCTTATATTACCCTCATAGTGAGTTACAAAAATGTGTTCTTAAGCATTTTTTTGAATTTTCACTTAGCGTTTTCATTTTCGCCATATTTATACTAACAAACGTTCATCTGACATATTGATTCTCAAAAATGGCCCGAATGTATTCGTGGTTGAAAAAAAAACTGTAAGTATATAGAAAATCTAAAATTATAGTTTAAATCTGTTAATTTGGATCGAATGAATAACTCCCACTGATTAGCTTCATGTCTTATTACTTTTAATTTAATTACAGCTTATCATTTGTCAAACATTTGTTATTACAGAAGAGTATGACATTTATTTATGACATTATTATATTTATCATGACTTTGTTGAAAAGAAGACGTATACCAAGTCAGAATGAAATGTCAAGTTTTGGAAATTTTTCAAATGTATTTTCTAAGTCAAATAGTACTCAAATGGCATGAATCGGATTTTTTAATGTGATTACAAATCAAAAGTCAGCTAGAACCTTGCCATTTCATTAGCGACGGCATGTGGTGTTATTTCTTATTAAAAGCCTAAAATATTTCAAACCTTCAATTTTTTTATTTTATTTTATTTTATTTTATTTTATAGATGCTTGACGTTCCTTTCATAACACACATATCGATCAAGAGACTCGAGGGGTCACATATTTTCTGAATTTTTTAATGATAGGAAAAGCAAATTTTTCAAACATAAATGCAATAATTGTAATTTAAAATTACATTTAACGTTCCTTGTAACAATATATAACATTATAAATTAGACAAATAAAAAAAAAAAAAAAAAAAAAAAAAAAGGCCTGTGTACAGTTAACTTGGGGCAGTAAGTCCAAAGTCATTACAAAGTTTTTATTTGAGTTTTATAAAACAAAGATACACCAATACAACACTGAACAACATCTGTACACTTCTCTTTTAATACAAGCAGGGGGAGCAGGTGCATGCCCACACAATGTCTTTTCTGGTTATGCCTAAACATTAACAAAAGTGTGGCCGGTTACCGTACCACATTTTTGACTAATTGAAAACAATACCCTTGGTCTTAAGGCACAGAGTAATAATTACTTTAAAAAAAATTATCTTTCCGTATGAAAATGTGGATGCTAAATGATTATGAAACCTTGACTTATGAT
Source organism: Linyphia triangularis (assembly GCA_963978545.1). Classification (NCBI taxonomy): domain Eukaryota; kingdom Metazoa; phylum Arthropoda; class Arachnida; order Araneae; family Linyphiidae; genus Linyphia; species Linyphia triangularis. Next base: position 71,433,187 of record OZ021726.1, read on the forward strand.
TGTAGATCACCAGGAAAATAAAATGATTCTATTTTGCGTATACAATCTGCATATATAGCTCTTAAGGCTTGAAAGCGTTTTTTATCTGCATTAAAAGAATTTCTAAGAAAAATTCTTTTTGAGATGAACCGAAGAAAGTTTCTTACTGATTGGAGAAGTGGAATAATTTTATGAGTTTAATAAGATACATTGCTAAATATAATCTAAAATCCTCTTAAAAGTGGTCAAAATGTGCAGTGGCAAATAGATTGATTAAATTAAAAATTTTATTCGGACAACTGACACACTGATAAAAATTCTCTATCAACTAAATATCCACTGTCAAGATTTGTCACATAAAATTTAGGATCAGTAATGGCGTAATAGTTTTAACAAATTTACTAACTTACTAAGGTCTATTTCTGTGCTATGTTTCATTTTTTAACATACACTTCTCAATAAAAAGGTTTTCCATTTTTGCCACATTAAGGTTATTAGGTACAAACTTCATTTCCATAGATTGTTCTATCACGAAGCTACAAAGGCATTAAAAAAAAAAAAAAAAAGACTATAGAGTTTTTATAAAAAACATCTTGGTTTAGAATAGTGAGTGCTAGATTCAGTATTAGCAGTCTTCTGTCGCAAGGAATGAACTAAGATTATACTTTGTTTTAACTCTTAACTGTACCGTATGAACATTCACTTTCGAATTGTAATTTTTAACTTGGTCCAATGAGGAGCTGACACCTGAGCTAGTATGCATTTCCCCTTCTACTGACACACCGCACCAATCATAGGACAGTGTGAATCCGAGACATTTAAGGTGCAGCGGTCACCATTATTTTTACATCACGCCATTGATATGGCAGTAAGCTTGTTTTGGTTCCACAATCTCCCAGTCTTGAGACTGGTATCTTGGCTAACTGAGCCACATGAAGTTTTAAGTTTTTAATGAGACTTCACTTTAAATGTATGCACTAACTAGTAATTACCATATCATTTCATCAGACCATGCACTTTAAATTTCTAATTATCTTTTCATGGTCCTTCTTTTATTAATTGAGTATTAGAAAACTGGCTTTTTTAATGCAAAGGAGTAAAGTATTTATCGAACGGAAAAATTATAATTCATGCAATCTATATACAATATTCTTTTAAAACTTTTTATAATTCGCGTCCAAGGCGTATTCTTAAAAGTTAATGAATATAATTTACTGATAATGCAGTTTGTTTTCCAGTGAAGCTTCTGATACAATTCAAATAGCTGACGATGAAAATGGGAAAAAGGATGGAGTCAAAAGATGGATTGACAATGGTCTCCCTGACATCCATTCCTCAGGTGATGCTCCAAATCACCAATTGGATTATGAGGATATACCAGTAGGACTTGTAAGTAGAAACGAAAGAAAGTTGCAAGTTAATCATAGTTTAGCGTTAACCCCACAATATAAGTAATATTCCACATGGTTAAACTTTAAAACCAGAAGAAGAGTTTTTAGTTAAAAGAAACAGTTTTTATGCAATTTTAGCTTTTATTAGTTTTAGCGTTAATGCCATTTTACCATTTAGATTCAACGTTCCGATTGGACTTAATGTTGCTTATACGGTAAGACATATTACAAGTTCGGAAAAAAGAACGACTAAAACAACTTTACTTGAATTCGCTCCACAGTCTCGTTTGCTACTTTAGATTATTTTATTTTGTTCCAGTTTAATAATTACTTTTAATTTACTTGTTTTTTCGTTCTATTGCAATAATTAGTTTTACTTTATTGTTTTTATTCCTGAGTAATAATTATCGCCAATAATAACGCTAAACGCCATTTTTTTTAAAAAATTAGTTTAAATATGAAAACAAAAAAGGTAAATAATCCCAATGGCCAATTTAACCCACTGACGGTCATGCACGTATAAATTTATCATTTGATCCCCAGTTTTACCAGCAATACACAACATTTTTAAAATTATAAATAAAATTTAAAATAAAGTATTTTTTAAATATTTTTATTAGGATGATAGTTTATAACCTATCTTAAAAATAAATAAATAAATAAATAAATAAATAAATAAATAAATAAATAAATAAATAAATAAATAAATAAATAAATAAATAAATAAATAAATAAATAAATAAATAAATAAATAAATAAATAAATAAATAAATAAATAAATAAATAAATAAATAAATAAATAAATAAATAAATAAATAAATAAATAAATAAATAAATAAATAAATAAATAAATAAATAAATAAATAAATAAATAAATAAATAAATAATAATAATAAAAATATGTATTTGAATTAGAAATACAATTTAAAAATTATTTAAAGGGAAAACAACTGTAGAATTTCGCCCATTCTCATGACCGTCAGTTGGTTTTAAATACAATGATCAGTACTAATGTATGAGTCAAATTTCTATACAAGGCGTCTATTGAGGAAAGATTATACTTCAGTATAAAATTTCTGGTACTTTAAAAAATTTGGTTCTTTTGTTTATATTTTGTATCTTTTTAGAATAAAAAGTAGTTTAAAAGTAAAATTAAACGAGGCCCTTATACTTTTACCTAAGGACACTTTCTACTTTGGGGAAAAAAAAAAGACAGACTAAATGTTGTAAAAAAATCAATTAAAGTTACTTGCAATTTACACAGCTTATTTTATAGAAATGTTAATTTACGTACAGCCATTGTTAAAGTAAGGCGATTTTCTGAATTATTTAGAATGTTGCATATTATTTAATTCAGACGCAAATGATTATTTCAATTTTCTTCTGTCTTGTTTTTCAAAACTGAATATATTATCATTAATTGCTCATATTTTAACAAAGCATAGCTTTATAGTGGTATGCAACTATACAAGGGGACTACAAAACTAAAAAGGGGAGAGGGGGGGAATTAAAATTAATTTATTGGATACTGCAATTTACATCGTTTACCTATCACCATATTACTCGTTTAAAAAAATATTGTCAAAATAATTTTTTTTTTAAGAAATGTTTGATGAATGAGTCTTGACATATATTTAACGACATGATGCAGAGTGAATCATATAGCATCAAACTTTAATTTACTTGCTAGCTTATTTATACAATGGAACACAATTGGAGCACGCGCAAATGAATATAAAAGATATATTCATTTCATTTTTAATTATGCAAATTTCTGGATGGAATACTTAATATTGTCTAAATTTTTGTGGAATACATAATTCTTATTACTAATGTGAACATTGGACTAAAAATTAAAAATTTTTGATTAAGAAAACGATATTATAACCCATTGCTAGCTTTTAATCTCGTGTTTTCTAGTAAATTGTTAATTCACTCTTTATGACACTCTACTGACCACAACACAAGTTTTTATACGTTCGTCGCCACCATATAAAATCAAGACTTCCTGTAGTTTCAAACTGGTAGTGATGCTTGACGGAATACGGCTTGGAAATTCCCTCGCTCTTACTATATCAGAAATGTTTTAATTTAAGTGTTAAAAACACAAGCTTCTAGTTAATATCACAATTAGAGGAATTACCTAAATTAAAGATATTCCAAAATTTATGTCGTGTAACAAATAAAAGTAGTAGCGTTTTGTTAGTAAAGACGATTCCAGCATGAAGGCTGATCAGGGCAGGTTAATGAGGAGTCAAACTACATCATTGGCCTTTTCATATATAATTAAAAATATTCCACTATAAAATAAAAAAAATAAAAAATAAATAAATTCATGTAGAAGAAATACTATTTTTTAAATAGCTAAAAGTTTCGTATATGATCCTTTACGGACAGCAATTAGAGAAGAAATTTTCAAAACTTATTTGGATTAGTTACGTTTTTATCTAAATATTCATTTACCACTTTACCCATATGGTTCAGTTTGAAAACATTATAATCAATTTTAAAATATTGGATGTCCATCTAATATCAAACATTTGAACTAATGTTATTGTTTTTTTTTAAGAAATCATATTACATTGCTCTCAGTGATTTGATAATTACGATTATTGTTTTGAAGAAATGTTGATAATTTTAGGCTTAGATGACATAAAACATGAACTTGAATTATAACTATCCTATATATTTTGTAATTGTTTTGTAATTAAAACATTGAATGAACTTAGAGTTGTAGTACTAAATAAAATTATCCAAATTTCCATTTAAAATTTGATTGTAATTTTATTTGTACAATTTGCAGGGAAGAGACGTAAAGACCTTTTTGAAGGACGATCCTAAGAAAATCGCAGTAAGTGCTCGCTAAATTTAGAAATATTTTATTGAATTATGAATAATAGTGTTTCAAATATTATTAATATTTATTTCATTGTCTTTTTGCAGAAAAAAATCACTGCTTGGGACTGGGATACCTATAAATATCTCACAATTCAGGTAAAGTGGCGTTTTTTCTTTAAAAACCATTTATCCAAAAGAGAACTCTTATTAGAATATTCTGTTTATAGTTTAATATTCTTATTAGACAGTGAACAAAATATAGTGTGGCTACATTATATTTTTACAGGGCATGAAAGGAAGATAAAGGTATTAACTGGTATCAATAGTTATGATCAAGTAAAAGTAGAGGAGGAGATGCGTTTAAAGTTTCATGGTATAAATTTGCAATCGATGTTACATGAATAAATTCAACTAAAATTAATAATTAACAATATGTAGGTTCTTTCCTCTCTTATAATTTTTAGATGTAATTATTTCTTAGGCTTATGGAAACTTAATTAAAAAACTAAAATTATCCACATGCTCATCGACAATGGAGTAACATTCCTTGGTTAAATACTATATTAATTTTTTTTACCTATTAGTCGGCAGGAAAAATAAGGATAATCAATAAAATATCTCATCTGTAAATGCCTTTTTACATTTTAAGAAAAATAATGAAGAAGAAAACTTCTCAACTTTATTAAAGAGCTAACTTGAATTTAAGGCATTTTTCTGCATTTTTAAAGAGCATTATATCTTTAAAAATAACGTTTAGCTTTGATATTGGATCATTTAAATACATAACTTTTATTCATTATGTTAATTAATATATGAGTATAGTAAAATTAATAAAAATAAAAATGTTGTTCTCTTCTTCAAAATACGAGATGATATTCTAATGTCTTAAATAGGTTACATGACAAATAAAAAAATTAAAATATATTTCGAAAAAGAAAGCTTGAGAATAAGTACATTTAAAAATTGACTGTTATTTAGCACCAAACAAAAATCAGTTTTGAAGAAAACAAATTTTACAAAACAAAAAGTAGATTTAAAAATTTACTTTTAAATACAAATCTGATAGCACAACAGTATTGGCCAATGTCGTAAACAGAGGCTCTTGAAGATTGGCCCATCATCGTTCCAAAATGCAATTTAAAAAAAAAAAAAAAAAAACGTCAAAAACACCTCAAAACATATTTCTTTGACCTCCGTCCTTTCTTAAAAATAAAATATTTCAATTTTAAAATGATGCAGCAATATTTTAAAACTTCCAGTATATTTTATCCAGCATTAAGTGATATTGGCCAAGATCCATAACAACGACAGGTTTACAAAGGTCCACATCGGGATTGGCCAATGTCGAGGGATATTGGCCAGCTTTGCTGTTCTACTGATGAAGTATTTTTAATGCATATATTGTAATATTGCATGCTTTTTGAGACTTCTAAATAATGTCCCTTGAGTCTACTTTGAATATAAAATATATTATCTTAAAAAGGTGGTAATGCGTTTAAATACCTTAATGAATGCCAACTAACAATTAAAAATTATGAATTATAATTAAATTTTTTTTAATGAAATCCCAACTTTACTGTGTTATCTTGCAATTAATATAGTCCATTATATATTTTAGGATATAAAATTACATGAAGAGAAACCATCTACAGTTATCACCAAAATGTATTCTCATCATGATGAAGTAAGTGAATGAAAAAACTATACTGTACTTTAAAATACTCATGAAATACAATATAACCCTCATTCTCTCATTGAAAATTATATTCAGTTATTTTACTTTGGCACATGATGATTAGTTTCAATTATACTAAATAAATTAAAAATATACGTGTTGTAAAATATTTTATTACTATTAAAAAATTTACAAAAATTAAACATTCGTCTTGAACTCAAAATATATGTATTGAATAGAATAGTGATAGAATATGCTGCCATCTACTTTTTTACTAAGTTAAATGAGTCACATCTCATTATCGTTAATTTAACAATTTGATTTCTGATTTTTTTTAAATTTAATCTTTATAATCTGGTATATGTCATGGTGTAGTTTATTAAAAGACATTAATATTTTGTCTGCACTTATATGGTGGTTATAAAAAGAAAACATCAATCGCGCAAGCTTAAAATGGAATTTTTGAAATTTATACATTTAATAACTCCAATACTATATCGTTGTAGAAAAAAAATATATACACCTGTGCTAGCAAAATATTAGATTTCTACAGAGGTTAGTTTTCCCTAGAAAAAACGGCCCTCGTTAATCCCCCCCCCCAAAAAAAAACAACAAAAAAAACATCTTTTCACTTTGACAAATGATAACTCAGAAAACTAGAGTTTGCATCTCTAAATTTTTCTTATCAACACATTTTCGAAACGTTCCTCTACGAATGTGTAAAATTTCAATTGATTAGCTTTTGGGCTGTGAGACGGAAGATAGAAGTGGGTACAGCAGAAAAATTCTGAAACAGCTACACTTTTTTTTATAGAGTTGTATTTGTGGTAATTAAACCCATTTAGTTTAATTTAAGTAAAAAACTTATTTTAAATGTAAAGAAACTATAATATTTTCATACAAAAAAGGGTGATGAACTACAGGCACAATTTAGGTTGTTCCAATTTAACCCCCCTCCTAATTAGAGATGCAATTGTTATTTAAGACTATTTATTCAAGTGTAATTTATGATATAAGTCTGGCAGATTCTTCCGTTTTTCAATCACTCTGTTTTATATTAAATATTTTCTATTCACTAAAATGAAATACGATTTATATAATCTATGAGCATGACCTATTGCCATGTGCCGAGTACCTGTATGATGAATTTAAATAAATGAATAAAATCTCCTGTGGATATAAGTCTCCAATTTACTGCTATGTGGTAGTACACTATCTACCAAAAAGTAATTGGACACCTGTGATAAAAGAGATAAACAAAATTTATTCATATTCAATAGGTGATAGAGCCTCCACCTGAGGCAATTACGGCCTTAACCCTTCGGGGCATGCTTTCCATAAGTGTTTAGATGATGGAGAAAGGTATTTTCCTCCACTCGGCCTTGGTGGTGACATGTAAATTCTTTCCCCGATTTTAGACGGTTGCTGCACCCCTTAGCTCGGCGGTTCAACTTTTCCCAGAGGTGATCTATAGGATTCAAGTCTGGACTCTGGGCAGGCCAATCCAGTTAATTCACCCCACTGTTATCATACCAATCCATGGTGGACCTTTCAACATGACAAGTAGCGTTGTCATCCTGGAAGTAACAATGATCCAACCCGCAAAATTGTCCCACCGTAGGAAACACATTGTTTTGTAGAATAGTGGAGTAGGCGTCTGCGTTGCGCCTACCACTAATTGGGATCAAGGGTTCCAGTCCATACTACGAGAGACGTCCTCATTTGCACGGGTGTCCAAATACTTATTGGTAGATAGTGTATATATGTTTTTTGTCTTTAATCTTCTAATTTGAACCTTGGTTTTTTTTCTTCCAGGTGTTCTTCTGGACTCTCAATAAAGTACTTTCTGTTGCTGACACAACAATGCGAAGCAAAACTATATGCCAGTTCATTCTCATTGCTCGTGCATTATTCATAAACAACAATTTTCATTCTGCACATGCTATTATCACAGCGTTGAACTATTACCCAATCCAAAGACTATCTAAAACGTGGAGAGTAAGTACTTTATACCTTTAAACTTCATATTTACTTTTAGTATATATATATATATATATATATATATATATATGGTATTAATTGATATTAGAAGTCGAAATGGTTATTAAACGTAATGAGTTCCTTGCCAGAAAAATGTTTTTAGAAATTAAAAAAAATTAAAATTAAAATATGCAACTGGTAGTTAAATGATGATTGCTGACAAAATTTGCCTGTTTATGTTATGGAAAAGGAGACAACATAGTTACGATAATATACTGATCATTTTCCCGCTGAATGATTAGGAGGAAATAAGAATAAAGTTAAAGGCGTACTCCATTTTCCATTGGCATTGAGTAAAGAGATGGGAGAAGGAAAGTATAATGGGAGAAGGCTCTAGTATTATTTTTTAGCATTCAACAGCTGGTATTAGTGGTAACATTTGGATGCCAAAAAATGTGGGAGGGCAAACTACACAATTTTACCGATATTGCCATTAACAGAAGTCTGAATCTTGTATGCTGTGATGGCAACTGATTCACTATATTTTTAATAACTTTTATCACAAGTATTTTTCTCTGTAATTCATAAGAAGCAATAAATGGATTTTAAGCGCAGTTTTTACTACAGATATGGATGGCCTTTTGATAAATAACATTAGGCTTAAACTGTTTAAATTCACTCCCTAAACACAAAACAGTACGAGCAATAAAAATGTGTCATTGTCGCTTTTTGTTTAAAATGACGTTTTTCTAATTAAAGCATTTAAAAGATCCTAAAGAAAAACAAAACAAGTAAAAAAATCTTATTTTGGAACATTTATTTCTTACTCCAACTTTATTTAAATTCTATAAGATAACACTTCGATATCTGGGTAAGAATACCAGTCCAGATAAATACCCTATTAAAATAATCAGAAATTTTATACAGTACTAAAATTCAATATTTTACACTGAAGAAATGTAAAAAGTACTTTTTATTTCAGCAACAGCTAAGCCACACGTTTGAACATTGCAGACATTTTTTCTTCTTGTACAGTATTCATAATAATATTTTAAATCGTCCTTTTTTACAGAAACTATCGAACAACACAATGAAGCTCTTCAAAGACATGAAAAATCAATTTGAAGAAAAGGATAACAATTATGAAGGACTTACAAATCAAATGAAAAATGCACATGCTGTCAACAACATATCCATTCCCTATTTAGGTTTGTAAAGTAAATTTTTTTTTTAGAGACTTAGTATCTTAAAGGAATAAAACTGAACATATACATAAAAACAAATCACTGAAAGAAAGAGATTTGATTTTTAAAGATGGTAACAAGTTGTTTGCTTTATGCTGTTAAATATGTTGTTAAACATCTTGAATGTCTATGTTGTTAAATGTCTTATGTTGTTAGTCATATGTTGTTAAATTTTCAAAGTTTTCTTAATAAATTGACTGTCAATACTCGAGGAATGAAATTTTAAACATAAGCAGTGTTTGTCCCCTAATTTTTCTTATTACTAATACAATGACTAAAATTGTAATTAGTTTTTAATTAACTATCAAAGCATTAAAAGTCAGGTCCTTTACACATTGACGGGTTTCCGTAACGAGAAATCACGCTGATAGTTATTTAAAAATTATTTAAAAATTATCTAATTTCTAAAATTACTTAGTTTGATCATAATGTCAATTCAATTGCAGGTCTTTTTCTCAATGATTTTCATGCAGCTATGGTTCTCTTATCCGATGTCAGATTAGAAACGCTTCAAAGAATTTCAGTTGTCCTGGCAGACTGTAAGAAACTTCCATCATTTCATCATGGTATTGTATTTTTCTTAGTATTATTGCATTTCCTTGTGATCTAAGTTTCCTCTATTTCAGTGTTTGGACCATCTCTCTTAATCGGGAAGTTGCAATGAAAAAAGAGATAAATTGTTTAAGTTTACAGTCTGAAATACTTCTGAATAAATCGTTCAATAGTTTGGTTTTGATATGGGAACTGCTACACTTTGTGGTTAGGGAAGAAAAAATATGCTCTTTCACAAAATTTCAAATAACTTCTTTTTGTTTTTTGATTAAATTTTTAAAGGTAAACTTTTTGAGTTATGCTTTTTTTTATTAATGTGTAAATTATTTTCTTTGATGCTCCAAGTTTTCAAAAGGTAAAGGTATGCCAGACATAGCTACTTATAAATCGTTAGTGTTCAAATGTTCGTCATCCATGGAAAACATTAGGCCAACTTCAGGGGTGATTGCATAAAGTTAGCTAAAGGTCTGTCTTAATTACAAAATAAATGTAATTCAAGTTAAAACTTACTTTGCTGAATTATACTATAATCCAGTTAAATAACTTTAATTCTCACTATTATTAAATTTGTCGTAATAGTAGTAGAACAATGTCGTAATACAAACGCATTTTCAGCTTACTTTTCCAAGAACTTTTTTTTGCCTAAAATTGCAGGAAACATATTTTCCTACAATCGTTCTTTTTCATGTGTGCCATACTCTTAAGGTAATTTTATTGCACTTATTTTTTACCCTCAAATTTGAGGTTATGAAAAAATTGCTAGTTCTTTTCACTATTCAAAGAATGAAATTTAAAAATTTTAAGAATACGAAATGTTTTATTAAAACATCATTTCCTTATTTATTCTTTTAGTTAATACTATTTTTTTTACGAATAAGAGCAAGTATCTTTCTTTAATTTGTGTATAATTTCGAATCATAAAAAAATAATTTTTCAATATCTACTCTGAATATCTATGTGAAATATCTATTTTAAACACAAACAAGTTGATTGGGACAATCACTGTCACTAAAAACTAGTTTCTACATATGTTTTTATGTACATCAGTCCCAGGTACTAAACATGTGCAATTTGGCGAAATTTAATGATTGAGATCTTTTCCTGTTACATATGAAAAGGAAAAGGGACGAGGTTCCTGTTAAATGTTGGAATGAAAACTCGATGAGACCTTTCATTTGATATGTAATACTTATCATTAACATTCATAGTTTTGACCTCGGAAAGACGTACAGATATGGCCAGACAGATGACCATATCCTTTGTATATGCTTCCTCTCTACATTAGTGTAGTAGTGTAGAAGCCAAAATTAAAAAGTGTAATTTCCCTAAGTGACCTAACATTGGAGTTTTTATTTTAAGCATGGTGAAGTTCCTTTACTAACGAAATATATTTCTTTTTTAGAAAATGAATTTATGACAACTGATGTTAATTACTACAAAGGAATATCAAAGAATATGATGTCGCTTATCAAGACAGAATCAGTGAAGTAAGTGAATTTTTAAATGATGGTTTTGGATTTTTAGTTTACTATTTGAAAAGCATTAATCACATGATATGATTTCGGTAAGACCTTTTAAAGGTAGAAAAACAACCTTAGGGTAAAGTTGTTTCAAGATAAACAATTTCGTGGCTAACCCTGCTCTCGCAAAAAGTTAATGGTTATTTTTTATAAGGATACTTCACAACTTTTTATCCCTAACTATCAAAATTATTCGAACTGAGACTTAGAACGCAAAATAGGAATACAACAAATAGAAATTAGGGAGAGGGGAAATGCAAAACTTGCTTTATAAAACTGTGTGTTTACGAGAAAATTTATTGTAGTAAAATTTGAGGTTTTGATATTACTGTATTTCATTTTAATTCGACAAATATAAATGAAAAAAAGCCTAAATTAAAAAATTTCTAATTGTGTTTTTAAACTTCAGAAAAAAAAAAAAAAAACTTCTTTTATTACTAATTATTTTTTAAATTTCTAATTGTTTTTTTTTAAACTTCGATTTAAAAAAAAAAAAAATCTTTAATTATATAACATTATTAAGACAGATGTGTTTTCCACTCTCACTAACAAATTATTACTTTTATTAACCAATTTCTACATAAACCAAATATTTTTTTTTATTCGACTTGTGCTTCAGTTACCATCTAATGGTCTGTAGAGCACACAGGGTCTGCTGAGAATATCAAAAGTGATCAGTGGTGTCACCAAGATTAAAGTATTACAATTTTTATTCTATGCAAGAGTCCAAAGTCCGGAAAAACTCAATACCTTTTAAATGGATATAGATACATCGAATTGGTCACAATTATCCAACTATCCAATTGACATGTTCTTACTTTACCAAACTTTAAAATTTTGTTTTTCTAGATAGTTACCTATTTACTCACTTTATTCTTATGCCAGCCAACGACATATTTTTTAGGATACATATCACTAATTTCTAGCTACAACTTCTGGATAACGAACGCATGCTTGGTTTTTGACTTCAAGCTGAAGACGGTTTCACCACCCAAATTTATATAGCGACTTCCCCCAAACTAGCTAATATCTGTTTGTAACCATGGCAAACTATATCATATATTATGAAGGGGGAAGGTATTCAATTCGCTTCCCTGACTTTCAGAGTAGTAACTGCTTATAAGCAATTTAGAAGTTGTAATTAGAGATCTATAATGCAGAATAAGCAACATATTTATTATAAGGATTGATGAAGGATTTTTGTTTACCTTCCTATAAGAAAAATTTAGTTCACATAACACAAGTGAATTTTTTCGTATATAATTTGAATAATTTAAATACTTTTTGTCTAGAAAAGTAATCATAAATAGTAATTAGAACTCTCACAATATTTAAAAATCCTTCTATTTCAGACGAAGCTATGATCTTCAACCACCAATTAAAACTTATAAAATCGTGAGGAATGTGAATCTTCGTACTATAGTTGATTTCCTGTACGTAAGTAATGGTAAGAAATTCGAAAAAACATATTAAGTTCAAGTTTTACAACAGAAGCCTGTAACTATAATATATCAAGTTCAGTCTACAATTTAAAGAGTAATCATCATTTAATGTTGAATATCAAGAGTTAATCTCTCTGCAGAACTTTTCAGATGAATTTGAATCAGAGAGTTATATATCAAGCTCACTAGACAATATTGAGGATGAGGATCAAAATTCAAGGGAGCTTTCAAATATCTTAAAGGAAGGGATATTTAGCCATCCTTCTACATCATATTCTATAGAAAATTTCTTATTCAAGAATGCTGAAACAACAATAGTTAACTTCTCTGATGAAATTGGCACATAGAGTTACGCATCAAGCTCAATAATTTATTTTCAAGACTTTAGATCATTATTCATGTGGGCTTTCCTTTCAGTACCACAAATTAACGGAACTGATATTTAGCCATCCACCTACACCTACAACCAATTATATTTTAAATTCCTTATTCAATAACTTTTATGATGAAATTGGCTTAGTGTGAATAGCACCAAGCTCAGAAGATATTTTCAAAACTGGATATGTAAATTATAGTGATCTCTCTACAGAACTTTTGAGATGAAATTGGCTCAGAGAGTTACGATTAAACTCAGAAGATAACATCAAAACTGGGTAGCTTAATTATAGTGATCTCTCTGCAGAACTTTTCAGATGAAATTGGCTGAGAGAGTTACCATCAAACTCAGAAATAATATCGAAACTGGGTATTTTAGTTACAGTGATCTCTCTGCAGAACTTTTCTGATGAAATTGGCTGAGAGAGTTACCATCAAACTCAGAAGATAATATCAAAACTGGATATCTTAATTATAGTGATGTGATCTTTCTGCAGAATTTTTCAGTTGAAATTGGCTCAGAGAGTTACCATCAAACTCAGAAGACAACATCAAAACTGGGTTTCTTAATTATAGTGATCTCTCTTCAGAACTTTTCAGATGAAATTGGCTGAGATAGATACCATCAAATTCAGAAGATAATACCAAAACTGGGTACCTTAATTATAGTGATCTCTCTACAGAACTTTTCAGATGAAATTGGCTGAGAGAGTTACCATCAAACTCAGAAATAATATCGTAACTGGGTATTTTAGTTACAGTGATCTCTCTGCAGAACTTTTCCGATGAAATTTGCTGAGAGAGTTACGATTAAACTCAGAAGATAATTTCAAAACTGGATACTTTAATTATAGTGATGTGATCTTTCTGCAGAACTTTTCAGTTGAAATTGGCTCAGAGAGTTACCATCAAACTCAGAAGATAACATCAAAACTGGGTTTCTTAATTATAGTGATCTCTCTGTAGAACTTTTCAGATGAAATTGGCTGAGAGAGTTACCATCAAACTCAGAAATAATATCGAAACTGGGTATTTTAGTTACAATGATCTCTCTGCAGAACTTTTCAGATGAAATTGGCTTAGAGAGTTACGATTAAACTCAGAAGATGATTTCAAAACTGGATATCTTAATTATAGTGATGTGATCTTTCTGAGGAACTTTTCAGTTGAAATTGGCTCAGAGAGTTACCATTAAACTCAGAAGATAATTTCAAAACTGGGTATCTTAGTTACAGTGATCTCTCTGCAGAATTTTTCTGATGAAATTGGCTGAGAGAGTTACCATCAAACTCAGAAAATAATATCAAAACTGTATATATTAATTATAGTGATCTCTATGCAGAACTTTTCAGATGGAATTGGCTCATTTCACATCAAGCTCAATAATTTATAACACAAAAGTGTAGTTGGTTAAAAATTATCAGATGTCTAAATTATCCTCTTTTAGGTTTCGAATGAGTTTCATGTCTGCATAATTTCCACTCTAAAATGCAATGCAAATTTCATCATCAATATCAAAATTTTACAGATGGCTAAAATGTCCACTTCAAGTCCACTTAAAATGAATATCTCGTAACTCTAATTCCAAATGGATCATTATTTACCATGGTGCTAAAATATCCCGTTCAAAATATTCCAAAGAGGGTTTTACCATTATTGTTTGAACTCTACTACAAGCTGAATGTCACCAAGTTCAGAACTACAGTTGGATAACATTTTAAGATGGCTAAATTATCCGTTTCCTAGTTTTTGAATGAGTTTCACTCGTTCATCGTTTCAACTCCAGATTACAACAAGAACGTCTGAAGTGTCATCATTATGCAACTGATGTCAAAAATGTTGTTGTATTTTGGAAATATGCATTCCTCATATGCACTAGTTTAATTACAGTTCAAAATAACTGTTCCTATGTGCAATTTTACAAATGGATGCATCACAGTCTGCCAGATAAATCAACTAAATAACTTTCAAATGATGGTCACCAGTACAATGATTTTATTCCAGTTAATTATCATTGATTGATGACAGTTTACAAGAAGAAGAATATCATCAATCTGAAAGTGGATATCCTTGAAGAAATCCAGTTCATAATCATTCAACGCGTTACATTACAACATTACAGTAACATTCTGGATGAAGAGTAACTATGTTTGTGTACTGGTATTTGGACTGGTTTTGGTGTCTGGATGAAAAGTAACAACTTTGTTTGATTAGTTTATAAAATGGCAAGAAAATGAAACGAAAAAGTGAAAAAGAAAGCTAAAAAAAAGTCCAATTGTTGAAATCATGTTTGGTAACTATCTATCTAAATTTTTGTATTTTGATTACTTCTAAAAACAAATTTGTTGTATTATTATTTATTCAATATGTGCAAGATATTTCAAATTGTCACGTTATTTTCTGGGATTAAATAGTTTATTTCACATTTTCTGAGTTGTGTGTTTCTTTGTTGTATATTTATCATTTATTGATTGCTTATTTTTGTGTTCGAATTTGATAAGATTAAGTAAAAATTAATCATTTCAGATCACTTGCCCTTATCATTTTTAATAAAAGTCAAGATTCCGATATGGAAGTAATACAGACACATTTCTCAATTTTTTTTTTTATCTTCGTGAATTTTTTAAAAGCTATCCTATCCAGGCTACTTTTAAGTTCCAGACTATTCCTCAATCCAACAAATATTATATAAGGTTTGTATATATTAAGAATCAGTAGCATATTAAAATTTTAATTACTTTCTAATTATCTAACACAGTAATAATAGCACATTAAAAGTATATTAAAAAAAGCAAAAACTTTACATAAAAATAGTAAAGAGTATTTTATTTTGTCTTTAATAAAAGGATAACGAAATTAAGTGGTCAGATTTTTATTTCAGTACATCTGGTCATAACTTCTCAATTGTTCCAGGAAGGAATACTACAAATTTTTTGGATTTCACAAATAGTTGTCAGTTGTTTTTACTGCATGTAAAATTATTTGTTAGATGCGTTGATATTAAGTAGATAAAATTTGGAGATATTTAGTGACCTAAATATATTTTTATAAAAATTGACGTCATTAAAACAAGTGTCTCTAAAGTTGGCGAATTTAAATATTTTGTTGAAAAATTCTTAGTTCAAGACTAAAGTCGCAATTCGGAGACAAGTTGAGAACATTTTCTACAGTAAATAAGAACAACAAATTCAAAAAATTCCTGTTGAAGTTTTTGTAATCTTACTATATTGGCAATACCTTCAAACTGATACATGGCATATTCCTGTAGCATTAGTAGTTTTAGATGAAAGAGTTGCACATGGATTTCCGTTTGCAGCATCTGATTGAATTTCGGTATGGAAACAAGTCTCAATGAGAACACTTATTTGAAATATCACACGTGCCTGCAGCATTTGTAGTTTTATATCTGAATATTGACTTAAGACAGATGATCGAAGTTTTTGTATAAGCTTTCCCTACATTGCAGAGTAGAAGCTAAAGCTATTTCATTCAGCCGTAAATTAAATAACTTATAAATTTGAAATTCATTGATTAAATATAATTAATAAATCAATAAATAATTAATATATAATTATCAACAATCAAATTTTTAATAGGACAATGATTTGCAAACACCAGAATGCCAAAATTTGTGAAAATTCAGTTATGGGTATCGTTAAAATAATCTCGTCTTGCTATATATCGAATTCCGACAGTTTTTGCGAACAGGAAAATTGAAGTAAGTACTCACAAAACATAGGAGTGTTCATTGTGAGGCAATAGTGATGAATAAAATTTCCTTTTTTTCTGGAGATTTGGGAATTTTTAATTGCTTAATGTTTGAATTTCGTAGTCCAGTTGAAAATTAGAATATAGAATAGGAAAGTGGGAAAAAAATTCTTTAAAAATAGTTAAAAAAACATTCGAGATAAAAAAAAAAAAAAAAAAAAAAAAAAAATTGCAATTATGATCTATGTAAACAAATACCAAGGAGCTTAGTAAGTCAAAATTTGAAGGACAACTAACTAGATAAGTCGTAACAATTTTCAGCTCGAAGATATCAAATAATGAATCTGGAAGTCCGTCTCCTCTCAGTTAAAGCCACCGTAAAAGGCAGAATCATGTCAAGTAAAACTAAATCACCACATCTGAAAAGTTATCCAGCACCTGTCCAACTATCTCCTTCGCATCATATCCAAAAACAAAAACATAAGAATAAATGAATCTACTTCCTTATCAATTATAATCGACGATAGGAAAAAAAAAATTATAGCAAAAGAGATGACTTGATTTATATTTTGACTTAGTTTCTCAAATCTTAAAATCGAAAATATAAAACAAAAATACCCATGGTCTAAAAAAGTGAGGTTGTTGCATGTTGACCTGCTTTCCTATTAAAACGGAGCCAGAAACTTCAGGGACTTGAACTATGACTATTACGATAGCCTTAAGGCCCCTAATTTTTTTTTTTATCCCGCAACTGCATTTTTTAAAAATATGTTTATCCTAGTAGGGAGCTTCTAAAAATATGTCATTATTAATTATTATTATTATAGGGTTACTACATATTTTGGTTTAGAGAAACATGAGCGATATAAACTGTATGTTTCAAGTCGTAAAATATCAAAAGAATCCAAGATTTTAGTGGAATTAATTCTAATAATTTAAGTGCCTCTTTGGTTCAATATTAAATTAAATTTGTCTTGTAAGTATGGAACTTCTCATGTCTACTTATTAGTTGAATCAACAAGGTACCTTGGTTGTAATCATAAAACAACTATGGATCCCGTTACGCAAAGAAATATGCTTTTCTGTTATTCTGAAAATTTAAGATTCTATTTATGAAAAGTGATAACCGCCAGAATATTAGAGAGATAGGGCTAAGATGTATTTCAAATGCCAAAAATAACCAAGAAATAAAAAAAGAAACTAAAGTGAGAGTTTTGCAAATTCCTAAATTACTTTTTCAAGCTGAAGACTATACCGACATAATATATTAGGATATGTAAGTTGATACTTCGCCACCAATTGTTGCTGGATGAGATTACTAAGATCCAAGATTTTAGTGGAATTAATTCTAATAATTTAAGTGCCCCTTTGGTTCAATATTAAATTAAATTCCTCTTGTAAGCATGGAACTTCTCATGTCTACTTATTAGTTGAATCAACAAGGTACCTTGGTTGTAATCATAAAACAACTATGGATCCCGTTACGCAAAGAAATATGCTTTTCTGTTATTCTGAAAATTTAAGATTCAATTTATGATAAGTGGTAACCGCCAGAATATCAGAGAGATGGGGCTAAGATGTATTTCAAATGCCAAAAATAACCAAGAAATAAAAAAAGAAACTAAAGTGAGAGTTTTGCAAATTCCTAAATTAATCTTTCAAGCTGAAGACTATAGCGACATAATATATTAGGATATCTATGTTGATACTTCGCCGCCAATCCTGAAAACTACTTCAAATGATGAACTACAGAAATAAAAAAAATTGAAACCAACTCACCTTCATATCTCTGCCATACACAAACTGTAGACGACTGTACTAAATTAATGACTGAAGCTTGAATTTCTGTTGTTGGATGCAATTTATCAGAGCAAATATAAAGGTCATGAGGCAGCCAAAAAAAAAAAAAAAAAAAAAAAAAAAAGACAAAAGATTGCATTGTTTTGATTTTTTTAAAGTTATTTTTTCATTGTATTCAATGTAACACATTAGTACAGCAAAACTTTACTTTCTTTTATATATTTTATTCTTGTGAGTGTAAAATTTTATTAAATAAAACCCAGCGAAAATCCATGGCAAATTTTGGTTTCTCCATCATAATCTCTTATTTTTAGTGATTGGTAGAGCAATCATGATTTATTTTCATTGTAAAATGTTATATATTATTTTATTCGTGTTACAAAGGAGTTACTTTTTATCGTCGTGGCTGTAAATATTTCTTTGGTTTATTATAATACTGTATATATTTTAATTGTAAAGAGTTCTATTTTCACTATAAAGAGTTATATATATTATTTTATTTATGTTACAAAGGAAAAAATTTCGATCGTAATTGCCTTTTAAAATATTTTTTTTTGCATATTATAACTGCCTACTTTATTATGCATAAGTAGCATTGATACTTTTAGCGAGAGAAACGAGCTTGGGTTTCCGTAACAAAGAATTTTGCAATGTTTCCGTAACAAAGATGAGAACCTGTGTTTACATAGCATTGAATCTTTCAACGACCGAGGCAAGCTTGTACTTTCGTAAAAATAAATTTTTCAGCGAGTGAAGCGAGCCTGTGCTTGAATAGCAAGGAGATTTTTAACGTCTGAATCGAGCTTGAGTTTGCATACCAAAGACAATTTTATCGAGCGAAGCGAGCCTTGTTCGCGAAACGTTAAAAGTTGGGACCTATACACAATGACGGGATGAAACTTGGCATAAACATTTCTGTAAGCAAGCTTAGTATTAGCAAATGTATTAGGTTTGAAAATATCATGTTCTTTCTTTATTGATTTGCACCAACTGTCGGCTCTGCATTGTGTTAGAGACAGAATGTATTTTATTTTAAGAAAAAGTATTGCTTTTTCGCTTTTTAAGACAATGATCTATTTTTTACAAACTCTATTTCTATTGATAAATTCTAACTAAATTTGAGCAGATGCATTGTTATGTAATATAGGTTTCCGATACAGTTAGGACATTTGGGTGGCACATATAGTAGTAAGAAAAGTCTAGCTTAGTTTTATTTGACCAGACAGACCTTTGGCTTTCTAAAATTAAATCAGTGCTAAAAAATAAAAGCAAAACGTAATATAATTTTTCACAGTATTTATCTTTGAACCTTTTTTTTTGTAATTTTATGTCGTACTTTTTAAAAGTGAAAGTATTGATTCAAGTGCCAACCACAATTAAATTATACGCTTCACTTGAGATATTTTTACAGAGTAAAGTTTTGTAATATAATTCTGTTTTATTTTATTTATTTTAAAATTATTCAAGAATGGAATAATTAGATGTGACAATAAGAATAAAAAGTTCTTCTACGAAAGTTTTCTTTCATAGATAGTAAAAAGATTAAAGGTTTTTGTGTCATGATTGACAACTGATAAGGTTCTTTATTTAATTTATATTCTTGCTTTTCACCTTTCCCCCCTTACTTTCTAAATCTAAAAGGACGTTTAAGAGGATTATAAATAATGCAAGGATTGACAACTTTAAGCAAAGAGATATAATCACATTTTAAGAGGATGTTAAATAGGCAGCGATTTATAAAATGAAGTGAATTTTTTTTAAAAGGTCTGTACATTAAAAATTACTTTCACTGAATATTTAGTTTAATTTTAAACTTAATGTATAGAGAGGCGAAATTCTTCTCATAGTTTAACAAAGCTAAACAAAAACACTTTAGGTGGTAAAAAACTTCTCCACGAAAATGTCAGTTTAAATGGTGTGAAATCAGAAATGGGCTCTGTCATATTTCATCAGATCCATATTCAACACTATGGCTCTTTGATTCTTATTTTTCCTGGTGTCACGTCAAATACCACACATGCTATTTAACAGTTTAAAACTGCATGTACATTAAAATTATATTTAATCAAATTTCTGCTATCTATCACATCTTGGAAATTTTGATAATTTGAATGTTGGTATTTTGATTGGCTAATGGAATATGGGAAGATTCGAATTTGTTTTTAAAGGGGCTTGTCCCTTATTTGTTTGGGGGGCTTGTCCCAAACATTTTCATTTGATGAAAACAAAAAATAAATTAAAAATGACGCTTTGTGTAAGGTTTATTATCAATATATTGTTGCACAAATTGTCTGTATATATTGTAAATAGTGACGTATTATTTCAAAATTCTATTGTAATTTATTTTTATCTTATTTTATTTATTAATTAATAGCGATTATACAAGTTAGAAAAAGGTGGCAACACCTAAAGCATTCGAGAAGTTTCGAGATATTTCGTTTCCGATGAATTGGCTGGAAATTTCGAGAATGTCTCACGCGCTTGTATATAAAAGACTGGAGAACGGGAAAGTTTTCAGATAGACTTCGGAGTTCGTTGAAAGCTGATCGCTTTATTTACCTATTGGAGTGAGCTTGTATAATCGCTGAATTCGAAGTTATTTTTGTTGAAGCTTGAGAGTAATTAAACTGTTGCCTGTGAATAAATTTTGTGAGTTTTCTGAAGAGAGAATAAATATTTTTAAACCGTGAAAACTGTGCCATCATTGCCTCAGTGGAAAAATTCATAACAGTGGTGTCAGAAGTGGGGTTTCGTAATTTTGAATGCCGACAACTAGAGGAATGATGGAAAACCAAATGAAACAATTAATGGAAATGATTGCTGGAATAAAAGCTGGACAAGAATCCACGGCCGCTGAAATGAAAGCCGAAATAAAAGCCGGACAAGAATTAACCGCCGCTGGTCAAGCCCGTCAAGAAACGACAAATGCCGAACTCGCCGCCGCAATTACCGCCAGTCAAGAAGCGACATCATCAGACATTAAAGCTTTGCAAAATGCAACGTCATCGGACATGAAAGCTTTGGCCGATAAGTGCGAGTCAACATCCGCAGCCGTAATCAAGATCAGGGAAGAAATGAAAACCGAGCTAGCGTCAATGGTAGAATCTACTATTATGGAGACAACATCATCGGTCCTGCAATCCGTGAAGGAAGACGTTCTCACTGCTATAAGAGATGAAATGGAAGAAAAGGTTTCCACTATCAAAGAAGAGCAGGGAAAATTCATGGATGCTGTAGAAGAAAGGCTACGGAAAATAGAAACTCGCGAAGCTGTGACCATTGCAACGCCTAATTGGGATAACGTTTCCACTCCCTTTATTGCGCCACGTTCCAGCATCAAAGTGGCCACTTTTGATGGGAGGTCGTCTTGGCGCGTTTATCAAACGCAGTTTGAGATGATTGCTTCTGCGAATGGTTGGGACGATACTTCGAAAGCATTCCATCTCGCGGCATCTCTTCGAGGTGAAGCTGCTGACATTTTACAAACACTACCTGAAGAGAAGCGGGGAGAATTCGTGGCGCTGGCAAGTGCGTTGGAATTAAGGTTTGGGGAGCAACACCTAAAGGATTATAACAGACTGCAACTGAAAGTGAGACAGCAGAAGGCCAATGAAACTCTTCAAGAATTGGCATCGGATATAGAAAGACTGTCGCTCCTCGCTTTCCCAGACTGTCCCTCGGACGTACGAGATAACCTGTCTCTTCAGTATTTCGTGGATGCCATCAAAGATCCCGACATACAACAAGCTACCAGGATGTCAGACAGCAAAGATCTAAAGTCCACCCTCGTCTATGCCATGAGAGTAGAAGCCGCACTACAAGCTTCTAGAAAAGACCGGCGTTTCGTACGTGGAACATTGGCAGACGATTCCTCTGAACTTTTCACGAAGAAGTTTCAAGAACTGGAAAACAAGATGGAGCGAATTATGAGAAATATTCCTGGTTCGAAGGATCGAAAAACTAGAGTGGTTTGTTGGCTCTGCAACCGGGAAGGACATTTCAGACGTGATTGTCCTGAATTGGACAGGAGAGGGGACAGACCCTCGTCCGAGCCTCAGCAGTTAAACTAAAGAGCGGCTATCTCGCGAGGCGGAGGTCGCCGTGTAGAGCAGGTGGTGCCCCACTCAGCCTCTATCACATCTCATCCCTTCAAGGAGGAAACCATGGTTTATTCGTGGAGGGCAAGATCAATGGAACTTCCTGTCGTCTAATAGTTGACTCAGGGGCAAATGTAACCATCTTACGGACGGATGTAGCCCGGCGCCTGGACAGCCAACCTCTTTACACGGCGCCTTCAGTTTCACTACAGACTGTGACTGGTGACAAAATTTCTGTGCATGGGAAATTAAATGTCAACATCTCTTTTGGATTTCACACCTACACTCATACCGTTTACGTCGCTGAAATTATTGACCCATGTATTCTTGGATTGGAATTTTTAAAGAGAAATGGAATTACTTTGAATTTCGAGAAAGGCGAGCTTCAAACGGGGAAAGAAGAAGTCCCATTGTTCGGTTTGGACTCGGAAGAGCCGTGTGCATATCGAATAGTAGCTCTTGAAGACATCACCATCCCCTCCATGACAGATTTGGTTGTAAAAGGTTCAACAGAGCTCCCGAAGGCCTTCCGATTTGGAGTAACGGACTTCCCATCATCGAATAGCGTCCCGAAAGGGGTGGTAGTAGGAGCGACGCTTGTGGATCTCTCTCAAGAGGTGGTGCATGTGAGAATGGCCAACATCGGTGATTCTAAGAGAGTTATCAAGAAAGGAGAAGAAATTGCCACTTGCACACCTGTTACAAGCATCGAACGAGGATCGAAGGAGCTTCCGACCGCACCACCCGCGGATTTAGTGGACCAGCTTCTCGAAGACTCTCGGTTGGAAAGAAGGCAAGAGAAGATTGTCGGAAACCTTATAAAAGAATTTCAAGACATTTTCTCCATGTCATCGAAAGATGTAGGAAGAACAGAGCTTACTCAACATCGAATAGATACTGGGACCCATTTACCTATTAAACAACATCCTCGAAGACTTCCTTTCGCAAAACAAGAAGAGGTCGGGAGATTGTTACATGAAATGGAAGATAATAGAGATATCGAACTCTCCTCAAGTCCATGGGCCTCTCCAATCGTACTCGTTCGAAAGAAGGATGGTTCCACCAGGTTTTGTGTGGATTACCGGAAGCTGAACGAAATTACGAAAAAGGACAGCTACCCTCTGCCAAGAATCGATGACACTTTGGACACTCTATCGGGGAACCAGTGGTTTTCGACTTTGGATTTGAAGAGTGGATACTGGCAAGTGGAGATACATCCCGACGATCGTGAGAAGACTGCCTTCACTACCGGCCAAGGATTATGGCAGTTTCAAGTTATGCCGTTTGGCTTGTGTAATGCACCGGCTACGTTCGAGCGACTAATGGAGACTGTGCTTAGAGGACTTTCCTACGAGACCTGTCTGGTATATTTGGACGATATCATTATCACCGGACGGAGTTTTGATCAACACTTGCAAAATGTGAAGAACGTGTTCTTGAAGCTTAGGGAAGCCCACTTGAAACTTAGCCCATCAAAATGTAAGCTCTTTAGGCGGAAAGTCAGTTATCTCGGACACATAATCTCATCCGATGGAGTAAGCACAGATCCAGCCAAGATCCATGCTGTGCAAATTTGGTCTCGACCGCAAGACGTTCATCAATTGCGAAGCTTCCTAGGACTGTGCACGTATTACCGTAAATTCGTGAAAGGTTTCTCCAAGATCGCCAGACCCTTGCATCGACTAACAGAGAGCAAGCAGAAGTTCCTATGGACTGCCGACTGTGACGACTCCTTCAATCAACTGAAGAACGCTTTAACATCCGCGCCTGTTTTGGCTTTTCCCGATGTTAACAAGGACTTTATTTTGGATACAGATGCCAGCAATGAGGGAGTGGGCGCCGTTCTTTCCCAGGAAATTGAAGGACAGGAGAAAGTCATCGCTTATTTTAGTAAGAGCCTGTCAAGATCCGAGCGGAACTACTGCGTCACAAGAAAGGAGTTACTGGCAATAGTAAAAGCCGTTGAGCACTTTCATCATTACTTGTACGGCCGAAAATTCCTTTTAAGAACTGATCATGCGTCTTTGACTTGGTTGCTAAATTTCAAGAATACAGAGGGACAAATAGCAAGGTGGATTCAGCGCCTGCAGGAATACGACATGGATATCCATCACAGAAAAGGAACGTTCCATGGGAATGCAGACGCTCTTTCTAGAAGACCATGTCCGGAGAACTGTCGATTTTGTTCCAATGCCGAGTCTAAGTTTGGGGTTAACACATCGGCCGTTCGGAAAATAACTTCCAAGTCAACTACTTCAGACGTGGATCCTTGGAGTGATCAGAATGTCCGCAAAAGTCAGGTCGAAGATCAGGACTTGAAACCTCTCATTAAATTCCTGGAAGCAGCTACCGGAAAACCCAGTTGGCAGGAAATTGCATGCTATAGCCCAATAATGAAGAGATATTGGGCTATGTGGGACTCTTTGCACTTGAAGAATGAAGTACTCTACCGTCGATGGGAGTCCGATGATGGCAAAAGCTTCCGGTGGCAATTAATCCTTCCAAGTTCTAGAGTTACCAACGTTCTAGAAGAACTTCACATCAGTTCTACTGGAGGACATTTTGGTGTCACGAAAACTCTTCAGAAAGTTAGGGAGAGATTCTTCTGGGACAAAGCAAAATCCGACGTGGAGAAGTGGTGCAAGTCCTGTGATGCATGCAATTCACGAAAGGGACCGAAGACCCGACTCGTGGAAAGTTGCAATGTTACAACGTAGGAGCACCATTCGAAAGAATTGCTTTAGACGTCTTAGGCCCCCTACCTCACACAACTAATGGCAACAAATACATCCTAGTTGTCATGGACTACTTTAGCAAGTGGCCAGAAGCATACGCGATTCCGGATCAGGAAGCCACAACCGTAGCAGAAGTCATCGTACGGAATTGGATCTCCCGATTTGGCGTACCCCTGCTGATACATTCCGATCAGGGGACGAACTTCAACTCTGCCGTCTTCACTGGG
Source organism: Linyphia triangularis (assembly GCA_963978545.1). Taxonomy (NCBI): domain Eukaryota; kingdom Metazoa; phylum Arthropoda; class Arachnida; order Araneae; family Linyphiidae; genus Linyphia; species Linyphia triangularis. Next base: position 71,458,750 of record OZ021726.1, read on the forward strand.
CTGTGTGACTTGCTCGACTTGGAAAAGACTCGTACAACTCCCCTGCATCCACAATCCGATGGAATGGTTGAACGATTTAATAGAACGATTCTGAATCATCTCTCCTTGTTTGTTTCCAAGAACCAGCAAGATTGGGATCAGAAACTTCCATTGTTCCTTTTGGCCTACAGAAGTGCTACTCACGAGACCACCGGATATACACCATCTCAAATGATTTTCGGAAGAGACCTTAGACTACCCTGCGACCTCCTCTTTGGACGACCACCGGACACCCCTTCCTCGCCTGTCCAGTATTTAGATGATCTCCAGGCACGTTTGGAAGCCGTACATCGGTTCGCCAGAGAAAGAATCAACATCATGACAGAGCGCATGAAGGTCCGCTACGATGCCAAGGCCACGGAACGTTCATTCCAGGAAGGTGACAAGGTGTGGTTATGGAATCCTAAACGTCGGAAAGGACTCTCCCCTAAGCTCCAGACGAACTGGGAAGGGCCGTATGTGGTCCTTAAGAAGATCAACGATGTCGTGGTAAGGATTCAACGGACACCCTCCTGTAAACCTAGAGTTGTACATAACAATAGACTAGCCCCATATTATAGTAGAAGTGATTGAATTGCCTTTCCTCTTAAGGACTTCACTGCCCGGGACGTGCAGTCTTTAAGAAGGGGGAAATGTTGCACAAATTGTCTGTATATATTGTAAATAGTGACGTATTATTTCAAAATTCTATTGTAATTTATTTTTATCTTATTTTATTTATTAATTAATAGCGATTATACAAGTTAGAAAAAGGTGGCAACACCTAAAGCATTCGAGAAGTTTCGAGATATTTCGTTTCCGATGAATTGGCTGGAAATTTCGAGAATGTCTCACGCGCTTATATATAAAAGACTGGAGAACGGGAAAGTTTTTAGATTGACTTCGGAGTTCGTTGAAAGCTGATCGCTTTATTTACCTATTGGAGTGAGCTTGTATAATCGCTGAATTCGAAGTTATTTTTGTTGAAGCTTGTGTTGAAGCTTGAGAGTAATTAAACTGTTGCCTGTGAATAAATTTTGTGAGTTTTCTGAAGAGAGAATAAATATTTTTAAACCGTGAAAACTGTGCCATCATTGCCTCAGTGGAAAAATTCATAACAATATCGTTATGATTGAGCTTTGTAAGTAATTGTACATAATGCACATATTTGTTTAATAATTCCAATAATATTTTATATCTGCAATTGGCGCTGTTAATTATTGCTTTTTATTAATGTTAAAATTGCAAATAGTATCGAATATATGTAAAATACATTGTTTTAAATAAATGGCAATGATTAGGTTCATTTAGTTATTTCTAGAATTTTATAGAATGTCTCCAAGTTATATAAAAAGCACGAGTGAGAAAAATGGAACAACAAGTTAAAAAATAGGTCGCGCTCTTTGAAGTTAAAATGCAGTCTTCATATCAAGTAAAAAAAAATATGGCATTTTTTTAATATTATGTTTTAACTTTAAAGACATTTCTTTCTTGTTATTTGTAATGAACTTCTTTCAGAAATGGACTTGTACCTATAATTAAGAAAAATAAGTAGTTGAAAAAATATTTTAATTGATTTAGTGAATTTTTTCTGTTTTTTTTTTCCCTCCTTTTTAGTGTTTATCATTTTTTAAATTTAAAACATGTATTTTTTTAAAAATGTATAAATTTAAAAGAGTTACAAGTTAAGGGAATTCTCAAATAATTTGTCCCTGTCTGCTGGATGTCGAGAACGGTTACGCTCTATTCGGAAGTTTTCTGTAAAAGGCAGTTTATGTGCAAATGAATAGCAATATGTTTGCATTGCATCCGTCCACTTATTGACTTTCTGATGTATCTCCGATGATGACTTTAATTTTACATTACAAATAAATAACAGTAAAAATGATTTTTCAGGCATGTATTTTGAATTTAGTTAATTTTTAATAAAACATATTTATTAATTGTATCCATGTATCAAAATTTTTAGAAGTTTTGTTCTTTTAGTAAATTAGTAGTGGAATCCAATTGCTCTTTTTCCAGTTTGAAACAATATGACAGTTTGTTTATTCTTTTAGAATAAGATTAAATTTTGAAAAACAAGTAAAGTATATTGCAGTATTATAAGTAACCAAACAAGTCATTGAACAATGCTTGAAATTTATAATATCCTGTGTAATCGGACATCCGTAGTTTGAATTATGCCACTCCCCCCCCAAGAAAAAAACAACAACACAGAAGTCCATTGTTCCAGTAGTCCAAACTACACAGGGCTCTAATTTATTATAAAGTTTGATAAACGTGTCAATACATTTTTCAAGTAAACATTTTCAGTATACAATTTTCTTAGTGAACATAGGTAATAAATACATAATGTATAATAATTTAAGTGGGTTAGGTTTAAATAGAAAACTCTCCCAAATTAGGATATGTTGATGATAAAATTTATTGTGAGAATATTATCAGATTTATGTTGATACGAATTTTTCTCTAAAGGAAAGGTGAAACATAACTTCACAAAAACTTCTGTATTCTTTAAGAAACCTGAAATTCTTAAAACTCCAGCATAGGCAGATAATCCCTCAACCACATCCGGAGAACTCTCATTTGACAAACGATGTTCAAATTTTCTTCTTGAAAATTTGCAACTTGAGACTACCTCTGTAGATTTGATTTCCTCTGATAATTCTTTTAATTGATGTATGAATTCTTTTTGAAAGGCATAAATTCCAGAATTAGATTTTCGAATTGCTTTCATTATTGTCATCATTTGATTCTTTAGCTTCTTCACAATTCCTCTCATACATGGAATAAAGAATGTGACATTCCACTTCTAAACACAAATTATTGCGAATTTCTTTCCATGATGAAACGGAATTCTACAGTTCTTAAAACAACTGAAAAAAGCTTAAACCACCGCTTCATTTAATAAATATTTGTTAGAATCTTAACTACCTTACCGTTGTTTTTACTTTGGAGGTTGTATTTTTATTACTAGAGTTTATTCATGAACACATTTTTGTGAACTGCTATATCCTGAAATTAATGAAAAACAGCTTTGTGATTGCTTAAATTATAATTTCATGCTTACAGACCACTGAAAGGTGTTATTGTGATCGGCTGAATTGCAGATGCTCAAAATAATTGCTGGCATAAGGTCTATTTACAATTTTTACTTTGATTAGAAGCTATAATCAAAAGTGATTGCAAATGAAGGTGAAGTTAAAGTACAGAACACGAACCTATACATCTCACCAGTAAAGTTAAAGTGGGAGTACATATCGAATATCTAATAAGTATGACCAGAGAATAGTTCAAATACATTATTATTTTTTCAAGCATACCTAATTATAGGTCTTTAAATAACTTCTACACTCTTAACAAATTGTTGAAAATTCTTTCTGTAATTTCACAACACACAATGTTATTTAAAATGGACGAAATGGACGAAAAACAGAACAGAGCAGTTTTCCCAGAAGATATTCAAGAGAAAGTAAAAGGATAAAGTTAAAAAAAAAGAGGGAAAAAAAAAAAAAAAAAAAAAAAAAAAAGAAGAAAGAATTTGCCCGGATAAGAAATTATTTGAATAGTAGCTCAAATACCGAAATGAGAAATAAGAGGTTGTTATTTTTCAAGTCAAGTATTTGTTGCCAAAAAAAAAATACAAGAAGACTCCCAACTGTTCAAAATATTGTTCTGTTCTTCCTTCTGACAGATGTTAGGTTTTATTTTATTTTATGCTATCAACAGAAATAAATGACAAGTTGATGTATTTCCGCCAATTAGTGAAGTATAGTTGTGGTTGACGTTGCCAATATACGATAGTATATAACAAATTGTTTCATGTTTATTTGAACTTAGCTATATGGCTCGGAGATAACTGGGTTTTTTCAGCATTTCAGTGCACTATGATTTTTAGGTTTTTGTTATTATTGAATTTAATTTTTTTAAAATGAAACTTTTAAAACGAAGAAAGCAGCACAACTAGCGTTAGATTGACCTCGTTAAAATATTTTTAAATAAATATTTTTTTTTAAAGTCTGTAGCATAATTTATTTTTAAAATGTGTTTTTGTAAATTTATTGTTGAGCTTCTTTGAAGTATTGCTGACAATAAACGAGATATATTATGTAAAAAAAAAAAAAAAAAAAAAAAAAAAAAAAAAAAAACTTTTCATATGATTTTTGGCTAGACGTTAAGCTTCGTTGTTACTTTGCGTAATTTCTGTTCAAAGTGATTGAAGTGTTATATGAAAGATTGAATACTTCGCATGAAAAACGTTTTGTCTAAGAATGGGTCAAACTCTTCTGTAGTCATGTTAAAAAATGGTGCCTAGCATAAAAGAAAATTATTTTGCATGATTAACAGTAAGTACATTTTGTAAAAAGATCATTTCCAGCAATATTTAGTTTTTGCACTACACAAATGTTGTGAAAAGCTTACACAAAGACTCTGCCTGAGGTCCCTGAAGAAACAACAAATTCTGCAGAAATAAGCAAAATGTAAAATGAAAGGTCTCGCAGATTCTCATTCCAAAATTCAACCGCAAATTACGAAATGGTCACCAGAAGTAAATTTGGAATAGGTTAAGGCCTAACAATAAATGTTATAGATATGTGTCTTATAAGTTTGAAGTCTCAATAAGATAAGTAGTATTATTACATAAAATTCAACTGAAAGTTTTGCCGTATGGAAGTCTTTTAAAGTTCAAAATTCGCCCCCCCCCCCCCTCTCCTTTGTTATTCCACAATTAAAAAATATTCTGGGGCCACGTATCTCTATCACGAAATTGTATGGTTCATATATAAGTATTACGAATAGCAATAAAGCATGTGCATGTGTACAAATGGTATTTTAGTGGCAGTTACTGTCACTATTCAACTTGGGGTTTTCCGTAAAATCTTTCTGTTTCGTTTCAAATTAAATTGATACACTTAAAAAATTCAGTAAATCTTAAATATATATTGGTACAATACCTGCTTATACAGGATCTTTCAGAAAGGACTATCTAACATTGAAATGACGTAGATGTGAAAAGAGAAGAGACAAGTGGTATACTGGATAGAAAGGTATAGAATTTTAAATACATCGGTTTGAAAATTTCTTACAATATTGAAGTATGTGAATGAATTTTTGGAAGATATGAATATAGTGGAATTGTTTAGCATTTTCCTCATGGAAAGGAACTCTATTGTCCGTTTACTGGATAGCGCACTCCAAATGGTTACTTTTCAACAATTCACTGGTTTTGCAAGATTGGTGAATATGAGGTACTAAAAAACCACACTGATGGTTTTTTAGTACTTTATATTCACCAGTTTTGTTTAGTGAGAAATTCCTCGAAGGGAAAGAGTTTTAAAATTTAATACCATGTCACTTGTTTCTTCTTCCTGTCTCTTATTGTTTCGTAGTGTCATTTCAAAGTTAGGGATTCCTTTTGAAAGACACTGTACATTAGTACTATACCTAATAAATATTCAACTATGTGTATAAAATAAAAAAAAAGTTTAATCCAAATCAATCCAGTGTTTCTGGATACACACAGGCACTCACAAATACACAATATTAAATTGAGGCTCCAGTTTTGTTTTTGTCTCATTTCTTTTGATATAACTTATAATACAGCCTTCAAATGGATGAATCGTTAGGAACAATATTTTCGTCCGAAATCTCTATAAATATACTCAAATGGTTTTGCAATGGACCTCATGTATACCAAGGTTGCAGGCAATTTGCCCTACCCAATATTAGAGAGACAGGAACACATATTTGTTTTTCATAGGCAAGTTTAATTTAAAATTACGAATGCATTTTAAAATTGTTATTATCCACAAGTTTTGGTCCTTGAGATGAGGACCGACAAAACAAACTTCAATAAATAAATTAATTGGAAGTTGTACTAATCCATTAAAATTGACTACTTTTTAGATAGTTTCACCATAAAACTTACAAGAATTCGATTTGTCAATCCCTCATTTTGAAATATTTCCACGTCACAAAAAAAGGAGGGAGAAGGATTGAAAGGACAAGATTTTCCAACTGAGAAAGGGACATACGATAAAAGGCAGTGTGTCAAAAAATGGAGGAGATAAAATATAAAAAACACACTCGCTTTTCCAAAAAACCAAGAATATTCGAAGTTAAAGTATTTCTGTCATTCAAGATCCCATAGCTGTATCTAGCACCTGATTTCTATTCGCATATACCTGATGAAAAAATATATTAAATAGCACAGTTGAGAAATGGCAAACGACGAAAATGGCATTTTTATATTTTGTCCAACAATCAACCAAAATGAAGAACTATATAAGTATAATGTTTTGATTACTTGGAGTTCTGTTTCTTTGATATAACGCACTTCACTATTTTATATAACTCCACTATACTAAATTTAAACGTTGGTGTAGTGACTCAAAAGTATTTCTGGCTGTATGTTTTACGTTAAAATTTGTGTTTGAATCAGTTTGTCGTTGAATAAAAAGAAGATGGAAGTCAAAAAGAAAGGGATGTTGAAGATTTGAATTAGATTAATAGCTTTATTACATGGTAAAAAGTAGCTCATTTGATAATATACAGACTTCATTGGTGCTATTTCCAGAAACACAAATTAATGCATTAATGGGAATCATTATTGTGTGAAAAATTTAATTGATATTTTTGAAATTTAACTTTAAGAAAAAAAAAAATTACATCCACTTGCACCATTCAAAATTCATGCTGGCGTTCATGGATCAAATTATAATTTTTGCTTCTAACTATTATATTTAAAAACCTTTGTTTTATTATTTATCAATTACTATTGTTTTTAACTTTCAATTATTCATATGTTAACATAGGGTTATTAAAGGTATTGTTTGCGATCTAAAAAATATTTACGATGCTCAAATTAGGTGTACGGGATAGTGGGACCTGACATTTATTTTTTCCTCAATATTGCCCATGCTCAAAACATGATTTCATAAAAAATAACGTTTTTTACTAATTGCTAAAAAACGGCCCAAACGATTTTAATCCAAATTAGTACGGTTATGTCTCTTAAGGTATTCTTAACATCCCCATTTCCAAAATTCTCGTAAAAATCGTAAAAATGTTATAAAGGTGTAAAAAGTTGAAAAACTAATGCCTTTAACGCATGCTGTTCAACACTTGAGCATCGCTCATCAACGACCGTTTCTCTCCTCTCCTCTTTTTCATTTATAAGAAAGGATAATGTATGAATTATCGAAAAGTATATCAGTAAATTCACCATTTTAGGGGTGCTTTTTTCTTAGCTCATATAAAAAAATATTGCCAAAAATATTCATTTTCTCAAATGAATGAAAATATGAAAATGGTAATAACACTACACGTCAAATTTAAATGAAGTGACCAATATCCTAGTGTAATTGAAAGTTGTGCGATGTCATACACGAGTGGTTTAAAAATAGTCACCTGATTGCTAACCTTTGAGCTAACGCAATTCTTTCGGTTTGCTTTGCAAAACAGGAAGATTGCTTCGTAATCTCTAAGAAGCAGTGGATTGCTTTCGAGCCAGTTGACATACCGGGCAGAAAAGTGTTTCCTTTTGCGGGAAAAAATATGCGAAAAAAAAAAAAATAATAATAATAATAATAATAAAAAAAAAATCCCATTGTTTTTTATCTAACAAATTTTATTCGTATCAGCGTTACTATTTTAGCAATCTGAGCTTGGAGTTTTTATAATCAAAATCCTGACAATCTGGTCGATGTAGCAGAAAAAATATATAAATTTTTGTTCTAATTTAATAATTATTGCCAAATTGTCGTCTTTATTAAATTATTGAAAAAATGGAAATGACAGCTGAAATTACACCAATCCAGAGGAAATTTAAATATAGTATTAAGTGTAATTAAAAGTTGTGCGGTTTTTCCCACACCTAGTTTTGCTTTTAATTGCCCGGTATGTAATATACAGTAATAAAAGTATTGTACTGGGTGAAAAAATATCGATTTTTTTTTTTTTTTTTTGCATTTCAACACGTTTTGAGTTCAAAAAAGTGGTTTACAAATAAGATTGTTTGTCTGTCTGTGGTTAGTTTAACTCCCCCAAAAATTGCCCTACGTGCTAATGTTGGATATGGTACCTGACATTAAGGTTTTCATAAAAATACCGCAACCGCATAAAGTAGCCGCCATTTTCCGCAATTGTTAAAAAACGGCTCTAACGATTTTGATCAAAATCGAAGTTGTATAATGCCTTCTAAAGTGTTTTAAATGTCCCCAACCCTATCTCTGAAATTCCCGTAGAAACTCAATAAATGCTTAAAAATTTGGGAAACGATTCTTTCTGATTCCTTGAGCATTGCTCATCAACGACTGTTTTCCCTCTGCTCTCTTACAGGAAGGAAAATGTAGTAATTATCGAAAATCCCAACTCCAATTTCGTCCTTCTGACGGTGATTTTAGTTAATTTTTTTTGCCTTACGCAGAGTAATAGTTAACAGAGCATTTTCTTATTTCTTAAAATTAAAAAAATTGAATTTTTTATAATTAAAAAATATAAATAATAATTTAAAATTTAATTTTTTTAAAGAAAACAACTAAACGACTTTGTTAACCAAAAGTATAACCTCGAAGTGAAGAATAAAAAAAAGAAATTTCAAGGAGTAGTATATTATAATAGTAAAATCTGGACTGGAAAAATATTCTGTTCGAGTCTGTCATTTCTTGAAGGCCTTGTCTCGAATACATACATGATTACTGTGGTTGTTGAAAATGAAAAATGTTAACGTTTTGGAATGTGATCTGATTGACAACCGAAAAGGACGACTGGTGTCATCCATTGCATTGTTAGAATGGTTTGGTGGAAAATGAAAGTATGAAGGTTGGGGATGTTATTCTGAAGAAATGCGATGGCGTCTCAAGGGAGATCACGTAAAGGCTTTTGATTTTTTTAAAAAGGACAAAGGCAGTAAAATTGTAAAATTATATATATATATATATATATATATATATATATATATATATATATATATATATATATATATATATATATATATATATATATATATATATATAAAAAACAACAACTTGTGCCAAGTATAATAAATTACTAATTTGCAAATGAAATTAATGCATAGCAAATCTTTAGCATTTCATTAAAAATTGAATACATTATTTTTAAATACCCATTTGAGCAAAACTTTAGCTGTCATGTACCCTCCTCTCCATTCATTTCTCCAAAGTAGACTTTTTTTAAAAAAATTCTATACCACAGTAATGCAGTGAGAAGCTAAAACAAAGGTTTTATTCATCCGTCTGAGATAAACATTGTCAGATAATACTACAAGCACTATAGTTCAAATGAAAGGTCTCCTCATGAAAATTTCTGAAAATGGTGACACTGGAAATTCATCATACAGAAAATAGTGATCGGAAATTAATGCAAAAGTCTACACGAGAACTCTTACAATCAATAAGGAATTGCTTGAAAATCGTCAGACATCACCGTTTTTGTGTGCTCTTTAGAAATAGTAAATAGTGTGGAAACTTCCAGAACAATAAAGACCGATAACGAAGCAAAACTGAACTCTTCAAGACAACTAATAATCGATCGAAGCAGAATTTAATTACGCTTTCTATCAGTTTTTCGCTAATATTGCGAAAAATATAAAAAAATCTGCCCAAGTTGGGACTTTCTGATAGCTCATAAAATTTCCTACTAAAAATGCGTGCTAACATAAATTTTTTTACGTAGAGAAATTCTAACTATATACGTCGAATATATCGAGCAACACCACCCCGCTGGATACTTCAGCTGTTTGATTGCTTAAGAGTTCTTTACTGTTTTATGGGAACACGCGAGAACGTGTTTGTAAAGATTTCCTTTAAAGTGAAAGCAGAGGATCCGCAGAGCCTCTTTCTTCCACTTTAAAGTACCCACTCACATGTTAACATAGGGTCATAAAACTATTGCATTCTGTAAAAAAAAAAAAAAAAAAAAAAAAAAAAAATAATAATATTTTTTTTGCATAATTCTACATGTTTTGGATCGTGGTGAGTTAAAAAAAGTGTCTTAGAAAAAAATTTATGTATATCTACCATCTACCTCTTTTCCGGTCAGTATAAATCCCAATTGAATTGCCTTCAAATTTTGTATACGGGTTAGTGGTGGCCCTGTCATCAAGGTTTTTCTCAAAACTGTGCATGACAAAAACCTTAAAGTAGGCAAAAACAGGGCATAAGGTAAATCCCCATTAAAAAAATTATGTGTTTTAGAAATTACAAAAAAAAAATTAAAAAAAATGGCTCTAACGATTCTAATCAAAATAATTGTGGAAAAGCATTTTAAGGTGTTCTGAACACCACCACCTCCGATATTTCTGTAGAAATGCAATAAAGACGTAACAAGTTGATTAGCGAATGTCTTCAACGGGGAGATCTTTTCTCTTGAGCATCGCCCATTAATGACTGTATCTCCTTTATTTCATTTACAAGAAAGGATAATGTAATTAATGAGAATTTGAAACCGAAAACGGTAAATTACACCAATTCATAGCAAATATAAACGCAGTGACCAAAATTAAGTGCAATTGAAAGTTATGCGATGTTCCACACCCCTAGTTAAATTCCTGTTTATGATATTTTACAATAGACGGGAATTAGGTGATTTTGATAATGTAGGAGTTTATTCAGAGTTGTTTGAAAACAAATTTGCCGATACATTCTTCAAAATGAAGATAAAGGACCGAACAATCCTTGTTTCAACTTCGTGGTAAATAATGACTAATGGAATCTTTGATGTACATTTTAGGATGTTGATTGTGTAGGAGTGCAATACTATATATGAACTTATGAGAACAAATTCTTGAATTCATTTTGTGCCATCCATACACTTTGGTATTGTTCGTCATTACCTCCTTATTCAGTGAGATCGCTGCAATGGGGTCTATTATACACACAGAGCAGATCTTCTAGATAACTCGCATTTGACTCTTATTCAATAATTGTTCGAGCTTCTGTGGCTCGATCTCGTGATCATAGGATCTGCGGCCTTCGCCCTGCCATAACACTGGTATATAGAATAATGGTGGCTGAATTCATCGAGCCCTTAATATCCTTTCGTTTGTGTGGGGTGGATGTTGGGAGAGATGTCCTAGCTTAAGTGTAGTTGCTTCTTCTTCTGACTAAATTTGAGCTTCTTCTTCTGACTAAATTTGAAACTACGAGGCGTAATTGTATTAATCGTAATCAATAACGCCTCGTAATTTCTTAACGAAAATCGTATTAATTATAGTCGAAAATTACCTTAACCAGATAATTTTCCTAAAAATATTGCTGCATATAGCCTTGACTATTATAATTTTTGACCAGTATTCATAAGTTAAGTGCGTGTAAATTTATTTTACACATTTTTTACAGAATGCTTTATGAATGTTATTGGTCGAGTGAATGCTGTTCGAATAAAAATGTTTAAAAAATCATCGGGATGAATTATTTTTTTCAGATTATGGTTTCTTAATTTTTAAAAATGTTAAAAATTTATATCGTTTACATCTTCTACAGAAAAATACAAAGCATTTCAGACCCTTTTGAGACATTCATGAAACCATCAATACAACAACCTTTTGAAGACATTCACATCCATCAATTGCTTATAAGAAAAGACTACTAATGCAAATCAAAGAAACTCAGCAGACCATTAACTTGAGATTAAATAACATATATTTATTTTCGTATCCATATAGTCATAATATATACATGCATGCCATAACAAGTGAGAAACGCAAGAGGGGAGTATGTTTCCAGGAACAAAAAAGAATCATCATCACGGGATACTTTAAAAGGAATCATAAGACTGTTTCAATCTCCGCGATCTCTGTGTAGAAATGAATGGTGTCTTCGCGGGACATTATAGCTAATGGGTTCTTGATTGGCTCGTTAGAGATCACGTGGTTCCTCGTCAGATCTCTGGGTTGAGTGATGGCTGATGTAGCACTCGCGTTTCTGAAAGAGGTAAGAAAGGACTAAGTAAGGTATTTTTAAAGTTCATTTCATGATAAAAAGTGTGGAAAAATAAGAGGTAAATGATACTTAATCGGACTGGAAAAAAAATATTTATCTACTACAGAAGGAGAGTAGCCAGGAATGAAATCAATATTCTTGTTAGTATAAAATATAATTTCTAAATTTATTTTTGCTCATGTAATCAACAATTAAATTAAATTATAAGAAGGATTTTTTCCCCAAGTCCTTTAAAACAGTAAAAAGGTATGAATGTGTATACAAAGCATTTATTACTTTGAAAATTTAGGTACACCTATCTGTTAATTCATGCTGCTTTTTATTTTACATCTGCATTAAAAGACCCTGCTGTCACAATACGGTTGACTGAGGGTGTTAAAGCCATTTAAGGTTGCATTGGAAATCAACAAGAGACAACAAGGATTCTCGAATAGAGATCATCTGTTATAATCGTAATCTTGTTTGAACATTTTCCAAAATAAAAAAAGGGATTCTGTGTTTGGGGATCAAAATGGCTGCAAAATACAGGTCAGAACGTTTCTGTTTGTTTATTAACACTAGTGAACGATTGCAAATGCAGTATTGGTTTGGTGATATAACTTTTAACCAGGGCTTGAATAAATCAGAAATTGGACTTTTGCATAAAACGTAACCGAGAACTGAATTGAACATTTTTTTTAATATTCAATAAGATGTTTTTTTTCATCAAAATATTTTTTAAGTGGTCATGGGTGTTGAAAATGAATATCGTAGTTGAATATATCTGATCCATTCCTCTTCCGCTAATTTCTTCGTATCGTTTCTAGCATTAGACTCCGTGAGTATAGTAATTTAATGAACACATCGATGTGTAACATTCATATTGAGTTTTAGGGTCTAATGAGATCAAATAAAATTTTCGGAAGGGGATATATCCACGTATCCTACTCTCTGGCTATGTCCTTCAACTAGAGCAGCGTTTTCTATATTCCCAGTGTCACTTTCCACTTCATTTTGCGACTGCGTTTAATTTATCGTTATGATACGTAAAACTATTCCTTATACGAATTATTTATATTTAAGCTGATACATTGAAAAGAGCGCTTGCGAAAAACTAATAGTTGTTTAAATTTCGACAACCAGTGTATGTTAAACTTTTGAAACAAATGTATCAATTTTAAGCTTCCGGGCTCTTTGGGAAATAGGACATTGGGATACACCACCCACATGTAGAACGTTTAATCCCCTTTTGACCTTTTAAAAGTGGTTAATTGAAATTATGATTCCTTTCTGTTTATGTTTTCGTCATTGCGGTTATTTGTACAAAATTTCGGAGTAATGTCTATTTATGAAATGTGGAGTGACTGAATGTGTCAGGAATTCCTTTTCTATAAAAAGTAAAACCTGCTTTAGCGATACTATAAGGACATAAAAAAATATTGCTATAAATAGGTTTAAATCAAGACAATTTGACTATCTTGCTCATCAGAAGTTTGTATTTGTAATGTGTGCATGAATATGTTGGATTGCAATTAGAGATCTAAATTTTATTTTATTTTAATAATTTAAAATAAAAACATTACATAATAATTAATATAATTACTAATTATTGAACGATAATTAGTAATCAATCGCTTGGTGATTTTAGGTTTCCCCAAGAATAAAATAATATATATTTAACATCCTGGGGCAACACTTCCTCCCTTAAACAGCACGTCTTGCACATTGAATAAATTTAGAGAAAGCATAATTTAATTGATGGATTTATTTTTTAGAGGAAAAGCCCAATTGATATACTATTAATTATATTGGTATAATTTGTTGTTGGTATGGCATTTTCTTTCGTGATTCTTCAAAAGTTACGTATTAGATAAAATAGTAATTATATATAAGAAGGGAGAAAGCATAATTTTATTTTATAGAAATAAATGTGTTACTTATTAAAAAAAAATGTTATTTATTAATTTTTTTTTTATTTATTTTTGTTTACTTGCTGATGAAAAAGACACTTTTGCATACACATATGTTTGAGTCCATCAAGCGAATTATACGTATATACTACCTGCTTTTAAAGAGAGAAAATTATCGCTACATACTGGTAAATATATAAAGTGATTATCGACGTGGGAAGGTTAAAAACATATTGAGGTATTGAGTGAATAGGAATTATGTCAGGACCAAAGAAAATATCGTTATATATGTGTTTATTGCAATAGACAGTTTGCTCTTAGTATAGGCAAATTAGAGTTGGAGACGGAAATAATTATTAGAAAGCTGATTCCTGCTGAAATAGTTTCTTTAGGCCTCCCTGAACTTCTCCAGAAAAGTCCCAAAAAATCCTCCTTGGGCAACATTCTTAAATTTTGAATTTAAGTCCGCCATCTTGGATTTTTTAAAAAACGTTATAACTCAGCAATGTACAATTAAAAATAAGTTCTGTTGGTGTCAAACGTTTCTTTTTGTCAAGAAGAACTTGTTACTGCAATAAAAAGTCTAAAATAGAGAGTTAATATAATTTTATTTACTTAAAATCGGTTTGAAAACATTAAAGTCATCAATTTTTAGACATTATTTTAACAAACAACAAAAGTTGTTTGGAAATTTATTTTTTAATAGAATTCGTTTAAAAGATTTAGAAATGAGTATGTATAAAGAAACATATATAGTGTTCAATGTATTTAAAAAATATTTGTCTTTCATCACTAATTTCTCTGGTTGAAACGCAGGTACAAAATAAAAAATTTCTTCAAACCACTGGTATCTCGAGTCTGCCACGATCTTGATAAAGAAATGTGCTGGTCGGAGGATTCACCACTCCTGTAAAAGCTTCTACTGCTTTCGTCGCATGGAGACTTCCTGGCATTAAGCAAATCCAACGCGCTACGACACTCTCAGACATACTTCGCCCTTGTGTCAAGCCACCGCTAACCTTCATAGATCGCATTAGGACCTGCTCTATAGTTACGTCAGTCCAAATGCCTCTCCAAAACTTATCCAATCGCCAAATTGTAAAATAACATTGACTGACGAAACATTCAAACTCTTGATCCAAGAAAGTAGTCTTGATTTTAGCCATATTCTAGAGGTAGAGGTGGGCTGATTTAGCGTGATGAATATGTCCAGCTACATGGAGGTAAACTAACATGCGTTGGACAGAGAAGAGATGACTATACCAGTCACCTGTTCTTTCTACTTTCACGAAATCATGTATTATAGAAACTTGCTTGAAGTACTGCAGCCTTAATTTAGCTGCACAGCTTTTTTTTCCAGCGCATTCGTCGCATCGGATACAATCCTCAGTAATGGTTGGACTTTGGATAGAAAAGATTATTCGGAGGAAGATAAGCTTATCATCTCGTTATGAATTTCCCTTCGACCTCAGAAGAGATTAAAAATGTGTCTTCCTCACAACTTTCCAAAATCAGATGAGCTATATCTACCTGAGAAAGCGAATGAGCTTGTAAAGCTCTTGATTAAGCATGCCCATTAACCATGTGGACGGCATTCTTAGCAAATACTTCACCCCTCATTTCTTCAATACCATTTCCAGCTATGATTTTGCCCGCTTCCCCCATGTAACTGATAATCAGATGAAATCCAACTAAGTCTTACAATTACCTTGGATAGCTCATTAGTTTCATCAGCCTGAGAGACTAAATCTATAGCTTCAATAAAAAACGGCTGATCAAATGTTACAATACACTTTTGTTGTTGCTTCCTACTTTCTTCAGCCGTAAAACGAAGACAGGAGTAAATTGAGGTGGGGTTAGAAGGTTGAATATTGACGAAGGGCAAGGGTATCACTGCTGACGTTTCGTAGCATTTTTTTTCCTGCGGCAAACTCCATCAAACCACTCCATCCTGTATGGGTTCTTCAGCTTACTTGGGACCTACCATCCAAATCCAGTGGTATATGTCTCCGATTTCGCCATCCACGGGACTCAATTTCAGGGAAAGGACGTCTTTCAAAATTAGGCTCTTTAATCCAGGTTCTTAAGCCGGTCGTAAGTAATGATCGGGATGAATCTATTAAACTTTCTAATAACAGTTGACGTTGGTAGATTCTTTGGTCATGGAATACATGAATTCGTCTGAACAGCTGAAGAAGGCGTCACACTGTACTCCTCCCATCACGTGGAAAGTCCCATGTCTATCCACAGTTCGAGTGTGTGATCGGCATTATCAAAGACATGCTGCACAAATCCATTATCCTGAACTTCTCTTGAAGTGTTCACTGTTACACGGAAGTTTCATACTTACAAATCTCACTGTAGGAAACAGACCAGCCAAAATTGTGTAGAAGGTTAATTAGATGTCTTAATCGGAAACTCCAAGAAGCACTCCAATTCCAACCTGCACAGCTGACACAAATGATCGTGGACGCACTGAAGAAATGCTAGAGTGCACAACACTCAACACCTTCTGATTGCAAGGCAAACCTTTTATTGGTTTCATTATACCAGAAAGCAGATGAATAAGCATCTCACCAACTTCCTCCCCCCCTCCCCTTTTGATATTTCTTCGCAAGTTTGGAAATGCCGTGCAATCATAAACTTGAGATCTTATCTCTTCTTGAAGGTTGCTAATAGCCGCATCTATGATCCTTTTCTTTCCTTCAAAAGTTTTTTTTTTTTCAGTCAGCGTACCAATTTTCCGTCAAAATCTTCGATGCAATTGGCCTAAAAGAAACAACTGCCCCGAAACACTTCATGCTAGCTGAAATAAGAACGGTACTGCCGTAACGTGCTATTAAAAGTTCCTTCAGACGCTTTTTACGGTATAACTTGGCACATTCAGTATTAAAATTTGAGAGCATCTCCATAAGATCGGATAGCAGATACTGGCAGTCATTGTTGGCATCCAGAAATTTGCATAATTGATTGAAAGCATCTAACTTCGACTAACCAACAGGTCTTCAGACCACATTTTCAGATGGCTCACTTGGCATGCTTGAGCCAACAATTGAAAACCATGTATCACAGTTTTTATGATATTGCGCTTCAACCGCTATCAGATCACATTTGCTGTCAATGCGATTTAGAGCTAATTTCCCCCAATTTTCACACCTCTTTTCACACGTACTCTAAATACTTGAAATTTTTGGGACACTTTCTACTTGGCAAATGTTTGGGTAACGATGTGGGTTCTTTTTGTAAGCTCCCTTATCAACTGTCTCCCTGCAAAAAAGGTAGCATGTTTTAAAGTTAAAGAGATATAGATCACTTCTGGGAAGGTTTTTGTATTTACTCCTCCAGGTAAAGCTGCTGAAATGTAACTTCCATGTCTGGTATAATTTTTTCTGCACTGTACATGCTCTCGTACATGATTAAAGCCTTCGATTTTTTTTCACATTCCCATATTTTCTATTTATACTGATATTCCTTAAATTCTTCAAACCTCTTGTTACATTAACACTGTTGTTGTCTATCATTCCGCTTACACCAAAAAAATGCAATTTTCTTCCATTTTTATTCAGCTTTCCAAAACCCGTAAACGATCAATAATAGTTAAAAAGAAAAAACTAATAGAAGCAGTGGTGATACCTGTTTTTTCGAAAAGGAAAGATTTTAATCGAATAAATTTTAAATTTTACAAACCTTTAGTGGAAAAATGCTGTTTTTGCAGGTTTTAGGCCTGTTTTATGTTGATAAAATTATATCAACACTATTTTAGACTTTTTATTGCAGTAACAAGTTCTTCTTGCTAAAAAGAATCGTTTGACACCAACAGAACCTGTTTATGATTATGCATTGCTGAGTTATAGCATTTTTAGAAAAATCCAAGATGGCGGACTTAAATTCAAAATTTAAGAATGTTGCCCAAGGAGGATTTTTTGGGACTTTTCTGGGGAAGTCCAGGAGGCCCTAAAGAACCTATTTCAGAAGAATCCAGCTTTCTAATAATTATTTCCTTCTAGACCCAAATTTGGGTCTAATTTGCCTATACTATCTGTAAATGGATCAATATTGTATTTAATTATAAGATCAAAAGAATAAAATGGCTGTATTGGTCTTACTGCAAGGTGAGAATGAAGTTCTCGAGTTTTCGTATTCTGATCCGTGCCATGTCTAGCTCGTGTTTGACCTTCCACAGTTGGGTGTCGCACACAGGGTCCTTGCATCGGTGGTGCTTGATCAGGTCCTGAGCCTCGTATACAGCTCCACGAAAGCTCAAGGACTTGCCCATGCTCTGAAAAAGCCCGAAATCAGAATCATTATAACTTAGATGATGAATCTTATCTGTTTGAAGAAATTATTTTAATGTATTATTATCTTTAAAATTATTATAGGAATGTGGTCTTGAACCGCTTTATACAAGCTGATGGACTGGCATTTCGTCTATAAATAAAATATCGATATATGTAAACTCATGGCTGCTTAAAAGAAAAAAAAATATGAAGGGGCGGAGTTAGGTTGGTTGTTTTCAGATTATCTGGCGCCGTCAGCAACACGAGGGCTGTAATGCTCCGAAAAACTCGTCATTAGGCAAGCCAACATACATTTACAAACACCCATGCCTAACACGGGACTCGAACCAGCAACCTCACGGTCTAGAGGCTAGCACGCTAACCACTATACCATTTGGTCGGCGGGGCGGAGTTAGGATAGATGGATGGAAGTACTTGATGAAAGAAGTAGAAGGATGGAAAGTTAGAAAGAGGTGAAGAAAGGACAAAGAAGGTAGTAATGAATAAAGGCATGCGCCCCGCCAGGGAGGTGCAAGGGGATGCCCTTGAACATCTTTAAATTTTGAATAGTAAAATTAATGCGCAAAAAATTGGAACGATTCACTGGAAATAGAAGTATCTTTTGGTTGTAAAGCATCAAACGGAACAGACATTTAACTAATACTTATTAATTAAAATTTCATTAAGATATTCAATTGAAAAATTAAAGTTAAAATAATAATAAAAAAAAAATATTAACCGCCGCCTTATACAACCTTGGGGACCAACTGCACTCCCCTGAAAATAATTCTGCCAGCGTCCATGAATAGAGGAAATGAAATAAGAAAAGAGAAAAAAAGCTGATGGATGGAAAATCGAATGGAAAATAAAAAGGTAAAGAATGAATAGCAAGTTGGAGAATAAGTATATATCTCTGTGTACCAGACTGAGTAGGGTGAAGCATCCCCCGTTGTCCTTCTTGGCGAGGTGCTTCCTCACGTACGCGAAGTACACATGTTCGAGTCCAAGCAGCAGGATGGTGAGCAGCACCCCACACCCCAGAAGCAGGAAGGCACTCATGAACTGGTTGATGTCTAAGGGGTTGCTGGCATTGCGCTTCTGGTTCTGCGGCTTGCAAACCCCCTGCAGCCAGAAGCGCTGTAGACGCTCGATGTCACCTATACAGAAACAAAAGGAAAACGTTATTAATATTTTAAAGACAGTCAAAGTAGCGCAAATTGTACTGAACTCGAGTACATTTGAACTTAATTTGCCAGAAAAGTCCGAAAAAGAAAACCGGGTTAGTAAAAAGTTTCTGTCATATTAAAAATATTCTAATATACAAATTGATACAAGTGAGCGTGATTCGTTATAAACTAAAATAATTGTCATGGCGAATAACTCGCTATTAATCATACAAATAAATTTGGCCTAAATTTTACTAATAGGTGGGGATGAATTTAATTTCAGATACTTTAACACACATTGTGATACACATTGTTTATATTGAATGCAAATATAATACAAGAGCAGATAAATTCAATACAAATAGTTACAAGCCTTATAGATACACAAGCCTTTTATAACATGCACTTATTATCACCATACACCTTTAAATATTTCTTGATTTGTTCGATGGTCCATAGTTAAGTAGTTATGCAATCTATATAAATAAAAATACAAATGTTCGTTTGCTCAAAATCTTAAATTTCCGAAAGTTCTTCACTAATCACTTTGAAATTTTGCAATCAATTACGCACTTGTTTTTATATACCGACTATTATAATGTAACAACGGTAAAAAAATGATTTTTTTTTTTTTTTTTGAAAAACAGCACCATCTATTGGAGGTAAAAGCAACATAAGCTATACTAAATATTTTACGATTCCATATCAATATTTCCTTTTTGCGATCGATTTACGATTTCCAAATTTCCAGTTTCACGATTCCATTTCACAGATTCCGATTGCATTGTTAAATTGAATTTTATAGATTTCGATTTATATTCATTTTAATTTAATGATTTCGAATGACATTGCGTTAGAATTGAGCTGTGCGTTTACTAGCATGTGTAGCACTTGTTTTTAGTGCGTGGCTCGTTTCGTGATTATTGTTTATCCTTTTATTTTTTCATTGTTTTTCATTTAAATTTTAACTATTGTGGAAACATCAGAACACCTGGGAACGTATTAATATAGCAGGTAAAACACTACTTGCAATTCCTTGATCGAATCCTCCAGATGAAATAAATGCTTGCCTGAATTATTTTTCTTTGTGTCGACACTTAAAAATGGTAAAATTAACTACTCATATGCGTATCCAGCTTTAAAGCGATCAATTAGCTGAGATATTCCTACATCAATTGCTGGAAATTGGAAATGGAAAAGTACCGGCTGATTTGACATCAGGGCGAATTTCATTGCCTCACAACTTCTGCAATTTAGTGACGTCAAAAGAATTGGTTGAAAAAGTATTTCCGAAAATTGAAACCAATTATAAGAATCACGATTGGCTGAGTGAACGATATATTTTTCCACTCAAGAACAAAGACGTCTATGAACTTAACAATATTATTCAGTTTAACATTGAAAGCGAGGCAATCACATTTAAGTCGGTTGGCATTGTTGTGGAAGCAGATGAAGCGATAAAAATTATCCAACAGAACTTTTTAATTCTTTTGATCTGCTAGGGATGTCACTGTACGTATTCCAATTGAAAATTATTGCGTTTTAATTATTAGATTGGGAAATGTCAACCAGCTAAATCTTTGAAAGGCACGTGGTTTGCAGTAAAAACAATTAATGAGCAACGTCGTAAAAGCAACAATCTTGGTAGGACTTTTCACAGATGAAGATATTCTGATTCCTTGCATTCGTATGATTCCAACGAATATGCCACTATCACCAACAAAGCTCAGGACCAATCTTTAGAATTATGCTGTTTAGATCTAGACTCGGATTGCTTATCATATGGACAATTATGTGTTGCATGTTCTACAGTCGGCAAACCAGACAATCTCTATAACTGCTCAGACAATTAAAAAAAAAAAAAAAAAAAAAAAAAAAAAAACACCTCTATATCAATAAGCATTGTGAATTTAAACATATTGGAAATGTGAGCTTTCTCTTTTTTTTTTTTCTTTTTCTATTTTACCAGACTGAGCCACAGAAACACGTGGCCCTTTACAGCTAGTTATAATTTAAAGTATGTTAAGGGAAGTTTAAATGTACAGCCTAGTAATAACTTAAAAGTGTCAAATAAAAATCTGTGAATTTCCAACATATTATTTGAAAATTGTTTTTAAGTAGTTAATAAAATTCTAAAATGTTTAGAGATTTTTTTTATGATTCATTTTGAAGATAATTTTTGCGCATTTGATGACATATTGTTTTGAATTATAGTATCTAAGAAATTTTGTTTAAATGCACATTTTATATAAATACTTAACTAATAAGAAAAGAATTGTAATTATTAAAAGAAAGTATAATTCAATAATTTATTAAAAAAAAAAAAAAAAAAAACTAAGGGCATGGAGCAAGTTTCAGTTACACTTACTATTGACAACTTCATTTACATTTATCATAGATTGGTATAAATTACAACAATTCATTTTAATACTTTCATTACTTTAAAAAATGGCCAATTTAGCAATATTTTTGGCAAAAATTATTACTCTGACGGAAAAGAAACCCTTTTTGTAAGTGCAACAGAGAAGAAGCTGTCGTTGATGGGCGATGATGGTCAAGGGAAGGGTATCCGATTTTCACCTTCCTAAGCTTTAATTACATTTCTAGGGCAATTTTGGAAGTGGAGATGTTTAGAAATCATTAGAGTAATTTTTTACAATTGTTGAAATACACAAATTTTTCAGTGGCAGCTACCTTATGCTCATGCGCAATTCTGACGACTCTATTTTAACGTCTTATGCCTACCTTAAACCCGTATGACAAGTTGAGCATCGTATTACAATCAGTTTGGGAGTTATGCTGACACGCCCTCAAACTTTTTCTTGATCACCAATTTTTTTTTTTTTTTAACTCAGCGCTTTCCTAAACGAGTAGATTTTTTTTTTTTACTGAATCCAATAATAATATTGCCCTACATTAACATATGGATAATTGAAAGTAAAAACTAATTCACTTCCATTTATAAAGGAGGCCATACAAAAATAGGAAAAAAAAACAGCCTTAAACTGTCTGACCTTTCTCGTAGATAATAAAACAATACACAGATAATAAAGCTAGAATAAAACTGTTTAAAAGCAGTAACATTACAAATTTGATTTTCTCTCAAAAAGCCAGAATAACTTCATAGTGCTAGAAACAGCCAGCCGGAAGCATTCTAAATAAACAAACCGAAAATTCATTGTAGTTGGGAACCATAAATTAACCTAACTAACAATTATTCTCCTAAATTCCACTTCATTGCTTGTTATAACGAAAATAGTTACATTTTTAGCTTCTGGGTTTGTTTACATATTAACACATTGCACTTACTAAAAATTAGCTACTTGGAGTTTTATGTAATGCAAGTTTTAAGTGCAAATTTTATGCAAATATGAATTTTTAAATTGGGTTTCTGGAAAATACTTGGATGCAGTTAAATCAAAGTTTAATATTTAATCAGTGATGGGAACAGTGGAGGTAATATTACATCCATTATTACAGGAATGAAAATCATATTTAGGAATATACTTCATTATAATTCCCAAAAGAAAAATATTTGAAAGAGTGGTTAGTATAAATTGAAAAATGCTTAAATATATAATTCCATTAATATTTCTTTAAGGAGAGTTGGTATTCTCTATACCGGCAATGTTAATTTGGAATATTTCTTGTACTTTTTTCTCAGAAATTAAAAGACATTGAACTCTCATTTTTTTTTCAGAGCATTTAGCAGTCATTTGTTATTCTTTTGAAGATAGCTATTGATTGTAATTCATTCACTTTTTTTAAAATTAATCATCGTGAAAGGCACTCAAATTTGTTAAAAATCACAAGTTTTTTTTGCTGAAATAAGCCAAAAAAAAAAACAAAAAAAAAAAAACAAAAAAAAAAAAAAAAAAAAATCCCACTTCAGTATATACAGATACATAAAATAAAAAATGATACGTAAAAAGAAGGTGGTAAAAATTTTAGAAAAATAGTTTGCGCAGTTTCTGAGAAAAAGGTACATGAATAATGAAAAATGTAGTTTTGAGAAAAACTCAATTTAAAGAAAACTTTACTTACACTAATAATTACCAAATTTGTTTTCAAAAAATTATCAAAAATACTTCTAGTTGAGGTATTACTACCAATGAGGTATCCTTTAAAAGGGGAGAATTCAAATTTTCATAAACAATAATATACTCAAAATCGATTAATTATAAATTTTAGAGTACCATCATGAATGACTTGGATGACTTATGAACCAAGTTTAAAGTTTAAAATTATATTTGTGAATTGCAGCGTTTTGAAGTTCATGACATAGTAAAAACTTGCTATTTTTGTTTTTTATTAATTACTATGTCACCAAGTTGACGAGTTAGGCGACAACTAAACATCCAAGTTCTAACCCGATATTTCCATTGCAAAGTTGTGAATTTCCCATTGAGTTACTATAAAAGCACTCTTCAAATCAAATGTAAATCACTTCTGGTTGGATTTTATGTAATAGTGCTAATCTTATAGATACCTTCAAGCTGTTATATGGCACTTGATTGTAGTATTCTAGTTAGGATTGCACATTGAGTTCTGGTCGTAATTTCCGGTACCTTCGGTTGAATTTTAATATAACAATTCGTCAGGATCAGATCTTTCATTTTATATTGTTCGTATATTGTTCGTTCGTGTCTGTACTATTTATAGTTTTACCTTCAAATATATCCCTTAGACGGACATATCTTTTGTTCATTTCACTACTTTAGTGTAGAAATTTATTGATTGACGTATAAACTAAGAAGTAAGAGTATTCGTTAAAACTAAAAGTGTGAATTGTTTCATATAAAAGTTGTGCTTGCTTATCTATGATTGTTTCAGGAAATATCAAACAGTGTTTCTAAAATGTTCTTGTTTTCAAAACAATTTTGTAGCATAAACTTAACAAACGAAAAGATAAGTTTGATTGTAGCAGTAAATTATTAAAAGTCGGTTCAACACATGGTATTTATTGATTGACGTATAACTATGGAAATGTGAGTTTTTTTATAAATAAAAGTGTCACTAATTTAACGCGTTTTTTGTGACACTTGGCATCCATATAAATAATTTTGGTTTGATCCCATTATGCCTATTATGGCTACTTTTACCCTTTCAGTTCGTTTTCAAATTTTTTCTGGATGAATTTTCATCGATTTTCAAAGTTTGGGAATTTATAGGGTTTCTCAGACACAACGTAATTCAAAAAAGAAATAAGTGTAATTTCTATTCAATAACAAAAAATCAAACTACTTAGGAAAAGTCAATTTTTTTATTATAGCAATAACGAAAAAGAAAGAAAAAAAAGTTGAAAACCAGCTTAGAAATTTTATCTAAGAAAGTAAATCATTAAAAGTGAAATCTTTACCTTCTATCTTCATTGCTCATCAAAATTTTATGGAAGATCCTTGTCACTAATAAGCCTGAGTGACAAATGTGCTCTCAGAATGATTTTATTTTATTTTCATCCGAGAAGCAAGCTATTAATTTTCTAATCTCTACATCAAATATTTTAACTCTCTCTCTCCGAAGATTTTACTAAATTAACATATTCATCAATCCTGTAAACTTTTTTGGTTTCTCCTACCTACCATTTTGAAAGTGAAAAATCGTGGTAACAATGTAGAGGAGAAATGCCATGGATCATAAAATAAACAAAATTCCCTGGGTAACTAAAGAAGAAGGCATTCTATTTACAAGCGCTGACAGGAAAGTGTTGTTGAACAAGACACCTAATAAATTTAAGGACTAATGGGGTTTGAACAGTAGCACGAACTTTCTATCACCTTATAGAATCAGTAAAAATTACATGGTATTCTAAGGAATGTTCCTATCTGTAGAATAATTAATGTAAAATGCTTTGATTTCGCCAAAAAATGATTTATGAGTTTTATCATACAAACACTACTTGTGAATGCTCTTACTTTTGTAGAATAATTAATGTAAATCTCTTGATTTTACAAAGAGATTTGACTTATGGGTTTTCTCATATAACTGACATGTTGGACTGATTAACAGGATATATTCTATCATGATTGTGGTCAGTACTGGAATACCGCACTGTTAAATATTTTGTTCCATCTTGCACCAAAAATAGGTTCCCATTTAGCTTCAACCAACATTTGGTTAGATGCAACCGATTCAAATATTCAAGCCACAAGAATGAGATCTAGGTGTATGAGCCTATGTTTGATAAAAATGATTATTGGAGGATTTCATTTTAAGAAATATATTTTTGATTCTTATGAGCCGAAGGCAACAGCGATAAAAATTCATTTTTGACAAGATTTCATTTTAGTCCCGAGACTTTTGTTGTGTAGAAATAAATACACATTCATCTCTTTGGTGTTATTAATATTGCAGTCGATTTTCGCCGAAACCCCCCGCTTGCTTATTGAAAACAAATTAAAAAGAGTTGCTGGGATGAACAAAAATGATGTAGTGAAAAGGAATACTCATAGATATTTTTTATAGAAATTGTACAGTATTATGTATCGTTCAATATACAAAAAGAGGTTTGGAACCGCACACACACACAAAACTTCCCGTCGTCTTTCATATTTCCTTTCTTATCCACCTTTTGTGTTAAAAAGTAATATATTGAAATTTTTCTGCCTGAATTTTTCAGGATGAATAACTTTCACCTTTTTTCAACAGTTTTTATCATCGTGATAAGTGTACAGTGTTAGTGCCGTTCATGAAGACTAGAGGTTACAATAAATCATGTCTGCTTTGAAAGCAAAATGAAATGCTTCTAAGAAAAAGATTGAGAAAATATATATATATATATATATATATATATATATATATATAGTTATATGTTTATGTCTTATATTATGTTGTATCCCTTTTCGAATGTTCTTGGCATTATTGATGAACCGAGATTTCAAAAGAAGGAAGAAATGCGAATGCCTAAAAAATGTTATAAAAAGGTACATCTTTCTTTTGAGTTCAACAGGAAAATACATAAACCTCATTCATTTTTAATTCCAAGTTGAAAAGAATACATTTCTTTTCTATTCAAATAATAAAAAAGATTTTTTATGAAAAAAAAAAAAAAAAAAAAAAAAATGCTTGAGGTTGATACCTTCTTCTGAAAAAAGAAAATCATTAATTATAAAAAGATCTACATCCCCGATGAAAAGCAATGGGTAGCTAGAAACAGAATAATAGATTAAATTTTAACCTACCCTCGGTTCATCTAGCAAGAATGTTCTTAAATGAGAAAACTTCATGAATAGTTAAAAGTTTTATCTGGCAGCTAATTTGAGTGCAGCTTATTGAACGAAATTGCTTTTGACTTGGTAAACATGTCTGTCTAGGCCGCAGAAAGAAATTACGAGATAAGTTCGTACTCTCTCATTATTAGTGGAGCCAGTAACTTAATTATTCGCGATTTTAAACACCCTCATTTGGATTTTTCGCCCAAATGAAATGGAGTCCAGAGGTTTTATAAGTTCCACCAACAAACTCTGTTTAACACCCTTATCTCCATTTGTGTGATTAAAATGTTTTAATAGAAGTTTGGAATGTCTTGTTAAGGGATTTTTTTTTAATTTTATGAAATTTTTATTC
The DNA here is from genome assembly GCA_963978545.1 of Linyphia triangularis. NCBI lineage: Eukaryota > Metazoa > Arthropoda > Arachnida > Araneae > Linyphiidae > Linyphia > Linyphia triangularis. Next base: position 71,485,629 of record OZ021726.1, read on the forward strand.
GATAACGATGAATCTGTTGCTTTTACGCCATATTTCGTTGTTTTATTTCTGAACTTATTTGAAAAATTATTATATTGAAGCTACCATAATTGCAATAGATAATTTTAAAATTTTACTAGAATTCCAGTTTGGAGGGTAGAGAGGGTTTTTATCTTAGTTCTAACCATATGATTAATCAGTTGGATTCTTTTTTATTTGCTAAAGAAAATGCAGACATGGCAAGTGTTTTTATTATCCTTTGCTTTTTAACAAATATGTGTTTAACATACAATATAATATTGCCGTAATTTACCATAACATTTTCAACTCTTTACGTTGTGTTACAATAAAAATGTTATACTATAGTGGCTAAAAGGGGTAGTGTGCCGTTCCTTATGGGAGCGAGGAGAAAAATACGTCGCGAATCAGGAGAATTCCCCTAGAGGCGCTGCGATCACCTTCGCAGTGTTGTTTACAAACAACTTTTGCATCTGTCGGATTCTATCGCTTGAAATTAACTATATTTTCGGAGTTTTTTTTGTACTTAATATAATTTAAAATCATTTTTTTATTTCAAGGAATACTTCTTAAAAGCTATGGAGGCCGATGAATCGGTTGAAAGAGACTCAAATTCTAAGAAACGAAAATCTAATAGAAGTTTTTTGTTCCGAAGTGTACAACTGGTTACAAGAGCAATACCGAAAAAAATTCGGTTTTCAATGTTCCAAAAGATGTTGAACTACTTCAAAAATGGATGAATATGATTCCAAGGAAGGATAAAGAGCTTGGGGTGTATGATGTGGTGTGCGAGAAGCATTTTAAAGAAGAATGTATAGAACGCTTTTACAGGCATGTGATGAATGGAGCGGAAGTTTTAATTCCAAGAGGTAAGCCAAAATTGATTGACGGTGCCATTCCTACAGAATATCCACAACTCCCCAGCTACTACACAAAGAAATTACCAGAAAAACGAAATCCAAAATGTCGGGAGCCTGACACCAAGAAGACCAGAATCGATGAAAGCAATGTTATACTGGATGAAAAAAATTGCCTTTTCTCTGATCCAAATCTGCCCTCCGAATATTGGACAAAAATTATTTTTCAAAACCAAAGAAATGTTTACGCTTTTGCCCTATGGACATATATTGATACAAATGGACCTGTTGATTTAATTTTAAAACCCGAGAGGCTTATTATTGTAAAAGAACTTGAAGATGAAACTGCTCTTTGTTCTATTTACATTAATGCCCGCACAACAGTAAAAGACAAAATTCTCTTGACTGTGGATGATCTACAAAAGTTGTTGATTGATGTGAATGCTTATACATTGTGTAAAGGGGCAGGATTTCTAAATGAATTTTCTGGAGTGGAAGTTCATCGAAATGACTTTCACATTCAGGATAATGTCTTACGACACAAGTCATGCAAGGGTATTGTGGATCGCACTTCTTTAAGCATATGTTTATTATGTAAATGTGCGCATAAACAATTACTTGACAAACGTTCCAAAAGTAAGAGAAAGAAACCAGCTAAACGTTTAAAAATGTGTACAAAATACAGCTCTAATCGTAGACGTAACAATGCGTTGAAGTTAAAGGTTAAAAATCTTAAAGGGTGCATTTCACATATAAAATGTCAAATGAAACAAGTTGCTGAGCATGGATTAGATGAAAAACTTAAGTTATTGCCTCATAAACAAGCACTGGCATGCTGCTTGGAAAATATTTTTACTAAAAGTCTCAGCACAACTAGCCTACACAGGGACATAACATTTGATGTTATCGAATCTTTTCACAAAATAAATTTGTCATTTGTAGGATGTAAAGAATATAAATATGAATTGACGAAAAGAATTGTTAAATTCTATGTTCTTACAAGGATGCATTTTTATTTGAAGAGTAACAATAAGTTTGAAGAACAAAAAAGGAAACGTATGAAACTACTCAAGTTGAGGAGAACAGTATAAATTAATTTTTATTGTATTATACAATTATTTAATGAATATTTACTTCAATGTGTATCTTTCAAAATTTGTCGATGAATGTCTCGTAAATTTTCACTTTCTAATTCCTTAAATTGATGTGTGCGCGTGAAAAATTCACTATAAATAAACAAGATTCCTCCTTTCTAATTAAAATCTGGTGGGAAAGTTTCATATGAAATTTTAATATCTTCATTTATTTGTCTTTTATTTAGTTTTAATTAGATAGTATGCTACTTTTTTTTTTATATAAAAAGAAGTTTGGTTAGATTAACTATTGAACTGCAAAATGGAGTATTGAATTCATGTGTGTGTGTGTGAAAAATGCACAATAAAGAAAAAGATTCTTCCTTTCTAATTAAAATCAGGTGAGAAAGTTCCATGTCAAATTCAATACTTTTATTTACTTTTAATTAGATGGTATGAATTTTTTTTTAATCGAATTCATATGTGTGTGTGTGTGTGAAAAATTTACAATGAAGAAGATTACATTCTTCTGTTCTTATTAAAATTAAATGAGAAAATACCATATGAAATTTCAATACTTTCTTGCATTTTATTTCTCTTTTATTTAATTAGATGGTATGCTACTTTTTTATATAAACATTTAATACAGAGAGAGAAGTTTGGTTAGATTAACTGCACAGTGGAGTATTTGAATTTATGGGTATGTGTGAAAAATTCACAATAAATAAAGAAGATTCTTCTAATTAAAATCATCTGGGAAGGATAAGTTTGGTTAGATTAACTATTGAACTGTAAAATGGAGTATTGAATTCATGTGTATGTGTGAAAAATTCACAATAAAGAAAAAAGATTCTTCCTTTTTAATTAAAATTAGGTGAGAAAGTTCCATGTCAAATTCAATACTGTTATTTACTTTTAATTAGATGGTATGCTACTTTTTTATATAAAAATTTAATACAGAGAGAGAAGTTTGGTTAGATTAACTGCACAGTGGAGTATTTGAATTTATGGGTATGTGTGAAAAATTCACAATAAATAAAGAAGATTCTTCTAATCTGGGAAGGATAAGTTTGGTTAGATCAACTATTAAACTGCAAAATGGAATATTGAATTCATATGTGTGTGTGTGAAAAATTCACAATAAAGAAAGAAGATTCTTCCTTTCTTATTAAAATCAGGTAAGAAAGTTCCGTATGCATTTTCAATACTTTTATTTACTTTTAATTAGATGGTATGCAATTTTTTTTAATTGAATTCATGTGTCGGTGAAAAATTCACAATAAAGAAAATTAGATTTTTCCTTTCTAATTAAAATCAGATGAGAAAATTCCTCATGAAATTTCCATACTTTATTTCTCTTTTATTTAGTTTTTATTAGATGGTATGCTACTTTTTTGTATAAAAATTTAATATAGAGTGAGTATTTGAGTGGATGGAGTATTTGAATTTATGTGCATGTGTGAAAAATTCACAATAAATAAAGAAGATTCGTCCTTTCTAATTAAAATCATCTGGGAAGGATAAGTTTGACTACATTAACTATAGAACTGCACAATACAATTCTTTCGCAAAGGAAATCGGGACCGTGTAATTGTGTACCACGCAGACAAATTTTAAATGATTCCTTCTGCATCTTATTGCATAAATTTATCATTTTTTGCCTTTGATAACTGCTTCAATTTAATTAAGAAAAAGAAAAGTTCAAAAAAGCTTAAATGTACACTCTAGAAATATTCTGTAAGTAATTTAATGCATGAATTTAATTCTGGTGGCTGATTTCTCTCGATGATTTATTCTGCTTTCGCTATAGTTTCGCTCTTCCATGCAGCGGAAGCGATTACAGCGCCACGGTGCGGATTTCGTCAGCTCCGGGGAAGAATCGCTATCATAGGAACGGCACACTACCCCTTCTAGACACTATAGTTATACTCAATGTGAGGCACGCCTGCGAGCGCCCTCTGTCGTCCTCTTTAATACGTAAGCCACTATAATCTCTCATTCTACGCTGAGAGCCGCAACGATACGAATCTCTAAATAAAAGCTCTATACTAGTCACATGGACTATGTTTTATTCTACGAAATCTTTTATGATGTTAAGCAAATATGTCCCTACGTTAGAAGGCTCCAAATAGGACAAGCCTACGAGCCAGCCTTCCTTAATTACAGTGGTTATCAGAAGTGCGATGTAACTCGCTCGACGAAGTACGTCTGACAACGAACGCCCTAAGCCTAACGAAGAACTCGCTCGCCTTACAAAACAGAAGCACGATGATGGAAAACGGTTTGGAAAAGCTTAAAAAGAAACGGTCGATACTGAGAGCCTCTACCACCAAACTTATGGATAAGATCGACAAAGCAAGAATTGAAAGTAATCTCACTCCAGAACTGGTTCCTCAACTGGTCGAAAAGGAAAGAGCGTTGAAAAACATAAATGAACAAATCGAAGCGCTCATTTTGGATGAAAAACTATTCGAAGACGATCTGCTCGCTTCAATTAATTACGAAGACAGAATTACGAAATGTTTGGCGTTAACAGACATTCATCGGCAGACTAGGGAAGAAGATATGCCGGCCCGTTCCGTTCTAGCGGCGACTCATGTGCAGTGCCAGGTTAGTGAAACAAGTACTGTAAAAAGTTGTTATTCACAACTCCCAAAATTAAATATTAGTAGCTTTAATGGTAACATTAAAAACTGGATTTCTTGGAAAAATAGTTATGACATAGCTATTCACAACAACACTTCGCTTTCTGCAATTGAAGAACATTGTTACTTATTAAGCTTGCTTGATGGCCCGGCGCTCTATGCTATTCAAGGACTGTCGATAAATGAAGATAATTATAAAAATGCTATGGACATCTTAATCGAACGTTTCGGCAAAACGGAAAACTTAATTAACTTTCATATGTCCCAACTCATGAACTTGCCTCAAGTAGCACACAGTAATGATTTATATAATTTAAGGAAACTGTATGATACATGTAGTGTTCATATGAGATCCCTTGCTACCCTGAACGTATCAGCAGAATCTTATGGAAGCATGTTATCAACAGTGATTTTTAAAAAGCTACCCTCAGAAATAATGCTCGATTTTACTAAAGAAGAAACTGACTGTTTTGATTTAGGAAAACTCATGGCCCATATCCAGCGACAGGTTTCGCAAAGGGAATTAGCGAAATATATTGCTTCCCCCTCTCGCAGCCCCCTCTCGGAGCAGCGCAGTGATGTTACGTCAGTATCTAGACGCCACCAAGACTGGAGAAGTACATCAAATCGCTCCAACGGGAAGTTTACTAGTGTAAATTACGTCAATGCGCCGAAAGAAGATATGTGTGTTTTTTGCGGTAACCATGGAAACGACGAAAGTTGCCCTCTGACCCCGGAGCAGTGGAAGCAAGAATTGAAATTAAGCAATCGGTGTTTCTTATGCTATGGTGTGAATTGTGGTGGTGCAAAGCGGTGTAAGTCAATGTTGAAGTGCGATGTATGTAACTCCAAATTTCATGGTACACTACTTCATGACCCAAATAGGAAGAGTACAAATGCAATCGTCTCTAATTGTTTGACAGCCAAAATATCGTCCGACCACTTGTTAAAATTAAACGGCATGAAGTACGAGAGTGATAAAATTTTTAATAGTTTGCCAACTATTGAAGTGTTATGTGATAATGTTAAAATAAATGCAGTCGCAGATTCTGGAACACAGGTAACAATAATTAGAAGTAATTTAGTACCCCAGCACTATAAAGACCCACATGGTCAAGTGGTGTTAACTTCAGCATTTGGTCATAAACTCAAAGCCCCTTTAATAAATATACCATTATCAAAGTGTACAGAAGATGGTAAAATTTGTGAACCCGTATATTTTACTTGTGCGATGGTTGATGAGTTATCTAATGATATGTTGTTATCTTTAAATACATATAATAGAATAATTTCAAATGATTCAGGTGAGTTAAGTGTTGGTTGTTGTAATGCAAATATTCATGTTGTTGATACCTCAAATAATGTAATTGAAAACTCCCACAATATTGATGATAATATTATTAAGAGTGATAATTTATATAACTTAACTTTTGAGAAAACTGTGCAATATTTTGAGTCCATAGGTAGTAATAGTGAAATTAGTATTAGTGAAAATTCTGAAATGCCTTTTAATAATATTGAAGTGTTTTATATAAATAATAATGATGATATTAGTGTTAATGAGGTCAATATAATTGATAATATGGTAAACCAGGTTAATTCTATTATACCTAACGAGTTAAAATCTGACTCTGAAATGTTCCGATATCAACAAGCAAATGACGTGACCCTTGAAGCGTGTTGGCAAGATGCCAAGCGAGGGGTAAACAACTTTTTTGTTTTGGATAATTTCTTGTATCATAAAGATAAGATTTTAGGAGAGTCAGTCAGCCAACTCGTGGTTCCGGTGCAAAGAAGAAAACAGCTTTTGGAGCTCGCTCATGCAAGTTTATGGGGTGGTCATCTCCGTAAAAAGAAAACAGCAGAACGACTTAAGTACTCATTTTATTGGCCAGGTATAAAGAAGGAGATAGATGACTTCTGTGATAAATGTGCATCGTGTCAACTCCAAGCTAAGAAGCGTCCCTTCGACGAAGTTCCCATCACACCCGTTACTCGCCCAGATGAACCTTTCCAAATTATAAACGTGGATTTAATTGGGCCAGTAGAACCGAACAGTCGTGGATTCAAGTATGTTCTTTGCGCTGTTGATCAATGTACTAGGTGGCCAGAAGCCGTCCCTTTGAAGAATTTATCTGCTAAAGTTACTTGTGAAGCGTTACTACAAATTTTCACTCTCACTGGCATCCCTAAGGTAGTAGCCACGGACCAGGGTACCAACTTCACTGCCTCCCTGACTAAAGAATTTTTAGAAAGGATTGGGTCCTCCCCAAGATTATCCACTCCCTACCACCCAGCGTCCAATGGGCTCGTTGAGAGATTTAATGCAGTCTTGAAAGGAATGATTCACCACACGATGCGAGAACACTCTAAAGCTGGCCATACACGATCGATCCAACAGGACAATTGGCCCGCTATTCCACTAAAACTGTACCGTGTGTGTGATACCAGACGAGAAATCATTGGAGTGGAACGTTTTTTTGGAATTCTAAATGGCTGGACATCCAAGCGATCCATTCCAATCGGAGCCCCCGTGTGTGGCAGAAACTGTCGCGCTGCGATAGGGAATCGGGTAGGGAAAAATGGGGGAAATGATTCCGGTGTGTTTATTCATCTCGCAATGAGTCGAAACACGACCCGTGATATTGTCATCGCAGTTAATTGAAATATATAAAGAATTGCAATGCATTTAGAAGATTTCTAACTCTTTTTATCATGATAAATTAAAGTCACTGAACTCTACTACAACTTCTGGATTGCTTATTAGCGGTTTCTGCTCTGCAAGTAGATGATGTCATTTGAATACTTCCCCACATAATGCTTTAAAATAGCTTGCCCATAATTACAAACAAATGTGAATTAGTTTTGAGGGAAGTTATTAGTATAGATCTCTATGGTGATTATTAAGCCTTCTTCAAGTCAGTAAGCAAGCATGCGCTATCCAGAAGTTGTAGTAGAGATCAGTGATTAAAGCTATCACTTCATTTTTACATTAAATTACTTATAATCTGTGGTAGAAGTGATGAAAAAAAGGTGGGGGGGGGGGGGGATGCCCAAAAGTTGATGACAAGTGCATCCCCCCCCCCCCCATCTCCCTATCTTCAACGGTAAATTTTGTAATTTCGTAACTTATAATAAAAACATTAAATAGTAGAAAATAATGTATACTTTCAAACACTAACATTGAACAAGAATCCTAAGTTTCTTGTTATTTTAAAATGACTATTCTTTGACTTTGAGTAAGGGATAAAATTATAATTCAACGTTTTATACATAACTGCTTATTTAGATTTTTATAGTACTTATAAATGTGCATTATTTCATGAAATTCAATTAATAGAGAATTCTAAAATGCTTTTTTAAAAAATAGCTTGTCCTTTTATGGAACAAGAATAGAAATTTAACTTAAAAGAAAGTTCTTCCAATTTTAAAACTTGACCAAGTCTAACAGATGTTAATGAAAAATATCTATATCTTTATACAAAGTAGTATAACACATTTTTAGAGTTGTATGATCAGTTCCATAAGTAATTTGTAAGTTTTCAAATGTTAAAAAAATCACCTTTTCTCCCTGTCACTACATTTAAATAGGTTAAAGTTATTTTTCATTAATGTTTTTTAGACGGATTGAATGATTTTAAAAGTGGGGGGGGGGGGGATGCATGGGTATTTTCTTGAAAAGTGGGGGGACGCGTCACCCCGCGTCTACCCACACTTCTAGCACTGCTTATAATTCCTTTTATAAATTCTTTTCATGATTTTCCAATAAAGTACTTAGAAAATTTGTAAAAAAGTATTTTGTTCAAAAAACTGTATAAAACCCATAGTAGTAAGAAAAGCTCTAAAAACCTTTTTTTGAAAAAGTAATGCATGCAATTCCCGAAGACAATTTAAAGAAATATATATAAGAAATAATTGTGGAAAGTTTTATAAATTTATAAGAAGTAGTTTTTAAGTTATATCAATTTAAAATAATAAAAAAAAGTGACCATAAACTATTTTCTAGAAAAACAGCTTCAAAGTTTCAAAATAGAGCGGTCGAAATACTGTTGTCGTGTAACAATAACTTGAATATTGTAAGTTCTACTAATGATAGAAACACAAATTTTACGTAATTTTATTTAAAAATATTTATACTATATTTTTGAAGTATTAACTAATCAAATTTCTTTGAAAAAAGCTGCTTAATTTAAAAGAAACACAACCATAGCTTAACGGCTTTGTCCGTGGACTTCAACCTTCCAAGATTGACGTGGATGGTTAAAAATGGAGTGATCGTGTGTGACCCCCTGTTTTCAAACCGGTCCAAATGGAATTGTGACGTCATTGGAGTGGCGCGGGTATTGGATTTGGAATGATCGTGTGTGCCCAGCTTAAGGATTGGGACAAGTACCTTCCTTACCTTCTGTGGGCATATCGTGAAGTTCCCAATGCCACGACCGGAGTTAGCCCCTTTCAGATGTTATATGGTAGATGCCCAACGGGACCTCTTTCCATATTGAAGACAACGTGGACCAATGAAATTCCAGTTCCCCTAGGCCAGCTCAAGTCAGTGACTGAGTACCTCAATGATTTGAAGATGAAGCTAGAAAACGCAGCGGAATATGCAGGGATCTCAGCCACAGAAAAACAGAAAGCTTACGCATACTACCATAATAGGAAAGCACGACATAAAGAGTTCAAAGAAGGAGACAAAGTGATTGTCCTGATACCCGACAGTGACCACAAGATGTATGCCAGATGGACTGGACCCGTCACTATTGTTAGAAAACATACTGCCTACAGTTATATAGTTCAGCTCCCAGATGCAAGCACTAGGCATGTGCATGCTAACAAAATACGAGAATTCAAGTCTTCTACTAACAATGTTGGAGTTATTTATGACGCTGACATTGACTTTGGAGAAATCGAGAGTACGCCAAGAATAGTCCCACTGGTTCCTAGTGAGATATACCCTGACCTAAAGTTAGATTTGATGCACCTTGGTCCATCCAAAGGGCAAGTGCTTATGAGTCTACTAAAGAAGCAGTCTAAGCTGATGTCTGGTACTCCGAGAATTGCAAAAGTTGGAGAACACCACATTAAATTGAAGCCTGGAAGTGAACCAAAGAAGCAGAATCCCTACCGAATCCCTGAAATATTGAAGAATGATATTGAACATCCAATAGCCTTCGCTAGTAAAAAGTTATCAAACACTCAAGAGAAATATGCAGTTATAGAGAAAGAAGCCTTTGCCGTCATTTTTGCCATTAAGAAATTCGAGACGTACATCTTTGGATCTGAAATAATTATAGTTAGTGACCACAACCCTCTGAAGTTTCTTACGGAATGTGCTTCACAAAGTCCTAGGCTACAACGATGGGCCTTAGCTTTACAACGCTTCCATGCCTTACTAACTTATCGTCGAGGAAAAGATCATCTGAATGCCGATTCTCTGTCTCGTTTAACTGCAACCCACTGGAAAAATGATGCCAAACTAAATGACACTTGAACTTTTTTTTTCTTACTCATGAAGTGTTACCTATGGTTAGAATATCGAGTGCAGATTTATGATATTGTGTTTATTTACATATTTTTCATTTCCTACTTGTTTATATTTTTAAGAGTTAAATTTACTTTCTTAGTTTAATTACATGATAACTGTAAACTAGTGATTCAAATGTTTAAAAAATTTTTTTTTTTTCAATTTAGAACTTAAATTAATTTGACAGGTCTTTAAAAAGACGCAATCAAATCTTTTTAGTGGGGAGATGTGAGGCACGCCTACGAGCGCCCTCTGTCGTCCTCTTTAATACGTAAGCCACTATAATCTCTCATTCTACGCTGAGAGCCGCAACGATACGAACCTCTAAATAAAAGCTCTATACTAGTCACACGGACTATGTTTTATTCTACGAAATCTTTTATGATGTTAAGCAAATACGTCCCTACGTTAGAAGGCTCCAAATAGGACAAGCCTACGTGCCAGCCTTCCTTACACTCAAGCTGATCGTATACGTCTAAAATATGTTCTTGATATCTTCCTGTATTGGTACATAGACGATTTTTGTCTGAAGCCATATTGTTTAACTTTATTCAAAACACTAGTTATACATTAATTACATTCACGAGACTAGAGTTGTAGTTCAGGAAAATATATTTTTGACTACATTTTATCTAACCATGTAAAATATAAACATGTGTGCTTGTTACTATATATTACATTGAACAACTATTATCGATTGAATGACTTTTGAATTAACGAATTTCTGTTAGACCACATTTTATTATCGTCACTGATTTTCCTTTATATATTTGTAAATTTTCAAAATTTATAGGATGGCAACTATTTGAGGGTCTGATTGGAGGTAAGTAGAAGAGAAAAAGGTGAGTTTGAAAAAGGGAAGGACTTTGAAGGACGAGTATAGTAAGAGAAAGGACTAAAGAGCGATCTACTGTCTATATCTACTTTATTTTTATATAAGAGACGATCGTTCTGAATAAAAAAAAATGTTTAAATCCACAGTTGTTAAGAAGATTTCTGTGAACCGGGGGTACAGGACACCATGCCCTTTTTTTTTATCACTTGTCATAAATAAATACTATGATAAATACTTTCAATTACTTATCAATGCCCCCCCCCCCCCAATACCAATGTGAAAAACTTTCATTAAGCTGCTTCTATAAGTAACGAAGAAACAAATTTTAATAGCTCAAGGTTATGGGAAATTGGCTCTCCTGAACAAATACAAAAATGTGACATGGTGTCCTTTACCCCCGGGTTACAGATTTAATAAACGCGTCTTGTTAAGTTGGAATTTACTATTGGGATTTTGTTAGCCGACAATTTACTTATTTTCGCAATAAAAATCACGCTTTGCTTTAAATGTGGAGACATTTATAAGTTTAAAAACCCTTATACAGAACAAAAAAATTACTGATGCCTCTCGTTCCCCGTTCATTAAAATGTTTTTTAGAATCGCAGATAACATTTCTATCCAGAATTCTATCTGAGGTGTATGAATACGTGACCAAAAACATCATTTGAAATTATTATATGAGAGCGAATTTACTGTCTAATACTACCCAACAAGTTCCCTACGCTTGAAAGCTCAGTGATAACTATGGAAAGTCACGAAGCCACAAACAACTGTAACATAAACCACGGACTCCATGTGAAGACATCCGGAGAAACGTCTTATTTCTTGGAAAGTAAATTGCGGATGAAAGTGAAGATCCTGTGACTTGTCTCGGTGAGAGGTGATTTTTCACAATGGAAACTCCAGAGATGTTTCTGGAATTGATATAAATGATTTCGGAACTCATTTATTTAAGAGATTTATGCTTTTCTAAAGTACTCTTTTGTCGGAAGTTTATTAATTTGTGGGAAATGGATGGTCTTGTTCAGTGTTTTAGAACAGAAAGCTAGTTTGAAATCTTAATTGTTTCGTAGAAAAGTGGTTTCTTAGAAAACTAAACATTTCTAAATCATCTGCTTTAAAGTGTATTTATTTCGGAATTGAGTCATCGCAAGATCTGCTGGTTAAATTTATGAAGTAAAAATAGAAAACTTGACTGAGACAAGTTAAAAATTGAAATATTAGAGAATTAAAAAAACGAGCTGTTTACTTTTGTCGATTTAATTAAGTTTGAAAAAATAGTTGTTCGGTACAATATATCTTAAGCATCAAGGTACTTTGACGTCTCTGTGACTTGATGAGAAAATCAATTACTACTCCAGGGCGAATTTAAGATAATTTTATACACCAAAAATTGGAAAGGAAGAAGACAGAAATAAAAAGCAATGGTTAACATCACACATATTGAAAAAATTAATATATCCATATGGTTTAGTCAAGGATTGAAATAAAAAAAGAGTTGAGAAAAGAAATAAAAATCATAGGAAACAGGATCCATATTCCATGCAATATATATTTATAATTTTCAATTTGACCTGAAGGTTAATATATAACTATTAATCAACATTTGATTTTGAATAGAATTTAAATTTAAAAAAAATCTTAGTTCAAAGAAAAAAATATTAGCAACCATGCACCCCCCCCCCCCCAAATTTATCAAAATATTGTATATGCACATTAGAGGTTTTATACCAATATTTCTTATAAGTCTTGGAAATTACTTTTGGAATTAAATGAACATAAGCAACTATAATAGTTTTGAAATAACCCCTTTTGCCAAATTTACTATATTTATAAATAATATCGAAGTGTTTGATTTTTAAAAAAGGTCTAATTTTTTTTTTGTGTTGTTGTTATACAACCTAACCATAAGAATTTGTCTGTCGCTCTGTTTGTTCTCATTCAACGATTTAGCCCCATTCCACATCACTTTTCCAATATTACAAGAACTGTACTTTTATCCGAAATAGATCAATTGTTTAAAACAAAATACGTGTTTATTCTATCTTTTAAAAATACCAAGTAAATAATAAACTGCAAAGTCATCCCTAAAGACTAATTCTTTTCACCGCAAGACGACGAACAATTTGGAAAAAGTGGACATACTGAGAAAAGTAGCCCCTGGAGAAGAACATTATGACTGTTCAGAGACCTTTCCCTCGAATTCATTCTATTTTGAAACACTTAAATAAATCTTCCTTTCTATACGTTTCCAAAAACTACACTTTCTACGATTGAGATTGAAGAAAACACACTTGGTTTTTGTGGTTTTAAAACTCCTTTGGGACATTTGAATTATTTTTAAAAATAACGTCAGATAATCTGTCTGGAATTCGAATGAAGTTTTATAAATTGAGCAACATGTTCCAGAAATTTGTTATGGTTTACTTATGTTATTGAAATGTTACCGTCCAAAGAAAAAAAATGTCCCAAGTTTAATTATAAAGTAAGCGTACAAAGATATTTTTCAATTTCCTTGTTTGGGCATGTGCTGAAAAAGTCATGTCTGCGCATGCGTCTGCTCCAAGCTTGTGTAAATAAGATGATGTTTTGTACCAATGAATGCTTCTTTCGCTTTTCAAAAACCAATAGTGGCCTCAATGCTTTATTAAACTAACTAGTACATAAAGTAGGCAATATTAAGCATTCCATTAGTAAACTACTAGGCAATATTAAGCGTTCCATAAAAAGGTGAAACGCACGTATAAATATTGCGACAAATCTATTCGAAATGTTCAAATTCAATAAAATAAACTGATGATAATTATGTTTTAACATTACGACTACAAATTAATTTATTGGCGTAAGGACTTAATGCATAGAGACGATATAGGAATCGGCCTTTCGCAATATCTGTCGAGATAAAAGTTCCATAGCACTATGCATTTCATAATGTGAGTGTATGAAATATGTGAAGTAAATTAATGTTCTTTTATTTCTAAATAATGATTTATTTAAAAGCTTAGAATTGGGAAGTTTATTGTAATCACTCCGCATGTGAAAAAGTTTAACTATTCGATATTAAATCACATTTTAATTTTAGAAATGAGTTAACTGATATGATACCATAATTAAGTGATAATTAGTACCATGTGTTCTTTAAATGCGTGGCGCAGTATTTCACTATTATCAAGAGTCCTTACTAAATTTAAGTTGATTGTAGCCCGTATCAAAGTTCTAGTTATCAAGCAAATATCTCTGGTAGGTCCAACAAGCTTTGAATTAACCCCATACTATAATAAAGCCTATATATTACGATACTGAAGAGACTTAAGAAAAATATTGTTATATACTGGCTATCATTGTACGTAAAAATCTGTCTATAACTATAATATAAGTACTTGGAATAAAGTTATAGACAAGCTTCACTCAGACCGTGAGAATTCGTTTAGAGAAAATCGTTCAGAGTATAAAATTCTTACCATTTTCTCTGTACTCTATCATCTTCTTGTTAAATACATGCAGATATTTGGACTCCTTGGGCATAGCGAATCCGTATCCGGTCATCGCGTACCACGATCCGACTGTCAGGAGACGACACTCGTTGTCCTGGCCGACCAGATATTCCAGGACAGTGGCATCATAAACGAAAGCATCCAGTTCCCTGAAAGCACGATAGATAAGATTGGAATGCGAAAATATATCCAGCTGCTACATATACTTCTAAAATTATATTTAACATTTCGACTTGGATCAATTAATTGATGTGATATCAATTGTCAATTTGTTAGAATGTTGATTTTAGGTTGATCACTATGTTTAAAATTTGTGTGTATCATTGGCATAACGAAAGGGCACGTAGAAATTTGAAATTCACAGATGGTTAACCAAATCGCAATTTGTTTAAACTATGCCAGCTGTTAGGTAAACAATAGAACTAGAGAAAGTACCTGAGAAATGAGAGAGATTGTACATTTGACTTCTTTTCTATTTGAGTATATAGGCGCATATCGAAGGAACATCATCTTTTTAAAAAGATAAAATAACCCCCCCCCCCCCTCCTTCCCACTTAATCGACACTACGGTGAGTTAACGGAAATCTAAATTGCATTGGTTTAATTAAACTTTAATTGCAAAAGAGATAACAATTTGGAGGGAGATAGAAGTATCTGTTGAAGTTCTCCATTCTCATTATTTATCCTCTTTTGATTAATGTAGACAGAAGCGTATACAAAGGCTCTGTCAGTAAATCTGCGGCTATAAATGCCAACTAACACGCCCGAAATTTCAAACGTAAGGTTTAGACAAATCGAGTTTCCATAGGTAAGTTCAATAGGAAGTAACGGAAATGGTGACCAGAAGTCAATTTGTAATTTTCTAATAATTTGTAATTACTTCTATATCAGTTTTGACGTATCGATAATATTAATTGGAATACATAAAATTCAATCGAAGAGTTTTGAAGTTCGAGCAGAAGAATGCTTTTATAGTAATTCGATGGGAAGTTCACAGCTTGCTTACAATTAGAGATATTGGATTAGAATTTGGATATTTAGTGACTAGTCTTTTAAACAATATTTTCGACATTGTTTTATATAAAAAAAAAAAAAAAATACATCTGAAAGTGTCAAACCACAATCACTTATTAAATGTTTCTAGATTGTATACATTTGGCATCTGGAACCAGAGGTGCAGCAAAAGAAACGTGTATATTGATTTTAAGTGACTTTTTTTGTGACAAAAGAAACGTGTATACGGGTCTTTTAGTGACAGTGACTGTCACAATCCAATTTTTTTTTTTTTTACATTAGCTTTGTGCACTTTTATTAAAAAAATCTAGAGACAACCTCCCTAATTTTTAGAAAGAACCTTGGATGCAATACCTTCAGCTTATCACATGTATTCAGAACTTGTAGTTTAGTATGTACGAATCTGTACTTGTGGTTTGGTTTGTACGCTCAATGACCTATTTTGACCTATAACGACTTATGGGAATTCACTTTTACCAAAATTTATTTTAATTTAGTATAACAGAATTTGTTTTTTTGACTTTGATCATTAGTTTCATATGAATAGACTAGCACTATGTATAACTTTTTCCCAACATATAGAATAAAAACTACATTTTTATAATAATTCCTTACTTTGTACCAAAGCATTTTATTCTAATGCCCCGATAAGGAAACCTCTTTACAACTACATAATATTTCTACACTACTAAGCTGAAATTTTCAGACAGTGTCCGAAAAGTTAAAAATATAACGCATCAATGCTCCCCGTCACGTAGTTAGATGTGATAAAATTACTTCCGCCCCACTTTAAACCCGTGTGCATAAAATGATTGCAGCAATAAAGTACACAAAATGAGCTACGGCCAGACATGTAACCCCCATTTCCTTGCTTGCTACTACTTTCCTAATTGAAATGCGATAGGACGGGTATGAAATTTATGGACCAAAATTCTTGCAGCTCTCTCATAATCCTTGATGTGTCTGTTATGCCCAGCATTATACGTGTCTGCATTCCACTATAGTGAACGATCAAGTCAAGGTCAAAGTGACAGTGGGTAGAAAACTTAGTTTTCAAAGTTTTAGGATTTGGGGAATATAATAGGTTTATGTATGCACAAATTTCAGATAAACTAATCGGATTTCTTTTTAAAAACAACTCCCCTGTGCACCTCGTTCAGTTTAATTTCCTCAACAAATATTGACAAAATGCAAAACATTGTATCAATGGTGAATAATCTTGTAATGGATTTTAGTTGTTCTATGTTTTCTGTCTTTAGTTTCTAGGCTTACTATGAAAAACAGTTATGTAATATTTGGGGTTTTGAGCGGGATTGATTCAGAATTGCTTTGAAATATCATATAAATCTTGTATGAGTCAGTCAGCAAGTGAATGTGTTTAGTACCATAAGATAAGATTTCTTTTTGATTTCTTTTATTATTGAAGAAGTTGAAGAGCAATCTATATTTTTATAGGAATTACGATGTATGTAAAAAAAAAAAAAAAAAAAAAAAAGGAAAGGGGGGGGGGGGAAGTGACATTTTGAAGGGGGGATTTAGTGTTACTGTTGTTTTCGCAAGTTTTTCGTGTTTTTTTTTTTTTTTTTTTTTTAATAAGAATTTTTTTTTCATGTCATTCATGTGTGTTAGATTTTAGATACTTTACACGACATCCTTACTAAAATAGATTGAATCTCGCAAAAGGATCTTGATACCAGAAATAACTAACTATTTCTATGAGCAATTTTGTATCCTGAAAGAAAAGCGCACTCTGTGACAAATAACAAATTTTACAGGAGATTCAAATGAATGTTACAGTTACGATCTTTTCTCTCTTTTGTTATGGTGAGGCATAGTGCTTTTCAAAAGAGTCTAAATCGGTTATTATTTTACCTAGGACATTGTGTTTCATTCCACTGGAAAGAGCGGAAAGTGCTATGTAAGATGGTGCCAAAACCTCAATGTCAACCACTATGTCTAAAAATTTGGACATAGTGCACTTTTCTACCGGGATATAGAATTATAGAGGTTAACTTTTACAGCCAAGACTTTTTTACGGTTTCTGACAAACGAAAAGTGCACAATATAACAGAAAGGGGATAAAATGCTAACAATAAGATATCTATAAGTTTCAAATGTATAAAAAGGAGTGGAAAGTCACCCCACTCTATGTGTAAGGTTGTACCATCGAAATCCCTCCCCCCATTCCCTTCTTTACTCAATAACAGATTATTCGTGAACACATTAAGTTTATTACATAAAAATCTCAAAAAGGACAAATCGATTGACAGTATTTCGAAAACTGATGTGAACTTTAAGATAGTAGGTATATATAAATAAATGCTCTTATTTTATATTATTTGGTGTGTTTTGAAATTGGATCCCCGAAAC
The DNA here is from genome assembly GCA_963978545.1 of Linyphia triangularis. Taxonomy (NCBI): domain Eukaryota; kingdom Metazoa; phylum Arthropoda; class Arachnida; order Araneae; family Linyphiidae; genus Linyphia; species Linyphia triangularis. The sequence goes on from OZ021726.1 coordinate 71,503,438, forward strand.
GGAGAAATTTCAGATAAGAAGTGAAAAAATCGCCAATCACATACTACTTATTTACGGTTAACCTCACCGTTCGCGGTAAAGTCCTTTACTTTTATTTTTTCCAATTGTATTTCGACAAGAGTCGAGCAACTTTAATCCAAGCTCTGTCAAGAAGTATTATTTGATAAAGAACTCAAGCGTCTGCTAAACTCGCCGTTGTAAATCCGTAAGAATATAAAAAAAAAAAAAAAAAGAAAGAAAAAAAAAAAAGACTCCACTTTAAAATTTTCACGCTCCCACATTAAAACCGTTTCCCAAAAGGAAACAATTTTATGGCAGAACTGCTATTTCATCAAGCCACAAAAGGACCGGAGGAATCTTTAGAAACAGGAATTCCTTTGAGAGTCAATAAAGTCGTTCTCACTGAGCTATGGATCTCATTTTGGCTGTCATTCAATCCTCGGAGCAATCGGGGCTCCTCCACACTGGAGACTTGTTTTCTTGAAAGGATGCCGTGAAAGAAGTTCGGTATTTTTTGGATGCGCAATTATAGTTCCACCTGAAGGTACAGCTTTTATTGCGAATGATTTGGTAAGTAGGGCTATCGTTGTAAGAGTATAAATTGAAAAATAAACTTGTTAGAATTTGAAATTTTTTCGACTTAGTGTTGTTCTAAATAGATATTATTTTATTTGAAAGGTGAAGAGGAGAAACAAAATTAGATACTAGACTGAGGTTGCGGGACATTGTACAATATTCTATTACTACTTAATTCTGATCAATGCTTTGAAATATGAAATGCATTGGTGTAATTTATCATAAGTGTTTTCATACTTTCATTTCAGTTACATAATTCAAACACACACTATATATATATATATATATATATATATATATATATATATATATATATATATATATATATATATATATATATATATATATATATATATATATATATATATATATATATATATATATATATATATATATATATATATATATATATATATATATATATATATATAATAATATTTAATTATAATTATTATAATATTAGATAATTATTTTTGCAATTCTCACTAACATGGCGAGTTTTTTTAAATTTTTGGTTACAAACTTAGTTGTCAATTTAAAGGTTTAGATAAGAAAATTTATTCCGAACACATAGAATTGTATTAAGTGTGTTTTTAATTTGTATTTTTTTCGGGAAATTCGGTGGCGGGGTTGTTGAGATCATATGAAAGGGCTACGAAGTTCCAATGAATCTTTGGTTTGTAAGCACAAATTTTTTCACAGTTTCTGACAAAACGATATGTGTTTCTTATAATATTAAGGGGATAAAATGTGCCATAATGATATTAAGGTAGAGTGGGAAAGTTCCCTCACTCCATTGATTTATATTGCGTCACCGAAAAAAAACTTCATTCTCTTACGCCATTCTTTCATCCCTCAACTAATGTTATTATTAAATATATGAATTGAAAATTGAGATGTGTAACTAATGTTCAATCAAATTTATCAAATATTTTTAGTTGAGCATTACATATAGACGTTAAAAATGATGTAAATTTTTCCAATATGACGGTGCTGGACCCTTCAAATTTCTGATATTGGCCCCTACTCCATACTCTAAATTGTGCCTAATTGGTATATATACAATGCCATATTGAGTGTTAAAATGTGAAAAGTCAATATGTACTTCATTAAGCACTTAAGCATGGGATTCAATTAACTGTTTTGTACTTTTTTTGTCACGAATTCTTCGATTTATAAAATTTTTCGATTTTCAAAGCACTTGACCCCTCAAAAGTTTTCTTTTATGACTCTGAATATGGGATGATTTTTTTAAACAACTTTTAAATATCTCACACTAGCTTTAGTTTCTAATTTAAAAAAAAAACTTTTTTTTTTATGAAAAAAATAATTTTTTTTTTACGGCAGGTTTTTGAATTTGAAAACGCTCAACCTTGCAAAATTTTTCGTTTAGTTTTAGTACAAATGGAAAGTACCATGGAAAAAAAAACATTTTGATAATTTTTCAATATCCCACACTAGCTTCAAAATTAACTTTAAAATTTAAAATTTTGTCATACTTTTGATTTCTCACATTTGATTACAAGTTTCAATTATAAATTTCAAAGTTTTATGTTTGTTTCTTTCGGTAATCAGATTTAGTATTAAAATTTATGAACTCCTTTCTTTATTCAATTTTAACTCTAATGTGTCCGTGTCATCTTTCCTTGCCTCACACTCTTATTACTTTCAATTACCCATATTTGTTGATGTTTGCCATTTTCTCTACTCTTTCGACTATATGTGTGTGGCAGAAAAACTTTGGAATATGAATTATAAAATTTTCAGATTCTTCGCCTTTGTTAAATCACGGTGATCGGTTGCTCTGTTACAGCACAGTTACACCAGTCAACAATGCCAATCTTATTCATAGCTTTGGAATTCAAGGGGTGATGAAGTAAGTTTAGATCTTACTTTTCTTGTTTGCTGCTTTTTTTTTGTAAGAAGGAGGCTGTTGAATACTAAGGTTCTGATGTATTTATGGTCACACAGAGTAGTTTGTTTTTTGAATTGCCAAAATATCCATTACATCCAAACATCCAAAATATCCAGGTCCACTATAATTCTCAGGTCTTCTGGTGGGTACTTTGAAGAATTGATTAACTGCCACTTATTTTTGGCTCTATCAGTACAATGCGATCTTGTTTTAGTGACGAACCATACAACGAACCATTCATTACGTATTTTGTGGGATATATTGTAGCATATTGGGTTATTTCTGTGTTTCTTGCAATATATAAACTCAATACCCTATTAGCAGTGGTTAGCAAATGGGAAGGGCCATTTTCCGGGATATCTTTCAGCCAAACTCAGTATTCATTGTCCATTTTCTACTCTATTACCTGACAAATGTGCATCAGCTATGGCTGATAGGGACTCAAATCCTTTTTGTCAATTGCAGGAATATGGATCGACTGTAATGTTTTGTCAAATTTACCGACTTCCATAGACGGGACATGTGGAAAATTTCCTTCCAAAGGATTTCGAAAAGGCCTTATGACTTGATGTGAAACCATCCAGGTTTAGTAAAAGGTATCTGAACTGAAGTTCATTGCCATGGCGATCTTCATGGCGTATATTTTTCACGCAATTTAATTACACCTTGGTGTACTCGTGTGTTAACTGCAGTTAGGCCATATCGAACTTTACCAGGTCCTTCATGCTGATGTCTTGTCTCAGGCAATCGATAATATTTGATGTCATGCAAAACAAATGACGTGTAACAGGTGTTACATCACTATTGTATGCTGACGTCGGTTCTGCCAATATTTCATAATATTATTCTGTTATAGTTTTTCTCTCTCTACTAACATTTTTTTCCCATTGCTCCATAGTCAAGGTTGAATCCTTCCAGCAGTCAAATATAAGATTGAGTTGAACTGCTATTTCTTTGACGTTCTTCTGCATGTGTCATGGCATGATTTCTATTGTTGCGTGGATGGGTTCGAAAGATTTGAAGCCAAAGCAGATCAAAACTTGCAGAAATTTATTCCTATATAACTCTTCACAGATTCCTATACAACTCCAGAACTTCTCGTTCTAGTAGACACAATATAGCTCTATACACAACAATAGAGCACAAACAGCAGTTAAACTTGACACACAACTGCTAAATCACCTCAAAAGACAATGCAATACAGTTCGCTTTCGGAACTCTCTGAACGCTCGCTGAGACTCAGTATCTCAATTCAGTAATTCCAGTTTACTCACTCAACTAACTCCAGTCAACAACTGACTAACCTCAGTCAACTCCACTCACTGCCGGTCTTATATAGGAGTCAATACCTCGTGAATATTCTAGAGGTAGATATTTGGAGAACTTTACAGATCGTAGTCGAAAAGTCCTATACATGTACATGGGGACAGAAAATGTCGCCAAATGGTCTTTTTTTTTTTACATTCATTACAACTTGAAACTTGAAGACGTAAAACTGCATATGTACGCTTATAGTGATTATTTATACTAATAACCGAATCAAGTGCTGTCATACTCTATAAGGTCATTTTAAGTCCTTTTAGGACAATCATCTTAAACTTTTTTTTTTATCATCGCACTGTTTTATGGAGTTAATGTTTTCTTCACTAAAATAGCTACACTTTAAGTAAAGCCTTTTGTATTGGTTACTGAAAAAGCTATTCCTTACGTGTTAGCAGGAGTTTTTGTTGTCCTTAATATAATATTTTTTTTTTTAACTATTTTCATCCTCGGTGTATAGAAACTAGAAAAAAAAAGTTGAGTGTACCAAATTTATCTGGCAAACAAAAACAAAATTTCGGGAAACCACCAGTTTCCTAATACTGCAAATCACTTAAGGCTGAAAGTTAGAGAAAGGACGAGCCAGAAGAAATCACAAAGAAAAAAAATCCCTACGGAATTGGAAAGAACGAGAAAGCGAAGAGTTTTCGAATAAATTTTCCCTCTTTCTTTACAAGCCCGGACCTGAGCTATAAAGTTTCCGGTGGAAATTCGTTGAGAAACCTGTCATGAGTTTCCTCATTGATCTATTGCCACTGCATCCTTTCAAGAGCTGTAGGGAAAGCCGTTTTACCAACATTTTCCCTTTTCTGATTTTGCCAACATTCGTTTTTTCGTCTTTCTGTTGTTGAAGTGTCTAGAATGATTTCGAGTGGATTTTCGTAATAAACGGAAACTATTATTTCGTTTTCTCCCGGATTTCGCTTCCGGAAAATCCAGTTCCCGGTTGATGAATTTGGTAGATTACCACTTGGAATTTGAGGAAGCCACAATCGATTTCGACGTGTCTTTCCTTTTTGAATGTTTTGTGTGGAATTTGTTATTGTAACGTTGAACCGTACGAATAGTTTTTTTTCCCTTTCTCGTTTCCGATTGTTGAATTGTTGGATTTTTTTTTGGTTTTGCTAGTACATGATAGAATTGCTTTTGACGGGTTTGTAATGATTATGGATAATGTATTTTGTGATTTGTTTCCGAAAAGTTTTCAATGAGTTTTAGATTGCTTTTATGTAATGGTTTCTAAAATAGAATTCTGTTAAGTTTAGTCAAAACTTGTTACTTGTCAATATAAAAATTTCACTATCTTTAAAATGAGCGATTGTTCCTTTTCTCAATTTTTAATGAACTAGTTCCAGTGCATTATATGGATTAAGATTTATCGGAACTATCAAAACTTGTCAACGATCAGAATCCCTTTCTAATACAAATTCGAATTTTCAACCAATCATACATCCGCATTTAATTTTTATCTATCAATATTTGTGAATAGCAGTTGTCTATGACGTCGCCAACATAAATTGTACTGGGTGTATATAGGCATTATATCTTCTACACCAAAGATGTTGCAAGATAAAAGAGAGAAGCAGGAGTTAGCTGAGTTTACCAGCTAGCTAATATTCAATCATAAAAAGTTACATTTAAAATCACAGAAAATGAAAGGCAATTAAATAAACCAGTTTCCGAAACACAAACTAATGGGAAAATAATATTCTAAGAAAAACCAAACAAATGACAGTTACAATTTCCCCCACTAAATGGAATTATATCAATTTAAGGACTTATGGGATGCTAACTTTACAGGTTGAAATTCTTCAGGAAAGTTGTGAATGAGGTTTTAGCCACAAAAGAAAGAAAACCTTCTTAGATTAGAGATAATATTTATGATAAAATGAAATGGTACAAAATAGGGTTTTGTATTGAAGTTTTTAGTGTTTTGAGGAAAAAATAAATTAGTAAGTGGTCTCTGAAAAATATTTTTTAGATAAAAGATTTTAAAATGAAACATAAACTAGACCTATTGGTACACCATCTTTATCGTAAAAAATCCTACAATACATAAGAATTTTCCTTTACTGCTCGTGTTAATAAAATCAAAATTTAATTTTCATGAAATTCAATGGTCATTTCTGCCCTAACTTTCAGTTAAGTATACAAGAAAAAAATTATCAGATATGTGCCACTGTCACCATTGAAAATGAGTATTTTTTTCAATGGATACTTACGATTTCTTGACTGCCTTGATACCTTCTAGGACGGTTTTCTTCTTGAATGCCTTCATGTAGCGATATAGCTCGGGCTTGTTGACACGTAACACTGCTTCGGTATTTCCGTGGGGAATGGTTCCATATCGAAACGGCGGGGTTGTTTTGCGCGGATTGTATAGCTGGAAATAATTTTTCCTTCAGTTTACTCGCTAAAAATGGATATTTTCAGTGCAATTTTTATGTATAATTTACTTATTACAGGATGCATAAAAAAGTAATAGAATATTGAAAAGAAAAAAGAAAAAGATAATTTATGATCACTGGAGAGTTGAATGACGAGGTTGTTTAGAAAAAGGCATTTTTCCCTACTTACAAAGAAAACTCAGCTGATGGCACTGTAGGTACGTATATATGAGCAGCTGGCAGTTATTAATTTATATGGCAGAGAGTTGCTAATTGTTGTGATTAAAACCATCATCTGTCGATAAAAAAGAATCAAGTTTTTCTTTGTTAGGAAAAACCTTGTTTGTTCCCTGAGCATTTATGTAACATTTTCATCTTCCTAATTTCAAATATTGGTAAATTATAAATTTTTTCAAATGATCTATTACTTTTGAATCAACCTTTATATTATTTCATAATGATAAACAAACATTCTATTTATTCTGGAAACTGGTAGATTTGCTTTAGAAAACTAGCTGCACATGTTTTCTTTTTTTACTTCACTGAGGTAATTGTCTGTAGAAATTGTGTGTGTATGTCTTCAGCATATAAACTGCTTGGTTAAATTTTGTTTCACAAATGAAATGTTATAAAAAACAAAACCGTTTAATCACACGCCTAGTGCTCCATACCCTAACACTGGTCGTAAATGTACTTTCACCTGACTACCATTTATCACGTGACTTTCAGACTGTTCACGAACAAATTATTTTCACCAGAACGCAAATCTAGAAACAATTAGTTGAACCAGCTCCTACTGAGCAGTTCTTCAACATACTAAGCCAGCATGTCCAGTAAAGAAAGTTAATATATAGCTATTTTTGTATACCGTAGTTCTTCACGATCAGCCCAAATATCAAACTTGTTTAAATTTATATTTTTGCATTCATGATATTTCAATGAAATAAATTATCCTAAATGTTTTAAATAATTTGCAAGTTTACTCTATTAATAAGTTTCAAAATTAAAAGTGGGTACTTCAAGTATTTTTCTGTAATTAGATTTTTCTAAAAAAGTGTAGACCCGAATGTGATGTATAGATGAAATCTTCTCATCTATAGCTTCAGGTTGTGTCTTAGATATTACAAGAATGATGCGAAGATTATGGACTGATAGAAAGGTAATGAAAGGCAAGATTTTTTATTTAGATGATTGAAGTGGTGTCCTCACCCGCTCGTCCTCTATCCCTGTGAGATCGTAGTATTCCTCTCGCGTGATCATGAATGCGGCGAGGTTGGCGGTGTAGATGGCGAGGAAGACGACGGCAAACATCGCCCACACGTTGGACATGAAGCGGGCAGTGTAGCCCCTCGGGCAGTCCACGTTCACCGCTGCCCCGAACAGGATAGCCCACACGAGCCAGTACGTGCGGAACAGCGAGAAACGGTGCTCTGCAATAAATAACATCACCAACATCATCTCAAGCAATGGATAACTTCAGGAAGAGAATAGGTTGGTACGCACAGTTCTTGAAGGAAAGACTGACAACAAGGATTCATGTTCAATAGTGGATTTTGATCTGTGGGGTAAAATTATATGTGATGCATCATCTAGTTAAGATATTGCGAATGATGCCAGATTTTTTATACACAGAGTGTTCAAAAACCACCGCATGTCCATTTTCATAATTGTAAGCCAAAATGAATAATAAGGTACGTCTAAAAAGTTCGGTGAATGAATGAATATCGCTAAAACAATGTAAGTTAAAAATACGTCAAAGCTCATAGAACCTAGATGGAGAAACCTATACAGAGTCGGAACATAAGGAGCTGAAATGGATAGTCGAATGGAGTGGATGCGAAAAACCTCGTTACATTGAAATGGAGCCGCGATAGACATGGTTTGTTATAAACTGGCAAAAACGACCACTGAAAGGAATGGAATGCTGGTCCACGTGAACGGAAATAATGCCGTGAGCAGAAAATGCGTTTACAATGAGCTCAAACGTTTTCGGGAAGAAAAAGCAACAATGAATGACGAACCACAATCGGGTCGATCCTTAACAAGTGTGATGACCTACAACGTTCGAACCAGTCTGCTTATATCGTCTGTTTAGAAAAGGGAATATGCTATAACACCATTTTCTTAGTTCCCAGGAGTGAAAATAACCTTTTAAGGCCCCAATTCAACGTAAACTAAGCATTTTTGCGTGTAACTCAGTAGTCACAATTTATTTCAGTGATCAGATTACAACTTCTTATTAGTTAATGGGTATTTGGGTATTCTTTTCCTATTTCCGAGTAGTATACTAAAAAGTTAATTGAGACCAAAAGTAGTGTAGGCACTTTTCCACTCTAAGCCGATAACATGGTAACGTTGCAATCCAGTATCCATTCAATGGCCGAATAACAATTTTTCACCATGCAATGAGTATAAGTGGTGAATGATAATAATATCAGATCCCCATATCTAAGAGATTTACTCTCTAAAAAGTTTCCTTTTTGGCAATAAATAAAAATTCTGGAAGTTTAATCTGTAAGTCAAATGAATAAAATTTACAGGTAGCTCAACACCTGTCATTTTCGTAATTTAGTAGCCATTGTAAGATGTATGTAAATTTTATAAAAGGTAACAATTGTGTTACCTCTGGGGGGTAACATTTTCATGTCATAGCCGGAGGGGCTCAGCCATTCAAAGAAGAAAATTGCTAAGGCTGCCACTTGGATGCTTATGAGAAGAATCATCAGCCACGACGTGGTGTCGAAGGGTTCTGAAAATGAAAATATTTCATTAAAATATCTCATTGGTTGGTGAAGAAATGAATAGACATTATTTTGGAAATGGATGAACATTATTATCAGCTTCAGCACAATATACAATACAGGGCTCGACACGGGAAAGCAGGTATTTTCCCAGACTCCATTTTCTACAAAAAAACCCTACTTTTAGTTTTAAATTGAAAATTACTTTTCTGATTTATATGACAGGCTCTCTTCAAATTGCTCTAACAGCTAATTACCACCATAATATTTGGCTTGAGATGAACTTGAGGTCTCTTTGAATTGTATTTTTCTTGTCTTAAGAGCAAGAGTTGGTGGTTATATTTTTGGTTCTAAAGTCTAAACGGTTTTAAAATGTAGAGTATTGCTGTTTACATACAATTTAGAGTAATGTGTGTGGTAGTGGATATTGTTGAGAATGATCGTCAACATCCAGTTTGTTTTTATTTTTGAATAAAAAAAAAAAAATGGACACGCGTTCTTTGAAGTCTGAAAATCCTCAAAATAACTAGACTTTGTAAGATAACATGTTTAGTTATGTCTTGAGAGTTCCAGCTAAATGGTCAGCCAAAAAAAAGTTATGAAATCTGAAAGTTTCTGCCACGAGGTCACGTTTAACCCACAAAAACTGGACTGGATCCTTCACAAAGCTTGCTTCTTAAACACTGGCCAACACTTGCCGGTGACATTCGAACGTCGTGGCGAAAAACTGACGTGTCCTATATTCTATTAACAGAAGCATGCATACAAAACGCAACAGATCTACGTAGAATTTACATCAAGTATGATACTGTGCTTCAAACAATGAAAATTTGTGAAGCAATCCCAACCTGAAGAATTTTAATTTTATATTATTTCAAAATATTTTGTTTTAGATTGGGGCAACTCTCTGTTTGAAGCACGGAATAGTTTGGATTTTTTTTTCTATTTGTAAGTATATTATAATTATAAAACTGTGATGAATTTAGAAGTAATATTTTTGTTTTATATAAAATTAGTTAATGGCAAATTACTTGGTCATTGGAAAAATAATTTTTTTAACTATATAGGTTATATACCTTAATAATGTCTGATGCACAGGACACGTCTTCAGAGAATTGCCCATTGGATATTTTCCTGAAAATGAACCCCAACAAAATATCTTTTCAATGTCCGGTCTATTAAGTAGGCTCAATTTCAAGGAACGATTAAACTTCTCTTCATTTGTTTTCAGTATAGGAGAACGCCCAAACAAACTAGGAATATACGTCATACTTCGTCGTTTTCAAATGAAGAATCATAGTGGACAAAATAAACGAAGCTATTGTGGGTGTTATAATTTATAACTAAACTTTATTGAAGAAAGATTTATTAGTGGAAAATCATTATAGTATTATGGAGTAAACATTTGAATCTGAGTTTTCGATCAGTAGCCAATTCCTGTAGCCATATTCCAGAAGTGCTCAACTGGTGTTTTCCTCTCTTCCCCACGATTAATCATGAATAGTTACCCGACTATCAATATTCTCCATATTATGTCATCAATCATTCTGGGCGCGATATATTAACGGAATAAATCATAACTGTATCTATATGACACAACGTAGTTTCAAATTTCAATGAATAATGATATCCGTGATGTAACTTAACATTTTAAGTGTTATTTTGAAAGTTGAGACTAAGACTCTTGAAGTATTAGCAATTGTTTCATTCGTCTAAGAATTGATCTGAGAATAGTTGATTGGCACCGTTTGCATTAATTGGTGGAAAGAAAGTATGTTTATTGATACTTTTGAAGTATTAGGAATTAACAAGAAGGTACATAACAATATAACGTCATATTTAATTTTTGGCAAATTAGTAAAAACAAGTTGGCTTATGACAGGTGTTGTCAAATATAGCTTACACACGCCTTAATTATTACAGTAAACACTTGTCTATTTATTGCATGTTAAGATATTAAGTATAAGCTTAGCTAGAAGACTTTAAAGATTTGCGAAATACGGAAAAGAAAATCCCGCCAATTGAAGAAAACTGGGTTTAAAAAGTATTTTTGAATTTCGAATCGTGATTAATTTTGTGAAGAAATACAAATTGGTTAAATTGTATGAATTTTTATAGATAGTTACCTTAGAAGCAAAATATCAAGGTTGATCTTTATAAATTCAAAATTTTTTCTTCTGTAATTAACATTCAAATATACCATATGTTTTTAGATAAGGTTGTATGAGTTGCAAATAAACGTCCAATCTTAATTTTCAGTTCTTCCTGTTAAATTTTGATATGGGAACTCATCACGATGTGACCTTGCATTTAACAAATCGTATACGTCTGTAGCATTAGTAATTTTTCTAGGAATGTTGACCTTAGATAAAAAGAGTCCTTTTATAAGCTTCATCAAAGTTTTTATAGCGTTTGGATAATTGGATATCCGTTTCAAAGTTAATGAAATATTTTTAACGCGTTTTTTGCAAGAATGCCCCACACCTTAAAACCTTCTAATCACGCCACCTAATAAAGTTTCCCCATCTAATAAAGTTTGATCTCATTCTGTTAACAAAGAAAATTGAACAAAATCCTCCAAAACAGTTTACGTCTTTTAACACTAAAACATTAAAGCGAACTAATCCCCGCCAATCTCGTGTAACGGAGATATTCTCTAATTGGTCTCTCTCACCTAGAAAGGCTTTGGGTGATATAATTCCAGTCTTCTTGGCGACAACGATGGCGATTCCCGTCTCCATGAAGGGAACAGTGAAATCGACCGCTTTTTGTCGCTCGGAGTTGATCTTGATGGAGGTTACAACCATATCCGCATTGACATCCAGAATCTCTTTCACTAAGCCGTTCCACGTGTTGTTCTAAAAAGAAATATGTTGTGTATTGATATTCAGAAATGTGTTTTTATTTAAATAAATATTACATATGGTAAGTAAGTTATAAGGACGGATATATGAAATATAATTTTTATTTTTAACGCATCTCTTTCTTTAAAACCTTTGATACTTGGGGCATATAATGTCCAATGATTAGTTTTAGGTTAAACTATCTTTATATTTGCTCTTTTCTCTCCCATTAGTTCGAGAGGCTATTGCTAGTTTAGGCATACCATATTGAATTTTGTATAAAAAAATAGAGAAATGCTAGTAGATTATGAATATACTGGTCTGCCAAGGTAAAAAAGGCAGATATTATTAAAAAATCAACCAAGAATCAGCTGAACTAAATCCGATTGCCAAATATGTGATAACTTACAAATAATGAGCTTCAATGTTGACGTAATTTTTATCGCCGACTTGACCCCCTTTTAAAAGGCACAAGTATTCAGTGCCAAGGATTTGATATCATCCCCACTCTTTCTTATTGAAAATTAACGAGTGGTGGGTAAAAAAATTTAAACTATTTTTTTTATCATTTGGCAAGTTGTGACGTATTTGGAAGTCGGGTTTAGTCCAATACAATTATAGTAAACTTTTGAAGGTTCGGTCATTTTTGCTCCAGCAGACCAGTATGTTCATATTTTACTAGGTCTTCTTTACATTCTATAAAAAACTCAGAATAATGTTTGATAGGGTACGTAAATTTGCAGTCTTCTATGTGTTTAAGATAGCTTACACAACATTATAAAATTATTCCGAAATTGCATTTTTCAAATCTTCCAACCTAATCCTTGCATTTTCAATGCTCCTAGGCATTTTTGTTTTTAAAATCTTTTATCAACTCTAGTTAAGAGATGAATTTAATCATTTTTTACTTAGTTAAATCTCATATACCTTCACCAAATCATGTTATAAGCTAGATTGACTCAGTTTTCCCTATTCATTCCTGTTTTGATTCTCTGTATGGGAACAGTTACTACAATAAGAATAAAAAACTGCAATAGGTAAGTCAATAAATAACAGCAATAAGAAGAGAGATAAATTGTATTTAACAACCAATACTGTAAAGAAACTAGTTTGAACATTTCTACATTTATCATCTGAAAAATTCAGTGCACAGAAAACCATATCATTATTTCCTCAGTTATATTTTTCGACATTTTTATCAAGGCTACAAGATGAACTTTTCTCTATTCTTCTCCGAATATTCTTCCACCAATTCATTTGAACTGTATTACTACCCACTTTTTTACTTTCAATTGCCCATATGTTAACATCGGGTAATGGAAGTATTGTTTTCGGTCTAAAATTTCCCCCCGTTTTTTCTTTTGCATTTCTCCACGTTTTGGGACATCCTTATTTCAACGACTGTTTTTCTCGTCTCCTCTGTTTCACTTACAAAAAAGGACACTGTAATGTTCATCGAATAACATCGCCAATTTTGCCGTTATGGCGTTTCCCCCCCCCCCCCCTTGTTCGAATTATGAACAAACTGGCAATTTTTTTTTAAATGAATGAAAATATGAAAATGGTAATAACACTATTACATGTCAAATTTAAATGTAGTGATTAGTATTATAATGTGTTGTGCGATGTTTCAAAACTTAGTTTTTCTTTGTAATAACTGTTTTAGTTTGAATAATGATTTTTCTTACGTTAGTGGAAGCCGAAAAATAATTGTTCATGGTGATTGGTTATGGGAGTGGATTTGCCACGGCGTTGGAATGGGAAGCAATGCTGCACTGAAACATCGTGGCAAAAGCATTTGAATTACGACGAGAATAATCCTAACTTCGTTTGAGTGTGCATTCCGAGAGGATTTTCACTGGAATTTTCTTTCATTTGCAGCTCGAGTGGGAGAAAATGTCCCTCGTGTATAACAAGATTTATCTAAGAAGGAAACGAGAAACATTTAAAATATAAACTTACTTCAAACACCCCCCACACCCCGTCTTCTACTCTGTAAAGATCGTAGCTAAACCTTAAGTCATTGGCGAACTTCTGTAGCAAGTCAATGCAGAAACCGGAACAGCACATAAAATAATTGGAATTACGCATAGCCACAGTGAGATTGGCTCTGAAATAAAACAAGATAATATGGAATTATCGGATATATTTAATGAACAGTATATTAAGCATTTCAATTCTGAAATAGCTAAAAGCTTAATTATTATAAAAATATGGTCAAATTTCAGCTCCAGTGCCAATTCAGCACTAAGAGTTATTTACATTAAACTAGTTCTAAGATAAGAGCTAATTTACGGAAACCATAGATAGTATTTCTCTTTTTAGTAAACATATATTGCAGCAACAATTTTTTGGTATTGATCGCCCTGGTGAAAAATCTGCATCGGAGTTGAAAGATTGTTTTAGACCACCGGCAGTTGGAACCTCCATGTTGAAATTTAATAATACCAATAGTTTGATACTTTCAGATAAATTTCACCCATGTTCACAGTCACACCCAACATTCAGGATCTTTGTTTTATTATTAAAGATATGTAAAATAATTTTAAATGTTAAAGGCAAAATCGAAAATAAGTTGATTACAAAAATAATTATAAAGAAATGAAACCAGGAAATTGAAATAATTATCTGTTATATTTCCAGAAAAGTTTTTCTAAAATACATTTAAAGACACCATTTTGATTGGTGGATAATTATTTTTCATGCTATTTCTTTCAGCTTTTGATTTGTAAAATAAAAAGAATGGTTAAAGAATGCAGTTCCTGCATTATTAGATTATTGGACAGGAAATTAAGGCATAAACTTAAATTAAACATGCTATTTTGAAAGAAATTTTTACTTTATCCATCATTAATTGACTCAATCTTTATTAAAATGAAGCTTTTCACCTTTCTATTTTCTTTAATATAGAGAAATAAAACTCGTGATTTTTTTTTTTAATCTCTAAAAGAAAGTAATATGTTTTGAAAGAAATGGTTGTTTTATTCTTTTTTTATGGTTCTAGGTTTTAGTTATTTAAACGAGGTAATGGATTAAGATGGGTGTATGTAAAGAAAGAATGAAGAAGAAGGGGGGAAAAAAAACACACACCCTCCTCGTTTTTTTTAAAAGACAAATCAAATCCGCGTGCTATTCTTCACTTGAGTGTAACACTGTTCATTTGAAAGACACTTATAGTAGGAAATATATATATTTTTTTATATATACATATAAAAACGCAATTTAAAAGTACACTAAACAGTCATTTTAGTTATAAGTTAAAAACTGAGTTTCGTTATAACTATGTAGAAAATTTGCATTTTGGCTTTAATTTGAGATATCGAAATGAAATATCAATAGTTGTTAATTCATTGTATTATTAAATTCACCAACTTGATACCATTGTTCAAACCTAATATCGTCAAATTGATTAGATATTTTCTTAAATTACGTTATCTAAAAATAAAGTTTTACTTAACGATTTCATTTTTCGCAAAAATAATTTACTAGTAATTGTCATCAACTACTGTTTTTATTCACATAAAAATTTTTCATTCCTCTAATAAGTAAATAAATGTTTAAAGAATTTTTTCGTTTTTATTAAATAATTTATGAAATTGGTTTCGTAACCTTAGAGCTTGAGTTCTATACTCTGTCGAAGCATTGGTACAATTAACATCTGAACTATTGAGGGTAGTCTAAACTTAGAGTCTAAACTTTTCAAGTTGAAACTCCCTTGTAATTATTTTTGAATGGGAGAAAAGCCATAAAACTACCATTAGTCATCTTGGAAATTTACACGAGACTGTCATAACATCTATTGTAATTTATAATTTTTGAAACTAATTATGAAGCATCAACCGATGTGGAGAAGGAGACAGGAGTCCTCTGGCATGCTTAAACTGACACCAAGTCATGAATTTCGACGTATGTTTATTAGGGAGTTCTGATAAGATATTCTATGTTTGAAAGAAGATTGTGAAATTAAGAATATCACCAGTTCGCAGAAATGTCGATGAAAGATTGTGAGTGTGCTTGTCGACTGAAATTATTGCACTTTTTTCGATATTAAACTACTTGATGTTGTGTATCGAACAAAAATACAAACTTAATTGAATCGAAGAGCTAAATGTAGTGATCTTAAGCTTTGTGATTTAGTAATGTCTGTCTATCACAAGAGTAGCTCCCGTCAAGCAGTCTATCATTGTCTGTTGCTGTGGAAGCCAGATATGTCCCATTCTCCACGGGGATTTCAAGAGAAAGACATTAATATTGTCTTGTGGAACACCCTCATGGCGTAATGGGGATATTTAATAGGTTATCAGAATAGATTGATTCAAGAATGAATAGATGACTCCCCTCCCCTAATTATGCATGCAACACCCCAATTATGTATGCACCAACCTTATTCTAAATCAACGAGTCTTGTTTCTATAGTGACAGCCACCATCTAGACTATCTGAGGAGAGCCATTCTTCTGATAGACAGAACATGTAAAGTGATGAAATTTCTATAAGCTTAACTTGGTCACCCAATAAGTTTTTCCTGTATGTATTTTACGAATGAATGATTAAGCATTTATCGAGTAGATGTGGTCCTTTAGTGAGATGCACAATGAAACTTTTTTTCAAAAAACTAAACTGTGCTGACCCTTCCAAGGCGGACCTTGGTGCCACCCTGCACTTTACAGCCCTGCTGGTCTCACACTCCCCAGTTTCGTTGTCCGGGGGCACGAGGTTGACATAGGGAGGCTCCTCCATGAACGTGATCTTCATGTTGAACTTCTCCG
The DNA here is from genome assembly GCA_963978545.1 of Linyphia triangularis. Classification (NCBI taxonomy): domain Eukaryota; kingdom Metazoa; phylum Arthropoda; class Arachnida; order Araneae; family Linyphiidae; genus Linyphia; species Linyphia triangularis. The sequence goes on from OZ021726.1 coordinate 71,519,988, forward strand.
GCACTCCGGGAGGAGGGACAGGGGAGCCACCAGGCCACACGATGTCCTTGATGTCCAGGCCGTCTTCGGTCCACACGCCGATCTGATGAAAAGTGTTAGTTTATTTTATGGCTCTATATTGGCTGAGTGGCAAGTTCAGGTGACTTTGAGAAGAAAAAGTAAAGTTGTGTCCAGTAAAATATTTGATTGGTTGTGAATGAGTATTATAACCAATCAGGGCGTTCAATGATTTTGTTTACTTGCCAATTAGGTTAGTACCTGTATCGATAAATAAGACAGCGTGTCCCAAATTGTGGTTCGCGACTCATTGGACCCGCTGATGGTTCGCGAGTCTTTCATACCGATCTTAATATAAATATTATTGAAAAGTTAATATTTATAAAAAAATGTTTTTTTTTCCATAAAAGTTCCTTTTTTGTCAGTAAAACCTTTTTCGGAATAAACATGTTCTGTTTGTCTCTGAGAAAAATCTGATACTCCGAGGATGAAGTGGGCCGCTATAGATCCAGTTTCTAAAAAGTAGGTAGCAATGTTTAATGGTATAAGAAACCTTGGTCTAGGATGTTATAATAATAAATATATATTTTTCATAAATACAGAAATAATATAGCATCTTATTGTTACTTGATCACTGAGGGAATATATTTTCCCGCCGTTAAATATGATTGGGACAATATATATAATGAATGGAATTCATTCGAAGTTTTGAAAAAGGTTAAATTATTACTTAATAAAAACAATAAGAAATGTTTTACACTAAGTATGGCATAAATATAGTTTTACTTACTGTAAAATTAAAAAGAGTAGACTAATTTAAACTTGAGTAATGTGCGTGCTCAAAAACATAAGTTCGCATTAACAATCTGGGAGTAATACTAATTTTCTTTAGTCATATTTTTATTCCCTAATCTTTATCTTCAAAAACACTGCGCACATAAACATCCATGTATAAATGGGATTCATTTACAAAATGATTGAATGAAGTCTAATCACCGAGATGTATGTGGCCATTAGAGCCGAAAGGGTTAAAGGGCTTACTTTTAATTTAAACATTTAATTAAAAAAAATATTCAATCTATGATATATCAAGCAATTTTACCTCACATTTTGAGTAAACTTAATTTTTTCAATGAAATGATAACAAGAAAAATAAGAAATAGCCTAAAATCCATAACTTTCTTTCTCAACAAAACGTATCCTAAGGCAATTGTTGATTATTAAATTAAAACAAACCGTAACTCGACACCGCATAACACACACTTCTAATCTCTTACATCAAACAATTCAACCATTCCCTGTTATCCAAATTATATACAGAATAATTCTCCGTGGATGCAATACCGATATCGTATACCACCCATTAATTATGGATTCTAAATAAATAGGAATCGGATAACGTCCACCTTCCTGTATTTCTCGAGCAATCAATTAAGGGAAAGCATCCTGCCATGTCTTTTAGCACGAGGAATCCAACATTCTATCCAATACTAATGAGAATTCTCTGACGTGTTAACACCAAAACGCATCCAGCATTTCCGCCATTAAGCGTGGTGAAATTAAATCACTCACCTGAGTTCGAGGCTTAACTAAGTTTTAGGGTAAGGATATTTAACCTAAGAGGCGTGGTAATGTGTATTTTCTCAACCATTTGGGTATTAGTTATCTGTTTATACTTTGTAATGGCGTAGTAGAAGATTCATACAAGGTATTTTCATACCTTCAAAAGCAGTGTCCAGGTACCACAACAGTACTAGCCAATGTCGGAAATAGGGGTTCTGGAAGAATTGTCCAGTCCTGAACAAAACTTAAACATCGTTCTAAAATACACGATTGACCAGTTGACCAGCGTATTTATGCTACTGGCGGTAATAGTTTCGTGCCAGTTTTTTAATATGTGGCAGTTACGTACACATCAGGAATACACCTTACATAGAGTGCTAAGTGTATCGATACCTTGGATTTATTGCAGGCTTCTGGAATGAGATGTGTGAACTAATTCAAACATACCATGGATAGTATTATGTAAGATTTATTAAGACATGAAGATTGTGAGTATGCTAGGTTAACACTGTCCACATTATTTAATTTCTCAATTAAATTTTTGCCATAATGTGATATGGTTTGTTTTTATTTTGGTCGTCTGATATCTAATAATGAAAATGTCAAGATGTGATACTGAATTTAATAACAAACACATACTAAGATGTGGTTTTCCGAAAAAAGCTTGCAAAAAAAATTGATTTTTACCCACAAAGGAAATTTTTTTAAATTTTTTTTACTAAAACGTTTTTGTACCAAAGCAATGAAGGAAACAACACATACGCATGTACTAACAACACATAGATGTACGATATTTGAATGGACAATAAAATGTGTAGAGTCATGTTGTGCAAGAGTGGGCATTTTTTTTTTTTTAATTATCATAAAATGATAATATTTGTATGAAATAAATTGAAAAAAATTGATTTATTTAAAGACTTTATTAATTTATCAATTACATAACTTGAAATAAAGTTTACTTAATGGTAATTTTAGAAAACAATTAAAATAAAACTTAGTCAGAATGCGTACACTTACCCCAATATCGGGGTATATGTGCGCAGCACTGCGGATAAGTGTACGCACTTATAATAACTTAAACGGTAGCTTGTTAAATATAGTTAAACTATATTTAATGATATAAATATAATTTTTTATCAACATTTACCATTATTTACTTCATTTTTAATATTTATATATTAAATATATACTTTCACAAATACTATCACTTGAAACAACGGATCTGTGCGGAGCCTTTCGCTTATAATTTCGAGGCATTGTTGTTTTTTTTAGATAATATATGACTTGATAAGAATAAACTGAAACAAATAAAAATAATTGTCAATACACAAAGAACTGTCACTATCGGGGTAAAATTACGCATTGAAATATGCGTACTCTTACCCCACGACCTTATGCGCACACTTAACCCAAATTGCCTGAATAGAATTAGGTTAAAATTAAGTATTGTTGCGTCATTTTACCAAGTTTCAATATGTAATTAATAAAACTAGATACATAATTGAGCATACTTGGATACAATCAATGTTAATTTCCGCAACATGAATATAAAAGTATTTTAATTGAAAATTAAGAAAAATCGTAAGAATTATAACCAAAAATTTTACTTACTAATATTAATGAAACTACTTGACTTTGTCAGACAAGACTCTAGTCTTTTGTCCAACGTCGTAGTGACTACTGAAGGCAGTCAGTTCCCCTACTCTACTGTCAACGGTTTTATAAAAGAGAAACCTGCGCACACTTGCCCCACATGACTCTATATTTCATTATAATCTGTATCTGTTACTATTATCTGTAGCTATTAAAATATGAATTTAGAAAGAAAACAAGATATTAGTTATTTTTAAATGCTTTATATTAAATTTAATTTTGGTTGTGGTAGACAAATCTTGGGAAAGCATGACACTGTACGTTACGTTTTTATATCAACAGATGGCATTGTAGGGATGGTATCTGTGAGTTACCAATTATTTAAGTAGGATATAGGTCCTTTTCATTAAAATTTTGATATAAAATGCTATCTATTGATACAGAAAGTATTGTCTACTTCGTGTAGATTTTCCGAGAATTTCAGTAAAAATCGTCTACTCTCAAACGTTCACGAATGATCGTTTTTGTATTGCACTGTATACGTATCTTTCAATTTTATTGTTCTATATATGTGATTCTATAGTGCGATATATGGGCTTTTGGGATCATTGTGTATTGGTTTCATGTGTTATAACACGTTTACTAATTCATTTGACACGTGAAATATTCACACAGAAAAATAAACGGAAAAGAAAAACTACGATCCAACCAACAGTTTTCACAATTTGTCCTTTACATGTGTCTATATATGTGTCTTTTCTATCATACTAAGCAATATGCCAGTATATTGGTTGCAATTGTTGCAATGCGCTTACCAATTAACTTGACACGAGAAAAAAACACACGGAAGAAAAAGGCGAAGACAAATTACGAGCCAATCAACAGTTTCATTGATTAACCTTAGACTTACCTTCTCCCAGAAGCCCTCGTTGTTGAGATTCATAACTTCCAGTTCGACGTACTTTAACGTTCCATCGGGGTTGAATTCCAAATCGGCACGACCTCCTTTCTCTTTGATGCTCACCATTCGCAAGTACCTAGGAAGGATAAAATGTTCGAGAATAAAATGGTATTCGAATGTCTTCAATAAATTACTTGATTCGAATGTTTTCAATGACTAATTTATTTAAGTATATATCGGGTTTCAATTCCAAATCTTCTCAAATCTTTCCCTTTGATGCTTTATTCGTAGGACACTGGAGAAAGGTTAAGGGTTCTAGAAGAAAATGCCATTTGAATGGCTTCAATAAATAACTTTATTAGATAGTTGGGATTTTCGATTTGATTAAATATCGGATATTTGTTGATCTCATTTTGTATAACTCTTGTAAAAATGAAGAAGCTTCGCAGGATAGAAACGAAATATATTAAACTTAAATGCGAGAACCTTTCAAGATTTGGAAGTCCATTAGAAGAATTAGATGTAATTCAAAGATACAATATAAATTTAAATTATTATTATTCGGGTAATAATTTTGTATCATGAGAACCATATTTGAAATCAGAAACAATTTGTTATCATTCAAGTGATTGTACATTTCTTAACTCGGTGTACATGATATGACAATTCGAGTTATTGACTGTTTCGTCGCTAATTCGCCAGCCACTTTATAAAGCAACAAAGCAGAACTTTAGATTTTATTGTTATAAATACACTAAGAGAAGCAAGTTTAAGAACATAAAGTATTTCCTATTATACACTAATGAGTTTAATTCCAATTGACCTAAAATATAACCAGCAAAAGTACAAACTACAGCAGATAGACGGTAATAAGATTTAGTTAAACTGTCTGTAGCATAACAAGGACAGAACAACCCTTTTAATTATACTAAATATGAAGTTCACTTCTGGTTTGCAGTTTTGGTTTGGATAAAGAGATTACACAATATTTATGTTGATGTCGTATGACTCCACTTCATATTATCCGAGGCAAATCTTTATAATTTCAAGTTAAATTATTTTCAATATAAAAAATTGTAATGCCGCATTAATATTTAATATTTTTCTCATAATAGCGTCCATCACGCAATGAGTGCTAATTATTCAGAATACAGGAAACGTATTGCTTGGCTAGAAAAAAATATTTCTCGAAAACTATTATAGTGATTGATATATGGTTTATCTGAAATGATAAGTGAAGTTCTGAAGTATTTATTTTATAAACTTTATGAAATTTAAAAGGTGCTCTCTTTGTTGCTTGGAAAATATAAAGTCGATAATTCAATTATCGTAATCTGTTCTAAAATTTTGCCAGTCATCCGGTTCTCTACCACTTCTTCATCTTACCTATAACATTTAACAAAACATCTATTTTATAATCTAGACCTCTGAACTTTCAATAGAAAGTAAAAAGTGTTTGCTACAGTATGTTGTGATAATGAAATTTCAAAAGCAAGTGTAACTTTTACAGTGTCAAATATTGTAGAGCAAAATTGTAGAACACGTTGAGTGAACTGGTTTAAAAACTTAACAAAATTCGAACTACAATGGTTGTTCGACTCATGTTGAATTTGGCTAAAGCAATGGATGTCCTTAAAGAACACCATAAAATCTGCAACTATCACTGCAAAGCGGCACTGTATCCAGACATTAAATTAATTTAAGACACAAGTATTTTCAGTGTATGCTTAAAATAAACATTTAATTTTTAATAACAATCGTATTTCATTTGCACTTTAATTTCTTTGAAACGTATTTAGCTTCCCATTTATACAGTATTTGAAATATCTTAATAAGGACACCCAACCATTTCAGACATTTCAACTGTCTGAAATACCCTAATATCAAAGATCACACGTCTTAAGAAATAAGATTCCATTTGGTGTCTGAATCCAGTGCCCCTTTTGGGTTTTATTTTAAGGCATTTCCAATTTGCTTTTCTACAAATAATATAACAAACAATATATTAATTTTCATGCAATATTAATTTTTTTTTATCCTCGTAACAGTTTTAACTCAATGTGTATTTATAAATCCTTGTTGGTTATTTTCTCAGTTAAGATAGTCATTTACACGTTATAATTTTCAACTAGCAATATCAGCTCCTCCATGTCTACCATCTTAACTGAATTGTTACATGTTAATTCTTTTCAACATTCATATTTTATTCCTCCTGGCACGATAAACTGATACCAGTTTAAAAATAATAACATATTATTTCACAAAACGCTTTGTTCAAACATAGAAAATGGAAATGAAGGGTTTATTGAATGAAAAGTGGGTATCCAAGCGTTCCTAAATTATCCAGAAAATGTTCCATTGAGCATGAACATGCTATTATTTGACGCTCTAATTTAAATTTATGCATCATGCATCTCCATGGAATGGATAATACTCGAAAATAGCAAAAGCGAAAAGCGTAATTTATTCGAGAGTGAGAAAGGGTCTTTATCTATCAAACAGAAGAGCATTAAACCGAGAAAAGGATGTTATGTTTCGAAAATTCAATTTGGAGTGAATGTGTTTACTGGAATTGATGGATAATTCTTGTTTCATCAACGTCATTCGCTTTAGATTTGTGCAAGAATACACACGTTTTCACTAGAAGGGTTTTCGATTGTCACTTTGTTATGGAAAATGTAGAATATCTCAATTTATTCTTCATCAATAAAAGAGGAATGCAAAATGCGCTTCATGACAACACGGATGTCTGCAATCTTTAAATTTGTGATTTTTTTTTGCGCCAACTTCAAAGACGATATGTATTTTTGAATTTCAAATTTGATGTAAACACTGTTATCTGAAACTAGTAATAAAATATATAATTTTTTAAATGTATGTAGCTTTCCTATTCAAATAATTAAGAAAATATGAAAAGATATTTCTCGTAGAAACTTTATACGGTCTTGTAATATTTTTTTTCTTTTTCGTCTCGATTTTCCTTTAAAACTTTTGCTCTTTAAGGTTTCTACTTTTTCAGCAGTAGCCTAATGTTTCTTGCACACATTTTGCCTATCCTTTAATTTTTTATGGTGAAAGCAATTGTATTGTTATCTTACATATTATTTTTTCATTAAAATGTGGTTTCACAGTATTTTATTATTACATTCACTGTTACTGATGCAAAGTAATACCTTTTACAATATTGCTTAAAAGTACCGAAGGCAAGTGTGCGAATCTCACTGCTTTTTTAAAACTTTCACAATTATTCAAGAACTAGTGAACTAGTGCGCATATAAAAAATTGTTTAGGAGAATTACTTTGCAGAGTTATATGCAAAATAAACAAGATTTTGTCATCAAAATTCTTAAAATATCATAAATTTTTTCTTCACTTCTCTCACAATCGCATCCACTGGTTAAATATTTCTTTCGAATTTTTTTACCAAAATTAATGTATGACCTAGTCAGGAAATTTTAAAGAGTATTTAGCACCAAAAATATTAAGAAACACAAATATGGCTCTAATTGCTGCATGAATTAATTTAATGTAAGAATATACTTTTTCTTTTGTTACTCTCTATATACTACTTTGTAGGGGCACATGGAAATTTTCTGATGATCGATTTTGGGGATATTATTGTTTATTAAAATGTCTTCTCGTTAAAATTTTACCGCATTGGTAATTCTACCTTATTAAGAAGTATTTTTTAATAATTATTTGTATTAAACACAAAATAGGTATATAAATAAATCATGTTTTTTAATAACTTCAAAGTTGAATTTCTCAAAACGATGTTTTATTATGTTTGTGGGAACATAATTTAAAATTCATTTAATATAAATGCTTAAAATTTTTTATACATGTTTCTCCAATGTTTTAAAGTACCTTAACACGATTAATAAATGATAAATAGCATACTTTAAACAATAATTAAAATAAAAAAAAAATATTAAAATTAATTTTTTTTTTTAAATGTAATTTTTTTTTTTTTTTAATTTTTTAAAAATAATAAAAACCTTGTGTTAAAGTATTTAAAATTACAATGTGAAAGTTTCAGAATAATAGAAGATTGGTTATTAAATAAAGAATACCCTCTTTCTAGGAAATGAAACTCCAGCTTGGGTACTAAAGTAGTTTCCATTAGTAAATTCTCTTGTTGGGTTCATCATGTTGCCAACATACATATTTACAAAATTCATTTGACATTGCTATGAGTCATATTTGAAATCTTAAAAAGGGACTTAAAATGCAGATTGAATATTTTCACTAACTGAGAAATGTAATTTGGCTTAGAGTATTAATGCAGATGGCGCTGATTCTATTGGGATTCAATTTTCAACATTGAGGTTCCTTAGTCACCCTACAGAAAGTTTTAAATCTTATCTGTTTTTAATTTTCTCAAAGCATAACTCATCTGTTATTTGCGTTCAAACGGAATATTTTAAGTATATGTTATAGTTAATATTATTAATATAACCATTTAATATGTATAAGACCAAATTAATCATATTAGCTATAATATGTATACCTAAAATAACAGAATATTCATTTCCCCAAAACAGCAAATGAGCATTAGTGCAATATAATGCTTTAAAGCAATTAAGGGAAAACTTTTTAGATTCAACTGGTAAACGAAATTAAAAAAACAAAAAATCCGTTTTATCAATGAAAACGTATATTAGCATTTAAGGGCATGGCATTTCATTACAAAACGACGATGAAAAACTATGGTACTTTAAACAAAAAAGATCGCTAATGCACTTGTTCTGGAGTTGTTATTAGAGCTAGAGTACTAACAAAACATCTAAGCACAAAAAAGGGCATCTTTTGTTAGAGCACTCTAATGGAACAAATTCCTCGCGCCTTTTTTAATTGGAAAACTTCTGCTACTTGGCCCTTTTGTTTAATTGCCGGATCTTAATTAGAGGGAAGGGTGATGCGATAAATAGAGGAAGATCCCTTTATTAAATTCCAGAGCCGTTTTAAAAGACCCGGCAGAATCTAAGGCTGTGAGATGGCAGAGTAAAATCTATAATCTTTTTGGTATTTGATTACGACAATGGAAGACTGATGCTATTGGTCAATTTGGTTGATTAGAGATGATTATCACTAGGAAGACGAGTATTATTTTACTGATTTCATCCAGTTTAATCACGTTATATGAACAGTATTTTTCACAAAATGCTGTGAAATGTGCACAGATTTCAACTAATAGTTATTTCTGCAACAGGTTATGAATTTAATGTTTTTATTACCAGAGGGAATATTCTTATTTAAAGAGTGTGCTAGATTAAGTAAAAAGAGTGCGCTTGTAAAATAATTTACACAGTTTTAAAAAGTATTTTTGCACGTGTTTTCAAACAATATTTTTTATAATATCGTGGTAAACAATATTTGAAAACATATATACATATATATTAATAGTGGCAATTCAAGTCAATGAATATCTTCTGAAAACATGCCATTTATAAATCAAGATCATATAAAATTTGAGCATGAGGCTTGTTGTAAAGTACTTGACCACACTAGTTTGATAAAGTTATTTTATTGCACTCCTCGTGATAAAGTCAGTCTTACTTTCACCACGATTTCTGATTAAAAATAGTTTGTTTTTTTGTACGTTATTATAAGAAACCCCCGATTTCTTATGTTAACTCAACGTTGAAAAACTGTTAGATTAATTTATTGATTTATAAATATTCTATCTTTGTGAGAAATATAAAATATCCTTAATCATTCAAGAATGTTTTAAGGGTATTTTTCAAATTTTCCCATATTGAAAGCAAGATAAAAAAATTAATAGCAGAAGAAATCCAAAAGGCCATATCAATTTCAAATTCGATGTCACCAAACAATGGTTGTACCGATTCATTCTTAAATTCTCCTTTTATGTTGAAAACGTAAAATTTTAATATTAACTTTTTAACTTCTAGATTATAGATCTACTAGGGGGCTTCGCCCCCTGCTCGCTAACGCTCGCCAACCCCCAAACACCTCGCTGCGCTCGGATTGAGCGGCTATACCGCTCGAATTTGTGGTTAAAACATCTTGCTGCGCTCGAATAGGTTTGCCAGCAATAAAAAATGTAACCAAATTTTTATAAATTTAATGTAAGGCCTAATAGAGAAAACACCCAAATCGCAAGTTTCATAATAGAAAGTTAAATATACTATCCGCCAACATTCTGACTTAAAACTTCATTAGCTATGCCCTTACATTGAAGTCCCAATATCTTTTATTTATTCTGATAAGTCGCCCCGTTAGACGCGAAGTATTTTCTGGATAGAAATACTTCAAAATAATAATTACTCTAATACAAAAATGCTTTAAAAAAAACCCAGAAAAAATCAACTTTGAAACGAAGAGTTTAAAAAGAACTTTAAAATTAGCAAAGGGTTTGTTGTTTACATACTTAAGGATAGCTTTAAAATTAGCAACAGTTGGTTGGTTGGTTGAACCCCCGAGCAGCCGGTTTGTTGTTTACATACGTAAGGATGTTGCCAATCATATATTCAAAATCATTGAGGCTTTGTAGTAGCTTAATGATGAAAAATATTGAAATTTAACTAATTAATAAAGTGTTAATAAATTATTTTGGCACGTTTTGGCAAATCTACAGCTTATTTCCTTTAAAATGACACCTTGGTCATTGAAATTGGTTGAGCAGTTTAGGTGGACGGACTAACCCCAAAAAACGTATTGCCTATTAAATATATAGATATACTTTTTTTTTAATGTATGTAATGTTTAAATCCATATCATATAAGTACAAATTTTCACACTTGCGCCAAATTCCTTAAGCACGCTCAATTTCCTAACAACTTGGTTTGTGAAAGTGATTGTCCTTAAAATTCCACATCTTTACACGTTTACATTGTTTGATCACAGGTTCAGTTAGAGTGCAAAATTTTTTGCCATTAAATAGTTGAAATTTCTCTTTGTATTTCTCATTTTACAAAAACCCTGCACTGTAAAAAATAATAGTTCAACCTTTCACCACTTTTCTGGTTTAATCTAGCGAAGCTGAGAGATTTCACCAGAAAAGTGGTTCAATTCAATTCGAGCTACTTTCTCGATAAATGAGTTGCACCAAAATTCCGGTGAAATGTATTGATCCCATCATGCATTGCGCGGTTTTGCTGGCAATACAACATGGCCGAAACTTCGCACTCGTAGAACTCTTTTCGTGTTGTACTGTCGAACAACATATTTCAAATCAAAGGTAAGCTTTTTTTTATTGCTTACTTTAATAATAGTTTTGTTTGCAAGTTCCATCTGTCTAATTCTATCATTTTACTTAATTTAATAATGTGTAAACAACTAGGCCTATTTATCTGAAGCTGACAGTTCTATAGTGCTTTAATATTTGGTAAACAATTGCTTTGAAACTTGAAATATGTATTGTAACTTTAAAAGTTGCATAAGTCATAATATGTTTTCGATGTTAATAGTTTAGACGTTAAAGTATTCATACCTTTTACAACTTCCAACTTTTAGATATTTTATCGAAACATTTTAGTAATGAATTTTGAAGCTAAACATATACAAATTGGATCACTTTATTTGTGAATGTTTGCATCGTATAAACAACAGCAGGATCAGTTTCATAATCGGTATTTTTTAAATACGATTTAAAATCTTGGGTACTTTTCCATTTCGCGGGGACAGGCGATAATGTCGCCATAAATTATGCAATTGACGCCAAACAGAATATCCCCGCTGGTAACTTTTTACCGCCACATTTTGAAAACAAGACGCTGCCATTTTTAAAATAAATTAAACTAATAAATATAATCTGCTTGGCGAGATTTGCAGCATTATCAAAAAATTTTATGTGTATACTGTGCGTTGTCGCAAATAAAGTCTGCTTGGCGACATTTGCGCCTGTGAAATGGAAAAGTACCAAATCTTAATGTTTACTCTTGCTAAAATTGTCAAATTGTGTGAACCATGTAATATAGTATTAATTTTCCTTACACTTGTTCTATATTTTTTTCAGAAAACAGATCTTATTCATTTGTGGCGACATCAAATAACAGATAAAACTTCTGTGCACTTGAGTACTCTTTTGCACAGAGGTAATGCATCTGTCTCAAGACACAATGGTCCCTGGTTCGAGCCTCGTCGCCCTTGAAAGCTTGCTAACGCTTTATTGGTGTCTTGACTGTCAACAATCAAAAGTTTCACTACACACTCATAGCCGGATTATTCAAATACCAGTTCCTTCACAGCGATTTCAGCACATTAACATTGATCTGGTTGGACCTCTCCCACCGTCTGAAAGATACAGCTATATCCTCACATGCATGGACAGATACTCCAGATGGCCTGAAGCAATACCAATTACAGACATCCAAACCGACACAGTCGCTCGTGCTTTCTTCAATCATTGGATTTCTCGCTTCGGCACTCCTTCTATTGTAACTACTGACCAGGGAAGACAATTCCAGCCTACACTCTTCTCTTCTTTATCAGCACTACTTGGTGTCAAGCTCATCCGCACGACCCCATACCACTCAGCAAGCAATGGAATGATCGAACGTTTTCATCGCTCTTTGAAACAAGCGATAAAATGTCACCGCAATCCGCTGGACTGAAGCACTACCACTAGTACTCCTTGGACTGCAATCAGCAGTCAAACAAGACCTTGGTTGCTCTCCATCAGAGTTAGTGTATGGTTCGACCATCCTACTACCTTCAGAATTCATCTCACCATCTGCGACTCCAGTCATCGAGACATCTGAATTCCTCCGTCTTCGTACATGTATGCAAAGCCTGTCACCAAAGCCAGCTTCTGCACACATCAAACACATCCCTTTTGTCCACTCAGCACTCAAAACTTGTTCGCATGTCTTCTTGCTCAGAGACCGCATCAGAAGAGCATTAGATCCACTTTACTATGGACCCTACCGAGTACTGGAACGCAACGCCAAAACTTACACCCTCGACATCAACACCAAATGTAGTGTCATCAACATAGATCGCCTCAAACCAGCCTTCTTCATTGCTGATGACTTCTTAGACCCAACTACTCCATCACACACAGCAGCCTTTTCACCCTCACCTACTTTATGCGTTCCATCTAGTGCTCCAGACACATCTCCCACCCCTAGTTCCCTAGAACCCCTCCCACCCCTCATACCTTTTACAACTTCCAACTTTTAGATATTTTATCGAAACATTTTAGTAATGAATTTTGAAGCTAAACATATACAAATTGGCTCACTTTATATGTGAATGTTTGCATCGTATAAACAACAGCAGGATCAGTTTCACAATCGTTACTTTTTGAATACGATTTAAAATCTTGGGTACTTTTCCATTTCGCGGGCACAGGCGATAATGTCGCCATAAATTATGCAATTGACGCCAAACAGAATATCCCCGCTGGTAACGTTTTACCGCCACATTTTGAAAACAAGACGCTACCATTTCTAAAATAAATTAAATTAATAAATATAATCTGCTTGGCCAATCTACACTCAAAATTTTTGCGACAAATCATAAAATAAAACACTTAAATAACTGTGTGCGCGTGTGAACAACAAGAATGCTCTTTATTGGCGGCACTTAAAAACCGCCAAATCTGTAGCTGCAGTGCCGTTAATACGCAAGTACCATTTTAATTTACATAAAAGTCAATTTAACTTGAAGCTTTTGTAAACTTAATATTTAATACTTCTATATTAAATTACTGGCATGTATTGTCATTTTTTTTTGTCAATAAGATAAAATTTGTGCCTGTTTAAAAACATTTACTCTTCCATTAGTCTGATACCAGATAAAAACCACCAGATTGTAGTGATAACTCATACAAAGTAACAACCTTCAAATCTATAATTCCTAAAATAAACCGTTATGACAATATAGGCTTGCTTTCTAGGTACTGATCTATTAGACGGGTACCAACTAAAAATTGTCAAACTACAATGATAACTCATCCAGACTAACAATCTTCCAATAATTTATAACTCCTATAACAAACAGCTATAAAGTTTCTTTAGCAACCTTATAACAAACCTTTCACATATAGGCTTGGTGATACATTTACGTGTCATTTAAATATGTAAACATTTAAGCTTGACGCCAACTGGTACCTGTCTAATGGAAGAATTCCGTTTCTTATTGTGCATGTGAAATATCCTATAGAAGTAAATTGACTTATACTACTACGTAACTAGCCTCCCTGATAGCTGTGGGGTTTGAGCTCTGGCCTTGCATGTCAAAGATGTCTGGTTCGGGACAGACGGGACAGTCTGGGTGTTCATTGTCGTTCAGAATACACATTATGCTGTAGATAATTAGCTGCCGTTGTGCATGAAAACAGGTCGTTGAGCTTTTATAAACCAACCAACTTCTACATAACTGAAAACTAATATCAAGTCAGTAAAAACAAACTGAAAAATTTATTGTTTACATTTGCTAATTATGCTTCACGCAGAATATTTTTTTAAAATTTATCGAATTTCAATAAAATTACTAACAAAAAATGTTTTGCTGATAGAATTGTTGAATTTGTTTCCAGAAAAAAATCACTACAAAACTACATATTTTAAAAACTATAAACAAATCTTGAAACACAAACTTGTACAATTCTAATTTTGTATTAAATCTGAAGTGTTATTTTCCTACCCACTTCTCCAAACTAATTACTGAATTTAGTTCTTTGATAACTTCTTGGTACATGTGTTATGAAACTAAACATCTGTACTTTAAAAATGTTGAACAAAGTGCTAAAAACTTATTAACTTGTCTTTGGTTGCATATCACTGGCACTATAATTCTTGTAGACATGTAGGACAGCAAGATACGACTAATTATGCCAAACCATCAAATAAGAATATTTATTGTTAAGATAATATAAGATTACCATGATTTCTATGTTTCGAAAGCACAAACTAATAGGCTTAATATAAAAATGATAATGTGTTTTAAACTAATGAATAGATGAATTAACATTTTTAAAATTGTGGTAATTATCAGCAAGTCTGAAGATTTTTTTGTCTATCGTATTTTCATGTTTAATACCATTTTACTTGCGGTTATTACTAATTATCAGAATGTATTGATATTTTACCTTGTAAACAGTTTGTCAATAAATATCTACTGTTTCTTTATAAGTACAATAGCAATAATATTGTAACTCTGAAGAATTCATTTTTTTTTAACCCTAATGAATGTAAAGTTTTATGGTTTGGCAACAAAGGCATATTTTTTTTTTTTTTTTGATAACTTGGCTGTTATAATAAAAATGTGTTATTGTTCATTATTAAGGTATTTATAGTGTGTGATTTTTGTAAATTTTTTGGTTTTGTGCACAACTTGATAATTAGCCATTGAATAAGAATGTTTTTTTGTATTCTAGCAATAAACTATTTTGTAAATAAGAATAATTTTTTTGGAAAAATGTGTATATATTGTGCTATTAATATAATATTAAAAGATTTATCTGCTCTAATGTATAGAAAAAAATAGTGATTTATTGTTAATGTTATTTTTCTAAATGTAAAAACATTTCTATTGCAAAGCAGTTCTTAGTAAAAATGGTTTAATGTTGTTAATTTACAAATTAGTAAATAAACACTAAAAAATATGTTGTATTATGTGAAAGAAAGCAAAATTATTTAACTACAATAATTTACTTACTTATAGATTTGTGTTAAAAGAAAAATGAACCTATATAAATTTTATTATGTGATATCTCTAGTCGTAGAAAATTATTTGTTTCAATTTTGGAAAGTCATGGATTTGTGACATTTTATTTTGGCAGAAACTGTCATTATTGGATTTTCAGTTGTGTACTCAATCCAATAACAGATAATTTAATTCCTCTTAATTAATAGTCCTTTTTCTTTTATGTTTGATTTTCTGCATTCTAGAAAGGAACTATTTTGTAAATAAAAGTTATTGGTGTGTTGAAATAATGTTGTGTGTTAAATTATACTATTAATAAAAGTTACAAATATTGTTTGCTGTAATGAACTCTGTTCTTTGCCAAACAATAATACTGATTTAATATGGTAATGCTATTTTGTCTAAGTTAAAAAAATGATCTTTGCAAAGTAATTTTTAGTAAAAATGTTTTTATCTTTTGGTAACAATTTATCTAATGGCAGTTCTAATGATAGTTGGTTTGTAAATAAATTTGGTTGGTTAATCTAAGGCAGCAATAAAACATTCAGTTAATAATAAAAGAAAATTTAACTGTCCCTTATTTTTTTTGTATTCTAGAAAGAAACTATTTTGCAAATCAAATGTTCTGTGTGTGTTAAATTATACTATTAATAAAATTTTAAAATATTGTCTTTATTAAGAAAGTGAATTTATGGTAGTGCTAGTTTGAAATATGAAAAAATATCTATTGCAAAGCAGATTTGAGAAAATAACAGTCTAACTTTGATGATTAATAAATAGTTAACAGACACTGAAAAATACACAATTCTCCTTTTCAAATAAGCTTTTATAGATTTACATACTTTATCAAATCAACAAACTTAAAAACTCAGTAAAAAGTTGTAAAATCAAACTCCAAAAAGTAACGAAAACTAGATTCATAAAATAGTAGAAGATAAATACAGAAACTGACGAAAGCTAAATGAAAAACTGGTAAAAGCTAACTACAAATAGTGGGGAAAGCTAAATCCAGAATAGTAGTGAAAGCTAAATACTAAAAGTGGTGAAAGCTAAATCCAGAATAGTGGTGAAAGCTAAATCCAGAATAGTGGTGAAAGCTAAATCCAGAATAGTAGTGAAAACTAAATCCAGAAACTGGTGCAGGGAAAAACGTGAAATCTGGTTCAACCTTTCACCATGAATTTCGTATATGAAGTTGAACCACAAAAGTGGTATATCATTTCACCAAATAGTGATTGCAGCTACTATATTACCAGATTTCTGGTGAAACCTAGCACCAAATTTTTAACAGTGTGTCAATATGAAGTATTTTTTTTATACATAAAACAGTCGCCAAGTTGATAAGTTTGGCTTACTTTTCTGTCACTTTTCGTTTGTTTGGCTGTTTCTTTTTTGTTTGATATAGTATGTGTTTGTAGCATTTATAAATTTCTCTTGGAATATCTACATCAGTCTGATAGAGCCTTTGTATAACGTCCTTATGCATTGGTGTTCGTGTAAAACAAGGAGCTAAAATCATTTTCACGGATGTTTGAAGATTTTTAAGTATCATAATGAGGAAATCATTTTATTCGTTTTAGTTCTATACAATTTTGGAAAAAAAAGCAAGCAATGACGTTCGAAAAAATGTAATTGTTTTACATGAAATATAAATTTGTCAAAAAAAAAAAAAAAAAAAAACTTATTTTATGACCAATCATTGCAGATGAACAATCGTCATCTGCAAAGATTGGTCAGATGCCAGATTTTGACAAAACAAATTCCATGGATGAAAATATAGATCGCACGTCTGAAGCAGTGCACGTATTTCAGATTAATTATTATAAATTATAACGAAATATATTTAAAATATAAAGATAAGTTATAACAAATATCATAAGCCAAGACTGCACTAGAAATGGTCTGAGTCTTATATCTACGAATATCACATGTAGCAGTTTATGAGCCTTAACTTCCCTTCAAATACGGTGAAGGATGTTAAAATTATAATTAGTTGTATTAAGTTATATTTGTGTCGCAAGAACTATTTATGACTATACTGCACCAAAACATACTACTACTACTACTAGTAATAATAACAACAATAACAATAATAATAATAATATTAATAATAATAATAATAATAATAATAATAATGATAATAATAATAATAATAATAATTACAACAACAACAATAATAATAATAATAATAAGAATAAGAATACGTCTGAGATACTAAACTAATTGCTGCTGGTAACTGAGGTTTTTCCAAATAAAATACAGACCAATTTGCACTCTCGATAAGAGAAAACCCTTGCACTTTATTTATACATTCCTATAATAAAAAATATATACTATGTCACAATTTAGGTCATGGTTATTCCTTTTTCAAAGCAGAGATTGCAGATCACGGATGCTTGCTTATATACAGTGCTAGTAGGGTGTAATAGTATGAGTAAAGACTCTCTTAATATTTCCAAGCCTTGTCGGCAACCTGTTGAGCCCTTGGAGGAATTCTGCATCCCCATCTTCCTCTTTCCGTTGCCATGGAATCGAAGACAACATATCGTTTCCATGACAGTTGCCTGGATCGGTACACGCCTTTTCAGAGTATTTTTTCTTTTTCGGGAAAGGATTATTGGTGAAAATAAAGTTTGATGTCTTGAATGGTGTCGTTTAGAGAGTTGCTGGATGTAATATTGGTAGAAAAATGTTTTGAGGGTGCGTTTTGATGCAGCCAGTTGGAGAAGAAATGTATATTTTATACCGTCAGAACCCTATTTGTTATAGTTTCATTTATGCTGAAACATTTTCAGGGATATAGAAGCAGTATATGAAACTTAATCCTTTTTTTTTAATAAAATAACTGATATCATGATTTAGTTTTAGAAGGTTCAGAGTTGGCAGAAGCTTTGAAGCGCAGGCGACAAACGAATATTGCACAGTCGTGTTCTCGCAAAGCCATTCCCCCCCAATGTATGAAACATATTTTTTTTTCATTTTTCGTTACTATAGTAGTAAAAGTAATCTCTTGTGCATTTGTATTATATTACAGATAGCAACAAATCTGGTACTGGTGAAACTTATTTTGGAATTGGTTTTGTTCCCGAGTCTCGGTTGCCTAATCAACCAAATCAGGACTCAGTGTGGTTTGCATAGCAATGAACCTATTAGAGAGCGAAGCGGGCGAGATCGTAACTAAATGTTCACTTCGGAGAGCAGAGAGAGGGGAGGCTATAAATTATTTTGTACCCATTTTAGGGGCCGATCAGCTTTTAATAAAAGCTGATCGGCATTTTCTGTCGGAATTTCAAAAATTCGCATTTTTCAATATTAGAAAATAGATGAGAATAGTAAAACTAATTAAATTCATTTATATATTAATATAATAATTTTGAATTACATTATGCAAAATTATTATATTAATATATAAATGAATTTAATTAGTTTTACTATTCTCATCTATTTTCTAATATTGAAAAATGCGAATTTTTGAAATTCCGACAGAAAATGCCGATCAGCTTTTATTAATGTAATTCTTGGTTAAATAATCTATAAAAATAAGTGAAACTTTAATTAAATTTTTTCCGCAAAAGGGAAATTGTTGCCTCATGCAACTGATTACCACTTCCCACCTTCCGTCATGGCCCATCACGTTGGACTAACCTTCCTATATCTGCGCATGACGTAAATAGGGGGAACCAGTTCTAGAAGTAACAAGGTTTAGTTGCAACAAACTCAATAACTTTTGCTTTAAACGCTATAGAGCGCCAGAATTGATATTATCAGATGAACGTGTAGTTTTGAACAAGTCAACAAAACGATAGGCGGGAATATTGCATGCAGTCGGAAATTTGGAGCTTTGTTTTTTGACGAGATAAGTTTTTTTTATTCATCAGAACTTTTTAAATTGCATGTAACTACAGTTAGTCGCACAAAAATTATCATTTTAAAATACCATTTTCAAATATCGAATGAAACGCGTTAGAAAAAGAAAAAAAAAAAGTTATGAGAGAAACTTGTAATTTACCGTTTTCAAAGTTGAGGTAGGTTCAGTTACAGTCTATGGTTACAGAAAACATTTTGAATCTAGGTGTAACATGTAACAACTAGGAAGATTAAAGGAAGAATCAAAACACATAAACATGGTTAAAATATGCATCATATTTTGCAACCTTCTTTTGAAGCGCAAACCAAATAAAAAATGGATAAAGTGTGACAGTTGTGAAGAGTGGGCTCATGAAGTCTGTAATCCTGCTGAATCACTATTGGTGCGTCAGAATTTTGATTCTGATGACTCTATGTAATTGAGGATATTAAATAGATATGGTTGTCCGCCGAAGTAGGTAAATGAAGCTATTTGTTCTATGATTTTATCATTTTTACTCCATGTTAAAACATTTTTCTTAAGTAAAAAAAAAAAAAAAAAAAAGCACTTTTTCTGAGAATTATACTAGTCAAAAATTATACTAAAATATATCAGTAGAAAAAGGAGAAAGCATTAATCGTCCTAGTATTTGAACATAATAAAAATTAGCTGTACTTCAGATACTACAGTTAAATATGTAAAAAGTGTTACTTCTGGACATAAGTCTCCCTTACTCCCTAAACAAAATGGAAAACCAAACAATAAATTCTCATTATTTTTATTAAGAAGTTCGTAACTATATTTTCGAGTAGTTTAATGTATAGTAATTTAATTTAATGTATGTAACTTAAAGTTCAATGCATAATGAAAAATATTTCAAGGGAAGGAGGGGGGTTGGAGAGCTTTATAGGAAGGGCTGTATAAAGCTTTCCCCTGGATACGACCTTGGAAGTGAGCCTGGTCCTCAAAGCATTAAAAACGATTATTTATGAAAACTTATGTTCAATGTTTACAGCAATTTTTGTAAAATATTTTATTCGAAGTCAATTTTAAAAAACTTAGGTGCACGTTTTGTTTTACAGTTCAACTTAATTCGGACTCAAAAGTGTCATGTGAGTATAAATATAACTGAAATACAACCTTTTAAAAATAGATAGAGATAAGGATAGTCACTCGCAGTGCAAAGCAAAAACCAACGCAAGCTCTTAATATTTTATTTATTATACTGTATTAATGCATTTCCCTTGAGAATTCGTAATCCAGTATTTTTACAAGCTTGAATCTTTTTACAAATTTTAAGGAGCATATAATACAAAAAAAAAAAAAAAAAATAGACTTAAGAGAAAATGAGCGAGTAGAAATTTTAAAACCTCTTAGAGATATCAAAGGGAATTATTATCTGTTTAGGTTGTTACAGTACTATCTTTCTATAGAAAAGAAATTGACACTTGCGCGATGAATAAACATGCACTCTTCTATTGCTTTTCAGTATTTGGAAAAAATTACATGGCGAGAAATTTCTCCAAACAAAAAAAAAAAATAACAAATGACGATGTTTATAACGATCTCCTTTTAAAAGGATACTTTGAATCAGTATTGTATTAATTCTGAATTAAAAATTTTGAAATTTATGTTTAATTTTATAAAGAAATATTTGTATAGATTTACAATTTTGTTAATTCAAATTTTTACTTAAATTTCCTTGTGACGTTTTATATGAGGTATTGCTATTTTTTTTTTTACTAGAGGGTATTTCAATGGGTATATTTTCTTATTTATTATTCAGAATCCTTGACGCATAGCTTTGTGTTAAGTTTTTAATTTTTGATTTTTTTTTCTATTCTTCTATATTGCACTTTATAGAATTCGATAAAAAATATTTACAGGTGTTTCCACAAAATGTTATAACATAAACGTGTTAAAAAGCTAAAAAGTTTTGGATTCTGTATATTTTCTATTTATGTATAATATACTTGTTAGGGTTATAGACCGAAAACGTTTATTAAGTTAAAAAGAAAAAAAAAAAAAATGACCACAATGCATAGTGATTGTTTACTCAATGCCCTCCTCTGGTCTATGAGCCTAACACAAATATTAAGTTTTATTTTAATTGAATATTAAAGCTTTTAAATTTTACTATAAATAATTAAATTTTTTTTTCAAAATCAAAGGAAATTTATCCACTCATCTCATTCATCCACCTGGCACAATATTATGTTTTTATCAAATGTAAAAAAATAAAATAAAAATACTTTACTCCTAATCACGCATTAATGTAACCTCATTACCTTTTCCTCACCACCAAATATTCCCAGAATCCGCCAATGTCTTTAAAAGAGCCAAGTATCGCCAATAATCAACGAAACACAACTCTTAAACGACCCTGACAGGTTATCTAATAGCTTCACCAACATGAACTAAGACATCGCACATCATCAATTCCTTACGTCATCATCTTAATGATGTACCGCAAAACAGAGAACAGACGACGTAGAAGACACTACGTCAGAAAAATGATTTATAGGTGGTTGAAGTTGAAATTTCCAGTTGATAGATGGTAATGGGATCTAAAAGAGAAATTCTCGCCGTGTTTCACGCTTGACGTGATCTGGTCTCGTTAGTATACGGCAGGGAATTATTTTAATAAATGATTGGGAAGGACGTATTAATAATACCTGACGTCCAATGTTTCAAAACATTTGACGTGAGGTTTTCGATATGATCGTCACTGAGCTCAATATGGTATAGAGTTTCCTAGAAAGGCGGTAACGTGCTTTATTTTTTAGGATAATAGCTAGATAATGTTAGTTGCAATTTTCTTTTTAACAAGAGGTAGTATATCATAAACTGATGATAAAAATGGGCTTATGAGAATTAATATGTGATTTTAAGTATATCTGCAAAGTAAAATAGTTAAATTAGAAAAATTGCTTGAGATTTCATTACAATGTTCCCTTTATCATTCAAAAATTAAATTTTATGCTTGGTACCCATTATCAGGGGTGAAAATATTCTGCTTTGAAGCGGATTTCTGCTTTATTAAGAAGTTTTTCTATAATTTTATTATTTTTAGCGGATTTTTTATGGTTTTATCAGACTAAACTTGTCTCAAATCCCGATCAGAAAAAAAAATCAGGCTTTACCACTGTACTGTACACACATTTGCAACTTCTATTTATGCATTAGTACATAAATATATTCTTATTCACCTATTTTTGTAGTGAAACATAACGCTGAGTACATTTTCCTTTTTGTTACATTTTGATTATTTTCACTCCTGTATTATAAAGTGTTTTATGTATGTTTTGCTTTTATGAAACTATAGTTTGAAACAAAAATTTATAAAATATAAATATATCGATTATTTTGCTATTTATGCTTAAAAATCAGATGTTTCATTCTAACATTATTACATTTAAGAACTAACTGAAAGTTTTAAAAATTTAGTACTCCGACGTTTCTTTACATGTTAAATCCAAATGTATAACAATTAAAACTATTGAATTCTGTAATTTTTTTTCTTCTTTTTTTTTTCTTTTGCCAGCTGTACTATTTAAACGAGCAAAGAAAACACTTTTGATATTGCATGAGATCCTCAGTGCCGGATGAACTAAATTGTTGGTCTATTGATTGGAAGTTGGTGAGATAGAATCAGACAGGGGCATAACCCAAGCAACGCAACCATGTTGTTTCAATGTGGTGTCAACGTTAAATACCAACATGCACAATGTTGTTTCAACGTGGAACTGTAACGTTGTTTTCAAGCGGAAGTGTTCACTTAAAGGAGCGTGGATACAATGTTGAGTGCCAACATTGTTTCAACGTAGATATATCACATTGTTTCAACGTAGATATATCACATTGTTTCAACGTAGATATACCACATTGTTTCAACGTAGATATACCACATTGTTTCAACGTAGATATATCACATTGTTTCCACGTTGAATGTCAATGTTGTTTCAACATGGATGCGTTCCCATTGTTACCACACGATAGTGCTCACTTTTACCAATGTTGTTTAAACATGAATCTTCCACGAGTGTTCAATATTGAATCTTGTTTCAAGACACACATCCCATAATGCTGTTTTTACAGCACTAGTTCTTGAGCCCAAGAACTAGTGCTGTAGAAACAGTTTTTCTGGAAAGTATGTCTTTTGAAACAACATTGGCAAGAATCAAGATTGAACACTCCATATGTGGAAGATTCATATTTAAACATTGATAAAAGTGAACACTATCATGTGGTAACAATGTGGAACACCCATGTTAAAACAGTATTGCTCATAAATACACTTGGCAATATATTTTTCAGAAGAGGTTATGAAATTAAAATTCAAAATACCATTTAAAGTTGCAATTTCAAGCAAAACAAATTATTGATTTTAGTATTTCAATAGATAATAGAAAAAATTTGGAAGCGAATGTATCCTGCCTACCTTCCTAAGCATTATAGAAACTCATTTAATGAAAAGAAAAAGTTAAAACTAGAATATTTTCCAAGTATTGGCTTTATGAGTTTCCAACTACTGTTACACAATGTATATCATATCTTCTTTCAGTAGGTAGAATATCATTTTGATAAAAATTAAACTTTCCTTTTATATTTCCGGGTATATATATCTGCATCCCCAAACAATTATTTAAAAGACTTTTCTAATTTCCTTATGCACACACATAGATTATAAAGATGTCTGAAAGGAACTTCCCATTATTCTGGGGGTTTGAAGAAATATTTAAACGATACCAAATTCACAGAAGTAGAATTTAAAATTTAAGTTCAAATATCTTTTTAAATTATTTTTAGGTTGACCTGTCTTTTCAAATTATTTTTAAGTTAATTTAACTAACAAATCATGGAATTATGAAAAAATTACCAAAAATGTAATATAATATCCAGTTTAATATATCTGAACCAAAACTTGCCTTTTATATAATAAATGACTTTTGGGAGAAGAATATATAATATTAACTTCCAATGTTTAATTTAAAATCTTTCCCAACATTCTTTCAAGCCCACATTAATGACTAAATAGAAAGGGATACACACAATAATTGGCAAAGTAAAAGAAAGGAGATCCAAAACAATGCTTTTAAATGCAAAGAATAAGTTTTTTAATGTAAAATGCAAAGAATAAGTAATTATTAATTTACAAAACATATAATTATAAATAAGAATCAATGTCCAGCTCCTCTCCAATGCTGGCATCAATTGCATCCATCCTGAAATAACATTTGTTATAAAGGTTAAAATTTTGGAAAACATTGTACAATAAGATGGGCCAAGACATACAGCAAGTTACAAGCCTACAGCATGTTATAAATTATAGATGAGGAACAGACAAATTCGATACAGATCTAAGAAGCCACCTTAAAAATTTAGGCTCCAATAAGATAGAAATATTTAGTCATACATCAAAAAAATTAAACTAAGATAGAAATATTTAGTCATACATAAAAAAAATTAAACTATCTTTATAAATATTCTTGTGGTATTCATTAACACTCAAGAGTAATGAAATATCCTTCATACGAGAGGTTTAGATGACTTATCTCAATTTATTTTAATTGGCTTGTTACATATGGAATAATTATTTTGAACACTTATCACTTAATAAATCAACTTGTACATAGCAATTACAAATTTTGTTTGTCTATTAAATATAAGTTTTTAATTGGCTTAAAAGAAGGTTTCATTCTAAAATTGTGAATTATAAAAAAATGCATTGATTTTCTTAAACAGTGCTAAAAATTTCAATAAAGTCACAGGAAGCGTTTTAATGAGAAAATTGAGACATAACTTCATGCCTAAAATCACAAAATGTACCTTAAAGCAGTTTTTGCCCCACAATACTTGCTCCCACCTTTTTGGCGGGGAGAGTACCTCAACCAGTCTCCAACAATCTTTGAAAATTGTGCTTCTGTTACTTCAGGATACAGAAGCTGAGTAGCACCTGCAAAAAATAGATAATATGTATACCTTCATAAAACTTAATTACATTTATTTTATATGTTGTTTCTCTTAGACTTTTTTCTTAATGTTTTCTATATAATTTATACAGATTCAAATATCTTTTTCTACGTACAATACAAGAGAAAATTAACTGTGTATATGCGAGTAATATACACATTTTAAAAATCACCCAAATTGTAGTATTTTCTGAATATTTTCGACAATATATATCCGATAGAGGAAAAGTTACTGATTAACACATATTGGTACAGAGCAAAAAATATTCTTCAACTTTATAATATATTTTAGCAATGTATAACACAAATATGCACCAATATTAAAGTTACCCAAATTAAGTTGGCATTTGATTTCAGAAACTTCCTACAAGCATTGTTTAAATGATCAAGCATATTTTTTGCTCCTGAACCACACGATTATCAAACAAAAGAACCAAAATATTTTAATTACCAAAGACAACTTTTTGCAATTTTAAAGATCTAAATTGCATCTTATTCCTCAACCCCTTGTAGGTGAAATTTGAAGCCACTTTAAAGGTCATACATCGGCTAAGAATACCCCGTATAGCGATGTCAAACTGTGCTCCACCCACCAATTTTAAATGACGAATCTGAAATAGAAAAAATTTGACACTAGAAATAAAACAATTTAATATTTCAGTAGAGATGCAATAAATAATGACTTAGTGAATACATTAGGATCAGGTCTGATAATATATATTTTCTTTAATAAATAATCTTTATTACAATATTTAAAATCCATTAGATACTATTCCGATTAGCATTTTTTAAATTTTATTATTTTTTAATACTATGTTATTAGCCTAAATGCATTGAGTAGTTTTTATTTTTTACAGTTTAACTAAGATCTCAATTGTTTTCAAGTTAACACTCATCTCATTAACAATCTGAAATTGACTTTTTCACTGTATGGACGATCTGCTATCTAGGGTACCTCCACTTAAACCAATGCATTAAAATTTCTAGCAATTTAATTCTGTTTAATCGATTAAAAATATTAGAGCATAAATAAATTGCACCTTTTTATCATTTGATCTATTTTATTTTCTTATTTAATGTTATTTTACTATAAACAGGAAAGTGGCTGGCAATATAGTAAATGTAGAGCAGTAAATGTTTTACTTTCTTAAATTATAACATTTTATCCTATATTTAAAATATTTTCCACATTAGGTTTAAACTTCAAGTTTGAACTTTACATAGACTGTAAATTAACTAATTTTATGTCAGAGGATGATAGGGCCCTTCAAAATTTATTCTTTGACGGCCTTTAAATAGTTTGGAGCCACTTTTTTTAAGTGAAACATCTTTTTAAGAAATGCAACTGCAGTAAAACAAAAACAATTAATATTATAGTGTAGACTAATTTACCATAATATCCTGATTTGTTTCTATCTTCAAAAATTGCTCCAGAGCAATTAATTCATCTTCCGAGTTCACTGGTAGACTAAAAGGTAATCTCGGAAGTCGATATTGCTGATAGGAGCCATTCACCGTTTGATTAATAAAGTCCCTTTGCTGCCTCTGTTCTGCTTCAATTAATTTTAATTTACGCAGAATTTGCTTGTGGAACTCTGAAATATAGAAAATTGTACATTTTAGTAGATACAAATATTTGACTACTAAGCTATAATAATATTAAATAAGTTCTTCAGAAAATTTGGCAAATGGTTGGTTTTGTAAGCTCAATGACCTATTTCTGTGAACAATAACGACTAATCAGGCAGGGAGCTACAGCTTAACTTGGATTCCGAACCAAAACGAACATCCATGCCTTGCCCAGGATTTGAACTCGGCACCTTTGGCATGCAAGGCAAGAGTTCTAACCCCACAGTCATCAAGTGGGCGTAGGTGGCAAATGTAAATCGTAGCATGTTAGATAACACTGACAAAAATTTAAAAAAAAAACATGTAATGAACTTTGAATGAAACCAGACATTTAAACAACAACATAAAACAGTTTTGGAAAAAATACTTGCATACCTGCAAAAATAAAATACCTGCATTTAATTGAAACAGTGCCTCCACAGACATGCCAGCAGTGCTTATGTTTTCTAATGCTACTGGGCGACCAAGAGGGCTGCAGGTGTAGTTTTCCCTTTCAAGAAGGACAGATTGCTTTTCCAAATTGGCCATGGACTGCGAACTTGACGCCGTTTGGAGTTCCACTCTTGGTGTCAACATATTTGATTCAAGTATTTGATCCAATTGCAAGGCTTCACTCCTTTCCATTAGAGCTGGTGGCTCTGGTGGTGAAATGTATCTAATCTCTTCTTCTTGATGGCTTGAATCGTCTTCTGAAGACGAGGACCAGGTTTTTCGTTTTCGATTAATTCGCTTTGGCCTACCTGCTGCTTCTGTTTTACCATCAGTATCCGTTGTGTTAATATCGCTCGTTTCACGAGCTTTTTGAGCTTTGAAATTGGCTCTTTCTAGTTCATCTAAAATAAAATATTGTAGATATAGTATGCCTATTCTAACAAAAATTTATACATTTAGATACATGTTTCTTAATTTTAAAAACTAGGCACATACAAAAAAGAAAAAAGGGTTAATATGAACAATTTTAGCGGCCCCATTGCCTTTGCATTAACAAGGCTTGACTGTACAATGTACAAGTATGAAGTTAAAAAAATTACTTGTTATTTATTCACAAAATTTTAAGAACTCAAATTTTGTTTCGTTGTAAGAGGCATTTCCTGTTATGCGATTGCACAATAAATTAACCTTAAGTTTAAGCTTTATCATACAGTAAACTACTTATTAAACATTTAGATGCAAATTATAGTGCTATGATAGCCATTTAAACTTGAGTAAACCTAGTATAACTAAACACTTTATGTAGAATTAATAAAGAGGCTATCAGTATCATTTATATGTGGCAGCCCTAACAGGATGAATTGGAAATAAGTATGGATATACAAATGTAACATTATAAAAAAAATACATAGCAAAATATTATGAACATTCTATTACAATTACAAAAGACTCGATCTATTTATTGCTATTAAACATTCTATGAAGCAAAACAAATGGCAAAATTACAGCAGTAAATAACTTAATACCTACAAAATAAATAGATAAGCCTCTATAGGTCTACTACTTTACCTGACGAGCCAAGAATTCGCACATCGTAAGTTCCGAAACAATCCTCTGGCTGTGACTTAAGTTTAACTAGCTTTGTAAGCTTTTTATTAAACTCTTGAGTTGTGGGTGGCCAACGACAAGTTTCCAGAGTGTCCATCCATGTATTGGGCACAACTGCAACCGTTTTCTCCTCCAAGAATTCTACTATGTAATACATAGCTTACAGAACTGTATAAGATGTAATAAATATATAAATAAAATTTGTTAGCTTTAAGTACACTCATAAAAGTCCGACAAGAATTCTATTTTAAGCCCATAGTTTAAAATATGGATCTGACCATGTAAGGTGGCAGTACTTACTTTAAGAACTCTCCCAATTAGCTCCCTTGTGATAATTCTCTATGGAATACAATGCCTAGTCCCTGTAAACTTGACGATTTGAAAGTGAATTTCTAACCTCCCAAGACCATTTCGAAGAGACTGATGGTGAGCATATTCATAAATGCGTTATGTTTCTGAAGTGCAATTGATAGATTATATCTCACTCAAGCCCCTACACATCCTACAGGATAGACAAGAAGTCAAAAATATTTAAAAAGTATACTATAGTGAAACGTACTTTGAAACAAAACTTTAAAAAAATGCTGTTGTCAAAAGTTCAATAGCCACATTGATTAGAAAAGATCCCAGCCCAGCACCAAGAGTTTAAATATTGTAAAAATGATATATCCATAATAGCCCAGCATAAAACCTTTAAAACCGCACTGCCATCTATGTCCCACGAAAAGAAAAAATGAAAAATAGTTTTGAAATGAAAATTAGACCAGTTAGGGCTATTTAACTGGATTTCAATATCGCCCGAACATTGGAATAAAAGACCAAAAGAAAATCTAAAAATAAATAGGAAATTAATTTTTCTCAAATTGTCACTAAAAATTCCAAAAACCAAAAAGTTAAGAAAAAAAAAACTTCTCAACTGAAAATTAAAAACTTCAGATAAAAAAAAAAGTAGTTTTTAAGAACTTTTAAAGACTGTGGGAACCATATTAATGCAACATTGGAAGTATTGCATATTGTTTGTCTGATATTGGAAGATTAACACATTTTTGTTTAATTTCATTCAAATTAATAACAAACAATCCTTCGGTTTCCCGACAAACTTCACAAATTCCAACATAAGGAAGAGATTTACACGGATTCGAATACAAATTTTTCTTCCTTTTAAATTCTGAACAATAAACAAAAACATCACTTGACGAAGTATCTTTTAAAATATTTTTTATCGCCATTATGCGGCCATCTAATAATTCTACACATCTGTCCTTGATTTGGGAATTTAAAATTATTTTTTTGGTAGGAATTGAAACATTTTTGTATTGCATGAATTGCTTGTCTCCAGAGAGTACAGGTAATGGACCTTCATGATGTGGTCGATCTAAAATCATGAAACAAGTTTTTGGAGATGATACTTGAACATCTTGATTGCTTAGTTCTGCAATTCTATTACATACCTGCTCTAAGGGTGCATTAGGGGAACGAACAAGTTTTTTAAGCTTTCCTAAGAAATCTTCAAATGGGAATGCTGTGATTCTGTTAATGTCACGGTGAGTTTCAACATCCTTGGCTAAATGTAAAAGCCCATGAATGTTGTACACCATCATTTGGCTGCCATACAATTGCATTACATTTCTCACAAAGTTAACCAGCAAAGTACCAGCATAGCCATGGTATTCTCGTCTATGGCTGACACTTTGCAAAATTGTTATAGCTACATGCAATGTCAAAAAATGGTTGTAAAATTCCGACTTTAATTCCCCCTTTAAGGCCGTTACCCCCAAGTATAACAGAAATTGACGAAATTCTGTTGCCTTCCATCTATCGAGGTGTTGTAATCCACGTGGCTTTCTTCCAAATTCCGAAGGCATATATGGACCATAACTTTCAAGCCTGTGAGATATGACATGCACTTGTTTGGCAGATAACTTAGCCTTGGAAGGTTTGCCTTTTACCCATGTGACTAAAAAGCGCCTCACAACTCCCAACCACAACAAATGCATAGTGTCTAAGGGAAAACTTTTAATAATGTCAATGGGTAAAGAGCATAATGGCGAAACTCCAAGGTGATGACCTTTTTGGGACTGGGACCGAAAGCTTAAGTTTGTTCTTTGAGTCAAACCATCAATTAATGGAAATATTACCTTTCCTTCAGTGTACTCTCCTTTAATTTCACATTTTTCACAAGAATAATATCCAGAATGGCCTTTTATGACTTTCAAAAAACTTCTAGCAGGAGCATCGCATATAAATGCCCTAACACTTATTTTGTAACATGTAGACTCGAATACAAAACCATTCTGTATTAAATGATTAAGTTCTTTTACCAACTCATTCATAAAAGCAAAAACCGAACTTGGCTTACTTACACCAAAAAAAATCCCAACAACGAATGGTTTTATAATATGAGTTGCCTCATCTATAGCACCTAAAATAGGCCAAAATTGCGAGTTAGAACTTCTAAATAGAGGAAGGCCATCGATGTTAAAACTTAAAGAAATCACATTCAATTCTTTTAATGACAAACTTGGTATCCTGTCTTTTAAATTGGGTGCGATTCCAAAGTAGTGAAATTTCCCATTTTCAAATAAATTTGTTTGGACATTTAACTGTCGAGGAGTATGCAACAGAGTTCTTGCATCTTTTGGCAAGTCTTTATGAAATGGGTGCAAAATCTTAAGTAATTTTGTTAAATGTGTAAGTGGTATACCACATTCCATAGCCCAGGACAATAACTGATCCTTCAAAGGAATGTCTTTGCAATTATCTAATAGTCCCTTAAGGCTAATGTTTGTAGTCCCAGTTTCATTTTCCTTAAAATTCAAATTACAATTACTTCCATTATCAAAATCCTCTTCTTCACTGCACTGAAAATCACTTAATTCGACATCTGCCGATTCAATTTCATCTAACTCACTGTAATCTACATATTTTTTACGTAGATAGTCATTATGATTCCTGTCTACACCACTTTCAACAAGAAAATCAATATTACATGGGTTTGTACTACCAGATTGGTCTTGGGAGTTACCGCTGTGAAAATCATTAGGATTAACAACAGCACTAGCGGGTACTGTATTAGAAGTATTTAACTGATTTAGAGTGAAAGAGGAGTTTGCATATAAATCTACAAGTTGCTTGTCAACATCACGAGCAACAACTCGCAATACAGCTCGTCGGGCGTATTTACTACTAGGGACTGAATCAGCAGAATTAAAATTTGCATTAACTTGATTATTGAAGCTAACATCACATGCTCTTTTTGCCATAATCACAAATTTGATACAACACCTAGGGGTAAAATAAGACTCTTAATGGATTGTATGATGCCTTGTTTAATTGAGAAGCTGGCACACAAAACTGAATTTATCCACAAAACATCATTTAAAAAAAAAACTTCATATTTGCCAGAAATATTTTTAATTAAAAGTGGCTAAACTTGAATAAATAATGCTATACATATACAGCCTATAAGGAACTAAGTTTTTTTTTTTAACTTCTTGTAAGAAACTTTAATTTGAGGATAAATCTGATTTTGTTTGCCATTTCTTCAATAATATACATGTACAAAATTTTATAAATAAAATATATCAAAAACATTGAGTAAATTTCAATTTTCAAATATGCTCGTTTTGTTTTCTTACCACACTATATAATGAGTAATTTTTAAATAGATTACGAAATAAACAACTAAAAGATTAAAGCCAAGTGATTTTTTTAAATGTCACCCTCATGGTTTTATCCATGGCCTTTTCTAGCATTTTCATAGAAATGAATAAATCAATACTAGTAAAAAGAAAAGCCAGGTTTAATTCAGAATCAGGTGTACGAAAGCGGAAACATAAGTTGGAATTTAAATTTCTTTCCAGGCTCTACCATGCTTTTTTTTTCTTTCTTTTCATATTTTTATAGTGTACAAAACATTTAATAAAAAAGTTATTTATGTAACCAATTGAGAAAGTTATACTTTTCAAATGAGGTAAAAAATGCTTAGTATATTTGGGGAGTGCATTAGCACCAGCAGTCAAATAATTTACAGAGTTTGAAAAAGTATTTTCCCACGTGTGTTACATACAATATTTTCTATAACAACGTACCAAAAATTTACCTTTTTTAATAATTTTCAATAAAAAATAGTGTCGATAGAAGCACTTTAATGCGAGGAGTGGGGGAAAATAACTTTTTTGCACTAGTGTGAAAAAGTATATTTTCTAGCACGCTTTTCGTGCTCACCATACACAGTCTTGACATTGAAATGACATACCTATATTCTGAAGAAATTTATTGACTTGAGCTGTCAACGTTAATAAATATATGTATTCAAAATTGACTTTTGTGCTATTGCACTCGTCAAAAGCGTTTTGCCATGTGTGAAAAAGTATTACTTTCCTCACTAAAAGTTGCACGAATAACTATTTATGATCATGCTAAAAAATATTTTTAATAAATATATTAATTAATTTTGGCAATTCCAGTCAATGAATTTCTTCTAAAAATATGTCACTTCAAAATATCCAAGTGCGAGAAAGTTAACTCCTCGCGCTGAAGTGTTATTTTCACTACGAATTCTGGTAAAGAAAAGTTTAATTTTTTGCACATAAATTAACCAGTTACAAAAAATAAATAAAATGTTATAAAAAAGTAAATAAAATAAATACAAAACATGTTTGTAACTCAAGGGCTTGTGTGTATTATCATACACAATGCAGAGAGAAATCCCATCGGATTTTTTTAAGTTTATCTATAAGTATATTAGAGAAAAAAATAGAAATAATTTCGGGAAATACGTTGTGAAAAGGAAAAAACTTACCTTTTAAAACAACACAAACTAAATATAAGTTCGATAAAATACTCAATCAAAAGTAATAATCCACCAAATCAAAACTACCAAACAAAGTTGGGTGACAAATCAGAAAATTAATTTAGTTAGAGAAAAAGCCACAACAAAAATGTTTACGAAGCTATAATAAATTAAAGAAAAAAATATATAATTAATAAAAATTAGAAAAATAATTGCGAAAACTTACTAATTAACGTTTAAAGAAACTGACTAAGATCGGGAAAAAAAATCACTAAGTTTTTTAGAGACAAGCTAAACTTAAAAGAACAAAGGTACTTTTTATGGTACACTTGGTACAGTATCCAGTACTAGAAACTGCGAACTAAAACTTTTAAAGTTTGGGTTTTAGTTTCGAAATGAAAAGTTACAGTTAGAGTATCTTTGTCAATTGAAGTTAAGGTTAAAAATACTAGTTCAAGCGACATATTTTTCCTACTGTTCAAATTGTTTTTCACAGAAAGTTACTGAGAGTTTTGTGGATTTAGATTCAGTTTTAATTGTATCAATGGTCTATTCTGATTGGATGAGACAAGACGAGAATGTGCCCGTTACGTTTTTTGAATGATAGTGGAAATGTGATTGAAATACCATATTGAAGCAATATTACCAAGCCACATAGTGTCAACGAAAAGATAATTTTTTTACTTTATAAATTTTAAAAACCTATCTTACAAAAGAAATAGGATTCTTGATGAGGATTAGGCATTTTCACAAAAGCCAAAAAATATATATATATTTTTTTTCTTGTTGAAACATAATATTAAAACAACATTCACATCAGAAAAAACGAAAATAATTTTTTATACAAAACTATTAATACCGTACGCATAATAAAGAAATAACACTTTTTTCACTCATATTTTCTAACATTTAACATCATTATTAAAATTATTGCTTTTACTGAACATTGATTCAATGTAGTTACCATGTTCCGTTTCAACTATACCAACCTGTCCTATGTACAAGATTTGAGATAAGCGTAATGCGCATGCGCCAGATGTTAGAAATCTTGGATGGGAATGAAATGTAGAAAATATCACATTGAAACAATATTAAGAATCCACATATATCAGTTAATAATATTTTTTTTTTGCTTTTATAAATTGTTTTTACGAAAGTTTTCAAATAATATGATTCTTGAACAGGATTGGCTTTCTAAAAACCAAAGAAGACATTCATTTCAGGTCTGGTTGAAATATCATATTGAAACAACATTGTGATATCACATCAGAAAAGTAAAGAAAACAAAATTCTGACTTTATTTTTACTAAACGATTGAAACCACACTAAAATATACGAAATAAATTGATATCTGCTAATATCTGCTACAAAATATCATCTTCCTTAAAAAATATATTGGAATTGCATATTGATACAATGTGGTTACAATGTGCCTTTCTCACTTTCAACGTATCCACCAGAAAACCACATGGAAACAACATGAGTGTGTTGCTTGGGAACTATTCATCTCTAACTACAATTTCTAAATAGTGCATGACTAGTTATAACTAAATAGTGCATGACTAATTATACCTAAATAATGCATGACTAGTTATAACTAAATAGTGCATGACTAGTCAATAAATAAGCATGCACTATCCCCATAGAGATCCGTATTAGCAGCTGTACTCCAATTTATGTATTCAATTGGCTTCATCTGCTTGCAGAGAAAAAACCACTTATTAGCTATCCAAAAGTTGTAGTTTGAGATCAGTGGACATAACATTGGCATATGATGGAGTAAAGGTGACCGTTTCAGGTTAAATCTGTCAAAATTTCAATAACCTATTGCTGATTTGGCGGAGAAGGGAGATGCTATCTGCGTTTCGTCATCAGATTAAGTTAACGACTACGAGGGGATATTTTAGGTATTGTTGGTATTACAACCCTACGATGCTGTTAGGCATCAGTGTAGCCCTTGCGAAAGAAAAACTCCGAAACTATTAACACGTCCTGCATTGCTCTCCTATTTCGAAGCATTTGCGTTTCTGCTTCTCCTCTCTGGCTCTTCTTAAACTTTATGGCCCTTTTGCCGAAACATCCTTATTAAATAACTATCATCCGGAAGATTCAATGTAATGGTCGATTCGAGAAAAGTGCAAAAGATAATTTGCTGGTACAATGTTACTTCCACTCACTTGAAAAAGTGTTCCCCTTTACTCCACTTGATGTCACTGTTGGATGTGCAGTTGAGGTTGGGCACAAGGCTGATATTATGGTTGGCAGGGTCTTCCAGAAAGAGTTCTAATCCATGAACGAAGATCTTCACAGAACGCTCGATCTCCTCCATCAGCCTATGCTTTGTGGTGTTGAAGTGGATACCTGGAAAAAGACATAAATTGAAGGAACTACTCGATGAAGCTCTTATCGTGTACGGAGAGTTCCACATACTTAGATTTATTTTATTAAATTAAGATGTTTCCAGTGGGACACCTATCACGTTTATTGTTACGTACTTACCCATTCATTTTCTGTTTACACCGTTGTTGTAAGTACAAGTATTCTTTTTGTAATTGTGATGCACTCTTTCAATGATAGCCATTGAAAATACATACTGAATCATAGAAACAAGACTAGCCCCAATTTTCAAGGGGTGACTCCAGGAACAATTTACTCTTTATAGGCTTTGAATGTTAATTTCGTGCAGTGCACACCCCTATTAAAAATCGACGAGTCTTGTTTCTATGCCAACCGCCATCAACCCGATTAACTGGCGAGAGTTATTCCCCTGACAGTCAGATAGTAATTTGGCAAGCAAATATTTTACAATCTTGAAAAATTCATGAAAATATAATTTAACATATTCACAAATAGTGGGTATGCACACATTACTTTTAAAAGACGAAATAAGTTAATTATGATTTTTAGAAGCTTTTAATTTAAACTCGTGCGTTATTATAATGCACGATCTAAATAAAACAAGTTACAGATAACAAAAATTAATACAATTACTATGTAACCACGTGTATTTAAAATAAATGTTTAATTTTTATTACAAAACTGAACTAGGCTCAATTCATTTAATATATTTTAGAACATCTAATATTTAACAAAATTTATAAGTTATAAATAAGACCGTTATTCATTTTAAGAGAATATTTTTATTTCAGTAATTAAATTTTGAAATTCCTTTATGCTTCTATATTAAATCATTCCTTAGCCAGTTGTTACTGAAGAAGAAATTCAAAAACCGTTTCACTCTCAAACGAGTCTCATGATCCTTAATATCGATTCGCAAACATCTAAGTATCTTTTAAAGAAAAGTCACCCTTCACTGCAAAATAATGTTAAATAATGTCCATTTCAAACCGCAGTTTTCAACTGCGAAGAGGCAGTTATGCACACCGCGGCCGTTACTGCATTCGCATATGACTCTATAATTCAGATTCTAGAATTCTCGAGTTGAGTTTACGTGTATGGTGAAACTGTGCTAGATTAAATATGAGAATTTTCTCGTTTGAAATAGTTAAAAAGGCATTGTTAGCACTTTATGCTCAGCTAACTATATACATCTTGAGACAGAATCGTTTAATTGTTTGGTTTAGAGTAGAAGCTTATGAAAAAGAGATTAGGAGAGTTTAATAATACTTATAACTCTCTAAAGTTCCTAAGCTATTGTTATAAAAGTTATTGAAGTTCATTAACTTTTATACGTTACTAGATATTGCCATAGAAGTTTAATCTAGGTATACTATACCGTGCTAAGCGTAGAAGTTGTATCTGCGACTGAGTTCGAAATGAAAATTGCGGTTTAAAGTTTAACAACTTTATGAAGTTAATGCAAACTTATAGTTTAACTTATTAAACTTTTTAATATTTTCCATGCAGACATGACCATTACCCCGTACCAGTATTTTGAACAAATTACAGAGATTCACCTGATAACAATTACTCAGTTTGGCTAACGAACACAGATATGACCTTTGTGCTTAGCACGGCAGTATAGTAATGGGACCATGGGCTATACGATGAAACTGAATATAACACCACTTATTGGTAAAATAAGGACATACCCGATTTGGAAAAACAATTACTATATAAGCACAGCTTTGTAGAAGGAGTCCCCATCAACGATTGTTGATGTTATTTAAATATTAATGACAATTTCGATTACCATCTATTGCCATTTTGATTAAATAATTGTTGCGACATTAATATTTTTAATTAACTAGTAAGAGTTATTAAAATATATGTTGCTATTTTATGACATTGATCAAGTGTGCTGAACAGAATATTGACATTTACATCATAGTTCAGAATTTTTCAGGCAATTTGGGGTCCACAGGCCTTATGGGAAATCGGAAATCAGGCCCTTCTTAGTATGTCTATTTCAAAAATTGTACGAGCTACGTGAAAAAAGTCAATTACAAAGTTGTACCTGTTCAATCTCCATTGGCGACTCATTGCTGATTCTTTAGACGTTTGTGATGTAACAGTTTTGGTAAAAGCGAACAAACGAGCGTTGTGCATGTTCAAAATATTTATGTGCTTGAGGAGTATTTTACTACGAAAAGAGGTTGCTCTACAATTTTGTAATAGACTGTTTTATTTCAACTTTTATACTTTTTAAGATGGTCACACTAACCCCTGCTTTTTTGTTAGGTGATGTTATACGTACCTAGGTAGCACAGATGCATTGACCAATATCGGGAAATAGAGGTTCTTGAAGATAGACCAATTCTGGTCAAAACTCGAGCATCATTCCGAAATACATTTTTTTTAATAAACATGTCAAAAGCACCACAAAACACATTTTTTTTTTGCCCTAAGTCCTTATAAAAAAAAGTTTCAATTTCAAAACTGTATATCAACATTTCAAAACTTCCAGTATATTTGATCCAGCATTGGGTGAAATTGGCTAATATCTGTAACAACGACCGGTTTAGAATGTTCCTCATCGGGATTGGCTAATGTCGAGCGACATTGACCAGCGTTGTTACAATACTGGGGTAGTCTTAACGAATAGGGCGTATCTGCTTTATTATATCTAGATGTAACTTTTATTGCAATAGCTGTCAGAGTAAACAAGTTAAGGGAGTGGGAAATGATTTAATGGGCACCCTGAATAACAACAGGAGTTGTTAAAGTTACCTCGTGAAGTAAATGTACGTCCATATTGTAGCACAAAACAGCCCGTTTCAACAGGAGGTGGAGACTCGTTGTACACGTTCACTCCATACAAGTTTGTAGTCAAGTTTCGTTTATTTAAGTAAATTGTACGGTGTCGAGATACTCAAAATTCTATTGTGATTGTATGTGAGTTAGGATCCAATTTTTAATGGGGTAATGGCCTAGGAAGTCAACTCATGTGAATGGAAATAGTGTTTTGTGTAGGAAGCTTCGGATTTTATATTTCTTAAAAGATGGAAGTTTAATGTCAAAGAATAATATAAATGCAGTGAGTTAATTTCTCTTTAGGAATGTATTAGGAATTAAAAGGGGACTTTTAAATTAAATTAGAAGAGTCAAAAGGGGATAACAGTAGTAAGACGAAATTTTACATAAAAAAATGTGTAAGAACAGCTAATGCTAATGCATTCTGTTTTTATCAATCAAACCATTGGAAGTTTTTAATATTAGTTGTGTATATGAGAAATAATTTGTTAAATTCAATAATAACATATCAATAACGTGACATTAGAAACTTTGAAAGCAGAACTTTTCTAATATGTATTTTTCTTATTTGGACAGTTTTATGAAATTGTATGCTTTTATGAGAAAAATCACTGAAGAGATTTTTTTTTATTTGGAGGCTTAAATGAAGGGGTCGAATTCAAAGGCGGGAGAAAATTGAATTGCCAAAAACATGTTCGAGTTGTTTGGTGGGAAAGTAAACATTTGTTAATTTAAAACACACAAATAGAATTTGTATTTCCAGACCATTGCTATACGCGAAAAATCGCTTAAAAAAGCATTATAATTTTTTAAAGGAAATGTTCAAGAAAAAAAAAAAGTAAGTGTTGTTCAAAGATATAAAAGTTTAAATAAATGATTTAATTATTTATATTTTTTTATAGTTATTTGCATTACTTTAAAAGTTTAATCAAAGAAGAAACAATGACCTATACGGAATTTCCATCATAAGAAAAAGTTACACAGATTTTAATATTTTCATTTATGTATGAATGTTAAATTATTATTCATGAATATATATGATTTATGTTGGGAATAAATCAATGAAAACAATATATAGGCTTACTTAAATTTACGATTTTTGTGTTCAAAGTTCAGTCAAATTTCCTCTATTTAAAATGAAATGTACCTTAATATTTTAGAACTTTTAGAAAAGAATTCGCGTCCTACAATGGAAAACTTCTGAGAAACCTTTCAAACAATAAGAAATAAAGAAGAAAATACTATGAAATACTCTATATGTTGTTTTACACGCAACAGTAAGTGTTCAAGTATATAAAAAAACTTCATTCGAAACATTGAATATCAGTAGAGAAAAACATGTAAAACATCGTAAAAATATGGTTGAGATGTATTCTTGGACTCAAACGAAACATTCCTTTGAATTTTTTTTATGTATTTCATTCTTCTTCAATCTTATTCGAATCGGGTCATTGAACCCTGAAGTACTCAGGTATTTTTTTAAGGAGCAAAGAAGCTTCTTGGAGAAGTTTACCATTTCTTACATATAGAAAGACATATAGTTGAAGCTTTCTCTATTGGACTAGATATCTATGAAATCGAATTGTTTTTACTTGCTTGCTAGAGAGTTTGAAGGTAATTGGGCAAATGTTGTAGTGCTGTTTAAATTGTAATAGTTTAAATATTTAATTTTCTTCTGAGAAATATAGAAATGTCAAAGCTTGAGTGACATCAAGTAACCAAAAGTTTAGAGTATTACAACATAGAACGTTTAGTTATACAAACATATTTTTGACCAATTTCCTATCAAACTTATTTATTGGTACACATACCAACGTACCTAACAACCATAACGTTTTTACAAACTTAAAACATATTTTCAGTACATTTATATAGAATAATAGTACTTTTGTTATATTTTTACTTCATTACGCAGTTTGTTACACACTTATAATATTTACATGCTATTGCAAAAATTAATTAAAACACATTTAAGAAAATCCAGCCAGACTTCGATTTTAGCTTGTTTGTCTCACACTTTTTTATTTTTCTTTTTACAGATTTCCTAACTTTTCATATTGTGTTCAAGAATTTTTTTTATTCAGTATTTATAATATTAGTTATAATTTTCTTATTAAAACTAGCTGATAATTGCGATACCTGAATGATTTTTAGATATCAGAGTCGATATTGTATTCTATTGTTGAGAGAAAAAATAGCCCTTAGGTTTCTTCAACGTGCTTAAATTGCGATCTTCTTTTTATATAGTGCTGCCATCTACTGTCAAAACTTATCAAAATGTTTGGACTATCTTTGATATTGCTTTCAATTACCTATATGTTTATATAAGCAAAGTTAAAGTATAGAGTTCGGTAAAAAAAATTTTGTTCGATTTTTTTTGTAGTTCTCCATGTTTTGGAATACCCTGATTTGAAAAAAAGTGGTCTAGAAAAATGTCTGTCTATATGTCTGTGTGTACGTGGTCAGTATAACTCCCGAACAAACACAAATTGACCTAGGATATTCAGATTTTGTGTGCGGGTTAGTGGTGACCATAGGACCTACCATTAAGATTTTCTTCAAAATCGGGCATGAGCATAAGGTTGAAATTTTAAACGATTCTAACAATTTTGATTAAAATCTATCTCTGTGCTAATGCCTCTTAATGTATTCTAATCATCCCCACACTATTCTAAAAATCCCGTAAAAATGCGATAAAAGCATAACAAGTTGAAAAATGAGTGCCCTTAATACAAAACTCTCTGTCTTTGAGCATCGCCCATCAACGGTAAATTTTTCTCTGTTTCCTGCATAAGAAAAGAAAATGTAATGTCTATCGAATATGGCCAACTTGGCTTTTTTTTTTGTTTATGTTGTGCAATGTTCCACACCCTTAGTTTCTTAACTTCGATTTTCAAATTAGTAACACAATTTGCAATTATAAATAAACTATTCGTCAAAAGTGGAAGTCTTAGCTTTTGAATTGGTACATCATATATCAGTTTTAATTTTGTATTAAGGAAGAAAATGGGATCATCACAAAAAAATCCCCGGCAAGAAATAATACATAATATGCAATGTATTCATTATTCCAGATCATAAACTCAAGCAAATTAGTCCATCAATATATCACTTGAATGCAAATATTTAGGAACAGTTATACCACTTTTATTAAATAATATATTTATCCTTTGCTGAAACTAACACTGATGCTAGGAACACATAATTAATAATCAAAATGAATAAATTATTATTGCGAAGTAAATAGATGAATAAATGATAACAGTTTTCAAAACCCTCAAGTTTAAATTATACGATTGTGTTTATTTGCCTTGTTAAAATAAACGCTTTTTTTTAAATTTAAATGCTGGTAATTATAGCAAAGTACTCGAAAATTCAATTACGAAAACTTGTTCGATTGGAAGAACCGATAATGTAACACGAAAATAAGCTGTATTAAAACGTTAATGCATGCAAATACTCTCCGCATACCGACTTAAATTAATCAACACAATCTAATTACGAATAACCAAACAGAAACGTGTTTTAACTTCTCCGAAATTTATTACCTGAGCGGGAAACCTTACTTACAGTACAAATAGCACACTTTCACTTAAAATCTAAATATCGCGGTGAGTGGAAAGTTCTGTTTACTTGGTTATATTCGTAATTGTTTGAAAATGAAAAATGTTTTGAAAAGAAAATAGTGGTAGCCAATTAACTTTGAATGTTTGCAGGAAATTTACACCATTAAAGCTAGAGAGCTTGCAGGAAATTTGACCAGTGGTGTAGTGTAAGGTAGTAATTATACTAGTTTAAAAATGTAAGTTTTCTGCTGAGAAGTTTAAGAAACGTATGTACACTTGCGCATTTTATGTTTAAATATGCAAAAGTTAAAAAGTCGAATAAATTGCCACTTTTTTTTATTTAATTAGTACAGAGTATCCACAATTGAAGTTAAATTTTCAAAAGGCTGTAAAAAACACCAGTAGTCATAATTATCTGAAATTTTACCCAGTATATACTCAAAGAAAGGAGAAACTGTTTGGGGTAAGAAAACATTAAATTTTTAGAAAAAATTCAATCTTTATTTAAATTTTTTCTTATACGATACCATTGATTTTTGAAAGCAATGATTTGGCAGAAGAAGAAATGCCATATTTATGAAATGATGCTTTTTAAAAGTTGAGCTTTAATTATAATTTCCAAGTTCACTCACTTTCAAAAAATTTTTAAAATATTCGTCAGAATAGCTTAAACTTTTATTTGAATATACTCGAAAAGTGGAAGAGTGGTATGATATAAGAAAAAAAAAAAAAAAAAAATTTTTTTTTTTTTTTTTTTTTTTTTTTGACATAGATTTTTTTTCTTATGCCAATACCGTCACCCCATCTTTTTCGGGTATAAAAGGTCAAATTTCAGGTTATTCTGATCAGTGTTTCTTTTTACTGTTCTTTGAATATTAAACTTCAATCGTGGACACCCCGTAATTTAGAAATAGAACTAAAGCTAAATATTACATTTTAAGACTTACAGAAATTAAATAAAAATAAGCTTTCTAGTTGTATATTTTTTTTTTAGTTTAATACATTCCTTTTATAATGCAATGCAAAAACCTAAAACGTACGTATTTTGTTTAGTAAACATTTTATCTATCTATAATAATGCTTTATAATGGTCCTAGTCCGAAGGCACTGTACCACGTAACCCATTGGAGCCCCAAGACTAAGAATATAAAATTTGTAAATCAAATGAGCATTTTAACACAATTGAGTAAAATAAACAGGGACGGACCAGATGGAATTAGATTGAGATTTAAATTGGAAATATATTTCGAATAAATGCGGTTAAATACGATCTGGTTTGATTGTGGACACTTTGTATTTTAGAAACAGGACTAAAGCTAAATATTGCATTTTAAGACATCCCCACCGACTAAAAAACCTCCTTTTTAATTATATTTTCTTTAGTTTTAATACCTTTCTTATGTAATTAAAAAACATAAAACGGCAGTCCACAAACTTGACTTTTCTAATTTTTCTTTCATGCAGTTTTAAGTTAAATTTGCGTCATATTTCTTCTGTATTCTAAAATGATATCAAGGAAAATTATTTTAAAATTACGCTAACAAAAAATACATCATATGTTTCTTACGTACCACCTCGCATACACACAAAGAATGAATTGTTTTGAATAAAATTAATCTTACACTTGTTTGTTCAAAGAAGTTTCGAGAAAATTCCATTATGTCGAGTTAAGACAAAGGAGATGTATTTAAGAATCACTAAAAAATCAAAGAACTCTTTATTAAACATCTTTGTCAGCTAAAATATTTGTTTTACACAAGAGAAAAATTTATTTTTCAAAGAAAACCAAAATGCTCTTTAAAAACGTTATTCTTTAATTAGGAACTTAAAACAATAAAAAAAGAAATGCGTTAAAAATAAATTGAATAATTTATATACAATAGACAATGCGTATTGAAAAAAGTATGTAAGAATCTTTTCAGGAAGACAAAAAATTTATTTTGAAAGTATAATACTAGATGCTTTTTTTATTGAAAAGGTCATTACTTAACTTATATTAATAGTTTATGTTAGCATTGTCAGGAAAGTTATAATTTTTATCTAGTAATAGAATAATACAGCATGAATTGAACTTTGAAATGGTTATACATTATTTGTATAAGGTTATAGTTGATCTTTATGTATTTAAATTCATATTCTTATCTTTCAATAAATGTGAAGTGGAATAAAATTTTATTGATATCAGTTGATATTTTGAACTACATTTAATTCCATTTACACATCCTTAAAACTTTAAAATTTGTGTTGCAGTTAAAAATTTCAAATGTTTTGAAAAGAAATCATAATTTAATGTGGGCATCTTGCAACTGTATTGT
The DNA here is from genome assembly GCA_963978545.1 of Linyphia triangularis. Taxonomy (NCBI): domain Eukaryota; kingdom Metazoa; phylum Arthropoda; class Arachnida; order Araneae; family Linyphiidae; genus Linyphia; species Linyphia triangularis. Next base: position 71,564,475 of record OZ021726.1, read on the forward strand.
TTTGTTTCTAAAACTAATAAGAATTAAATACTGTTTAATTATGAGAATATTTTATTTTGTGTTCTGTCATTCTTTTGCATGTTGTCTAGTATAGTGGTTTCGTAAGTTTTTAATATTTTCAAGCTCAATATTAATTATAAATGTGTAAGAAAGTATTAAAAAACGTAAATGCAAGAACATGGCATGGCTATTTTGTTTTTATAGAAAACTATTAAATTACCTTTCAAGAAATTAGCTCGACATTTGTAACGTAAAATAATGTTTTTAAAAAGAAAAAAAATCCCGCCATTTTTTATGTTTATTTTGAAAATAACAGATTAGATTTGTTAATGGAATGCGAATTGGTGTTTTTTTTCTCCACAATTATTTCCTATATAAAAAGCTGTCTGGCAGAGAAACTGTGTTTGGTGTTTGTTTGCGTTTTAATTCAGAAGAACTGAGAATATTAACGAAACAAAAAAGCAAATTTTGTTGAGTTAAAAGATTTATTTTAGGATAAAGGAGCAAATACATTTGAAATAATTAATTTCTTAGAGTTTTAATTTTTTGTAGAATTAATATCATTTGGAGCAAATATAGCATTATTTATCAAATTAAATTGAACATAAAGTAATATTACATACTTCATCTGGATTAAAATTTGTAATCATTTTATGAATGGTAATACGTTTTTTGTTGTTGTTTACTTGCAATTTTGATTGTCTTGGTAACATAAATAATTCAATTTCAGTTGCTGAATGCAGATAATTTTTAAAATATTCATATCTTAATTTAAAAATGTTCATTTTTTAAGTTAATTACATTACATTTGTTATTTGTTAAACTATATTTTTGGCAAAAATAATTTTATTGCTTACTTTTAAACATAATTATTTGAGTACACTAGCTGTTGCGTGATTTCTTAAAAAAATTATAGTAAGTAATTTGATTTTTTTTCTTCTTCTATTGACTCAACAGCCTTTTGTTGGGCTTCCATTTTGTTTTCTTCTTCTCCAGAGTACTACAGTTGCTGACTCTTAAGTATCATAAAGACCTCGCCAATACAATCCGCAGACCTTAGTCTAAGTCTCCCATTGGTTTTTAATTAAACTCTTGCTATTAAAGTCTTGATAAATCTATTTAGCAGCAGTATCCAGCAAATTTAATGCATTTGATTACATCTGCTTCTTGTATATTTTATACAACTCATTGTTATATCTGTACCTCTATTCACTATTAATATAGGATTGTGATAAAATATTAATTCCTTTTCAATACACTATTTGTTCAAACGCATTACACGTTCAATTGAGATATATATATGAAAATGACAGCAAACGTACCATGTTTACTGCTCATTCTACTATTATGTGTGCTTCCTGGGTAACAAGAAATATGTCCAAGTGGTAGTTGAGCTCATTCCACACATTTTGTAGCATCAACCTGTAAATTTCATGTTTTGTGACTTCTTCATTTCACCTTTACATTAAGAATCTTGTTTATATACCCCTACTACCAAAAAATATTAGAAGAGCTCTGGAAATGGATCAATGCTGTAGTGATGATAATTGAGAAGATAATGAACGAGTTCAACTACCACCTGGACGTGTGTCGTGTTATCCAGGGGGTTCACATAGACAATTTGTAAAGAGTGCAGAAAACTTGGTGAGTTTGGTTACTTTCATACACAACTCATATTTGTACTTGTAATATTTTTGAACATAAAGCTCTTTGGAAATGAATAAATCTTTTATACATAGTAGTTCTGTATTAACTGTACACAAAACTTTCTTCAAAACATTTCTCTGGAATATAGCGAGTCGGATTTCCTGTGATATCGAACCTTCAACTATTTCAAAGTATCATATTTCAGATGAAGTTTTACTTTCGATGCAAATTAATGCCAATATAAATTAAAGTTTATTTTTCAAGTACAAATAACACTTATTTTATATAAATACACGTCACTTGCTTCACTTAAACATCATTTCATTTACTTGCTTTACATAAATATCATCACTTTGCTTTTACATAAACCCAATCTGTAATAAGAAACTTCTTTTAAAATTTCAATGCTTTGAACCTCACTATTACAGTTTCTTTTTACCCGAACCTTTCTTTAAATCTCGGAATTCAATAGCAAATGTCTCACAAAAGAGTCAAACAACATGTTAAAGACGTTGTAGTCATACAAATAAGACAAATACAATATGGTAATGTAACAATTAAGTTTCAAGAGCACATTCTAAATATGACTCTCAATTTTAAAAATCTCAAGACGTATGAAAATTCAAACGATAGTAGCTTCTCTAATAAACTTACTCCTTATACTTACATACATTCATCAAGCAATAACCCATACAAATTAATAGAAACTAAATGACTTCGCTTATCAACTCCAGCTGAGGATAACATCAAAGCAACATCCCCAACTTTCATTGAAACAAAAGGCAACAAACCCCTTCCTTTGTTACAAATCATCTCTTCAGGCAACAAAGAAACGCAGCATCTCCCAATCCTTATTATATTAAAACAAGCGTTCTCATTCAAGGGAGAAGATACACCATCTTAAGGGATATTGATGCAGTATGAGAAAGGGAAGCAGGCAGAAACAAACGCAGCTGTCACCCTCTAAGGAAGCAGATGCAATAAGATAACTACTTATAAATAACGAAGGACAAGGCCTTTTGCAACAATGCGAGTGAACATCGTTTCGAGTCCTAATCTGGTGAACAGATAAGAGTAGTTTGCCTTCGAGTTGATCTTTTTTTTTGGGGGAAAGAAGATGATTTAACAGGAGGATTGCTTTGTAAGTTGCGCTAGCAGAATGGGGATTTTCGTGTAAGTTGTTTTAATATGATTTATAGAAAGGGAAGGGGAGCTTGTCCAAAAAGTTAATTTCGAGGAAATTGTTGATGCTTTTAATTTTTACTTTTTTGCCATATTATGCAGAAGGTTAAAGTTGTGATGAATCCGTTTTTCTCCTAATGTTTTAGTATTCCGTTTCCAGTGTAGCATTTTTATGCCGTGGATCTGATTTAAGCCAAATTGAAGTTTGCGGAATAATAAAGCTGGGGCATGTTTTCTGTAGTTGAGTTTTATGTGGTTGCAGTGTAAAAATAATGGATTGGCAATATATGGCAGTATAATCTATAATAATAAAAGAAAGAGTATGCATGTGTGTTTGTCTGTCATGCTATAGAAACTAACTTCCACAATTCGGAATATCTTAAAATTTTAAAGGTAGAATTCTATCTGTAATTTTATTTCTGATAGCTAGGATATTATAACTTCATTGAGTTTATGAATGAATTTTTTTAATGATTTAATATTGTGCTATTGACAGCTCCAAATATTCCATACAGATGGCAAAATTGTATATCATAACCCCTATGTCTAGTTTACCGATTTTTGTTGAGTAATCAGCATTTGTTTCTCGGCGGGGGGTTGGGGGAGGTGTATTAAAGGGAAGAAGGCTTAAGTAATTTGTTTCTTGTTTATTGAAAAAAAAAAGGGGGGGGGGGGTGAGAGTTGCATTAACGGGGAAAAGGTCCCGCATTTTCACTTAAGGTTGTTCGACAATGGAGCTTTTAGAGAATGAACTGAGCTTGGTTGGCGAAGTGTCAAAAACTAGGATCTATACGTACTGACGGGTCTCCACAATCTTTGTAGCCACATGTATCAGTATGTATGAAAAAAGATAATTTACTGTATTAGAGCGCAAGACGATATCACCAATGCGAGCCAATATTGTTTTGTATCCTTATGAGTGCACATAAAAGATGTCTGTCCTTTGTTTTTATTTTTAGGGAATTTATATAAAGAAGAATATAAGAAAATTATATTGCGTAAGGATTTCTTTATAAGTTATGTAAGAATGATGGACATTTTGTACGTATAAATAGATTTCCCATGATTTATATGAGAAGTTTAAGTTGTTCAATACTCAATGCGTATAATTGGTATTTTAGTTGAAATTGGCATGTTTTTTCAAGATTTTTTTTTTATTCTGTCATATTGTATTTAATTGTTATATGTAAGATTTGTCAAAGTGTTTTGAGTTTGCTATATTACTCTGAAAACCTACAGCTATAGAGATCTAGTTAAAAGCTTATAAAAAGCATATATAAAGATATAAGCTAAAAGCTTTTAAAGATAGTGTTTTATAAATAATATTCTGGACAAGTATATTACAACATTTCATTCGTATATCGAGTCCCGTCGTAATCAGAAGAACAGGTGTCAGTGGATTGCCCTTTTGAGAGTAAAGGTAGAAAAAAAGTTCTGCTTTATATTTCAACCGGAGCACTGCTTCGCAAGTTATATGATGAGCAGAATAAGGATTTTCTAATTATTTATAGAAGTAAAAGGAATATATTTGGAAGAGTCAATTTCTCGGAAGATTTTAGAAAGGGTACATTAATCCAACCTATTTTGTAGTTGCAATGGATTGCAATATTCCTGGACCTCCAAAAATCCTTTCTCGTTCAAATTTCGGTGTCAAGCGCTTTTTTGCATATACTTTCCATGCGTTCCCTGCACCTCCAAACAACATTTACAGGAATATTAAATGACTAATCAGACTGCTTAAAAATCATTCTCACTCCCTTAAAACCATCTAATCTTATTACTTCTAGTTAGTCATCGAGTATTACTTCACAAAACGTAATAAGTTTTTTCTTATTGCGTACGAAAACTTACGTAAAGGTGAATGCCAGACATCCATATAAACAGCTGAATAGACTGCTCCGATGGTAACGCAAGGCGAAAAACGCACCGGCAGAATTGTTTGTTTTCCTGATAATGGTGGGACAATTTCCTGAATCATGGTAAATTACTGTGTTGCATATAATTGCAACAACAGCGCAAATCGGAAAAATATAAACAATAGTTTTCACCTATAAGTTAAAAATATGCATTCAAATATGTTAATGTATTTTTTTTTTTATTATTTATTTTTGATAAATGTCTAAAATGTCCCTTCTAACATTGATCACTCGTGGTTAATGATTGATCTCTTATATGGCAATTCATATCATAAATAACCTATTTTGAATTCAGAACAAATAGTATTATGATCTATAATAAAACACTTGATTTATATTTATTTAATCCTTGTTTTTATTTCTTTTTCAAGGGTATTTGGCAAGGAAATGGGAAAGGAAAGTAAAATTAAAATTCTACTTGTTCGCTCATTTAATAATTGAAATAATTACTCTGTTTATTTATAACTGGATAATTTGTTTTAGATATGTTTTATTTAATCTATGGTTTTATACGTTTTCACAAATATTTAGTAATTGTTTTAATAAATAAAAAAAAAATAAAAAAGGATGGAATGGAAATTGATACAATAATTCAAAATGCTAGCGTTCTGGTCTAAGTTTATATAATAATGAAACTGAGGATTGCAAACGGCAAAGTTAATCAGTCTATTACTTACGTATTTATTTAAAAAACTAAATATTTTTTAACTGTTTGTTGGAATTCGAAGTCCCACCAAACTGTCGAAAGCAATTAGCATTTCAGTTTTATTTCTATTTATAAATGCAACCCTTGAATTTTAGAGAGAAATTATCTCTCATCTTGCAATCGTTTACAAATGCTTGTACTAAATTAAAGAAGTTTATTTTATTTTAATTAATTAAAATGTTTTTATTAAATTAGGAGAATGCTAAGTGTTTATGTGTCAGTAAGGCATGAGTTTCTTCATAGTTTTCTAATTCTCAAATTTCATCTATTAGAATACACTTTATTATTTATTGTAAAACGCATTCGGATTTTACTCTAACTTGTTTAAATGAATTGTTGTATGTTAGACGGATTTATTGAGTAAATGTTAAACTGATTAAATTTGTTTCATTGGCATATAATTTTGATTCAGTTTTTAAGCTAAAATGGTACCAAAAGTAATCCAGTTGGTCAATTTTATTTTACAACAAACCCCCAATTTTTATTAATTAATGTACTACAATTAAAATTTTTTCAGAGATCCACTTCAGAATTAATGGATCAAATATATGTCTTTGACTTGCAATAAACAAGTTTCATAATCTGTATCTTTAATTTCATAAGTTATATAATAATATTGAGTATGAAAAATTAATATAATAGTTTGCCTTTGAAACTTAAATGTGTTTTTTGTATTACATTAGTTATCGCATAAATGAATTTGTACTTTGAAATCTCTTTATTTCTTATTTTTAACTGGTTTACTATATTTCTTTAATTATCTTTAATTTCTAATTCTAAAATAAATATATTTTTAAAGTCTATTTTCATTTGTTTACTGTATTCTCATAATTTGTAGATAATAATTTATTTTTAAAACATTTAATTTATGTAACTTAAAATTTAAAGAATTAAATTCATATCAAAAAAGATAAAACACGTTTAGAGATATCGGCAGTAACTAATCTCAAATGTTTGTTCCAAATATACAAATCCTATACTTATAATTCTTTTGATTAGTTTTATTTATTGGTTAAACTATTTTCTTCAAATATGTTTTATTCTTATTTTCTTTGCTTTCCAAATATAAAAAGTAACGCGAATATACCATAAGGATCGAAGAAAATCCACATCGGCAATACAAATTCCTCCATTCAAGCATCTAGCTACCGCGGTGACAACAACTCGATTCCCCAGTGTTAAGCAGTCTATCCAATTGTTTATCTACATCGATGATGCCAGAAGGGTGAGTAACTTATTTTCAAAATGCAATGAGAACTTGCATACGCACATGTTTTACTGTGTACTAACAATGTACACCATAAAGAGACATTTACAGGATTCAGGTCACACTCTTAACACACCTCAAACCAAACAATTAAAACTGTATTTTTATATACTTCAAATTATAAAAATTCATGAACTAGAAAAGGACCTTCCAAGTCATAAAAATACGAATCATTTAATTTCAGGAAACAAATAAAGACCTATCCGAGCTACACTATGATAAATGTCGTTTATATATATATATATATATATATATATATATATATATATATATATATATATATATATATATATATATATATATATATCGTCTCATATGACTTTCATTTTACTCGCACGAAAACAAAAGTATAAATATCCTATCCTTACTCTATGGAGAGGACCAATATATTGATAAATCTATATGAGATAACGTTTTTATATCAAGCCAAATATTTCCACATTTTAAAGAATTATGATTTTAAGGTATCAAACAGTTAGATAAAATAATCCATTCAAATTTACATCCGAATTGTTTGAAAAAGTTCTATAAATTTGTACGATGTAATCTAATAGTAAGTAAATAGTGAATATTTACTAGTGTACCAAACTCTACCCATTTAGCAAACACCCAGATGTCTAAATAACGACATCCATTAACTCCAAGGTGCACTTAAGTGACTACAGATAACGACCATCACTGTCTAAATCTTCCTTAATTGACGTGCAATCATACCTAAAATCAATAACAGGGTATTTATATAATCTAACAAGCTTAGTGTGGAGTTATATGAACTGTTTTATCAGTGTTTTGTATGCAAGTTGTTTTGATTTATTTATGGTTTATCAATTTACTAATTTGACCATGTTCAAATAAGATTAATGAAGACATTGAAATTATTTTGTTCTTTGAAAGGTTATTTTTTTTTTCACGAAATGCAATACTAATTTTTTCTTTTTAGATAAATCTTTGTATTTGGAGTATGACTCCGTCAGACATGGAGGAAAAGCAACAGCATTAACAACAGGAGTTTATGAATTGGTATTAGTTTATTACTAATCAGTAAAGAAGAGATTTTTTTTATCAAGCATAAAAGATAAAAGGAAGCATTTTTTAAAACTTTATTTTTTACAGGTTTTAATATGAAAACTGTGTGAAAACATTTGTTATACTGTATAACACAAGGAAACGATACTCTTTTACAGAATTTTAAATTTTTTTGTTAACAGAGAAAATGCAGAAGCATTTTTTTTAATGTAAAAAACAAACAAAAACATATGACCTGGTCAAAATTAAAAACACAAAAAAACTTATCTTACTTAATTACAAAAAAATTACATGTTTGAAAAGCACTCTGCTAAAAAAAAAAAAAAAAAAAAAAAAAAAAATATATATATATATATATATATATATATATATATTCTTATTTTTCTCAAACGAAAAAAAGTGTAAAAATTACATGTTTAGAAAGTAATTTCGTTTACATAAATCTTAACAGTATTTTTGAGTTAATTAAGGTTTATATATGAAAAAATGAGAAGACATAATTATTCGCAAACGTGAATGACAATTATTGCACATTAGTAAGATTCTGACACTACATTTTTAATATCTAAGGGGAGTCGGTTCCACCCTATACCGTAATGTTAATTTGATATATTTCATGTACTTTTTTTTTCTTTTTCAGAAAGTAATTGGCATAGAAACTAATTTTTTTCCTATGCACTTAGCAGACACTCCTTATTCAACTGTTGCGTGCTTTTAATCATGATTTATTTACTTTTTTTTTAAATGAAAAATTGTGAAAGTCACTCACAATTTTTTTTGATGAAATAAGCCAGAACAAAACATATTTTTAAATTAATAATAAAATATCGCTTCAGTATATACAGATACAAAAAAGAAATGTGAGGTTAGGTACATAGTATGTACAGTTCTAACATAAAAAGTACACGAGTACTGAAAAATGAAGTTTTGTGAAAAACGCCTTTTAAAGACTACACAAACAGTTCTCTATATGTTGTTGTTGTTTCTTATCCTCCACCTGTCTGACGAAGTCAGACAAGATCCAACAAATTGTTGACCCTCAAAAAGTCGACGACAAGAAGTGGTGTAGCGTATAGGTCCTCTTTGGAAAGACCCAAGCAGTCCAGGATATGTTCGGTAGAGGCCTGCCGAGCTTCACATTTGGAGCAGACAGGGTAAGTTTTTCTACCCTCAGAGTACAAAAGACTCTTCGTGTGTCCACTTGCCAGTCTGGAAATTGCCGTTCGAGACGCTCTATCACCAATAGATACAAGTGAAGAGCCCGGTTTCTTGGCTGCATACCAGTGATGAGAGGGAGGGGTCTTCCACTTTTTGGAGAGATGACTTTTGATTTTGGACTGATGCTCCGAGTATGAAAGAGCTGAAGAGGAAGGTGTTGAGTGACTGCAACCCTCCTTAGCTAAGCGGTCCGCTTGCTCATTTCCAAAGATGTCAACGTGGGATGGTATCCACTGAAAATGAATGTCGTGGTGCTTTGAAATAAGTTTAAGTTTAAGAAGGATGGAGATGCTTGTTTTGTCTCCAACTTTAGTCCAATTGTGTAGATGTTGAAGGGAGCTGCGACTGTCCGAAAGGATCCAGAGATCTTAGCTAAGCGGTCCGCTTGCTCATTTCCAAAGATGTCAACGTGGGATGGTATCCACTGAAAATGAATGTCGTGGTGCTTTGAAATAAGTTTAAGTTTAAGAAGGATGGAGATGCTTGTTTTGTCTCCAACTTTAGTCCAATTGTGTAGATGTTGAAGGGAGCTGCGACTGTCCGAAAGGATCCAGAGATCTCCAAAGTCACGCTCGTTTATTATAGCTTCAATGCCCTGTTCAATTGCGATTAATTCACTTTTAAAGACTGAAGTGAAATCAGGGTTACGGAGACAGATGGAAAGATTTTGCATTGGTTTTTCAATGAAGACACCACTACCAGCTAGGTCTCACAGTCCACTACCGTCTGGGTAAATTTTTATGGCCGTCACTGGGAATCTCTCCTATAATTTTCAAAGCCAGCTGCCTGAGATGAGCTGGAATAAGATTTTTCTTCGTGACCGGAGCAGAAAAGTCGAAGTGGAAATGGACTCTGGGGATTCCCTCTGACTGATTCAGACAAGATTTTAAGGATGGGGCTCAACGTCTTCAGAAGGCATATGCAGAAGTTCGGCATGACTGAATGGGCTGTCTTTCTTCAGTCGCTGATTGTTACGCCAATTGTTAAGGTATAGAGAGAGTAGTTAGAAAAGGACAGTCCTGGGCCATGGCGGTGCCGGTGCAGGGATGAGGGATGATGACGTGACCGGATATGACGTCATATGAAGTGACGTCACCGGAAGTGGAGTGGAGTTGTTTCCCTCCTGTTGCAGTTTTAGTTTCGGTTTCGTTATAAGCTGTTTGTGTATGACGTCACAGTGTGAATGACGTCATAATTTGTTTTATATCAAAGTTTTAAGAGGTGGCAACACTTTTTAGTTTTTGTTTCCAGTTAAATGGGGTTGAGTTGTTCTAGGGCTGCTTGTAAACGAATAAGTTAGAGTGGTAGGCTTTTTGACTCGTGACGTCACATTGGGTATGACGTCATAACTTGTTTTATATCAAAGTTTTGAGTGATGGCAACACTTTTTAGTTTATCTTTCAGACGGAGTTGAGTTGTTCTAGGGCTGCTTCTAAATGAATAAATTAGAGTGATAGGCTTTTATTGCGTGACGTCACAGTGGGTATGACGTCATTTATGACTTTACAAAGTTTAGCTTTAAGAGAGTGACAACACTTTTTAGTTTCGGTTTATCTTTCAGACGGAGTTGAGTTGTTCTAGGGCTGCTTCTTAGCGAATAAGTTAGAGTGATAGGCTTTTTTTTTTTTTAATAGTGACGTCACAGTGGGTATGACGTCGTTATATGTTAAAATTTAAGTTTTAAGTGGTGATAACACTGGATATATACTAAATTTAGTTTTCAGGTGTTGGCAATGAGTTCTGATCGGTCAGCTAAATGCTCGCTTGTGATTGATAAGTTTTAAACATGTGACCAAAAGCTAACTCCTGATTGACTGTTTGGTTTTCTAGCGAGTTACTTACATATCCTTTAGCCAAGTTAAAATACCTGCAACAAAGTTACACAAATAAAAAAAAAATGTTGAATTTGAAAAGTTAATAAAAGGAAGGCCATTTGCTAAGGGTCTAAAGAACCCTAACCCCGAGCTACACGTGACATTTCAATATTTTACCAAACAATTGTTAAAATATCGACTATCGGACGTTGCCTTCATGGTAACTCATCTACCCACCCCCCTTCCCTAACTAATTTTGAATAAGTTAAGACTTTAGAATTACAATGAATAAATTTGAAAAATTAATTATTAAAGGTGAGGACCCACCTCCAGCCCGATACCTCTTTTAGGAAGAATTGGTACCGCCTCACTCCACCCTAACAAACAAAAAAAAATCTTATTCCAAAGAACGTATATTTCTTTGAAACTTGAGGTCACTAATCAACCATCCGATGATATCCTTTAAGAAGATATCTTCACCTCTTAGCAATTTTAAAGTTTTAGTCTAAAAGATTAATGTTGGACACAAACTATTTCTAGAATAGAGTTACATTAAAAATTAAATTTAAGAGTGTCCAGTTTTTTTTGAAGAAGACTTGGGGGAACGTATATTTCCCAAAATTAAATTTAATGGTCACTAACAAAATCCTGAAAATATACTAATTTTAGTTTTTATAAAAATTTAGTTAAAGTAATATTTTAGTTAAATTAAGGCTTAAAGAGATAAAAAAATAAAAAAAAAAATTAAGGATTAAATGAATGATTTAAGGAATTTTGAAGTGACCATAGGCATAGCTGGTTATGCCATCTTCCAGCAGATACCGCTTGTCGTCATAGGCCGACAAGGCTCTCTTGGTTTGTTGGAGTGAGAAGATGTTTAAAAATTCACTTACCGAATAATCGAAACGAAATCTGCGAAGCTAAAATAACTGTGAATAACTACACAAGTACGAACAAAATCGCGATGAGAAAAAAAAACACGAAGTATTAAACACGTCTTTCACACTCGGGTATCTAAGTAGAAATGGCGAGACGGCAACCGGTAGCGTCTATATATGAGGGGTGATCACGTGACTTCACCGACCAATCAGGTTTCACGGTAGAGGGTGCTACTGACTATCGACCCGTCAGAAGGGAGGGGAGCGAGACTAGGGATGTTTCAACACGCTTCAACGCGTTTGCGAGTTGAGTTGAGTTGTTGTGTAACGATCTTGCTTGAAACAGTTAAAGTGATAGATAATTTGTTCGTGACGTCATAGTGTAGCGAATGGGTTTTTAGCGTAGACAGTTGTTGCAATTGGAGTAATTATGAGATTTATTAAATATAAAGATAATATTTAGTAATAATTATCAGATTTTATTATTATTATTATAAAAAATAAACTTATAAAAAAAGTGAACGTGAAAATTTACTTTACGAATAAAAATCATGTCTTTAAAATGTGTACGAATATCACTAAATAAGAGAAAAAATTAACATACTTAAACTCTTTAAAATAAATAACTTCAACATTAACGTAAAAAATTTACTTTTCACATAAAAATCACTTTAAAATGAGTAAAAATATCGCTAAATAAGAGGAAAAAAAGTAACTTACTTAAAATTTCTAAGATAAATATTTAACCTTTACTCGAAAATTCCCTTCATATATAAAAATCACGACTTTAAAATATGACATGCAAGAGAAAAGTAACGTACTTAAACTTTCTACGACAAATAACTTTAACATTAACGTAAAATTTTACTTTACACATAAAAATCCCGACTTTAAAATATGTAGAAATATCGCTAAATAAAAGAAGAAAAAAAAGTAACATACTTAAACTTTGTACGACAAATAACTTTGACATTAACGTAAAAATTTTTCTTCACATATAAAAATCACGACTTTAAAATGTGACGTGTAAGAAGAATTAGCATACTTAAAATTTCTACGACAAATAAATTTAACCTTTACGCGAAAATTTACTATATACATAAAAATCATGTCTTTAAAATATGTAAAAATATTGCTAAATAAAAGAAAAAAAAACTAACATACTTAAACTTTGCACGACAAATAACTTTAGCATTAACGTAAAAATTTACTTCACACATAAAAATCCCGACTTTAAAATATGTAGAAATATCGCTAAATAAAAGAAGAAAAAAAAGTAACATACTTAAACTTTGTACGACAAATAACTTTGACATTAACGTAAAAAATTTTCTTCACATATAAAAATCACGACTTTAAAATATGACATGCAAGAGAAAAGTAACGTACTTAAACTTTCTACGACAAATAACTTTAACATTAACGTAACATTTTACGTTACACATAAAAATCATGTCTTTAAAATATGTAAAAATATTGCTAAATAAAAGAAAAAAAACTAACATACTTAAACTTTGCACGACAAATAACTTTAGCATTAACGTAAAAATTTACTTCACATATAAAAATCACGACATTAAAATGTGACATGTAAGAAGAATTAGCATACTTAAAATTTCTACGATAAATAATTTTAACATTTGAGTGAAAATTTACTACATATATAAAAATCATGTATTTAAAATATCGCTGAATAAAAGAAAAAAGTAACATACTTAAACTTTCTACGACAAATAACTTTAACATTAACGCAAAAATTTACTTTACACATAAAAATCACGACTTTAAATTTGACATGCAGGAGGAAAGTATAACATACCTATAATTTCTACGACAAAGAATTCAAACATTGCCATTCATGTCTTTAAAATGTATAATGACAACTCTAACTTTTAGAAAAAAGAAACACTAAAATTTTACAAGGCAAAGAATTTAAAATTGAACGTGAAAATTAACTTCACATGTACAATCATACTCTTATATCAACGATAAATAAGATAAAAAAGAAGCTCTAAAAATTTATAAGGCAAATAATTTAAATAATACGCGAAAATTTACCACACATATAAAAATTATGTCTTTCAAATGTGTAAGAATAACGCTAAATTAGAGAAAAAGAAATACTAAAAATTTATAAGGTAAGGAATTGAAACAATATGCGAAAATTTATTTCACGCATAAAATTTTTATCTTTAAAATGTGTAAGAATAATGCTAAATTAGAGAAGAAAAAAAAAATAACATACTTAAACTTTCATCGACAACAATTTAAACAATACGCGACATTTTCATACACAATTATTTTCTTAGGTTAATGTTAAATAATGGGAAATTTAACAGAATAAAAATTTCAAAGATAAAGAATTTTAACCTTTACACGAAAATTTACCTCACAAAAATATCATATCCTTAAACTTTAACGTAACAATTTACTCTTCATATACAATTAAACTCTTAGGTTAATGTTAAATAAGAAAAAAAAATAATATACTTAAAATTTCTAAGATAAACATAACGTAAAAATTTCGTATCATGTGTTTAAAATGTAACATATAAGAGAAAAAAAAACTAACATACTTGAACTTTCTATAGCAAAGAATTTAAGCATTAGCGTAAAAATTCACTTTACATATAAAATTCACATCTTTAAATGGGAAGATAAGCAGGTGACGGTAATTAGCCAATCAGGGTAGCGGTAGGTGATACGCCATTCGCCGGCATTTTTAGATCGGAGGATGAGTCACGCTAAAACTTGTTGGAACAGGTCGGGAGATTTGTACAGCAAGAACAACAGCATCGACGCGAAAGCAGCGGATGATGCTGTGATGTGTCAGCAGGTCTTTGAGATTATCGTTTTCCTACTTGGCCGTTTTCATAATGAAATGTTTGCGAAAACTTGGAATGAATAAAGTGGATTTCAAAGACATATTAGTAAGTGAAGGTAGAATTCGCATGGACTTTCTTCCAAAAAGTATGATTCGCTTGGAGAATTTAAGATCATTTCTACTTGAAAACTTTTCTATTATTTAAAACATTGAATATTGTTCAAACTCAGTGGGATTATATGCTACAATACGGGTAAAACTTAACAAAATTGTTACATAGAAGAAAAATAGTAAGAGATTTAAAATAAATATTAGTTATAGATACTCCAAAGAAAAAATTTCACCTCTACTTTTCAATCGGAAAATCAATACAAGTTGGAAATTTATGTTACTTCAAGAAAGACTTAGACAATTTACTTTGTAATAATATACGTTAAGGTGTCGTATTAACTCGTGCAATACATGCTGACTAAGGTTTATTTTACTTGAAAGGTGAATTGGGGGAAAATATTAAATAAATTGTAGATATTAAATACATTGTAGATATGCATTCAAGTTTTGAAAATCACCTGCAAGACTTTTAAAACATCTTAAGATAAATTGAAAGAAACTTTTCATACTCTGAAAGGAAATCACAAGTAATTTAGTTAACTTTTTTCATGGTAACACTCATATTCAACGACATGTTTTTAAAATTTAACCTTCTTTACATGATAATAGTTATAAATTTTTTCAATCTCAGATGCGATATACTATTATTTCTAACATATATGTTACGAATTGTGTAAAGTTTTTAAAAGAGTATATGCAAATCACCAATCAGAAACATAAAAATCTAACATCAATCAAACACACTAAAATAATAAGATATTTTCCTTAGTGGAAATAGTTAACTACTCATGTGATGGAATGTACTTAGAAAATTTAAATACTGAAAAAAGTTTGCTAGGCAAACTTAAAGAATATATTTTTTTTTCTTGTGAAAAACTAGCATAAATTTGAAAAATATAGAGTTTGTTACTACGTAAAATTGAACATCATCTGGACAAACTAAATTATACATGATTTTTTTTTTTTATTTGAGAGGTGCTGACAATATATCATTAATACAGAGATTTTTAACTTCCACCCATAATTTCTAAATAACTTATACATAAATTTCAGAAAACTGAAACGGAATGTGTTTTACAAGACGCTTATTTTGTAAGATGAATATTCAATATTAATATAACTGAGCAAAGTTCATTACGGAAAAAACTTGTAAAAGATACTTATATTTTGAAAATAGTTTGAAATATCCTTTTAAATTTATGAATGCTCGCTTTCGAAAGACACAAATAAAACTGATATTACACATGATAATTAACACATGCATAACATTAATCAAACAAAGTGGAATTTTTATTGCTTGTGACCGATAACTTTTCAGTGAAGTAGAACTTACATAGGAAATTTGTGCAAACTTTTTCAACTTTTAAACCAAGTATTATGTAAAATTATAAATTACGATAGGAAATAGCACACTTCAGAATCGGAACAAGTCTTCTAGTTAAGCTAAATTTATTTCTCAAGGAATTGAAAGCATACCAGACAAGTCCTTATCATTTCGAATCTTTTCTCATGTTGCAAGAAGACATACTTTGTAAAAGATCGTCGTTGCACTTAACAAAAATCAGTAAAAATAAATGTATTTTCTATGGCAAAGATAAAACTTCACAACTTAATTACTGAAATTTAGCTAAGTTGCATATGGTTTATTCACATAACTCGCATATGCTTCGAATGTTGAAATATATTTGTCATTTGAAATCAAACTAATCGAAAATAAATGCTACCTACATTTTCAAGTCGGAAATTACTATTAAATAAACTTTACATGTAAAACATTGTCATGTTAAAAAGAAAAATCTACAAAAATGTAAATGATAATTTTACTGTTGGTACATAAATGATGAATAATTTATGATTTTATTCTAGGCAAACATTTTATTGTCTAACAGAGAACTTAAACTTTAGCAGAAAAATAAAAAAATACAATTTTTATATCCTATCATGCTTGTCGAAAATTGAATTTATTAGCTGTTGTAATAGATTTTTATTGTCCAAATTTCTATAGTTTTTCTTCCCGGTGCAATAAAATTAAGTTCATGTGTAATGATTAGGTTTTTTTTTTTTTTTTTTATGAATCTTATAAATTTAATGAAATTATTATGACCTAAGAGATTGAGTGAACTGAATAAATCAATAATGTAAATTTAAACAGTGACTTGAACTGATACATACTATAACTGTAAAGAAGTATGACAAAGTGATAGATGAAGTAAAAATAGAAGTTGAATGAAATGTGTTGAAAAAAGTTGAAGACGACAAGAAATTCGTAATTGAGAATTATCATTGACTTATATTAACTTCGTTTTCTTGCTTATGACAAGAAAATACACTCTTTCTTATTAAGAACCAACTTGATATCTTATCATAGAATGACAATGATGAAATATCTATACATTAAAAAAAAAAATACCAAACTTAGACATAGCAAATTTCTTGAAATTCATGTATAATGCGAGAAGTTTTACTGGAAATATAGAAGATACAACATTGAAAGATGTGAATGTTTCGAAGTACTTTATCAGAAATAAAAAAAAAATGCGCTGAGATTCGCTATAAACTTACTTAAACTTATAAACTTCGAAAAACTTATAAAAATTTCAATTTACACTTAAAGTTTTTTTTTTTATATATATATTTCAAAGAATTTTTTCAAATCAATATGTATATTTAAATACTGAAACTTATTCACTTCAATAAATGTATGTTTAAGTTATAAAACTCTTCGTATGTATTGAAAAATTGTAACTTTTCGTCTTCTTCGTATAAATCGATAACTTATACACTAGTTCTTCATCAATTAATCTTCTAAGTAAATCTTTCAAAGGTAAAAACATACTTATAGCTTTGCATTTGTAACAAGTTAAATTGCACATGTTTCATGTGAAAGTTACAAAATTTCAGATATTTTCATGGAAAACATATAAAATTTTAATTTCACGAGAAACATGTACAATTTAACATGTTACAAATGCAAAGCTATAAGTATGTTTTTAGCTTTGAAAGATTTACTTAGAAGATTAATTGATGAAGAACTAGTGTATAAGTTATCGATTTATACGAAGAAGACGAAAAGTTACAATTTTTCAATACATACGAAGAGTTTTATAACTTAAACATACATTTATTGAAGTGAATAAGTTTCAGTATTTAAATATACATATTGATTTGAAAAAATTCTTTGAAATATATATATAAAAAAAAAACTTTAAGTGTAAATTGAAATTTTTATAAGTTTTTCGAAGTTTATAAGTTTAAGTAAGTTTATAGCGAATCTCAGCGCATTTTTTTTTTATTTCTGATAAAGTACTTCGAAACATTCACATCTTTCAATGTTGTATCTTCTATATTTCCAGTAAAACTTCTCGCATTATACATGAATTTCAAGAAATTTGCTATGTCTAAGTTTGGTATTTTTTTTTTTAATGTATAGATATTTCATCATTGTCATTCTATGATAAGATATCAAGTTGGTTCTTAATAAGAAAGAGTGTATTTTCTTGTCATAAGCAAGAAAACGAAGTTAATATAAGTCAATGATAATTCTCAATTACGAATTTCTTGTCGTCTTCAACTTTTTTCAACACATTTCATTCAACTTCTATTTTTACTTCATCTATCACTTTGTCATACTTCTTTACAGTTATAGTATGTATCAGTTCAAGTCACTGTTTAAATTTACATTATTGATTTATTCAGTTCACTCAATCTCTTAGGTCATAATAATTTCATTAAATTTATAAGATTCATAAAAAAAAAAAAAAAAAAACCTAATCATTACACATGAACTTAATTTTATTGCACCGGGAAGAAAAACTATAGAAATTTGGACAATAAAAATCTATTACAACAGCTAATAAATTCAATTTTCGACAAGCATGATAGGATATAAAAATTGTATTTTTTTATTTTTCTGCTAAAGTTTAAGTTCTCTGTTAGACAATAAAACGTTTGCCTAGAATAAAATCATAAATTATTCATCATTTATGTACCAACAGTAAAATTATCATTTACATTTTTGTAGATTTTTCTTTTTAACATGACAATGTTTTACATGTAAAGTTTATTTAATAGTAATTTCCGACTTGAAAATGTAGGTAGCATTTATTTTCGATTAGTTTGATTTCAAATGACAAATATATTTCAACATTCGAAGCATATGCGAGTTATGTGAATAAACCATATGCAACTTAGCTAAATTTCAGTAATTAAGTTGTGAAGTTTTATCTTTGCCATAGAAAATACATTTATTTTTACTGATTTTTGTTAAGTGCAACGACGATCTTTTACAAAGTATGTCTTCTTGCAACATGAGAAAAGATTCGAAATGATAAGGACTTGTCTGGTATGCTTTCAATTCCTTGAGAAATAAATTTAGCTTAACTAGAAGACTTGTTCCGATTCTGAAGTGTGCTATTTCCTATCGTAATTTATAATTTTACATAATACTTGGTTTAAAAGTTGAAAAAGTTTGCACAAATTTCCTATGTAAGTTCTACTTCACTGAAAAGTTATCGGTCACAAGCAATAAAAATTCCACTTTGTTTGATTAATGTTATGCATGTGTTAATTATCATGTGTAATATCAGTTTTATTTGTGTCTTTCGAAAGCGAGCATTCATAAATTTAAAAGGATATTTCAAACTATTTTCAAAATATAAGTATCTTTTACAAGTTTTTTCCGTAATGAACTTTGCTCAGTTATATTAATATTGAATATTCATCTTACAAAATAAGCGTCTTGTAAAACACATTCCGTTTCAGTTTTCTGAAATTTATGTATAAGTTATTTAGAAATTATGGGTGGAAGTTAAAAATCTCTGTATTAATGATATATTGTCAGCACCTCTCAAATAAAAAAAAAAAATCATGTATAATTTAGTTTGTCCAGATGATGTTCAATTTTACGTAGTAACAAACTCTATATTTTTCAAATTTATGCTAGTTTTTCACAAGAAAAAAAAATATATTCTTTAAGTTTGCCTAGCAAACTTTTTTCAGTATTTAAATTTTCTAAGTACATTCCATCACATGAGTAGTTAACTATTTCCACTAAGGAAAATATCTTATTATTTTAGTGTGTTTGATTGATGTTAGATTTTTATGTTTCTGATTGGTGATTTGCATATACTCTTTTAAAAACTTTACACAATTCGTAACATATATGTTAGAAATAATAGTATATCGCATCTGAGATTGAAAAAATTTATAACTATTATCATGTAAAGAAGGTTAAATTTTAAAAACATGTCGTTGAATATGAGTGTTACCATGAAAAAAGTTAACTAAATTACTTGTGATTTCCTTTCAGAGTATGAAAAGTTTCTTTCAATTTATCTTAAGATGTTTTAAAAGTCTTGCAGGTGATTTTCAAAACTTGAATGCATATCTACAATGTATTTAATATCTACAATTTATTTAATATTTTCCCCCAATTCACCTTTCAAGTAAAATAAACCTTAGTCAGCATGTATTGCACGAGTTAATACGACACCTTAACGTATATTATTACAAAGTAAATTGTCTAAGTCTTTCTTGAAGTAACATAAATTTCCAACTTGTATTGATTTTCCGATTGAAAAGTAGAGGTGAAATTTTTTCTTTGGAGTATCTATAACTAATATTTATTTTAAATCTCTTACTATTTTTCTTCTATGTAACAATTTTGTTAAGTTTTACCCGTATTGTAGCATATAATCCCACTGAGTTTGAACAATATTCAATGTTTTAAATAATAGAAAAGTTTTCAAGTAGAAATGATCTTAAATTCTCCAAGCGAATCATACTTTTTGGAAGAAAGTCCATGCGAATTCTACCTTCACTTACTAATATGTCTTTGAAATCCACTTTATTCATTCCAAGTTTTCGCAAACATTTCATTATGAAAACGGCCAAGTAGGAAAACGATAATCTCAAAGACCTGCTGACACATCACAGCATCATCCGCTGCTTTCGCGTCGATGCTGTTGTTCTTGCTGTACAAATCTCCCGACCTGTTCCAACAAGTTTTAGCGTGACTCATCCTCCGATCTAAAAATGCCGGCGAATGGCGTATCACCTACCGCTACCCTGATTGGCTAATTACCGTCACCTGCTTATCTTCCCATTTAAAGATGTGAATTTTATATGTAAAGTGAATTTTTACGCTAATGCTTAAATTCTTTGCTATAGAAAGTTCAAGTATGTTAGTTTTTTTTTCTCTTATATGTTACATTTTAAACACATGATACGAAATTTTTACGTTATGTTTATCTTAGAAATTTTAAGTATATTATTTTTTTTTCTTATTTAACATTAACCTAAGAGTTTAATTGTATATGAAGAGTAAATTGTTACGTTAAAGTTTAAGGATATGATATTTTTGTGAGGTAAATTTTCGTGTAAAGGTTAAAATTCTTTATCTTTGAAATTTTTATTCTGTTAAATTTCCCATTATTTAACATTAACCTAAGAAAATAATTGTGTATGAAAATGTCGCGTATTGTTTAAATTGTTGTCGATGAAAGTTTAAGTATGTTATTTTTTTTTTCTTCTCTAATTTAGCATTATTCTTACACATTTTAAAGATAAAAATTTTATGCGTGAAATAAATTTTCGCATATTGTTTCAATTCCTTACCTTATAAATTTTTAGTATTTCTTTTTCTCTAATTTAGCGTTATTCTTACACATTTGAAAGACATAATTTTTATATGTGTGGTAAATTTTCGCGTATTATTTAAATTATTTGCCTTATAAATTTTTAGAGCTTCTTTTTTATCTTATTTATCGTTGATATAAGAGTATGATTGTACATGTGAAGTTAATTTTCACGTTCAATTTTAAATTCTTTGCCTTGTAAAATTTTAGTGTTTCTTTTTTCTAAAAGTTAGAGTTGTCATTATACATTTTAAAGACATGAATGGCAATGTTTGAATTCTTTGTCGTAGAAATTATAGGTATGTTATACTTTCCTCCTGCATGTCAAATTTAAAGTCGTGATTTTTATGTGTAAAGTAAATTTTTGCGTTAATGTTAAAGTTATTTGTCGTAGAAAGTTTAAGTATGTTACTTTTTTCTTTTATTCAGCGATATTTTAAATACATGATTTTTATATATGTAGTAAATTTTCACTCAAATGTTAAAATTATTTATCGTAGAAATTTTAAGTATGCTAATTCTTCTTACATGTCACATTTTAATGTCGTGATTTTTATATGTGAAGTAAATTTTTACGTTAATGCTAAAGTTATTTGTCGTGCAAAGTTTAAGTATGTTAGTTTTTTTTCTTTTATTTAGCAATATTTTTACATATTTTAAAGACATGATTTTTATGTGTAACGTAAAATGTTACGTTAATGTTAAAGTTATTTGTCGTAGAAAGTTTAAGTACGTTACTTTTCTCTTGCATGTCATATTTTAAAGTCGTGATTTTTATATGTGAAGAAAATTTTTTACGTTAATGTCAAAGTTATTTGTCGTACAAAGTTTAAGTATGTTACTTTTTTTTCTTCTTTTATTTAGCGATATTTCTACATATTTTAAAGTCGGGATTTTTATGTGTGAAGTAAATTTTTACGTTAATGCTAAAGTTATTTGTCGTGCAAAGTTTAAGTATGTTAGTTTTTTTTTCTTTTATTTAGCAATATTTTTACATATTTTAAAGACATGATTTTTATGTATATAGTAAATTTTCGCGTAAAGGTTAAATTTATTTGTCGTAGAAATTTTAAGTATGCTAATTCTTCTTACACGTCACATTTTAAAGTCGTGATTTTTATATGTGAAGAAAAATTTTTACGTTAATGTCAAAGTTATTTGTCGTACAAAGTTTAAGTATGTTACTTTTTTTTCTTCTTTTATTTAGCGATATTTCTACATATTTTAAAGTCGGGATTTTTATGTGTAAAGTAAAATTTTACGTTAATGTTAAAGTTATTTGTCGTAGAAAGTTTAAGTACGTTACTTTTCTCTTGCATGTCATATTTTAAAGTCGTGATTTTTATATATGAAGGGAATTTTCGAGTAAAGGTTAAATATTTATCTTAGAAATTTTAAGTAAGTTACTTTTTTTCCTCTTATTTAGCGATATTTTTACTCATTTTAAAGTGATTTTTATGTGAAAAGTAAATTTTTTACGTTAATGTTGAAGTTATTTATTTTAAAGAGTTTAAGTATGTTAATTTTTTCTCTTATTTAGTGATATTCGTACACATTTTAAAGACATGATTTTTATTCGTAAAGTAAATTTTCACGTTCACTTTTTTTATAAGTTTATTTTTTATAATAATAATAATAAAATCTGATAATTATTACTAAATATTATCTTTATATTTAATAAATCTCATAATTACTCCAATTGCAACAACTGTCTACGCTAAAAACCCATTCGCTACACTATGACGTCACGAACAAATTATCTATCACTTTAACTGTTTCAAGCAAGATCGTTACACAACAACTCAACTCAACTCGCAAACGCGTTGAAGCGTGTTGAAACATCCCTAGTCTCGCTCCCCTCCCTTCTGACGGGTCGATAGTCAGTAGCACCCTCTACCGTGAAACCTGATTGGTCGGTGAAGTCACGTGATCACCCCTCATATATAGACGCTACCGGTTGCCGTCTCGCCATTTCTACTTAGATACCCGAGTGTGAAAGACGTGTTTAATACTTCGTGTTTTTTTTTCTCATCGCGATTTTGTTCGTACTTGTGTAGTTATTCACAGTTATTTTAGCTTCGCAGATTTCGTTTCGATTATTCGGTAAGTGAATTTTTAAACATCTTCTCACTCCAACAAACCAAGAGAGCCTTGTCGGCCTATGACGACAAGCGGTATCTGCTGGAAGATGGCATAACCAGCTATGCCTATGGTCACTTCAAAATTCCTTAAATCATTCATTTAATCCTTAATTTTTTTTTTTATTTTTTTATCTCTTTAAGCCTTAATTTAACTAAAATATTACTTTAACTAAATTTTTATAAAAACTAAAATTAGTATATTTTCAGGATTTTGTTAGTGACCATTAAATTTAATTTTGGGAAATATACGTTCCCCCAAGTCTTCTTCAAAAAAAACTGGACACTCTTAAATTTAATTTTTAATGTAACTCTATTCTAGAAATAGTTTGTGTCCAACATTAATCTTTTAGACTAAAACTTTAAAATTGCTAAGAGGTGAAGATATCTTCTTAAAGGATATCATCGGATGGTTGATTAGTGACCTCAAGTTTCAAAGAAATATACGTTCTTTGGAATAAGATTTTTTTTTGTTTGTTAGGGTGGAGTGAGGCGGTACCAATTCTTCCTAAAAGAGGTATCGGGCTGGAGGTGGGTCCTCACCTTTAATAATTAATTTTTCAAATTTATTCATTGTAATTCTAAAGTCTTAACTTATTCAAAATTAGTTAGGGAAGGGGGGTGGGTAGATGAGTTACCATGAAGGCAACGTCCGATAGTCGATATTTTAACAATTGTTTGGTAAAATATTGAAATGTCACGTGTAGCTCGGGGTTAGGGTTCTTTAGACCCTTAGCAAATGGCCTTCCTTTTATTAACTTTTCAAATTCAACATTTTTTTTTTATTTGTGTAACTTTGTTGCAGGTATTTTAACTTGGCTAAAGGATATGTAAGTAACTCGCTAGAAAACCAAACAGTCAATCAGGAGTTAGCTTTTGGTCACATGTTTAAAACTTATCAATCACAAGCGAGCATTTAGCTGACCGATCAGAACTCATTGCCAACACCTGAAAACTAAATTTAGTATATATCCAGTGTTATCACCACTTAAAACTTAAATTTTAACATATAACGACGTCATACCCACTGTGACGTCACTATTAAAAAAAAAAAAAGCCTATCACTCTAACTTATTCGCTAAGAAGCAGCCCTAGAACAACTCAACTCCGTCTGAAAGATAAACCGAAACTAAAAAGTGTTGTCACTCTCTTAAAGCTAAACTTTGTAAAGTCATAAATGACGTCATACCCACTGTGACGTCACGCAATAAAAGCCTATCACTCTAATTTATTCATTTAGAAGCAGCCCTAGAACAACTCAACTCCGTCTGAAAGATAAACTAAAAAGTGTTGCCATCACTCAAAACTTTGATATAAAACAAGTTATGACGTCATACCCAATGTGACGTCACGAGTCAAAAAGCCTACCACTCTAACTTATTCGTTTACAAGCAGCCCTAGAACAACTCAACCCCATTTAACTGGAAACAAAAACTAAAAAGTGTTGCCACCTCTTAAAACTTTGATATAAAACAAATTATGACGTCATTCACACTGTGACGTCATACACAAACAGCTTATAACGAAACCGAAACTAAAACTGCAACAGGAGGGAAACAACTCCACTCCACTTCCGGTGACGTCACTTCATATGACGTCATATCCGGTCACGTCATCATCCCTCATCCCTGCACCGGCACCGCCATGGCCCAGGACTGTCCTTTTCTAACTACTAGAGAGGTTTTATTGTGCTGGCCATAGCTGGATAGTTTGTTGAAATAATTGGTGAGGTGTTCTCTATATGTCTTTAAAAATATTAAAAATACTTCTAATTGAGGTATTATTACAATAAGGTATCATTTTAAAGGAAAAAATTCACATTTTTTTTTTTTTTTTTTTTTAAATTTTAGGGTACCAACTGCCTATAAATATGATGCTTTCACTATAACAGAACTTCTTTCATGTATTTGATAATTTACAGTATTTATCATAAATAAGCAAGTATAGCAACTGTTTTGTTCCCTTTAAAACAAAAAGTTGTATTTTCCCATTACTTACAGCTTCTGAAAAACTATTTCCAGTTTAATAGAATAGATATATCACGTCTATTTCAAGACGCATTTATCTAATAGTTCAAAAAAGCTTTCCGACTGACATCTTGTGTCTTAACTTTAATATCTCTGCCATGTAACAAATACTGTAGAGCGAAATAACTTAAAATAAAAGTTAGTACTTATCTTTATGAAACAGTTTAGAAATAACTCATTGCTTCATATATATTTTTAGTGACGGTGATAGAAACAAAAGCAACTGGTTTGATAGAAATCCATAAAAGTATTAAAACGTTAAAAAACTGTAAGAAAGAAAAACTATCGAAAGAATTTTTAAAGGTCAAATATACGCCATGTCATACTTGACTTTTGAAATGGTTGTTCTGTTAGTGTTTTATCATTTCTTTTATAAGAGGGCAGACAATTTTTTGAACACAATTTCTTAAGAAACCATGCTACAGTATATTAAAAAAGCTAAATGGATGGAGAACTGAAGAGTTAAATAATAACGAGATAAAGAGCTAAATGGATAAAGATAATGGTTATCTAAATGGATAGAGATAATGTATAGCTAAATGGATAGAGATAATGTATAGCTAAATGGATAGAGATATTGTATAGCTAAATGGATAGAGATAATGGATAGCTAAATGGATTGATAGAAAAAAATAAAAGAATTTAGCTTCAAAAAGATGGATTTGTTAGCGTTTATTGCTGCATATTCATTTTCGTACATAATATTTGCACAGCATTATCTTAGTGTACCATATTACTTTTATATTAGTATCCATTCATTTGGGTTTTATGATTTTCATTATATTTTACGATCGTTTAAAATATCTGATTGAGATTAATTTGCTCCAATTATTAATAAATCTTAGTATAATAAATTTGAAGAAATGAATTTTATGTTAATATGAAATGAATCTGCTATTTGTTATAAACATAAATATTTATTCTTTTATGCTGAAGCAACCGATATTAATTTGACCTTTTGAGGAATGAATTTTTTCTCCAGATATACAGTTTAGTAATGGTACGATAAAAAGGTTAAAAACTTCGATTTGGAGTTGATTAATAATAGATATCAAGGTAAATTATTAAAAACTTTTAAATCATGTCAAGATTTCTTTACTTTTATTTTTTGGCTCTCAATTATGTAAATGTTTTATATATATATATATATAATATATAAATGAGATGATACATTTACTATAATGCTTTAAAACAATAGTTTATAGAATGTCTTTTTAAGCGTTTTTATATTTCTTAGGCATGTTAAGTTTTATATCCAAGGTAATATAAATAAAAAAAAATAAAAATAGTGTTGATAGTACTGAGTTTTTAATAATTATTAATTTTATAAATAAATTTATTTATTTAAATTTAAGATACAGCTATGTCAATTAAGGAGGAAATTTTAAAACAAAGTATAAAGGGGTATTGTATCAACTTCTGTTTGAAGCTTAATGTAGACTATTATTTGTTGAATAACGTAAGTAATGCTGAAATGAAGAAAGCGGTAGAAAATAACAACCTAAACAAGTAACGAAATATATTTGTGATATACAATTTTTTTAAGCAGAAGTGTTAAATCGCAGTGATAATATTTCTAAATACAAACACATAAACCAAATAAACATTAACAATAACATTAACTTAACATATTAGATTTGGCTTGCACTGTTCAATTTGCAAAAAAAAAAAAAAAAAAAAGCCGCTTTACAATTGCATTGCACATATTCAGAATGTTTCAATGTTACGATACTAAACGACTTAAGAGCTTTGAAAATACTTACCAACATGTGAAATTGTTTGAAGCGTAGGTTCTTAGCATGTAAAATATGCCACATATAGTAGAAGAGACCTTTTCATTAGCAAGAATGATAACATTAAAAAATATTCAGACTTTTGGCGTTTTCTTTATAAGCAAATACCTCTCAAGTTGGAAAATTGCAAGATAATTTCAAAGAGAAAAGTTTCTGCAAAAATGTGTTGAAATTTGATGTCACGATTTATAGACTGAATGTGCATTTCTTTAAGAGTTATCATGCAAGTACACTTACAGTCAAAGTTTCATAAAAGGTTAATTTTATTAAATGCATTAATCATGCTGAATCTTCACAATGCGATAGATTGCTTGTAGCATTTGTAATTTTGACCGTAAAATTTTAAATTGACTTCAAGTCACAATTTCGGGTACTTTATATTTTAGTATTATATTTTAGTATTATAATTATATTTTAGTATAATATTTTAGTATCATCGGGTACTTTATATTTTAGTATCAGAACACATTCTGATGGACCTTTTATTTAACATATAACACGTGCTTGTAGCATTTGTAGTTTAATATGGAAACTTTGACTTCAAATGAATATACAGAGACTTTGTACAAGATTTTCATTATATTGTAGTATAGAATTTAAATAGGTAATTAATGGGTACTAGCATGCATTAGTACTATAAATTAAATTAAATAGTTATCTATCCCAAGACTGTTAACTCTGACCGATGACAACATTCCAACTTAATTTGTAAACCACCCCTTCTGGCCTCTTCTGGTCCAATAAATCCCCGAAACTTTCCAACCGACTCACACTCCCTGAAGATAAATAGTCGAAATTAAGTTTGGACGGCAGAGGGACAAACAAGTCACTGTCGGTATACCGAATTCCGATCCAAGCAGACATCTCGGACACCTGAGGTATACCGAATTTACTCAGTGGGGCAGGAAGTTGAACTAAACTGACACTCCAGAATCTATCCAACAAAGGAGTCGGGCTTGCTAGTGGTTGCGAGCCATCGCATTTGTGTTTTCAGAGATGCAAAGTTGTTTGACACAAGGGGACTTTATGGAAAATTTTGATTATCCGGAGCTTAATTTGCGATTATAGTAATTATTTAATTTTAAATTGAAATTAATGAGTGTATTTAATATTAAATTGAAATTATTATATCATTAACTTCGGTATATGCGATGCTTTTTATTTTAGTACAATTCCATAGGCGAAATTCTATTCTTAATGATAATATCGTTGGGATTGATGCATTGAATAGTTTTGTTGAAACTATATTAATTTAGCAGCTAGAGAAATTTGGATTTTTAATTAACACAATTTTTTATGGTGTTTACACAGCAAATTGAAATGTCTTAAAAAAAGACACAAAAGTGTCATAAACAAGTGGCAGTGTTTTAAGAGGCAAAATGGTGTCTTAATCTTTAAGACACTTGAACTGTTTGAAAATGGGGTATTTTCAGGGATTTGAAGTGTCTAAATTGGGTATATTTCAGACAGTTGATGTGTCTAAATTAATTGTTTAAGATACCTTTCAAATGTTGAAAAGCTAAAAACACATATATTTAAATTAAAATGTAATAGAAATGTGCTTGTGTTAAATTACAAATTTTCATTAAAATAAAAGTCAAAATTACTGTTTTATTACTATGTTGCAAATAGCTTTTTGTTGACTATGTTTCACCATCCTGGTAAATTTAAGCATGAGATTGCAAAACAGCAACACAACTGTTAATAATATGCACACAACTATTAATATATCTAAGTAAGGGAACTGGGATTTATCGTAAAATATATGTATTGGGATAATAGACATTGTATTGTGTCTGAATCTCAAATAGAAAAGGTTTGGTTTCTAATATTGTATCACAGTTTTAAGTTGTTTTTTACAAGTCCACTTCAACGACAAATAACAAGCGGTATGTAAACACGAACCTAGTTTATAGTATGCGTTGCATTGACAAGTCTAAAAATGCTGTAGATACGTTATTAACAACATAAACTTATTTTAAGGATTCATCAAGCAGTAATAATCTAATTATTCCCCATCTGGGAATTTAACCTGTTTATTATGTTCCCCTATAATAACACTACATAATGATATTAGTTAACACTACACTATAACGCTTCAATTACTGTCGAATAGCTGAAGTAGATATATCGTATTTAAAAATTAACACATCAAAAGATGCATAAAAGATAAACAATTAAAACAGAAGACGTTAAAAGTATTTGTAAGGAGATGCTTCAGAATATGGAGGGGGAGTATATTAAAGTATGCAAGTTGCATAAACATTTTTTGCGTTTTCACAAAACGTCGATTTTCCAAATTGGTATGGACATATAAAAAACTATGCAAGATATAGAATTGAAATTTATCATATCAATTACATAGCATCTAAATTACATATAAAACCAAAGTATTATTAAAATTTATGCAATTTAATTTTTAATTATTATTACTTACAAAATTGCAAATTTTCATACTTCCAACAAATTACCTCTTAAATTTTTTTTTTTTTTTTTTTTTTTTTGTTGAGAAATATGGTATTTAATGCAGTATGTAGACATTTCTAAGAAATATCAAGCAAAAAAAGTTTATTTTAGTTTTAAGATTTTTCTACGAGCTATCACAATTCAACTCACTGTGGACATTTTTTTTAACCGAGTTTCAAATAAGTGATTTTTAATAAAATATTAACCCATTATTATGAACTTTTTTCTAAAATATAATTTTAAAATATTTGAACAACATATGTACACCAATTTTTTTCATTTTGACCAATATCCAATGTTACACAAGTTAATTTTTTGCGTTGATTTTCCTGATTTTAATTCTGTAATCGAGCACCCAGAATAAATTTTATACATATTATATCAAATCATGCTAAATATATTTTCAAAATCATTAGTACTTGTAATATGCAACAAAACCAATAGAAATGTAATTGAAGATAAAAACAGAAAACTTAGAATTCTGTGTCATTTAAAAATAGACCAATTAAAATGTACCATAATAAAAATACTGAAAATAAGTGTATCATTGAATAACACTTAGCTGCAATATGATACCCCATTTTTTACTAATTCATTGGCTATCAAATATAACGCTACAATTTCATCTGCGTCTAAATTCGCCATCAAATATTACCTGATACCTTTTGAAAATTGTAAAGTGGAATTAATTTTAGTATCATATGTAATATCTCTGAACTGTCTCTGATTTTAAAGATAAGGAGAGTAGAATTTAAATGGAAGTATCTGGCTAAAAAAATGCATTTCATTTACTTAGAAACTGGGTTGAAAAATTAATTGAACATGACTTGCCCCATTCGGGTTACATATGGACATTTAGCCACCCTTTGCAATCGGAGTCAACATAATTTTGTGACATGTTTTTGCGAAAAGTCACAGATTGCATGTCTAGAATTGCAGTTAGTGAGTCTGCAGCAGAATAAGAGACCAATATCTCGTTTAAATGAAGAATAATATTAAGAATTTAATATAATCGAATGGTTGTCAATGTTTATAATATCTCTCTTGGAATTTATGCTATTGGTCAAAAAGAGGCGAAGGGTTTGTTTGGAAACGAAATGGTCACTTCCAAAAATCAAAAGTGGCTTCACTCCCACTAAAAATGGTATTTCGTGGAAGCAATTTCAAATACTTTTTAGTTTCATTGCACCGCGTTGCTTTGTGACGAATAGGAAACCTGACGTAGACACCGCGGTGATTTATAAGTGTGAAGTATCATAAATTGATATCTACAGAATCAATATAAAGGTTTTTGTTCCTAAAGGTGTCCTGATAAATGCAGATTATGAAAGCATTATTTGTAATTTTGAGGGTTGCTTAGGTTAGGTCTGTGAAGTGTTCCATCCAGGCCAATAGAGCACACCAGCTTCGTCAGTAATAATCCTTTTATTAATTCAAAATGGACTGCAAAACTTTAGGTTAAAAACGCATTTCAAAAGGTTAACTTCAGTGGATCATCACAGGCACGTGAGACCAGTACACACCAGATCCAAACACACAGTCAAACGTGGCCCACGCCAGTATTTGTTTTAAGTACAAGATATTATCTGACATACACATGCCGCCACCTACATTCATTTTCAACGATTAAACATTATTTCATTCTGATGTGTTGTAGTTATGGTGATGAATATAGAATAGGGATGAAAGGAAGTAATAAGAAACCTGTGCCAATTTGAGCCGGATTGTATCGGGATACTCCTGTCTAAAGCAATTTGAATACGAGAAATGCTGAGCACTTCAGTTATTTCAAAATTTTGATTTATATATATTTTTGCATCAAATATATCCAACTTTGAATTTTTTTCTTTTTTTAAACTTTGCATCTTTACTTTTTCTTTTAGTGTAGAGATTTATACTTTAAGCATTCGGTAGTATATCATACTAATCATTTTCTTAATATATCGCAGTCGTAATTTTATGATAAAAAGTGTTATTTAAGAAGTACAACTCATAATATGTACTGAAATAAAAACATGATTTTTGAAGAAAATGTGAATTTTAGAAAATAATGGTATTCTAATGATTTAGGTTTGAATGTGTGGAAAAAAATATTACAATTTTTAAAGAAAATATTGTATTAATGTCAAACAGAAACATTCAATTCCGCAAATCACCTATAAACCAAAACATTATTATTAAAATTCTTTCATTAGAAAATGCGCAATTCAACATTGCAAACATATTCACTGAAATGTTTCATCATTAGTGTATAATAAACTGGCAAAGTTAAATAGAAAGTTAATTAATATTGTAGAACAGTTCACATTGATTACATCCCGTATTAAATTAAATTCTACAAGTTTGTGCAATTACTGTTATAATGAAATGTCTATGATGAGAGCGGCTAAAATTTTCAATTCCTTTGTCAAAAGTCAAATTGAAATTTCAGTTTGATTCTCTGCATATTTGTCAGTGGCGACGTCGCATGTTCAACTATATACAGTTACCGAAGCACTACTTAATGAAAAGTCTAAAGAGGACATTTTAAATTACAGACCATGGTTGAGATCTCTTCGATGTGATTGGGAGAAATATCATTAGAGTAAGATTTGGACTATTAAGAATAGTCCATGTTGAAGGGGAATGAATTTCGGAGGAGATTTTCTTTCAAGAAGAAAACTGCCTGCATTTGCATCTTGATTGGGAGAAAATTAGCAAAGTTTCCTACAGGCATCTCGAAAATCGTCTAGACTACCTGCTATAATGACCGCATTGTTTACTAAATCCTGAAACAGAGTCTACAGAGCACCAGTAATGGATTGATTTCGAGACCTTTCACGTACTAGGAAAGCATTTTTCATTTAATTAAATCCGATGTAATAGATCAAGACATATGGGCTTAAGCATTGGCGAGTGAAATTGTACTGAAGATATTTAAAAAAAGGATTCAGCTATATTTTAATATTTTTTTTTTAGTTTGAATATAGTAATGAAAGAGTTAAGACGGATATTTCAAAGGTGTTTGGTTATACTTTTTTCCACGTACAAAGATTGCACTTTGTATAATTTGTAATGCATTTATTGTACTATTTTATAAATTTGAAATATATTGCAGACAATAAACTTTAGTTAGATATTTTAACACATTAATTATTTTTCCCAATAGCTTTTTTTTAATATTTTCTTAGAATAATAGGGTTTATTATTTCTTAGGGTTTTCTTAATGAGGTGAAAAATCTTTTTGTCCCATGCAACGTATGACCCATATTGCGTGTCTAAAATACGCTTAATGAGCTGCAACGCTTCTGGATTTTTATTAGAAGGGTTGTCTAATTACTAAGAAAATTGAAAGTTAAAAAAAAAAAAAAAAAAAAAAAAAAAGAACTTAAGAATAAATATATAAGATTAGATGTGAAAATGCAGATGCATTGTGGATATTAAACAACTTGTAAATATTTATGGAGAGTTATAGTATTAATATTAATTGCATATTTCAAAGGAATTAATTTCTAAATTAATTTTTCTTTATTTTTGAATTCCCAAAAAATCAATTTTATAAATAAATTCTTATGTTTACTCCATTTGGAAAGACCCATTCCCCAAGAGATCTTCCATACTATTAATTCATGTAAATATAAAATATTGTATTCATGTAAAAAGTAAATATTGCATTAATGTAAATGTGAAATAAAACGATACAAACAACAAAGGCATACCATAAAGTAATTTAAATATAGCAAATTTTAAATATTACATGTCTTATCTCGATAGAAAGTTAGCTGGCATTCGGGAAAAACCTTTCGATAAATCATCGAGCGTGACATTGACATTCCATTTCCTATATTTGCAAATAAGAAACCAATGAACACACTCTCATTTACGCACCTCACAAATATGGGACCGCGAAATGAAAAACTTGAAAGTAACGTTCTCATTTCAAATACTTCTCTTATTACAAAAATACCGAAGATTTATCATTCCCTCTGGTGCTACCGAAGGCAATCAATCTTTAACAGATGCGAAAAGAAATCGCATATTCCTCTAAACACTGTTTACTGAAAAAGAAAGTAATATTCACTCGCAATTTGTTACGCATTCTCCTTCTTCAGATGATCACTTCAAAAATATCGACAATCCTTTTTCCCGCAAAGAATGGAACGAAAAGAATCGGACTGGAAAGAATGAAAAGCAACTCCAAGAAAACTCCACGTAGCCGGCAACAAAACAGTTCAACGGAAACAAATGTTTCTCCGCAGCTCGTTAGACAACTAAACTCCACCGTGACCACTGAGGCTTGAGTGCATTGAAAGAAGTGTCAAATGCCATCGTGGGGCAAATCTCTTAAAAACTGTGGGGGAGTATCAGAGTTATTCGATGTTTGACTGGCGATTGGAAAATCATAATAATTTGGGGTGTAATGAACGATTATACACAATTGCATTAGACGATGCAATTGATTTATCATTTGTATTTCTTGGGGGGAGAAGGGGTATGAAGTGAAATATTTCTACAAAAATAACTGTTAAATGAATTTAACTAAATTATTTAAAATCTGATACAAAACCACAAAGTATCAAAAAATATGCTACCAAGCGTATGTTGTCAAAAAGTATAAAAAATACAAAGATTTAAAGTTTAAACATGGCTTATACGCGAATGCAGTCGCTCTTAAAAGTGAAAGAACTCGCTAGTTGCTCTATACAACATATATGTAGTGAGAAGCTTATACAAAGGCTCCGTTCGTCGGTCTGTTTGTAAGTTTGAATTCAAAATTACCACTGAAATCTACAAATGCTAAGCAAGCATATGATATTTCAAAGGAAAGGTCAGGTTGACTTAAGTTCTCACACTTGACTGGAAGTCAAATGGAAGTGGTAAAATTTATTTCAGAAATTAGCAAGCTGATTTTTATGTCTACAACTATAAATGTTGTATACATGTGTGATACACCAATTTGAATGTCTTGAGAAAATTAGTAAGATTACTTAAAATGAAACTAATAAGAGCATTTAGGTTCGATCTGAAGAGTGATACATGAAAAGTCCGCATCTTGCTTCTACAGGAATATAATTGGATATTTAATTACATGTTTCAACGGCAAGTTTGTCACCAAATTAACTGATTTGGAAAAACTTTAGTTAATAAAAACATGAAATTATCAGATTTGAGTTATCATATGTCTTAAAGAGACAAGAAAGGTTCCAGTACTTAAATGTAGGTAAACTATGAGTATATATAATATATATTAGGAGAGGGAAGCATTTTTGCAGTGGGGTTGCATAGAATCTCTAAAACTTGTGACCAACCACAACATATCTTTAAAAGCAATTTCGAATTTTCACAATTCATAATCCAATCAAACGCATGTTTTTATTTTCCCGCTTAAAATAATTGATTTCGACGTCATCAAGTATAACTTCCATCCTTTTAATAATATCCATGTTTGAAAAGGTAAATTATTTAAACTGTCGAAAGCATAAATAATAATTGGTAAAGTTATGTCATCATGTTGGTAATGTTGACTGTAAGTTGCTGAAGAAGGAAACTGACAAATGTTTAGGTAAAAAAATTTATCGCAGTCATCATTACTTTATCAAAATATATTTTTTGTTATAGTTTTAACTATTCAGTGCCTTAATTAGTTCATGATTTCCTTAGTTTAAATTGTAAACACGTGGCATAAGTTTTTAAATTACAATACCATGTCATTAATTTAGAATAGCCATGTTGCACAAATTATCGAGTGCAGGTAAAAAATAATTGCATTAACATTTCACTCATAGTAATAATTTCTATAAGAAAATAAAACATTTGTTTGTTGTCTTGATTTTGTTTGTTTTTTCATTTGTTTGCTTGCTTGTTTGTATTAATTTTGTTACATATTTCATTTATCAAATATCACCCTAAAAAATCCAATTTCGTTACTTGTCCGCTAAACACCAGATTTCAGGAATTTAGTATAATTTATTCTTTGGTTAATTGAATCAGTTCACGCTCAAGTGGACCGGTTACAAAAAATCAAATTTGCATCGGATTTACATTATTGTGACTATTTAACACCGTTTTACAATAAAAGAGAATAAATCTAGCTCATGGTTGGATACTAAAGAAAACAACCGTAACATGAGCGAGCTTGGGAAAATGTAGACCAACACAGTAATAACTTATCATTTTGCTTTTGGATCTCATGTTAGGTCATTTTTATAAGCTACCGGTTTGAAACCCCTATCCTTTAATTACAAAGAAGATAGTTATTGAATAATTATAATTTATTTAACTTTTCAATTATTAGGAAATCTTCCCTTTTACATATTTCATTATTCGTTACAAACTTACATACATACCTTTATGCCATGATAAATAAGTTGGATTAAGACAGTCACTGTCACTTAAAAACCACTTATACCCATGATTTATTGTAATACATAAGCAGTGTCTTGGTTCCCCTCCTAATTATATACAGTATTCTATATAAGTGAGGACAATATGGTTTATTTACTAAAAATAATTTTACAATAAAATAACTCCTTTTAAAGATTAATATCCTTAAAAAATGTTGTACTGTGAACTTTAATACTTTTCGTTCTAAGAAGCCACCACAAAGCTTTTTTTTTTT
This sequence comes from Linyphia triangularis, assembly GCA_963978545.1. Taxonomy (NCBI): domain Eukaryota; kingdom Metazoa; phylum Arthropoda; class Arachnida; order Araneae; family Linyphiidae; genus Linyphia; species Linyphia triangularis. The sequence goes on from OZ021726.1 coordinate 71,600,721, forward strand.
TAATTCTAAATAACCAACGATAAAAGTAGACGCATGGTGTGGAACATTTTATCGGACAAGACATTTTGGAATAGTTTCTGCCCAGTTAATCTCCGAAAGTGCGGCTTTGAGAACTGAGTTAGTGAACTCAGCTCAAAAAGCAAAAAGTATTCTCGGAAACAAAAGCTTTTCGAAAAAGAAATACGCTTGAATGAGGGAACAAGAAAAGATAATATTAAACATTGTTGAGGAGAACTAAACCTCTTCTTCCTGATCCGGCTTTACAGGAAAAAGAAAGATTTTGTGTGAATGTTATCGGCAATGTATGACACGCTGGAATTCTATAGAGTTAGTGGGCATTTTATTGAATGTCGCCCGTTTTTAGTCAAAGTATGAATTATGAGAATTATTGTATTCTCTCACTAAGCATCGTACATAAATTTTCTGTATATAATTGTAAATGGTGACGTATTTATTTTATTTTATTTGTTAACAGCGATAATACAGGTTAGAAAAAAAAGATGGCAACATCTAAATGAATTCTGGAAATTTCGAGGCGTTTCCATCAGGTGATTGGTTGGTTGGATTTAGCTATAAATTTTTGCCGCAAGACTATAAAAAAAAGCAAAAAATAGAATTTCCAGGTCCGTCGAGTATCGGATGCTGTTCTGAAAGCATTGGATCTTTTGTTTACTTTTGCGGTGCCTGAATTATCATTGTTTTCGAAGTTGTATGTACCTAAGCTTGTATTGAAGGTTGATAGCAATTGTTCTGTTGTTCGGAGAAGTTTTGTGAGCCTTCAAAGGAAGAATAAATTATAGTTTTTATTTAGCATAAACTGCGCCATGATTTCCTCAGAGAAAAAATCATAACCGTATATAATACCTAGGGATGCTATAGAATGACAAATGCTATTTAGCTAAAGTATGAAAAAGGTCATGATCAAGCTGTTATTAGACATGCATTCTTCAACTAAAAAACATAAATCTTAGATTGAAAAAAGTAATAAAAGAGAAAGGTACATGCTATCTGTTAAATAAAAGGTATCTCCCAGATAGATCACAATTCAACCGAAAGTACCTCGAATAGTAACCCGAAGTCAACTTGTAATTTATTAAGCATGAAATTTACATGCAACAAGCATGTGACATACATCCATTTGGATCTTGATACCATTAGTAGGATAACACAAGTTTAATTACAACCGGAAGTGCTTTAACCTTAACAGCGCAAGTTTTCATTCATTCAATTTCATCAAGTTGTAAATGCTTGGTGACAGGATCTAATGTATCATAATAATAAGTTTATAAAAGCTGTCTTTTAGTTTCACATTACTGTAACTGTCCAGCTTGTTTGATTTTAACATCTATTTGTATTTTAAACATCCATCTTACCACATGTTTTTGACACAATTGTGATCAATTGCTTATGAATTATCTAACGGTCATTAGCTAAAATATGTTTTAGTGAAATGATCTTTAATAAAAAGAATTTTAAGGAAAAACATTATGAAAGAGATTGAATTTTCCTGTGTTCACATTGAGAAAATAATTAAGAAATATTTGAAAAACACAATCGTATTAATGAACCGATAGAAACATAAAATATATGAACGCACTGATAATAAAAAGAAGCTAAATTTTTATATTAGTTGAAGTATCTCTCAATATTAAAAATGTAAGGATTTTTAAAAAAAAAAAGTCGCCGTTTCAGAAGTTTTCTGTCTAGCGAGCTTCTCTGTTTCATTGTGCAAAAAAATATTGGATTTAAAAGTATGAAATTTCGTTCATTTGTATAGAAATGATTGGAAAAAAGTGCTGATAAGAAAAATGTAGGGATTCAAAATTTAGTTTTTGGAGCTATTATATGTCAAAGTGAATGATTTTTTTTTGCATCTGCACCTCTCTCCAGGGTGAAATAACCACTGTAGAAATATATATATTTTTTGCAAGCGAGATGTATGTGTTTTACTGAAAAATTAACGTCGCCCTTTTTTTTTTAAATTTAAATTTTTGGTGTCATTAAATATCTAAATTTCGAAAAATTGCTTGATGGATTTTTTTTATACACAGTGGAAATCTAGTTTAAACAACCAGTTTCTTTTGATATCATACAACAATATTGACCAGATAATTAAGATTCTATTTAAAAAATAATAATTAATATTGTTGAAATAGTGACGTGGATGAGACTAATTTAAGTTAATTAAAAAATAATGTTTTTTTTTATTTCACCTTTTCCTCCAATGGAGTAACGGATAAAATATCTTAGATTACTAGTCTTGTAACAACTTTCCAGGTACCTGTACAATATTTTATTTAAACACCATCATAATTAAACCTTTTAGTAAGAAATTCATCTCATTTAAATCAGATATGATATATAATTATATGACAAGTTTTAATAATAATAAAATCGTCAAATCATTTTGATAATTAATTTGAAATTTATTTTCCCTAAGAGAAAAAGCGCGAATATCACTGAACCAGTTAAACACTTTAATGACGTTAATTTGATAAGAGCTTCTGACACTCATATAATTAGGATACATATCCCGAAATTGCGCGCATAATTCTGCGATTAAAATAATGCGTGGGATTCGGCTAATTAACTTACTAAGTTAGGTGACAAGGAAGGTCATTAGAAGTTCCAGTTTCATTATTATTAGATTGGAATCCTAGGTTACACACTTGATTGTGCGATTTGCGGTTTTTCCAGAACGTTCTGCTTTCTCCATTTCGGTTCCGAATGACTGCACATACTGTTTTCACGGAGAAACGAAATGAGTTTAAAAACAAATCGCGATTTTAACATCTGTACTTGAACCCATTTCATTTATTTTGTCTAATTCGTCAGCTCTTAGGGCACTGTTTTGGAGCGTGTTGCTGTTTTTTAAAAAAATAATAGTTCGGTAATTTATTTAAATTTCTGGGGTCATTTAATGGAGATAGATTCCTGTTTCTAATATAACATATGAAAATCAGAGTCTAGTATTAACATCATGTTTTTTTTTTGTTTTTTTTTAATTAAGTTCCAAATTAAAAATATTTTATGTTTGGCCAAAAGACTAGGGTAGTTTAGTGCAATGAAACTTTTAATTTTAATGGAATATCATTTTTAATGTGATTTATGAATATTATTGATTTTAAGGATAGAAAATAGTTTTGTAATGTACTTTGAATTGCATATCTCCAATTATTAGCTATTAAAGAAGATACAGTTTCGTACATGTTGGATGCACTCAATAAAGTCACACAAGATCGTGTATTTATTATTAGTTACTTTATATAATGGAATAACCAAGCTATCTTTTTATTTTTATAATTTTTAGTCCATATTAGTACAGTCAAACCCTGTTAAAGCGAAGTCGCTTAACATTAAATCCCGTTTAACGCGAAGTAAAAACAGTTTTCCTTACTTAAAACTTAAAGTTAATTTATTCGTTTAATGTGAAATTCGGTTAATGCGAACAATTTCGGCGGTCCCATCAACTTCGCGTTTAACGGGGTATGACGGTACCTTCAATGCTCAAAATATTAATCCTTACAAATATTTTCTTCAACACTAAGACACATTTCTTATCTTTTGTTTCAACGCAAAAACCTATTTAATTTTTGTATCCTTCTTTATTTTTTATTTTAAGCTGTTTTACATGATTGGCAGTGATTTACGTCAAACATATTTGGCAATAATAACATGAAGTCCTTTAACTCTTTAGTTCCCAATGCAGTTTTCTGGAATATCCTTTAAGGACCAGGTTCCCGCCCGAGAGGAAAAACCATTTCCACCCCTCCAAGTGCGGCATTTAGAGAGGAGGGCAATAGACCCCCTGCTAAGCTAAGGGTCATTTATCTCTCTTCGCTATCTGGTTTCCAAGTAGAGGTTGACAACTAGTAAATTCTCAAGGCGTTTTGTTTGTTTTCTTTAGTAGCTCAAAGTATTTGTATTTTGGTGAAGCTGTGAAAAGAATAAAGGAAAAAAATGGTCTTGCCGTTTTAAAGCTTTGTATAATGTATAGATTTCGAAAAGCATTTTTTGTCTGGATTATAGTAGCATAAAAAACAGTATTGTTTTATTATAATGGGTAATCTCTAATCATGGTTCCTTTATGAAGCTCTTGCATTTTTTAAATACCTTGCATGTTATTTTTAAAAGGTTTTTTTTTCTCTTTATCCTAACTTCGGTTTTGTGTTTCGGTGTGTATGTCGATGCAGGGCAAATCTGTGAAGGCCTAATTAACCCATTTGTCGTAATCTAATCCATCTTTGCGTTGCGTAACAATGCTGTTAAGTAAACTAATTCTAACAGAGAACTTTTGACACTCTTTCCTTTTGTCAAAATTGTTCTAATCAAAATAAATAAAAGATATGAGTCTTTATTTCCTTATGTCAGACTCATCAGCTTTCGTTGATTGTTAACGATGACAATGCATTCAATCAAGTTTTGGGGACAAAAAAGGAAGTTAGTAAATATTTCGGAATGGATCTATTGTTCTTAGTGGTCAAACACTATGAAAATACGATCTGAGCTAAATAAGTTGCAATTGCACACAAAAAATGGCAATGCATATAAAGGATTTATATTAAAAACTTTGTTTTTATGGGTTATATTACTCTCCCTCGACATAAAACGAAATCTGATGAATGATATACTAATTTAGAGACTAAAACATACGCTTCAGGCGAATAGTTAATTAGCAATTGTACATAGCGTTTTTCGTTTGAAAGTTGAAGTTAAACACTTTTTAGAACAGTGTGATAATGATCTCTGTATATTTTGTGATTTTTTTAATTTTTTTTTTTTAAAATTAGCATTTCGTTTTTAAACTTGGTGAATATTGAATATTTTATTTAGCAAAAAAAGACAACGACTATGTAGAAGAAAATGGTCAGAAGTTTGGTTATAATTCTAAAACTCGCCTATTGTAAACTAGCTTTGAAATATTAGGTGTTATTTTTTGTAAATAATTTTTTTTAATTTTAAATTCTTTAATGAAAACTTTAATTGGATGAAATAATTAGTTCCTTATTTGCTTCTGCTAATATTAAGTTATATTTTATTCGAAAAACCATTTTATGATATTAGTTATCAAATCATAGGCAGGATAAGTCAATTAAAATTTTCTTAAAAAAGCATTATCTTGCTTGGTTGATCCAGAATATCGGTTATTCAAGTTCTGAATTCTGCTAATATTAGGTTATATTTTATTCGAAAAGCCATTTTATGATATTAGTTATCAATTCATAGGAAGGGTAAGTCAGTTAAAATTTTCTTAAAAAAGCATTATCTTGCTTGGTTGATCCAGAATATCGGTTTTTCAAGTTCTGAATGAGGAGAAAAATGCTTTTCGAGAAGATTTTCAGACAATATGCTGTCAAGACGAGTATGAGCTATCTAATATTTTTTTCTAAATATTCTAATAACCATTTATAAAATTTTCCCTAATTTATAGTATTATGGGGTAGTTTACTATTTATTGTATATTACCCATATTGTATACTATGTGGTAGTAGTTTTATATGAAAAAGAATTAGTCCAAAATATCTCATAGATGCAATTGAATTAAAAATATAATCATAAAACGCACAAGTATGTATTCACACGTACCAAACAATATTTAGGACAAAGACTTGAAAGTTTGCGAAAAACTATCAGAAGCGAGAATCTTTGACTTTAGCCTTATGAATAATAAGTAATTTTATTTCAAAAATTTCTTGAGTATGTATTCTTTATTTTTCCCAAGATTTTCTGGTACTTACGTATTATAATAATGAATGTTTGTGAACTTTTTGTTAGCAACAAAATGCTCGAAAATTTTTAAGTTTCTTTCCTATTGCCAATTTCTTTCCACTTTTTTTTTTTTCTTTTCATTTTTTTTTTTTCCCTTCTTTTTTTTGCAAATCTGAGTAAACTGTTTAGTGAAAATAAAAATACATTACTACTTGAACGCAAAAATGTATCATAGACTGTGGTCAGCTAAATTTAACTTTGTGTGTTTTGGGAAGGTATATAAAATTTTTTGCAAAAAACTAGTAGAAAGATAGCATGGCCAAGCCCTCAATAAATTACGAAAATTATTTCGTAACTTTCGAACAAGAAAGAAATTTAATTTTTACAAGAAAGAAATTCAATAACTGAAGAACTTTTTGTTACAACGAAAATGTGCTTACAAGTTATCCCAAGCATTGAAGGCCAAAAAATGAGGAGTTGAGGACTAGAAAGGAAAAACGACCTAAATCCAAAAAAGAAATTTATTTTATAATAAATTATCACATCTTGTACTCAAGGCAATTCTTAAGTGCATATTTCAGATTGAATTTAAACTATTGCTAATGAAGTTCGCACTTTGGGAGTTCTCCACTTTGTTTAGCTTGCTATTTAGGAAATTTTTCCGTAAAAAAAAACGATTTTCGATTTTTTTTTTTTGTACTTAGGTCGTTTTCCATTTCTAGTCCTCAATTGTAGATAGCAATTTACTCCCGTTGAGAAACATAAAGAATCTTTTATATCTCAGCATATAGAATACAATATATATGATATTTTGGAAAAATAGATGGTTTTAGTAAATATTTGTGAGAATTTTTTTAAAAACTGCTCAAAATGCATTGAAGTAACTCTAAGACATTTCACATTCTTTGAATAATAATTTCTGACCTAATAGGAATTTAGAGGTTTTTTTTAGCGACATGATGCTTCTCCTTTATGAGTTTATTTTTCAAAACTTTGATTATTTAAAAATTGCAATTTCTCTTTTTTATTAAATGCATTTAGGTACAAAATGTTTCAAATGAAAATTTTAAATATACTAAATTAGCAACAACAAAATAGTTCAAATAAGTATATATTTATTTAATTATGAAAAGTTTTATTATAAATTCCGCTAAATACTAATTCCTGTTATTCATAATACAGCTAATATTTTAAGTATGAAACTATTAAATGTAGCATAAATAACGCATTACACCTATATAGTAATAAAGTATAACATTCAAATACAAAAAAGCAGTAAAAATTATAAAAATGCGTCGATTGTCTGTACTTTTTTAATTTATTAGCACACTTCGTTTTGATTAGTTAAAATAAAATTTGGATAATTTTCTTTATCCACTCTATGACAAAGATTGCATTATGAAAACAATTCTGAAGTAAATTTTTTTTTTCAAAGAGGTAAAAGTAACTAAATTATTTCCTTATTTTGGTTAATATGAATATGTAGTAGAAGCATACTTGTCTGACATTACATAATTAAAAAATACGACTAAGACATTTCACATTCTTTGAAGCTTACAATTTTCTGACCAAATAGGGATATAGTTTTTTTTTTTTTTTTTTTTTTCTACCGACATGATGCTTCTCCTTTATGAGTTTATTTTTCAAAACTTTGATTATTTAAAAATTGCAATTTTGAGCTCAAACATCGGAGAACAGAAGGCTTCCAAAGATAAGAATGAAAACCACCTGTTACCCACCCTGCTGTGACGACAGTCCCCAAAATACCTCGGCCCCCTGTTCTTCCCACTGTGAAGTGAGCTCTTTGTCCCATTGTAGTGAGCCGCTAATGGTATCGGACCTCCTATTCAAAGTTTAGACAAGTCATTACTATTTTCTTTCTTTGTCATTTTCTTTAAGTCTAGAATTGTATGTATCTTTGAAAAGAAAACGGTAATTTTTTTAAAGGTTTATTATTTTTGTATGCAGGGCACCTAAGAAGTTGACACGTGAATTATTATTATTTTGCATTTGGTATTCAGGTAAACGTCGTTGTATAAAATAATTCTGCATTACAATTAGTGATATGTATTTAAAAGAGTGAATTTATTCAATGTAATAGCCCTTCTAGTCAAAAACTAAAGAGAACTAGAAAAAATTTATTGCAACATTTTCTTAGTGTGGTACTCTGTAACTAATCCTTCAACTCATGACTACGAATTAAAAACAACTATATTTTTTATATTTCCTTTATTTATTTTAAACAAATTAGAGTATCCTAAGAGTAGCAATCTAATATTTTAGTTAATAAATAGAAATGGTCGAAAATTAATGTTTTGGTGCGAGAAGGAGTTTGTGATATGGGAGTATTTCTAATCCACTAAACTATAAATCAATTAGTTTTAGGAAATATGTTTCTGTTTACTTATCTTGGGCTGAAAGTGTATGCTTTTATTATAGTTTAAACGGGTTTCAATAGCAGTTTCTGAAAAGTGCCAATTTCCCTGTTGAATGTAAAAATTTCAATATATATCATACGAAGATCATTAATATTCATCTTAGGATTTAAAAATTTTGCAAGTTGCAATGTCAGAAATAGTTTATAGAAGGTTTTTCATAAAGAAATTTTTTATGAATTTTGAAATGAAACACCTGTTAAACAGTGAGAAACAGGAAAAAGAGATAATATTGGATAGATTGGTATTCAACTTTAAATACACCTGTTTGCAAAATTGATCGGTAGAACATTTAATGACAACTACATATGGTTTATTTATTCGGTCCATTTTAATTTGGAGTGATTTCTTAATAAGTACAACTGGTGAACATGGGGTACTAAAAAAGTATGTATGTTTTTTTTTTAAATTTTTTTTATTATTTTTTTTTATCAGCGATTTTGATCAAAATCGCTTGAGCCGTTTTTTAACAATCATTGAAAAACATGATTTTTTCAATCGCAGCAATCTTATGCGCTTGCGCGATTCTGGCAAAAACCTTAATGGTGGGTCCTTGAGCCACAACCAATCATCACACCAAATTTGAACATCGTAGGTTGATTTTTTCGGAAGTTATGCTGACCACGTACACACGCACTCATACACACGGACACACACATACGGACATACAGACACACATAAATTTTTTCTAGATCCCTTTTTTGAAATCAGGATATTTCAAAACGTTGGGAAAAAAAAAATCGAATTTTTTTTTTGGACTGAATGCTATACTTTCATTACCATATGTATACATATGGGTAATTGAAAGTAAAAATATAGCCACAGGTAATGTGACATTTAAAAATTTGAAAATAGGATATAATTTTGTTACAGATAGAAAATAATGTTTGGATTTATTTGTGCAAGCATTGTGATATTTATGCAATTTCGCGATTTTAACTAATTCAATGTTAGTTACGATTAGCATCAAATCAAGAACTAGAAAGGTTAATTTCAGATAACATCAGGGGTGTAGGGCAAAGTAATTAGTTGGAGAAACACTGGCCACATCGTTGCAGAATTTTTTTTTTTAAGGAGAGAGAGAGGGGTTGGAGATAAAAGTCTTAACAAAAGATGCTAGATGAAAATCCTGCTAAATATCAACAAATTGAATAATGCCATCTACATAATACTCAAATATAAACAACTGAATATTACAAGAATTAAAGTTGAAAAAAAAAAAAAAAAAAAAAAAAAAAAGCATTCTCAAACTTATTTTATTTAAATAAATTCTTAAATTATTAACTTACATAGATTTTTACATTTATGCATTGATTTGTTACGGAATATCAAACAGATTATCTACAATTATTTTTAAACAGATTATTTATAGTAATAAAAAAATTTAAAATAACATTATTTGACTGAGTTTGGTGTAGAATAATAATAATAATAATAATAAATATAAATTTAAAATTATTTTTAATAGAGTAAACGCCCTTCTTCCTTCTACAAATTTAAAGAAACTTCCGGAGGAAAAACGCATTGGTTTTTATAAAAAAATTTATTTTATTCAATATTTTATAGTCTACCGATAACATTTAATTATTTAAAACTCGTTTTATGCACTATATTTACAGGTTGATTTTCACTCGGAAAGCTACTTGAGTTTCTAAACTAGTAGGTGATGAATGTGTCAGGAGATATTCATCAGTGATATGGTCGGTGTCGAGCTCGCTTGGAGCATAATGGTGGATGTCATCATTTCAAAGTTTTGTAAGTGTTTAGTGAGAGATTGTGCTCACTGTTGTGACGTATGAGGATAAAATGGAGTTTTAAATTGAAATCTTTCATGCCACATTATGGATAACGGGTACTTCGGAGTTGTTGACTTGGAATTATAAAGTTTGTCTGTGTTTAAAGTAGTTCGGAATTTAATATAAGGGAATTGCGTTTTTAGTCATTATAAGGTAAAAAATGACCTGTCATGGTTTTAAAATTCAATATCAAAACAGTATCAACAGGAAAGAATTTAGAAAAAATGTTCAATTTCTTACAATTAAAGTTATAGTCAGATAAGTAACAGAAATAAATATGAAACTATAGAATCAACGACTCAACATTCATTATTTTTCTTGTGTTTTTTCCACTTGTTGTTAAAAAATGAATCAAATTCCAAATGGTTTAGTTTATGTATTCCTAATAAAGTATTGTTCTTTATTTATGAAAAATATTTCTTAAGGAATGAATTTTACTGAACAAAATGCGATGGGTTGTAAAATCGCGATTCATCGTTACATTTTTTTTTGTTTGTGCAACTATACAAATGCCGATGTTCTTATACGCTTTTAAATAAAGCAATCAAAGAGTTTAGAAAGAATTCTATGTTATGAACCTAATTAATTCTATCTAGTAAATAGTCTCCATTAAATTACTTAAACACATTCTAAATAACATTAAAATTTGCGCGAGTTTTATTGGATCTTCTTGTTGTTGCATGAATGTTTTCGTTACAACAATTATCACACTCACGCCGATTTATAAACAAGTATAAAAATTGCATGATTTGCTTGCGAGGCTTTTTGTGAAGACGGAAAGAAGGTCAACTTTCTCATACAACATCAGCTATGTCTGCATGAATAATTCTCCTTCAAATTCTGTGGGGTAATTTTGATCAAATACCTAACTCCGAGTGATAACGATGTCAAGATTGGATCTTTGGATTCGTGTAAAAGAAAAATTTGAAGACTACCTGGAATTATCATTGTGCTGTTATTCAAAAAATATCTGATAGATAAAAACCTCTCTAAAATTTAAGTTTTATTCTCTTCCCCTTCAGAATTTTAAAAATACAATTCAAAATAAATCTATATTTTGTATCCACTCTATTGAGGACATGTTAATTTGAAATGTAATTCCCACTTGATATTAAACGTAGAACTTTAAAATTGCAGACTGACCGAGTAGTCCAGGTGGGAAATCTGGTGGCGGTGGCTTGTTGTCAAAGGCGGGCCCCACCACGGACTGCGTTACTATCCACACATAGTTCTTGCCCGTGAGCTCCAGATCGTTGGCCGCTCGCATGATATACATTGCCTCCTGCCGGTTGCAGTAGAGCAGGAACACGCGTGCCTCACTCTTCTTAAGCTCGAACATCTCGGAATTGGCTTCTTCTGGGTCACGAACTTTTAAGGTGTAGATGTCCATTATGGTGAATCTGAAATATCATAAAGAAAATTAATCAATGTTCATTAACAGACAATAATTTCATTAGAAGTTTCATATCAGACACCCGAATCAAAATTGCTAATTATTCTAAGCAAGAGGTTTTTACTTCTTTTTTATAATGACGGGATTTTTAGTAGAGTGCTCTAACAGGGATTAGAACCCGTGACTCTTAGATAAGAAGACTAAACTCTAGACAAAAGAGACTTCAGGTGTCTAGGTGTTGTATCTGTTATTTGTACACGATACCACCACATAGCCTTTCTACTTTTTTAATCTAGTTTAGACGTCCACAGTAGTACAAATACGCAGCTCAATATCGCTCAAAAATGGCCAATTCTGAAGTGAACTGTTGTAGATTGGCCGTTGGTACGAATGGTAGTTTTGAAATTTTGAGGCAGAGTTTTAAAATTGAAATATATATATATATTTTTCTTCATAAAAACAGACGGAAGGTAAAAAATATGTTTTGTGATGGTTTTGAAATGCTTTTTTTTTTAATCGCGTATTTTGGAATGATGCTCGAGTTTCAGCATCAATTGGCCAATTTTCCCAGGACGAGTGTTTCCGACTTTGGCCAATAACTCTAAGCTATCTGAGGTAGGCAATGTTATTTATCGAAGTCACATGCAGTTATATTATGAATTCCAATTCAAATGTTTCCACGTCAATCCAATAAAAATGTGGTTTGAATACTCTCTAGCTGGTTCCTGATACAGGAGAATTGCAATTAAGAATTAGGCTTCTGTTATCTGATAATGTTCGCTTTTAAGTAAACATGTTATAATCATGCTTCCCAGAATAGAAATTCAGACTTAGCCTTGCTTAGTAAATATATTTTCTTATTCACTTTTCCCAACTTATTGAAAGGGAAACATGCATTGCTATAAAATCTAAATTTGGCGATGGTGATGGTTTGAACAATTGCGATTCACAACAGTAAAGGAACGAATGAATCAAATAAATAAATACGTAAGACATAGTTGTTGCATTTAATCTTTAACTAGTGTATATACTATTGTAATATTCTAATAACAATTCAATAATTTAAATTGTGCTCTACACTCATCAAATAACTTTAATACTTTGTAACATTCCGATAATTAGAGATTCAGAGCTCTAACTGGTTGGAATTTAATGACCACCTCATATTTAACAACTACATTAAAGTATAAATGTCACTCAATATTTTTCATATATTAACAAAAAACCATGCCTAGAAGTTCTTACTCAGAACTCAATTCCAGTGTTTTTTTTTTACAAAACAGACCACATGGATCAATCGATACTAAGACTAACACCATGACTTGTCTACAGATTTCACTCCGTAGTCCATTCCGGTTTTATCATTTTATTTATTTGACATTTCACATTTTCCTCCACGAAACTTCAGCATTGCTCAGCATAATTCCCCTATACGGTTGTCTTCCAATTCTACCAAAATATCCTCACAGTGTGGAACTATTCATAAATATGACACCAGCAATGTTTTCACAATGCATCTTTTATTCCGAGCTTCATGTATTTTTCACATTACGTCTTTCCTCGCTCGTTGTTCAGAAAAATGACGCCAGTTCTTGTAAACCGGCAGAATTTCTTCAGTGTCGAACAAAGATGTTTAGGCCATGGAATACGTGAGCCGAATGCTTTTTAAGGCCCATTCGCATCGAAGAAAGAATACAAGAATCACGTTTTATTATGTCTTCCATAACTAGACCGAAATTTGTTTCTTTAAAAACATGTAGGCATTTTTTTGTGCACATGGTTTGGTTTTCTATGTGTTCAACATATCTTTATACGCGTTTAACTACATGTATTATTTTGCTCGTCGTGGAGTATTCAATATGCTTTTATTGTTTGAATTGATCTATTTCTTTATAAGCAACAAAGAGATTCTGGGTTTAGTAAATTTTCCTCGTAGGATGATGGTATATTTATTTACAGAAAATTAGAAACATATTTTATAACTTATCTTGAGGGTATCTTTTCACAACAGTGGATTGTTTTATGCCAGTAGCCTCTGGGTGTGTAGTATTAACTTTCTAATTATTGAACTTGCGAACAAGTCTAATTATATGGCAAGTATGATGATTAATATCAGTCTCACATTAATTAATTTTCGAATTTTAGAAGGTTTTTGTGTTTTCATACTTTAAATTGCTTGTTCACTGCCTTTTTAAAACTAGATATACATAAATAATAACGTATCTATTTTTAAGTCTTATCGGTGATTTATAATATGTATGTTTCAGTTTTTCACTGTTAGACTTTTAAATGTAAGATCCTTCATACTAACTTCAAAATATAGGCAAATACATTTTGAAATATCAGGGATTTTAGAGTCTCGATTTAATATTCGGGTTGACTAATGCGAATGTTCCTGGTTTTCTCTTGTTTTAGGCACACATCATAGATAGAATCTTTTTGAAAAGTCCTTCCAGATATTTTGCATATATTTTTTGGTGAATGTTATCACTAGTGTAATTCTTGCCACAATAACATTTTTATCTTTGTCAGGAACCAGGTGCTTCTGAGAAGTATTTTTCTCATAAGGGACCTCGTACTGAAATCCAAATGTTTGTCATTGAGTTTTTGGTGAATGTTATCACTTGTGTAACTTTTTCCATATTAAAATCTTTGCAGGAGTTGATACTTGAAACTAAATTTCTCTGGTTGCAACCAGTAAATTCTAAGTCTGTTAAAGATGCATCAAACGACTTTCGGACAATCATTTCTCATCAAAACTGCCGGAGGTTTAGCTTTTGAAGAATTTGGGACTGTTATTTTGTTCCAAAGAACAAAACAATAGTCTCAAATACTATTGATTGTGTTAGAGGTGGGCAGAAAAAAAGTGGTTGTTAAAGGTAAATTAAAATTCAAACTTCGAAATAAATAAAAATATTTCTTGATGACTGAGTTACTTTAATGGAGATTAAGTCCAAATTTAGAAAATTACATAATATACCCTACACTGTTAAAAATTTGGTTCCACCCTGCACCAAAATTTGGTGCCCATTTAGCTGCCACCAACATTTGGTGCTTAGTTTCACGAAATAATGGTGCTACCTCGGACACCATATTATGGTGATAGGTTGCACCAAAATTCGCGTTTTCGCTACACCACTTTATGGTGCATGGTTGCACCAAGATTCCCGTTTTCGCTACCCCATTTTATGGTGCATGGTTGCACCAAAATTAGTGTTTTCGCTACTCCATTTTATGGTGCATGGTTGCACCAAGATTCCCGTTTTCGCTACCCCATTTTATGGTGCATGGTTGCACCAAAATTAGTGTTTTCGCTACTCCATTTTATGGTGAAACGTTGAACCAATATTTGCGTTTTTGTTATACCATTTTATGGTGATAGTTTAAACCCCCTTTTATATTTTTTGTGCCGCATTTTGAAGTTAAGGATGAATCAATATTTATGATTTCTGTCCTCAACTTAAAGGTGCATTAAATGTTGAATAATGCGTTTTCCCCCCTCCCCCCCCCCCCTGCTTGTTATAGCTGTGGACAGAATATATATTTTTAAATTAAATATTGTTTGTATTAAATAATTTTTTTTGTTTTAAATTATTACTTTTTCATATATTATATAGTTTTATAAATAATATTTTGTATATAAATTATTTTAATGTATTATAAATAAAAAATAGTTATCATTTCAACATTCAATGAGGATATAACTGCATGGGTTCTTCAGCTAGGGCAATGAAGTAGTATAATCATGCATTAATTAAAAATATATCCATTTGGAAACAACCAATATTAAAGTAATTTTTTTTTCAACAAATAAAATATCCACATATTAAGTAGAAAATATAATTAAAAAAAATTATATTTCTAATAAGCATTACTATTTATTTAAAAACTGAATACCTTTATTTATTGTTACCAACAATAACCCTTTTAAATAATTAAAATTATGATCAGATCAACAATTCTCATATTTTAGCAAACTATTTTTATAGCCCTGTATATTTCACACAGAATACTTGAACAGGAAAACATTGTTTACTTATTTAATCAGATCTCAAATGCAATAAAAATGAGTCACATGACACCCTCAATTTCATATATATATATTCAAATTTAAATAGCAGCTTCACATTATAAATGAAAATACAAAATCAAAATATTTTATTAATTGCTCATTACAAAAAAGCAAACTGAACAGATGTAATTACAAAACATTTTATGAATAACAATACAGTTGGTAAAATTAGCATCCCACTTTCTACACCACAACTTGTGTTAAGGAAACCACAGCTTCAGAATACCATTATATTTTGCCCTGTTGGACATGTGTACCTAAATTATACTATCAAACAAATTCTGTTTAAATATATTTGTAAAAAAGTAATATATTATAAACATACATTTTTAATACAGAAGAGACAGTACTTTTCCCTTAAAGGGTGCTATTGGCAAAAAATATCCAAGTACAGTACGGATTCTGCGTTAAGAACTGTTTACGTAAAACCAAGCCAAATCATGGCAACCATAGGCAGTTAACTTATTAAAAAATGGCAGCTGCTGCCATTTATTGGCAAAAATTATCTTGGCGCAGAATCCGTACCACACTTGGATTTTGCCACAATGGCCTCCTTTAACGGAAAAGTACTGAAGCGGCTTTTTAAAACATTTAGTTGATTAAAAGTCTGTAACTGAGCACTAAATCAACTTATTACTTTGCAGATTATATTTTTTATCATATTACAGCAACCTTTCATTATGCAATGGTATCATGTAGCTTAAAATAGAATATATTTTTAAAAAAATTATTTAAAGTCACCTTCAGAGGAAGTCATTTTACTGTTATTTGTACTAAATGCAAGTTTTTCATGTTGAAATAGGGGAATTCTTAATAAAGAATAATTAAAAAAAGCTGAGGGACAACCAATAATACCACAAACATACCGAAAAAGATAGCTCATGTTTATGTTTATTACGAGCAGGGTAGAAATGAAACTTTTGAAAGTCTACTTTATTTAGCACACAAAAACATTGTTTTTAATCAGGGTTCCCACACTTTTCATACAATAAGAAGCTACTAAACACCTTTAATATTTTTCATAAGAACTAACCTTAACTTGCATACATGAATTAAAAATCAAACCTGAACAAGATTTTGTATGATAATTAGCATAAACTATCTTATTTAAAAATAAACAACACATTTGAAACTATTAATACCACAAAATATCGAAAATGAGTCAAATCTAGTTAGCTGTAATAAATAAGCTGGAATTTTAAATTACTATTAGAGAAAAATAAGAATTATTAAAGGTTTTTATAAATGAAAACTAAAAGTAAGGATTTCTTAAAGAGCAAGACCTAGTAGAAACATTGTTTATACATAAATTAAATATAAAACATGTACTAGATTATTTAAGGTTTTTTTAGAATAAAACTTGTAATAAGTTCTAGTCTTCTTGAACGGAGCATCAGGTTACTTATCCAGATCATATACGAACCACGTTCTGGTGCAGCATAGTCTTCAATTGTGTACTCATTTGACTTAGATCCATTCCTGCTGCTACAATGATAGGTTATCAAAATTTAATGGACTTTGAACGTGGCATTATAGTCAGCGCTTGAAAGATGGACATAGTATCTCCGAGGTGGTAAATAAACCGTGTATCTATTACCCGGTAAAACATCAAATCTCAGAGAAATCGATGCGGTTAGGAAAATACCTTGAAAGACAGGGACCATCAACAACTAAGGAGAATCCTTAAACAAGATGGAAGTGCACCACTTCTACAAATTGCCACAAATTTCAATGCTGGGGCATCAACAAGTGTCAATGTGCAAACAGTTCACAGAACCATCAATGATGTGAGGAGGAATCCCACACATGACGTTGTTGACTACATGACACAAGGATTTACGATTCGCCTGGGCCCACCAATATCGCTATTGAACTGTTGATGACAAGAAACTGTTGCCTGGTCTGATGAGTCTCCTTTACAATTGTATTGGGCAGATGGACAAGCAGGGTTTGGAGACAACCTTATGAATCCAAGGATCCTACATGTCTACAGGGAACTGTTTAACTTAGTGGAGCCTCTGCAATGGTATGTGGCATATGCAGTTGGAGCGATATGTGACACCTGATTAGTCTAGAAACGACTCTGACAGGTATGTAAGCATCTTCTCCCATCACCTGCACTTATTCATGTCCATGGCGCATTCGGCTGGACTTGGGCAATTCTAGCAGGACAATGGGACACTCCACATGCCACGAGTAGCTACAAACTGGCTCCAGGGACACTCTTTTGACTTTGGACATCTTCGTTGACCACTTAAACCCCCAGACAGGAATATTAGTATATCTGGGATGCCTTGCAACGTGATTATCAGAAGAGATCTCCACCACCTCGCACTCCTATGGATTTGTGAGCTGAGCTGAGCATCATCATCGGGAAACTGAAATATACAAAAGAGCATGATTAAGTCCCGAGTTTATTATTATTTTTATTATGTATAAAATTGTGTTTACTTTACTGCAATTTCATTGAAATATCACTGGTCGCTCTACACAGAATATTTTTTTTTATTATTTAATCGATAACTATCCGAGACGATTTATTATTTATGCAATTTATTTCTCAATTAAACTCTTATAGTCCGAAGGAGGGCTGCATGTTAAGGTACTCCATCAGACATCATTATAATTTTTTTTACAGAATGTGGAGAAAAGTTAGATTATGAGTCCACTAGTCTGCCGTGGCAAAAATGGCCGAAACTGGTCAAAAATCGATATGGAATGAGTTGAACTGAATCCGATTGCCAAATAATGAGCATTCTTTTTTTATTTTATAACCCTTAGTTCTTTAATTTTCAATTAAAGGCTGCAGACGGTTCAGATATCAGGCGCCTTTTAAAAATGAATCAAGTACACAATATATATTATGTCCCTAATGACGTAACTGATGTTGCCAATTAAGCTCACTTTTGAAATATGCTAGTTTTCTGACCCAGAAATCAGAAATCATTTGCCTCCTTCTTCATTGAAAATCAAAGTGCGTCGGCTGACCAGAAGAAAAAGTGAGTTAATATACTAGCAAGTTACGACATATTTGGCAGTCGGATTTAGTTCAAGTCATTAAATGTAAATTTTCGAGCAGTTTTGGCCATTTTTGCCACAGCAGACGAGGGGATTTACATTCTTCGCATTCTATAAAAAATACAGAATGATGTTCGATGATGTACCTCAACATGCAGTCGTCTCTGTCTATTAGTGATACAGGTAGAATTGAAATAAAGGATATATAAAAAGACAATAAACTACGCGTGAAAAAAATACATTTAAAATAGCATTAATTGAAAACGTATAATTTGAACGAAAGGGGCCTTAAACATTCTTTTTCAGAAAACATGTTTAGATGAAATTGATGATTGTTCGAGAAATTGATTAAATTGAACTTTTGAATATTTTGTATGATTAAACTTTCAACTGCAGTGGCATAAACTGTTACATAATTCATATGAGCGGCCTCTCAAACCATTCTTCCATAAGCGTGATTAAAAGTTGACGGAAAATTAATAAAATATTATTTAAGTACTATTATTTATTTGAAAAGAGGAGGGACCATTGTTCACTTTCAAGGGTGGAAACATTTCATGAAAAATGACTCGGGTCTGAAACTGCATACAACAGTTAAAGCTTATAAACTTTAGGATAATGCTAATAATTATTGAATAAAATAATTTTTTATTCATACATATGTCATTTTTGTAGAAAGGGTGCAATATAAGTCAAAATTTATCATTTTGAGTAAAAAATCCGAGACTGCATGTACTTGAAGCTAGTTGAATGGCACAAGATTGTTTTCATATTAAATTCAAGCTGAAACAGACTTAAGCGTCCTTCCAGCCCATATAATCTATGATTATGTATACACTTTAACTTAAAAAAAAAAAAGAATTTTGGGTTGTGTCACTTTTGTAGCAAGAGTGCGATAAAACATCGCGAAATCAGAAATTTTAATGTAATTTCACTGGTAATGCATTGCTGCGAATTTGTCAACATCACTGAAGCCTAACTGAACACAGGGCAAATCAGTTTCTGCATCGATAAATAATTTACAGTAAGCAAAAAACATTTACCATATATGTAAAATAAAGCATTTTACTTACCTTGATATTCGATTAATGATTTAAATACTCTCTGCTAGACATTGGCTTTCGGTCTTGATGCGGTTGTTGTCGATTTCAATCGGTTACGGTTGCGGTGATCCGAGGTTGCACCAAATTTTCGTGCAATATCCCCATCAGTATTTTTCGTTGATGGAAGTTGCACCACTTTTTGGTGCAACTGCCGGCCAGCCATGAAATTGCACCAAAATTTGGTTCAACGTTGAACTGAATTTTTTAACAGTGTATTCACAGAAAAAGGAGCACCAACGAAACTGGCCCCTTTTAGTATAGTGTTTATTATAAAAACCCAGTTAGATCTGATGAAGTATAAAGAAGGCGTCCTCTATCGAACATCAACTGTAACATTCACGTAATTGCAGTAGTTTCAGTTCAAACGTGATCCGATTACAATTCTCGCTCAAGCGATTCAACATCATTGATAGTTTTCTCAGGAGATTTAACTACTATTGTTCCCAAGAACAGATCAAGCATGTTAAAATTACCACAGGGTTGTCCATTGAATTATATGTGAGTTTATGATTCTATGTTAATTATTATGCGACTCTTCTAAGCGCAATAATCTTCATGGATAAAAGTGGTAAAACTTACTTGAAGTCCACTATGGCCAGCACCTGGTCTCTGACAGCCCTCACGAAGTCGTCGTGTCCTCCGATGTGACTGGTGACGATGGCGAATTTGTGCCACGAGTACCGCCTCAATATGCTCAGCATAGCGGAGGACTGATGCTCCACAGACGGCGCCAGCTGGAGAACTTGGGACTGCGGCAATCTCTAAAATACACTAGTTATTGACTTTCTTGAAAGAATATTCATGACAAATAAGTTAAATTTTTTTTTTAAAAACCTTCACGAATCAAAATGGTTTTTCATTTTTTTCTGACTCACTTAAAACAAAATAAACAGCCAGTTTTTGGATTTTCATACACACTGTGAAAAATTTGTATTCTACAATGTTTGTAGAAACTAACTTTTCTAACAATTCGGTATAGATAAAAGATGTAGGACGTATACATTTTATGAAGACAGTACGTTACATGAAATTTATGACCAGAAGGAAGAAATCCATATGCTGGTTAAATTTTTTTTATTAAAAGGGAATATGCCTTTATAATACAAGGAAGACTTTTTATAATAAAGTAAATATTTGTTATCACAAGAATTCATCTATATATCGCAAATGAATAAAAAAAAATTTAGAATGCAATGACAACACGGTGAATTTATTGTTTGAATTCAGAACGTAAAGAAAGGAAAATAAAAAAATTTTGTTCAGAAGGAATTAAAAAAAATTGTTTGTATTGATGTTTGCAGAGTTGTTAAGTCCTGTTGAGTATCCACTCCTCTCATTCTATCAAGAATATTTTGAAGCAAGATCTGTAAGAAACAGATTTATTTTGATACTTTAAGATACGAAAGCAAAACTAGTTTTCGGATTTTTTTTTGTCGACGGTACACTACTTGCATTTTACATTATAATCTATATTGTACTAGAAAAAATCCAAACGATGACTGTATTTTTGGTTTTAAATGCCTTGATAGATATTTGAAGGAATGTGTCTCGAATACAATTTTCTATGGTTATAAGAAAAATATCACCTAAGAGGTAGTGCTAGTGCATTTAAGCAAAAGCTCTGAAAAATTCAATACTAATTCCTTTTTCACATCATCATACGATTTAACTTACTTTATATACTTAAATAAAAGATTTCATTATTGTATATTGACAAAAATGGCATATAAGAGTAAAAGAGTAATCACAATTTGAATCACTAATGAAAAGCACTGTTCATAAGCTGCGAGGAAAACGAATAATCGAATACATTACTAGTTTTGAAGCTTCTTAACACTCGACGTTTTTACTTATTAGCTAATATTTAGGCAACCAAAAATCAAAATAGGAGAAATTGTCTTTAGGTTTTTCAACCATACGGGGAAAATAATGTATTAAAAATATGTTTCTATATTTCATCTCTATAACGTCAAACAATACTATCTGCATAGATATGTCGATGTAGAGAGGGTTGTTTGAAGTTAGGGAAACAATTTGTAAAAATTTTTTTTGCAGAAACTTCATCGTTGAAGCTAATAACTTTCTAGTATAATATCTTGTAAAGATTTAGGTATCACTTTCAAGGTTGTATAACATTCATATGAGTAGTATCATACAGAAATATTTCTTATTTAATAAAAAAAAATATATATATTAAAAGTTTACACAAGAGCTTTGAAGGCATTATTTTTACTTTAAACACTAAACCAACGTTTTACATTGAAATATCAAGCCCATAAAAGAAACGATAAGTCACAAATCTAAATCAATGTTTATTGGTAAACATGTTGGTGTATGTGACTTGGAAAAACTTAAAAGATATATCTTGTTTTGGAGGCTTAGAAAATATTCGACGGTATCTTCTGAGGTGTGTTTCATAGCCTGAGCAATAAACTGCAGAGAATAAAGGCGTCAGTAACATGAAACAGGAAATAAATAAAATTTAAGATTATAGTTTTTTTTATTTTATATCCATTACCCGATTTTATATTTGAAGTTATTGCAAATGAAAGGAAGAAACAGGGCGAAAAAACATGCAAGCCATTTGGCTACCGAGTTTAAGAGAAAATGGAAAAGGTTATAAGAATTTTTCATTTATTATCTTTTATACGAGCATTGTTATTTCTGAGAGTTTCTATTCGATATTAAACAAGAAATGCCAGTATAAAACTGAAAATAAATCAATGTTCCAATTTTTATTGATTTCAGAGATTTTATTGTTGAACGCACTTGACCGTTATATAAAGTTAAGATTCGTGGAGAGGATTGTAATGGGCATCACCATTACAATCGGTACCATTTTATATCTGAAAATCATTTCATTGGTTCAGAGAAGGTGGAATGGGCGAATTCAGTATGGGTTGTACTATCTAAAGGCTGATTTACACCCCACCAGTCGGCGTGCCAGTTGAGATTCAAAGCCGGTGATGTCACCCGGCTGCAGGCCCCAGCCGATGAACCATTTTCTATTTACTGGTGCAGTCATCGTCCAATCACATGCGCTCTCCCCTGACCACCGATAGGCGTTGCAGCGGTCACTCCGTTGACGGTAACATAACTGGCGATCTAAGCTGGAATGCCTATTGGTAGCGTGTATATCACCCTTAACGCAATTTCACCACAAAATTTTGTAAAAAGATAAAATTTTTATTAAGCCCACACTTTGATAACAGATTTTTGAACTGTACTTTTAATGCTGAATCATTATATATTATTTCAATTAAGAAGGACCGTAAGTCCTTTCTTACTCCATAGACCTAATCTTTTATTTGATTGGTTATAATATTTATCAAAGTATTGCTTTAATACATATGAATTTTTATACCTAATACAACAGTAATAAATGATCAGTAAGAAAATTTGAAAGAACATAACTGAGTGTCTTAGCAATGGTCATTAATGAGACACCCCTATAATGTGAAATTGCCTATTTTTGATGTGCCTTTTCCAAGAAAGTACTTAATAAAGGATATTGATATTTTTCATATATATTAAATGGATCATTTACAAGATACTGATGTTATATTTTGGTAAAAAATGTCATCAGAATTTTTTGAAAACAATTTTAATCAAACCAACTATTATTATTATTTTTTTTTCTGGAAAAACTCATTTCTAACAATTTGGGTTTTAAACAGATAGTTATTAAAATAACAGGATTTTTTTAACCTCCACTTAATTTGTAGGTTATGTATTTAATTAAAAAAATAATAGTATATCTGAACTAGTTAGAAAAGATGCTTTGAAGTTTAAATATCATGTTTTAGAGAAAATAGCAATTAAATTGGTCAAGTTTTATACAGTTAAAAATTGATAAATATCATGTTTCGAGAAAATAGCAAATGTCAAGTTTTATATAGTTAAAAACTGATTATTTTTTTTAAACGAAACATAACATAGTTCTAATTTGAGTAGAAACTAAAATAATAAATAAATAAATAAATAATTAAAAAAAAAAAAAAGCAGTATAAAGCACATAAAACAAAGATCCCAAAAGGTTTTTTTTTTTTTTTTTTTTTTTTAATTTTTACAATTCTGAAATCCTTAAAAGTTTTTATGAGAAAGCTTATTTTTCCATCAAGTTTTGTTAGATATATCTTATTATAGTATTTTTACATGGAGTACAAATTCTAAATTTTTAAAACAATTCTTAGCGAGATACTATTGCCAATAAAATTAAGCATTAGGTCTATGAGGTAGGGTCTGGATTACAATCCCTTTTCAATATTACAATAAAAATTATTTAATGGTAATGATATTAAACTGAAATTTTAATCCGGCAAATTATACAACATACATTTCGTCTAAAACACTCTAAATTTTAGGGTTTAATTATACTAAGTTTGTCTAAGTTAGTCGTTGTCCACGGGGTCTTCTTTGTAGCTTTTAACCTTTTCAAATTTATTAGACATACGTCACTTAAGCACTAACTTTCTAAGAAAGTGAAAGTGGTGTTGCAAGACGACAAACATTGTCAAAATAATAAGAGATGGAACCTAATTTTCGAGTTGCAATTACAAGTCTATGAGATATTGACTTTATTAAATATTAACAGTTGTCTTTTTAGCTGAGTAATGTTGCAATTTAGAATACTGGTGATAATAGTTTCCGTTGTTATGTTCACTGGTGGAATATTCTACAAAAGCACTTAAATGTATTCTTCAATTTTTGAAAAGCAGAAACTTTATTATTCAAGTTGCTCATAAGCTTAAAGTAGCTTGTTTCTATGTAATTTATTTTATTGTTTGCAGACACATTTGCGTCAACTGCAGATGTTTTATAATCGGAAAATCAAGAAAGGTGTTGTTTTTATATAAGCACGATAAACGAAGTAAATTTTACTTATCAAGGTGTCCACATTTCTAACTATCCTTACAATATATTTGGTCTTTTCTCCAAATAAAAACTTCTATTTATCTTTTGAAAATAAAAGTTTATGTTAAAAGCGTACTGCTATATTACTCTTCAAAACTGTCTTCTATTTCAAAGAAAAATATTGATTTCCTCTTTCTAAGGTAGAAGAATGGTAAAACATTTTTACCGTTTAAATGTTACGTGGGAGACAAAATCAAGAGAATAAGAAAATACCAGGAAAAAAGGTTTTCAATATAAAAAATTAACATGTAACAACATTCTTAAAATAAAAAAGATCAAGGCTAAAATTGTGTGTTTTTAATTTTATACTTCCTTTATTATACAGAAAAGTGTTAGTTTAATAGTTCGATTTAAATTCCAGTCTAGGATAATTTCGATAAGAAATTTAACCGGTGAAATAACATAGAAAGGTTAAATTTTCAAGAGGTTACAAATTGCTCAATAACTTTTCATCACCGTTGTATGAAATGCTGTTTAAAATCCTTATAATCCCTTAAGTCCGTTGGCTCGTAGCTTTTAACGTTTACATTTAATCCGAAGAATTTAGGAGTTTTGAAAAGTTTTAGTACAGAATCTGGGTATTATCATAGGTTCGATTCCACAGTCTGAAAGCTTAGTATATATAAACAAATGTTATATTACTGAGTCGAAAGAGTAATTTTAAAAGTGCAGGGATGGATTATTGTAAAACACGGATTATATAGGTTGTACTTTGAAGAAACATTTGGTAATGAAAATGCTCCAGGTTATGCTAGAGGTTTTTCCTTGCGTTTGTGTTATTTTTGCATAATGATATAATTTAATGTCCGTAATCAATATAAAGTTTTATTTAAAAGTGAATTTATTATTCACCTACTTAATAAAAGTAAAATTATTTAAAATAAAATCAATGTCATACTCAAAATATAAGTAAATAAATCTAAAATAAACTCGAATTTTCAGTTTAATTTTTTTCTCGTGATTTGATTATCCGTTCTAAGTTATAATTTTTTATTCGAACACCTATGGAAGAATTGAACAGACAAACGATTTTTGCTTCTAAACTTAAAAAATATATATTTTTTCAATTTCGAAGAGGAATAGAACAAGCTCGAAGCACAAGTTGGTAGGAAAAAAAGTGCTGATTTTAAAGTCCCTGGGCTGCAATCATTTAGCACTTTTGCGTGTCCGAGATATGTATTATTATTTTTTTTATATGCATTCATTATAAGATATATTAACAATAGATTTATTTAATACCAGACTACATATTATTATATTTTAAATCTATCAATGATAATAAACATAGATTAATGTAAAACTAAAAGGAAATATTTTATTATTAATAAATTTTCAAAACTAAAAGTTTTCTTTTCAGTTAGTGTAGGCTGAAATCGAAGAATTTAAGTGCTAGAGGGTGCAAATTGGGGTTTTTGAAATTTTTTAATAACTAGAATAATTTTAGAGACTATCCCCCGATTAAAAAATGTAGAATTATATCATACTTTAAATAATGGATTTATTGGGAATAGGTAATATCTTTATAATTTATGAAGCATTAAAATAATCTAAACTGAATTATGTCAACCGTAATGAAACCCTAAAATCAATCATACTTAAAACGACGTTAATTACTATTTTTTGATTAAAGGGACTTGTTACCCCTTGTTTTCACAAAAAATTATAAAAATATATATTTTTTCTATTTTTCACTTGTTTATAATCTTTGAAACCTTCTCGTTAATCAGGCATTTTTTTTTGCTGATCCATTAACTGCAATTGCAGAAAAATTATATTTTTTACGGAGAATTTAACATAGCTGCAACAGCTCCTTCGATATTTTCAACGCATATTTCTTAGTTCGTGTTTTTTAGAATTCCCATCTTACTCAAAATGCTAAAACTTCTGCCAATATGAATGAAATGACTTGAAATTTTTTGTCATTCTAAAGATCTGTTTGACAAAAATATGCATGATTTTGAATAAAATATAAACTTCTTTTTACAAACTTAGATGTTGAAAAATATCCATTTTTTACCTATAGGTACAGTAATTATCGTTTTTCTCTTAAACTATTTTATTTATTCAAAATGCGATGCCTAAAAAGCTAGAGAATATTACTAGGAATATTAGGAGGAAAAAAAAAAAAAAAATACTGAAAAATGAAAAGGAAGATAGAATTTGAAATTTCATGATTTTTTTAAAGGTTTTAAATTTTTTAAAATTTGGAGCACTATGTGAACTTGCTTTTTAAATAAAATTTAGTTAGTGTCTTGTAATACTTCCAAATATGTACAAATTACAATTTTAAAGGTCTACCAAGTTCCTTTAAAATATTAATTTAAATTTAACCCTATTGTTATCTAATCACTTTAACAGGAAGGTTTGCTTTTAATTTTTTTTGTCCCTTAAAAATCCAATTTCAGCCAAATTGTGTTAAGAAAACTCTTTCTAAAACCTCTGTAAAGTGCAACAATCCTTTACTAAATTTGTTTTTAAAAGATCTTTCTGAAAAAATTATTCCGTAATTATCCTTCTAATTTTGTAAGGATGTTTATTTCAATTTTTTTACTTAGGGATTACTTTAATGAGTTTGGGTTATTTTCTAGAAAAAAAGAGTCTTCTCTTTTAGTTCCTTTGTTTTTAGTAAAACACCTATTCAATATCCGGTAAATTTTGTATCCAAAGAAGATGCCTCCTATTTAATGTCTGCATAAAATGCGTTAACCAAGACGTACTTATTTCTTCACTTTTAATACAAGTAAATGTAATATATATATATAGATTGTTCTAAAAATACCTTTTTTTAAATAGTATGTGTCGTTAAACGGGGTTCTTTAGTCACAGGTTGAATTATATTGCATATATATTTGCATATGTCTCAATGTATACTTATGTAGAAGTTTAACGGTATATACTTACGTTTCATGTAAAATAATTTTTAATAGCATTTGAATATTTCTTATATCATCACCCAGTGGCTGCTTAAGTTAATGCTATGACCGAAAGATCGTGGGTTCGAGCAAGAGCACTGTCATAACCCAGCGTGTAAATGGTTTCTGCACATTGAATCGATCGAAGCCTCGTAGCCGGAGAAACTGCAATTTTTGGACTCCATCGGAATTTCTTATAGAAATTGGAGAAAAGTGAGTAAATTATGAATCCACTGGTCTGCCGTGGCAAAAATGGCCGAAATTGATCAAAAATTGACTTGGAATGAGTTGAACTAAAATCCGATTGTGCCAAATAAGTCATAACTTGCCAAGAAGAGAACAAACTTTTTGTCTAGCAACCCACTGCATTTTGATTTTCAATGAGAAAAAGCTCAAACGATTTCTGATCTGTGGCTCGGAAAACTTGTATCTCTTAAAAGTAAGCCAAATTGTAAACATTTGTTACGTCATCAGTGACGTAATGTTTATTGCCAATTTGGCTCATTTGTGAAAGATGCAAGTAAGCCATAGCCCCACATTCGAATCGTCTGCAACCAAAAATTAAAGAGTGAGGGTTACCAAAAAAAAAAAAAAAAAATGCTCATTATTTGTCAAGTTATGGCCCATTTGGCAATTGGATTTAGTTCAACTTATTAAAAGTCGATTTTTGACCAGTTTCGGCCATTTTTGTCCCGGCAGACTAGTGGATTCGTAACCTACTCACTTTTCTCCAATATCTATAAAAAATTCAGAATGATGTTTAATGGTGTCCAAAAATTGCAGTCGCCTCTCAATCTATCAATGCACTTTCGTTCCCCAGTAGCACAAATACACTGGTCAATATCAGCTGGACAGGTTCAATCCCGATGTGGACCGATGTACATTGACCGTTGTTACACTGATCTTGACCAATCTCGCCTAGTTCTGGGTAAAATATACTGGAAATTTTGAAATGTGGATGTAGAGTTTTGAAATGGAAATATAGTGTTATAATAAAGGATGGAGGGGTAAACATATGTTTTGTGATGCATTTGATATTTTTATTTAAAATAATAATAATAATAATAATAATAATAATAATTTGTATTTTGGAACAATGCTCGAGGATAGGCATGGACTGGACACCTGCTTCCAACATTAGTCAATACCACTGTGAAAACTGAATTAGTGTGGCATTAATATAAAGAGAATGGTGCTGGTTTAGGTGTAGGTGTCTTTATTGATCCAAGTTTAAAATTACGAGGCACAATTGTATAAGTTGTTATTGCAGTATTAAGAGGAAGAATGGAAAGCGTGTAGATCCTGCGACAAAAAACTTTAAATGTACCCATCAACTAATTTTGTAGTATATTATTTTTGATTCATATTTGATTGCGATTAAAATTTATTTCCAATATTTAATAGGAAAGTGTCTAAAACAGCGATATTAAATATGAACTGTATATGAAAGATAAGAATTTACAAGTTATCAATAAAAAAATGTACAGATAAATAGATAGACAATGATGCGTACAAAGAAATGTACTGGTACCCATACATTTTTGCCTGTTACCAAGAAAGGGTTTAGATATAAAAATTGTCGGATCTTTTATAACTTGATGAATGTACCATATTTTTACCAATAGTGATCGAATTTTAGTATTACCACAGCATTAATTATAAAGTGTTCAATCATAAATTAGCTCAAATTTAAAAAAGAAATGAAAATCAATGAAATGTAAAAAGAAGTAGATAACAGTAGCTTTTTTTATTTAAGAAAAAATGTAGTTTATAATATTAAATTATTGTCTCAATAAAATATATTGAATGAAACCATTTACAATAAATGGTTTAATTCGAAACAGTCCTTATATAATTTCAACTTATTTAACTGTCCCAAACACCCAATGTTTCATTTATTAGGCCACAATATTTGCAGAAGTATCGTTTGAAATATATGAACATTTTTATCAAGTATAAGAAAAGTAATAATAGGATTATTTGAAAAGTTCGTTGGGAATGCAATTGGTGGTTTTTAATAAAATTACTTTAAAAAATTAGAAGCTAGTTTATACTTGTTTAAAAATTTATAAAACACACATATTTTACCATACAATTTTGTAACTGATCACTCATTACTAATTAATAAAATTATTTTTATCCTTGTAAGAACTTCATGTATTTCAAAATAATACTTTTTCATTTATTGTTATTTTAAAAAGTTTTCTGAGAGGCAGAGACAGATCATCCTCATCATTTTGTTGTGTATTAATTATTTCATATTTTATAATAAATAAAATCAGAATGTATGAAAATTCAGAAAAAATGCACAAATACCTGATTCTGAAGTATCCAAACACATCAAAGAAGAAGCATGAAAAAAAAAAAACCATTAAAAATTAATACTTTTATTAATCTTAAAATACACAATCGTATACAAATCTTATATAAAATATAGACTATACTATAAGTTACCCGAGAACAAAACATTTTATCATATTTCTGCCAATAAAGTGTGACCATTTAAGAATAATTTAATTAGTAAATGAGATAAGTATAACTAAATATATCTATTTTTATAGAAAACATGAATTGATTTACATATGAAAAGCAATACTACCATATTTGAAATTTTCTGAGAGCACTGCAAAACACAATAAATTCGGGTTATTGTTTGTCGAACAAAACTCTTTTTTATTTTGTATGTCTTAAGAAAATAAATAAAAATTCATTCAATTCAAAGTTTCATTTTTTAATTGCAGTTTATTATAAATACATAATACAATATATCCTCTTTGGTGTGATCGTTTAATTTTTTCCTTTCCCGCCTATTCATCTGTTCTTTTGCATATACACAAAGCTTTTAATATTTTGGCATTGAAAGTTTTATTGTTCGCTAAGTAAAAAAAAAGTTGAAAGAAGGATCAATTCTGGCATTTAAGTTTTATTGTTATGATAAGTAAAAAAAAGTTTAAAGCAAAATAAATTCTGGCTTTGATCATAACAAGTTTCAAAAGCTTGGTTAAATAAAAATAAAAATCAATTTGTCTGAAAAGAGCATGTTTTTCAATTTAAGCTATTCATATTAAAATATTCTTATAAATAATAATAATTTTTTTTTCAAACTTCCATTGTCAAATGAAAACAATTGTAATATAAAACTTAAAAATAGTTTCACCTTACTCGTTTCTTAATGATTTCTTACTTTTTACGCAATTACTACGTTATATATATTGCTTATTAGTATTTTACTATCGTTTACGCAATTAATTCTTTTTTTAATAGTACTTGATTAAAACAGTTAAATAAATATACGAAGAAATTTAGGGTAGCAATGTATTAATTATAAAAAGTTTAATAAGGCTTGAGTTCATCGTGAAGGGGGAAAATATCCTTGTCGAAGTGTATTTTTAAACACACTTGATTAAATAGCTGTAGTTAATTTTAATTCAAATATTAGTGGTGGACTGTTTTATTATATCCAATATATTGATCTTGGTCTTAAAAATTGCATCTAAGAAATTGTATTGTTCATAAGGAATAGTTAAAAAGCGATCTCTGCAATTACGAGTCTTAGAAGACATTGTTTTAAATTGAAAAATGTTTTTTATCAAAAGTGTGTAAAGTATATCAATCGGATCACACAATGAATAACAAGCTACAAGAGAATTTTAATTCATATACAATTTTTAATGGTAAAATGTAAGTTGTATTGATCAAAATATTTTTAGATAGGGTGTTTCACCATTTACTACATCACATCGACTGTCTTAAACAGTATAGAATAATGTTTGAAACTTTGTAATTGGTGTATTTTGAAATAATTTTTTTATTGCTATGAATAACTATGCCCCAAATCAGAAATGTAGTACATAACACAAAATATTGACACACATTCATGATGAATATACATCTATCTTTTCGACTTCAGTTAAGAATGGGCATGGGAATAAAATGTTTGTTTTGGGCTTAACCTCATACACTATCTGGCCAAAAGTATCCGGACACCCCTTAAAAAAGTGGTTCTGGCGAGTGACGCAATTTGATACGTAATTGAAAGCTATAAAAGTGTTGGTAGTGGTTTGTCAGATTGTATTTATGCGTTTGTGAGGCAATGAGTAAGTCAAAGGAGATTAGTGAGTTTGATCGTGGTAGAATATTGGGATGCCACCTTTGTAGGAAATCAGTTCGTGAGATTGCGGACATTCTACAGAAGCCTAAATCCACTGTGAGTGATGTAATTGTGAAGTGGAAACGTCGACGCAGTGAAACGGCAGAAAAACGAACCGGTAGGCCAAAAACACTTGGTGAACGCAGCCGCAGATCTCTGAAAAGGGTGGTGAAACAAAATCGCAAGTCCTCGTTGGTGGAAATTTCTCAGGAGTTCCAAAGTTCATCAGGCGTTAGTGTTAGCAGCAGGACTGTCCGTCCAGAGTTAAAAGACTTGGGATTCCATGGTCGTGCAGCAGCTCACAAGCCGAACATCACTCCACAGAATGCGAAGCATCGATTGCAATGGTCTAGGGCTCACCGTCATTGGACTGTGGACATGTGGAAAACTGTTCTTTGAAGTGATGAATCTCGCTTTACAGTCTGGCAGTCGGCTGGATGCGTCTGGGTTTGGCGGATGCCCGGCGTACGTTTCTATAGTGACTGCATTGTGCCGACTGTTAAGTTTGATGGTGGAAGCATAATGGTGTGGGGGTGTTTCTCATGGTTTGGCCTGGGTCCGTTAGTTCCTGTGGTTGGAAACATGAACTCTGAGATGTATGTGGACATTCTGGACAATGCTGTACTCCCAACTCTATGGCAATATTTCGGGGAAGGCCCATTTCTCTTCCAGCAGGATAACTGTTCTATTCACACATCGAGGCTTGCACAGACGTGGTTTGACTAAATGGGTGTTCAAAAACTGACTAGCCTTTTCAGAGCCCCGATCTAAATCCCATTGAACACCTTTAGGACGAATTAGAGAGCAGATTACGTAGCCAGCCAAATCGACCATCTTCACTGCAAGCACTCACTTCAGCTGTGATGGACGCCTGGAAGGCAATTCTTATGGTCACCTATCAAAAATTGGTGGAAAGTCTTCCCAAACGTGTGCAGACTGTCATCGATGCAAAAGGGGGACCAACATCATATTAATATGTGCCTCAGGAATCTCTAAGTCCATATCACTGGGTGTCCAGATACTTTTGGCCAGATAGTGTATACTTTACCCAGTTAACTCAGTTGCTTCGATTTTTACTGCTCTTCTATGACTTCAATATTTTTATTACAATACCTGCAAAAGTATTGCTTAAAACATAAATATTTTACCATGTATAATAACAGTAATAAAAGATAACTCAAACAAGTTTTTGAAGAGGGTAAATAAATTAATTTTTCAAATATATTTTAAAAAGTTTTTATAAGTAGCTCTTAAAATTTATTCTAAGTGCAATAAAAACCATCCAGTTATATTCCTTTAAATTGTGTTAATTATTTTTACTTTCTATCCATTTGTTAATATAGTATAATCAAAGTATTACATTCGGCAAAACATATAAGATTATTTTGCATTTCTACACTTTTTGGATAATGCTAAGTTCAAAAAAGTGGTCAAGAATCTGTCAATATGCAGCATACCTCCTGAAGGAATTTACGGTGTTCAACTTTGATATATGGGTAGGTGGTAGCTATGGGATTTGTTATTAAGGGTTTCGTCAAAATTGCGCAAGCGCATATGGTAGGTGGCTTTGAAAAAGTTATTTTTTATTTTTCAGCAATTGCTAAAAAACGGCTCCAATGACTTTGAAAAAAATTACTGTGGTAATACAGTTTACATTTCCGTAAACATTTCCATCTCCAAAATTTCCGTAGAAATGCGTTTAAAAGCGTAAAAAGTTGAAAAACAGATATCTTTGAGAGGGAGATCAATTGGGCATTGTCCACCAACGACTATTTTTCCTATGTTTCCTTTACAAGAAAGGATAAAAGTTAATTCCTTTACAAGAAAGGATAAAAGTTAATTCCTTTACAAGAAAGGGAAGGATGTCATATTTATCGAAAAACATATCACTAATTTTGCCATTTTGATGGCGTTTTTTTTTTTTTTTTGTCAATGTGTCAGATGTGAAAACAGTAGATTACACCAATCTAGGGTAAATTTAAATGCACAATGACCACCCTGGTAACACTGAGGTATTGTCCAATGTAGGAAACAAGGGTTTTGGGAAAATTAGCTAGTCCATGTTGAATTTCGAGCATTATTCCAAAATACACGTTTTTTAAAAAAATTAAACATGCCAAACCCCTCACAAAATATATTTTACCCCTCATCCTTTCTTATAAATATATATATTTTTATTTTAAAACTCTTCATCATCTTTTTTAACACTCTTCATAAACTCTCATTATAAAACTTTCAATATATTTTACTCATCAGAGGGTGAGAGTGTCCAAGATCAGTAGCAACGTCTAGTTTACTTGTGGTTCACATTGGGATTGGCCAGTGTCAAGCGATATTGGCCAGTTTATTTGTGCTACTGGGGGAATGAAATTTTGCCATGCAGAAGTTTATGTGTAGTATGTGTAATGAAACTTTAAAGCTATTTTTGAAATTTGATTGCCATTTTTGCTTTGAATATGAGGTTGAATTTGGGATTATACTCTGTAGGAAAAACTTAGAGTGCCATCGATGGGAAAATTCAAAAATTCAAAACACTATCCTCAAGAACGTGACTGGGATTTTTGGAGAGAAGAAAGGTTAAACTATCCATCTCTAAAGCGCATGTTTCACGGAGTTAATGTCCGAAATGAATAATTAAACAAAATGTCCTACTTCTTTTTCTCAATATTTAAAATCTAATACTTTGAGGAGTAACTATGACAAAATAAAAAAATATCCCAACGGTGACGTGATTTTTAGAAACTCTTTTTAATGATCATATCTTTCCTAAGTAAAGTAAAAAAACTAAAAAACTAATCATATCAATCAAAGGTTAAGACATTATATAAAATTTCGGGAAAAAAGACAGTGAAATGAAATGGGTAAACATTGTGTGTGTTTTTATTAATTAATTTGAAAGATTCCAAATAACTCACACTGTTATTGATCGACATATTTGATTGTACAGAAATTTAAAAAAAAAAAAAAAAAAAAAAAAAAAAAGAAGAAAAAAAGAAAGAGAGAGAGCTTTACAACTGTATAGTATTCAACTGCATAATTTCTTTTGACAATTTTTTGTGTTGGTTGCTCGAACTTGAGAATATTCACTTATCGTAAAAAACAGGATCTCATATATGTGACATTTATAAAAGTACTTTTCGTATTTTTATTTGTTTCATCGATAATATTTTGTGTAAGTACCATGAACAAAGTCTTTACCTTTCTGTATTGTTTAAAATAGTGTCGGTTATTTTTATTAATTTTTAAAAATGTGAGTTTTTTTTAGAATTTTTTTTTATATTTTAAATACAAAAGTTTATTAAGTTTTGGTCTTTTTTAATGTTTCCTTCTGTATAAGATTTGGGAGGTTACTCCTTCGATGATGTCACTATTATGTAAATTCTTTCCGAGTCTAGTTATAACGCTGGGCATAACGGAAGTAAAGTTAGCTTTTTTAGATGTCTCCTGTAAAAAACGGTATAGTGGTTAGCGTGCTAGCTGCTAGCTTGAGGTTGCGGGTTCGAGTCCCGTGTTAGGCATGGGTGTTTGTAAATATATGTCGGCTTGTCTAATGACGAATGTTTCGGCGCATTATAGCCCTCGTGTTGCTGACGGCGCCAGATAATCTGAATACAACCAACCAACCAACCAACCAACCAACCAACCAACCAACCAACCAACCAACCAACCAACCAACCAACCAACCAACCAACCAACCAACCAACCAACCAACCAACCAACCAACCAACCAACCAACCAACCAACCAACCAACCAACCAACCAACCAACCAACCAACCAACCAACCAACCAACCAACTCCTGTAAAAAGAGAAATATTTGGTGGGCAGGTGCATGCACAAAAGAAATCCAATGACCAATGTTGATATTATTTCTAATGTTAATGGTATTAAATCACATGTTTTAAATCTAATAAATTTAAAGTTTTAAATTGAATGTTGTAAATGTAACAATTTACAGTTCATTAAGCTTAAAAATACTTAGACCAGCTATATACATATGTCAGTTTAATGGTTTTAATAAGATTAGTACGCTTGCATAAAATTAAATCTTAAGCTCAAACCGGAAGAGCTTTTTATCGAAAGATCATACAAGTATCTTCATGGGAATTTATATCTTGCAAGGAAATTGAGACATTTGATTGAAACATTTATTCAATGACCTGTTTATTTCAAGTTTTAACTGTCCAAACTCGTCAACTTGGTGACATTTTGTTTTTAAAAATTACAAATTATGAGATCTTTTGATATATGCCGTCAACCTTGACTACCGTTATAGCCTAAAAAGCTATTCCAAATGGAAATACCGTTTATGTAACCTATACATTAAAAGCATATTCAAAAGAGATTTTATAATTATATCAATTTTGCGATGGAAGAAAGACGCAAAGGACGATTCCCGCATTTTTTAAATTGTTTTTTTATTTAATTCTAAATGTTTCAGAAAGGCCATAAACACAAAAAACTTTGCTCATTGCGTTTTTTTTTTTTTTTTTTTTTTTTTTTTTTTTTTTTTTTAATTTTCAAACTAAGTTCACTTGCTAGACTTTGGCGATAAAAAGGTTTCATTTGGCTCGAATTGAATATGACTTCACTTGATCTGAAACAACTTGGCTTGAAATGCAGCAGCAGATACCAGTTTTGAAAGTTTCTCACAAATCGCGCCAATCTGTACGGGATGCATATTACCATTCCCTACTCGCTGTTGGGTCACAGAGCGGAAAGGAGCACTTTCATTGGTTGCTTAACTGGTGTCGGCAATGATGTCAGGCCCCCAAGTCACTGACTCACTGCCCTCTCTCTTTCTCCCTTTCGTGTTCAACTTCGTTCGCTTTTGTTTCATTTCACGCTGACTAAATATTACTATTCATCAAGTGCTAATATTATTAGCACTTTATAATGCGAATTTTTAATTGATATTATTATAATATCAAACTGCTACTTTGGGGTGCTTTTATTCAACATAAAAAGTATATATTTTAATAATTACATTAATAAATATACCATTGTCCGATAAAAGTAACGTATTTAGGACACACATGTGCAAGAAGGCAATATAAATGAAGCCATCAGAAATAGCAGCATGTTAGTCTAGATATTGTTATACAAGGATATAACGCGAGCGCAAAGATATGATTGCGAAAAGTTTCTTTATGACAGCGTTATTAATTTTTCTACAAATGACTATCAGTTACCTAATTTGTACAAAAACCAATATAAATAATCGAATACACAAAAAAATTACATTTAATAGGATTTTATTAAAAATATTAATAGACTAAAATACATTCAATATAAAGCAAGTACATAATATACAATTAATAAAACTTCACAAAATAAATTATATTTAATAGATTTTTATTAAAAGTATTAATGAATTACAATCTAAATATAATTATATATATATATATATATATATATATATATATATATATATATATATATATATATATATATATATATATATATATATATATATATATATATATATATAATTATATTATACTTTACATATATATATATATATATATATATATATATATATATATATATATATATATATATATATATATATATATATATATATATATATATATATATATATATATATATATATATATATATATATATATATATATATATATATATATATATATATATATATATATATATATATAAAGTACGTGGATGATATTTCGCAATTTTGTTTAATATTGTGATAACTTTTGTTATTTTTAGAAGAAAAAAAAATTGTTTTTTATACCAAAAAAAAAAAAAAAAAAAAAAAATAGGCGTAAAAGTTATTTCCAAACATATTTTGATACTCACTGTAATACTCATTTATTGCCCATTCATTAACATAAGTCGAAAAACGGAAGCATTCGAAAATAACTTTCTGAACCATTCATAATTTTCTTCTTTAGAAAACAATTATTTTAAGCATATGAACAAAATGAATTATTTCTTTTAAATGGGGGGGGGGGGGTTCTTAAGTTCTAAATACTTTCTTTTTCAGCAGAATTGAAAAAATTAGGTATTCAATGTTTTTAATTAAAAAAATAGTAAATCCCAATTTTGAAATATCTTGCGAAGTTTCCGAATGGTAAAGAAATCCAAAAAAAGTTTCGCAATCGACGGATATGCAACCGACTTAAATCCCTCCACTTCGCAGGTGACGTCATTGCCGACACCTGCTAAATAACCAATGAAAGTGCTCCTTTCCCCTCTGTGACCCAACAGCGAGTAGGGAATGGTAATATGCGTACGGCATATGGCAACTGTCTACCGAACCAAAGCCAACTATTTGGCAGAAATCTCAAGATAACCATAGAGAACGGAAGGATGTCATGACGTCACAGCTGTAGTGGAGTGTTTTGATCGGACTGGTTTTGGCTCGGTTTTGGGACATATTTTTCTTAACATTTAAATAACTAATTTTTTTAAAGAACTTTTGTTTGAGTATTTGGAATCAGAAAGAAATTCTTTACAAATATAAACTAATTTCACTCGTTTTTAAAAAATGCGGGCATTGTCCATTGCGAATTTGTCAAAATATAATTAAGATCGATTTTGTGCCAATAAATACCAAGCGCATTGAGATGAGCAAGGATGGAACCGTAATACATATTGTACCAATATTACTCTAGTTCCAAACTGTTAGCGCTAGTAAGTTTATTGTGAAATCAATTTTGATTTTTCGCATTTCTTGAAAATTCCACATTTTCATCATTGTTTCAACATAGCGGGGATATATACTTTATGTTTATTTAATAGGGTGGATCGAATTTTTATTTTCAGAATTCCAAATCCGACCTATGGGGAAAAGATGTTCTATGGTATATAGATACATGGAAAAATAATTAAAAAGATTAAATTTTAAGTTCAGTACTGCCACAAGGAGGATGAATTTTAGGTATTTGAGCTTTTTTATAGTAAAAAGTCGAAGTCAATTGAATTTTTTTTCTGAAGAATTTCAAAACCTACCTGTATGGAAAAGATGTTCTGAGGTACATTAATTAAGGGAAAAATAAAATAAAAATAATAAATTTTATGTTAAGCTCTTTGCAAGAGGGATGAAATTTTGGTATTTAAGCTTTTTAATGGTAAAATGCCAAAGTGATTTTTGTTTAATTGAAACTAGCCTTTAGTACTTTTAGATGTTATTGGAATGAGAGGACATATACTAAATGGTTACAGAAAAAAAAAGCTTTAGGAACATATTACAGCTTCTTAAGAATTAAATCAAGAAAAACAAAAAATATCTTCGGAATTACAGTTAACGGTAATCACGTTTGGTGTTGAAAACTGGCTTGAGGTTTCGTGATTCCAGGCTATTTCTTTTTAACCCATCTCTTCTGTATGATTCGCTTACAGCAGAAAATGCTTCTGTGACTATTCGTTCTATAGATTGAGTACGACAGGGATACCCCTTGATAGTAGGTAATACTATAGTATTGCCGTAGAAATGATTGCTGGGTTTACTATTGCTCCTGAAATCATCACTAAATCGTTCTGTCACATTCTAATTAATCAAGTTCACATAATCTGTCACATAAGGGTCAAAAGTTGGTGTGTTTAAGATACGGATATTAATCGCTAAAAGGGTTTGGGTTGCAGCAGACCGTTTGACTTTGCCCAAATTCAAAATTCTTTGGAGGACCGATTCCTTAGAGTTATTTCTGTCGTCAGC
The DNA here is from genome assembly GCA_963978545.1 of Linyphia triangularis. NCBI lineage: Eukaryota > Metazoa > Arthropoda > Arachnida > Araneae > Linyphiidae > Linyphia > Linyphia triangularis. The sequence continues at coordinate 71,639,909 of OZ021726.1, forward strand.
TAGCATTGATATCAGGATATTTTCAGGAAAGCCCAAACCCCCGTTTCAAAAATTACTGGATCAATGATTTTCTTCAAATCAATTGAGAAATAACGCGATAGAAAGATTGACTAATGCAAATGCTCTGCACCATAGATTACCTATTGTTTGGTTTTGATCTTGAATCACATAGGTGCCTAGACTTTTACGATGAACTTAATTAATGTCAATAAAGCTTTGGTTGGACTTCATCTAAGCCAAATAAAACATGAGAATTCTGTTGGGGGTTGTAAACCACCTTGAGTGGCGAATCTTCCCAGATTTTCTCTTCAACAGCCCTTCACTGCTTTCTTCACAGTGATGGCTTCACAAATTTCCATTAAGCACAGTTGATCAGTACTTAAGTCTTTCTTGTTAGTTAGTTCGCATAGGTTGGGTTTACGTGAATGAAACTACAGGTAGTGTCTCGCATACGGTCACTCTTTGGCTTGTAACTGGCACACAAACCATTGTAGTGGACGCTTCAGAATCAGTTCCATATTTCATATAACACCTTCTTTGATACCTGTGCTGACAGACTACCTATTATCGCAACCAACATTGTTGTATCTATGTCATTGTCGACGCATGACCTAGCCGACCAAACGGTATAGAGGTTAGTGTGCTAGCTTCTAGACCGCGAAGTTGTGGGTATGAGTTCCGTGTAAGGCATGGGTGTTTGTAAATGTATGTTGGCTTGTCAAATGATGAATGTTTCGGTGCATTATGTTCGTGTTGCTCCCTCGTGCGCCTTCGTGTTGCTGACGGTGCCAGATAATCTGAAAACAACCAAGTCGACGCATGAACAAAACTTACGATGTGCTTTCCTTGAGATAGCTTTCGGTTAATTTTCTAGCTTTGAAAGTACGATATTTGTCGTAGTATGAACTAACTTTTCTCAAAATGCTGTAGTGGTCATTTATTGGTATTAAGCTTGTTTCCAGGTCTCTCCTTACTTACTTGCAACTTATAAACACGCGGAGAAAAGTGTATTTAAATACACTGTACTTTGCTTCTCTTTTTGAATGCCAATATACGCACCTTATTACGTTTTTCGTACGTAGGAAGCATAATCGTGGGCATATAACAGCCTGACCCAAGTATAGGATAAATCATGTCTTTTCTTAACAACGCCACAGTACAGTATTAGTCCAAGTACACAAACAAACAAATGTCACATAATAAAATTGAAATTTAATTTACTTTACAAGAACAGCGCTCACCGATTAGGCGTCGAATTCCGTAAGCCGCTGACAACTGCACTATAGAGTTGTAGGGCTGATTCAACGGTGATATGGGGGGGGGGGGGAGTTGGGTCAAAAAAGGTTGGAATGTACATTGTACTACTAATTATTCAGTAATCATCACTTTTTTAACATTTATATTATAAAAAACAATTATTTTTAGTGTAAAATCATTTAACGAAAATTAGGACGTTTTGCATTTTTTTCTAAAATTCAATTCCTTTGTGGCAGTGCAAAATTTTAAAATTATTATTTTTTATTATTTTTTCCCTAATCTCTATATCATAGAACATCTTTTCCCCATAGGTAGATTTTGATTAATAATATTTTTTTTTCTCCATAGAAGAACGATCCACCCTATTAATTAAGGATAATCTAGTACCCATGGAGCATTAGGTCGACCAAACGGTATAGTGGTTATCATGCTACCTTCTAGACCACGAGGTTGCGGGTTCGAGTCCTGTGTAAGGCATGGGTGTTTGTAAATGTATGTTGGCTTGTCAAATGACGAATGTTTCGGGGCATTATATCCCTCGTGTTGCTGACGGCACCAGCTAATCTGAAAAACACCAACCAACCTGGAGCATTAGCTGTTTCAGTTATAAAATCATTGCTTTTTAGCTTTTAAAACCATTTCTACTTGATTACAAATGCCATGATTAAAACCGTACAGCAAATGTACTACTACTTTTTTGAGCATAATATATTGGGCTATTGTAATGATCACAGTTTAAGCATGGAGTCAATTGAATATATCTTTACAATTTACTTGTTAACGTAGTTATACAGTCAAACCCTGTTAACGCGAAATCGCTTTGCATGAAATCCAGTTTAACGCTAAGTAACAGCATTTCTCCGTACTTAAAACTAGACGTTAATTTATTCGTTTAAAAAGAAATTCGGTCAATGGCAGAACAGTGAGGGTGGAGGGGGCGATTGACCCCTCCGTTGTTCAGAGTTAAATAGAAAAAAAATCTACATAAATACGACAAAAAATATTTTATGTGTTGTTTATTATGAGTGTAGTAAACAAAAGTTATCACTGGAGTCCAAAAGTAACACAATTATTTAATTTATATAAATAATAAGTGTAGGAACATGTGAAAGATATAAATTAAAAATCAAACCAATTTAATATACATGGTTTTTACTATTCACGTTTTAACGAGCGCTTCTCTCAGGCTATGAATGTAGTCAATCGAGATTTGACGAATCCGTACTGAACATCCTAAAAATTGGAGATGAAAAAGACGAGGACAAAGCAAGACATCAAATTGCTCTGCAAAATGTATTAGACAAATATGGTTTGATTTTTGATGATCGTAAAACATGGAAGTAGAAATTCGTTTAATAGTGCACTTCAAGGAAAATATGAAGTTTGGTACATATTTTGGAAGAATGTTTTTGTAAGAAAACACCGCAAAAGTCTAAGAATTCTTTTATTATACAATTTTTGTTTAAAAAGTTGCTTCTTAAAAAAAAAAAAATAATAATAATAATAATAATGACGTTTTTGTATTTTATGTATAAAATTCTTCTATTAAAAACATTGGAAGTTATTGTTTTGGAATCCCATGGTATAGTAGTATAACTTAAAAACAACGCATTTTATCTAGACTATTAAACAACCGAAAACTATAAATTTTTCCGCCCCCGTCCTAATAATGTTCTAAATCCGCCCTTAAATTCGGTTAGCGCAAACAATTTCGGCGGCCCCATCGACTTCGCGTTAATGGGGTTTGACTGTATGTTTTGTTCGCAGTACTATTTTCAAATCGAAAAATTATCCGCAACATGCAATTTCTAGATAATGAAATATTCATTAAAAATCGATAATAAGATACTACGAATCTGCGAAATATGAATGCTTCAATTTTTTCTTTTCTTAAACAACGTATCGTATTGATTAGTTTGATTAAAAGGATTGAGAGTTACTTTTTGAATTTTTTCATACGGATAACAGATTGCAAAGCAAGCTCTACGGAAAAATTAACGTTATTCTGTTTATTGCAAATAGTTGATATTTACAGTAACGATATCGATTGTATGGATGTCAACCAGAAAATTCTTTAAAGACTATATAAGAAAGTCTAGTTTGTGAGTAAAGATGATTATAATTCTAAAAATATTTCGAAAGTACACTGTGTTTCGAAAATTATTGTATCTGTTAGGAATTCCAGGAATGCAGTTCGGCGATGAAAATATTTGTTTTAGGATTGCACATTTTAGCTCTGTAGCTGTTATGCTTCCCCTATTTATCTTCATAATTGCCATCCATGCAGTGGAAGTACAGACATGCAAGTCAGATCTAGTATGTTCTAAGCTGCTAGTGTCCATGGTTGTTCACCGATTTTGTGTAGCATCGAATTGGTGCATGCTCTTCACGAAGAAAACTTCTTTACAAAACCTAATGTCACACATTGAGAATCTTGAAAATCAGCGCAAAATGAAAAACTACAGATATGTTATGAACTTTGTAATCATTTCTATTTTATTTAGTTATTCAGTTATCTTCGGATTACTACTTAGATTAATTTGCGTCGACAAAGCTGCCAGAAATGCATGGTTTGAGAGTATAACTTTAGGATTTACCCCAAATGTTGGTTCTGAATTTGAATTCGCAGCGGTTTCCATTTACATGGTGTTTTCGAGAGTTTTCTTCAAACTCGTTCCCTTACTTCTTTCAGCATTCTACGCTTTCTGGAGTTTATCTTTGAGTACATTGATTGTAAAAAGTGGAGAGCAGCTAAATACCTCAATATCCGATGGAAATTTTCAAAATATTGTGTTATCTTTTGTTAAGAGTTACCAAAATATACATCAAATGACTATCCTCACAGAGCAAGCACTCTCTGTACAAGTGTTCTGGATTATTGCTTCACAATTCGCACTAACGTTTTACTATCTAGCTTTCGGACTTGGTTTATATAATGACCATGACTCAATATTTATTTTGGAAAATAATGCATTTAATTCTATTCAATGTTTATCTTTTATTATAGTGACGGTTTTAGCATCAAAAGTGAAAGAAAACGACGAAGCCGTAAGAACAAAGGTAAAAGAAGTGACTTTTCGACTCAGATTATCAAAAGAAATGCATGAATACGGGAATACCTTAATGCATTTTATAGATTCAAAGACTCCTTTAGTTCTCAGTGCTTGGGGAATATTTAAATTCACAAAAGCATTTCTTTTTAAATCCCTTGGAGTTCTAATTACATATAACCTCCTACTCTTGCAACTAGGCACCAGTTAGACTGAAATAATATCTTAACTGTGAAATCCAATTTCGTTAATAATTTAGTAGCTGCACATGATTTTGAGAAAGTTATTTCTTTCCTTTCAAAATAACAAATATTACTAAAATAAAAAATATTTTATATTAATACATGTTATTAAATTAATTATTATTACTTGAATGCTATGGATGTATGATGCATTATTTGAATGCTATGTATAAATTAAAATATTTTAGTAGTTTTGGCAAGTTTATAGATAAAATGCACCTTAATAATTTTTCGAAAAATGTAAAAAGCAAAAGAAACATGATTGTCCTGGTGTTGCTTCATCTTGTTTTTTCATTTAATACTTTTTTGTTACTGATAGTCAAATATAATAATCAATAAACAATTACTGAATTAAAATATTTACTGTTAATGTTTTCTAGATAGAAAATATAATTTGAATATTTAGTACGCTATATATTTGAAACTATTTCGCAGACCTATACTTACATAAAAAAAACTTAATCGTTGATATTTAAAATTGTTTATTCATTGTATAGAATATATTTCACGGTAATAAATAATAATCAATAAACTAATGGAAACGTGTATTGTTAATTTACCTATAATATAAAATCTTATTTGCTTGCTTTTCATTTTCTGCACCTCTAAACTGGAAACTAATTTATAGTAGGTTCATGCAGAAATATATATATGAATAGTAGTCGATTATTTTCCTACCGTTAGTACACAAGTCAGACAAAGCTATGTTTTACTACATTCTGAGAAATGAAATGCTAAATACCATGAACAAAATTCTACTAAAAGTATATACACACTGAGCTCAATAATGAAAATTTTTTGTTTAAACTTACTCCTTTTAACTTAAGTAAAACTCTTTAAAAAAACTAACAGCTACATAATCAAACGACAACTCGTTTATTTAAAAACAAAACATCAACATTGATTCCAAATATGTACAGTATTAAAATTTATATAATCAACTAACATTTCCTAAAGCATTTCGTAATTACAAAATCAGATAACAAATGAGTGCTTAAAAATGAGTGCATTAAACTATTTTTTAATGAACCTTTTTTAGCACTGTAAATGGAATGTCGAAATAATAGTTTATATTTTGTAAAAGTTTAGATTTTGTCACATCATAATCAAAAGAAATTTAGTATACTCTTTCATTGCTTTGCATACAAAATTATAGCTTTCAAATGATGTTTCTTGAATAATACTTTTGTTGGGAAATGTTTTTTTAAGGAAATGAAAATATTTGGTTTTTATGAAAATCAGTATAAGATTTCTCTAAAGGTTAAATAATAATAGTAATAAATATTACATTACTGATAGTTTTCGATTAAAATAGTGCAAAATTAGCCAGTTTAAATTCACAAGTTAATAATAATATCTCAATCCTGATAGTATTTATTTTAAATCTTGTGCAAGATAAACCAGTTTTCATGCATCAGTTGATGTTTTATTTAAAAGAGAACGAGAAAACATTTAAGAAAGAAAAACCGTATTTCAGCACACGAACAATGACCAGTGACCAGCCACATATGATATACTCACAATTTGAACAAGGACAACGCTGGTCCACACAGGTAGTAAGAGTATAAAAGTAGAGAAAAAGGCGTTCTCAGATATTATAAATGATCTTTAACAATGAAAATATCCTGTAAATTAGAAATTCAAGCTTCTTTATCAGTAGAAGAATCGCCTCTCAAGGAATTGTTCTAGGTATTATGATGTAGTATCAAATTCGATAATAATGAAGAGCTGAAGGATTGGAGGAAGATTTGATACTTATAAACTTGATGGTAATTGTTGTTTTGATTATAGCTTTTCTGTTTATGTTTTGGGAGGTCATTCCTACTATTTTTTTTATTGCATTTATACAAATCTTTTCCACTTCTATTTGTAACGTTTTGGCATGATAGATATAAATTTTAATTTATTTGCTTTTCTATCTCAGTTTTCGTTACACTAGTAACAACCGAATCCCGGTGAAAATAGTAGATATATTACGTGGACCTGTGTCAGGCAGAATTCAAAATTAATGTATACAGGATGATTCATAAAAGACGGGTAACTTTAACAGGCGATATTTCATATCAATGTAAAAATTTTTTATCGGAGAATGCATGGTCTAAAATGAAATGCAAAAGCGCTAAAGAATTTTAAAACGATTGCTTTGCAAATATTACAATCGCATTCCTGTTGTGATTTATCAGGAGAAAAAGTTCATTTTAGCACGCATTGTTTGACGAAAATTGTACCTTTTTATGCGTGTTACCACCTCTTAAAACTTTCTGCATCCTTTCTGAATCACAGCGTACACTATATAGACTGATATTAGATCTAATGTTTTTATTTATAATCCCCCCCCCCTATAAATTTGCAGTTATTTAAGCATAAGCAAGTCTTCGGAAATCTACTGACAATACAGATCAGTTTAAAAGTATACAGTAGTTTGTGTAAAATTCAATTATAAGTGTTATACAACAAAAGAGATTCGTTAGTAACTTGATGGGAATAAACTTGTCAGGAAATTGCTTTATTCGGAAATACATTTATCTAGCATTCTCTATAAACTTGCAAATTTGGTGACATTTTTACTTTAAAAAACTTTAAATCGGCAGGTGTACAGTTATACGTCATCAACGTTGGTCGACGTTTTGGCTCAAAAAAGAATTTCATGTGTAAATAGCGTTTATGCTATGTATATTAGAATATATTTAAAATAAATTGTGTAGTTATCAATATACAGGCTTTACATTTATTACATAAATATGTATTTAATGTAAAGATTATTTAATAGCACTGGTACATTAACTCTGTTTACAACAGGAAAGTATATGTTTTTAGGTTTAAAAAGCGTTACTATGTAATTTCAAATGCTTTGGTAAAAGAAGTTACCAAGTATAAAATTTTGTTACGATTTTGCACTGGGACTTTTACAAAGGAAACATCTTTTGTAATAAAAGAAATTCTACACAATTTACATTTTAACACATTTAGCTTACTGTTAGCGATAATATTTCCGAATTGTAAATATTTCCCAATTGTAAATTTCCCCAAAATCAATATTATGGAACTACGAATTGTGGTGAAATATGAATGCTTCTATTTCTCTTTTTGGAAACAACTTAAGGACATAATTTTGAATAGTTTCACTAAATGATTCTATTAAATTGCTTATTTAAGTGCTTTTATTAAGGCTATTTATTTAAGTGGTTATTTTAAGTTTTATTCATTCTTGTAAAATACTGGAAAAGCAAGCTCTGCAGTAAATGGAATTGACGTTAAATTGGAAATAGTTGAAATTTATGTGCTTAGTAACGATATTGATTGTAAGGCTATAGAGCTGAAAATCTGTGAAAGACCACATACGAATTTTTGTTTTGTACATAAAGATGAAGATTATTATGAAAATATTTCGAAAAAATATAATGTGTTTCGAAATTTTTTGTTTGTGTTCCGTGATTACAGTTCGGTAATGAAAACTTTTGTTTTAGGATTGCACTTGCTATCTCTGAATCTGCTATACTTACTTTTTTCATCTTATGTTATATATACAGGCACGCAAGTCAGACTGTGGTTGTTTACCGATTTTGTGAAGCATCGAATTGTTGCATGATTTCATATGAAGAAAAATTAAGAAAACATCCTATAAAACCTAATGGCTCACACTGAGATTCTTAAAAATCAGCGAAAAATGGAAAACTACACCCATGTTATGAACATTATAATCATTTCTGTTTTACTTAGTTATTTGATGATCTTCGATTTACTACTTCAATTAATTTGAATTAATAACGCTTAGAGAGATCTGTAACTTTTTGAAAAGTATAACTTTAGGATTTAGTCCGAATGTTCGTCTAGTATTTAAATTCGCAGTGGTTTCCATTTACATGGTATTTTAGAGAGTTTTCTTCAAACTGGTTCCCTTAATTCTTTCAGCGTTCTGCGCTTTTTGGTGTTTTCCCTTAAGTATATCGATCGAAGAAAGCGAAGAGCAGCTAAACACTTCATTATACAATGAACATTTTTGAAATATCCTGTTTTCTTTTGTTAAAAGTTGGAATACGATATATCAAATTGTTATTCTCGCTTATACGCATGCACAGAAATAAACTTCTTCGAAAGAACTATGGCTTTATTTTCAAAACAATATTCTATTCCATTTTGGGGAAAGGTTAAGAGACCCTGTGGTGTCAAGTGATAAGACAAGTTTAATCTTAAATATTTTATTTTTAAAGCTAGGCATTCGGACAATTATTATTTTCGATTTAATATTGAAAAATTAGTTCGAGTCTTACTCAAAAATAATTTTTTTTTATGAAACAGTTTATAAGTCTTACAAAAGGGAACAACACACAATCATGGACCATATACACATAATTATTCTACAATTTTTTATACGGACATGTGATGAAGCTATGTGTCATGACACTAGAAATTCATGGAGGAAGACTCAGAAAGATTACGACTTTTCCTCCCCCCCCCCTTTCCCCTTCATGTGTCAGTTCAGAGGTGCGACGTGCAGACACGGTGTCTGACTGACAAACAGAAATATATCTCCTCAGAAGAATGGATCATAAATCCAGCTGTCTTGGAAGCCAGACATAGCTGGACATTGGCCCCCCTTTTGGACACTTTAGACGGTTTTAAGAATTTAGAGTCCCCTTCACCGGTCACAAAAAAGACCTACCGTTTCACCAACCAGAGGACAAGGGCGAGTTTTTGTTCCACCTTCGCTCCTTGGAGATCACCAATAGAGAGAATATAACACACCTCTCGATGATGCCACCAATGCTGGACCTTTATGTAATTTTTAAAAAGCAATGAGGAGAACTGACTTTTAGATTTTTAACACTTCACTCTCAGCTCTCTTAGTTCCAACAAACTCTTTGGACTGAGGAACATAGTCCTGCTTTTTAATAAAATCAAACTTAATTTGATTTAATTCCGACCATGTAAGGTCGCGTAGCTGTGACCACAATCTGGGTAAGTCCGAATTGCTTGTAACCTTGTGACCCATTTTTAATTAAATGAATTGTTTAACTCGTGATCAAGCTGCTGTCATTCCTTTGACTTTTTAACTTATGGCAAATTTGGTTTGTATGAGATTTGGTGTTTTTAAATGCTTTGAAATTCACTATACGAATTAATTATGCTGAGATTTAATGCAAATTGTAGTTTAAATTCATTTATCACAGTGCCTTTACCACAGGACACATCATTTGTAAATGAATTTCTATTTAAACGAGGTTTTGATATTTTATCAATATGTAAGTACAATTATTTTAAGGATCTTTTATTAGCCTTGGTACATTAACTCTGTTTGAACGAGAAAAGTATAGCATTTAATTTTCAAAATCATTACTACTTAACTTGCTAAAAACAATAAAATGCTCAGCTAAAAATTGTATAGTAAATATACTACTTTCTTCCGCATAATATGCTTGGACTATTAGAAAGTTACCAAACACATTCTATGCAATTTATATTTTAATGCTTTCTTCGGAATATTTTTTTTTTTCAACTTAAAAACTATCTCCAAATTGTAATTTCAAAATAATTTCATGTTCCTCAAAAATCAATGTTAAGATATCACGAATTAGTGAAATATGAATGCTTTATTATTACTTTTTTAGAAACAACTTATATAACATTGATTAGTATGATAAAAAGAGTTGTGCTTCTTTTAAAATTATATCCATTCGGGAAACAGGAAAATAATTGGAAAAATCTTCTCTGCAATAAATTGGAATGACGTTAACGTGAGCATCGAGAATAGTTCACATTTATTTGCTTGGTAACGAGATTTATTTTTTGCTATCAAACTAAATATACAGTAGATCCCATACGAAATTTTGATTTGTAAGTAAAGATGAAGATAATATTGGCGAAATTTCGGAACTGCTATGTGCTTCAAAAGCTGTTGTATCTTTTAGGAATTCCAGGAATGCAGTTAGGCAATGAAAACATGTGCTTTAAAATTGCACATGCAATCTCAATAGTTCTTACTCTACCTCTTTTCGTCTTTATAATAGTAATGCATGCAACTGATTTACAGAAATGCAAATCAGACTTTGGATGTTTTAAATTAGTTGTCTTTGTGGTTGTTCACCAATTTTGTATAGCATCAAATTGGTGCATGCTTTTCATGAAGAAAACTTCCTTACAAAACTTAATTTTACACATTGAGTTCCTTGATAATCAGCGAAAAGTCATAAACTACTGATATGTTATGAACATCATAATCATTATTATATTATTAAGTTATTTTATTATTTTCGGTTTACTACTTCGGTTAATTTACATTAACAGTCTTTCGAGATATACTTGGTTTGAGAGTATAACTTTTGAATTTCATTCAAATGTTGATCCTGTATATAAATATAGAATGGTTTCTACTTACATGATGTTTTCGAGAGTTTTCATGAAACTCGTTCCCATACTTCTTTCAGCATTCTAAGCTTTTTGGAGATTTTCTTTAAGTATATTGATCGAAAAGAGTGGAGAGCAGCTAAGCACCTCATTATCCGATGGAAAATTTCGTAACAGGGTTTTATCTTCTGCTAAAAGTTATCATACGATACATCAATTGGTTACAATCACTGAGCAAGCACTCTCTGTACAAGTGTTCTGGAATATTGTTTCACAGTTTGCGATGACTTTTTACTATCTAGCATTGGGACTTGGTTCATAAAATGGTGATGACTCAATTTTCAGTTTGGAAAACAAAACATTTAATTATATTCATTGTGTCTCGCTTTTCATTAGGATGATTTTGGCATCCAAAGTGAAAGAAACGGATGAAGCCGTAAAAGGCACAGGAAGTGGATTTTCGACTCAGATTATCAAAAGAAATGCACGAATACTGGGATACTTTAATGCATTTTATAGATTCAAAGACTCCTTTAGTTCTCAGTGCCTGGGGAGTAATTAAATTTAAGAAAGCATTTATTTGTAACTACATTGGTGTCCTAATTTTCTACAACCTACTACTTTTGCAATTAGACTTTAAAGAGTAACTTTAGCTACTTATTGGGTTATTGTTGATCGGGTTTTCTCATGGCACCTTGCAATTAATTCATACTGAAAAGTAAGAGCTAAATTATTATTTCATCAAAATATATATAACTAATATTTGACCTTGATATTAGATATTATTTGAATGTTTTGTTTATTATATATCTATATGTTCTTGTTACTTTTTCACTAGATACTTTTGATACTTTTTCATCAGAATCATATAGAAACAAAAAAATTAATCTTGCTGATGAGTTTATTTTTTTTTTGTATCTGTTTTCTTCAGTGCATCTAATATTTACTTAAAGTAATGAATATGAATATTTCGACAATACAGTTCAAATATAAATTTTTAGTTCTACGTTGTTATAAAATATTAATGATTTAAATGTGTGTCTGTGTTTCGTGTAGTAGATACTTATCTTTGAAAGTCTTTCGGCAGGATTTTTGCTTGTTGATGTTATCTTTTTTCCATTATATCTTATATGATTAATGAAAGGTAATATGCTAATAAATAATAATCAATAGCCAATTACTTGACGGAAATGAGTATATTTGATTAATTTTGACATAAATATTATTTGTGTATTTATTCCGTACAACTTAAGACTAGAAACAAAGTTATTTTAAGATTTATACAAAAATATAAAAAGGATTTTTTTTCATGTTTGCATAGGGGTCCAGTACCGAAATTTCGTCAAAAATCCTATTTTTATTCCTGATATTAAAAATTGGTCATACATTTTTGAAGAAAATGATGTTTTAACCTTATTGCTCTGGTGATTAGAATGCCAAAAAATTACCTTTTATTTAAACATCACTGATGGACGTTACGCCTTGAAGCGTCTGATTAAAGTGCGTTTCTCGAGCATTAGTGTTTTTCATAGATGTTGCAAATTCAAATCGATATATCTCCAGAACCATTTACTATTGGGTATTCAAATTTTTATATAGTTTTAATCATTTTGTAGTTACAAAATTTTATTTTTCAAATTCTGTTTTAAAATATAACATTTCACACAAAAGATAACATAAAAAAAGTAAAAATTTCAATATTTTAACTTTAAGAATTTTTTGAATTTTTTCTAATTCACGTATTAAAATTCTGTGAACAAAAAATTATCGTTATATAATTATGTATTACAGAAAGCTTTCACTTTGAAAAAAAAAAAAAAAAAAAAAAAAACCCTATTTTTCTTTACTTTTATCAAAATCAGCAAACATCAATTATTGTCAATTTTTCTGGGTTTTTAATTTCTTTAAAAATAAATAAACAAAATATTGAAAAAAAAAAAAAAAATAAATAAACATTATCTCAAAGATATATAAATACTATATCATACGTAAAATAAGTTTTTGACATAAACATATTTATAAATAAAGTTTTTTTTTTCGGTACCGGATCCAATTAATTACCAAACGTCATATATTATTAGTTTTCTATTAGTATACGCATTAGCAAAAAAATTATATCAAAAACTGATCTTTTCAGTTCAGTAACATTTTGCTCTATTTTTTGTAATAACAAGTTTATCTCTTCAAATTTATCTCCTTTTTTCGTGGACTCATACGAAGATATAAACGTCTGCTGATCGATTAGAGATTTAAGTTTGAAAAAAAGTATTCTATATTATTTTGGGGAAGGGTTGAAAGAGACCCACTGCTCATGTGGTGATACAATAAGTTTCTTATATGAATATCCTCTTTTCAAAGCTAGGCATTTAGTGAATCATTATTTTCAATTTAATTTAAAAAACAATGTCTTACTCAAATGTAAAGAAAATGTTTTCTAATCTAATGAAAATAATTAATTTACTTAAAAGCGAGTTGGTTATACTAACCTTTAATAACTCTGTTAATTAGTTTAAATGGAATGAATGTATATTTTAAATCACAATCAAGAGAAATTCATATTTTGAATCATAGTAAAAGGAAGTGCATATTTTCGATCACAATCAAAAGTGTTATTTCATAATCAAAAGAAATTTGATTTACTCTTTAATAACTTCACAAAAAACATTCTAGTTTTGAAATAATAAAAAAGGATTTTATAAATTATTGTTTTTATTAATATTAGCTTAAGATTTTGCTATAGAATGATAAATCATACCATTAAATAACACTCATATTGTAAAATAATACCAAATAATGTCATCTTACTTTCAAGCCTGATAGTCTTTCAGATATAATTTTAATTTCTAATCACTTTGTATTAACCTCCGAAACAAAAAGGGTGCAACCTCTTTAAGAACTAAAAAAACTATCACTAGTTCGCAGTTGACAAGCCTTTTGTAACCTTTTTACGACCAACTTTTTAAATATTGTAAAAAGTGCTTAAATCTTTTCATAATAAGATTTGCACTGTACATGCGCCAATCTAGAATCAACCTTTTCGGAGGGTTGTCATCGTAAGCATTTTATCAAACTCTTTATAAACCCATGTAATGGAGATTACACTACAACATTGTCACTGCAAATCTAATAATAAGTTAATTGTAAAATTTTAGGAAGCTTGCATGCTGTTTCGGATGCATTTCAAATGGATGCAAGACAAGCCACTTTTCATATCCAAGCTGATGAGTCTTATAGATCACCGGAAATGGTGGGTCAAGTAGGCAATAATACTATTTAAGTGGATTCAAAATGCACTGTCAGAATATTATAAATGGTTTAGGGAAATATCTACTTAGTTAGAAAGTTGAACTTCCCTATCAGTAGAGTTATGAACTCTGAAGCTATTGTTCTAGGTTTCATTAGAATTATTGTAAGCTTCCGGAAAGATTATATCGTCCCAACTTTAGTAAGTAATTTGGCTTTCATAGAACTTAATGATTAGAGTACTAAGCCTGGTGAATGCTTCCGAAGTATAAACATTATCATGATGTATGGTGCAGGTCTTCATTTCGTTTATCGACGTTGGAGATAGTGTGTTAGTCTAACTAGGATTAATAATTAAGCACGATAATATTAAAGTTCATAATTACTTAAATGAGTATGCACTGCCTAGTATTTTTGATGTAGGATATAGAAAAAATACGAAAGTTTTAACCATGTATGAGCTTTATTTTAAGGGGGTCTAGGACTCAATATTTTAAAGATTCTAATTTTTTAAAATTATTTTTGTGAAAAATAATAAAAATATTAAGAAATAAAATTATAAAATTTTTGTTCCGATCATTAGTAGAACTTGAAATTTGTAAGTTTTTGTTAGATGACAACTGTATCCCAAATGGGCTACCTTGAAACTTTGAAACCCTTTTTCTCGGTGATTGCTTATTTTCCTTTTTTCAAGTTTAAATGGATATAACTTACGAAAAAAAAACTACTTGTTATAAATGCATGAAACATTCAACAATTATTTTTCATATATATTTCTTTAATTTGTCTTCAGGAATTGTGTATTTTGATTTAACTTTTCTTAAAAAGTTTTTGGTCCTTAGCATACTATGAGTTTACACATGTTTTGCACAAATTTTAAAAATTATTTCTAAATATTTTATTTAAAAATCATGAAGACAATTTATGATATGAATTTAATGCAAAAATGAAGTAATTTTTAAAAAAAAGTATTTTAAATATAAAATTTTTAAAGTTTTTAATTAAAAAAAATCTTTTTAAAATTTAAAAATTTGAAACAGTTATTTCAGTTTCAAAGCATTGTAGAGTACTACATAAAAATTTAAGGAAAATATTCTTAAAAATAAAGATTTTAGAATTTTTAGAATTTTGTGTCCTGGACTCCCTTAAAAGCTTTGAAATCTTTACTTTGATTGCTTTCAATAACAAACTTTAAATTTTTGATACCTCAGCATTTTTTATCTTACTCCAAAAAAACAAACAAAAAAAAACCTCCGAAGTCAGTCTACGTGACCTAAAGAAATGTTACGCGATGAATAACGTGCATTAAATAACGCTAGGATTACTAATATGATTTGCATATTAATACACAGCTATGCAAAATCAAACGTAGACAAGTTCAATAATTTCAATTTTTTAGAAAAAAATCTAAACTGCCAATCCCCTCGTCTCCAATAGTATGTATCCGCACAATCATTATTATAAGAAATTTAGGTTATATTTTTAATATTTTTGTAGATGCATTTTTAAATGATTTACTGTAGTAGATATTATTTAGTTTTAACATAATCATTATACATAAAAAAATTTCGATTCATTTATATTGAAATTATAGATATCTTTAATAAAATAGAAAGTCTTTGGGAAATTAGAGCATCCGGTAAATTTATGATATTACAATTGCCAAATTATTTGAAAAGCCTTCAAAAGTAACATATTCCGCATTATTTTCCAATTTTTTAAAGTTCGTTAGGATATTTTCCAATTTTTTAAAGTTCGTTAGGATATTTTCCAATTTCGCAAGTTGAGTATTGATATATAGTTTTGTTTTATTATCAAATTTACATGCGTGATCCATTATTAACTAGCCTCTTAAATTAAAATAATCCAAACAATAAAAAAAATATTTTGAGATTGAACCCAAAGTATTGAAAATACTGCAAATACTAAAAGCCTACAATTCTGATCTTTATTTAAAAAGTTTTTGGAAGGAATCGCAACACAGATACCATTTTCGACAAAAATATCTGAAGGCTTTTATTTACCTCGGGGCTTCTTCGTTGTGTACATATACTTTAAATTCCACAAAAAGGAAAAAACATTTCAACAGAGAGTAATCCTTCTATAACAATATCTTTCCTCCCAATCACGTCGTAAAAGATCCCAATTACATTTTTACGCCATTTCCAACGCATGGCTCAGCATTTTTTTTCCAACAATGGAAATAATTGCAAAGAAAAAAAAAAGACCCAAGTAAATACGCAGAAATAAAAGAATTTTTCTGCGGCTTAATCATCATCACTATTGCCTTTTGACGCCCGTGCTAAAACTCCCACTATTATCCCTATGGAATAAAGGCTTCAGTTATTTAAGGAAAAAAAAAATGTTCGCAGCATTAGTTGTCGCCCATGATTCTGTACGAGCTGAGCTTGTATTTCTTTTCGTTTTGTACCAGCCTAATGATTTAACTGAGGACGAGGGAAAGAGGATGAATGAAGTTTACAGTAGAGGAGACGCAGTTAGTTATTTGTTGGTTTTATCCCCTTTTATCAGATAAGTATTCTTCTCGTTTTTCATAATTTCTAAGTAATTTCGTTAAAATGAAATGCATTAAGAGAAAGTAATAACTTGGCCTTTATGAGAATTATTATCGAAAATTGTGGAGTAAAAGATATCGAATTCCCAATTCAAAATGTTTGATAATTATTTGAGCGTGTATTTCTATAGATTGAGAACTTTATAATTCACAAGGGTGGACAAAGAAGAAAAGAAGTCGATATCTCCTCAAGCAATATTCACTATTTACAATTCGAAGAGATAAAAGTATATAAACGTTATTTCCATTATATAGTAATTAATTGATATTCTACAATATACATAATATTTCTTGATTATTCGTCAATTAAAAACTTTCAGACGATGACTGTGTAGTCAGTGCTTTGGCCTTCACCCGGCGCTCTGGGTAGGAATCAAGGATAAGACATGAATGTTCTTTCTATGTTCCATGTTCGATTCATGCTAAATGTAGGTCCTGGTTTGATTAGAAAATATTTTTCATTAAAATAGATCATTGAGCATACAAAAAACAACTCTAAAACATTGCCAAAATGGAAAATTCTCTACAATTCAATTTCTAGTTAATTAAATATTCCTTAAAAATCGATATTAGGATATCACGAATCGGCAAAATATGAATGCTTCAATTTTCTGTTTTTAAACAATGTATTGTATTGATTAGTTTGACTAGAAGGATTGGGAGTTTTTTTTAAACTTTTTTATACGGATAAAAGATTGGAAAAGCAAGCTCTACAGAAAATTGAATTGACTTTACTTTGCTAATTACATTTGTTGATATTTACATGCTTAGTAACGATATCGATTGCACGGCTGTAAACCAGAAAAATATTTTAAAGACTATATAAGAAATTTTTGGTTTGAACGAAAAGATGATTATAATTCTAAAAATATTTCGAAAGTACACCGTGTTTCGAAAATTATTGTATCTGTTAGGAATTCCAGGAATGCAGTTCGGCGATGAAAATATTTGCTTTAGAATTGCACATTTTTTCTCAGTAGCTGTTATGCTTCCCCTTTTTGTTTTCATAATTGCCATCCATGCAGTGGAAATACAGACATGCAAGTCAGATCTAGTATGTTCTAAGCTGCTAGTGTCCGTGGTTGTTCACCGATTTTGTGTAGCATTAAATTGGTGCATGCTCTTCACGAAGAAAACTTCTTTACAAAACCTAATGGCACACATTGAGAATCTTGAAAATCAGCGCAAAATGAAAAACTATCGATATGTTATGAACATTATAATCATGTCTATTTTATTTAGTTATTCAATTATCTTCGGATTACTACTTAGATTAGTTGGCGTCGACAACGCTTCGAGAAATCTATGGTTTGAGAGTATAACTTTAGGATTTACTCCAAATGTTGGTTCTGTATATAAATTCGCAGCAGTTTCCATTTATATTATATTTTCGAGAGTTTTCTTCAAACTCGTTCCCTTACTTCTTTCAGCATTCTACGCTTTCTGGAGTTTATCTTTAAGTAAATTGATTTTAAAAAGTGGAGAGCAGCTAAACACCTCAATATCCGATGGCAATTTTCAAAACAGAGTGTCATCTTTTATTAACAGTTATCATACGATTCATCAAATGGCTACTCTCACAGAGCAAGCTCTCTCTGTACAAGTGTTTTGGATTACTGCTTCACAATTCGCACTAACGTTTTACTATTTAGCTTTGGGACTTGGTTTATATAATGATGATGACTCAATTTTTAATTTGGAAAATAACGCATTCAATTCTATTCAATGTTTATCTTTTTTTATAGTGACTGTTTTAGCATCAAAAGTGAAAGAAAACGACGAAGCCGTAAGAATAAAGGTAAAGGAAGTGACTTTTCGACTCAGATTATCAAAAGAAATGCACGAGTACGGGAATACTTTAATGCATTTTATAGATTCAAAGACTCCTTTAGTTCTCAGTGCTTTTGGAGTATTTAAATTCACAAAAGCATTTCTTTTTAAATCCTTTGGAGTTTTAATTACATATAACTTACTACTCTTGCAATTAGATACCAGGAAGACTGAAATTATATGTTAACTGTGAAATAAAATTTCGTAAATAATTTGGTAGCAACACATGATTTTGAGAAAATTATTTCTTTCAAAACAACGAATCTTACTAAAATAAAAAAAATATTTTATATTAATGCATGTTATTAATTTAATTTTTATTAATTGAATGCTATGTATATTTGATGTATAAATCAAAATATCTGCAGTAGTTTAGGCAGCATTATAGATAAATATAAAAAGCAACTTACTAATTTTTTGAAAAATGTAAAAAGCAAATTAACTGTGATTACTGTCTTGACGTTGCTGTATCTTGTTTTTTCATTTTACCCTTTATGTTACTGATAGTAAAAAATAATAATCAATAAACCATTATTGAATTAAAATATTTATTGTTAATGTTTTCTTGATAGAAATATAATTTGAATATTTGGTACACTATATTTATATATTTGAAACTATATCGGCACACTTATACTTACAAAAAAAAAAAAAATAATTGTTAATTAGCCTGTTGAAATTAATGGAAATGTGTATTTTTAATTAACCTAAATATAAAATCTTACTTGCTTGCTTTTAATATTCTGCTCTTCTAAACGGGAAACTACTTTTTAGTAGGTTCATGTAGAAATATATAGATGAATATTAATCGATTATTTTTCTACCTTTATTACACAAGTCAGACTATGCCATATTTTATTATACTATGACAAATGAAATGCCAAATACCATGAAAAATTGTTTACTAAATGCATATACATACTGAGCTCAATAATGAAAACATTTTGTTTTCAACTTACTCCTTTTAACTTAAGTAAAACTCTTTAAAAAAAAACAAGCAGCAACATAATCAAACAACAAGTACTTGCTTATTTGAAAACAAAACATCATCATATAGTTTAATTTCTAATATATACAGGAATAAAATTTTAATCATCAACTAACAATTCCTAAAGCATGTCGTAATAATAACTTTACCCGTTTAAATTTACGGCCTTTTTTCGTGAACCTCATACAAAAAATAAACATCTTCAAAAAGATTACGGATTTATTAGTTCATAATAAAACATTTAAAACTATTTTGAAGAATATTTGATAGAGACCTGGTAGTCAAGGGAAAGACAACAAGTTTATGATTGAATATTTTCTGTTTAAAATCAGGTATTTGGATTAATATTATTTTCAATTTAATTTTAAAAGACGAGTATAAGTCTTATTCAAAACTTTACAAACGGTTTTTGGATTTTTAATAAAAGGAAAAAATTGACTTAAAAATGAGTGTATTCTACTGTTTTTTTATAAACTTTTTTTAGCACTGTTAATGGAATGTCTAAATAATAGTTTATATTTTGTAATAGTTTAGATTTTGTCACATCATAATCAAAAGAAATTTAATATATCCTTTCATTGTTTTGCAAACAAAATTATGGCTTTCAAATTATGTTTCTTAAATAATATTTTTTTTAGGAAATGAAAATATTTGGTTTTGTGAAAATAAGTTTAAGAATTCTCTAAAGGTTAAATAATAATAGTAATACATATTATTTTACTGATAGTATTCTGTTAAATTAGTGCAAAACTAGCCAGTTGAAATTCACAAGTTAATAGTAATATCTCAATCCTGATGGTCTTTATTCTAAATCTTGTGTAAGATAAACCAGTTTTTATGCATCAGCTGATGTTTCATATGAAAAAGAATGAGAAAACATTTAGAAAGACAAATCGTATTTCAGCACACGAGCAATGATCAACCACATATGATATACCCACAATTTGAAAAAAGACAACGCTGGTCAACACAGGTAATAAGAGTACAAAAATAGAGAAAAATGCGTTCTCAGATATTATAAATGATCTTTAATAATTAAAATATCCTGTAAATCAGAAATTTAAGATTCCTTTTCAGTAGACGATTCTCCTCTCAAGGAATTGTTTTAGATATTATGATGCAGTATTTATTGAGTTTGTCATCACATTCGATAATGTTGAAGATATGCAGCAGACATTGGAGGGAGAACTGATAATTATAAACCTAATGGTAATTGTTGTTTTGATAATGGCTTTTCTGTTTAAGTTTTGGGAGATACTATTTATTTTATACATTTTTTTTTTTTTTTAACATTTAGGCAGATCTTTTCCACGTCTAGTTATAGAGTTTGGTATGATAGATATAAATGTTCCTTTATTTGCTTTTTTATTCCTTAAACTATTAATAGTTTAAATTAAGTTTTCGTTAAACTATTAATAACCGTATCCCGGTGAAAATAGGAGGAATATTACGTGGACCTGTGTCAGGTAGAATTCCAAATTAATGTTTACAGGGTGGTTCATAAAAGATGGGGAACTTTAACAGGTGATAATTCACATTAATGCAAACAATTTTCATTAATGGTCTAAAATGAAACTCAAAAGCGCTAGACCCTTTTGAAACAACTGCTTTGCCAATATTACGCGGTATAGTGGTTAGCGTGCTAGCTTCTAGAATGCGAGGTTTGCTGGTTCGAGTCCCGTGTTAGGCATGGGTGTTTGTAAATGTATGTTGGCTTGTCTAATGACGAATGTTTCGGTGGATTATAGCCCTCGTGTTGTTGACGGTGACAGATAATCTGAAAACAACCAACCAGCCAATATTACAACCGCATTCCTGTTGTGATTTATCAGGAGAAAAAGTTCGTTTTAGACCACGCATTGTTTGACGAAAATTTGTCCTTTTTATGTGTGTTATCACCTTTTAAAACTTTCTCCGTCCTTTCTGAATCACCGCGTATACTATATCTACTGAAATTAAATCTAATGTTTTTATTAATTAAAAAAAAAAAAAAAAAAAAAAAAAAAAACAGAAATTTGCAGTTATTGAAGCATAAGTAGTCTTCGGAAATCTACTGACTGAAAATTCAATAAGAAGTGTTATTTACCGAAAGAGCTTCGTTAGTAACTATATGGGAATGAACTTGTCTGGAAATAGCTTTATACGGAAATATACTTATCTAACATTCTCTATAAACTTGCAAATTTGGTGACATTTTAGCTTTATAAAACTTTAAATCGGTATGGTCTACTGTTTTACGTCATCAACTTTGGCCGACGTTTTGACTCAAAAAGAATTTTGTATCAAAATAGCATTTATCTTATGTATATTAAAAAATATTTAAAATAAATTGTGTAGTTATTAATATGTAGGCTTTACATTTATTACATAAATGTGTATTTAATGTAAAGATTATTTAATAGCATTGGTACATTAATCATGTTTACAACAGAAAAGTATATCCTTTTAGGTTTAAAAAGAGTTACTTTATAACTTCAAATGCGTTGGTAAAAAAAGTTACCAAGTATAACATTTTGTTACGATTTCACAAAGGAAACATCTTTTGTAATAAAAAAATTCTATACAATTTACATTTAAACATATTTAACTTATTTTAGCGATATTATTTCCAAATTGAAAATATTTCCTAAATGTGAATTTCCCAAAAATCTATACTATGAAACTACAAATTGTGGGGAAATATGAAAGCTTCTATTTCTCTTTTTGGAAACAATTTAAGGATATCATTTTGAACAGCTTGACTAAATGATTAATTTAAATTGCTTATTTAAGTGCTTTTATTAGTGCTATTTATTTAAGTGCTTATTTAAATTTTATTCATTCGGGTAAAATATTGGAAAAGCAAGCTCAGCAGTAAATGGAATTGGCCTTAACTTGGAAGTAGTTTAAATTTTTGTGCTGAGTAACGATATTGATTGTAAGGTTATCGAGCTGAAAATCCGTAAAAGACCACATACGAATTTTGTGTGTGAATGTGGTTGCTACATAAAGATGAGGATAAGTATGAAAATATTTCGAAAAAATATAATGTGTTTCGAAAATTATTGTATGTGTTAGGAATTCCGTGATTACAGTTCGGCAATGAAAACTTTTGTTTTAGGATTAAACTTACTACCTCTGAATCTGCTATACTTCCTTTTTTCATCTTATGTTATATACAGGGTGTCACAAAAGGTCATGTCCAAACGGCACACATGGTTGTGTCAGGTCATGAGGAAGCAGAATTACATAGGAAAGTTGGGTCGGAAACGCGATTGTAATCCGCTAGGGGGCAATAAGCGCTGGCAGACCAAAGCGCGGGCAGTCGGATTAATCGAAGCGCGGACGTTGCAGAGAAAGGATGAACCAGTACAGCAATGCAGAATTGACAGACATGCATTACGTGTGTGGCGCTGTAGATGGCAATGGACGAGCAGCGGGACGCATGTATCGACAAAGGTTCTCGAACCGACGTGTACCCGACCATAGACTGTTCGGACAATTACATCGCCGATTGCAGGATCGTGCAGAATCAGCAGCCATATTGGCCGGCCATGTACAACAAGGACACCGAACATCGAGAACTCTGTATTAGACGCATTTACACGGAATTTGCGTACAAGTATCTTCGTTGTGGAACGCGACCTAGGTGTCGGTCGCTCCTCCATTATGCGAATACTGTGGGAAGATCACCAACATCCGTACCACATACAACGGGTGCAGGCGCTAAGCGATGAGGATTATCCCCAATGTGTGGCATTCGCACGTTGGTATTTACAGGCAAGGATCACAGACCCACAATTTCCATCACGGATACTGTTCTCCGATGAAGCTACCTTTTCCCACAATGGTGTCCTCAACCAGCACAATATGCAAGTGTGGTCGATTGTAAATCCCCATGTCACACGGTCTCACAACCACCAATACAGTTTCAGCGTTAACGTCTGGGCTGGAATTATTGGTGACATGCTGATTGGTCCATACGTAATGCCTGGACGCCTGGACGGAGTTTCGTACGCCATTTTTTCGGAAGAAGTATTTTGCTCGCTATAGTAGAAGTATTGCTCATGGTGTTAGTGGATGTTCCCGCAACGACAAGCCTCAACATGTGGTTCCAGCATGATGGGGCTCCCGCACATTTCGACAGAAATGTACGTCAGTTCCTGGACTTGACGTACCCAAATCGCTGGATTGGCAGAGCCGGCCCCTTAATGTGGCTACCGCGATCCCCGGACCTACCCCCCCCCCTGAATTTTTACCTCTGGGGATACCTGAAGTGTCTGGTGTACGAGACATCCATTCCATCGGACATGGACCTCATCGCACGTATCGTTGAAGCGGCGGCACGTGTCCGAGAGACTACTGGCCAATTCGAACGAGTTCGCGATTCCATGCACCGCCGATGTGAAGCATGCATCGCAGCTGATGGGGACAATTTTGAAGACTTACTATGAGTTGTAGCATTTTTCTTTTTTATTTGCTACTGTTTTGTAGTAAAATAAAGATTTTTAACACCGTTTGTTATCTTTTCTTTGCGTGACGGTTACGATGCAATTTCACTGTCAAAATCGCGTTTCCGACCCCCCTTTCCTATGTAATTCTGCTTCCTCATGACCTGACACAACCATGTGTGCGGTTTGGACATGACCTTTTGGGACACCCTGTATACAGGCACGCAAGTCAGACTGTGGGTGTTTACCTATTTTGTGAAGCATCGAATTGCTGCATGATTTTCATGAAGAAAATTGAAGAAAACATCCTAACAAAACCTAATGGCACACTCTGAAAACCTTGAAAATCAGCGAACAATGAAAAACTACAGACATGTTATGAACATCATAATCAATTCTGTTTTATTTTGTTATTTAACTATCTTCGAATTACTACTGAAATTAATTTGCATCAAAAATCCTTAGAGAGATATATAGTTTCAATGCATAACTTTAGGATTTAGCCCGAATGTTCGTTTAGTATTTAAATTCTCAGTGGTTTCCATTTACATGGTATTTTCGAGAGTTTTCTTCAAACTGGTTCCCTTAATTCTTTCAGTATTCTATGTTTTTTGGTATTTTTCCTTAGGTATATTGATCGAAAAAAGTGGAGAGCAGCTCAACACTAAAATATATACAATAGAAATTTTTGAAATATCATGTTTTCTTTTGTTAAAAGTTAGCATATGATATATCAAATTGCCATTCTCACCTACGCGCATGCGCAAAAATAAACGTCTTTGAAAAGACTATGGCTTTAATTTCAAAACATTATATTTTATTCCATTTTGGGAATAGGTTAAGAGACCCTGTGGTCAAGTGATGAGACAAAAAGTTTATGATGAAATATTTTTTTTAAAATCCAGGCATTTGGACCATTATTATTTTCGATTTAATTTTGAAAAATTAGTATGAGTCATACTCAAAATTATAATTTTTGTTTAGTGCTCCCGTAAAATAATTAACTTACTTGAAATTGAGAACATTGTAGTACTAATTTTTAAATACATTGCCTTAGAAATGTGTCATACAAATATAATGTTATTTTGGATGGTGTTAAATAACAATCAAAAGAAATTTAATTCTCTATTTAGTTGTTGCATCGTTGTTTCACGAAAAAAAAAAAAAAAAAAGTTTTCAAATGATGTGTCTTTAATAAAAAAAAAAAAAAATTGTTTTTAGGAAAATAAAATCTTTTTTAATTTAGGATTATAAGTTTAAAATGAAATGTATGAGACAGTATCTTATTGGCGAATTTACTTAATAATAATGTCATATTACAGATAGTCTTCTTTTAAATAGATGCAAAATTATCTGGTTTACATGCACAAGTTGGTAATAATTTCATCTTACTTTCAAAGCTAGATAGTCTTTCATCTAAATGAGTGCAAGACCAGCTCATGAAACTGTTTGTAAGACTTATGAAAGGGAACAAGGACATATTTTAGAAAGGAAATCTTATTTAAGCACACAATCATGGACCATATACACATAATTTTCCCACAATCTTTATATGGACGCATTATTTGCATATTAAAAGATATTTAAAAGAGATTTGGCAATATTATCAATATGTAAGTGTATTTATTTTAAGGATAATATAATAGCCTTCTTCTATTAAATACGTTTTAACCAGATAAGTATAGAATTTAATTTAAAACCATTACTACTTATCCTTAAAAGCCTTGGTAAAAACGGTGTAACAAATATACTACTTTCTTCTGAACTTGGACTATTACAAAGGTTATTAAAAATATTTTATGCATCCTTCTGTAATCAAAAACATTCTATGCAATTTGTATTTCAATATATTTATATGATTTCTTCGGAGTATTTCTTTTACATTTAAAAAAAATCTCCAAATTGTAATTTCAAAATAATTGCATGTTGCTCAAAAATCAATTTCAAGATATCACGAATTGTTGAAATATGAATGCTTATAATTTAATATCTTTAGAAACAACTTCTATAATATTTATTAGTATGATTTAAAAGAATCGTGCTTCTTTTAAAATTATTCTCATTCGGGTACATGAAATATAATTGAAAAAACCATCTTTACCGTAAATTGAATTGACTTCAAGATGTGCATCGGGAATAGTTGATTTTTGTTTGCTTGGGAACGAGACATATTTTCTGGCTATCAACCTAAACATACAGAAGATCACATACAAAATTCTGATTTGAACTTAAAGATGAAGATAACAATGATGAAATTTAGGAATTACCACGTGCTTCAAAAGCTGATGTATCTTTTAGGAATTCCAGGAATGCAGTTAGGCAATGAAAACATGTACTTTAAGATTGCACAAGCAATCTCAATAGTTCTAACGTTTCCTCTTTTCGTCTTTATAATAGTAAAGCATGCAACCGATTTAATGAAATGCTAATCAGACTTTGGGTGTTTCAAATTAGTTATATCTGTAGTAGTTCATCGATTTTGTGTGGCAGTGAATTGGTGCATGCTTTTCATGAAGAAAACTTCCTTACAAAACCTAATGTTACACATTGAATACCTTGAAAATCAGGGCAAAATCAAAAACTACAGATATGTTATGAACATCATAATCATTTCTATTTTAGTTAGTTATTCAATTATCTTTGGATTACTAATTAAATTAATTTACATTGACAGTGCATCGAGAGAGATATGTTTTAACAGTATAACTTTAGGATTTAGTCCAAATGTAGGTCCTGTATTTTTAACGGTTTCTACTTACATGGTACTGTCGAGAGTTTTCTTGAAACTCGTTCCCTTAATTCTTTCAGCATTCTACGCTTTTTGGAGTTTTTCTTTAAGTGTATTAATCGAAAAAAGTGGAGAGCAGCTAAACACCTCAATATTCGATGGAAATTTTCAAAACGTGTTGTCATCTTTTGTTAGCAGTTATCATACGATACATCAAATAGCTACTTTAACTAAGCAAGCACTGTCTGTACAAGTGTTCTGGATTATTGTTTCACAATTCGCTCTAACTTTTTTCGATCTGGCTTTGGGACTGGGTTCATATAATGGTAATGATTCAATTTTTAATTTGGAAAACAGTACACTCAGTTCCATTCAATGTGTCACGCTTTTCATTATGATTTTGGCATCAAAGGTGAAAGAAAAGGATGAAGTCATAAGAATAAAAGTAAAGGAAGTTGCTTTTCGACTCAGATTATCAAAAGAAATGTATGAATACGGGAATAGTTTAATGCATTTTATAAATTCAAAGACTCCTTTAGTTCTCAGTGCTTGAGGAATATTTAAATTCAGAAAAGCATTTATTTTTAACTACATTGGAGTTCTAATCACCTACAACCTACTACTTCTGCAACTGGATCATAAAAAGTAACTTTAGCTGCTTATTATGTTAATGTTGATCAATTTATGCATTGCATCTGGCAATTCATACTGAAAAATAATAATTAAATTATTATTTCACCAAAATATTTATAAAATTAATATTTGAACTTGATGTTAGATATTATTTGAATGTTCTGTGTATTATATATCTATATGTTTGAAACTATTTCAGCAGGTTCATAAAGAAACATAAAAATTAGATTTGCTGATGGGTTTCTTTTTTTTTTGTATTTGTTTTCTTCATTGCATTTAATATTTATTTAACGTAATGAATATGAATATTTAAACAATATAGTTCAAATATAAATTATTAGTGTTACGTTGATATAAAATATTAATGATTTAAATGCGTGTGTGTCTCGTGTAGTGGAAATTTATCCTTGAAACTCTTTCGGCAGGATTTTTGTTTGTTGATGTTATCTTTTTTCCCTTGTATCTCGTATGATTAATGTAATAGTCCAAAAGGTGAATGTAAGTTTTGGACCCCATCGAACATCACTTTGAAACTGATATAGAATGTAGAGTTATGCTTGATAACCATTAATCGCGTGGTCTTATGAAGCCCTTTGACCGGAAGTGTCCTAAAAGCATGACCGCAAGTGCAATTTTCGGGTACCCAAATACCTCATCGAACATTATTCTGAAATTCACAGGGAATGAAGAGAATTGCATACCAAATAACCAAATAAGAATCACTTGGTCTGCCGAACAGCACTTGGCCGGAACTGTCCGGTCGACAAATCCGAAAATGTAGCTTTTGGGTACCTTAAGACGTCATCGCATATCATTTAATTTTTTATCCTTTGTATAGTTTTTTTTTGCTAATGGTTTTATTATCTACCAAAACTCTTTTCGTCAATGGGTGAAATAAGCTTATCAAATTGGCACGACTGTGCTGAAGCAGATCATTTTTGTTAGTAAATGATATATCAGACGATCTTTTTCGATCTTGAAAATAAAAGAGCAGCAATTTTGTAAACAAATATTTTTAGGAAAAAAATTCCCTTCAAAATAGATTAATCTCATCTGCTAGTTTTTTTTTTTAAATATTTAAAATTATTTCTCAGACTGTTCATTTATTATTTTTAGATATTGCATGATATGATATGTAAAAATGAGAAGTAATAAATATGTTTATCTAATTATATTTTTAGAAAAAAAAAATCTTTATGAGAAAAATTATAATTTACTCAATGTTTCAAAGTTTGCACATGATAAAAATATGATGACAAATAATAAATATTGAAATTAAAAACAAATAAATAGGAAGTTTTTTTTTGTTTTATACATATATATACTGGCCGTAAAAAGGTATTTTATATCAAATTCAGTGAAAAACTAATTTTTTATATCAAATTCATTGAAAAATTAAACTAAACAGTCCAGTAATTTTGAACTCAATAATCAATTATGAAAGTAAATTAACAAAAATACACTCAAAAGCAGCAAACATTGAGCTTGTAAATTAAACATATCGCCACATTGAAATTTTTATGTGTTTCCAAATATATAGAAAAGTATTAAATTTTTTTTTTTTATAAGATTAGTTTTTCCATGTACTTAACATTTTAAAGAGTCCGTTTCTTTTTTTTTAACCAACCTACACCAAACATACCAAATGATGTCTGGCTGACCAAATGATTCTTACTCGGTAGGCAATTCTCTTCAATCCCTGTGAATTTTAGAGTGATCTACGATGAGGTACTTTGGTACCCTACTTAATTACCTAACGTCAGATCTTATTCAATTTCTAATATTATACACATTAACAAAAACTGGTATAAAACACTGAACTTTTCAGTAGAATAATATTTTACTCAAATATTTTGTAATAAGAAGTTCATCTCTTTAAATTTATCTCCTTTTTTCATGAACGCATTCTAAAATATAAACGTTTGTAAATCGATTATAGCTTTATGATTGGAACTCTATGTTATTTTGAGGAAGGGTTAAAAGAGATCCTGTGAACATGTGGTATTTCAACAGATTTTTCTCAAAACTAAAGCAAATGTTTTGGGATCCGTAATAAAATAACTAATTTACTTAAAAGCGAGTACGTTATATTAACCTTTAATAACTCTGTTAATCATTGTAAATGGAATGTATATTTTAAATCACATTAGAAAGAAATGCTTATTTTAAATCACAATAAAAGGAAATACATATTTTAGATCACAATCAAAAGTGTTATTTTACAATCAAAAGAAATTTGACTAACTCTTTAATTATTTAGCAAAAAAATTTATAGTTTTCAAATGATGTCATAATCTTTTTACGACCAACTTTTTAACACTGTAAAAAGTGGGTAAACCTTTTCGAAATAAGTTAAAACTTAAAAAAAACTTTCTTAAAACTTTGAAACTGTTTTCTCGGTGATTGTTTTTTGTCCCTTTTTTGAGTTTAAATGTATATAATTTACAAAAAAAAAAAAAAAAAAAAAAAAAAAAATTGTTAGAAATGTATCCAAACTATTTTTTTTACATATTTCTTTAATTTGTCTTCAGGAACTGTGCATTTTGATTTAATTTTTTAAAAAAATTTTTTGGACCTTAGAATACTATGGGGTTTACACAGATTTCGCACAAACATTAAAAATAAATAAAATTCCTAAATATTTTATTGAAAAATCATGAAGACAATTTATGATATGAATTATAAAAAGTAATTTAATGCTAAAATGAAGTTACGTGATGAATACTACGTGATAAATAACATGCATTAAATAACACGAGAATTATAATTACGATTTATATATTGATACACAGCTAAGCATAATCAAACATAGACAGTTAAGAGAAATTTATGGGATATTTTTTTTGATCTTACAACTGCTTTTCTTGTATGGTATTTTTTTTTATTTATAATAAAGTGTCTAGAACAAAAAAAAAAAAAAAAAAAAAAAAAAAACTCATTTTGTAAAACATTGACAGTTTAGGTCATGAAAAAAATATTGGAATCTCCTGGCCTTCTCGAAGGTCCGCTTCAACTTTGACCAGCATCGGGTCTTTACATGGAATACAAATCCACAAAAAGACTGCGAAAAATTGATAAATTGATTTTAAAAAATTCCTATCGCGTTTAAATTATTGAATTTTTTTAGAAAAACATCTTCATTGTCACTGCCAACCTCTCCAATAATATGTATCCTCACAATCATTTCTATAAGAAATTTTGATTACATTTTTAGTATTTTTACAGATCCATTTTTAAATGATTTACTGTTATCGATATTGTACAGTTTTCGCATAATCATTATATATAAAAACAAATTCTATTAATTTATTAATATGTTTTTCAAATAATAAGTTACTTTAATAAATAGAAAGCAGTTGAGAAATTACAACTTTCGTTAAATTTATGAATTACAATTGCAAAATTATTTGAAAACTCGTCAAAAAGTAAGATGATACACATTGATTGACAACTTGATAAAGTTCGTTAAGATATTTTCCAAATTCGCAAACAGAGTATTGATAAATAATATTGCTTTATTATCGAATTTACATGAGTGATCCATTACTAACTAGCTTCTCAAATTAAAATAATCTAAACAATAAAAAAAATGTTTTTGCATTGAACCCAAACTATTGAAAATACTGCAAATATTAAAAGCCTCTAATTCTGATCTTTATTTCAAAAGTTTTTGGAAAGAATCACAGCTCACATATCATTTTCGACAAAAATACCTCAAGGCTTCTTCCTTGTGTACATATACTCTAAATTCCACATAAAGAAAAAAAAACATTTTAACAGAGAGTAATCCTTCTATAACAATATCTTTTCCCCCAATCACGTCGTAAAAGATCCCAATTACATTTTTACGCCATTTCCAACGCATGGCTCAGCACTTTTTTTCTTCCAATAATGGAAATAATTGCGAAGAAAAAGAAGGTCCGAAGAAAATACGCAGAAATAAAAGAATTTTTCTGCGGCTTAATCATCACCGCTATTGCCTTTTGACGCCCGTGCTAAAACTCCCACTATTATCCCTAAGGAATAAAGGCTTCAGTTATTTAAGAGAAAAAAAAATTGTTCGCAGCATTAGTTGTCGCCCATGACTGTACGAGCTGGGCTTGTATTTCTTTTTACTCTTTACGAGGCTAATGATTTAACTGAGGACGATGGAAATAGAATGAATGAAGTTTTACAGTAGAAGAGTTGCAGTTAGTTTTTTGTGGGTTTTATCCCCTTTTATCAGATAAGTATTCTTCTCGTTTTGCATAATTTCTAAGTAATGCGTTAAAAGAAAATGCATTACTTGGATGTAATGAATTTGGGATTGGGATTTATGAGATGTATTATTGAGAATTATAGATTAAAAGAAATTGAATTCTGAATTCAAATTGCTTGATAAATATTTTAGAGTGTATTTCGATATATTTAGAACTTTATCATTCAATAGGTTGGACAAGGAAGAAAAGAAATTAAGATTCCCTAAAGCAATATTCAATATTTGCAATTCGAAGGGATAAAAGTATATAAGCATTATTTCCATTATATAGTATTTAATTGATCTTCTACAATATACGCAATATTTCTCGATTATTCATGAATTAAAACTTTCAGATGATGACTGTGCAGCGCTGGGGCCTTCACCCTGGGTTCTGGGTAGGAACCCAGGATTAGACATGAACGTTCATTCTATGTTCCATGTTCGAATTCATGCTAAATGTAGGTCCTGGTTTGATCAGAAGTTGTTGTGCATTAAAATAAATTTTTGAGAGTACAAAAAACATCTCCAAAACATTGCCAAAATGGCAATTTCTCAACAATTCAATTTTGAGTAAAGAATTCCTTCTTGTCAAAGACTGAATGAAATCGAGAAGAGACAGAATTTAACGAACACAGCTTTTGAATAAGTTTATCACTATAATGTAGTTTATATTCAAAAATAAAACTTATTTTAAAACAGTAAAATTGATTAATGAAAACCAAGATATTTTTTAGAAATAGATAATTAAACTTTTACTAAGAAAATGAGTTATTTTCTATTTCAATGCATTAGAACTATTTTTTAATATAACTCTTCTGATTGAACTAGAAAACTATTACTTTCCAGTTCATGCTGTTGCGAATTTTTTTCTCAAGGGAATGATGAAACTGAATTGAAAAAAAAAAAAAAAAAAAAAAAAAACTCTTTAATAAAATAAATCTCTTCATTCTCCACAAAGAGTTACAAAACAGCAGCAGAAATTCACATTCAAGCTTAAAACCAGAGATTCCAGTCATTCGACTCAACAACAGCGTAAACACAAGTTTCTTCCTGTTCGAAAACACTCAGAGCTGCATGCAAAGCATCTTGATCCCAAAACATCAATAGACGGAAGAGTACTGATCATGATTAACTATCACGCCAGCCTTTTACAGTTTGGCGACATTCTTTAAAATTCTTTGAATACCAGATAAAGCAAAACAATGTCACTACTTTAAAGCTTATATTTCTGATACTATTTACAATTTTTAAATTATTGTAAAACTATAATTAAAAGTTTTTATAGAGTTACAATAGAAATAAAATTTACCAAACATTTACATTGTGTACTTAAAAAAGAGTCGGTATACATTCTCGATTGTGACAATACACATATTTGTTTCTAATCTTCAAGCAAAGCAAAACGATAAAATAGCTGTTGATCATGTTTATTTGTTACCAAAAATATGGTCTTACAAAATGACTACTAGCAAATAAAAATAAATACTTTGTGAGAAAATATTTTTAGTTTTCAGACGAATATATATCGGAAATAATATTTATCAATGCAAGACTTGCAGTTTCAACTGTCTGCTACAAAGCTATATATAAATTGTTAAATTTAACTCTCTTTTGTTAAAAGAAATTAGAAATCTTTTCCATAATATACGAAGAGGGAAAAATTATCCTTTTTTATGTTAAGGGGACTGTTAAGGCAAAAATTTCAAAAATTTCGATTTTTATATTTTAGGAGGAAAAAATAGCCTGAAATTCTAGCTTTCAGTACATACCTTACTTTTGCTGATCCGAGAAGAATTAAGAATATTATTTGAGTTTTTGTAAGCGCGCATATCGGAAATCGCCTGTTTTTCATTTTCTTAAATTGCATTTTTCTCTTCATGTGTATTTTAAGATTTTTAGGGTATTCGATTTGTTCCTTGCGATTCAAAAGTGGATGTATTTTTTTTTAAACTTGGAGATATTGTTTACTATACTATTTTGAACACAATTGTGCATGGATTTTGGAATCTGGTATTTTTTTATTGTTTTACAGCAATTTTCGTAATGCTTCTATTGAAAAAGTTGACATTTTTTGCCGTTGTACCAAAGTTTTACTTTTAAATAATTAACCAATGAGTCAAATTCAAAACCCATGCACAATTATGTCAATATATATTCGATTAGCTTGTACAAAAAAATTGAGACAGATTGCAAAAACTTTGAATCGCAAGGAGCGTTTTTAAAATTACGGAAAAAACGCTAAATTTTTCAATAAAAATTTAATTTCTTGAAAAAAAATCAATATAAATTTTTGAAATTTTGGTTTGTGTTTTATCTAATTGCTATTGAACTGCACAAAAAATTTCATGAATTTTGAGCAAAAATTGAAGAATTTTAATTTTTGACTTAACAGTCCCCTTAAAGACGCGAAGAAGAAACCATTAAATATTTTTAAGTGCGGCATTCATATTTTGAATTTTGTCTTTCAATGGGTAATTGATTCTTTTCTCGTGTGCTTGATTTTAGGAAAAAAGAAGTTTTATCTTTTACTTGACAAAAAGTAAAATAAAATTATTAAAAGAGGTTCTTTTTCACCAGGAAATAATTGCTTATATTATTAAATTTTCAAGCACATATGAACAATCTGGGATTAGATTAAATTGAATGAGATGGAAAAGGATCTTTCCCGCCTTTGTGTTTCGAACAGTTGTGAACCCGAAAAATGCAATCCAGCCAGTTTGACAATTAATACAACGTCTTTTGCCACAATTATCAGCTTCTCTTTTGATTTTTCAAAGCAAACTGTGCACTGCACTAAAATTATAGGAAACAAGCCAGATAGCTTTTCCATGCAAAGGAAAATCTGAATAGGACTTATTATATAAAACTCATCTACCTGTAATGAATATGTAATAAAGTATGACAGCATTTTTACAATGAAAAGTAAAATTTATTCAGTTATAAAAGAAAGTTAAAAATTCATATATTTAGAATTCGTTACTAATGCACAGAAAACATTCAAAATAAGTAAATACTATGGTAAATCGAAAATACAAGGCAGTTATTAATACAGAAATACATTGATCCTGTTAATTTTCTTAAAGTATTTAAATACTAATTATGCATTAACTAAAAGGAAGTATAATTTTATTTAAAGCTAAAAAAGTATATGAAAGCAAATTTACAAACCTGAACAATATGTTTCAGCTTTACATGTTACATCTCTACATATTGTTGCACAAATTGTCTGTATATAGTGTAAATAGTGACGTATTATTTAAAAATTCTATTGTAATTTATTTATCTTATTTCATTTATTAACAGCGATAATATAAGTTAGAAAAAGGTGGCAACACCTAAAGCAATCCAGAAATTTCGAGATGTTTCTTTTTTGACGAATTGGCTGGATATTTCGAGAATGTTCTCTCGCGCCAAGTATAAATAAGACTGGAGATCGGGAAAGTTTTCAGATTGACTTCGGACTTCGATTAAAGCTGATCGCTTTGTTTACCTACTAGAGTGGACTTGTATAATCGCTGTTTTCGAAGTTGTTCTTACTGAAGCTTGTGAGTGATTACACTGTTGGCTGTGAATAAATTTTGTGAGTTTTCTGAAGTGAATAAATAGTAGTTTTTAACTTAAAAACTGTGCCATCATTGCCTCGTGGAAAAATTCATAACAATATATAAGGCAAAAGGCAAAGCCCTCACTCATTCACTCACTCACTCATCACTAATTCTCCCACTTCCCTCACGTCCACAACTCTGAAAATTGGTACAAATATCAACAATGGTAAATATAAAAAAAGTAAGCTATTCCTATCTCGATTAACCCACTTTAAGGGGTCGAAAAGGGGTTAAACGTTCCAAACGAGGGATATTCGAATATCCTACTTCCCATTTCGTCACAACTCTAAAAATTGGTGCGAATATCAATAAAGACAAACGTAGAAAAAGTAAACTATTCCAATCTCGATTTACCCATTTTAAGGGGTCGAAAAGGGGTTAAACGTTCCAAATGAAGAATATTCGAATGTCCTACTTCCCATTTCGTCACAACTCTAAAAATTGGTGCGAATATCAATAAAGACAAACGTAGAAAAAGTAAACTATTCCGATCTCGATTAACTCACTTTAAGGGGTCGAAAAGGGGTTAAACGCTCCAAGCGAGGAATATTCAAATGTCCTACTTCCCATATTGTCACAACTCTGAAAAATTGTACGAATATCAATAAAGATAAACGTAGAAAAAGTAAGCTATTCCGATCTCGATTAATCCACTTTAAGGAGTGGAAAAGGGGTAAAATGTTCCAAACGAGAAATATTCGAATGTCACCCTTCCGACAAGGTCACAATTTTGATAATTGGTACAAATACCAACAATGGTAAGTATCAAAAAATCATGCTATTCCGAACACGATTAACCCACTTTAAGGGGTGGAAAAAATGTTAAACGTTCCAAACTCGAATGCCCCATTTTCCATTTGGTCACAACTACGAAAACTGGTGCGAATATTAATAAAGACAAACGTAGAAAAGTAAGCTATTCCGATCTCGATTAACCCACTTTAAGGGGTGGAAAAGGGGCTAAACGTTCCAAATGAGGAATAATCGAATGTCCCACTTCCGACATGGTCACAATTTTGAAAATTGGTACAAATACCAACAATGGTAAAAATAGAAAAAGCATGCTATTTCGATCTCAATTAACCCACTTTAAGGGGTGGAAAAGGGGCTAACTGTTCCAAACTCGAATATTCCACTTCCCATATGGTCACAACTCTGAAAATTGGTGTAAATGTCAACAAAGACAAACATAGAATAAGTAAGCTATTCCGATCTCGGCTAACACACTTTTAAAGGTCGAAAAGGGGTTAAACGTTCCAAACGAGGGATATTCGAATGTTCTACTTCCCATTTCGTCACAACTCTGAAAATTGGTATGAATGTCAATAAAGATAAACATAGAAAAAATAAGCCATTCCAAACTCGATTAACCCATTTAAGGGTTGGAAAAAGCTTTAAACGTTCCAAAAGAGTGATATTCGAATGTCCCACTTTCCATTTGGTCACAACTCTGAAAATTGGTACAAATGTCAAAAAAATGATAAACATAGAAAAAGAAAGTTAGTCCTGTTCTCGATTAACCAACTTTAAGGGGTCGAAAAGGAGTTAAATGTTCCAAACGAAGGATATCCGAATGTTGATCTTCCAATATAGTCATAATTCTGATATTTGGTGCAAATTTTAAAAGGACAAATGTAAAAAAAATTAAGTTTTTCCAATATCGATTAACGAATTTTTATGGGATGAAAAGTCGACGCAACATTAAAACTATACGAGGATTATCTTAATGTCTCATTTCTAATACAGCTACTACTATGAAATTTAGAACTAACAGCTAACATAAACACAATAAACTATTGCAATCTCGATTACATAATTGAAAAGGGTCCGAAGGGAGTTAAATGTTCTAAACGAGGGATAATCAAATGTCTCTTTCCAATATACTATTCACAATTATAAATTTTGCTAAAGATGTCAACAAAGGAATGTTCCTAATTTGATAAATCAATTTGTCGGGATCGAAATGGGAGCAAAGGTCTGAAATGTAGAATACATGAATGTCTTTTGATCGTTAAAATGCTAATGGTAAAATTTCGTAGGGCAGCACGGGTATTCAGATAGTTCTTTATAATTAACTTCAATCACTTGTTGACATTTTGCAAGCAAAGCTAAAAATATCTGATTTTTCAACAATTAAATTGCGTATAACGTATAAAATATTAAATTCTCAATAGGAATCACAAACTTAATGAGACTCGCTTTCCATCCTTTATCCACTTTCCCTACCAGAAACATTATTTCCTACAAAATGAAACAAATTTAATTCCTGGGTTTATTAATTCTACCCAATTTTTTTTTTTATTCTTCCATACCTAAAACTCATTATTTATACCAGTTAATATTAAAAAAAAAAAAAAAAAAAAAAAAAAATACATCCACCCCAATACCCCTAACCATTCTCAGAATCCATTACACTATTCCCATCAACTTCAAACTCACTTTAAAATCCAGGGAGTCTTGTACAAGAACACGTCTCTCCCCCTAATTTGCAAACCACCCATCACGTAACTCCCACCACGTGCCAGCTCAATTTGTCAACACCCGCAATTCGGCGTCGGATAATAGCCCTAGCTGAACAGCTTCCGCAAGTTGCATGTGCAGATAACAGCCATAGTACTCCCTCCTTCACCCCATGGTACTTTTTATGAGAGAACAGTGCTGGCTTTCCTTTTATGACAAAAGCGAAAAGGGTCGGTGGATAATATAAAAGCCTAATGATAGGGGTTGAGTTGGATGGTGTCATAATTGAGATTGTAAGTTGTGAAGGGCCTGGAATTGAGTTATTGAATAAGATATAGTTTAGAAGGTGTTATATGTATCGATTGATAATTAAAGTATAACTATCTTAAAGGGTTAGATTAAATATAAACTAGGTTTGTCCTTTGAAAATAGTAACAGTAAATGCATAGTCTTTCAGAAAGAATACCCTAACTTTGAACTGAAATAACTGAGATAGAAAAATAGACATGTGGTAAGCTGGATGGACAGGTAGAGAATTTTAAGTGCACCGTCGTGCAAAATTGATTGAGAGGAGTAAATTTGATAACGGCTGCAAAGATTCTACCAATTAAATCTAATTTAATTTGGATGGATTTGTCATGAAACACAAATGGTGAATATGCGGTACTGAAAACCATGTCTGTGTATCTTGCAGAACCACTGCATTAGTTAAAAGTGTTAGGTTTGGCTGCACTCTCTGGTAATGGGACCACAAGGCACTTTTCTAAGAGAGAAACGGTAAACTCATTGCGCTATATTCAGATTTCATAGTAATTTGTTACTACATTTAAATAATGAACCTAATTTTGCAAACTGATGTATTTAAAATTTCATTCCTGTCTATATCCAATATACCACTTGTGTCTCACTGTTTCGCAGTTGCCTTTTTAAAGTTATGTATTCCTTTCTGTAAGATCCAGTACTTGAAGAGTTTTATAGCGTATAGTACTGAATTCCTTTTGATATAATAAAAGACAAAATCTTTTTAATTCACACAAATGTGGAATAATAGTAGCTATATTGTTGGTTGTTATCGTAAATGAGTTTGCAGTTTGTAAATGGTGTGGAATTGAATAATTAGTAATTTTAAAGATGGTAATATATGTCTATTGATAAACTAGGAATATTTAACAATCGAAAACTATTTCTTAAATAAACTATTCAAATTATATCGGAAGTATGTCGTAAAAATTATAAAAGTACATCCTTGTTAAGCATTTTAAAGCATTTTATGAGGAAAACGTGTTGATTGTCAATTTAAGATAAAAGTGAAAAGTCTTTAACTTTATCAAATGCGAAATAATATCTAGATAGTTTGCTGCTTTTCATAATTGAGTATGAAAAAATTTGAGTGGTATGGAATTTGATAATTCAAAAGGATATTAATGAGATTGCTTTATGTGTATTGACAACAAACTCCTAACAATTACGATAAAAGCCAAGAGTTTTTTTCGAATATGAAAGAAATTTGCTTTAGCTTATATTGGGGCTGGCTCTTTTCTTATGGCAGAATGTAAAGGGTCGTTTATTTTTGGAATGGTATGCAACTAGACGTATGGAAGAAGGCCAGAAGGTCATGATACTTAAGAATGTGAATTGCCCTAGATATGAGATTAAGTTCAATCATTGAATAAAACTGTTTAAATGTTTTTTGGGAAATTAATAGATGACAGATAAAGGAGTGAAATGTCTTAAAGTTATATTAGAAATAATTTTTAATTAAACATTCATTATCGAGTATTTATGTTCTAAAAAGATAAATGAAACGTCAATATTATAAATGAAAGGATATAAATGCAGAATGTTAGTAAATTGAGTGTAAGTATGTTCTTATAGTTCAGAGTACAAATTTATTAATATGAATTTTGGTTCATATGCAGTAAAAAGTTCGTAAACATGCATTTTTTTTAGAGTATTTAATACGGAGGTATCTTAAACGTTAAAAAGGTTACCTTAAAGGCATATTGTTACGATAAGTAAAAAAAAGTTTAAAGCAAGATAAATTCTGACTTTGATCATAACAAGCTGCAAAAGCTTTGTTCAATAAAAGTGGGGGAAAAAAACACCCCCTCCCCCAAAAAAAAAACAACACAGTTTGTATGAAAAGGACATTTTTTCATTTTAAGCTATTCATATTTTAATTTCCATATAAATAATAATAAAAAACAGTTATCTTGTCGAACACTAAAACTATCAATGCAAATGAAAACAATTATAATATAAAATTTAAAAGTAGTTTTACCTTACTCAATCTTTAATGATTTTTTAACTTTTAACTTTTTACGCATTAAGGCGTTATGTATTGTTTATTAGTATTTTCTTACCTTTTATGCAATTAATACTTTGATTAAAAAAGTTAAGTAAAATTATTTAGAAACATAGGGTAACAATTTATTAATTATAAAAGACAGTTTGATAAGGCTTGATTCCATTGTCAGGTGGGAATAATATCCTTGTCGAAGGGTATTTTTGAACGTACTTGAATAGAAAAGCTGTTGTTAATTTTAATGCAATTATTAGAAGTATTTTTTCTTTTCAGAGATATGAATTGATGGTGTAAAATATATCCATAGGATCATTCAATGAATAATAGACTGCAAGGGAATTTTAGTTAATTTAAATTTTAAATGGCAAAATGTCGAATTGATTAATATATTTTTGAAATTCCATGTTTTATCATTAACCAGATCCCGTCGATTGTCATAGACAATATAAAATAATATTTTAAATTTTCTAATAGGTGTACTTTGAATTGATTTTTCATTGTTAAGGAGAATTATTCTATTAAATCCTCCTCATTTCTTAAGAATATATCCTCCAAGTCAGAAATGTAGTATGCGACACAAAATATGGACACACATGATGAATATATATTCTATCTTTTACAGATTTCTATTAAAAATGGGCATGGGAATAAAATGTTTGGTTCGGGCTTAATCAAATATATTACACCCGGTTAATTCAAATCGTAGATTTCCATTACTCCTCTATAGCTTCGTTATTTTTGCTACAATATATGCAAAAGTATTTCTTAAAACATATAGTTTTTACATCAGGTGTAACACCAGCAATAAAAGTTAATTTTGAAAGGAAAGTTTTCGAAAGGAAAACAAATGAATTTTTCCTACGGAAAAGATTTTTTAAAAAGTATCTCTTATTTTTTTTCTAAGCGTAATAAAAACCATTCACTCTTTCCCTTGAGTTGTGCTAATTTATTTGCTAATTATCGAAGTATAGCATTCGGAAAAAAATGGATTATTTTAAATTTCTATACTTTTTGGATAGTGCTGAGTTCAAAAAAGTGGTCTAGAAAAAATTTATGTGTGTCTGTGCGTGATCATCAGAACTCCCGAAATTATAAACTTACGGAGTCCAACTTTGATATATGGGTTAACTATGTTACTTGTCTTTAAGGTTTTTGTCAAAATTTGAGCATACGCACAAGGTAGCTTCCATTAAAATAGCTAGGTTTTGTTTTCCATCATTTGCTAAGAAACGGTTCGAATGATTTTGATTAAAATAACTGTTTCTCAGGTGTAATACCTTAAAGTTTTTTAAACAACTCCACCTACGAAATATCCGCAAAAATGTGATAAAAGCGTAAAAATTTGAATAACTAATGCCTTTAACACGGAGCTCTCTTCCCTTGAGTATCGCCCGCAAACAACAAGTTTTTCTACGTTTCCCTTGCTGGAAAGGTTAATGTAATATTTATCAAAAACATATAACCAATTTTGCCATTTTGGTGGTGCTTATTTGTCAATGTACTTAGTGCCAAAAATACCGTCAAAATAACTATTTTTTTTTCTAAATTAATGTAAATATAAAACAGTAAATTACACCAATACATGCAAAATGTAATTGCACAGCGACCACCCAATTAGCTCAACGGCAATGCCCAATGTTGAAAACATGAGTTCTAAGGCAGATTGACCAGTACATACTAATTCTTTAGCATCGTTCAAAACCAAACGATTTTTTTCTAAATAAACATGTCAAAACATATTTTTAATCACTCCGTCATTTCTTATAAAAATATATATATATATATATTAATTTAAAAACTCAGCATCAATATTTCAAAACTTTCAATATATTTTACTCAGCATAGGGAGAGATTGACCAAGATAAGTAGCAATGTCCAGTTTACTATGGTCCACATTTTGATTTACCAGTGTCGAGCAATATTGGCCAGCATATTTGTTCTACTAGGGGAATGAAATTTTTCCATGAAGATGTTTACGTGTAGCATGTATTATAAAACTTTAAAGCTATCTTTGAAATGTAATTGTCATTTTTGCTTGAAATATGAGTTAGAATTTCGGATTATACTCTGTGGAAGAAACTTAGAGGGTGATCGATGAGAAAATTAAAAAATTCAAAACACTATCCTCAAGAACGTGACTGGGATTTTCGGAGAGGAGAAATGTTAAACCATCCATCTATAACACGCATGTTTCGCAGAGTTAATGTCCGAAATGAATATTTAAACAAAATATCCTACCCCTTTTTCTCAATATTTAAAATCTAACATTTTGCGAAGTAACTTTGCCAAAAAAAATGTACAAACTGTGACATGATTTTTAAAAACTTTTTTTAAATGATCATGTATTTCCTAAGTAATGCAAAAACAAAAACAACCTAAAATCAATCAAAGGTAAAGATATTGTATGAAGTTTTGAGAAACAAATCAGCGAAATATATAAACATTGTGTGTGACTTTGTTAATAAATTTGAAAGTTTCTAACTAACTCACAATGCTATAGATCGATATATTTAACTATAAAAAAGAGAGCTCTTAAACCATGTGCATAATTCCTTATGTAACTTTCGATGTTGATCTTTCGGACTTAAGAATATTCACTTGTTAAAAACAGAACATCATATAAAAGTGAATTTTTTATAAATATTTTGTATATTTTAATTCGTTTCGTTGATAATATTTTGAACCATGAAAAAAGTCTTTACCTTTCTGCCTTGTTTAAAATATTGTCGGTTTGTTGAGTTTTTTTTTTTTTTTTTTTTTTTTTTTTTTTAAATATGACAGTTTTTTTAAAGAATTTTTGTTATATTTTAAATACAAAAGTTTCTGAAGTTTTATTCTTCTTATTAGTGTTTATGTAAAGTATATTAAAAGCAAATTCATAAAGAAATTACAGATTTTTCAAAACATAGTTAAGATATCTTTTGTGCCAATAAATACCAAGTGCATTGAAAAGATCAAGGATTGAACTATCCATAATATTTTCACAATAATATGCTAGTTCCAAACTGTTGCAGGCACTAAGTTTAAAGTGAAATCATTTAGGATGTTTTGCATTTCCTGAATATTCCACATTTTCGTAACTGCGTCATTGTTTCGTCATAGCGGTGATTTATGCTTTTTGTTTATTCCATTTAAATAAAATTAATTTAAGGAAAATCTAGTACATTTGGAGCTTTTACTGTTTCAGTCAGAAAATTATTGCTTTATAATTTTCAAAACCATAGTTACTGGACTTCAAATGCCATTATAAAAAAGGTATAGCAAAATGTACTAGTTTCTTGCGCATAATATTTTAGGACTATTGTACAGGTAAGTGTTTATGTTTGGAATTAATTGAATGTAATCTATACAACTTATAATATGTTTTGTTTGGAGTCTATTTCAAATTGAAAATTTTCCGCAACATGCAATTTCTAAATAATTAAATATTCCTTAAATATCGACATTAAGATATCACGAATTATCAAAATATGATATTTTGTTTGTTTTTGTAAACAACGTATCGTATTGATTAGTTTGAATAAAAGGATTCGAAACTTGTTTTTAAAATAATTCATAATGGTTGCAAAAGCAAGCTTACATTAATTTGAATTGGTGCACTGAGCGCACAATTTGTGCATTGAGTACAGTTGATATTTGAGTCCTTAGTAACCATATCGATTGTTTGGCT
Organism: Linyphia triangularis; assembly: GCA_963978545.1. Lineage (NCBI taxonomy): Eukaryota > Metazoa > Arthropoda > Arachnida > Araneae > Linyphiidae > Linyphia > Linyphia triangularis. Next base: position 71,683,510 of record OZ021726.1, read on the forward strand.
GTCAACCACAATATCCTTAAAATACCATATAAGAAATTTTTGCTTTATACGTTAAGATGATGATAGTTCTGAAAATATTTCGAAGGTGCAATGTGTTTCGAACATTATTGTATCTTTTAGGAATTCCAGGAATGCAGTTCGGAAATGAAAACATTTGTTTTAAGATTGCACATGTAATCTCAGTAACTGTTATGCTTCCCCTTTTCGTCTTCATAATTGCCATAAATGCAATGGAAATACAGGCATGCAAGTCAGATCTAGTATGTTCTAAGCTGCTATTTTCCGTGGTTGTTCACCGAATATGTATAGCAGTGAATTGGTGCATGCTCTTTATGAAGAAAACCGCTTTACAAAACCTAATGGTGCACATAGAGAACCTTGAAAATCATCGTAGATTGAAAAACTACAGATATTTTATGAACATTATAACCATTTCTATTTTATTTAGTTATTCAATTATATTCGGATTACTACTTAGATTAGTTTGCGTAGACAACGCTTCGAGAAATCTATGGTTTGAGAGTATTACTTTAGGATTTAACCCAAATATTGGTTCTGTATATAAATTCGCAGCGGTTTCCATTTACATGGTACTTTCAAGAATTTTCTTCAAACTCGTTCCCTTACTTCTTTCAGCATTCTATGCATTTTGGAGTTATTCTTTAAGTATAATGATCGAAAAAAGTGGAGCGCAAATAAACAGTTCATTATCCGATGCAAATTTTCGAAATATGGTGTTATCGTTTGTTAACAGTTACCATAAAGTACATCAAATGGCTACACTAACAGAGCAAGCACTCTCTGTACAAGCATTCTGGATTATTTCTTCACAATTCGCGCTAACTTTTTTCTATATAGCTTTGGGACTTGATTCATATAATGATGAAGACTCAATTTTTGATTTGGAAAACCAGACATTTAATTCCATTCAATGTATTTCGCTTTTTATTTTGACAATTATGGCATCAAAAGTAAAAGAAAAGGATGAATCCGTAAGAATGAAGGTAAAAGAAGTAGCTTTTCGACTCAGATTATCAAAAGAAATGCACGAATATGGGAATACTTTAATGAATTTTATAGATTCAAAGACTCCTTTGGTTCTCAGTGCTTGGAGTATATTTGAATTCACAAAAGCATTTATTTTTAATTACATTGGAGTCATAATTACCTATAACCTATTACTCCTGCAGTTAGGACCCTAAAAAGTAACTTTAGCTGCTTATTGTGTTGTTGTTGAAGTGTTTTTGCATTGCACCTGTTAATTAATTCATACTGAAAAGTAATAATTAAATTACTATTCTTTCACCAAATTCTATATATTAAATATTTGACTTTGATGTGAGATATTATTTGAATGTTCTGTATATTATATATCTATATGGTTGAAACTATTTCAGCAGTTTCATATAGAAACATAAAAATTACAATTTTACTGATGAGTTTTTTTAATGTGTTTTCTCCATTGTAACTTATATTTGCTTTAAGTATGAATATGAATGCTTAAACAATATAGTTCAAATGTATATTATTAGTTTTACGTCGATACAAAATGTCAATGAATTAAATGTATGGGTCTCGTGTAGTATAGTGAATAATTGAAACTCTTTCGATAGGATTTTTTCTTGATGATGTTCATCGTTATTTCCATTATATCTTATTAGAAAAATGTAAGATAATAAATTAATAAATATAATCAATAACCAATTATTTGATGGAAATGTGTATTATTGATTTTCTTTTGATATAAATATTATTTGAGTATTTGTTCCCTACACATATAAAAAAGATTTTTTTTTTATTATTTGCATACATGTGGTTCGCCAGTCACTCTGTAGTAGATTTCTGCACTTTGTGACAAAAGAATTGATAAATATATTGTGAAAATAATAGTACTAAAGCATATACAATATGAGCTCAAAAGTTATTAGTTTCGTGCCCTACTTAATTACCAAAAGTCATATATTATTAGTTTTCTATTAGTATACACAGCAACAAAATTTTTTATCGAAAACTGACCTTTTTAGTTCAGTAATATATTGCTCTATTTTTTTGTAAGAACAAGTTTATCTCTTCAAATTTAACTCCTTTTTTTATGGACGCAAACAAAAATATAAACGACTGCTGAACGATTAGAGCTTTAAGTTTGAAAAATAATATTCAATATTATTTTGAGGAAGGGTTGAAAGAAATCCAGTGCCTATTAGGCTTGGGCGATGTATCGATACATCGTCTAAAACCGGTGTGAAATCAACATCGTCAAACCGGTGTTACTATTTTCCTGATACATCGCGATACAACCGATACATCGCTATCATAAACCGATACATCGCGATCTATTTTGACGAGAGTGCGATACACTCATTGCCTAGCACTTCAAGGACGAAGAACCGATGATGCCACGATTCATGCGAGGTGTTTCTAAAATACTATAGAAACGTATTGGAACCGTCGACACCGTGCCGTTTGAGACACGATTCTTCACCAGATCGCAGTAATCCTCCCTGCATATGCACAGTGTTTCCAAGACTGTATAGAAACGTAGTGTAACATCTACACCGCGCCGTTTGAGACGATTTCCATTTTGCTTTTGCTGTTTCGGCATCGTGGTAATCGTATCAGGTATGTGCGATGTTTCCATGATTGAATAGAAACAAAACGCCACAGATGGCATCGCGCACTTAATCACTTATTACATGTTGCATTCGCTTTTGCATCCCCTGTCTTTTGAAATTTAAAATAAAGTTGGAAAAAGTGCACATTTTAAGGGAAAAAAAGCACGTATGACATGTTGAAATTATTATTCAATTTTACGATGTATTTTTTTTTAGGTCTCGCGTTTATTTCCTATTTCGTTTTTACAGCTGAGTACTGAAATTACGAGGTGGTTTTCAGGCGCCAGTTAGTCTAAAAATATTGGAGATTCGATGAAAGAAGTATTCCTTTTATTGTTTGAACATTTTTTTTTTTGTTCTCTCAACTCATAAAAAACGTTTTGATTTTTATTTAATTTGTCATCAGATAAAAGACCTTGATATTCTGTTTTTGGAATTCAATTGAGTATTTCCTAAACTTTTTGTGTTTCATTTTTGATTTTTTTTCTCTAACTTGGAAGAAATAAAATATTACATTTTTGTATTTTTAAATCTTTTACATTAACTTCAGGATTTTTTTATCTAACATTTTTACCCTTTGCTTTATTTATTAACTCAAGTGGATTGCGGTATTCTTGCGTGGTAATTTATGTCTAGTTCTTACCCAGTTAAAATAATCATTTTGTTTATTACTATGATGGTTTGTTATATCTGCCAAAGTCAGTATGAACTAGCGCATGGATGGATACTAGTTGTTTCTCTAGTTTGATTGCTTAAATACTTATAAACGATTTTTCCCCCATTTACGTTGAAGGATTTTTTCTTCTGACTCGTAAGTAAATAAATGTTTTATAGTTTTTTTTTTTCAGTTTGTACGATTTGAATAAAGTTTATTTCCATAAGATTAATTACTCAATCCAACATTGCTTCTTAAAAATGCTGAAATGCTGATTTTTTTGGCACAAAATAAAGATCATTAGAATTTTAAATGTTATGCATTAATTTTATTTTTATTGTTTAATAGTTATATTGTATATAGTAAGAAATACAATATTCATTATAAAGTATGTTTTTGATTTAATAATTAAGAATATCCAATAACTAAAGAAAAATGTGCACCGCCAGGAAGTGCACTTGTCCTCGCCCCCCCCCCCTCTCCCCCTCTCCTCTCCTTCCGTGGATAACAACAAAGTAAAATTTCATTAAGAAAAAGAAATAGAAAAATCCGGATTAAACCAAAAAAAAATAAAAAAAATAACCGGCTTATAACCCTTGGGTGCTTTGTGTATCCCTCTGAAAGTAATTCGGTCACTGCTCATGTTATTTAAAATAAACTTTCATACATGAATTCAATAAAATATTGCAAATCTAAGTAAGCATAACTTTCGGCTACATAGCGTGTTATGAAAACGTTGTTTTATAGTATTTTGTAAAAAATATATAGTTAACACCGTGATGTATCGTGACATCGCGATGTTTACTTCCCGATATATCGCGATGCAGAAATGTTAACATCGCCCAAGCCTAGTGCTCATGTAGTGATATAATAAGCTTCTAATTGGAATATACTCTTTTCGAAGCTAGATATTTAGTGCATCATTATTTTCAATTTAATTTTATAAAACAATGCCTTACTAAAGAAAATATTTTCGGATCCAGATTAAAATAACTAATTTATTTTGAAGCGAGTTCATTATACTAACCTTTAAAAACTCTGTTAATCTGTTTAAATAGATTGAATGTATAGTTAGAATCACAATAAAAAGAAATGCATATTTTGAATCATAGTTAAAGGAAGTGCATATTTTAGATCAGAATCAAAAGTGTTACTTCATAATCAAAGGAAATTTTCCAACAATGGAAATAATTGCAAAGAAAAAGAAGTCCCAAGTAAATATGCAGAAATAGAAGAATTTTTCTACGGCTAAATCATCATCACTATTGCCTTTTGATGCCCTTGCTAAACCACCCACCATTATCCCTAAGGAAGAAATGCTTCAGTTATTTAAGGGGAAACAAAAAGAGTTCGCAGCATTACTTGTCGCCCATGATTCTGTACGAGCTGGGCTAATATTTCTTTTCCTTTCTTAACGAGCCTAATGATTTAACTGAGTACGATGGAAATAGAATGAATGAAGTTTACAGCAGATAAGTTGCAGTTAGTTTTTTGTTGGTTTTATCCCCTGTTATCAGATAAGTGTACTCCTCGTTTTGCATAATTTCTAAGTAATGCGCTAAAAGAAAATGCATTACGTGGAAGTAATAAATTTGGGATTGGGATTTATGAGATTTATTACGGAAAATTGTGGAGTAAAAGAAGTCGAATTCTGAATTCAAATTGTTTGATAAATATTTTAGAGTGTATTTCGATAGATTTAGAACTTTATCATTCAATAGGTTGGACAAGGAAGAAAAGAAATTAAGATCCCCTAAAGAAATATTCAATATTTACTATTCGAAGAGATAAAAGTATATAAACGTTATTCCCATCATAAAGTAATTAATTGATATTCTAAAGTATACGTAATATTTCTCGATTATTAATCAATTAAAACTTTCAGACGATAACTATGTAGTCAGTGTTCTGGCCTTCAATCAGGGTTCTGGGTAGGAATCCAGGATTAGACATGAATGTTCATTCTATCTTTAGGTCTTGGTATGATAAGAAGCTATTGTGTATTAAAATAGTTTGTTGAGCATACAAAAACATCACCAAAACATTGGCAAAATGGCTAATTCTCAACAATCCAATTTTGAGTAAAGAATACCTTCTTTTCAATGACTGAATGAAATCGCGAAGAGACAGAATTTAACGAACACAGCTTTACAATAAGTATTTCCTTATAATTTAGTTACAATCAAAAATAAAACTTATTTTAAAACAGTAAAATTGTTTAATGAAAACCAAAATATTTTTTAGAAATAGATAATTAATCTTTAAGTAAGGAAAGGAGTTATTTTCTATTCCTATGGTAGTAGGACTATTATTTAGTATTATTATGTTAATTGAACTAGAAAACTATTACTTTCCGGTTTCCTGGTCATACTATTATGAATTTTCTTCTCAGAAGTATGATGCAACTGGATTGGAAAAAATATCTGTATTAAAATAAATTCCTTTATTCTCCACAAAGAGTTATAATACAGCAGCAGAAATTCACATTCAAGTTTAACACCAGAACTTCCCGTCATTCGACTGAACAATAGCGTAAACACAAGCTTCATAATGTTCGAAAAACTCAGAGCTGCATACACAGCATCTTCATCCCAAAACATCAATAGAAGGAACAGGACTTATCCTGATTAATTCTTACATGATCCTTTTACAGGTTGACGACATTCTTTAAAATTCTTTGAATATCCAGATAAACCAAACCAATGTCACTACTTTAAAGCTTATATTCCTGATACTATTTACAATTTTTAAATTATTGTAAAACTATAATTAAAAGTTTTTGTAGAGTTACAAAAGTATTAAAATTTACTATATATTTACATTGTGTACTTACAATTATATTATTAAATTTTGCAAATATTATTAAATTTTCCATCACATATGAACGATCTGGGATTAGATTAAATCGAATGAGGTAGAAAAGGATCTTTCCCGCTTTTGTGTTTCGAACAGTTCTGAACCTGAAAAATGCATTCCAACCAGCTCAGCTTGACAATTAAAACGAAGTCATTTGCTACAATCACCAGCGTCTCTTTTGACTTTTGAAAGCAAACTGCCCACTTTACTAAAATTCTTGGAATCAAGTCAGTAATCTTTTTCATGCAAGGCAATTACGAATATGACTTATTAGATAAAAATTTATTTTCCTATAATGAATATGTTATAAAATATACTAAGTTGAAAATTTATATATTTAGAATTCATTTCTATTGCACAGAAAACATTCAAAGTAAGTAAATACCATGCTAAATCGAAAATACAAGGCAATTATTAATACAAAAACGCATTGATCATGTTAATTTTTTTAAAGTATTAAAATGTTAATAAGGAACTAAAAAGTATAATTTTTATTTAAAGCTAAAAAATTATATGAAAGCCAATTTACAAACCTGAACAATACGTTTCAGCTTTACATGTTACATTCTTTAAAATTAACTTCAATCACTTGTTGACATTTTGCAAGCAAAGCTAAAAATATCTGATTTTTCAACAATTAAATTGCGTACAACATATAAAATAATAAATTCTCAATAGGAATTACAAACTTAACGAGGCTCATTGTCCATCGTCCCTTCCCCCCCCCCCCCTCTTTCCAGACCAGAAAAAATATTTCCTACAAAATGAAACAAATTTAATTCCTGGGTTTATTCATTCTACCCAACATATTTTTATTTTTCATACCTAAAACTCCTTATTTATACCACTTAATATTAAAAAAAAAAAAAAAAAAAAAAAAAAAAAACAATACTCCAAACCCCCCATTCTCAGAATCCATTACACCAATCTCATCAACTCCAAACTCACTTTAAAATCCAGGGAGTCTTGTACAAGAACACGTCTCTCCCCCTAATTTGCAAACCACCCATCACGTAACTCCCACCACGTGCCAGCGCAATTTGTCAACACCCGCAATTCTATGTCGGATAATAGCCCTAGCTGAACAGCTTCTGCAAGTAGCATGTGCAGATAACAGCCACAGTACTCCCCCTTTCACCTCATGGTACCTTTTATGAGAGAGCAGTGCTGGCTTTCCTTTTATGACAAAAGCGAAAAGGGTCGGTTGGATAACACAAAAGCTTAATGATAGGGGTTGAGTTGGATGGTGTCATAATTGAGTATGTAAGTTGTGAATGGATTGGAATTGAGTTATTGAATAAGGTATAGTTTAGAAGGTGTTATATGTATTGATTGATAATTAAAGTATAAATATCTTAAAGGGTTAAATTAAATCTAAACTATGTTTGCCCTTTGAAAATAGTAACAGTAAATGCAGGGTCTTTCAGGAAGGATACCCTAACTTTGAACTGAAATAACTGAGACAGAAAAAGAGACATGTGGTAAGTTGGATGGACAGGTAGATAATTTTAAGTGCACCATCGTGAAAAATTGATTGAGAGGAGTAAATTTGATAACGGCTGCAAAGATTGTACAGATGCGATCTAGTTTAATTTGGATGGATATGTCATTAAAAACAACTTTTGAATATGCGGCACTGAAAACCATATCTGTGTGTCTTGCAAAACCACTGCATTATGTTAAATTGTCAGTTTCGGCTGCACTCTCTAGTAAAGGGACCATGAGGCACTTTTTCAATAAAAAAAAACGATGAACCCACTCCGCTATATTAAGAGATTCTAATAATTGGTGCCACATTTAAATCATGTGCCTAATTTTGCAAACCGATGTATTTAAATCCAACATACTATTATTTATATCCGATGTGTATCCAACACACTATTATTTATTTATTGCCATTAGTTATTTATAGTAATTTTTGGAGGGTTTTGGTGTGTGTCTCTGGATAAATAAACTGGGAATATTCAACTATTGAAAACTATTTTTAAAACAATCTACCAAATTGTCTCTTAACTCTATCGTAAAACTTATAAAAGTACATCCTAATTAAGTATTTTAAGAGGAAAAAGTGTTGATTTTTTTTAAAGAAAAAAGTGAAAAATCATTTAACTTTATCAAACTCAAAACGATAGTTTCTAAATGGTTTGTTGCTTTTCATAATTGAGTCTGAAAAAATGTATGAATGTAATCATACTGATTGAAAAGGGTATTATTGAGGTTGCTGTATGTGTATTGAGAAACAACCTTTTTGGATCCAAATAATAACCATGAAAGTCAAGAGCTTTTTTGGAATATGAATGAAATTTGCTTCAGTTTTTATTGGGCTGGTTCTTCTCTTATGACAGAATGTAAAAAATCGTTTATTTTTTTAATGGTATTAAATGAGACGTATGGAAGAAGGCCAGAAGGTCATAATAGTTAAGAATGTAAATTTTGTACGGTAAATGAGATTGAGTTCAATTATTGAATACAGATTGTTAAAATGGTTTTTTTTGGACATTAATGGATGGCATGTAAAGATGTCAAATGTCTTAAAGTTATATTAGAAATAATTTTGAATTATAAATACATTATTCGGTATAAATGTTTTAAAAAGATAAATGAAACGTCCAAATGACGTTTTGTGAGTGAAACGTTTTAGGACTAAACGTTAATTCAGACAAACATGCAGAATGTTAGTAATTGAAGTGTTGATATGTTCTTATAGTTCGGACTGCAAATTTATTAATATGTAGGTTGGTCGATTAATATGACCTAATAAGTACGTAAATACGCATCTTAGAGTATTTAATATCGATATATCTTAAAATTTTTAAAAGTGCAAACTATTATAATGTATTAATTCGATATATATTTAAGTTTCTACGCTAGATTAGTGTACTCATGGTTTCCACGAATACTCTTACCATTTTTTAAATATTTCCTATCAAGATTACAAATTCTATATATCGAATAATATATCCAATAAAAATCTTATCTAGACGAGTTACTATACCAAACTTTAACACTAACACTCAACCGGAAGATTATTTTCACAGTATCTTCATGGGAAGATCACACATTAGTCTCCAATGACATATGAAATATCAGGTTAGAGATTTGATTCACGCCACATATTTTTTCTCGTTAAACTTGGTAAAATTTGTGTTTATAAAAAATTTTCTAAATTGGTAGGAGGGTTTAGTACTATTTGTCATTATTCATAAACAAGTAAGATTTTAGTCATTAAAAATGTTCTTAAATTGAATAGGGGGATATTTGGACCTTATACTGTACTTGAAACTTGTGTGGGAGAAATCTTTTTGTAGCATTTACTGTTACAATTTACCTTTTTTTTTTATAGACGTAGTAAGTACATTGTAAAATAAAAACAATAATACTTCCTTTTGGAGTCATATAAATAGTGAAGGCTTTCTAAACTTTATGATAAAAAATAAACTTCAGTTGTTGAAGATACAAGTTTTCTTGTATTTAATGTTCATAAATACTACACGAGAGATGCACGATTGCACCGATGCATGGTTACATCTGGAATACTGTCAACAGTTTAAATTTAAAGAATACTTGTTTTCAGGTTAATTTTTCATAGGAAATATTTTAAATTTACGTCTCGAATGAAAACAGCACCAAAGTTGGATATTGGTAACTAATATTACAATAAAAACGTTATTTTGTGGAATTAACTCAATGAATTGGGAGTAATTTTACTGTATTTTAATTTTAATGATCTTTTATTTGTATAGATATAACAATATAAATATCAAATAGCTAGTTTTATTAGACACTAGAAGATTATTTGATTAAAATACATTATTATAACAATTTTAATTGCAAATACATCAAAAGTAATTTTGTTATAAAGAAAAAATAAACTTTATCAAATTTTTAGTTGATAGAGTTGACATATAAAAGACATGACATGTAAAAGAAGAAAACGCAATGTTTTATAAAACATTTATTTTATTTATTGCGGAATTTTTGCAAAGATTCAACAATTCAACATATTAAAAATAATGTAATAATAAACTTAAAGCTTTTAATCTATCAAGTTTATAAAATTCGAATCAGAAAACGAACCAATCTTTATTGCTTCTATCAAGAGCATCTTTCAGAATCCCCCAAAACGTTTTCTTTTAAAATCTCCGAACTTTGTAAAAGTTTTTCTAACAAACAACATTCTTCCAATCAATAGAAATCCGTCTTTTAGCTCCTTTTCTCATTTCAAGATTTTACTTTAGAAAAACGCTTGACGCAACCATAGAAGGACAATAATCTTCTTCGTGTAGTATTTGCAGGACGGATCCATAAAATGTTCTCAGTAGGGAGGCCTTTTTGATTCCACTGCAAGAGGGAGATATACAGGCACTTAATCTAAAAGATCCTATGATGGTGGAAAAAGAGGCACATTACTCATGTGCCCTCGCCCCTCTGCGATGTAGCAAAGATCGATTCTAAGAAAAATCGATTCTTTTAAAAAAGCCAGACTTCACTACAATGAAACAGCATAGATGAGTTTTTGTTGAAACCTTGTGTTGGAAAAAAAAAGTTCAGGAAAATATTTTTAAGGAGTCAGGTGGGGAAGTTTAAGGCATTAGTGATTAGTATAAATCATATTTATTCGAATACATTAAAGTCCTGTTTTTACTTGTGTAAACAATTAGTTATCTTACTAACTGGAGAATAATTAAAAAAAAAAAAAAAAAAAAAAAAAACTGTGAATGAAGGATGAAACATAATTACGTTTTTTGTTCTGATAAAATATTTAAAATTAACTTTATAAAATGTTTCACTATATCATAAAAGTGATCTAATATGATTTAAAACAATAAGCTGATGTATTTTTTTAGAAGTATTGTAAAAAATTTCAATTCGAAAGCACAAATTGTTGGTTAATTAATCATGAAGATAGAGTTAGGACAAAATCATAAATTTTTAAATATTGAAAGATTTTGTCATCGAATATTTATCACTAAATGTAATATTTAGCTGCATATTTACCAAGTATGAATAGACAATGATCAGAAATATTTTTTTATTTCATTATCTGATCACTGAATTTTCCACAACCCATTCTGAATAAGGTATAGAACACGGCAGTTTCTTTTACTTTATGGAATTAAAGGTTTTACATTTATGGTTATACTAATTTTATAGTTTTTGGATATTCAAAGCAAAGAAAAAAAAAAAAAAAAAAAAAAAAAAGGCGATGAATTGTAATAATTCATAAAAATTGATGCAATTACTGAAGATAATAATAATTTTTAAGGTTAGAGGACTTTTTTTACTAATCTTTAGATGGTTTGGCTAGTTTCCAAGACATAAAAATTAATGATTACCTTTAGAATCCTGTTACGAAAACAAAGAAGATAATATTGGAAAAATTAAAAGGGCAAGCGAATAATTTTTATTGATGCTTGGAAATGTATTCTTATCAAGTTTCGGTGATCATTTGGTTGCAATTCAAATAATGGCTTTTGAAATAATATCTATGAATATAGTAAAATGACTTTTATTTTCGATTATTCATTTTATATTTTAAGATGATTTACTAATGCTCAGAAAAGTTTACACAAAAGCTCTCTTTTTTTATTAAGTGTTTTCAAAGCAGAATTTAATTAAAAATAGATTTTTAAAATTTAATAAGTCTGAAAAGTAAATGCTACAAATCTGTGCCATTTATTGGTTTTAAGATCTTGATATGATTAGTAGCATTATATATCAACGAGAAATCCCAACAAAAATTGAATTAAAGTTCTCCTAAAGCAGTCCTTCACCAAGAAAATAATGGGAAGTACAGATCTTGGATCCAAATAGAGATGCTGGATTAGAACTTCGATATTCAATGGTAAGTTTACTCGCCAATTTTATTGCCAAATTCAACAAATTGTAGACATTTTTGTGTATTAAAATTATAATTTTGCAAGTTTTAAAGAATTTGGTCTTTAAACTATTATCAACGAAATAAGAATCGAAATAAGTAGGAGCGGCTTTTAATAAGTGTAACTGCCCCAATTCAATTTGATTGAATAAATAATAAATAATATGGATAACGTCTCAGAATATTTTAGTTTTAATGCATTTAGCCCTGTGGCGAGTGCAGAAATATAACACAGCTCTGTTAAAAACTTTTTTCTCTCTCTTGTAAGCACTTTTTGAGTAGGAAAACCACTTTTCCTGATAACAGTATATATATATATATATATATATATATATATATATATATATATATATATATATATATATATATATATATATATATATATATATATATACTGTTGTCAGGAAAAGTGGTTTTCCTACTCAAAAAGTGCTTACAAGAGAGAGAAAAAAGTTATATATATATATATATATATATATATATATATATATATATATATATATATATATATATATATATATATATATATATATATATATATATATATATATATATATATATATATATATATATATATATACTGTTGTCAGGAAAAGTGGTTTTCCTACTCAAAAAGTGCTTACAAGAGAGAGAAAAAAGTTTTTAACAGAGCTGTGTATATATATATATATATATATATATATATATATATATATATATATATATATAAAACCATTAAAATTTGTCTATCCTCATAGTGTTAAAGTAGATCTGTAAAGATATTTCTTTTTTTTATGAACATTCTGCGTGTAGAATACTATTTATGAGATCACTGGCACATTTATTATAAGTAAAATTATCTTGCTTTCCGTTAAAAAAAAAAAAAAATCCTTTTCTGTTGTTTAAAGGAACTCCTTTTTCACATTTGTGCACATTATGAGTAAAGAAAACTACTTCTTGGAAAATGGGCAAATTTAAGAAAAATAATTATTCATTCGGAAATTAGAGTACTTTGAACAGCCAAATCGGTTCTGTAAAACACTCTTTTCCATCTTTCTTACAAAAAGCTGAGTACCGATAAAAACTTTTCATTCCGTTGACACTGACTTTGAAATTAGCATATGTTACAATTCCATTCCTGTTTTGTAAAACTCGCTTTTTGTTTTGTGAATATTACAAGTCAAGAAAACAACTTTTCAGACCGTTGGCATATTTATTTTAGGTATAATGATCCCAGTTTGAAATGAGCGAAAGTGAAAATGCCAAACCTGTTCTGCAACACTTTTCTACCTTTACGTACAAAATCTTAGTAAAGAAAACCACTTCTCTATCAATTTATACAACTATTTCAAATATAATTATCTTTTTTTTTTAATTTTTTTATTATTTACATTGAAATGGTAATTTGAATTTGTAAAACTTTTTATTTCTTTTATGCATATTTTGAGTAAAGAAAACTGCTTTTTGATCAATCGACGAAATTATTTCAAACCTAAATTTTTCCTTTTAAGTTAAATTACATTAAAATGATAATCCGGTTCTGTTAAACTTATTTTTCGGGTGTATTTTTGACTGGAAAAACTACTTCTTGATCGATTGACGAATTTATTTTAAACATAATTTTTTCCTATTTAATTAGTTTACATTGTGATGTAGTACAGTTTTATAAAACTTTCTTTTCATTCATATTTTTATTAGAGAAAATTTCTTCTCGGTCAATTGACACACTTATTTTAAAAATAAATTTTCAGTCTAAATTATCTTACATTGAAATATAAATTCGGATCCGTAAATTTTTGTAGGGCAGTTTCTGAAAAAGAAAATTACTTCACACAAGACCATTAGCATATTAATCATCTATTATAAAAACAGCGCATGTAAAATGCTAATAATTCCGTGTTTTATAAGTTTTTTTTCCCTATAAGTCTTTTTTCAAAAGAATATACACCATCGGGAAAATAAATATTTTAAAATGTTTACTTTATGAAATCTTCCGATTTTGATGACAGTTTTTTCTGAATTCCTTTAATTTCTCTGAAACAAAGTTATAAGTCAGCAAGGAAACTTGCTAGGAGAATGGATATTTTATTTTTTGCAACATTTTTAATTTAAAATCATTGTATACTTATTTCAAGACAAAGTAGTTAAGCGCGTCAAGAGAAACAATTTGTCTCTAGTAAAACTAGTTTATTTTAATGACTTCTAGAGGAACTAGTTTGGACTAGACTAAACTAGTTTGTCATGAAGATAATAAAGGATTTTTTCTAATAAAATGAGCTGAGTAACTAAGTAATATTAAGAGCAAATAGTTCATAATTAACGTGTTTGGATAATCTAGTTTTTTCTGTGCCAAACTATATTGTCATAGTAACATCGAGATAAACTGACTTGTCCGAAATTTGGCACTTCCTGTAACAAATGTACCAGCTTCTTGAGAAGCACACATTTTATAGAGATTTTTAGTAGTTTATTTCTTGCCTATAATTAAATTAATAAATTTAATTTGAATCTTGGGTATTTTTCTAGCAGAGAGAGGGTGTATTTATTTTTCGACAAGGTGACAACGATAAAAATAATCAGTAAAAATGAAGTTTGAGGAGGATATTTATGAGGATGAAATTTCTGTTAAATAAATAAAATATTCCCAGGAAAATATCCTCGGGGATGTATCTGATATTTGATCGCATGATAACTAAAATGAGAAGAGTTAAAGAAGTTAGAAGTCAGAAATTAGGTAGTTGTGTCTGGAAAAATCCAATTATAGACATATGTATTTTGAGGTGATGTTGATGAATATAAACCTGTGTATTTAGAGATTGAGAAGGGGTGGGGTCCTCTTAACAAATCAAAAATATAATTAACTTAATATTAAGGATAATTTAAATTTAAGTGCGCATTATGTTTTCTTCCTTAGTCTACAAATAGTTTTGACAGGTACAATGCACAATTTTTTTTATTGATAGAAGAATTATTATACTTTAAATTCGATGAATTAAATATTTTGCAAGTATTTTCACACCAAGCCATGTTTATAAATTTATACATTAAGTAACCTCAATAAAGATAGCTGAAAATTTCTAATGATTCATAGTCTTATTCTGAATTACGGACTTTATTGATGGCAACTACTTTTCGAATTGCCTAACCGGGAAATATTAAGTTAACGTTTGTTCTTTGCTGGAAATTCTATTTTTTTTTTTTTTAAACTGCGCAGTGAAAGGTTGTTTGTTTGGTGTGAAGTTTCAGATGATAAAACCCTTCTATAAATAATGTTCCATAGATTTTCATTATATACATTAAAATAAAAAACATTCCCCCACAAACTTTTGTTATACTCTTGTTGCTACTCCTCCTAATGTAATTGCTTAAAGAAGAAAATACGACTTATTATAGTTAAAATTGTTTTATAACAATTTGAAAAAAAAAAAAACTTTTCTTATTCAGCAATAATTCTTATCGTGTATCAGCGAAAATAATACTTTATCGTGAGGAGGACGGGAAAGTATAGTCTTGTTATTAAAATGACATATTTTTAGAAGATATTCGTTGCTTGGTGTTTCTAACATTAATAAATATATATATTTAAAATTTTGCGCGTGATTATAAAAAATATTGTATTGCAACATGTTCGAAAATACTTTTACAAATTGGGTAAACTATTTGACTCATGATAACGCACTTGTTAAACAAGCATTTTACCTAGTTCGAAAAATAATACTTTCCCAACTAGTTGCATAAATACATATACTATATTTTAAGGAAATGCACGTTTTCTGTCTTCGAATACTAATGATATTTTCGTAATTTAAAGTTCCGTATATTTTAAAGCTTTTAAAATATCTAAAAAAGTTTTGATATTAAAAAAATTAATAACACAACATAAGTAAAAAATATTTTCTCCAAACGATAAAAATTTCCTTCTTTTTCCCGTCGCTCTTCCATTAGTAATAGAACACTTACGTCATTACAACCAGCCGTCACAACATCTCATACGAGATTACAAATGAAACAAGACAAGACTGAAAAAGCTATTTCTTGCCAGTTCCAAAGAATTTTCTTTGGTGTGGTAGAAGAGAAATAGAAGAAATTCAGAAGGGATTACCCTCACAGAATATTACAGTAAACACCAAAATTCTTTGACGCCTTTTCCTCAGAGTATTCGGGGTTGGATGTCAGTTTGCCTTATGGTTTGAATCAAGCTTTTTGAATTCATTTTTGTATATTGGAATATTGCTTTTAAAAAAATTTCGGGAAGAGAATTTTTCTCTTTAGATTAAAATTATTATTTTTTGTGTGCGCAAAATAAAGATTTTGAAGAGATTTAATTTTCTTTTTTTTATGAATAGATAATATTTTTGTGGAAAGTATTCCAAATTGAATGCCGCAGTGCTCCTAACAATGATATTTTAACTGTAGCAATTGGACTAAATTGTAAAATATATTTTAAAGGTGAATAATGAAGGTAAGTTATGACAGATGAAAGTACCACTCTCCAAATGCGGACTACATTAATTTTATTATTTCATTTAGCTGGAAATATTCTTTGGTAACAGCTTATTCAAAGTTCTTAATTTTATTTTAGTTCAGACGGACGCTACCAGTCGAGGTTCCAGTTTAAAACTCCAGCCTGTGACGTCATGTGATGTCACCTGGCTACTGGTTTCAGTGAATTAAACATTTTCCATTTACTATTGCCGACGACTCTCATCATCCAATCACGTGCGCTCTGAACTCAAAATCAATTAAATAAAATGCAATTACACCTAATAGTTGGATTTAAACTTAAAAGTCGGATGTATTGTGTGAGAATGCTAGATTAAACATTTATTTTACATAACAAAAGCATGCATTATTACTTTGCTAAACATTATGTGTTCAGTATTTAGTGATTTGATGCTGATAGTGGTAAATGCTTCATGTTTATAAGAATGGTAAGTTTAGATGTTTGAAAAATATATTTTATGTATAGCTCGAGATAAATAATCGTGTATTTATGTAATTTAGCTATTGGAGAAGTTGGATAAAAAGGCTTAGACACAACCCCTTCTTGTGCCAGTTTAGGAAAAGGACATTTGCATATGGTTCTGGATGGCTGAACTTTCTTCTGGCGCAGTGGTCCAATTGTAGGAGCCAAATCAATGCAGCAAATTGAAGATGGTGAGAATAAAACTCTACAAGCGACAGAAAATATGGTAGAAGGATTCAAAGTGGAGTAAAAACAACCTTCATTTTTGACGAAGCACTTATTCTATTCTTATTCTGCATTTTGAATTCTTCGACTCTTTTCGACATTATTATTATTATTATTATCCAGACGGACGAACGTGCTGGATGTCACTAAGCGAGAATTGGAGTTGATGGGTTGTTCTTATTGTTATCCAGTGCCATGTCTTTGCCGGTAATCACTGACGGATGTCTTTGAAAACGCCCACGCAATTCAGAATCAGTGTTTGCCTTCTAACTGAGACTACGAGTAAATAATCTATTTTCTTCCTTTCTCGTCCAGTATTTTCGTGTTTAATGCTTGTTATTATTAATATGTTAGGATTTTTGATATAATGGCTATATCTATAAGATCAAGCTATTTGAGGATGTTTTACCAAAATGTTATATTTTCTAAATGTATAGGAATAAACAAAAAGATCTTAGATTCTGAAGTTAATTGATTTGCTTATGGGGAATTTAGGTTTCAGATTGAAAGTTACTTGCAGTATAAATGCAATCTTAAGAAATACGCAATGTACTAGTTAATCCACACCCTGGTAATGTATGGCTTATAATTTTTTTTCTTTGTGATGGTAAATAAGATACGGGTCCAAATTTCATTCAACAGAAAATGGTATGATATAATACTAATCAATATTCTACAAAAGCATTCTGAGTTCGTTAAGTTTAATTTCTTCACAGTTTTACCATTATTTAAGGTATACATATACATTAGGAATTGCGAAATTTGACTCAAGTCTGTGTATTTGTTTTTTGTTTTTAAAATACTCCCGAATTCATTACCATTAAAATGATACCATTTTCTTTGTGAGACTCAAATTACTTTTTAAATTACTGTAGGTTTTGTGAACCTGTTTTGTATCACGTTCATTAGTGTAGTAAACTTTAAACGCGTTTTCTGAAGAATGACATTTTGGTGTTATATGACTTAACGCCAACGGTCATAACTTCATAATAAATGGTCCGATTTACAAAATTCTAATTTTGTTTTGTAGACAATAGTTGTGAATGTATTTTCTATGGAGAATCTAATACATATTGTAATAAACACATTTTGTATGCATATTTTAATCTTAATTTTTTGTTAAAAACTATGTATTTTTTTAAACTTTTTATTTCAAAACCTTATAACTAAATAAATATTGAATCTATATTCAAAATGCTCCATAGGAACATGCGTCAATATAATATATCTTATTTGCAATAAAAATAATACTTCTAAGTTAATTACAAGTTTATTTATGTATGTTCTAATAATGTCCTAATTACTCACTTTAATTGTAATTAGCTGATTAAAAAGTGAAAATTTATATTATAATTAACATATAAACAATCATATATTGATAAAGATATTAATCGTAAGAACTTAAAAATTCAAAGTCCTCAAATTGCAAATACAAATATAAAGAAATCAGCCAACTACAGGCACGATTCCCAGTAACTTTGGTCCAGCTAAAAGTAATCAATGGCCTATAAATATATCTCTATGAATATCCAACTATATCTTAAAACCATCTACCCCAGTTGAATTCACTTTATCCACTATATCAATAATTCCTATCGTCAATCACCCTTTTGTTGAAATAATGTTTTAGCCTTTCTGTATTAAACTGCTGTTTAAACAATTTACAACCATGACCGACCCCTCGTTCTATTATATGCAATAAATTCTAAACTCTCAATCTCATTCTGTTTAATAATGTTGAAAAGGAATGAAATTTTCTCTAGTTATTCTCTCGTTCAGGGTGTACACATTCAATTTTCTTAATCTATCCCTATAATCGAAAGATTAAAAACTTTGAATCATCTTTGTAGCTCTCTGCTGAATACTTTCCAGCACTCAATTCCCTTTTTAAAATGTGGTGACCAAAAGAAATGATACAAATTTCAAAACTAAGAAACGAAAGAATAGAAACTTCTGAATATAAAAACTGATAATAAATTATTTAAAAAATAAAACTTGAAAATATTTCTAAAAATGAATTATTTACTATATTTAGTTTTTTATTTTAGTTTATACACTCTTCTAAATTTCAATTCGAATATCAAATTTAACATGAATAATTCTACCTATTATGTTATCAAACAATACGAACAAAAATATTGAGACTTAGTAAAGAAGAATCGGTTATGAAGGATAAAAATATTTTAACCCTAAAGAAACGATCTTTATGGGCTATAAAATATGGACTTAAATATGGATATAAATAGGGTGAAAGAAATTTATTTCGTCTAAAGATTCATATAATACGTCCTGGTGCATCGCAGATCATAAAATTTCATTCCTTAGTTCACGATATATAAAATCATTTTCGTTATAGATATACTACTATATTTGGTTATTCATTTTTATTTTCTTGCGAGTATTGTCGACATTACTTGGATGCAATCAATGACTTTTACTTCATTACACCAATGCAATAATATTATAAGTCTGTTAATTTTCCGGACAATAGTAGAAATAAAGGATAAAATAAGTATAAAATAAATAAAAATTATGCACATTTGTAGTTGGTGCAAAACAATAATTTATGTATCGAGTGAAAATGTAAGAACTTAAAATTGCAAATGTTACCAGTAAAGATGGGGGAGAAAAGAAAAAAAAAACTATCTAAAGGACTAATTCATCATGAGCTTAGAGAAATTGTGTATCACTCATTTATCAAAAATTTTGTTTCTATGATCAAATAGCAGGTTTTACTACTAATGTGTCCCTTACTTTCGTGTCACATTATAAGCAAAAGTGACAATATACGCAAAAGTGAAATGAGACTAAGAATGTTGTTAGTACTTTTTCATTCTAAGAATACGATATTTTAAATAGAAATTAATAAATCGCGTTTCATTTTTTCACAAAAGTCACTGAATCTTCCTGAAAAGGCACAAATTTAATGTATAGGTTTATTACCTGCTTAGGTTTATTAATGTTAATACTCACTTAGGCTTATAAAGGTTATTTAACAGCTTCTTAAACATTTATTAAGCTTTATAAAATGACTTTAAAATAGGAAACACTAGCTTGTTTTCGCCCCGTAAATCTAAGGGTTAATTTTCGGTCACATTATCTGTCAAATTATTCATTTGAAACATTAGTGTTTGTATACCAGGCAAAAGAACAATAATATATAATTAGGAAATTTTGAAAAGAAACTAATCAGTGAGATTTTATTATTAATTAAAAAAAAATATAAAATGTATTATAATTTTAGCTTTCAATTACCCATATGTATACATAGGGTAATAAAGTATTCGGTCAATTTTATTTTGTTTATTTTATTTTTTAGCATTTCACCTCGTTTTGGAACATTTTGATTTCAAAAAAGTGTCTGTGGTCAGTCTAACTCCCGAAGAAAATGACCTACGATGCTCGAATTTGGTGTGCAGTTGGGGAGGGTACAGGGACCTACCGATAAGGTTTTAGACAAAATTGCTCACGCGCATAAGGTAGCTGCCACTGAAAAAATAATGTTTTTCAGTAATTGCTAAAAAATGGCTCTAATGTTGTTCTTTCGTTGTGGTAATATCTCTAAAAAAGGTGTTCTAAATATCGCCACCTCCGAAATTCCTGTAAAAATGCTTTAATGGCGTAAAAAATTGAAAAACGAATGTCTTTAACACAGAGTTCTACCGCATCAACGATCGTTTTTCTTCCTCCCCAGTTTAATTTATAAGAAAGGATAATTTAAGAATTATCTTAAAATATATCGCCAAAATCACTATTCTGGCGGAGTTTTTTTTTTTAAAGACCCATAAAAGAATTGTTGCAAAAAATATCGTCACACTGACTATTTTTTCTAAATCAATGATCAAAACATAAAAACGATAAATGACACAAATCCAGGTCAGTATTATAGAGTAATTGAAAGTTGTGCGATGTTCCACACCCCTAGTTTTTAATGTATCGTAAAAACATTTTGTTATTTTACTTACAAATTTGGTTAATGAGCTTTAATTGCTTTTCTTATACGTGGTGCAAACGTACACATCTTTAGAAGCAGTACTTCGGCCGATATTGTGAGTTAAAATATAAAGCATAGGGTCTATGGGTGATTATTCATTTGAAGATCAAGTTGGTACAACAGGTAAAAAGAAAAATACGACAAAATAAGTCAAGATGAATCTTTATAACCCTGTTGCATCAATCGGTTGGCTACGTAGCAAAAATTACTGGCAGCTCGCCAGTCACTTGTAGAATAATGTCAGAAACTTGTAGAATAATCTCAGAAACTTGTAGAATAATGTCAGAAGTTGGTATTGGAAAAAACTTGAATGGAAAGATTATTTCTGATGTATATTTGTGTGAGAAAATAAAATAATAATTTTGCGTAATATTTTTCTGAGTTTAATTTAGGATGCATTATGAAGGTACTTTCGTTTTCATGGTATCTGAACAGTTTGTAATGCATTTTCTTCGTAATAATGAGTTGAATATCTAGTTTATCATCTAAAAAATTATGTGGAGTAAATGTAAATGACTAATATCCGCTTAAATAATGAGTCTTTTCATCTAAAATATTTTTTTATAATTATTCCTTTAGAAAGCACTTCAAAATTAATAATACTTGATTATTTTTTGAAGTGTAAAATGAATGAAATATCATTAAAATTCTTTCTCTTTGTTCTCTAAATAGTTCTATTAATAATATCTTCAAAATGTTCTAATTTTGCCAGATATGCTCATTTAAAAAAAATGATTATATTATTTAGCTACTGTAAGATTTACGACAAATACAGAATTAATTACTTCAATTGAAATAAACCATAATCAAATAAACTTTCAAACACAAAATATTTAAGTAAATATAAACTATATCAAAAAATGAAAAAAAAAGTTGGTATCATAACGTGTTCCTTTTTGTCTTATATTACGCTACTTTTTGACTGTTACATTACAAAGTTATCTACAAATTTGATAACGTAATTTAAATGTCATAGGTTCATATGGATCAGCTATCTCGAGACAGACAGTAATTTGCATTCAATGAATAAGTAATTTACATTTAAAATGAATTACTACACTAGAAGCAAACAATGTAGATTGAAAAGGGCTTTTCATGCAAAATATTTTATGTGAGTATAAATTTTATTACTGAAGTTTCGAATTTAGAATAAATGAATATTTAATTTTTTTGTGCAATTTGTTTGATTGTTCCATCTCAATACATTATTTATTACATTACCAACAAAAATTAAATTTGATAGGATCATCTGAACCGATTTTTTAATGGTAGACAGTAATTTACATTCAGTATTTGAACTTATTAAATAGATGTGTTTGAATTTCACAAATATTTGCTAGATAGTATTTCGTATACTAAAGTTGTATAACAAACATAATGCTTTACTTTTTTTATTGCATAAATAACGAGTGCACCTTCTTTTTAACTTTTATTTTATTCACTTTTCTTACACATATTACTATTTTTTATGTCACTTTTACAAATATCACTCATATTTAACTGACCTGAATTCAATTGAAGCGTTCAGAGGTACAACACATTTAGTAATTTTTTTTATGAAACTAAATTGCTAAATACCTTTTTGTGGAAAACTATATAATTTCTCTTAACATTAGCTACAAAAAAGTGTTTACACGTACTATCTCTGACAGGAAATATTTAATTTTTTTTTTAATTTAATGCAATTTGAAATTAAATAAAGCAAAAAAAAAAAAAAAAAAAAAAAAAAAAAAATCTAGAGGAACTGTCATTGGTAACTATTAAATTTTTTAAAAACATTAATTTTTTTCAAATTTTTATACGGCCTAAGTATATTTAATTAACTTAGGTAAATTTAGAAGAACTATGAATGAAATAAAATAAATTGATTATTAAAAAACATTAGTTTCTAAGAAACCAAGATTGGGTATAAATTATTTTATTCCACAATAAGAAATAATTTTACGTTAAAAAACAACATCGTAATCACCAATATTTGAATTTATTTTTTCACTACCTACTACTAATATACTACCTACTTAAATTTGAAATTATCCACAGATACGTGCGATATGTCAAATGAAATATCTCGTTGAAATGAGTTCCCATTGAAAAAGTTAACAGAGATTTATGATCAAAAGGTATGGAAGTCAATTTGCAGTTCTTAAAGTATAATCCAACAGGAAATGCTTAAATTTTTGATCAGATGAGTGCATTTATAGCAACTCTATGAGAATTTCCATCTTGGCAACACAATGCAACATATTGGAACTTGGATATTCATTGACAATTTTTCGTGTTTTCAGTTTTTATTTGAACTCGCTTACTTGGTGAAATTGTTTCCAATCCTATCCTGGCAGATCTTTTACCACAAATTGTCACTCTTAACAGTTGAGGGCTTCTGCAACTAAACTTTATCAAAATATTCACGCTTGGTATTTTTACGTGATGCACTACAACATGTACATGTGTAGAAGCTGGACAGTGACTTTGATAATTAAATTTGTTTTTAATTAACACGATCTGAGCTTATGAACTCTTTTATTTATGGTTGGTTGGTTTATACGCTCACAACCTATTTTTATGCCCAATGATGGCTAATAAGGTCGGGATCTACCGCTTAACGTGGATTCTGAACCACAAAGAACATTCACTCCTAAACCTGAATTCGAACACGGAACCTTTGGCATGCGAGGCCAGATCGCTAACCACACAGCCTTCAGGTGGGCCGGAACTCTTTTATGCCTCATTTTAGCCTCAACAGGTGCAGTATAAAAATTGAAATTATGTTACATTTGAATTAAATCTTATTAAAATCACACTAACATTTAATAATGCCTCATCTTAATTTAAGCATGCTTTCAATTTTCATTGATGCTTTTTGTCTTTTATACTAAAAAGAATAAACTCCATTATAACCTTTTTGGAAATCCTGTATAATGTAATTTAAACTTTATCTATCCGTATTGTACAGAATACTTTATAAACTTAATTTTCATATGAGAAAACGGTGAAAAGTTATCTTAAGACCAAAACTCAGCAAAATTTGACCATCCATCTTTGTTTTTTAAAAATTAATTGCGACATTTTAATGGATAGACTGAAGACAGATTGGAGAGAGGTTAGATTATCTCAAAATGTAATAAGCGTTATAAGTTTTGAAAATTGTTCAAAGTTTTCAGAATAACGTGTTTTATTGACAGCAATTACAATGTGTCATTTACAAGAAAATATTATTACATAGAAAATTTAGAAGCATCTTTAAGAAAACAGAAAACATCCAGGCATTAAAGAATGTATTATTTAAGAATTTTCATTTTAGTATGAGATATTTGAAAGCTACGTTTGACAGCATGTAATTAAGTTTTAGAAGAAGAAAAATGTTTCCATGAAGTACATGTTGTTTTTAGAGAAAATCTTTTGGAAACATAAAAATGTAAATTCTACTAGAACGTATAAATAAATTAAAAGAGAACACGCAATTAAGATAAATATTTTGAGAATTTAAAAAAAATTGACATTCAAAAATTAGAAATTAACACAGTTACAAAAGAATGTAAATAGAACGTTCTTTGAGATTTGTGTTGAATAAGCAAATTATGTAAGTGTATAAGAACATTGTAAACATTAGTACAATTGGTAATTAGTAATTATCATGAAATATCTTCTACGCATAAAAAAGTGAATTTAACAACAACACGCACTTTGCTTTATAATGATATGAAGATAGAAATTCTTAGTGTTCTCAAATAAGAATTTTTAATAATTCAATAAAAAATGTGAGGTTTTCATTCCTATGAATTTATTAACTTTTCAATTTGTAATATAGAAAGAAAAATATACTGTAGCATAAACGATAAGAATTCAAGAGGAGACTGTAAGTTTAGGTATCTCATTTATCATCATTCTAAATTTTTATAAAATTTAAATAATTGTAGTAGATTATAAACATACTGATCGGGCGGGACAAAAATGACTTAATCGGTAAAAAAAAATACTCATTCGAATTTGAATGAGAGGAATTAAATTAGACTCTTAGAGATATCATAACTTGGCAAACAATGATTGATAATGATTCTTTTATAAGATAATTTACCGTTCTTTAATTTTCAATGAGAACGGATTCAGTCGATTTCCTTTCTTTGAAAACTTCAACATTGATACATTTTAAATGATCAGTTAAGTATAATACCTCTTGGACACGAACTCAAAATGTACCGAAAACATGAATTTAAAACTTATAATAACAGAAGATTGCAAGAAAAAAAAAAAAAAAATATATAATGTTTAAATTGAATCCATGACAAAATGGGACTTACCACTGATATTATTACAAGGTTTTAAATGCTTAAATATTGCTGTATTAATTTAAATGACAAAGCTAATTTCATTTGATTAGAGTGTCTACAATATACAGTTTTTTACATAGCAAAAAATGCATAGTTTCACGGATTTTTCAGGCTCTGTTGGCAATCACGACCGCACCTTTTGGAAATTCTATAGGGCCAAAATCAAAAATCAAGTCCAACGACACAAAGATTATACTTCTACGTTGAGTAGAACTAATTATTTTATGTGAATAAAGTTTTGACATCACTAATTTACCGGATTGGATTTTGTAACTTTAAATTCATTTTTCTCATTGTTGACTTTTTTCATGTTTTATGTTCAAATTGATATATCTTCAGATTTATTTGAAGAAGCAGTTTCACTTTTTCTACAATAGAATTTTAAGAAGGTCCGGTACCGAAAATAAAAAAAAAAAACTTTATTTATGTACATTTTTATGTCAAAAATTTATTTTATGTATGAGATACTATTTACATATCTTTGAGAAAATGTTTTTTTAAATATTGTGTTTAGTTATTTAAAAAAAATTTAAAAACCAAGAAAAATCCATAATAATTGATGTTTGCGTATTTTGATATAAGTCAAGAAAAAATATTTTTTTTTTCAAAGTGAAAGCTTTCTGTAATACATAATTATATAAAGAAAATTTGCTTTCACAGAATTTTGATAGGTGAATTTAAAAAATTAAAAAATTCTCAAAGTTAAAATATTGAAATTTTTGCTTTTTTTTATGTTATCTTTTACGCTAAATGTTATATTTTAAAACAGAATTAAAAAAAATAAAATTCTGTGAAGACAAAATATTTAAAACTATATAAATTAAATGCTTCAAAAATTTGAATAGCCAATTATTAATGGTTCTGGAGATATATCGATTTGAATATGCAACATCTGTGAAATACACTAGTGTTCGAAAAACGCACTTTAAGCAGACGCTTCAAGGTGTTACGCCCATTAGTGATGTTTAAATAACAGGTAATTTTGTGGTGTTCTAATCACCGGGGGAATAAGATAAAAACATCATTCTCTTCAGGAATGTATGAACTATTTTTTAAAATCAGAAAAAAAATTTGGGATTTTTGAAAAAATTTCGGTACTGGACCCCCTTAAGCATATTACTATAATTTGTTATTAGAGATTAGTTGTATATGCATATATAAACATATAATTTTTTTTGCAAAAATGAACTAGTGAAATTAATATCTTTTTTTCATATTTTATTGTTTTTTTAATTTTTAAAATATTGTTTTTAAAAATTTTATCATGTGAAAACGTTGTCTTACTTTGTATGACAATTATAGGAAAAAAAATCCTAATGGTATCTGTAAAATAAAAGAAAAAAGTAAAAAGAAGCTCATTTCTTCTTAGATCCTCTTAGTTACACATTTTAACCCAAGATTTAGAACTTGAAATGAATATCGGTGCTTTTAAAAAAGAAATAAAAATCAAATCTGCACTCCCACTCCAGAACACCAAAAGAAGTTCTTATCGAGTTGAACATTCGACGTGACTTGCTTTTAAGGACTGAACAAATCGAGGAAGAACTCGAAGTGTGTTTTTTTACTTCTGCGTCCGGAACATTGCCCAATCCAGGCAGATGCCATTTCTCACAAAGTCTTTGAAGCAATAAACCGGTGTTGAACTTGACGCAAACAAAAAGCGAAGAACTTCTATGGCTCTGAACTTATTTCTGGGGGTAATGAGTTATTGCTGGATCATCTATTAAATATCAATATTGAAATCTAGAATGAAAGATTATGTCCTCAATTTAAAGGAGATAGACAGTATGTCTTTGCTTCATAGTCATAATTCTTCACTGTCATATGGTCTTCAATAAAATATCTTACATTCGAATAAATACATTTAAAAAAAATTCTATTGAAGCAAATTGAAATGGCTTCGATCTAAAATCTTGTAACACGTAAATATATTGCTTTTTTTTAGTAGAATATTTCCAAGAGACTTAGCTCGCATGTGCTCCACAAAACTATAGATTCATTTCAGAAAATCATACTATGAAATTATTTATAGGTATACGACTATATACGAAATCAACACAAAATAAAATGAAATGAGGATAAAATATCAAATACAAATTCATATTTTATTTGCAATAAATAATAAAGCAAAAAAAAAAAAAACACTTTGTCTTCCACATAATTATAGGACCATGTAATTTTATTAATTAATTTGACCACCATTTTTTCGAATTGCAGTACAAATTTGGTTTCATGCTATCAACAAGGGTTTTAAGCGTATTTTTGTGCAAATTCTCCCGTGCACTTTTAACTAGCTTTTATTGATCAACCAATTGGTAAATCATGTTATTCGCATAAATTTTCCTCATAAGAAGGCCCCAAACATGTTTAATTGGATTGCAGTCAGGTGAGCATGCTGGCCAATGGATTACATTCACTTCACTTTGTTAGTAGACAACCATTGCTTTGGGCTTTTACTTACATGTACTGTTGTATTATCTTGATGGAAGATAGGACGATTTAGTCGAAACTAACGTAAATATGGCAAAATATTTTTTTCTAGTACCTTTTGATATACCTTACTATCCATTTTAGATTACACGAAATCCAATGAGACAATTCCTTGGGAATTAATTGCTCCTCAAACCATACAGTTTCCTAGAAATATATCTAGGGATGTTTTCTTCTTAAAGTTCTTATGAGCTATTTTATAGATATACATTTTTTTTCCTACTATGATACCTGTCAAAGAATAACTTAAAAATACGGATTTTTATACCGGATATAACAACAACAATAAAATATGATTTACAAAACCTTTAATAACCTTTTTATTATTAAAAAAAAATACAACTACTGATTTGTCATCGAAATTTTGTTTACTAACGTTTATTACTGTTTTTATACATGGTATGAAAGTTTTATTTCTTGAAAGAAATATTTGTTTAGATTTTGTAACCTCAAAATCAAGCGTTAAGCCAATGGGGTAGGAACAAGTCCTTAAAATTGACAAGTATATTATAAAAAAGTTGAGTTAAAGTTTGAAGAAACTGAGAAAAAAAAAGACAACACGAAGCAATCTTTTTCTTCGCAATCAGGAACAATTGCTCTTAAAAGATGTTATATTTCACCAAGTATTTGAATCGATAAAACCGGTTTTGATTCCGAAATCAAGATAAAGAATTTTTTTGAAGATAATGGCTGTTTATCTGTTGCGTTTTTTTCTTCTAGTGTTCACTTATTCGTTGTCATCGAACGTAATACTTTACGAGGTATCCATCCATCAAAGCATAAAATATACTAAACGAATCAAGATATTTCACGATAACAAACAACTTCAGTCGTTTGAGTGACAGATTTTATTTTACATTCGAAGATAAAAAAAAACTTTTGAACTCTATTTTCTTAACTTTTAAAGGTTCTATTTTCTTTTTAGAACTAAAAAACTTCTTGAATTTAAAGAAGAAAATATTTTACTGGAGGGAATGTGTTCAATCATGCGTGCAATCAGAATAAATATCCTTTTATTATGAGAACTAATTTATTGCTGGTATTAAAGTCTCAGTTTTCCGGAGTAGTTGGACAATTTATTTAAAAAAAGATTAATTGAGCTGATGAGGAATTTATTAGCAATCCATTATATATAAAAAAAAACAACATAAAAGCATTTATATTTTCTTTGAGTAAATGTTTAAGTAAACTATAGTTTCCCTTCCAAAGTTTTCCTAGATTTGTTCGCAATTGTTAATTTTTTTTTAACAGTAATACTCTTTTTAAAATTTTACTGTACTACCTATACTTATATCCTATTTATTTTGTTATGTATACTTTGTTTTAGTATAGACATATACCTTCTATAGATATTTAAAAACTTTTACATAAACTGATTTTTGTTTCGTTTCTAAAGTTTTTTAATCTACACACACTTCCTATGGCATTTATTAAATCTCTTCATAATCTAATCTTTCTTACATGATGCTCAAGGCTAGGTATAGTATAATAATTAACAGTTTTTTTTTTTTTAATGAAATGACAAAAATAGTTGTTAATACAAAAAAAAAAAAAAAAGCACTATGCAATTAATGAAAAAAAAAAAAAAAAAAGGGAATGAAACATGTTCAGACCTGCCCACGAAACTTCAGTGATAAACCTGGTGTTTTCAAGACTTAAAAACTCTATATTAAAAATTAAACATTTCATTTAAACTGAAAATTCTCACTTATTTTACTATTTGCTTTCTAAAAATTTACTATCCCAGTTGAAGGTATGATTGTTGTTTGGAATTAAGAACTTCTGACGCAAGATCTAAACGAATACCTCTCCGAGAGAGCTTTAGGATACGATTTTTGTTGATTTCTGCAGGCTTCAGAAGCAAGGTTAGTTTATAGTGACCTTGATCATTGAGCATAAATCTTGATTTTGATTAGTTGATGTAGGGATAAGTAGCATAGTAACTTATTAAAAGGTATCCTAAGTGAATTAGGAATTTTATATTAATATTATAGGAATTGCATTTATTTTATTTAGTCTGCCTAAAATTTATGAATTTTTGACCAAAATGTCATCAAGAAATATGTAACTCATGCGTTTAATTTGCTTTTTTCTTTCAAACCAAATATATTTCTAAGCTATTTTTAAGTGTTCAATGCTATTTTCATGAAAATAAATTCAAAATTATTTTCCAATTTTATTAAATTATACTGGATTGCCAGTGAAAAACCAGGAGTGCTTTATGCATATAAACATAAACCTACCATATTATATATACACACCATCACAAGCGTAAACCACTGCAAATAAAACGGCGTGGAAGCTTCTAGAGACGTTTGTGGAAGCTTGTGAGACGGACGGATTTGTGGAAGCTTCTAGAGACGTTTCGCTCAATAAAAATGGTCAGGTATAAAAATGTGAGTATTTTTAATTGTGATGTAATAGTTGGACCTCGAGAAATGGGGCATTACATTTTGGAGTACCTTGAAAATGTCGTACTTTTCTGTACATCATTCAAAGGGTGCACCATAACGAGGTTTTTTATGAGCGAAATTTCTTTGCATTTGCTTTTTCTTGCGAGCAAAATTTCTTTGCATTTGCTGGCCCACGCACTTCCCAAGACAAATCGAGACCTGTCCACAAAACTTCAGTGACAAACATGTCACTGAAGTTTTGCGGTCACTGTTCCCAGTGTTCCCAGTCACTGGGGAGTACGTGATATTCGAAGACTAGAAAGAATTTTATGTAGTAGCCGCGCAACATTGGGTATCCGAATCCAATGCCTTAGGGGTGGGGGGGGGGGGATGGAAGAAAAGTTTTGTTTAAAATAGGTGTGTGCGTGTGGTATTTCAAATACCTATACCTGATAAGAATTGAATTGTTAGACAGTATAACCAGAAATGATGGCCTCTAATTGTACCTTATAATCATCAAGTTAATATATTTTAATTTGGGAATTTATAAATATTTGTGAAATAGCTATTTTGTAACTTCCTATTGTAAGCTAGCATAATATTAATTTATATTATGACTAAACTTTTAAAATAATTAGACAGAAAAGGCTATTATTCAGCGTTTTAGCTCATTAAAACAATTTTTCTAAATCTTGTTATATCATCACTAGAAACTAATCTAATTGGCTAGGCCAGGGTTTTAAAAACAGGAACTAACGTTAAATTAATTTATTATGACAAGCTAAGCTTTTAAAAGCTCCAGTTCACTGTTTACTTAGTTATTCTTTTAGTCTTCCCATGAGAGCTATCCATTTCAAAAAGTGCCGTAATTCTTTAAAAAAAAAAAAAGTTCTCAGTAATGCTTACTTTGGAGAACTGAATTGCATAAAGCAATAAATACCATCTTATGATAAAATTTAACTTTATGGCTGGTTTATTCAATTCAGCTTTTACCTCATCAAATTATACTCCATTTTAAAGAAAAATATAAATTATAATCTTTTCTTCCATAAGTTATACTATTTATTATATTTAGAGTTTAAGAAAGCTGTATGCAATAAAAAAAAATACATTTTACCTCCTCCTATCTACTTACTTGTCGATTTTTATTAAAGATATTTTGTGCGTGTAAATAACATCTAAAAAAACCTTCTAAAAACTAAAAACAGACATAATTTTGCATGATTTAAAATATACATTCATCGCAAAGTGTCTTTATTTACTACCATTGATCTTAATAAACAATATGTTTTGTTTCTTAAAACTATTATAAAATAATATTCAAGATTCAAGGGTAAAGTTTAAAAGTCTTACAGCATAGATACTTCTCAAAATTGAAATTAAAATTAAAATACAGGATGGGGCAAATAAAAGTGTATCGGAGAACAGAATTCCAGGTTACAAAGAAGCACATCAAAGGAAGGAAATAGTTCGCTAACCTGCTTGTAGTAGATGTTGAAAATGACCACCATTCATCTCTTTGCACCTTTGGGTCCTGGTCAGCAAGTTGCGAAAGGCAGATACATACATGTATGCATTCACGTCCAATCTTATCTACTCGTCCGGATCACTTTTATTTGCCAAACCTTGTACAATTGATTTTACAAGGCATTATTTTATTATAATAAAATGACACCTTGTATATATATATATATATATATATATATATATATATATATATATATATATATATATATATATATATATATATATATATATATATATACACATACACTTATATAAGGTGTTATTTTAAGTGGGGATTCGTTGGTTTGCCACGCTAGTGACGAGCTTATAACTAATCGCAATGGACAGTACATTTAAAACAAATTATAGTTTTTCACATTTCATAACCCAATCACAATGCTTAGTTCATTTTTTCGCACTTAAGGAAATTGATAGGGACGTCGCTATACAGGACCCCACTCAATACATTTGTTTTATTATTATTGGTATTACTATTTAAGAACGCACAAACTGATTCGAATAACTGAATCAGTTTGTGCTGAAAAGGGATCAGTCATCAATAGGTAATATACAGAAAAAGGAAAACAAAATGTGTACTAACTTTAAAAACGAGGGAAAAGTAGCGATTGCTTAATATCACTATTTAAAGATTTTAGTTAATATTTTATAATAAAAAAAAAAAAAATAATAATAATAATAATTTTTAAGCATAATTATGGACTTATCTTTGTTTCGTATAAAATATAAAAAAACACGTACAAGTTTGCACTTTTAAGCTAAATTTACAAAATAACTTCAAAACTTGACAAAGATGAAAATACACTTATTTTGTAAGATCAATCAACATTCAATACAGACTAAAATATAGTATTATTCTTAAATTTGAACAAAATGCCTTTTAATAGCATTACAATTTATTATGTATGTAGTGACACAACCATTTTCCTCTATGTTACGAGAAAATGGGGGTAATTTTAAATTAAGTGTATCTTTTTTTACCTAAAAATAATATTAAAATCATTCAAATTCAATTTTCTGTATTTTCAAACATATTTTACAAAAATGTACAGAAATATATTATTGCTAGAATATTTAAATAAATAAATAATTTGTACTTGATTATTGAATTTAGGTTCATTCAACACGGTGGAAAATAGAATTGAGCATTATATAGGAATCTTCATCATCAATATCAAGAAAAATATATGAGTTCCTCAAAATTGACTTTGTCATATTTTATATGGTAAAATTCATAGGATTATCTGTGAAAATGGCATTTCAAAAATATTTTCTAATCTTCCCGCAATGTAATACAGAATCTCTAAACATAAATAACATTCATTTAGTGAAGCTGCTACCATAAAATGTGGTACTCCAGCAGTTCAAGATTAATAAACATGCTGCTTTTTCTTGGTATACACTCAAACTGTGGTAAGTATACTCCTGTTGCCACAAAACATAAAATCTTAAAAAACTGAAATTAAAAATTTATTTTTAACTCCTATAGTTCTGTTCTCCTAAAGATTCTATGCTAATTTTTTTAATCAGAATATGAGAATTCTGTCTATTTATAAAGAAAGAGTTAAGGAAGTTGTTAATAGACCCCATGCAGTATACATAATAAAATAAATTTGAGCACATTAATGGTATTTATATATCACAAAATATAATTAGAAATTATTTGAATCATACTTAAAATATATTTCAGCAATTTTTTAAAAAAAACCCCTAAATTTATGGCAAAAAAAGAGTGTTTTTTAATATAACCTCGTTTTCCCACATATACCATTTCCCCCACACAACCCTACTTTTAATTATACAACCCCCAGCTTTCTTTTTGTAGTTTCTAACACATAATGTTGGATATTTTTTATTATTTTTTACTATTTCAGTTTTTTGTTTTTTTTCAATGGCACTACCTTCTGGGTAGGCTTTTTGTACAAGTAGCTGTAAAAGCGACTTTTTTCGAGCTTCAAAATAAAAGAGAGTTGCAACTGATTCTATAAAGCAATGGCCTACAACTTTTCAGAAATTCATTATGGTTCCCTTTTTAAAGTTAAAAGATGCCAAATGTTTTCAGCAACATGAATCCGGTGCTATTTTGTTTATGATTGTTTGTGGCCAATTTAGCATGTAATAATACTTAGCGAATACTAGAAACAGGTGAGACGGGAATTTAATACAATACTTGACAGAAAGATATTTTATTAATACTTATTTATTTTAATTTCCATAAACTATTATGAAAATATTAAAATTACTATTCTAAAGGAAAAAAAAAACCCGATTTACTTTGTATATTGACTACTTAAATGACTACAT
This sequence comes from Linyphia triangularis, assembly GCA_963978545.1. NCBI lineage: Eukaryota > Metazoa > Arthropoda > Arachnida > Araneae > Linyphiidae > Linyphia > Linyphia triangularis. The sequence goes on from OZ021726.1 coordinate 71,717,714, forward strand.
ACTTAATTTTAATTTAACATTACTTTTAATTTGAAAACTTTCAATCACTACATACTTTTAATTTTTTAAAAGATTAATATTGTTATGAATTTTTCCGCTGAGGCAATGACGGCACAGTTTTTCAGATAAAAACTAGTATTTATTCTCTTCAGAAAACTCACAAAATTTATTCACAGATAACAGTGCAATCACTATTAATCTTCAATACAAGCTTCAACAAGAACAGCTTCGAATATAGCGATTATACAAGCTCACTCCAATAGGTCAACAAAGCGATCGCGATCAGCTTTCAACGAAATCCGAAGTACATCTGAAAACTTTCCCGTTCTCCAGTCCTTTATATACAAGCGCGTGAGACATTCTCGAAATTTCCAGCCAATTTATCGGAAACGAAATATCTCGAAACTTCTCGATTACTTTAGGTGTTGCCACCTTTTTCTAACTTGTATAATCGCTATTAATTACTAAATAAAATAGGATAAAAATAAATTACAATAGAATTTTGAAATAATACGTCACTATTTACAATATATACAGACAATTTGTGCAACATTTCCCCCTTCTTAAAGACTGCACGTCCCGGGCAGTGAAGTCCTTAGGAGGAAAGGCAATTCAATCACTTCTACTATAATATGGGGCTAGTCTATTGTTATGTACAACTCTAGGTTTACAGGAGGGTGTCCGTTGAATCCTTACCACGACGTCGTTGATCTTCTTAAGGACCACATACGGCCCTTCCCAGTTCGTCTGGAGCTTAGGGGAGAGTCCTTTCCGACGTTTAGGGTTCCATAACCACACCTTGTCACCTTCCTGGAATGAACGTTCCGTGGCCTTGGCATCGTAGCGGACCTTCATGCGCTCTGTCATGATGTTGATTCTTTCTCTGGCGAACCGATGTACGGCTTAAACGTGCCTGGAGATCATCTAGATACTGGACAGGCGAGGAAGGGGTGTCCGGTGGTCGTCCAAAGAGGAGGTCGCCGGGTAGTCTAAGGTCTCTTCCGAAAATCATTTGAGATGGTGTATATCCGGTGGTCTCGTGAGTAGCACTTCTGTAGGCCAAAAGGAACAATGGAAGTTTCTGATCCCAATCTTGCTGGTTCTTGGAAACAAACAAGGAGAGATGATTCAGAATCGTTCTATTAAATCGTTCAACCATTCCATCGGATTGTGGGTGCAGAGGAGTTGTACGAGTCTTTTCCATGTCGAGCAAGTCACACAGCCCAGTGAAGACGGCAGAGTTGAAGTTCGTCCCCTGATCGGAATGTATCAGCAGGGGTACGCCAAATCGGGAGATCCAATTCCGTACGAGGACTTCTGCTACGGTTGTGGCTTCCTGATCCGGAATCGCGTATGCTTCTGGCCACTTGCTAAAGTAGTCCATGACAACTAGGATGTATTTGTTGCCATTAGTTGTGTGAGGTAGGGGGCCTAAGACGTCTAAAGCAATTCTTTCGAATGGTGCTCCTACGTTGTAACGTTGCAACTTTCCACGAGTTCGGGTCTTCGGTCCCTTTCGTGAATTGCATGCATCACAGGACTTGCACCACTTCTCCACGTCGGATTTTGCTTTGTCCCAGAAGAATCTCTCCCTGACTTTCTGAAGAGTTTTCGTGACACCAAAATGTCCTCCAGTAGAACTGCTGTGAAGTTCTTCCAGAACGTTGGTAACTCTAGAACTTGGAAGGATTAATTGCCACCGGAAGCTTTTGCCATCATCGGACTCCCATCGACGGTAGAGTACTCCATTCTTCAAGTGCAAAGAGTCCCACATAGCCCAATATCTCTTCATTGTTGGGCTATAGCATGCAATTTCCTGCCAACTGGGTTTTCCGGTAGCCGCTTCCAGGAATTCAATGAGAGGTTTCAAGTCCTGATCTTCGACCTGACTTTTGCGGACATTCTGATCACTCCAAGGATCCACGTCTGAAGTAGTTGACTTGGAAGTTATTTTCCGAACGGCCGATGTGTTAACCCCAAACTTAGACTCGGCATTGGAACAAAATCGACAGTTCTCCGGACATGGTCTTCTAGAAAGAGCGTCTGCATTGCCATGGAACGTTCCTTTTCTGTGATGGATACCCATGTCGTATTCCTGCAGGCGCTGAATCCACCTTGCTATTTGTCCCTTTGTATTTTTGAAATTCAGCAACCAAGTCAGAGACGCATGATCAGTTCTTAAAAGGAATTTTCGGCCGTACAAGTAATGATGAAAGTGCTCAACGGCTTTTACTATTGCCAGTAACTCCTTTCTTGTGAAGCAGTAGTTCCGCTCGGATCTTGACAGGCTCTTACTAAAATAAGCGATGACTTTCTCCTGTCCTTCAATTTCCTGGGAAAGAACGGCGCCCACTCCCTCATTGCTGGCATCTGTATCCAAAATAAAGTCCTTGTTAACATCGGGAAAAGCCAAAACAGGCGCGGATGTTAAAGCGTTCTTCAGTTGATTGAAGGAGTCGTCACAGTCGGCAGTCCATAGGAACTTCTGCTTGCTTTCTGTTAGTCGATGCAAGGGTCTGGCGATCTTGGAGAAACCTTTCACGAATTTACGGTAATACGTGCACAGGCCTAGGAAGCTTCGCAATTGATGAACGTCTTGCGGTCGAGACCAAATTTGCACAGCATGGATCTTGGTTGGATCTGTGCTTACTCCATCGGATGAGATGATGTGTCCGAGGTAACTGACTTTCCGCCTAAAGAGCTTACATTTTGATGGACTAAGTTTCAAGTGGGCTTCCCTAAGCTTCAAGAACACGTTCTTCACCACATTTTGTAAGTGTTGATCAAAACTCCGCCCGGTGATAATGATATCGTCCAAATATACCAGACAGGTCTCGTAGGAAAGTCCTCTAAGCACAGTCTCCATTAGTCGCTCGAACGTAGCCGGTGCATTACACAGGCCAAACGGCATAACTTGAAACTGCCATAATCCTTGGCCGGTAGTGAAGGCAGTCTTCTCACGATCGTCGGGATGTATCTCCACTTGCCAGTATCCACTCTTCAAATCCAAAGTCGAAAACCACTGGTTCCCCGATAGAGTGTCCAAAGTGTCATCGATTCTTGGCAGAGGGTAGCTGTCCTTTTTCGTAATTTCGTTCAGCTTCCGGTAATCCACACAAAACCTGGTGGAACCATCCTTCTTTCGAACGAGTACGATTGGAGAGGCCCATGGACTTGAGGAGGGTTCGATAACTCTATTATCTTCCATTTCATGTAACAATCTCCCGACCTCCTCTTGTTTTGCGAAAGGAAGTCTCCGAGGATGTTGTTTAATAGGTAAATGGGTCCCAGTATCGATTCGATGTTGAGTAAGCTCTGTTCTTCCTACATCTTTCGATGACATGGAGAAAATGTCTTGAAATTCTTTTATAAGGTTTCCGACAATCTTCTCTTGCCTTCTTTCCAACCGAGAGTCTTCGAGAAGCTGGTCCACTAAATCCGCGGGTGGTACGGTCGGAAGCTCCTTCGATCCTCTTTCGATGCTTGTAACAGGTGTGCAAGTGGCAATTTCTTCTCCTTTCTTGATAACTCTCTTAGAATCCCCGATGTTGGCCATTCTCACATGCACCACCTCTTGAGAGAGATCACAAGCGTCGCTCCTACTACCACTCCTTTCGGGACGCTATTCGATGATGGGAAGTCCGTTACTCCAAATCGGAAGGCCTTCGGGAGCTCTGTTGAACCTTTTACAACCAAATCTGTCATGGAGGGGATGGTGATGTCTTCAAGAGCTACTATTCGATATGCACACGGCTCTTCCGAGTCCAAACCGAACAATGGAACTTCTTCTTTTCCCGTTTGAAGCTCGCCTTTCTCGAAATTCAAAGTAATTCCATTTCTCTTTAAAAAGTCCAATCCAAGAATACATGGGTCAATAATTTCAGCGACGTAAACGGTGTGAGTGTAGGTGTGAAATCCAAAAGAGATGTTGACATTTAATTTCCCATGCACAGAAATTTTGTCACCAGTCACAGTCTGTAGTGAAACTGAAGGCGCCGTGTAAAGAGGTTGGCTGTCCAGGCGCCGGGCTACATCCGTCCGTAAGATGGTTACATTTGCCCTTGAGTCAACTATTAGACGACAGGGAGTTCCATTGATCTTGCCCTCCACGAATAAACCATGGTTTCCTCCTTGAAGGGATGAGATGTGACAGAGGCTGAGTGGGGCACCACCTGCTCTACACGGCGACCTCCGCCTCGCGAGATAGCCGCTCTTTAGTTTAACTGCTGAGGCTCGGACGAGGGTCTGTCCCCTCTCCTGTCCAATTCAGGGCAATCACGTCTGAAATGTCCTTCCCGGTTGCAGAGCCAACAAACCACTCTAGTTTTTCGATCCCTTGAGCCAGGAATATTTCTCATAATTCGCTCCATCTTGTTTTCCAGTTCTTGAAACTTCTTCGTGAAAAGTTCAGAGGAATCGTCGGTCAATGTTCCACGTACGAAACGCCGGTCTTTTCTAGAAGCTTGCTGTGCGGCTTCTACTCTCATGGCATAGACGAGGGTGGACTTCAGATCTTTGCTGTCTGACATCCTGGTAGCTTGCTGTATGTCGGGATCTTTGATGGCATCCACGAAATACTGAAGAGACAGGTTATCTCGTACGTCCGAGGGACAGTCTGGGAAAGCGAGGAGCGACAGTCTTTCCATATCCGATGCCAATTCTTGAAGAGTTTCATGGGCCTTCTGCTGTCTCACTTTCAATTGCAGTCTGTTGTAATCCTTTAGATGCTGCTCCCCAAACCTTAACTCCAACGCACTTGCCAGCGCCACGAATTCTCCCCGCTTCTCTTCAGGTAGTGTCTGTAAAATGTCAGCAGCTTCACCTCGAAGAGATGCTGCGAGATGGAATGCTTTCGAAGTATCGTCCCAACCATTCGCAGAAGCAATCATTTCAAATTGCGTTTGATAAACGCGCCAAGACGACTTCCCATCAAAAGGGGCCACTTTGATGTTAGAGCGCGGCGCCATAAAGGGGATGGAAGCGTTATCCCAATTTGGTGACGCTATGGCCAGAGCTTCACGCGTTTCCATTTTTCGCAGCCTTTCTTCTACAACGTCAATGAATTTGTCTTGCTCTTCCTTTAAGGTAGAAACTTTTTCTTGCACGGTGGAAACTTTTTCTTCAACTTCATTTCTCACTGTCTTAAGATCTTCTCTGACATCCAAAATATCCGCCTTCATTGATTGAAGAACACTCTCTGTGCGCTCCATAAATCTATCAACGGACGCAGAAGATGATTCTTGCTTGGATGCTAAAGCTTTAATGTCACCCGTAATCTCGGCAGCGAATTCAGCATTGGTAGCTTCTTGACGGGCTTGACCGGCGGCAATTGCAGCGGCGGTGGACTCTTGTTGGGCCTTCATTTCTTTTATTTCGGCTGAGGCGGTTTCTTGGCAGGCTTTCATTCCAACAAGCATTTCCATCAACTGCTTCATTTGGTCTTCCATCATTCCTCTAGTAGTCGGCATTCAAGATGACTTGACCCCACTTCTGACACCACTGTTATGAATTTTACCGCTGAGGCAATGACGGCACAGTTTTTCAGATAAAAACTAGTATTTATTCTCTTCAGAAAACTCACAAAATTTATTCACAGATAACAGTGCAATCACTATTAATCTTCAATACAAGCTTCAACAAGAACAGCTTCGAATATAGCGATTATACAAGCTCACTCCAATAGGTCAACAAAGCGATCGCGATCAGCTTTCAACGAAATCCGAAGTACATCTGAAAACTTTCCCGTTCTCCAGTCCTTTATATACAAGCGCGTGAGACATTCTCGAAATTTCCAGCCAATTTATCGGAAACGAAATATCTCGATTACTTTAGGTGTTGCCACCTTTTTCTAACTTGTATAATCGCTATTAATTACTAAATAAAATAGGATAAAAATAAATTACAATAGAATTTTGAAATAATACGTCACTATTTACAATATATACAGACAATTTGTGCAACAATATTGTATAATTTAATAATTGAAATCTATTTTAAACAAACACTGTATAAGTTTGAATTTTTTAAAATATGACTTAAGTGTTCGAAATATGTTTACGTTCCCAAGATATATATTTTATGATCAAAGAAACATATTTTTATCTCAAAGCATGCTCGCCTTCTATAGTTCATCTGGTAACATATTCAATTCGGAATGTATATTTGAGATAGCGTGAATAGTATTAGCGAATATCTATTTCAGAAGAATGGTTTCACTGGTATTCTATATTTCTAGTCCAGAAATAACAAAGTGTATAAAAAGTGCAAAGAAAAATAATTTCGTTACTTTTTGACAGAAGGATTACAAAATTTTAAAAATTCACTTTAAACAAAATTTTCATGCAACTTTTTGAATAAAACTAGCATACTGAGCAGTGTATGAAAACACAAATCCAAAATTTCCACAACAACTGTATATTTTGAACGCTAAAAAGATATAAGTTGTATTCACATGATTTTAAAGAACAATTTCTATTTATTTATTTCTTGGAATGAAACACCATCTCCTAGATTTTCTTTCAATCAATATCTTAAAACTAAATCAATATTTATAGTTATCTGGAATATAGTTATTTTTTATGCAATTTTACCTTATTACTAAGGATAAACTTAAAATTAGAGTCTATGATCTAGATAAGAGTTTTCAGGGGTTTTGATAATAAAATTAAAATTTTGGTTCTCATTTGAAAAATAATAATTTCTGATAATTTTTTTCGAGTACATTATAAAACAAGTTGGATAGTAACAGTAACCGTCACTAAAATATTGCTTCTATATACTGTTACGAATTTTTGTATATTTGTGAATGTTTCGTGGTGTTGGTTTTGTAAATAGATGGATTTCTGTACGTTTCGCATAAGACAATGCAATGGTTTGTTTCCCAGCAATGAGCCTCCCAATGCTTGATAGCGGGTTTTACAGAGGTAACTCTGGGAAGCGAGTTTCAAGGGGCACTGCATTTAACATTATGGTAAGGGGAATCTCGCCAACTTGGCTCTATCTCGCCAATTTGGCGAGGGTTTTGGCGACTAATTTTTGTCGCCAAATTTGGCGAGAAATCGCCAAATGTCACCAAACTTGGCGACCGTTTGGCGACATTTTCGGTACATGTATAGGTACATGTATCCCCATATACATGTATGGTCTTTTCGACTACTCTCTGGAAAGTTCTCCAGACATCTACCTCTGGGAGTTTCAAGAAGGTTCACGTATGTTCTCAGGTCACCCTATAAAAGCTCAGGGAGAGCGGGTGATGTAGTTAGTTAGTCAGTTGTTGACTGATTTTGAGTCACGGAGCTAGTTGTTAACTGAGTCCGTTAGTTGACTGAAGTTGTTCTTGGATTTTGAATGACTGAATTAGTTGACTGGTGAGTCGACTGTAGTTAGTTAGTTGATTTTGAATCACTGAGTTAGTTGTCTCTCAACGTTCATTGTGAGAGCTGTATTCCTGACTTGAGATACTGAGCATTCTAAAGTGAACTGTTTTGCATTGTCTTTTGCGGCGATTTAGCAGTTGTTTGTCAAGTTTTTAACTGCTGTTTTGTGCTCTGTTGAGGTGAAAAGAGCTGTATTGTGTCTACTAGAACGAGAAGTTCTGGAGCTGTAAGAGAACTGTGAAGAGTTATTTTGGAATAAATTTCTGCAAGTTTTTATCTGCTTTGGCGTCAAATCTTTCGAACCCGTACAACACAACAATACGTTTAATAACTATATATAATACTCAGATATTTAACATATACAATTTGGTGAGAATTTCCTGACTGAACTATTCTCCTGTTAAAATTGACGACGTATACCAAAAAAAAAAAAAAAAGCCTATCCAATTTTTATAAACAAATATGTTGCAAAGTTGTTGAGTTTGGTGAGAAACCTTTTCATCGATTGTTCAAGTACTAATTCAATATCTCTATTTGTAGCCAAGATTTAACTTAGTTTGTATGATTCAGGCAGTCAATTTCTGCCACTATGATATGATTATCTCAACTAAATACTCCTCACAATCATGAACTACAATAAGGTCGAAACCTAATTGCGCGTACCTGTCTCCACCATACCAATGAGAGGATTTTTAGCTCCCGACCAATTTAATATGCACCAGCCCTCATTATTTTCAACAAATAAGGCGTTAATAAGGACCGAACTCACGATATCATGAGCTCGGTGCCTTTCATCACCAGGACACTGGAGCCCCATTAACTAAGTTGGTTGAATTTGTTTTCTTTGTGCAAGTGAAACACTAGGCTCACACTGCGCCTCCCAATAACCACGATATAAATTACCCTTAGTGTTACTATGGAAGCACTCTTCTTTTTGATATATGTAAAACTCACGTTTGTTATTTAGAATTGAATTTTATACAGTTCGACGTGAGATGGAATACATCTGTAGTCTTTAGATTTAAAGCTTAATAAATTGGAAATTGACTTACGGTTTCTGCTGTATTTTGGTATGGGATATTATTGTATTTGGTATCATGTTATATAATCTCGAAGTAACCTTTCATTTGACTTATAGCACATGTTTTTAGTACTTGTAGTTTTTTATGGGAATGTTCACATCAAACAGACGGATAGATGGACCGGGCCGTTGTTTAAAATTTTACCTAAGTCAGTGTGAAGACAAACACAGTAAAAAAAAAAATTAAACAAAAGAAAATATAATATATATATACAGAAATAAAGTATCCGTTACAAAAGAATAAAATTACAAATAATTATTTATTTTATAGGAATTTCTTTTTGTTACCTTTGTCTCATCGTTCCATTTATGGAAATGTGCGAGTAAAGAAAAACTATAAAACACGTTTGAAATATATTTAATGTTTATACATCTCAAAAATTTTAGAAAAACACATTTTCAATGAATGAGAAGCTAAGCAGATGTTAAAGCTTTTGATTGCATTTTTATATTTTTTTTACAAGTTAACTTTCTATTTTAGTCCTAATGCTCGGTTATTTATAAAAAAAATTTGCAAAGGAAAAAAAAGTAATTCGCATTATTACTTTTTATTTTCTGGTTAAACTTGTAAATATTTTATTGCATTTTAGTAGCTCGGAATTACAAAAAGAGTAGTAGTTTCTATGCTGCCAGAATATAGTTTAAAAATTTATGATGCTTGTATGAATCTACATAAGAAAGATGAAGTCTAGTAAAAGAATTTAATTTCTCTAGCATAAACTATTTTGTTTCACAACATCATATATGTTCTTCATACGGGGCAAAGAAAACTATCCAACATCTTGAGGGGATTTTCTTCAAACCAGGTAAAATAACAAAGTAAATGGCAAGCAGTATAACATTTCATGCAAACTGAGATGTCCAGGTGAAGAAAAATACACCGTAGGGAGATGAAATATAAAATTTCTTTTTCCGCGCGTAAAATAATATTTATCTTACAGAAGAAGTGAAACGTAATTCAAGTATAGAGAAGGTAAGAAGTTCTTTCATCTTGGTGACCAATCGCAGAAGGAGAATATTTTATGACGTCAGCCAGTTTTCGGAAGGGCTTTCAGATAAAAATATCTCTCTATTGATACTGATGTGAACGAATTTGATATTTTACTTATTTTGCTGTGCATCAAAAAGGGAATATTTGAAAAATATAGTATGCTCTAATGACTGAGCAATGCGGATAACGCCCTTTGGTTTCAAAAACTCTGGAATAGATTTTAAGATATCTTTTGTGAAAGTTTTCTTTGAAATAGTCTTAGAAGTTTCAAAATTCTTTTCAGTGTGTGGGAGAAGTTTTTACTAAGTTTGAGCATTGGTAAATTTTCTCTAGAGAAAAAGGCGAGTTATATATTCAGTATTATATTTCTGAAATATTTTTTAAATTGCTGATTTATATGGATTACAATTTTTAAACCCTTTATATAGTTTTTTTGATTTTATGTGTTTGTTTTGGGAGAATCTCCGGAAGGCTACTTAAAATCACTTGCCGTCACCAAATCGAACTGAAATTTGGCAGGTAAACTTGTTATCAATAACATCGCATTCAGTAAAAATTTTTTGGGTCGGTAACTAAAAAAATTCTTTTACACAAGTTTCTATTATGGTTTCGGCGGACTACTTAACTCAGTTGCTTCTATTCAATTAAACTGAAACAGAAGATTGACTCGTAATCGATGACAATGCATTTAACAATATTTTTGAGGAAAAAAAGAAAAAAGTCAATGACACAAAATGGTTTTCTTCGTAGTGGTCAAACCGTATAGAAAGTCGTCCTGAGCTTAAAATGTCTTAAATAAGTTGCAATTGCACATAAAAGATTTAAAGTAAAAAACTTTGTATTTATACGTAAATTTTTGTGCATATTTTTTTTGTTTACGACCAAATTTGTAGAGCTATAAATTGCATGCAATCATAATTCAAAATATTATGTTTTAAAGAACTAATTTGTATACCTACCTTTGATATATACTGTCCCTATAGAATAATTTAGTTGATTTCTCTAGATAGAAGGAATTGGTAAGTACACCTCTAGTACTTTAATTCTATATCATTTTCAGAACCCGCTTCTCAATTTTAGTGTTCAGTATGCCAAGGCGAAAAAAACAAAAAAAAAACACACATACATATAGAATCTTTTAATGAGATTGCGTTTCAATCAATAAAAACTGGAAACGCCGGAACTAGTAGGCAATAAAATTTGTTACACTAAATTTACTAGCATCTGAAACTCATAAGAAGACATTTTTGTTTTAAATATAAAAGTAGATGATTATTGATAGTTTTAAGGATAATTGTTTTTGTTATATCAAAGTATCATACATGCACAGAAATAAATTTAGACGAGTTTGATATTTGAGTTAATCGCTAATGTGTTAATCTGAACACTAAGAAACGTATTAATTGCTACACGAAAATATATTTGCATCGATTGAGTGTGTTGGACTAATTTTAATCGTTTCGAGTTTTAATGCGGATTTATTCAGTTAACTCTTTCCGAACCAGTGGCATTATCCAAAATTTTAATTTATTTTTCTATTCCATTTTTTTTTTAATTTTTTTTTTATCACTTTTGTTTTGGTCGGTTAAATAGGTTTTTATGGAGAGCCAGAGCTTCACGAGGACCATACTGCGTCATCATATTTGTTTTCGACGACAAATAGATTAACGATAAAATATAGCTAGTTCATGATTTTCTTACCCATCAGTGGAAATAATAATAAAAATAATAATAATAATAAGTAGTCAGTGAGTCCTCACGTAAGCTGAGATCCGGTAAGGAACACACACCTTAGGATATTCGCAATTAAATGGATTTTCGAAATTAATAACCATGGTTTCTAATGATTATGTCGAGTGGCACATTTACAAATTATGCTTTTATAACTTTTTAAAAAATGGAAATGAACTGAAAGCGTTATAAATAATTTAGGACGAAAGTATATATTGTGTAAGGGGTTACTCCATATATTTCAGAAGTCCGTAGTTATTGGTTATATCCTCATTTATTATGCATATTTCATACAAGCTAAACTTTATATGTAAATACTAGTTTACAAGAAATATTATGAATTAGCAGATAAGTTTGCAAAATTACTTTCACGTGTGGTTTGTCTAGTATGTAAAGTTATAGGTCGCTTTGATTGGAAAATTTTGGGTTGTAGAGCATCACATAACTTTTAATTACACTTAATACTGTTCACTGCCTGTAAATTTACCATGAATTGGGGTAATTTTTTGTTTTCATGAATACTTTAATTTTAAAAAAATGGCCGGTTTGGTGATATTTTTGGCGATAATTATCACATTAGCACAAAATGTTCCTTCAAAATTGCAATATTGGCAATTTGTTTTCGATAAATGTTGCATGTATTTAATGCTCACATTACATTATCATCGTTACTTGCATATATTATCTTTTCTTGTAAGTGAAACAGAGGATAAACAGTCGTTGATGGGCAATTCCCAAGGGAAGAGAGCCTTGTGTTAAAAACATTCGATTTCAACGTTTTACTCCCTTATAGCATTTCTGCTGAAATTTCGGAGATGGGTTTGCTTAGAACACCTGAAAAAGCCTTACCACATAGATTTTGATCAAAATCGTTACAACAATTTTTTCTCATGAGGTTCCATGCCACTACTAACTCGTATGCCAAAGTTGAGCATCGTAGATCACTTCGTTAGGGCGGTATGCTGACCACGGATAAACTGACTTACGGACATTTCTTCTCGACCACTTTTTGAACTCGGAACTTTCCAACAAGGAATGAAATTAAAAAAAAAGTCGAATTTTTTTTTTAATCACAAATGCAATACTTTTTTTTACTACTATATGTTAACATATGCTAAAACTAGGTTACAATAATTATAGTAAATCAGAAGATAAACTAAGTTTGCAACAAAAGACCAGCACGTGCCTTGTCTAAACAAAGTTTGTAAAATCTCGTATCTTGACTGCTATGTTAAAGGTCGATCTGATTGGCTGAAAGCTAAAGTTGCGTCAAATTATATCAAAGAAGCGTTCCATACAAAAAGAAAACAAACTCACCTTTTCCAACCCAATATTATCAGCATTCCACGCTATGACCGGTATTCCCAAGTATCCCGTGAGCTGCAACAGGTATTGTGCCGACGCCGCGTTGCTGCCGTACACTTCGGCGTTTGTCAAATACAGTATGGCCACGACGTTCTCAGGCAACATCTGGTTGCAGAGTGCATTGAGTACGACTGTAGGACTCGGGTCGAGTGGCAGCGGGACTATCAGGGGTTCCAAGCTCTTCTGGTACATAGTGAAGTTGAACTTTGGATTCCGGCCTGGGGAAATTGAGTAGGGATTGTTTACAAGAATGGTGTAAGTTACAATTTTATTGAATAACTTATAAGTTGCTTAGAGCAATATTTCAGGACTCAATTTATAGGTTAGATTAGTAATTACAAGTAAGAATCATAAATAATAAAAATAATTCAATGCTTTGCCTTTTTGAGCTGCTGGGTTGCTATGCTTAGGAGGTCATTCGTTTTTATAGGATTTTTGCTTGTTATTGAATTCCTGATATCCTTCCCAATTTCTGAGACATTGATCAGAAACAATGAACGTAAAAATCACTCATTTTATAATGTAATTAATTGAGCAATTGAGCACTTGCTGCTTTCTTAACTTTAAACCTATTTACTTCAGAAGATGCCTTTTTATGTCACATTCTCAAAGTTATTTCTTGATCTGGATCGTAGCACGATAGCTGCCGATTATGTCATCGCGTGGAATATTGCTTTTATGAATGTCAATAAACGTATCAGTGCGTGATGTAGTTGAATACAGTAGTTTATTATTATCAGCCTGTTCTGACAACACCTCCTATATAAGAAAGCCTCTGCACGGGTTACCACTTTTAAATATGACGTCATTAAAATAGTCAAACTTGAAAACTACGAACTTCTTCCATACGAGGTGCCATTTAGAAGAAGATATCTTTTCGATCTGGCGATAAATGGTTTGGCGACGTTTTACTTGCTAGTGATTCGTGAAGATATGGTTTGTCGAGGTCTTGAGTGCTTGTGATTCGTCAAGATCTATTTTGGCACGTAACTCTGGCGTACGACGGACGATAGCAAAAATCAACATCGCCATTTTGTTTACCGAATAAGTTAAGTCTGCTGCATTTTCTGTTTCAAACACGTATAGTTTGCAGTACTTTCTGTTCCGAAAACGTAAAGACTACTGCATTAAGAGTGCTATAAATTATATTAAATGCCATTTCAATGCTTTGTGGTAAACAGCAAAGGAATTTTTAAAAATGGGCCAAGATTTCCGGTATTTATATTTTCCACAGATCATGAACTTAAAAGAAGATGGATAACTGCTGTTTCGAGAAAAGTTTTCGTAGTTACTTCTAATTCAAAGGTTTGCTCAGAGATGAAGTGGTTCCTTCTATTTTTGAAAGCTATCCTAGCTACATTTCTAAAGCAACAGTATCAAGACCCAAGTCCTGCCGAAAAGATGATTATGGCGAATCAACAAAATATCCAAAAAGCTATCAAACGGACTCTAAAGGATTGAAATGTGCCATTCACTGATTTAAAAGAATGTGGTCAATATAAAAAATTCGACATATCTTCTTTTAAAGAAATTACACTTTCCGAAGAAGATTTTATTGCCATTACTAAATTACAGTGCTGGTTATTGTGACCATTCCATTGTAAAATTTAACAAATGTTCTAGCTCTAAAAATATTTTTACACTTGAAAACATCGATGATGCTTTTGATTTTCTTGACAATGATAAGAATCGTTATATTTTGAATCTGGATAAAGATGTTTTATGCTATCCAAAACTTAAGGTTTTGAATGTTATTTTGTATTGATATGTTGTAATTCAAATGTTCACTTCTGTAGTATATGAGAAGTTGTTTTAGAAATTTTTGAAGGTCAGAGATTACTTTCAACAAGTTTAACTTTAGATATTATTAATGTTAAAGAAATATATAACATTCCGCATGAATGTAAAGAACATAACATTAAATTTATTGTAGAAAGTATTCTAAAGGATGCTGCAAAAGTATATCGAATTAATTATTGTAGGCAGCAAAATTACAACCTGTCAGTGGGAAAAAAATTGTTGAAGAAAAAGAATGTTGAAAATAAAAAAGAAAACTTCAAATATTAAAGTAATTTTGAAGTTAATGAATAGTAACACTAAACTATTTTGCTTTAAAATGTTTTATTGATTAATAATAAATATGATTTGTGAATAAAATAAAAATAGTTTATTTAGATTTGGTGTTTAATTTCGGAATAAAATTCAAAATAATAGCTGAACATAAATAATAAAAAAATTCAATTATCTCTGTCAATAAAAAATAAATGTTTTCTAAATGCTCTCCTATTCAAATTAACTAGCAAAAGTAAGAAAAGGAAAATTCCTAAGCTACTAATGCGAAGTACGATTGACTACTCTATGTGACGTCACGCAGTCAGTGGGAAGGCTTTCTTATATAGGAGGTGTTGGTTCTGATCGGTAATAACTTTTATATTGATATTATTTAAACTAAAAAAAGTGAACTGCTTATTATTTGTATTGATTTTCTTTTGTAATTTATTGTATTTAAATATAATTCTGCTGCCTATTCTTTTCTTTTTTTGACTTGCAATATAACATAGTCCTATTTTTAATTAATTATAAATCTGAAGTAAATCATATATATCTACACACCAGTACAGGGTGTCTGAATCGAATGTCCCCAAATTTAACGGTCGATTAAAAAAAAAAAAAATCTCTTAGTGATACATTGGTGGCATTATGCAAAATTGGCTGATGAGTTCTTTGATTTTGGCGACACTTTTTATTTTACGGCCCGCTGTAATCCAATCTTCGGTTTCGGACGCGAAGACCTAATTGCCTAATAACCAAGAAAGGGACATCATTGTTGTTGAAGACCTTCATGCCACAATAACCGCTGCTGTGGCTACGGAAATGTTACAGAGAAAATGGTTGGAACTGGACTGCTGGCTAGATATCCTGAGAGGTTACGTAGAAAAGCACTGATTTGTTGTTAACACTTTGTGAGTTCTGTAATCGAATTTTTACAGTTTTTATGCTTTTGAACTTTTTGTTAAGTATAGAGGCTTCTCCAAATTAGGGACATTTGATTCGAAAGCTCTGTACATTAAATAAGCTACATAAGCCATTAAGAAAGTAGAAGGAATATCGAAATTTATTGCAACAAAGACACGCAAGATAAAGCTTCGTCTTACCACACAGTATACTTGAAGTTTATAAAGGATCAAGAAGGTGACTACAATCTGTATTAAGAGTGAGAGTAGGAAGCAGGATCTAATAGACACGAGTAGAGAATAGACAAATTGAAAGTAGACACGAGTAAGTAATATTATAACACATGTCTAACCTTTTGTGAGAGTATCCAAGGAATCAGTAATCTTCTTTTTATATGACCTCGACACAGTAATGAGCGATGTCTTGGGCAGAATGGCCCCAAATCGAATCACCTGCAGCCCAGTGTCTTCCGGCGCTTCGCTGGTGGTGGCCGGTTGCGGGTTTCTTCCCCAGCTACTGGTTCGAGCCTCGGCAGTTGGTTCCGGATCGGTTAGCAGTAGCACCGCTATCAACAAGCTCTTGAGAGGCCAGGCCATGTCCTTAGTGTTGGTGGGCTATGGTATTCGTCTGAAGTGATGAAAATAGAGATTTGACGGAATCGCCATGACTGAGATCTGATTCAGTTTTCTTGCATGGTAAAAACCTGCAAATAAAGTCAATGTTGAGATAAGTATAAAAATCCAGTAAAATGTACATAATTTATAGCGGAAAATGCAAACCTAATATTCAAGTAGTATTTTGACAGATACATTTTGCAGAAATGAAATGTATTTCATATGTTTAAAAACAAAACATTATATTTAATTTTTTTATTTTTTTTAGTATGGGTACAAGTTGTCTAGTGGTCTAGTGTTGTCTGCTTCAATAGAAATAAAACAAGTTTTATTTTCTACGGAGGATTCCCGACGAGAGACATCTACATTTGCTATATTATAATTTTTTAAAACAATTTCCTGCATGCACCTCCCCTTTCCTAAATCGATGAGTCTAGAACGCGTTCAAAACTTTCTTGTTTATTAATATATATATATATAGCCCCGTGCTTCGGTTTGCCACGCCTTTTGATGTAATCAACTCTTGTCGCTAGCCATACGTCACCCCTCTTCTCCCTTGTCTCTGGAAATAAACTTTTTGTTTTTACTCGTCCACGATTTGTTTACTTATAACGGTCAACATCCAAGATTACCATTTTATATATTAATTCTTTTTCAATGAATTCTGAATTCTCTAGAAATTCTGGGAAAATTGCTAACATAAAAGGGATTTTAAACACCAATAAGATTAAAAGGAATAAAGTAATATTGACATAACAATTCCATATCAACTTAGGGTCAGGTGAATTAAAATAGGATTTGTTAAAAAATATTCTAAGCTATAATAATAAAATAAGCTGTGTGTCTCTGTCTGTGGTTCTATAGAAACCTACTTAAAATTGGAGTAGAGGTCCGAAATTTTCAATATAAGAAGTTTTGGATCTTTAGTTTTATGTATGTCAAACAGAATGTTATAATTTTATTTGTTCTTTTATAATTAATTTTTTTAATTAATTTATTTTTTACAAAGTGACTTCAAATAGCGATACAGTTCTGAAATTTTCAACATAAGTAGTTTTAGTCTTCTAACTGGATTTTTGAAAAACAGAATGTTAAAATTTTAATTAGTTATTTTTTAATTAATTAACAATTTTTTTTACAAAACGACTTCTAATAGGGCTACAGTTCTGAAATTTTCAATATAAGTAGTTTTGGATTTTTAATTGGTCTTTTAAAAAACAGAATTTTAAATTTTAATTTAGTTTTTTTTCATTAATTTTTTTAATTGATTAATAAATATTTTACAAAACGATTTTTAGTAGGTGTACAGCTCTGAAATGTTCAACATAAATAGTTTTACTTTTCTAAATGGACTTTTGAAAAACAGAACTTTAAATTTTTATTTAGTTCTTTTTTATGTTTTTAATTAATTGATAAATATTTTACAAAATGATTTCTAATAGGGCTACAGCTCTGAAAATTTCCACAAAAGTAGTTTTAGCCTCTTAATATGACTTTTAAAAAACAGAATTTTAAATTTTTAATTATTTCTTTTTTAATTAATTTTTTTAATTAATTAATAAATATTTTACAAAACGATTTTTAATAGATGCACAGCTCTGAAATGTTCAACATAAGTAGTTTCAGCCTTCTAATTGGACTTTTGAGAAACAGAATTTAAATTTTTTGTTTAGTTCTTTTTTAATTAATTTTTTTAATTAATTAATTAATATTTTACAAAATAATTTCTAATAAGCCTACAAGTTCTCTGAAGTTTTCAATATAAGTTGTTTTAGCCTTCCAATTGGACTTTTGAAAAACAGAATTTTAAATTTTTATTTAGTTCTTTTTTAATGAATTTTTTTTAATAAACTACTAAATATTTTACAAAACGATTTATAATAGGCTACAGCTCTGAAAATTTCAACAAAAGTAGTTTTAGCCTCTTAATATGACTTTTAAAAAACAGAATTTTAAATTTTGAATTATTTCTTTTTTAATTATTTTTTTTAAAATTAATTATTTAATATTTTACAAAACAATTTCTAATAAGCCTACAGCTCTGAAATTTTCAATATAAGTAGTTTTAGCCTTCCAATTGGACTTTTGAAAAACAGAATTTTAATTTTTTATTTAGTTCTTTTTTAATTAATTTTTTTAATAAACTACTAAATATTTTACAAAACGATTTATAATAGGCTACAGCCCTGAAAATGTCAACAAAAGTTGTTTCAGCCTTTTAATTGCAGTTTTGAAAAACAGAATTCCAAATATTTATTTAGCTCCTTTTTAATTAATTTTTTTAATAAATTAATATACATTTTACAAAATGATTTCTAATAGGGCTACAGCTCTGAAATTTTCAACATAAGTAGTTTTAGCCTTTTAATTCGACTTTTGAAAAACAGAATATTAAATTTTTATTTGTTTTTTAATTAATTATTTAAAACATATTTTACAAAACGATTTCTAACTGGGCTACATTTCTGAAATTTTCATCACAAATAGTTTTGGACTTCTAATTGGACTTTTGACAAAAAGAACATTAAAATTTTAATTTGTTTTTCAATGAATTTTTAATATTTTCACAAAAAGCGACTTCTATTCATCCTAGAGCTCTGAAAGTTTCAACATATATAGTTTTGACTTTCTAATTTTGCTTTTTGCAAACATCACGTGTTAAAATATTCTTAAAGGGGTGTTTTATTATAGTTATAACGGGAAATTATTTTATGTAGCAATTAGTTTTTAGTCTCTGAAGTGACCTTACGCTTACGCAGCAATGAACCTTTCATCGAGCAAAGCGAGCTCATGTTTGCATAGCAGTGAACCTTTCAACGAGTTAAGTAAGCCTGTGCTTATGTGTCAATGAATTTTTCAGCGAGGGATGCCAGCTCGATTTTGAGTTGCGATGAACCTTCCTGCGAGCGAAGGGCTAAAAATTGGGGCCTATACACCAATGACAGATTTCTGCAATGCAGGGCCTCACAGCTGGCTAAAATATTGCACATGGTAAAATTCCGTGGCGAAGCACAGGTATTCAGCTAGTTTATAAAATAAAAACATGATTTTCACTTTTGATAGTAATTATGTTTTAATGAATTCTTTGTATTTAAAATAAATATAGATATACAGTAGAAACTGTTCCTGAAATAATGTTAATTTTCTTTGAATTTGCTAATTTATTTTAACACACAATCGGGTAAAATGGATAACATAAAAATGTATAATACATCGTCCCATATTTTTTTGGTTTAATTATATTATTTACAATCTTATAATTCAAATTATTCATCACAAAGAAAAATTTTCAAACAAAGCTATTAAGTTATGGTCATTTTAAAACTCTACCATTTTTTTCGGTTCAATGCCTCAATAATCTTTCTAGGAATATGTAACTATGCCTTATTCCGGCATTTAATAAAAGTTTTATTCACTCAAGGTTCAGAATTCGTTATCTCCACGATAAATTAGGATTAACTTTCCATCTTTATATTTAACTAGAAAAAGGTTATAGTCAAATCTAATTAAACGTTCAAGTGAACTCAAAGTTGCTTCAATTTCCTTACTTAATTTCTTAATTCAACTTTTGACATTTATTCAATATTATTTTTTATCAGTAATCTTCATTTTTATCAGCTTGATAGGCATTTACATAAATGCGACATTTTCCCGAAACGTTCATATTTTACTTCAAATGCCTTTATTTCAAGTACATTTTCTTAGTTCATTTTAGGTACACTTGGAAAAATTTTATGAATCTGAGAACTGTATCTTTATAAAACTGTGGAGGCTTAGAAAACGCAAATTTATTTTTTATGATAATTATGCTTAAACATTTAAATTAGACAGAAAATATCATTATCATCCTAATTCATGCAGAAATCAGATAATGCTTCTTAGTTCTTTCAGCTTAATAATTATGCTCTAGTCATAATTTATGATAAATACCCCATTATTTTTTCGCTTAATTTTTTGAATAAAATAAATGCTTTTGTATAAATACTATTTTTGTAGAATGAAAAACAATTTTCTTTTCCATTATTAACATAAAATTTATACACTCAAAATAAAATTCATTAATCAAAATATTTATAGTATAAGTGTTTAAAAGTCTATCAATAAAATTCTTAAAAATAAATTTATTAATGAATCAAAATTTAGGTATGAGGATGCTAATGGTTTGTATCGTAATGACTTTTTATTATATTTTAACAATAATTTCGTAAAGAATGGTAATTTTTTTAAAAAAGTACTTATAAAAGAAGATGTAACATAATAAAACTAAATATAGTTAAGTATAATTAATAAGATTAAGTATGGTAATGACAGCAATAAAAATACTTTTACTAAAAATCAGCATTTCTAATTAGGATATATAACGATATTTCTAAGCAGTATTATTATACCAATCACAACGTTAAAATAGCTGTTGCTCCCAAAACAAGTTTTTTTAATCACAGTAGTCACTTTTATTGGTCCAGAAAGGACGCAAAACTATTTTTTGGTAAAGACACAAAATGATAGTAACAAGTTACAAAATCATAGTAATATTTTAAAAATACTTTTTAAAGGAAACGCTCTATATTTTTGTAATTAAAATGTGTGATATTTTATAAAAAAATAAATAAAAAAAAAAAAAATTAAAAAAAAACTTTAAAATTTATACAGTGTCGATCAACCTTAAAAGACAAAATTTGTGAAAAGGGACAGCAGATTGCAATGGCATTTCAATATTGACTGTGTGCTTTTCAGAAAAATAAATACGAAGATCCAGTAAAAATTCATTTCATTTGCCTATTGACAGTTACTAAAGACATAAAATAACGAATATTCAAAATGCTTTATTATGAGTTTTGTAGACATGGGGCAGTAACGTGATTCTTTATCGTGAGGAAACCTTATATAAACACCAAGCGATACATTTTCAATTAGAATTCTTTTCTAAATGTAATTATTTTTAACTCATAAAAGATTTTGATAGTTATTTTTAAAACTTTTAAAAATCTTTTCTTGAATAAATGGATGGCTCAAAATACCCAAATAATTTATTTTTTTGTCTCCTTACATTAGTCTAGTAAAATAAGCTCCACCATCTAATTTTATCCAATAAAGTATTCCGAATTCTTATCCAATATCACAAGCAAATAAGTAAAAAAAAATAATAATAATAATAATAATAATAATAATAGAAAAACACTAGTTTTTTCTCCTTTCGAATTTTATATATTTTATTATATTTGGTATACTTGATGTAAACAGTCGAAAGTTACAAGTAAAATTTCGATAAATATCGTGGCTTAAATAATTAAGCATTGGGTCTATCGACAGGTTTCATAATCACACAAACGTTTGTAGCGCAAAAAAAAAAAATAAAAAAAAAAAAAAATAAATAAAAAAAAAAAAGCAAAAAAAAAATTGAAGAATCTTTTCCCAAAGTGATGCAATCTGAATAGCAATTTTTTTTTTTTTTTTTTTTAAGAGGGAACGTCAGTCTGTTTCTGCCAAATTGCCTAAATGTTATATATTTTCGACCACAATATCTGCCGGAGTATTGTTTTCAAGCATACATTTTTTTAAAAAGACATTACGTCAATAACAAAAGTTCATTAAACAAACTCTAAAGTAAAATAATTATTGATTTTTTGTTATAAATTTATAGGTAATTATCATTTTTCAGTGCAATAATAATGAAAGAAAAAACACTAATTATTTGTTTGCTTCATTTTTAATGCAGATTTGTTACTGATGGTTATAAAATTTTATATGCTTCGAAGATATTGAGGTAGATATAAGAGATATTGAGGCAGAAAAAATATAACGTTAAGTATATAGGGAAGGGACATACTGATGTTCCCTTTTAATATTGAAAATTATCCTTTAGTTAAATAATATAATTCAGGAAACCTTTTTCGTGATCCTTTGAAAATTAACTCTTAATGGAATTTCAATATTCTGTTCATAATTTAAGGACATTCTATGGTATAAATTTAAGGCTCTTTTAAATTAGAGCAACTCTAAGAAAACTTACCTAAGACTGCTCTTCTAACTACCAAATCAATTCTAAATAGCTTAGAGGATTTATGGTTACGAAGACGGAACGAAAAGAAAAGACAAGAAGGTTAATAGTGAAAGCTATGAATAGTATTGACTCCAGAATCCAGGTTAAATAGAAGCTGTCTAGTAAGTCGGGATAAAAGCACATTCCAGCGATCTCCTGGCAACATAAATCAAGTTGGGAAGCGGATATTATTCGATTACTTTAATAAAGTCAGGAAATATTTAGGAAACGGGATATTTAAGGATTATTTTTTAATAATATATTTTATTATTATCGTATGCTTGGTTACTTTTTCGAGTATTGTATAACTATGGATAGTAGTTGAGTTAATTTAAAAAAAAAAATAATAATAATGTTATTGGTATCGTATATCTGGTTACTTTCCTAGTATTGTAAAATCAAAGATATTAGTAAAGATAAGTTTAAAAACTTATTTTATTGGTATCGTATACTGGTTACTTTATCTAGTATCGTAAAACTAAGCGTATTAGTAAGGATTTAAGTTTAAAAGCTTATTTTCTTGGTATCATGGTAAATTTTCTTAGTATTCTAAAACTATGGATGTTAGTAGAGTTATATCAGAAAGTTTATTTTCGACGTTTAAAGAAAAGCAACTTACTGCATGTAAAATATTGTTGCTCAATTGAATAATTATTGCTAACATATAACGATTTTGTCGGAAATAAAATAAATAAAATAAAATAAAATAAAATGTATATCAAGTATAAGTAACTGTGAAGTTGACGTCTCTTCATCTGACCAAGCTAAAAATTACAGGGCTAAAGATAATAGTGGGCCCATGAGCAGCATAAAATATGAATGAATATAATGAAAATATATAAGTAATGAAATCAATTCATTCAAAATAATTTAGTAGTAATGATTTCAAAAGTGTAAACTATTCAAATTCCATGTAGTTATCGCTATTTATATTATTGACTAACACTGTAGTAATTGAGGCATGTTTGATAGTAAGTTTAAACTTTTTCAAATGACATCTTGATTATAAAAAATCAGTTGAATAATTTAGAATAGGTGACTGTCACAAAAAATGCACCTTTCTCATAAAATATAATATAGAATTCTATTGACATTATATACATCAGTAAACTATTTCAACGTATAGCAATACAATTTCTACTTCTTTCTATGTCAGTTTAATAGAATTGAATTATAAATTAATTAAATATGAAATACCATTAATATTTTAGTGCCTTGAAAGAAACTAAATAAATTCATTTGTCTTCTATTTCAAACAACAATAATATTTATACTCTTAAAAAAATTTATATCCTTTCAAATGACTATTAATTTAAGACATATCTTAACTGTATAAAGGCGCAAATATAAAACTAATTAAATATTTTAATTAAATATATTGCATTATAATTATATCGAGTCCCCAACTTTTATTGTTTATTCTAAGACAATAGATACTCGAATTTGATAAGAATTATTTTCAAACACATCAACCATCCTACAGCAACTATAGTGACTGGCGGTTAATTTGTTCTATTCCCAGAAAAGGAAAAAACACAAAAGACAATTATCCATTTTCCCTGTTCTTGAAATCGTCTGACTTTTGATATTCAGAGACTGTCTCGTGGCAACACTAATAAAAGAGGTGGCAAGCGTGTTAAAAGAATATGCGATGATTGGTCGCAATTTCGTTCGGATCCAGACACATTTATTTTGGCACGTTCGGAAGTTTTGTTTCCTCGTCTGTTTATAATATTTCTTAGAGAAAAGTTGAATCATCAAAAGTCTGCAATAACTTTATTTAGATTTGATTAAATCTGTTGGAAGTTGACATTTTGTGAAAAATGCGCTTTATTTTTAATTTAAAATGTTCATTTTGAATGTAATTGATATTTCCGTTTTGGCTTAGAATACTAGGATGCATCTTTCATGGATAATTGATACATAGTTGAATGGTAGAAAGTCATGATAGTTCAGTTTGGTTGATATTTTTGTATTTAACATTTTCCCTGATTTGTTTATGATTGTTAATTTTGAGTCTAAAATACTTTAAAGCATTGGAAACAATAAAAAATGCATTGCTATTTGGTTCATTGTACAAATGTCGCATCTTTACTATAAAAGTGACACAACTCAGTATTTGTTTTTGGAGTTAAAGTGTGTACCGAAAGAGTGTCTGATAGCTGTAAGAATGACATAAGTCAGTTTCAACTCGAATCCAACTTGCAAGCAATCTTGTGTCCTTCAACCAGCATCTAATACATACAGTCTATGATTTTGAATACACTTTAACAGAAAATGAATAATTTTGAGTTGGTGTCACTTTTGTTGCAAGGGTGCAATATGCTGACTTTCGGTTTCACTTGAAACTACCAATACCGTTGTGTAATTAGTAAAAATCCGAACTAATTATACAGAGAGTGAACCAAAAAGTAATTTTTGAGATTGTATTACTTACAGTCTTTACTTTTGTACTCGATTTACTTCCTTCATTAGCCAACATATATGTAATTCAGCATTTTAGAGAGTAGAAACATAATTTTCTATTTCAAAAAATGCCCCGTATCCTCTCATCCATTAGCACTTTTTTTTCTTAATACTAGGGGGTTCTGCCCCCTGATCATTGACGCTCGCCAACTTCCGGGGAATGCTTACGCTCAATGAAACACGTTGTGTAAAATCCAACGTATGTCTGTCTGTATGTATAGCTATAACTCAAGATTTATGGAACCGATATGGATAAAATTTTTGTGTATTGGTAGATTATTGAATGGCGGATTTTACAGAGTACACTTTTACTATATTTTAATTACAGAAAGAACGGTAATTATACATAAAAACTAATTTTTGTCGTATTGCTGTCGATAATTTATTTGTGTTTGAGTAGAAAGTAGCTTCGGAAATGAAACAACCCTTATGTGGGAGAAACTACTTTTGAGCGACAAGGGTTGCAGGTTATTGCAGCAAAGAACAAATCACTTTTAAATGCTAGACAAAACTATGCATATGAAAATATTCATACAGGGAATATGTAGTTTTACAGTATACATACAGGGAATATGTAGTTTTTTTTTATATTCAAATGGGGTTACAGGAAAAATATTCCTTATTTTGTCTTCTAACTCGAAATAATTACATGCTTAGTGCTCAGAAAATAAGAAAATCATCGGCGTTACTGGGTGCCAACAAAAATTCATATACTTTTGTATACACAAAAAATACATGCAGATCATTTATTTAATATTCCCGGTACTAACAAATTATTCCTTTTTCCAAATTTGAGAAAACCGAAACTGTCGGCCAGAATGCAGAAAATATTATTTCTTGGTTCATATTGAAATCGTTCATAGATCAGTCACGAGTTCCAAACTTTTGCTTTTAGTTATGGTGAACCAATTAACGAACACAATAAACAAATTTAAAATGTTAACGAACAACACACATCTGAATTAACTTATTATTATTAAAGATTAAACTGAAAATATTAACAAAGCCACAGCTAACAATGGAATCAATTATTAAACGCCAAATGAAGAAGACTAAACAAAACACTCATGGCGGCTGCCCACGTCTCTGATTGGTCCATTTCAAAATAACTGATAATTGCCAGTTCAAAAATACAAAAGAACCCAAGGAACGAAATAAATAGAACACACGTAGATAATGCATGGTTACGGCCAAATTTCAAATTTGAGTAAAAAAAATTAATTAAAAATTCGCTATTTTGCGATAATACAACGCTAATTTAGCGTACAATCTGTTTTGTTAAAAATTTCACAGTTCTCCTTGCACCAGAAAAAGAGAAAAGTTAGTGACAACTGGTGATGCACTGGTTGCTTATTTATTATTATTATTATTTTTTAATATAGAGAGAAAGTAATGTTGGTTGTTTTGTACTCTCTTCGACTTATCTTTTTGAATAGTAACTAACAATTCAGAATCCCAATAAACATTTATGCTCAACCCAGGAATCGAACGGGAGCTTTGGCATGCGAGTCCAGAGCACTAAGTACAAAACCATTAGATGGGCAAAAAAGTAAGGATTTATTTTCATATAAAATCATTAAAGTGATATCTAACCCAGAAAAATAATTACAACAAAGAACAAAATTATTTTTACAATAAATTAGAGTATTTTCTTTTTAAATAAAATAACATTAAATCAAATACAGAATAATATGAATAAAAAGAAACCAAAACACAATAAATCATTTTAAAAATACGGGAACTGAAGTTAGTTTTTTAATGAAAAATGCGTTTTTCAATTTCAATTCTGTATAACATCGTAGGATTTGAATCCAAGCAAAATAATAATCTATCGCAGAAGCTTTTCACTTTCTGATATTCTGGTAAGAAATCGAGTCTTTACGATTTAAAAGGGTAATTTCCTGCTGTAGCTTTCTGTGTTTTAAAAATAAAATCTTGAATTTCCTCAGAAACAGGATTTTCATCGCGATCAACAAAGACATTTTTGTGATTGAATTCTTTAAAATGCTTAGAGAGTAAGAAAATGTAAAATAGATACTCTTGCATATGTATTCTTTTCATCTCGATAAATCGTTTGTTTGAGAAACGTATATTTTATGGAAATTCTGTAGTAAGATGCCCAAATTTTATCTTAAAATATTCGAGATCTTGTTTCTCAGTGTCTGGAATTACAAATAGAAATCCCTATGAAACTGAATAAAATACACAGAAACATAAATCTAATATTTATCTCCAATTATTATTGAAATCAAAACAGATTTAATAGATTGAATTTTAAATAGTTATTCTTATATAAATTTTAATATAATTGACTTTTAATTTATGCATTGTTTATAAGGTATTTCAAAAAGGATTCCTTATCTCAAAACACTTGAACTAGTGAAAGACAGTAAAAAGTCGCAATAGATATACTAGATAGCCAGGTATGGAGTTTTAAATTCATTGTTTTGTAATTAGTAATATTATAGACGTGTTAATTGTAAAATCATAATGCAAAAAATTATAAAATCGTAAAAAAAAAAATAATAATTTGTAGTGCAAATTGTAAAACCTAAATATAGCAGAATTAGTTTATCTTTCCCCTCACAAAAGAGTGCTCTCTGTTATCCATTTATAGGTGAGTGTAGCCCAAACGGTCACTTTTGCAGAATACGATGGTTATGCAAGACCAACAATTTTGTATATTGAAAAATCCGTCCACTTTAAAAGGAAGCTTATCGATATCCAAGAAGCAGACGTCATCAAGCCCATCTGATGACTGGGTGGTTAGCGCTCTGGCCACGCATGCCAAAGGTGCCGTGTTTGAATACCAGATTAGGCATGGATGTTCTTTGTTATTCGGAATCCACTGTAAGCTGTAGGGTCCCGGCCTGATTAGCCGTCATTGTGTATGAAAATAGGTCGTTGACCGTATAAACCAACCAACCAGACGTCATCAAATTTACTCTCATCAATCAATTTTGCAAACCCGTTTATGAAACCTGTCCGTCCAGCATACCATACCACCCGTCTCTTCTTTCTGTCTCTCATTGTTTTATTGTTATATTATTTCAAAGTAACGGATTCCTTATCTGAAAGACTCTGTTAATACTATAAAGGACTCTTTCTGAGTCTTTGATTTCTAAATTTAATCGCACAAAGAAACCAATACGGTGAACACATATTTTTTTTTTTTTTTAATCTTTTAGTATATTCTTAGGGGGGAAAAAAATGAGCAACAACCGATATTTTTTGGACCATATTTATTTGACTTGTTGTAAAAGGAAGAATTTCTACCAATTATGTACAGAATTACTGGGCTAAATGGTTATTTTGAGGTTTTCTTAAGCAAGAGCTAAACTAGGATCGTACTGCACCGTTACATTCCGACTCAATTATCATATACAAATTCGTATTGTAATTTAAAAGACTTCGGTCACATGACGAAGTCTCGACACCTGAGCTAGTATCTCTCTGTTACACAGCTTTCAAACCAATGATGAAGCATTGAAACTGAGAAGGATTTAACGCGCAGCGGTTACTATAATTATATATTCCAGTTTATGACATTATGACAGCGTGCTGGCTTGATTCCAAGACCTTCCCTATCATAAGACAGATATCTTAATTAACTAAACTTTTGGGTCCTCTTCATAGCTATTGTGTGTCGATTAAGAAAATAGCTGGATGGTAAGTGTCACTACAGAAACAATAATCTTCAATTTTGAATAAAGGTGATATATGCAGGCGTACAAAATTTTTACGATACAGCAAAGGTAGATAGATATATTTCTTCTGGAGTTCCTCGAGGGTTAACATTATTTTCATGGCAACATATAATACTAAACAACTTGGCGAGAATTATTCTCGTTATACACATACAGTACGTACTACTTTATCAGAATAATTCATATTTATATCAGTAACGCTAGAGGAGAATAAATTTGAAACGAATCTTAAAAACTTTTTACTATGTCAATGAATATTTCTCTGGATGACGCACGGGATATATTGCTGCCTTTTTTTCCTTCTAGTAAACAATTTAGAATTTTTAAATTATGACGGATTTTTTCATATAACCAAAGTTATATGAAAAAATAATGGAGGTGCTGCGGAGACGACGAGTGAGCTCAATCAAAGATGATTGGCTGAAAAAACGAGTTTGAAAAAGTTTTCCATGTATTTATTTTGCTATGCTTGGCGTATTTCGAGTCATCTCTGCGTATTTTAAGAGAGAGAAAGAAGGGATAACACAACATGAAAAATATGTCAGTAAAATTTGTGAAGGGTTTAGGTGTGGTGGTCTCTTGTACAAATAAAGCGTAGTAGCTTTTTTAGCGGTCATTGGGGATCGATCGTGAGACCTTTGGTTTCTCAGTCAGATATTCTATCCACTAGACAAAAGAGATCTCTTTTGTCTAGTGGTTGGAGTGCCTGTCTTCTGATCTAGGAGACCCGGGTTCGACTCCCCATTACCTCAACTACGCTTTATTGGTGACTATCGGACAACTGAATAATACTGTCCTCTATCGGCATCTTCTGAAAATACTGCATGACTTCCACACTATCATCTTGACATCTTTGGCGACTCACTGTCAAACAGCAAGCAACTTAATCGTTCGTCCCTTCACGATTCACTGGGAAGGGAATATGTGGTGGTCTCGTGTACAAATAACAGATACAACTTCTGGACACTAGACATCTCTTTTGTCTAGTGGATAGAGTATCTGGCTGGGAAACCAAAGGTCTTACTATCGATCCCCGTGACTTAAAAAAAAAAAGCTACTACGCTTTATAGGTTCCGATGGTGAATTTTTTTACTTGATGTTGAAATCGTCTTTCGTATTCACAACGTCTCTGTTATTATAACAAAGTCGTACATGACATAGTAAAAATAATTATTTATTCATAGAAATTTGTCACCAACTAATATTATATAAATAAAAGCACAACTACAATATTCATCATAATTGTATTATTCTAATCTGTTTGTGAATGGAAAAAAGAACCAAAATGTCCCGTGCTTCATCTAGAGAATTACCCTAATTCATAATGATATCAATAACACTATCACCATAAAAATTTATAACACAATCTAAAAGTTATGTAAATTATACATGGGTACAAGGAACATTTAAATATTAAAAGGTAAATTTTTTCATTGGCTAAAGCAGAGAAATTAATATTTATCCGCTGATAATTGTAAAGATTATGATTATATTTTATCAACATACATTCACTTCTCATTTACACATTCTAGTATGACAAAGAGGTTAGTCTTTTCAAAATATTGTGTGGTCTATTTCTCTAACTAGACACAATCCTAAGTCTATAAGAATCGAGAAGTTATCAAAATTTCCTGAGATCCTTTTAAAACATTTGAAGTAAATTACACAATTCAGAATTTATGTCACAATCGAGAGAATTTATCAACATGCCATACCATCCCTCAGGGTTTAAACTCGATTATTTAAATTCCGGAAAATTTTGAGTGGCATTGTTAACTATGGTTTACTTGAAATGATGAATAATTTTGTGAAGGAATTAATTTGAAGTTGGTGGGATTAAATTCTTTGGAGGATGGTATGTGAAATGAAAGTAGATGAGCTTAACCACATAGTATCTCTATATGTGATTGAGGATTTAATTTCTTTGAGAATTTTTTGGTTTGGTGAGTAAGAGGTGAATTTATTGAAAGAAGAGAAATATAACATATTTCATTAGATATGACATTGAACGCAAAAAAACAACCTGCATCTTTTATTTAATTAGAAGTAAAAACGGAAAGCATTGTTTAAACTCGTAAGTTTCTTTTATGAGTGTATTTAGTTTGTTAATCACCATTGGTCATAATATTACGATAAAAAAAAACTTTTGAAACTTCAATGACTGCACTAGAGTATTATATTCCATCTTTGGATAAATTGTCCAATAGGCTATGAGAACATTATGTTTTGTAAATTTTCAATGAATTTAGTTAAAGAGACAACAATAAAATAGTCAACTAATATAAAAACGATTTTTTTTTTTGCAGATATAAATCTTAAAATATTTAATACACTTTATAAATTTACTTAATTATCAAAATCCAAAAATAAATAACAATTGCATTTTGATTTAAACAGTTATATATATTAACTATAAGATAACTATTAAGAGATGGATTTTGTTTGTTGAGATTTGTTTGGGAAACATATATTTTATGGAAATTCTATTGTATGATTCCTCCATATTTTGTATTAAAATAGTCAAGATTTTTTTCCCAGTGCCTGGAATTACAAATAGAATAATTTCTTTATGAAACTGAATAAAATACACACATAAACATACATCTAATATGTATATGTTATCTCCAATTATTATTGAATCCAAAAACAGATTGAATTGATTGAATTTATAACAGTTATTTTTATATAAATTATAATATAATATACAATTATACATAAGTAATTATTAAAACCATTTTTAAAGTTTTATAAAAGAAATTAAAGACTATTATATTTAAAAAAGTAGAAAAGCCCAAGGTCTTGTTATTCTGATTTTTGTTTTCCAAAATATTAGCTAAAGTTTTAAAATGTTTGTTTTTCAAAATTAATAAGGAAGTTTTTGATTAAGGCAAAACGAGTATTTCAAATCTTACGACATGATGCCAATAGGGGATTTACATTAAAGGTGTTTTGTATTAAAATTTTCAGAGATTTTAACTAAATAAAATTGTGGACAACCTATTAAAATAAAAAAATAAATAAAAAAAGTGAAATATTATACTATAGAAAATCGTAAATGAGACTTTTAGACTTGAAAATATATCCATCGTTCGGTAATGTACGCGCTGTACCGTTGAGATTCTAATAATTGCAGTTTTAGCTTTCCATTAAACCATTTCTAAGAAATTTATAAGAATTTATAAAAAATTTCAGTAAAATGTTTATATAATATTTAGATTTGTTGTTGGAAAAATGCAAATGAATTATCCGAAAATCCCTGCATGGATAATTCTATATCGTAGAACTTATATACAGTGACAGAAAAATGTAACTCAACTGCATGAGTCTATTGTATTACATTTTTTATGAGTGTTATTGTTTAGTGTTATGAAAATAATTATGGTATTATAATTGTCTAGTAAGCATCATTATAAAAATGTCATTAGCGTTCTTTAATATATCTTGAGAAAGTTAAAAATAGATCACATTATAATGTGAAGATTTTTCATAATCATTAAATATAAAATGCATCATTAAAATATTTTGCACATGTGATTAATTCATAATAACATTATACTATTTTCCTTAAAAGTAGATTTTAGCATAAAGTGCGCAAACTAAAATAAAATCAAAGTACATTACTGAAAGTGTAATTTTATTCTAAAAAAAGTGCCTTAAATGCTTGTGAAATGTGGTTCATTTTAGAAAACAATATTTTCTGAAAAAAGAGATTACCTAACTTTATAAATATATGCGCATATATTGTGATAGAAGATAACTTTCCCTTTTTTGCCATGAATAAATATATTTGTCACGAAAAAAGTGAAATAAACACAAAGTTAGTTTGGAAGTATACATAATGTAATATACATTTCAAAAAACTGTAGCAGAGATTAAATATGCATTTTTTGTAGGTGTAATTTTGTAGGTGTATTCCTAAAATTTAATTAATTTCCTAGAAAGAATTATTCCAAGCATGGCCAATTATATTAGATTTCACAAAACTAAAGAGGCAGTTGACACATTAAAATGAAGCATCAATCCTAAAGAAACAAATTTCAATTTGTTCTCTTTAAAATATGTGCTGTTTATTGTTTTGGTTAACACTTGGCACAAATTACAAAATAAAGGCAATTGTCAAATTTGCCTTTTTACTCAGTCTTATGTCATTATTTTAAAGTCATAAGTAAGGATCTTAATTCGTTTATGAAACAGAGTCTACAAAACAATTCTTTATTAGTCATTCTCATTCATTTTCAACTTCTTTTAGCAAAAGATAAAATCGTTTTCTGATTCTATTCCTTGAAATAAGGGCAACATTACAAAACATTTTTAGTTTGGAAAAATAAACTAGAGAATATTGTTAGTATTAATTTTGTTTATACTAATTAGTGTTTCTATTATTTTACACAACTCCTTATACACATTCTTGGCAGGGAATTAGATACTCTTGATTGTTTATGGAAATATTGGTAATAGTTGAGGTTATGTATAATTTTAGTACGGATTAAATGAAACCCAAGCAAAATGTTGGTGTATGTATTATGAGCTTGTTCAGTGTGCCAGAAACGAAGAAGAATGCAAGTGTGGATCTTTCAATGTTAAAATGTTATTTTGATGGTCCATTTAGCTGGAGCCAAGATTGACAAGATAATATTACGCGTTTCTTGGAAGGTCATATTCCGTATTTGTTTAAAAGTCGTTCTCGAAACCTTTATATCTTGTCAAATAGAGCTTATTGTGTGTCAGAAAACTTTCATCAGGACGTATCGTATCAAATGTATTATGAGGATGTACATAATGTATGTTAAGCAAACATTTTTTGACACCACTCCCACCATGTCTGTAACGCTCACTCACTTTAATCGACCCCTCCCCCCCCACCAAAAAAAAAAAAAAAAAAAAAAAAAAAAAGATTACGTGACGTTGCTGCCATTCCCTCCTAAAAAGTAATTTAACTATACCCACTTTGTTTTTGATTTAAAAAAAAAAGTATATTTAGTACATTTTTTAGTTTGAAAAGTTACTGAAATAAAATTAAGTCCAACTTACTGCAAATAAACTTTCACTAATGTGATTAGTGGCAAAATGATTAATTCAAATAATTGAAAATCACTTTTTTTAAATTATATATATATATATATATATATATATATATATATATATATATATATATATATATATATATATATATATATATATATATATATATATATATATATATATATATATATATATATATATATATATATATATATATATATATATATATATATATATATATATATATATATATATATATAAAAAAAAACAAAAAAAACATCTTTATTAAATTTGTTCCGAAAAAAAGGGAAATTGGTACTGCTCGAAAGCAATCCCCCCCCCCTCCTCTCCCTATTCTCCCTGTCACGGATCATCATGGACAAATCTCCACCCTCCCTGTCACGGACCACTGCGTTGGCTCTTTCCACTCTCTGCACGTGATGTAGTTTATACACGTCAAAGCCAAACTGTACAAAATGTCAAATCCACAAAAAGAAAACCTTCCTTCCCTTGAAAACTACCAGAACATGTAACCAGAGTTTAGTGCAAATCGAAAATGCTCTGGTTAAATGTAAGGTTTAGCGGAGAGGATTTTTTTCGCTATACAATTCGTCTAAGACAACGGTTTGGTTTGTTTGTTTGCTCAACGACCTGTTTTTGTGCATAATAGTTGATCAGACGGGACCAACAGCTTATTGTAGATTTCGAACCATAACAAATATCCATGCCTAACCCATAATTCGAACCCGCCACCTTTGGCATGCGAGCTCAGAGAACTAACTCCACAGACATCAAGTTGGCGCTAAGGTAATGTAAAAAATAATATTAACTAAATGTATCCTGCTTATAGAAAGATAGAAACTCCGAATCACAGCTTTTGAGAACTCACTGCCGTTATTTTGTTTTCGAAATTTTAGTTCCAGTTAAATAGCTCCTAAACAACTCATTGGCAAAGGATATGTTGTTTTCTCCATTCTGAATTTTTTGTGAACTACATTTTAAAACAAAATTTGACTACGTGTCCCCCGAGTCATACTAGGATTTTGAATAACCGCACCGGTGCCACCTTTTTCATATATATTTACTGGTTTCTTATTATTTTGTCTGTGTGCATAGTTTGGTTCTTTTGGCCTCAAAAACTAAAAAACAAGGCTTTTAAAATCTTGTATAAGGAATTATAAAACTTTTTAGAATTTTAGTTCTTGTTTCAAGATACATAATACTAAAAGAGAACAAAATAGTTTTAATTTATCTTGTATAAATAGTTACAATTTATATTATTTTTCCAGGAAACTTTAATATTAATATCCATGTGCTAATCTCAAGGTAATTTCTCAAAAGTTAAAATCTTTAATGACAAATAAATTATAAAAATTAAAAAACAAAATATGCAAGGACAAAGATTTTTTAAAAAAATATTTACATATAATAATTTATGTAAATAGTCTTCCACATTACACACACCTGCTTTTGAATAAAGCCCATGAGGTTTTAACTTCAAAGTGGCGTTAAAATAAGTGGAAGAAAAATGTACACAGTAATTATGAATTAATTTTTCTTGAATAAAAAATTGACTTGAATTAAAAGTTGTTTAAAGTTTACTGAACAGAAATAAAATTTAAAAAAAAAAAAAAAAAAAAAATATTTAAAAATTAAAATATTTAAAAGAGCTACGAATCGCAGTTATTTGTAAATAAGAAACATCTGATAATAAGTGAATAATCAGATTAAATGACACCAAAATAAGTATTAACAAAGTTAATTTTTACTTAGTTTCTAAACTGTTTTTATTGTTATTGTGTTTTTAGATTGTATCACGAGTTTTGCATAGGTAGTATATCAAAATAACTAAGGTACTATTTATTAGTATTAACATAAATTTTTCCAAATCTTAAAAAAATAAGTTTTCTAGGATTTGAGACGATGTATTTTAGATAACATTGAAAACTCGAAATAAAAATACTAGTAGTGACTAGAGGATTAGAGAAACGGCATCACAAGAAAATTAAAATAGGATTTATTGAAAATGCTTTGCAAAACATAATTATTCATTAAGTATGCAATCGAAAAAATGTATTTCAATAAATCCCTAAATTACCTACATACTTGGTAACTTAAAAAAAAACTTAACAAAGGTTTCGAAATCATGGTTTGATAAAAAAAAGTTTAATGATAAATGTTTTAACAATGAAACATTTTAAATATTAATATATAGCTAAAAATTAACACAAAGAATGCATGACTTAAAATTTTGTTTCAACTTTTAACGCAATAACTGAAGTTAAATATTTAATAAGGAAACATGTTAATACAATTTAAGAGCCGCTTTAACACTGAAAAAAAAATCATAATCATTATTCACTGAAATATTATTCCAATCTTTAAATTGATTAAACTTGGTCTGATGTATTATCAAATAAATACCACATACGGTATTTTTTTTTTTCAATTTAGGGTATTATCCAAAAATATTTAAATAATCGATTTCGAGTTTAATATTGTTTATCAAAATCTAAATTCTCCCCTTTAAAAGATACCTCATTGGTAATAATACTTTAACTAGAAGTATTTTTAATAATTTTTTGAAAACAGAATTGGTAACTATTTGTGTAAGTAAAGTTTTCTTTAAAATGCGTTTTTCTCAAAACTACATTTTTCAATATTCATATACCTTTTTTTGGAATCTGCTCATACTATCTTACTGAAATTTTTACCACGTATTCCTTTTTTGTATCTCTATATACTAAAGTGAGATTTTGCTGATAGCTTAAAAATATTTTTTTTTGTTTTGGCTAAAAAAACTTGTGATTTTTATTAAATTTGAGTGACTTTCACGAAAATTCATTAAAAAAAAAGTAAATGAATCACAATCAAAAGCTAACTTTAATTGACTAACAAGTGTCTGCTAAATGCACTGGAAAAAATCAGGTTTCTATTTCAAATACTTTCTGAGAAAAAGGTCCATGAAATATGTAAAATTAACATTAGTGGTATAGAGGGTATCAACTCCCCTAAAGTTTTTGTGACATTTCTTATTAATAGGCTCATAATTGAAAAAAAAATTCTATAGGTTCCGTACAATAATAAAAAATAAACTTGTGATACAAATAATTTACTTTCAGATATTTCATTTTTAGCCAATATTTGGGAGAAATGAAATATATAATTAATTTAGCTATACATTTAAAAAGTTTTTTAGTGGCATATTTTCAAGCATTTACTGTTTAACCTCCAAGGGTAAGGCTGTTATAGTTTGTTAGTTCATTAATAAATTGTTATTATTGGTTTCATATTCAAACTGAACAACTCTATATCTAAAATTGTATGACTATTCGAGTTTACTATTTCTATATTATCACTGAGAAACACCATATATATATAAAAATATTTCCGTCTACATATTAGCAAGTGAATGCATATGAAAATGCTTCTTATCAAGAACGTCTTTTACTGTAAAATATTGCACAGTAAAAACGGTAATATTCGCAGACCTTACATTTTCTATTACTCCAAGGAATCGTTAAATTGAGTATTATGGCCGACTGAAATGACTGTTTCTC
The DNA here is from genome assembly GCA_963978545.1 of Linyphia triangularis. Classification (NCBI taxonomy): domain Eukaryota; kingdom Metazoa; phylum Arthropoda; class Arachnida; order Araneae; family Linyphiidae; genus Linyphia; species Linyphia triangularis. Next base: position 71,754,622 of record OZ021726.1, read on the forward strand.
GTTTAGATTTAAACTTTCGAAATCTCTTATGTGTTGAGATATTTTTATGTAAACTGCAGAATGTCTGGTATTACTGTTTTGAGTAAGAATTGTTCCTTTTCCCATTCCCTTTTCAATAAATTGGAATGATTGCAAAAATATTCAGTTTTAACATTTACTGTTATGCTAAGCTAACGTAAAACAGTATTTGCATTTTTTAGCCAAATTAAGTTATTATTACCAAGAGGTCCTCTGTAATTTGATTTATCTAATGGTAAGGTTTTATGGTTGTATCGACCCAGAATTTAAAAAAAAAAAGTTAATAAGTAAGTTAATAAATTAGTATCAACTACATGAATTTCTTAAACTTGAAACCACAACTTAGTATTTTGAGCTCAGTTGCAGATACTTATTATATGCTTAGCATGGTTGTATAGGTGTGGAGTACTGAACAACTCCTGGATATTTTAAACTCAGTCAGATGATGCAATAGCACCAAAGGTAACGTCTCATTAAATCATCACTAAGCTAAAAATTGGTTTCCACGATGAATTTAAGTAAATCAGGCCTATCATTCACTACTAATTCCACGTAGATGAGAATCGAAATCGTTATCATCCAATTCCAAATTTAAAACCTTTCAAACCTAGTCGCCGGGAAGTTTCTAAATATGCAGAGTATTTAAAATTAAAATTCAACTTTTAAAAAGCTGTACAGATATACTGGTTAGAATGACCTAAAAGTTGACCTGTACATATTTAAAAAAAAAAAGAAGAAAAAAAAGGAAGGGGTATCACATAAGAAAAAACTATTTTAAAACCAATTTTGGTTCTTATACTCTACCAATGCTCTTTAAAGAGGATGATTGGGCATAAGAAAATATGTTATGCTATTGAAATCATGCTTTTTGAAAGTTGGACTTTGATTATAATCAGCACGGGATGATTATAATTAAACTTCAACTTTCAAAAAACTGTAAAAAAAAAAGAAAAAAAGAATGATCCAAATTTTGTATTGAATATACGCAACTAAGTGAGAGAGTGGCATGACTTAAAAATGGTTTTAAATGTTTTTTCATTATGCCATGCCGTTTCATCCTTCTTTGAGTATATGCAGATCAAATTTCAGTTCATTTTGACGAGTGTTTTTAAATGATATTTTGTGAGTTGAACTTTTTTTTTATATAAACATCCTGTGTATTTTTATTATTTATTTAAACTTGTTTATAATTTGAGTCTTCTTTAATATTTGACTCGAAAGTATAGATAATGAAAGGTTCAGTCGCTTTTTAGAACATTACACAAAAGTAAGTCAAAAGCTTCTATTTGCATGCTCAGCATTTGTAGTGAGTTGTCTTTTTAACGTTCATTCAATTTCCGTAAAACTCAAAACTAATGTATTTTTTAATCATTAATGAAATTAATTGCATTTAAAAAATTTTCATTACCACATATAATAATTTTTTAAACTGAATTTCATGTAAAATACTTTAATTTGTGCACTAATAATACATTACATATAAGTGGAGAATTCGGTTGAAAGGCTTTGGCTTCACCAGCTCTTAGAAATATCACCAAACCTTTCCTCCATACGATTTTACATCATATACGATATTTTCTCACATTAAAATAATTTCTAATTAAATTTAATTAAAAAGTAAGTATTACGAAAATGTTAAAAGAAAAACCATTTACAAATATTAATATAAAATTTGCAACAAGAAGTTGATTTTTTATCGCACTTATACAAGTATATTACAAAATTTCCAAATAGTTCAAATTGATGAAAGTTAGATGTACAGAAATAGGCCATAATTGTGTTTATATACGATTACCCAGCGTGTGAAAATTCTCATATGACATATGTATGAAACCGTATTTACAAGTTATCTTTTTAGATACCTCACATAAAATTCCAATTCCAATGTTGTCCTACGTGCTACTGATGTTTTTTTCTAGATCAGTTAACTGTAATCACATTTTCCTTATACAAATAGCATGGGAGAAACCAGATTATATGTCAAACATGAAAACGCATCAGGTTATCCTTTTACTTGATTCTTTTTTGGAATAGATCAAATTTCTTCATCCTGAGGCTCTGGTTGCTATGGTTACGAATCCGTACAGTAAACAGCCTTTCTGTATGCCTACTCTTGTTGTGAATGTTATCTAGACACTGTAAATAAAAACATCACGCTGTTAGGGTTGCGTATTAGGCTTGGGAAATGTCATTTGTGTGTTTAGTTGGTTTGAGTTTGAATTTTATTTTTTATTGGGTTTGTAGTTTTGTGGAGATTTATGTAATCTTATATGAATTTTGTGTTTTTAAGTTTTGCTCTTTTAAAAGTGGGTAAGCGGAACGAAGAAGATTATATTTATTTTTAAATATATTATGCTTTTAGAGTTGATAGAGGTTACCGTTCAGTTTTCAAGATGGCACAGAGTTCTACATAGTGTAGAGACAGTTACCGTAAAACGCCATTGGATGCCATCATAAAAACTTAATGGGCAATGTATAGACATAAGCAAATATTTATTTCGAATTTCAAATTTTCGGCATACAAGTCAAATGCATGAACATGAACATGTTATTTTTAAAAGATGGTTAATGTTAAAATAAAAACTACCAATTGATATCATAAAAATTACAATTAGTAGACTATGCTTGTTACATATATATATACATCAGTATTAATTTTTATCCTTTTGGGAAAACAACTTTTGTTATTAAAAGTAAATAAAATATTGAAGTAATCGAGAGGATATCACTAAGTTTTGCTTACTATTATATGTGAAATATAAAAATATAATAATTCTAAGTTTAACAACAAAAATTAGGTTTTTGAGTAGGTCATTGTTTTAGAGGATAATGTATATAAATAACTCTAAAATCGCTTGAAAGTATTTGTTTAGCTATTTAAAACCTACTGACGGTCATGCACGTACATAGGATTCCCAGTATTCCAGCAATACACACCATTTTTAAATTTATAAATAAAATTTCAAATAAAATATTTTTTTAAATATTTTTATTATGATTATATTTTAATACCTATCTAAAACAGTAATTTGCTGTGCGTATATGTAAATAAGGTTTCAATTTAAATGTTAAAAATTTTACATGATATTTAAATTTTTTTAAAAGTAAAATAATCCTAAACGTAATATTAATGGAGCTCATTTTTATCACAAAACTTATGTAATTTTATGAACTGCATTTTTTAGCATAAACATACATTAAAAAATACTTTAAAATATTACTTACTAAAAAATTTACATTGTAGGGGTTTAAACAAACATTTTATTTTTGTGATTTATATATATTATGCCTAAAAAATGTATTTGATATTTTTTAGAAATACATTCATTATTATACTTAAATATTTTATAATGTTCTTTATGGAAATAAAAAGGCATTGGAAAAACAAAATCTTAAGGGACATCTTAAGAAATATTGACTCATTCATTTTATTTAAAAAAAAAGCCTACGAAAGCAAATTTGGGATAAGCTTCGTAATAGGGAAAAAAAAAAAAAAAAGATCCAAGAGATTTATTTTTTCATAAAAGTTAAGAATTTTTTGAACTTTTCTGTACGCTTGCTTTCTATTGCATATTTTACGAACTTAAAGTAATGCATTTATTAAATAAAAATCTATTTTCAGAAAATTTATTTACATAAAATAAACTTCGGACTCGAATATCCTTGATCAAATTATATCTATCAAAAGCGGTTATTCAAACTTTGGATTATTTAACTAAAATGCTTCGAAATATTAAATATTTAATTTTTTTTAAACTTATAGTAATAAAAAATTGCCACCAGCTCATTGATGATTTGATTATCATCTACAAAATATCTCTTTTAATTTACCTTTTAGATGAGTCTGGAAAACTACTTCATTGAGCATGGCAATATTTGTCATCATGAATCTTGTAATATGTTGAAGACATTATGCTTGATGCAGTTGTTTTTTATTAAGTCCTAGAGTGGTTTTATGCCATTGTATAGTTGGTGGTTGATGTAATGAAAATTATGAGGCGTCTTTGACTTTTAAGTACTTAATTGTGACAGTAATAGAAAGCACGAATCATTCCCAAAAAAGCACTTCAAATTTGGACAATTTAGTTTCATTATAGTCTACGTTTCAGTTAGTTACATACTATTAATAACTTACTGACTTGAGTAATTATTATTTTCTGAAAAATACGGGTAAAAGTTATTGTGAGGAAGAAAATACTTCTCGAGAGTGACAATGAAGTTTTCTCGGAAGGTCATTTAATGACGTCACATTATAAGCAGCAATAGAAGTTCAAAAGAATGCTAAATTAGTTGAGGAAAAGTTTATATCCCGGTTAACAAAATTAACCTGTGTCTTCGTCAACATTTCTTAGGGAGTTGAGTAATTTAGGTTTTCTGTCTGATTTTAAATAATTATTTTAATACATTGTAAAGTATGTATATGATATAGGATACTCATTTAGTAGAAAGTTCTGATCAAAGGAAAAAAAATGCTATTCTCTGTAAATTATTATTGTTCTTTAAAAGTGAATACTGAATACTTCTGATTTAAAGATTTTTCTGAGAAACGGTAGCTTAGCTCTTGAAAGAATAAGTAACTCAGATAATATCGCAAACAAATTTTCAAAATAAAAAACAAGAAGTGCACAAAATATTCATACATCGAGTATTTCGTACCCGATTGTCGTGTACTGTTGTGAAGTTTCTCAGAGAAAATGATGACACAGTTTTTACTAAATAAAAATTATGAACCGAACACTAAACTCCCTATCGAGTTTCAACAAAAACTTCGGAACATACAATTCCAAATATAGAGATAGTGCAGGCACAACGAAAGAAAACAAAAGCTCAGATTCTTTCAAAGTAGCGTCCAAAACTCAACTGATCCACGAATTCACACCGCGGTCGTATTTATAGAAGAGCGGGGGAACTTTCGCGAAAAACGCGTTAAACACGTTAAATCACGTGTCAATAAGATGCTGTACCTATAAAAAATATTCAAAACTAATATTACTTTATAAGCAAGTCTTATTCTTAAAATCAACAAATTTTACAAGTTTCCTTAAATTCTATACATCTACTTTTTTAAGCACATCATTTATGTTTTGAAAGCTATAATGAGGAATAAGTAAAGTTTGGTTACAATAGCTAAAAACACATCTCTAACTTACACAAATCATCAAATAAGCTTATATGTCTATTTAGACATGGATATAAAAGCGTTTAATTTCATCCTTAATTTTTACATAAAATTTTATGTTGTTATCCTTGGTCTGATATTTTGATCTGCACCACTTGCTTATTGCTATAAAGATGGTAATTTTGATATTTAAATAAATTGTAAAAAATAAGTTCAAGTCATTTGAAAATTTTCAGAACAGAGTTACTGATGTTCTGTGTTTTTCATTCATCAGATAGAAAATAACATCTAGGTATAACCGACTTTATTTCAAGTTTAATGAGTATGATTTTTCTTTGAAACGCAATTGTTATTTGACATTTGTATATAAGCAGTTCAATAAAAATAAAAGTTAATGAAGCAATTTATAAGAAACTTAGATTAAATCACGCGTCAATAAGAAGCTGTATCCATAAAAAAAATATTCAAAACTAATACAACTTGATAAACAAATAATACTTTTGTAATGATTTAGAGTTATTTTTATTGTCACAAAAGTTCTAACATAGTTTGATATAAACAGTAAAGATAGCTGTTAACCAGAAAACATAATAATACCGTTTCAATGAGTCAATTCTTTTATATCTTCAAACACTCTTATAAAGAGTCTTCGAATAGAATATTGCTAATGCAAATTTTACTTATTCCACTAACTAGCTGCTCCTGACATTGTACTTTCTTGAATGAATACACTTGGCTAAGAGCATCATTATCTTGGATAAAAGTAAAAGCAAGGTCTTCTTGGTTGTAAGGCTACATTACTCTAAATATCCTAACTGGCCCTTTTATGAGAGGCATCAGGTGCATAATGGATATTATCATGACTTCCATTAGCCTCCAATTTCCTCTCCCTATTGTGCGAAAAATCTTTCGACGATCTTCATCTAGTTTCCTATTTCTTCTTTCTGTTGAGCATTACTTTCGTCAAAGGTTACAAGACAGTTCCCTAGTTCCGTCTCATCGAGGAAGTGTCTGAAGCCCACTACTCTAGACAGCCAATCAATTGAGTCAATTACTTCTACATCCTTGATAGGTTTCGTAGCAAAAACATTTGGGGAGAAATTGATTTGCTTTTGACCAGTCCTAATATTAAACAAATAACTGTTGGTAATAAAAACTGTTGGGTTTAATGTGCATCGGTTAAGTTTTATCAAAATATGTGACTTTATTTCACTACTATAGACAGGCCTGTCCAAATTAGACAGTCAATAATCAGATATGAAATGAATATTGTACAGCTTGTCCTAAATTCCTTTTGAATACTACTTTTGCTAATGATTCATTCTATTAGAAAGCGTTATTTAGTTATAAATATTTCGTTTAAACTGATGGGTTTACAGTCATACTTTATTTTCATTATTGAAATGTCCATTGTCCAATACTATAAATAGGTAATTGATTCAATAATTTTTTTCTATTCTGGCAGTGGTGAAAATTTGAGTGAAGTAATCAGATATAGAGAAAAAATTTCACATTTTGTTATAATAAATACTTTTTAAATGATTGTTTTACTTTTAATTCATGTTATTATTAAATAATTATTAATATTTCTTTGAAACTGTTATTTTTAAATTTTAATGTCATAGTTTATTGTTCCACTTCTTTAGATATTTTGAAATAATAAAATTCTTTATTTGCTATTACTTCAAATTGATGATTAATGATTGGTGCATATTTGTTATTTTACAATATTCATTGTTTTGCCAAATATACCAGATATTCAGTAAGTAAGTCTACATAAAGAAGCGTCTAAAGTCTATCACTGTTGACGTCGAATTGATGCAACCATACCCAGGAAGACTTTAATTCAAGTGTACCACTTCAAAGAAATCTGAAGTCAATAGAAATTAATAGAGGTATATAAAATTTCTATACTACTACTGTGAACATAAAAAATTTATCTTTCATAATAAGGATAAATTAAAGTAAAACTAAAAAATTAGTTAACATTTTGTAAAAAAAGTTCATGAACTTCAATCCCATAACAGGTATTCAAACTTTTAAGGTAATTTTTCTTCGTGATTTAGAACACCATTACAGTTTTTGAACGCCAGTAAAGTTCAGTTCCATAAAATTCCTGAATATGCCCCATTTCTGTGGAGTAGAAAACAAAAAAATTTTAAGATTCTTTTGTTTCTTCAGATAGCATTTATCTATAGCCTTATTAGTAAGTGTACCAAATTTTTTGCTATAATAAAAAGAACAGGTTGTGTAAGCTTTAAACAAATGCGCAATTTAAGTAACCTTAAGTTCCTTATTATTGACTTGTATTGAGGAACACAATTCTAGGAAAAAAATTAACGTTGAAAGAATTAGTAGTGTTAGTTAGTGATCCACCTTTTCGGTGTTTGAATAAAATAGTTATTGATGTTTCTTAGTACTGTTCAGAAAAAAAGCATAGTTTTGTTTCGAATAACGTTTTTAAAGACAACTAATGAGTTGACATTTTAAGTATTTTTTTAATCAATGATCAGAAAAATAATGTCTTAGTTCTCTTTTATTAAAATCTTACATTCTATATCATTAACTGATCTTATGATCTTCTATCTTTTCTCTTGGAAATTTGGAAATCTAAAGTTGGAAAACTATTTGTGTATATTTAAGAATATTATTTGTAAATTTAATTAAAATGCTTGTTTAATTTAAAACTTTTTAAAGGTAATGATAATTTATCAAATAGGAAATATCGTTTTATTCTTGTATGATGTATCAATGCAAAAAATTAATTCTTCCTATGAATTTAACAATAAAAAAAACTCATAAAAAAATGATTTACAAAATGATAGAGCAGTAAGTAAAAAGAGTAGTTTTTGTATTATCTTAATTAATACTAGACTTCTTAAACACAATTCTGTTTTATATCATTAACAGGATTTATAAAGTATATCATTGAGCTTTATTCAGTTACATAAATGTCTAACTATTTGATGGCCTTTCATTTGATTTCACTAATTTAGTTAGACATTCCCTTTAAATTAGTTAGAGATTTAGTTCAATATTCTCAGACAAAATAAAGAATATTAGAGACACGTGTTATTACCAATGTCTCTTCTAGATGACTTTTAATTCCAAACTTCAACAGGCCTAAGTTCAATACTTTAATATGCTGAGGAAACGCTTGATGCCTACTTTTCTAATAAAGAAAGTAGATTTGAAATTCAAAAACCTAAGCCTAAACTATAAATGCCACGGATATGTACCATTTGTATGTTTATCTCGATAAAATCAGTAAGAGTACTAAACATTCTACCAGAAATTTTACAAACGTAAGTGGTTCAAAATTGGACCTAAAGTACAATGACATTGTAACTGAAGGGGAAGTTCACAGTTAAATTAGTAATAGAAATGTTGGATTAGAACATCTATGTTCGGTGACTATATTTTTTTTTTTGCCAAACTTCCCAACTTGGTATGATTTTTGTTTAAAAAAATAAAGCCGAATCGACACGATTTTGGATACATGTTATCAAACATAGGAATATTTCATGCATTACAAGCCACCAAACTATACATGCTTGGTGAATAGGTTCATAAATAATCATGAAATTTATGAAGAACCTGTGTATGGTAAGTACAGTCATGTAACATTACAATATTAACTTATGCATTTTGCCAGGTACATTCTGGATCATGAAGTACAAAGTTTAAAACGCTTAATTTGTTTTGGTTTTTTATTTGTGTTAAATAATTCTGAAAAACTAAACTATCGTAATAGCTTTTCAAAAGTAACACAACAGAACATGTCATCATAAACAAAAACAGTTGATTAGTATTCTTAGATGATCACACTTTTTGATACTGCCGTGAGTATAGTGGTTAGTTAACAAACGTCAGAATTAATCTAAAGGAACTTAATTTCGTGCATAAGTTAAAGCGTTGCAATAACTCAAAGTCGTAACTTGAAATGATATTTATTCATGAACAATAGGTATTTAGACAACACATTTCCTCAAAGCACGCTTAGTTAAGTCAGTGCTGACATCCATAGATTAAAAGCAAAATATAATATATCATAAAGATATCATAGAACAACTAATAAATCATATTGACACTTTTGATTACTATACAGTATAAAAACTGGCTGAGCATTCGAATCAAGAAATTTCACTTACTGGCATATCAGGGTCAGGAAAATGGCGAATTCATGTGCATGAAATTGCGTCCGATAAAAATGCATCTCTCTCTCAGGCATCACCGCTTGACCGACTTCCTATCTCCCCAATTTCCTTCTGTCTCTTACGATCCCCCTCATAATTACATCAAAACTTCTCTCTCTACGCCATTGGAGCGGCTCGAATCCTTTATGGAATCGCCAACTCTTATTTGACCAATTGGCCAAACCCCTGTTTAAATATTCTCCCAAAAGCTTCGGACAGAAACTTAAGGGGCTATGTACTTGTTGCAGTTTTAAACAGACCCCTTAATACAATTTGTAAAATGTCTGTGGATATACAGCATGACATTGCGGTTAATAAAGCTAAACCATTTATTCTGCTGGCGCTCTCCATTTCAATGTTTTCCTGTGCCATTTTTTTATTAATTTGACTTCCGCTCGCACGCTGTTTAATTGTCTCGGCTCTGACTATATTAGCTGTAGTTGACCTCGTTTTGAAATTTGAAAGCGTCCTATTTCCACGAACCATATTCAATTATAAAAACAATTTCGCAAATCAGTATCATTCTAATTTTACTTTCCATCAAATACCACTTATTCACTGAACAATATGCATTTCAAACTGAGTCCAAGGCACCATTTATATGCCGTGAGTATAGTGGTTAGTTAACAAACGTCAGAATTAATCTAAAGGAACTTAATTTCGTGCATAAGTTAAAGCGTTGCAATAACTCAAAGTCGTAACTTGAAATGATATTTATTCATGAACAATAGGTATTTAGACAACACATTTCCTCAAAGCACGCTTAGTTAAGTCAGTGCTGACATCCATAGATTAAAAGCAAAATATAATATATCATAAAGATATCATAGAACAACTAATAAATCATATTGACACTTTTGATTACTATACAGTATAAAAACTGGCTGAGCATTCGAATCAAGAAATTTCACTTACTGGCATATCAGGGTCAGGAAAATGGCGAATTCATGTGCATGAAATTGCGTCCGATAAAAATGCATCTCTCTCTCAGGCATCACCGCTTGACCGACTTCCTATCTCCCCAATTTCCTTCTGTCTCTTACGATCCCCCTCATAATTACATCAAAACTTCTCTCTCTACGCCATTGGAGCGGCTCGAATCCTTTATGGAATCGCCAACTCTTATTTGACCAATTGGCCAAACCCCTGTTTAAATATTCTCCCAAAAGCTTCGGACAGAAACTTAAGGGGCTATGTACTTGTTGCAGTTTTAAACAGACCCCTTAATACAATTTGTAAAATGTCTGTGGATATACAGCATGACATTGCGGTTAATAAAGCTAAACCATTTATTCTGCTGGCGCTCTCCATTTCAATGTTTTCCTGTGCCATTTTTTTATTAATTTGACTTCCGCTCGCACGCTGTTTAATTGTCTCGGCTCTGACTATATTAGCTGTAGTTGACCTCGTTTTGAAATTTGAAAGCGTCCTATTTCCACGAACCATATTCAATTATAAAAACAATTTCGCAAATCAGTATCATTCTAATTTTACTTTCCATCAAATACCACTTATTCACTGAACAATATGCATTTCAAACTGAGTCCAAGGCACCATTTATATGCCGTGAGTATAGTGGTTAGTTAACAAACGTCAGAATTAATCTAAAGGAACTTAATTTCGTGCATAAGTTAAAGCGTTGCAATAACTCAAAGTCGTAACTTGAAATGATATTTATTCATGAACAATAGGTATTTAGACAACACATTTCCTCAAAGCACGCTTAGTTAAGTCAGTGCTGACATCCATAGATTAAAAGCAAAATATAATATATCATAAAGATATCATAGAACAACTAATAAATCATATTGACACTTTTGATTACTATACAGTATAAAAACTGGCTGAGCATTCGAATCAAGAAATTTCACTTACTGGCATATCAGGGTCAGGAAAATGGCGAATTCATGTGCATGAAATTGCGTCCGATAAAAATGCATCTCTCTCTCAGGCATCACCGCTTGACCGACTTCCTATCTCCCCAATTTCCTTCTGTCTCTTACGATCCCCCTCATAATTACATCAAAACTTCTCTCTCTACGCCATTGGAGCGGCTCGAATCCTTTATGGAATCGCCAACTCTTATTTGACCAATTGGCCAAACCCCTGTTTAAATATTCTCCCAAAAGCTTCGGACAGAAACTTAAGGGGCTATGTACTTGTTGCAGTTTTAAACAGACCCCTTAATACAATTTGTAAAATGTCTGTGGATATACAGCATGACAGATACAGACATATTTGAATAAAAGCAGAAGCCACCACAAGAAATTTTACAAAACTAAATCCAATGCTGACAAAATAAATGTAAAACATTACTCTTGGCGAGTAAATAAGATATTTGAGTAGATGTATTTTATGAGGAAATAAAAAGTCAATTGTCTCACGCCATTGTCATCTTTAATAATTAAACATAGCTTATTGTATATTATTGTAAAATTTTCATTTAATGGTCAGATCCCTTTAATATATTTTGACAGCTTAATAGTTTAAAATGAAATTTGATTTCCAAAATAATTCACTCATGTAAAATATACCACAAAGTTGTTAAATTTTATGTTAATGCATAGAAAAACGGATTATCTCTGAAAACAGGACTACATGAACAGTATATATACTAACCGAAATTTCTTTTAAGAGTATATAGTTTTTGTAGAAGATTTAAGGTATTTTTTAAGAAAATACTTTAATGTAATGTATAATTGGAATAAAATCATTTAAGAATCGTCTAAAAGATTTAAGTAGGTTTATTAATTATATTACAGATACTAAAATTAATACACGCACTTAAATTATTTCTGTATTTGCATTGACTTGCATTAATTTGCATTTTAAATTAATTTAATAGAATGAGTGAATTTTTAAAAAAGTTTTCTTGTACTAAATTCTCTAATAATTGAATTTAAGTAAACTCTTTAATTTATTATATTTTTAATTATAATTCATAGTAATGATTCTAATAGTTACTGAAAAATAATATTAGTTAAAAAGATATAAAATTTTAAATGAATTATTAAAACTAATGAGAATAGTAAATGGTTTTTCTAAGAAACTATATTTTTACTATTGGACATTAATCTCATTTTCAATTAATAATCCATTTTGAGACGATGGAAAAATATTCTAAAATGAAAAGTGCAGAAGATTGATTATTTTTTCTGATAATCAATTTAATAAAAGTCTAAACGATCACGGACGGTATTCGAACATTGATTATCAAAATGATTTATTATTTTAATTTCATCTGTAACAAATGATTTAATTTTATCATTATCTTTATAATGGTTACAGTAAGTGCTACTAACTTAAAAATTTTAATCCTTAAGATTTCTGCAATAAACAGTTCTGTCTAATCAAAAGCTTTGTTATTTTATTGACTTTTTGGTTTTCAACAATTAATTATATTGTACATTGTAAGATAAATATTCGGTAAAGGCAGTAAAAAAGTGCATATAACATATTAAAAAAAAATGTGTGGAATTAGGAATAAAAACCAAATTTGAAATTTTTTCCAAAGAACATATCAAAAGAATAATTTATCTATTTGAAAAAATGTAGGCAAATATTTATAAATTATTTCCACCTTAGACTTCAAAGAACAACTTATTTTTAATATTCTATAAAAGGAAATATAACACGAATCTAAGATCCTATACTTATTTACCCTTACTTTAGTAAATAAATTTAATTAACATTGACGTAACTTCGTTTTCTCAATTTTAATCAAGTTGCATTCCATCGTGCTGCATTTAATGAATAATTTGTAAAGATTTCTGAGGAACGTCTATGTCTCTTCTTGTTTGTTTGAATTCATTTACTAGCGTTTGTTTAAAATACTGCTTCTTATTTGAAATATGAATTTGGGTTTTACGTGAATAAGGAATATTCAAAGGTTTAATACGTATATTTTTATTGGAAATGTCACATAAAATTTCAATTAATTACAGAATTTGTTTGTGAACTTCGTTTTGTAAGACAACTTTTTATTGAAATATTCCTAGTGTTGATATTTTTTTTTATAAATAACTAGCTGAAGTGTCGGATAAAAATGCATATTTCATGATCATACCCAATAAGGGGGAAAAAGGGAGAAGAGAGGGTTTACGAAATTTTATACAACTTGTAACCTTTCTATAGTTTTGGAGATAAAGTTTACAAAATGTCATCAAGATTGGGGAAAAAAGAACAACCCTGTAGATTTCTACAAAGAATAAGCACACAAACACACTTAAAATTTATGTAGATAATCAAGTTCGTACGTTATTACACCTAAATTTATTATTCAAGCTTTAGAAATCACACAACAATTTAAACAGTTAAAGATATTTCTTTGTACTCCTTTTTGAGAAGGATAAACGTTTATATCACCTCTTGAGTTTCTGTTTTAATAACAAGTACTCGTAAACACAGAGTTTGTATTTATGTTAGAAAGTCAATCCCGTGATATCTCAATGCTATCACATGGGATGTATACTGACCAATAAAGATCCATCTTTTGGGAGTTAGATTAACGTAATTTAACGAGTAAGTTTTGGAATCATTGTTTTGTAGTAAGCTATTATGTAGGAAGCTATAAAGCAAAAGCTAAAGATACCACCGTTACGGATCAAGACGGCGCGACTGCATTTTGCAATTGCGAAATTCAATAGATCGCTATTCTAATGTAATGTACGCACTTTTTAAAAATACAATTACTTTTATTTTGAAAACAATTATACACAATTACTCTTAAAACGAATATTTAAATAAATTATTAAATTTAAAAAAAAAAAAAACGTACATTATTTGTGATCAAATGACTTTCGAAATTCCATAAAGGCGCCATCTTGGTGGGTTGCGGAGGTTCGCGTAGATTTTTTTTTCGTGTGAAAATATAACGGTTGATTAATTGTAACAAGAATCTATTTTTAAAGCTTGTGCTTAATAATTTAATACAATCATTAAAAACGAAGACTTATACATAAATTATTACCTAAAATAATTACTGCTTGCTTTTGAATTTTAAAGTTTTAAAGAGTGGCAAAAATAAATATTGGTAAATAAGCATATGAAAAGAGAGATTGAATATTCTTCAAATAGAATACACACAAATCCGTTTTCTTTTAACTGCAACTGCCATGCCATGACTTAAAAACCTTAAGGCACACTTCGCACAGATCTCATTTAGATGAGGTTTCTATTTTTAACATTGCGAGCTATTTAAGTATTTACTTGAAGTTGGAATTTTTCATGAATATGTCGGAGGAATCATTTTTGTGTAGTTTGTTTTTTCCCTTTTTCCTTTCGGATGGATGAGGGAAAAAAAATAAGAAAATAGAGATTGAAGTCTCATGTCCAGATTTTTTGAGGGGTTTTAGTAAATTATTCAGAATTTTGACAATTTACTATCTGTCAGTTTATTTTTTTGGATTATGTACTTGTTATTACGTATAATACTTCTATAAATTTTAACTTTAGAGATAGAAACATTTACGAAAACATTTATCTAGCATTAAATAAATATAAAACTATCGTAAAACACAATCATTACAATTTCTGTTTTTTTTTTTTTTTTTTTTTTTTTTTTAATTGATAGGATACTTAAATATTCAAGATTTTAATTCAGCATTAAAAAACCGGGAACTCATTTATTGTATAATCTTAATAATTTCATCAATTAGTTTATAAAATAATTTTTTTACAGATTTTATTTTTAGTACAACTTTCTGTGTTTCATTAAAATTTACATTAAATTGTTTAATATTTATTAATTTCATTATTTATTATTTTGCAAGCATAATCTTTAATATCATCATGAATTATTTTTAAACAATTGTCACCAGCATTTCAAAAAAAAGAAAGAAAAGAAAAAGAAAAAAAAAAATTAAATCTACGTGACTGGATAGAAACAATGACTATCATTAATAGCCATAAATAATAAATTTTTGAAATAAATCTTCATAATTAAATAAGTTTTAGAATACTTACTGTTCGAACTTTTAATATAATTAAATTATTAACAGTAAATCTGAATTAAAACTGTATTATCCAGAACGGTTACACGTGTGCTCAAAATAAATAAATTTTTACAATTAAAAAACTATAACGTATCTTATCGAACACAACTACGCGTCTATTCCTACTAAATTTATAATTATTAATACGCATTGAAAATACGTATTGTTGCACAAATTGTCTGTATATATTGTAAATAGTGACGTATTATTTCAAAATTCTATTGTAATTTATTTTTATCCAATTTTATTTAGTAATTAATAGCGATTATACAAGTTAGAAAAAGGTGGCAACACCTGAAGTAATCGAGAAGTTTCGAAAAATTTCTTTTCCGATGAATTGGCTGGAAATTTCGAGAATGTCTCACGCGCTTGTATATAAAAGACTGGAGAACGGGAAAGTTTTCAGATTGACTTTGGACTTCGAGGTGAGCTGATCGCTTTGTTTACTGGAGTGAGCTTGTATAATCGCCGTATTCGAAGTTGTTTTTGCTAAAGCTTGTGTTGAAGCTTGTGAGCGATTACACTGTTGCCTGTGGATAAATTTTGTGAGTTTTCTGAAGAGAGAATAAATATTTTTATACTGTAAAAACTGTGCCATCATTGCCTCAGCGGAAAAATTCGTAACAGTGGTGTCAGAAGTGGGGTTTCGTAATTTTGAATGCCGACAACTAGAGGAATGATGGAAGACCAAATGAAACAATTAATGGAAATGATTGCTGGAATAAAAGCCGGACAAGAATCCACGGCCGCTGAAATGAAAGTCGAAATAAAAGCCGGACAAGAATTAACCGCCGCTGGTCAAGCCCGTCAAGAAACGACAAATGCCGAACTCGCCGCCGCAATCGCCGCTAGTCAAGAAGCAACGTCGTCGGACATTAAAATTTTAGCCTCCAAACAGGAATCGACTGCTGCGTCCGTTGACGGATTTATAGAGCTCACGAAAAATGTGCTTCAGTCAATGAAGGCTGATATTTCGGAAGTCAAAGAAGATCTTGTGACTGTGAGGAATGAAATCGAAGAAAAAGTTTCCACCTTAAAGGAAGAGCAAGCCAAATTCATTGACGTTGTAGAAGAAAGGCTGCAAAAAATGGAAACTCGCGAAGCTGTGAACATTGCAACGCCTAATTGGGATAATGTTTCCACTCCTTTTATTGCGCCACGTTCCAACATCAAAGTGGCCACTTTTGATGGGATGTCGTCTTGGCGCGTTTATCAAACGCAGTTTGAAATTATTGCTTCTGCGAATGGTTGGGACGATACTTCGAAGGCATTCCATCTCGCAGCATCTCTTCGAGGTGAAGCTGCTGATATTTTACAGACACTACCTGAAGAGAAGCGGGGAGAATTCGTGGCGCTGGCAAGTGCGTTGGAGTTAAGGTTTGGGGAGCAGCATCTAAAGGATTACAACAGACTGCAATTGAAAGTGAGACAGCAGAAGGCCAATGAAACTCTTCAAGAATTGGCATCGGATATAGAAAGACTGTCGCTCCTCGCTTTCCCTGACTGTCCCCCGGATGTATGAGATGATCTTTCTCTGCAGTATTTCATCGACGCTATTCAAGATCCCGATGTGCAGCAGGCGGTAAGGTTATCCCAAAACAAAAACCTGAAGTCGGCCCTCGTGTACGCCATGAGAGTGGAAGCCGCACAGCTAGCTTCTGGAAAAGACCGACGATATGTGCGTGGTGCATTAGCCGAGGATTCTTCTGACTTTGTCACCAGTAAGCTTCGAGAACTGGAAAGCAAAATTGATAGAATGATGAGAAGCTATCCCGGAGCCAGGGATCGAAGAACCAGAGTCGTTTGCTGGCACTGCAAACGGGAAGGGCATTTACGACGAAACTGCCTTGATTTGAAAAAGAGAAGGGATAACACTACCACGGATTCTCCACAACTGAATCTAAGAAGATGTCATCTCGCAGGGCAGAAGCTGCAATGTAGAACAGGTGAAGCCCCGACCAGTCGTTTCCACGGTTCATCCCGACAAGGAGGAAACCAGGGTTTATTCGTGAAGGGGGAGATCAACGGAACTCCATGTCGTCTAATCGTCGATTCGGGAGCGAACGTAACGATCGTAAGGACGGACGTGGCTCGTCGCCTGAACAGCCGACTCCTCTACACAGCGCCCTCTGTTTCTCTACAAACTGTGTCTGGTGGTAATATCTCTGTTCATGGGAAATTGCAAGTGGACATTGCCCTTGGATTTAACACCTACAAGCATACCGTTTATGTTGCCGAAATTGTAGATCCGTGCATTCTCGGACTAGACTTTTTGAAGAAAAATGGAATTACGCTGAATTTTGAGAAAAGCAAGCTGCAAACATGGAGAGGTGAAGTTCCTTTACACGATCTAGACAGGAAAGAGCTGTGCGTATATCGGATTATGGCTCATGAAGACAATGTCATAGAGAATGCTGAAGAGTCCACATCTATGAAAAGTACCTCTCCAGCCTCGGAAAGAGAACCGAAGAAAGCGACGTTGATGAAACCCTCCCAGGAAGTGGTTCATGTGGAAATGGACAAAGTCAGTGAAGAGGGAATCGACATCCATGCTCCTGTTACAAGCATCGAACGGAGGTCCCGGGATTTATCAGCTGCACCCGCGGATGATTCGGACGCAATCTCAAAATCATATAACGAGCAAGATGGGGATCAGAAACTTTCACCGCTTCTGTTGGCATACGGGAGTGCAACTCACGAGACCACCGGATTTTCTCCATCTCTAACGATGTTTGGAAGAGACCTTAGGCTCCCCAGCAACCTCCTCTTTGGACAACCACCGGACACTCCTTCCTCGCCTGTCCAGTATCTAGATGATCTGCAGGCACGTTTGGAAGCCATAAATCGGTTCGCCAGAGAGAGAAACAACATCATGACGGAGCGCATGAAGATCCGGTACTATGCCAAGGCCATGGACCGTTCATTCCAGGAAGGTGACAAGGTGTGGTTAGGGAACCCTAAACGTCGGAAAGGACTCTCCCCTAAGCTCCAGACGAACTGGGAAGGGCCGTATAGGGTCCTTAAGAAGATCAACGACGTCGTGATGAAAATTCAACGGACACCCTCCTGTAAACCTAGAGTTGTACATAACAATAGACTAGCCCCATATTATAGTAGAAGTGATTGAATTGCCTTTCCTCTTAAGGACTTCACTGCCCGGGACGTGCAGTCTTTAAGAAGGGGGAAATGTTGCACAAATTGTCTGTATATATTGTAAATAGTGACGTATTATTTCAAAATTCTATTGTAATTTATTTTTATCCAATTTTATTTAGTAATTATTAGCGATTATACAAGTTAGAAAAAGGTGGCAACACCTGAAGTAATCGAGAAGTTTCGAAAAATTTCTTTTTCGATGAATTGGCTGGAAATTTCGAGAATGTCTCACGCGCTTGTATATAAAAGACTGGAGAACGGGAAAGTTTTCAGATTGACTTTGGACTTCGAGGTGAGCTGATCGCTTTGTTTACTGGAGTGAGCTTGTATAATCGCCGTATTCGAAGTTGTTTTTGCTAAAGCTTGTGTTGAAGCTTGTGAGCGATTACATTGTTGCCTGTGGATAAATTTTGTGAGTTTTCTGAAGAGAGAATAAATATTTTTATACTGTAAAAACTGTGCCATCATTGCCTCAGCGGAAAAATTCGTAACAGTATTTATAAATTTATAATACGTATTGAAAATATGTATTTATAAATCTATAATACGTATTGTAAATAAAATATGTCTATGTTACACCACTGAGACGCTTAAGACAGTATCGTTTAACTAAATAAATTAAAATATAAAATGGAGATAAATAAGTAAGTATCAAGACTTTAAATAATCAATTGAATTAAAATAAAGAGAGCTATTGGTGTTTGCCCAGATTGAGAAAAAACTATTACATAGACATTGATCCTTCCATTTAAAGCTCCACTGTAAACTAACATTTCAGGAAACTTTTCTCAATTTTACTGCAATTTAAAACTATAATAGACTTAACCTTCTTAAATTGAAGCTTTCAATTTGGGAACGTTGTAATGAAACTTTGTGGCACCAATCAAAATCAGAGCTGAAGTCGATAAATTGTTCCAGTCTGCTCTTGGATATTTATTCAAGTAAGAGACTCATCAAAGCGTATAGCACTAGACCAGTAACATCAGTAACGATTCCAAATTTAATCACAAATGGTAGAATCTCTTCTAATTTGCAGGAAATGAAAATGATGGTATTATTACCAAAGAGAGTTCCAGTGCCTTTGGCGAGGAATATGATGTGGGCGTAGACAAATTAAATGTGTGTCCCGAGTTGTTATGTAAATCTGTTTATTCTAATGTTGGTATATTGGAATTGCATGTTTTGGTTAATATGTGTTTTAATATATATTTCTAGGGTTAGTTGAGTGTATTTCTTATCAGATATGGATAATTTTGAATTGACCGATAAAGTTATGTTAATAACTACAAAACTGAATATTTTGTAACAGTTTAGATGGAAATATAAATTAATATCAATCTTTATATAAGAAGTTCTTTACAGATTGTTGTTTCTCTTGTTTTAAATATGTAGGTAATACAATTAAAATATTGTTGATGAATTTTTGTAACATTTCTAGAACATTTTATATTACTAATTCATGGTTTAGTTTAAAAACAAACCAGTTAGTTAAGTTTAAAAATAAATCATTTTGTTACTACGTGGTCATATATAAATATGGTTTATGAGAATAAAATGTATTTCTTTTCTAGATACTTCATGAGAAACTTCATACAGAATAACTTTTTATTGTTGTCAAATAAATTGCTTAAAAGCGGATTCATTTTTTATATTTAAAAAAGTTATAAATGGTAAATATGAGAATATTATCATTTGTGTCCTTGTAAATTTAAACACTCATTTCAACAACAAATAAATAATTTGACTGATGGTTAATGTTTATAAGTTTTGAAAAAGTTATAAAAATTAAGATCAAAAGGGTTGAAATCCAAACAATATGTCACGTATATCATAAATAACTCTAACCATTAGCCAAATCTTTCATATTGATCGTTAACGATCAATCAGGTTTTCTCTCAATTTTTCATTAAATTAATATTGAAATTCAAATGCCTACTTACAAACTTACTGTCTCTAGGACTATATCACAAATTACATTTTTGAAATTAGTCGGAATTGAACTATTTTTTTCTATACAGATGCACATTAGACATCTTGCAGATTCACTTCAGGCATCTTGGGAAATATTGTCAGTTTAGCTTAGCTTTGTTTTTAATAAGATTACTTAGTAATGCATCTACTAATTTATCACTTTCTAATCAATTCTATAGCAATGTGAAATGTGTTTGATGACTTTTTTTGCTTCAAATTAAGTTACGAAAAATCCACTGGCCTTAAAGTGCAACTGTTCATTATTTAAAATTTGTAACCAGCACTTTTTAACTGTCAAACTAATGCTCAAGTTAAAAGTTAAATTCCATCCATAACCATAAAAATAATATTGTATAATCTGTGTGGTTTAAATAATTTGCTTAAAAGAATACAATCATTGTTAAAAGTATTGTAATTTTAAAGTATTTTCAATAAACCTACAAAATTCACTTACATCTACTAACATACACAATTAGAAGTTCCTCTTCCTTGTACTTTTCTAACATTAAACTTTCTCTGTCATACCCCGCTTCTATAGACTAGTTGACTAATGAAATTTTAAAATTTAATGAAACTAATTGAGTTGGGCTTACAATACCATGATTACAAATTAAATTCTCTCATATACCAAGATACGCATTAATTAAAATAATAAGTCCAGTAATAAGTTTCGAAGGGAAATCTCTTGAATACCCTTTATACTGGTCCGGCTTAATACGATTTCTACTCCTGTATACATTTTCTATTTATATTAATGTATTTAGTATAAAATGAGATATCCACTATATTTTGAAAATCTCAACTTTTAAATCCAATATCCTTTATTCTTTTCTTTTTTTTTTAATTAATTTCTTTGAATTTATTTAATTTTGACTGGTATTTTTTTCTTGAATAATAATGCACACAAATACACCTTGAATTAATTTCACTTTAGTGAGGGTATACTTAAGTACACAGTGTCTTAAAGATTGAATTTTATTTATGAAAAAATGTAATCAAACTGTAAGAGACAATTCAAACATAGATTTTAATTAAATACAGGTTATGTAAAATATTTTGATGTTGGCGAGAGAGAAGAACAAACTAAAAAAAGAAAAAAAAAAAATTCAAACAATTTCTTTTAATTAGCTTAGTGTTATATATAAATAAGTCAAAAACATCACACAATATTTTTTTAGATCTCCGCCCTTTCTAATAAAAACTATATGTATTTTAAAATTGTGTATCCATCTTTCAAATTTTCAGTATATTTTATCCAACATTGGGTTAGATTGGCCAATATTAGCAACAACGGCCCACATCGGGATTGGCTAATTTCGAGCGATATTGGCCAGCGTATTTGTGTTACTGGGGTTTCAGATATAATAGGAGTGCATAACCAACTTCGGGATTCATAAAATAAAAATTGGTATAATTGAGAAATAACATGAAGATAACCACAAATATGAAAATTTTGAAACATTTCAAATATTTTTTATAGAAAAAATAATGTGATCGTTTCTGGTTGAGTAATTATCGGGATCGCAAACATTTTGAATGCTTTGAAAGAAAATTTTAATCATCACTTTTGCTCATACCCAACTTTTTCACTTTTTTTTCACACCAAAGAAATGAAAAACTACAGAGAAAAAAACTGGTTACCGTATTCTTCTAGGGAATCATTGCTATTGGCATATTGTCGAAAGTTGATGAAGAACTTATCGACTTATCGGAAAATACGTTACTAAAACTGAATATGAATCGTTGCAAATATTCTTCTAAAGTTTAAGAGATATTATTCCCTTTTACATTTTCATATCTATGTGAATTTGAATTTTCAGCAATGGTACGAATTAGAATCAAGTGACAGGCAAGTTGCAACTGTCGAATTCATTACGCCTGAAAATAACTTAAATTTACCCTGATTTCTTGAAATATTCACCTTGAACTAAGAAACACTCGTACTTTTTACACAGGACTTATTTGACAAACTTTTTGCAATGTATTATATTTAATAAACACATTTTCTTCTCTAAAGTTTCTTTTTAGGATAAAAAGGCTCTTTCGAAAATACTATGGGTTGTTCGTCTCTGAAAAAATTCAATGAGCCGATGTTGAAGTGGGACGTTATAGATAGAGTTTCTAAAAAGTGGATTGCAATGTTAAAAAGTTTGAGAGCATATGCTATATTGACTTTCATCAAATGCCTCTAACCTAATCCCAGTAGTACAAATCCGCTGGCCAATCCCCATGGAGATCATTGTAGACTAGCCGTTGCTACGGATCTTGGCCAATCTCGTCCAGTTCTGGATAGAATATAGTGAAAGTTTTGAAATGTGGATACATAATTTTAAAATTGAAATATAGTATTATAAGAAAGGATGGACTGGTAAAAATGTTTTGTGATGGTTTTAATATGTTTATTTAAAAAAAAAATTAAAAAAAAATTTGTATTTTAAAACACTGCTCGAGATTCGGTATGAACTGACCAATCTTCCCAGAATTCTTGATTCCTATTTTGGCCAGGTCCCGGATGTCAAAATACCGATATTTCCACGCTAATTCTTCTTGAGGCTCAGATTAAACAACGAAAAAGCTGCAGGCTATTGGGATGAAAAAAAAAATTCCAAATCACACTATTGTATCAAACAAATTAGACTCTGACAGTAATTGTTATTAAATGACCTCTCTGTTAAGGTTAACGGCATAAACAACAAAAACTTCTAATGTGTAGTTTTTCTTACGACCAAATAGGATATCAGATGAACGAGTCTAAAGGCAAATTTGGCAAGAAAATTTGCCACCAAGTATCCAATTTCAATTCTATTGCTTCATTAACAATCAAGATGAGATCATTCTACAGAGTTACTATAGGGGCATACTTCTGTTAAAATTTTTTTAACATTTATGGCTGCAATTTCTGATTAAATTTAATGTAATCGAGAAGTTGAAATTCACACTTGAATTATACATGTCTATAGCACTTATAATTTGGACTAAACTTATTACAAACTGATTTTTAATCGCCAGTTGTGGTACTTCTGGTGGAAAATTCAAGTTTAATTTTGGTATATAACATCACGTTGAGGAAAGATATTATTACGATATATCGCACGCGCCTGCATATTTTCGATTTTTGTTTTGAAAAATTAATTTCCGTCAGATGGAGAGAATAATTGCATGATCGTTTATCTTTATTAACGTAGTGTAGAAGAAAAAAAAATCACAAAAACTATTAAAAATTAGAAAATATGATATATTTAAATTAGCCATTTTAGTCAGAAAGCTCTAAATAATTGCTGTCTGAAGTATAACGTCACTTTAAATCCTTTTAATGTGAAGGATTAACTAAATCTCCCATATATTTCAGTACTTTTTTTTTCAGTGCCTTTAAAATGCGTAAGAAATATAAAATACTGAAACTTTCTTTGAGAAAAAAAATATACTCACTAGTTTTTCAGAGAAAACAAACAGAAGTAAAACTAGGTGGTTAAGGTCTTGTTATTGTCGCTTCGTTAACTGTTCAGATACTCATAAAAAGTTTGTACTTTTAAATTTCTTAGGAAGGAAGTTTTTACTTTGAAAAACTTCAGAGTGATTAACAGTTGTTTTATGTTTTGCCTCACGATGATTGAAGAAGCTTAATTTATTCAAGAAGCGTTATGAAAGGTTTTAGTTTTGTAGGTATGTTTTATATGAAAGTTTAAGTGCCCTAAGGAAATTTCTTAACAGAGTTTTCACTTTCGTACTAGAAACTTCGTATTTTAAACTCATAATTTTATAATATTTTTTTTATGACGAAATTATCTTTAAAAGAGCTAAATATTGGAGCAGTGTTAAAAAAATTAAATGTTAATGGGTTAAATCTTTATAACGAGCTACCTTTTGTCACGTGGTTAGTCGCGTGGAGGACAAATGTCTCCCAAATTCAAATTGCATACCATTATGTTCATGAGCAAATATCATAGTGGGTATTTTAATTAAAAACACAACTTTATAGATCAGAATAAAGTAAAAAATAAAAAATCGTTTAAGAATAACTTTAAAAAACCGTAAGAATGCTTTGATCATGTGCTGCCACCTATTGAGAAATTGAGATTGAGGAGGGCATTTGTCAACCTCGCGACTAACTAAGGGTTAAACTGTCAGGCATTAAAAAAAAAAAAAACATAACTATATGAAGAAATATTTTTGATTCAAAACCATTAAGTATTATTCCTATATTTAACTATACAATTAAATATTTTGTTTTTTAATTTCCTAAAACATGCAACCTACCTAACAGCTTAGTAAGTTAAGTACATTACTGGGAAAAATATTGTTTCTAAAAAATATTTTCAATCAAATTTGTACTTTACGGCCTTCAATTAATGAATATAAATTAAAACCTATACATTTTTTAAAAATACCAAATAATTCAATATGCTAATTCAGAACTGATTTATAAAATATAATCGCAAATTATTTTTTTTATGTATTTTTGAACACATTGTTTATCATTTATAAATTTTTATTATAGTTGGCTTAGAAAAAAAGAGTTCTAAAGTGTTAATTGAACATAAGCTTAACTCTTTTGGTTATAGCACATTTGTCTAAATTTATTTTAGTATTAAGCTGCTGATTTTACAAATAGATGAGTTTTCTCACAAATATTTTAAAACAAATTTGTAGAGCGGAGACTGATATCCAATGGATAAAAGTTCATATATTAAATTCTTTAACTATAGTAACTGAAACGAAATATTCAGTTATTCCCAATTATCTACACATTTAATTTACAATATTTTATTTTGAAGTAATGTCGAATACATTCATATATATTACTTATTAAAATAAGGTATGGAAATTAGTATTGAGTGTTAACATTTTATTAAGCGTATAGAAATACATTTCAATTTAATGCTTTTTTTATTATATAGATAAATACTAAAACAAAAGACATTAGAAAAGAAATATAATTCTCTGCGACACAAGACTTACTGATCCTTTTATGGAGTAAATGGTTTTCTCTCAACCATTATGATACGATTTCCTAGTGGAAAACAAATATTTCTTATTCTCAGTAATTGATTATCGATTTGGTTCAGTAAATTAAATCATTTACAATGAATCAGGAAGTATTACATCTAATTTAAATTCAGTATCAGTTTTCATTTGTTTGCTTACAGTAAATGAAAAGGGAAAGATTCACAATGAGTTAAAATTTGTTTATGAATGAAGAAAGAAAACATTAAATATGCTAATTGAAATAGTCAATTTATTCAAAAGGGACAAGCGATTTTTAAGGATATAATATAACACAATACTAAATATTATAATTTAAAATCAAATTATTTCTAAAGCGTGTTACAAGAACCGAAAAACATAAATTCATTCAAATTATTTTCTATTAAATTCCTTGTAAAGAATTATATATATATCTATCTATATATATATATATATATATATATATATATATATATATATATATATATATATATATATATATATATATATATATATATATATATATATATATATATATATATATATATATATATATATATATATATATATATATATATATATATATATATATATATATATATATATATATATATATATATATATATATATATATATATATATATATATATATATATATATATATGTATATGTATATGTATATGTATATATATATATATATATATATATATATATATATATCGTTCTATCTATCTATCTATCTATCTATCTATCTATATATATATATATATATATATATATATATATATATATATATATATATATATATATATATATATATATATATATATATATATATATATATATATATATATATATATATATATATATATATAAGTTGATGAATTAGAGTCAATATTTACTACAATAGTGAATATTGATTTCAGTAATGTGAAATGCATTTAAGATCGAGTATAGTCTAGACACTCCTGTTACGAAGATGTCCTATATGGAGCTTTATTAATACTTATAACGAAACGACTTTATTGGTTTTATCCATTAATGTAAATAATTTTATATAAAACTTATCTGTGTAGAGACTATGTATAAACTGTGTATATCTTATTGGGATACGAGTTTAGCACATTGTATTAGCTATGCACAATGCATATATGTATGGATTTATATTTACGACAACAGCACACACGAAGGTCACATAAATTCAAATTTAAGATATAAATTATGAAAATTATATTTCCCAGTGGTCATAAATATTATATTTTTGTACGTTGAACAGATTTATTAAAAGTTTTAACGTTAAAGTGTTATTTGCATTACGATTTTTTTAATCTCAAATATTTGTATCAATTTTTAATAGATAAATTGTTACTTTTAACTACATATTTGTTATAATTAGTATTTTGAATTGAATAATATGTAAGAACTTTATAATCATTATGTACTTTACAATCGAAATGTATTTTAATAAGGAATTTGGAGGATTTTTTTTTTTCTAATAGAAAAACTAAATATGATTGTTAAATACAATTCAACCATCCAGTAATAAATTTTCCGTTACGGTGGTAAAAAATTAGACCAGAAAACTTTATCAAAATAGATTTTTACATTTGTTTAAAACATGTCTTTACATTTGCTAATCTATGACTTTTCATTTGCTAAAAATATGCCTCTATATTTGTAATATGTCGTTACATTTCCTAAAAATATGCCTTTATGTTTGTAATATGTCATTACATTTCCTAAAAATATGTCTTTACATTTGCTTGAAATTAACTTTTTTATTGCTAAAAACATGTCTCTTTTTTTTCTGCTAAAAATTCCTTATATTTGCTGAAAATATGTCCTTAAATTTAAGTTACTTAAAATGATCATAATTAATCAATATAAATGAAAATCACAATAAAGTATTAGATAAAATATAGTATTTACGGTTCACTGACTGACAAGTGTATGTATATAACTCACTATTCAAATCCAATATACTCAATGAACATTCCACCCATGTATTTAAATATTCGTTTTATATCCCTCATTCCTTCGTCATGTCTTTATATAATGGGAGTACGATCTTTTGGAACTTTGCAATCAATCATCTATTTTCTAGCAGCGTGCGAGAAAAAGGAAAGAAACACCTCGACTTGAGGCTTACGCCATCGTATGACGTCACTCACGTTCTTGCGGTTGACAGCATGAAATATAGCCCATCCGTTTTATTGCTTGGAATATTTTGTCCGTTTTTTACGAGTCTGGAATTTTACGTTGTGTAAAAATATTCAACTTTTGAATAATGTATTGGATAGAGAGTATTATCAGAACTAAATGAAGCAAATAATTTAGAAAGACGCATTTCTTGCTTTTATTAAAAGTGAATTGTGATTCGAAGGATTTTGAAACTGTTGCGTTATTTTCAGCGTCGACCATATACAAATATTTGAAAATGTTAAATATAATATAATTTCAAAGGAATATTAATCACAGAAGTATTAATGGTGTTACGAAGATATATTTCAAGTGATATAGAAAGTATTGCTCTCTAGTTTAAAAATATTCTCTCTAAAATCTAATTACTATAGAACCCTCAAGAAAATGAGTTAATTGTAAATGATAATTTACAAATTATCATTGAATTTTATAACCAAATGATAAGTTCATATCTTCACTATAAATAAACATAACCTATTAGAACTTAGAGATTCGGGACAAGTTTAAATGCCAATTTCATTACCAAATTCACTATCTCGGAGATTTTTATTTATAAATTTTTTTAAAGATACAACTCCTAGCTTTTAGGGTTTTTGCTCATGCAGTCAACTTGAATACAAGGAGATTTGAATCATTATTTTTCGCAAAATTGAACATGTATGGTACACATTATGCATTGTATCATACGAAGAAGTGACTTTTTAGGGACAGTAACTGGAAAAATTCCGTATTGTTTTCAGTTTTTATAGTAAAACACATAGCATGTGACCGACATAATATTTAGAAAATTTTGCCTGTTTTATTAAAAAATAACTATGCAAATATATTTGTCATAATAACTTATTAGAACATTTCTTTTTTCAAAATTTCTTTGAACATTTTATTGACTTATTGAATCGGGTTTCTAAGTGGGAGAATAAATATCGTTAATTTAAGATTAGATATTTTTATCTTAAGGTTTCTACAAGAGAAGAAAATCAGCGAATGTTTGTTATTTCTATAAAGAATCATCGAAGAAGTCTTTAGAAATTAATTATATTCAAAATTATTCTTGACGTGTGACTGAATTGAAAATTATCCATTAAATTAGAATATGAAGTTATATTTTAGATTATAAACTGGGTTGCACAACAGAGCACTATACGCGAACGCTAGAAAAAAAATATTAAAGAAGCGTACATTCATTTTACAGAATCATTTTAATAAGTATGCAATACACTTTATAAATTACAATTCACTTTAGGCCCGAGCAAATCTTCTACAATGAGAACTAAACAAGGAATCACCATCACTGCATTTTCAAGCAAGTGAATTAAGTTTTTAAAATAACAGTTATAACATAATTTGATTTTTAAAACAATATTTTGATACCTCTAAATTCAAAGTATAATTAAAGAAATACTTGTATATTTTATCAAATTTAGGTTATCTCTAGAATAATTTAGTGGATTTCCGATGTCATTCAAATATCTCCACGATTTTTCAATAAGTAGAAAAATAATATTTCATCAATATACAATACTTATTTTATTGAAACAATATACTTAATATTTGAATATTGCAAAGCCACTTTTATATAACTTTGAAATTATTAGTTTTATGGTTTACAATATTTGAAATTTTTAAGCCAGCAAACCAAAACAGTCATCCCTTTGTAAAGAAATATTTAATATAAATGACAACTCAAGTACTGATATCTTAAAGAAAACCACTTCATCTTTGAGTATTTATCCCGCTCAAATCCCAAGATATCACATAAACTAGCTTATCTCCTAAAAAAAGATTCTCGACCTGTCTGACCTGTCTCGAATGATAAAGTGAAACCTCTTGAGTTAAAGCGGGAAAAAATGAAGGAAGCTGGAGCTTTCCTTGGTGAAAATCACATCTTGAGTGGATCAGAGTGTCAGGATATTAGACTTGAACTGGACTTCGTGTCTATTTCTGAAGATTTGGCTTATCTCAGGCATTGAAATAGACTCAATAAAATAGACTCCTATTCCATTGGGAGATTTTAAGGTTTGAAATGTTAGGATTACGAATGAAACTTTCCCAGTTCAAGTTTTCAAATAGTTTTGAATTTTTTAAGTTACCGTGGACTATTTTGGTCCACATTTTGGAACTTTTTTAAATCTTTTCCCAATAATTTTGCTACTTTACCTATTTATAAGCTGTGGTAATCTTTTTACACATCTAGACTAATCTTAATTTAATATTTGAATAGTTATAATTTTTTTTCCAAAGTGGTATTACCCTTTTATTTTATTTTTTTATTTGGGCCAATGTTACCTTTGCGTTTTGATTACTTTGGCCCAAGGGAGTTTTACCTATTTAAGATGATTTTAGCATTGTATAACTAACTAAGGCCAAAGAAAGATTTGGGCTCATAAGAATACAGATTTATTTGAAAGAAAAAGACATTTTATATTAATTTTGAATTAGTCACGGAGAACAGTCATCTTTTCATTAGTTTTGAAGGTTGAATAATTGTATTAATAGAACGCCATTTGTAGAACAAAGAGTCCTTTATAGAAGGCAGCTTCCAGAACTTGCTGGTGCGTTCCATGCATTCAACAACAGCTCCTTCTTCTCTCCCATGAACCGCTATCCTTGGCCCAATCCATTCTACAACAACAAAATTC
This sequence comes from Linyphia triangularis, assembly GCA_963978545.1. Taxonomy (NCBI): domain Eukaryota; kingdom Metazoa; phylum Arthropoda; class Arachnida; order Araneae; family Linyphiidae; genus Linyphia; species Linyphia triangularis. Next base: position 71,784,881 of record OZ021726.1, read on the forward strand.
CCTACTTGGAGGCTGATCTTGAGGTTTTCTTCAAGGGAATTATTGGTATTGTAAGAAGTAGCTGCAACTGGGTCGACTTCTACGGGACCACTTACAGCTTCGTATATTTTCCTCTCTTCAGAGTTATACCTTTAGTTTTTCTTTTCCAAATCCCTCTGACGGATTTTTTAAAGTTTTTATTTTTTTCTCTTGTTTTTTCTTCTTTTTCTCCTTTTCATTTTCTCATTTCTTCTTTTCTACATACTGAATAATATCATTAGCTGTAATACTTTTACCTGCAAAAATGGCAAAAAAAAAAAAAAAAAAAAAAAAGCTGGGCCAAAGTAGGTCGTAACTTTGAGATTAGGAGAGCTGTTGTAATTGTGAAATTTTTAAATAAAAACCTTAACAGAAATTATAAGTACAACTATACTACTGCATAAAGTATTAAATAATGTTTATAAATAGGTACTAACAAACTCTTAGTAGATGTAGAACTGTTTCCACTTGTAAAAGTTTAAGGTTATAAAGACATGTATTAGCACAAAGAAAGCAAAACTCCTTATGGAGAGCTATCGAACTGCTTGGTATAAATCAACTGCGTGCTTGGTACTGTTCTTTAGCGGAAACTGTCAAAATTAATTTAAATACTGCTTCCTGAAGGTTATTAGAGAACGCTGTATTCCCCCCCCCCCTCCCTCAGTTTAGCCCAAAGATGAACCCCGGGGTCGAAGTAGCCCGCATTCACGGTACCTATGTTGAAAAAGCCAATTTCTACAAAATTCGACACAAAATATTATTCATGACTATTTACTAGATTTTTAAAAATTTTGAAACTGTATTCACTCTAATGCTATGTTAATTAAAATAAGTGTTACTACTAATTGAAACTGATATAAAATTGTGTATCATGATGAGAAGTGAAAAGTTTGAAAACTTTTTTTCTCAAGTTGGTTTTCATGTCAACATTGCTAACTTGAAATGCCAAACAATTAAAAATTAATCCCTATCAAATGTTCTGTACTTATTGTGTTGATTGTTATCTAGGGCATATACTAAGTAAATTGATGTTGGACGGTTATTTTATGAGTTACAGCTTAGAGATTATATTTTGAATTTAAATAGAAATATTTTTTAATATCATGAACTCGCTTTTCGATTATCCATAAAAAAAAGTTTTCTTATTGTAGAATATTTCTTATTTATAAGTATGTAGTTTAATTATACACAACTAAATTCATAAAAAAAAAAAATTCTCCATACACCACATTTCAAGTTTTCGAAATAATTCATCAAAACCTCTTGTAATATTACAATTTTTGTAAAATAATATTAATATATTTGAAATTTTTTCTTCTATTACTTATCTATAGTAACGATAAATATAGGCACCTTAAATACCTCAGAAATTTAAAATAAAGTTTCTTAATTTAATTATTAGTTTTACTTATCAAGAATGAAAAAGAATAGTTTGTTTACTTACACATTAGGCACACTGTCACTCTTTAAGCTTTAATTTAAAGTTTCAAAGCAACTTTCTGGTTGGTTGATTGTAAGCTCAATCACTTTTTTTTGTGTGTTCAATAACAACTTGTCAGGCCAGAACCTGCATCGAAATGGGAATTACAAACCACAAGTAACATCCATGCTTAATCCGGAGTTTAAAACCGACACTTTTGGCATGTTGACCAGACTCCTAACTACATGAAATAATTTCCATTTTTTAAAAAAAAAAAATTCTATTTAATAACAAAAACTTAGTAACAGTAAGAAAAAGTTTCCACAAATAAAACGATTAAGTTCTTTCAAAAAACAAAATACGTGAGATTATTTTGTACATGATTTTACATACCATCATTTAGTTGATATTGTTTCCTGACTTATATGGGTTAAATCATAGTAACCCAATTTCCTTGAAGAATCGTACTGAAAATTGCACTAATGCAGTTTTTTTTTCCAAAGAATATGAGTGATCAAATATCAAATAACACTTAATATCCTATCATCATAATCTAATACAAATCAAATAAACTTAATAAATTGCAAGATACTTATTTAACAAATCACATCATCCCAAAGACTCGAAATACTTTCAAGGATAAACACATTCGCATCTCAATCCTCTCTCAAGTTTTCCACCAACAAATAAACAAAACAGAGAATGATTAAATAACACACAGTTCCAGAGCACCGTAAACAAACCTGCTATAATTCTTTCCCAATGCATACATAAGCTGAAACTAAGTAACACAATTAATACAAGGATGTGATTGGAATAGTGTATGCGACTGATGATTCCTCAAATAGAACCAAATCCCACTTTCATCCTTCAGAGAAAAACAGCTCTCGAGATATTTTCTCCAAAGAAAAAGCTCTCATAAGCCACGCTTGGAGAAGCACGAATCCAGATCAATATACCAGGAATGATTTGAGAAGCCCCAATCTAACGCCGTGTTCATCCAAAGAAAAACTTAACTGAGTTTCCCAACAGGAGCCATGGTTTTCTCTGGAGGAAAGAACATCTGATAATAAACCCTCCCGAGAATACTTCTGGAAAAAGATGTTAGGGAAAAATATGCATTTGCTTGGAGATTTAGTGAATGTATGGTTTACTTGAAATAGAAGTGTTTGATGTTATCTTTTTTTTTTTTTTTTCGCTTGCTAATAATTATTGCTTATTTTGATTATATTAATAAAATATTCATAGTAAAATTATTAATCTGTCATTAATTATTATTTATTTGTTATTATAATGATAATTTGGTATTTTATTACTTTCAAAATATTAATAAAAAATTAAAATATTAATAAACAATTAAAATATTAATAAATAATTAAAATAGTAATAAAAAATTAAAATATTACTAAAAAATTAAAATATTAATTAAAAATTTAAATATTAATAACAAATTAAATATTAATACAAAATAAAACTACTACTACTACTAATAATAATAAAAAAATACTAATAAAAAATAAAAATTTTAATATAAAATTAAATATCAATAAAAATTAAAATAATAACAATTGAAATATCGTTGAACAAATGAAAATCGATCGAACAAATGAAAATTGAAATATCGTTACTTAAATATTAAAATGCAATTAATTACGTAAACTATTAATAACTATAGGAAATGGATTATTAAAATACAAAAACATTATAATTGCATATTAATAATCATTTGCGTTACCAATAGTATGTAATCTAAAAAAGTATGTATGTAGCAATTGGTGAATTTCATGAATTTTAAATTTGCTCATAGTCGATTTTAGGATGTGCTTTTGATATTTAACAAACCTGCTCTCTTTTAAAATGTTCTCTCTTTTTTTTTTACACAAGATAAGGTTTTAAGTATAAAAGCTTTATTATATTCATAAATTCTTACTAATTTTTTTTTTTTTTTGCTAGTTATGTACAACAATGTTAAACTTCTCTATATTTTAGATTTTAATACTTTCACGTCCATAGCCATTATATGAAGAACTCGGTGCCTTTTAATAGAGATGCTTTTGTTGGGATATTCTATAACGGAAATTAATTTTATACTCTGTACTAGTCCTATCTTAAAATTTTTATCATTTTTACGATACAAATAAATCTTTGAAAATTATATTGATGAGGGACGAGCGAAATTATAAATTGTATATGTATTCATGAATATACCATAATAATGAAAGTAAAATACTTCTTAAGTTTACATAATACAATTCAGGTACTAACTTTAAAGAATAATAATATTTATACAGATTACGCATTTTTTTTGTATTAAAAATAACATATACTATTTCAAAACTCCCAACAGCTCCTTATTTTGTTCATTAAATATCCATTAAATAATTAAAATCTAAAACAAAACTGAACAAAACTAAAATGTACAGTATTTATATTGCTTACTAACTCAACAACATATTTTGTTACTCTTTGCTGAGTAGACAAAGCAAAAAAATACAAAAAATCTAAATGAGACTTACACTCAAAAGTATTGTATCAAGAGCATAACTTTTGGTCAAAATAAGGAAATGAAAATGAACATAAGAGGTTAATGAATATGATATCTCTCTTATGATACCAAACATATTTCCACACTACTTCCTAAATGGCTTATTGTATAGGATACCAATGCTCTTTTAAATATACACTATTTGTAAAAATCTTCAATTATTTTATGTGAATATAATCTGTTTGTATTTTACTCAATAACGTATTAATGCAGAATATTTCGTATTGTGGATCTTAATATTAAAGAGATATTACATTATTTTTACTTTCAAATTCTACCTTATTTTTAATATGATGTGTTATTAATGTCGAAGAATGAAATAAAAATAAGCGAATACATATGAAAACAATATATTTGTCATTAGAACAAGCTTACATTACACATATTTCAATTATGTATTTTATTAAATTGAAATTGATTTTAATGTATTGAATGTAATAAAATTACAAAAGATAATTAAAAAAAAAAAAAAGAAAAAAAAAAAAAACTACATTTTATTTAAATCGGTATGCAGCAGATTTCGATTTGGAACATTTTTATTTTCATTCAAACAGAAAAGCTTCTCACGTATAAAAACATTTTATTTTTACTACGTGTTTTGATTAAATCTAAATTAGTTAAATCTATCAAATCAATAATAAATAGATGTTTAAAAATTATTTAATTATTTCACTTTCATTCACTTGAAATCATTGTGGGCTGAACATTTTATTTCTTTTACTAGTACAAGTTAAATTTCGAAATAAAATTTTAAAAAAATATTTTTGACCACATCATTAAATATTTGAAATACTTCAAAAAACAAAAGTAAAAATGTTAGATAATACTCAGATTAAAATGGACGAAATTTTAGACTTAACTCTTATATAAATCAGTTAACATTTAATCCTAAGCATAGATAAATAGTATTAAAATTGGCTCATTCTGTTTTCTGGTTTATTTAGGTTATGCACTCATATTTCTTTTTTCAAGTTCATCTCATAACTTATTCAAATAAAATAAAAAGGTTCCCTTTCAGCTAATTTAGAGAATTAAATAGAAAACATTTGAAAAATATTAAAAAACAAAATAAAAAGCTCATATGCATAACTCAATTAAGAAAACAATTAAGCTTTTCGAAGAATAAATTACAAAAATAAGAAAGGTAATTCTAAATGAAAGGAATGAAAGAAAAGATTATTGTGATTTAATTAAGAAATTAATAACAAACGCTAATGGCATTATATTTTAATTTTTGTAATGAGTAAAAATTAAAAATTGCAATGCATGCTGCCGTATAAAATGAGACTTAAACAAATATAAAAAGAAATTAATACCTAAGTGTAATTTTTGGTGTATAATTACATTATTTTGTGAAATTTGCAAATCCCATCATTTGATGAAAAACCAATTTTTATAACAGAAATGTTTTGTTTGAAAACGTTGTTCTTTAGACGTACAACTTTTTAATATAAATTACTGACATTTAGAAAAAAAAAAAATGTTAAATGAAATTTTTAAAAAATTGTTTCCCTTTCAACATTTTTAACAACTAAATTTTATTAATAAGATATAATAAAGAAATATAGCACAATATTTTAACATTTATAAAACTTAATGCGGAAATTGCACATAGTTCTGATATTAATGCTAAGTGTTTTAAACATTATTTATTTACTAAAAGAATTAAACAATTGTTTGTTAACTGCAATGGAGGTAAAAAATATGTTAATTCTCAGCGATATATTTCTTGAATAAAAGTTTGTACCAATGGTTTACATTTTCAATGTGACGGAAAAACCAAACAGGGATAAGAAAATGGTCAGCATTTAGGAAAAGCATATTTTTAAAATTAAGTAGTACTTACTATATAGTATCAAGTATGATTATACAAAAAGATAACAATATAAATTTTATTTTCACAAATGATAACATTAATTTGTTTGCTATTCGTTTCTCAGAAGTGTTCGAGAAAGATAGAAACGTTTACTAAACAGTACATTTGAAAAAATAGTCCATTAATAGTTAAACATTAGAACTTTTTAAATATTAACTGCAAATAGATAATGATTATCGTATAACTTTTAGTAGTTTTAGTAAATATTCAAGGAAAAAAATGTTTGCTACTGTCAACAGGAAAAATTAGTACTGTCTATAGATCATTAAATCTGTTCTGTATTTGCAGCCAAGCTCTTTCTGAAATGATTATGTTGTTTAATTTATTGGGCATTGCTTTGCCTGTGACGATGTTACGCCAAGCACTGGATCACCCCAATAATCAAAACTGTCAATGGATTTTGTGGAGGGAGCGAAAGTAAGACAAACACTAACTGTCACATAACAGAAAGGCCTTAACGTCTCTTCCGGCAACGAAATGTTTCAAACAGCTTTGAAGGAGACAAAGACAATGGCTTTCCACTTGGATCAAATGTTATTCAAAATTCATTTTACGGCAATAACTTAATGACAAAAGATAATTCTTCTGAGAAGGTGCATCAAGTGTACCAGGAAGTTTATCAGTTTCTATTTTGAGACGGTTTCTGTATTAAGAAAATGGTATTAAATGACATACATCTTTTTAAAACATACCGGCATATTTTTTTTTTGCTACTAATCCTTTGGAAATCACAGTCTTGATTAGAATGTTAGTACTTTACAGAAGAAAAAGGGAAGTATATCGACATTTTCTTGATTAGCAATTAATCGTCATTTTGCAATGGCAGTCTAGAGTTTTTGCGTAAATTGCCAACAATTGTCTGAAAAAAAAGCAAGGTTTATTTTATTTTACCGTGATAATTGCAGAAAGCATGGATGTCCTCTGTTAGGGGTAACGATGGCCCATCCACTGGGTGCCTCTTCACAAGTGTCCATGGTTACCGGCCTTGTAGTGGCCAAGTGACTGCGAGCACATTGCAAGTGACTGTAATGACTTGCAATGGGCCCGCCGTTAAAAAAATAGTTTCGAATAAAAATGAAAATGATGGATACATTTGTTGGTTGCATTGTATAGAATGAGAAGAAATAATTCTATTTATTGTTTTCCATTAGGTATTAATTATTCTTCAAATTGCAGATAGCTGAAAAAATAAAAAAAATAAAAATAATTTAAAACACTCATACTTTATCAAGATGTATCTTATAAGTATGTGCTTCTGGAGTATGTATTCAAGTATGTATCACATAAAACATCATAATGCTTATTTTCTCGTTTTCACTGTGAATCCAAACAGGGCTTCCTTAAATTCAATGTAATAGTCGTCACTAACTTTAGTCTTTAGTTAGAAAAGTAGTTCTTAATAGGTAATATAATATCTTGGCCCAATTTATATGTTATTTAGTATTGCTACATATTTGTTATCTATGTTTGTGTGAAGTAAAAAAAAAAAAAAAAAACACCTCATGAACTAATTGCGCATATATTTTCTTAAAAATGTGAACTTACAAATTTCTTTAAACTTTTTTAACCAAATAAAATGCTTTTTCTAAATTGTTAAAACATAAATAACCATTTATAACAAATAATTGTCTAAAATTAAATAACTACACTTGAAAACAAACAATTATACATATTTTTGCAATTTCCATATACAACTGTTTACTCAACCATCTCATGAGCAACCATTAGTATATTATTTAGGTAATCTTTCTCCCAAATCTTGTGAAGCTGGTATTTACTAGTTTAATTTTTATTTTTGGGCCCTGAGAGACGAGTGTTTACTTTCAGGCTTTGTTGCCATAGCAACTAGAGTGGCGGGATGAAGGAATTTTATCAGCTCGAAGGCATATTTGCAATAGAAAAATCATACTTTTTTACTTGTAGTTTACTACACCATGTGTGAATATTCCACATCGTATCAGCCTAAAAAATAATTTTAACGAGATTTATGAACAATGAGGAGATTTACAGGATAAAAATAATTAATTTAAAAATCTCTGGTAGTAAATAACTTAATACAACGGCTGTTTCTCTTTCACTATATTAATTTAGGTATTTTTTTAAATTTAAAAAATCCCGGTTAAATACATCTATAAGATGCCACATAAACATTGTTGTGAGGTATTGAAAAAATGCTCAGTATGAGGTAAGTAATCATAAACTGATAGTGTGATTTTCATGGGTTGCTTATTGTAATAAGACTCACAGAATTTTTATTCTTTTAAATTCTGTGAGGGAAAATGTCAACTGCAAGAGTGTTTACGAAGAAAATCACAATAATTAACTAACAATATTTATAATTAGTCTAATTATAATGATTTTAAAAATAAGTGGGCTGTTCATTTAAAAAAACAAACATATTGCAATTAACAATTTTATAAATCTTATAGAACCCGTTTTAAACATTTAACTAAAACTTGCTATTAAATAACAAATTTTGTTTCTAAACTCGATTTCTTATATTCATATAATACAAAACTTGGTAAGCGTCGCAGAATTTTCTCATGACATGAATGTGACATGATGTGACATGACGTGAATTTTTATTGTGTTGCATTTTGGTTAATTTTGAAGATATAGTGTTGATTGTTTTGTTGTGATCTAACGTAATGATTACTTTTGCATTAAACCTTTTACCAATTCTTTTTTAAAAATTCTGTAATTTTTGAAATTAATTACTCATAAATGAATATCCTTCTTGAATGAAGATTACTTTTCTTACATTGGGTATTTTCATAATTTATAATTATCCAATTCCACACATTATACGCAATAATCTCGCAAAGACCAAGTGATGTCCTTTGTAAAATTATATCGCAATCCTTAATATATTTGTAACACATTCAAGAGTTTTTTTTGTTTTTTTTCAACCTTCAGATTTTATGCAATCAAATAATTTTGAAAAAAATGTGATAGAAAATATATTATTTTTGTTTATTGCGTGAAGATATCTGTTACATTCTTTTTACCACGAGATAAATTTACTCACATAAAAGTTCTATCATATATCAAGTCTTATTTATTATTACTATTATTATTATTACTATTATTATTATTATTATTTTTTTGTGGTTTTTAATGGAATTAACATTAATGAAAGTGAAGCAAAAGATACGCACCTGTATGAATTGAATTGGTGTTTTGTCATTTAAAAACTTCATTTAAAATAAAATTAGAAAAAATAAATTTTGAGTTACAATAAATAAATGTATTTTTTAATACATTTTTATTTATAATGCGACAGTCACGAAATCAAAAATTTTATGAATTTTACATTTAACTTTTGTTCTCCCACCCACACACACACACAGTCTGCACAAGGTTTATTACTTTGCAGAAAATTTTGTTTGATTTTGAACTTTATAACTTTGTTCATACTTTAAAAAGTTAAAAGGTTGTTGGTATTCAGATTATCTGGCACCGTCAGCAACACGAGGGCTATAATGCGCTGAAACATTCGTCATTAGACAAGCCAACATACATTTACAAACACCCATGCCTAACACGGGACTCGAACCCGCAACCTCGCAGTCTAGAAGCCAGCACGCTAACCACTATACCGTTTGATCGGAAAAGTTAAAAGTAATCTTTATACATTATTGGTGAATTATAAATTTCTCAAATATCATGTTATGCTTGGATCCCTTTAAAATAAAACTTAGAATGGAAAAGTTTATAATTCAGATGCTGATTTCTATTTAGGAGCTAAATGCATCGAAAGCAATTTTATTTGAGCAAAATAACTAGTAAAAATAATGTAACGAAAACGAATTGCATTGAAATCTTGTATATTGAAAGTTTTCTTACAAAAAAAGTAGACAAATATTGAATCATACTCCTTATTTCCTTCTAACAAATATTAAAAAAAATATCCTTTTATAAGGTTACACAAGAATTCATTCAAAATTCATTCATATCACAGTGAAGAACAGGCTAGTTTCAGTTCTCAACCTTTTCTACGCTTTCTGAAAATCTTTTCAGGCACGTTGATGAAATGCGCTTTGGTCCAGATTGAATTTTAGAAAACTGATTAAATATCATGAGATAGTTTCCAGCCATTCAGATTCAATTTTCACACCGTAAGATAAAATGTGTCTTGAAGTTACGATTTTTTTTTTCTGTTTAAGTGTAGAAAACCTATTTGGGAAAACCAGGCAAATATTTTGTACTAAACTTTAAATTGCGAATCGAATATTTTATTCCGGTAAAATAATGATAGATGTGAAAGTAATATTTTTGGTATTTATAGAAATTCAAACACGTGTTTTAAATCCCAGATTAAAACTGAGGTACATTATTGAACAAATATTGAAGCAAATTACGTAATAACATAACCCATACAAATTTAATATATTAAATAAATATAATATTATATAAATCCTCTATATGCAACGCCAATTTTTATGTGCAATTGCAACATATTGAGCTTAGATCGAATTTTCATGGTGTTTGACTAAAGTTCTGACTTGATTAGAGGAAGGAAAGTGAACTTTTTATTAATCTGAATAATAGAAGCATGTGATATAATGAATTTAAATAATGCATTTTTTTCGACGATTCATCTATCTATCAAATTTCAGAGTAATTGGTTAACGGCAAATGTGTTAATTAGTTATGCGAGGAGACTATAGTAACGTGTATAAAAGTGGTATTTTAGTGACAGTGACGACCCACAAAATGTGATAAAATGCATTGTCATCAACGTAGAATCTATCTGTCAAGTTTCAACCTGATTGGATGATGGCAAGTGGGTATAATTAACTCTTCATGGATTTGCTCACCAGATACCCATATACAAAAATTAAATTAATTTAAATAATTTAAAAAGGAAGTCAAACAATGTAAAGTATTTGAATTAACATATTACAAATTTGGCTCCAAGTTATATTTATTATATTGGGTTGCGTTTTCGATGTCAGTGGGTCAAAATTCAGAAGCAAATCAAATTATAGCATAGGGATCAATTTTGGCTAAGTTATGTTAGATATTTTACCATAAGTTGGCTATGATATGAAATGCTAAGTGTTAAGAGGAATTGAAAGATTAAATACAGGGTGTTCATAAAGTAACTATGCAGTGTGCAAACTAGAGGAGATGTTCGAAGTGCTGCCCCTGGACTTGAACGAAACTTATCTGTTATGAGTTTATAGATGATTCTTATCACGCAATTTTCAAAAATTTTCTCAACAACAATTCGTAGAGATTTAATCTGAAAATATAGAAACAGAATTATAGAACACACGGCACTGTATATTTACTTTATAAACACCCGGTATTAAAACCACTCTTAAACTTAGTTATCATGCGGCAGAAATTTACGTAAGCCAAATGGTTTTTATGTTGCCATGAAATGATCTAGGTAATGAGAGGATCATATCATATAGAAAATGTGTGGTCAGCGAGATACTTCTTTGTTAGATTGTGACACAATGTCACGGAGAGAGTAAAAATATTTAAAAGGGAAGACTCACTGACCTAATGCTTGAGTATAAAGATATCAAAATATCATTTAAGAGTTTCAGCAGATACTTATACCCCAATAACACAACAACTTTGACACAATATTGGCTGACATTAGACGTAACCAATATGGGACGTTAATAGGGAGCCTTTGGGTACCTATATTGGTCAATCTCAACTAATGAAATTTAAAATAAACACGAAGTTTTGAAATTTTGATGCACAATTTTAAAATTGAAATATATTTTTAAGAAAATTGGTTGGTTGGTTGGTTGTATTCAGATTATCTGGCGCCGTCAGCAACACGAGGGCTATAATGCGCCGAAACATTTCGTCATTTAACAAACCAACATACATTTACAAACATCCATGCCAACACGGGACTCGAACCCGCAACCTCGTGGTCTAGAAGCCAGCACGCTAACCACTATACCGTTTGGTCGGCAGTTATTTTTTAAGAAAAGACGAAGGGCAGAAATATGTTTTGTGGTGTTTTTGACTTGCTTACTTTTTAAAACATATAAGAAAAACTTTAAAAAAAAAAATCCCGCCAGAGTTCTCCAATCTTCCCAAAATCCCCCTGTTTTCGAAATTGGTCAATACTGCTGTGCTTGCTACATAGGTACTAAAACCACACTGTATCACACTTGGATCCTATTAGTCAGATATTTTTCATATACTTCTCTTGATCAGATCGTGTTTGTTAGATATTGATTTAATAGTGCTTTATTCGATTTCAACTTTTGATGGGTCAAGTATGTTTAGAGAACTTTCATTAAAGAATTATAGAATTTTTTAAGACTCTGTGATCAAACTTAGGTCTCAAATATGAGAAAAAAAAAGTGCAATTTATATTTCAAATCATGTGTATTTAAATAAACATGTCTTCACTAGATTTCTGAAACAGAATGATTGAACTCAATGCTGTTAATGATAAATTTTACATTTTAAATTTATATCAAAGTTTACCATTATACGATTAAGAAATCTCTCCTTACGGCTCATTCACTAAAATTAATTAATAGGACTTATAGACATTAAACTCTTCGAATCAAGTAATTAAAACTAGGTGGAACATTAGTGATATGGACGCTCAGATATAATAGATCCCCTTGGTTTTAGATATAATGGATCCTCTTGGTAGAGTGGATAATCAAGTATAATCAGTTACCCTAAGGTAGGAGGGCAAGAGATCAACAGTAGAGAATCGAGTATAAACAGTTACCCTGTGGTAAGATATAAACTATTATAAACGATGAGTTAGGGAATTTCCATGTCGTAAATTACATGTCATTGGCTAATGTTTATCACTGTAGATGATAAGCACGTTTTATGGTTATTATGTTGTATAATGCGCAGATTTCGGTTAAATATTTTAAAACACATAATAAGTATCACTATAGTGCAGCTAGACCAACTTTTCGTTTGGTGTGGATGTAGTGATGGGATAATTTCAACATAGTGTTTCTGGTAATGTCTTTTCTAGAAAGCATTTAATATAGATCCGGGTTTAATACTGACAGCCTATAAAATATTTCTGAATTTTGAAGATTAATTATTCCTTTTTGTCTGAGAAGTTATACGTGGTCACTCTTTTCTAGATGCAAGAAACCAGCTTGGGGTTGAAAAGTACACCAAAGCAGCAGTTGTGAGACAAGCAGAGGAAACAAAATTGTTGTTAAAGTGCTGTAAAATATTTCGGCATACCTATGACTACATTATTAAGCCTAACTAAACTGATATAATTTGTTTTTCACAAGAATAGCTCTCGTCAGCTTGTCTAGAGTTATCTGTTTCCATGGAAACGAGACTAGCTTCATTCTACACGGGTGATTTCAGGAGAATGCTCAGGTATGCTAGGGGGAGACATCCCTATTCCAAATCGACGAGTCTTGTTTCTATGGCAACAGCCATCAACCCGAATAATTGGTGGAAGCTAAAGCTGTCACTTTATGCAGGAACTACAATGTCACCTTCCAAGTTTCTATTTCAGTTATTTATATTTTTATATAATCTCTTTCTTCAGGTTTTCCCCTCTATGTTTCATTATTTAACAATTTGAAATGTTTAAATTGTAATACTTTTGAAGTATATTTTATGTTTCTTTTTTCACTGTGAAGGTGTCTTTCTCATATTTGTTTTAGTTTAAAACGATAAGATCAGTTTATGCTAGGGGGAGGGCAATACAAAAGCAATTTATTCATTCCTGATGTTTTACAAAAGAATAAGGGAAATATTTTAATTCTACATTTTACAATTATGTGTTTGCATGTTAGCTACTTTATAAAAAACATTTATGCATGTATATGTATACAAAATGTAGCTAACATTAGGTCTGAAATCTGCTTTTTTTAATTTCCAACTAAAGTTAGACAACGAATTCCTATTGTCTTTCTGCTTTTTGACTTGTTAAATGTGTTTGCTTACAAAAATATGTTTGTTTAAATTAATCAAATATTAATTTTTACATGCTTGATTGTTTACGAAATACAATAGAGAATCCTTACTTAAATTTTAAAACATTTAACTTCAATAATCTCCACCATTTTTTAAGGTTATATTTTTCAGCTTTTTAAAAAAAAACAAAACGATTTACGTAAATTTTCGTTTTACTAAATCCAAACTTTTCCAAAATCATAGATACTGAGTTCCTAGTTTGTTTTTTTCAGAATACCCCCCCCCCCCAAAAAAAAAGGTTCGAATTCATTTTGTAGCATCTTCAAAAATTCTACACACATATCAAAATCCATTAAAAAAAGGTAAACAATACCAACTTTCTTTAACATATCTCACTTTAGTTTAAAACTGCGAAAAACTAAAATATTCAATGGGTATTGTCCTCGAGAGCGTAAAAGTACTATTTTATCCTATAAAAATAAGCTTGAGATTTCCCTCGTAAGCTCCAAACTGGAAGCCTGATTGGTTCCGACCAATCAGGCACGAGGTCTATTTGTTTCTAAACATCAACCATTTCCAGTTAACTGCATCAATACTCTTTTTGCTAACGAGTTAGCAAGAAGATCGTGGCTACGACCATTTTCTAGGATGACATAAGTAGCACAAAAAAAAAGAAACTGCTGCAATGGAAGACCATAGGTAGGTGATATTTAAGTTATGGGCACACAAAAAATGGTTGGGGCCCAAGAGAGACATTTATATTTGAGATTTTAAGCAATTTATGTTTTCACAACAATAAAGTTCCTTTTTGGACGATAAAATTGCAAAAATGTTAATCAGGGTTTATAAGACCCACACATTAAGAAAAAAAAAAAAAGAAGAAAAAAAAAAAAAACTCAGGTGCTTTCATTTCTTTTTTCAATCTCATTATGGAGCGTGTGAAAAGTTTTAAAAATGCCTCCGCTTGTTTGAAACATAGCTGATTAGCATATGAGGTCACCAATACCAAAATAGCGAAGAATTATTTTACAATGAAGGCTCACTTAAAAAAAAAAAAAAAAAGTTGGGGATTATATTACTTCTAAATTATTTGTTCTAAATATTATTAAAAAAAAAAAATAGGATGTTCATTCAAAAGCTTTTTGAAAAATGGAAGTCAGTTAAAAAATAAAATGAGAGTTTGTGATTCTTTTCTGAAAAATCTTGTATTTAGGGCTCCAGTGGTTAAATGTATTGAGTTCATGAGTGGTAGATCATGGGTTCTGATCTAGCTTCACAGAATACTGGTGGAGTCTGGTCAAATTATATAGATTAATAGATAGCCTCAATGTTTTCTCTTTGGAGTTTGAGAGAGAGGTACGCGCGATAAGGTTTTGACCTCGTAACCTTATTTTAATTTAAATTTACGAGGCTGTTCTAAGCGCTTCATGTACTCGGATACTAAATAACCGGAACCTGCAAACTAAACAATACCTTGTGTATATGTTAATATTTCTATTATTAATACATTTTTCTCCGATAATATGCAAAATCTCTTAATCAATCTTTTCTCTAAATTATATAGAATCTCGTAAATAATGAAAGAGATCATCACGTACACAAGGTTTAGTTTAGTTTGTACTGTAATTTAAAAATGTTCTTATTGCGTCTTTTTATAATTTATTATTAAAATTGTCAGTACCAGTCTAGTAAGCCAGTTCTTAGATTATTGGAGTTCTTCAAAAAAAAAAAAAAAAAAAATGCATATTCTGATGTAATTAAGACAAAAATATGAAAAACTTTGTTTGGAAAAATATAAAAATTGAATCACAATGGCATAAAATATATCTTCTAAGCATACAATGGTATTATATTTTCTTTTAAAGTCAAAATAGAAGGGCTTTCAGTCGTAAAACGTAGCTTTCGAACTCATGTGACTTTTCAAAGATCGGTCCTGAAAAACGAAACAAAATTCTTTTTATAGTTGGACAAAAAAATCCAGCACATTTTTCCATCAATATTTTTATAAGTCCACAATTCTGCTACTCCAACAGTTATTGAGATATTTTCAAAGAGCTGAATTGAGGATACTATATAGTAGTCAGTTATATGAATCTTTAAAAAAATCCTTGGTATTTCGCAAAGAATTCTCTTTTCAGAAATACTATCTGTAAGAAGCAAACAGACATATTTTTCCAATATGTCAGATTTAGGTGTAAGGAAAAAAAATGCATTGTTAGGAATGACTTTCGTGATGTTTCACAATATTTTTTCTTTGCATGAATTTAGGCAAAGTTTGTCTAGAAGTGCTCTTAAGAAGATTAAAATTCTTATAAGTAAACGAGAAAAGTGGATTTGGATTTCGGAAACTGACTGAATCGCTGATTAAATCTGATTTTCACAAAGTTAAGCCAAGATCTGACTATGAATGTCGAATTTTTCAAACGGTGAAATCAATGATTCACTCTGAACCTATTCTAGGGATAATTTTATTACCCAGTTGTTATAAGAATTAGGTACAGACTAGGCAATTATGAATTAAAAGCGCATTTATTTTTTCAGGTATTCTATGGCAATTATGAGTCTGAAGCGTTGAAAAAGGCACATTAGTTGTTATTTAAAAATGTTAAATATTGATTAAATGATTATTATTAATCAAATTTTGAAATAGAGTGGTATAGCATGTGATTGTGCATGTGTCCTATTTTATGACTGGTTAACTCGACATAATTGAATTAAATAATACACAAGGTGATTACCACACCAAGTGTTCCATATCTGATTTTTTCGTATGTAGGAACTTAATCATTAGTCTCATTTAGGTAAAAATTCAGCAGATATTTAACAGGTACTCTCTGAAGCTTCCAGGGTTTAATTAAGTGACGCAAAAAATATCCTATTCACTAAGAATACTACCTAATAAACATCTTCAAATTGGATACTTTGTATAAAATCTAGATATACTCTTTTACTATCTAGATATACTCCTATACTGTTTATACATACTCTTCTACTATATAGATATACACTTTTTATCTAGATGTACTTCTTATCATCTTAGACATAATCGTAATATCTAGATAGACTGCTCTACTATATAGAGAAATTTTTCTACTATTTAACATACTCTCTTCTTCTATCTAGACAAACTCTTTTAATAACTATCCATACTCTTGAAATTGGAATACCACTCGTGATAAATAAGTGTCTTTTTAGCGTGCATTGTCCAATGAGAAGGAAAACTATCTATAGTATAGACAATCTCGATATATATGCAACTGTGCCTTGAAACAAGGACGACAGATGTAAAATACAGTATTGAGGAAAACATTTCTAAAATCAACAGAATTATCTATATAAGTAATCAACACTAGAGTTAATTTAAATAAAAATAAGTGATTAGATTAAATAGGCTAAATGTAGTTTCCTCGAAATGGTATATCCGAGTTCCCATCAATATCAGGTTGTACTATAGCTTTTTTTGTTTTTATTAATAATTGCAATTTAAACCAAAACCATTGAGTCTCATGTATTCACAACGTGTTTAATTAAAATGTTAGTCACTGATGTGGAGTTATCCATTGCAATGATGAATATATAACTACAGGACATATATATGTGTAGAGATAACCACAAACTACTTTGAATCAATTACAATTACATATATAATATCAAACTACTTGAGTTTAGTAAAGGACCCATTTGACACCATTCCAATTGGGATGAAACTTAGTAGATAGACTCGTCATCAGTGACGGAATTAGAATGAATGTTAGTTCGGAACAGATATTTTCTTCGTAGTGGACAAACGCTATGAAAACTCAATTTGAGCTAAATAAGTTGCAATTGCATATACATATTGGCAATGCATAATAAGAAATGTTATTAATTGGGTTATATAAATTATAATAAATTGGGTTAAATTGTATAATTATAATAAATTGGGTTATATTATAATTAAATAAAATTAATATTAAGTTGCTATTTTTCGACAAATCTACAGATTGTTAGTAATTCACAGTCACACCAAGATATTTTCCGTCACTATTTCTTCTATGATTTTACTTCAATTACCGAGATCCACTGAATTATTTAGTTTTCATGTAATTTTTCTAGAAATACGCTCGACAGAAAAGTGTTGCGTTATATATGTCGCAATAAATACGATTAAATGTAACATTATTTCAGGCTCGGTGTGAGTTATGAAATAAAATAAATTGTTTCACATATTCACATGGGTACCGTATTTTGAAATAAATCGCAATAAATCCGGTTCATTTGAAATATTTTCACTCTGAGATATTTGTATTGAACGTGTTTATTTTATGTAAAATATTATATTAAAATATATATATAAATAAAATATTATTATTATAACTTATTATGCTTTGTAGGAAATAAACGTGAAAATTTTGCGAATTGAACTATCGTAGAATTGTTTGAATAGACATAGGAATCTTATATACATTCTAATTATATTTCTTTGAGTAAAATGTAATTTTAAACCATTTGAACATATAAGGTATATACAAATTGCATTGCTTATTTAGTTTATTTAAATACCATACAACACGAACTAAAAATGATAATGCAAGAGATTTTGCATACTTTTTAATGCACCGTTTGTTAAAAGGCATTTATACGTAAGGAAAATAATCTTTCCTCTGAATTCCCCTCAGTTTCCTCTTTGTTGAATTTGAACTGAGTTACTTTGTAAGAAAACGGTTTATAGATGTGAAACTGCACTATATTTTGAAGGAACTTTTTTTATTGATTTTGAAGAAAACCATTATTTTGTTAAGAAAAAAGGCAATTAAAGGATTAAATATATACTAGTTTTTAAAAAAGCATAGATTCATATTTGCTATATTTATAAAATGAGTTCTATTATTCTCTTGCTATAAATATTTTTGATAATATGATATAAATTATTGTAATTAAATAAATTTCAGTGAAATTGCCACATACCATGTCTTTAAATTAAACCCACTTAAAAATCAACCTAAATTTAGCTGTTATTTTTAAAGTTTACTAGTAAAAAAACTAGCTGACTGCCATTTTGTGTCTTAAAATTATAAAACAACATCTGCAATTACTAGGTCAGATAAAGAACGACAACACCTTACTTAGCACCTCCTATCCACATCTACGTCACACGAACGCGAGAACATTAAACTTTGATTTGTTTAACATGCAGCAGCTACCATTAATTCTACACGTCAGTATTTTGTTAGCGCATTGACTCCATCCCACGTTCATGAGATCGACACAGCCACTAACAAAACAACCTAACATGACTTTAAAAAAGATGATTTCATTGCCATTTAGCTTATTGTTAATATATTTTGAAAATAGTAGCTTAATATTTTAAAACTGCATTATTTAAATTATCTTGTTTATATGCACGCCTAACTAAATACACAAAAGGTATAACGCCATGTAACAATCAATTATTAATGAACTTAATTAAACATATGTAAATTGGCAATGGAATTAAATTGATTGAAGAACGCACTGAAAATATATGTTTTGCTAGACAGAGGTAGTCCCTCTTCGTCACTTATACTGGTATCTAGTGGTAATTATTACTGCTGTTTAATAATTACCGTTTCCCTACTCTTCAAACAACATGTCAGAGATATTCGCAATATGGGATGACATGAAGTGTTTAGTTAGCTAGAAGTGCATTTCGGGTGGACCCCTATTGCATTTATATAAATATTTACCAACAGGTCATGAAGGTAATTTAAATTAACTTCGTGTAGATTAGTTTAGACGTTGTTGATGTTTTCAATAAATCGATAAATTATTTAATGAATTTGATTTGTTTGGTTGAGGAAACTGAAATCCAACATAATCAACGTTTGCGAAATTCGTTAGATAGCCAAATCAGAATAAGATATTTTCTGATGTACGAGTTGCATGAGGTCTATATTGTGCCAGAACAACTTTAGATAGTAACATAGGTCAAGAGATGGTAAATTCACAAAAGGTCTTCAGGGAGGTCTTTAAGGTGAAACTACCCTGCATTTGCTTATCGAATAGAGAACATCCATAAAAATCTCAAGAAGCAGTTCGACAACAGACACTAGACAATCTTTCATGATGGGCATTGTGTCTATAAACTTTCAAAAGAAAGATTGCAACTACAGTGTGGTGTGATTGTGAGACCTCTTCCATGCTAGACGAGCCTTCTGTCTTCTTACCTTAAATGTAGTTCAAAATCGTTCTAAATCCAGTTTTTCACAGTTTTATAACAATTATCATGCTTCATTTGTACACTGTATAAATTCAACTTTTCAGTTTTTATATCATACTTTAAACTTATTTCCTGTATCATAATTTAAACTGTCATCAGTTGGTTCATACACAATTTTACTTACTTTGACGAATCCGAGGAATCCTGACTAAAAATCAGAGACATTTAATATTTTAAGAAATTACAGGGTTAGCCTAACCCATTCGTAGTTTAATGGTTGTTTAAGATTTTTTGCACTCAGATCTCACTAAAAAATAATTTTAGTCATCTTCACAACGTATGATCTTTAAAGATAATATTAAGCTGTTTGCAGCCTGCCTAAATGTAAAAACTAATCTGCTTATTAGGTATATTAATATAAGACTCAACGAAATTATCACTCTTTATTATATTTTGGCAAACTTAAAGAGTTAAATTAGTATAATGACTAGTCATAGGGTATCCGACCAAACAGGTGTGGTTAAAAGTTTGTCCATAAAGCAGAAATATATGGTGTTATTTAACATTACGGTACCGGTAAATGGGAAATATTTTTTTGTATTATCTGTGATGCTTAAAGCATTATGTGTTAGACATATCGCTGCAAAAAACAAATTTAAGCCATTATGACTAAACTAATTATCTATTACGTATTTTCGGGAAAACTTATCAGACATTGTAAAAGGAAATTTCATGTACAATTTATTAAGTTAAATGTTTGGCACTAAGTGAATGTTTTTAATTTTATGGTGGTATTTTGCATACAATGAACTGAAATTGGATTATTGGGAAGAACTTCTGAGCGCAATCCGTATTAGGAGAGAAAAAATAATCTCAGTTCACTTGTTAACCTTTAACTGCTGTGGTTGGGTGGTTTGTGGTTTTTAGTGCAAGAGCTACACATGGTCCATACTGCGCCAAACAAATTGATGAACATCAGTTTAAAGTTTAAGAAACATAGTATCAGAAAAATAAAAATAAAAATCAAAGATGCGATATTTTTGGGGGTGGAAGCATTCCGCAACAAATGACTCGCGGTCTGTCAGACCGCTTACAGCAGTTAAAGGTTAAGTTCACTTTCCGATAAACTGGGTCTTGGTGGCAGAATATTGTTGTGTTTCTAAAATATAAAAATATATTAAAGACCTTTCCGTAAAGCTTTAAGTAAATTGTTTTCATTTAACCAATGATTAGTAGAAATTATTACGTATCAATGGACATTGGTACTCCGATTCCATATTCATGGACAAAAATCACAATACTTAAAATTTCCATTGATATTTACTATTAAATAATTGAAGAAATGCATTTTCTGAGGTAAAATGTGGTCCACGGACTATCTCTCGTTATTTCTTTTAGAGGTTTTCCGTACCGAAAGATATCGAAAAGAACGAATAGCTTACTATACTTGAGTTAAAAAAAATGAATGAATGCTTGTCATTTCACTTGGAAAAAGCTTTCGTATAACTTCAGATCTACGAATCAAAATATCTCTTGGGTCATTTGAAAGCCCATGAATTATTGAAATCTCTAAAACCCCACACAGAAAAGCGACATCCAAATCTATAAATTGCGCATTGCTTTTCTAAAATATAAATTACCCTTTTTCTGTGAAATGCCTTTTCGTTTCTTCGACCAAATGGTAAACTTCTGTGTTGGTATGAGCAAACAGGTCTTTTCACGTATCCATTATTGAAATACATTTTATGCAACTTTTCCGTGACTGCGGTTAATAGTTTTTTTATTATGTTTTACTTGTTTAAAAGTAGGATTTGTTATATTCACTGTGTAATAAAATACCTGGTAGTTAAATGATGTTTGTATTAATTTGTAACAGTGAAAGGCGATTCTTATAAATAAGTAAAAAGCAAATTTTAGAAGTGTGATTACTCTTAGAAAGTTATTTGAAATTCAGTACAAGATTCTTTCAACATCATAAGGAATCGTTCAGATTTCACTCCTTTAAAATAAATTTTAATTTCAATGAGTAAAAATTCAGATTCCATTGCTAAACTTATCACGATAAATGTTGTTGTTTGGTTCTAACTTCATCAATGTCTCAGAAAAGGTACAAACTATTTTTAATAAGAATGATTTTACTGTTCAAATTTACGGTATAGTGGTTAGCGTGCTGGCTTCTAGACCGCGAGGTTGCGGGTTCGAGTCCCGTGTTGGCATGGGTGTTTGTAAATGTATGTTGGCTTGTCTAATGACGAATGTTCGGCGCATTATAGCCCTCGTGTTGCTGACGGCGCCAGATAATCTGAATACAACCAACCAACTGTTCAAATTTGTATTTTAAACCTTTGCACTCCAGGCCTTTTTCGCGCGGAGGAATCAGCAACTCGAGACATTTTAAGTTCGGCTATTTCTTATGGATTTGTTTCATAGAAACTAAACACAGTCATTGGCCTTGCATCGAATTTCCGCATCACACCTAATGGTCTTCTCGTGGTTTGGCATCCAATCGTGTGGCGCCTGAGAGGTGCCACTGGAGTGCAAAGGGTTAAAGCTTACTTAATATTTTAAGTAACTTAAAGCTCATACAAAAAATTATTGCTCAATCGCAATGAAATTTCATTTCATAAGCACTAAATCTAATGCCTCATTACATTCAATTTTTATTTTATTTTATTGTTCCACAAAAATTGGAGAATAGGAGCTTAAGGGTGAATAATTGTGGGGAGGGGGTGGATGAGATTAACAATTTATCTACTGCACTAAAAATGAACCGAACTTTAATATCAGAGTTAACCCTTTGCACTCGAGAGGTGACTCTCACTCACCACATGATTGGATGCAGCAACTCGAGAGGTGATTCTCGCTCACCACTAGGTTTAATGCGGAAATTCGATGCAAGACCTGTTTATGTTTAGTCTCTTTGAAGCGGATCTGCAGCCACGAATCGTACCAAAATCGCTGCGAAACGTATTGAGTTGCTGGTGCTTACGCGCAAAAAAGGCCTCGAGTGCGAAGGGTTAATTTAAGCAGTGTCTTTCAGAAAGAGCTTCCTAACTTTGAAATGTTGCAACTGCGAAACATTGAAAGTCAGAAAAAAGAAACAAGTGGTATATTGAATAGGCAGGTATAGACTTTTAAATACACTGTTTTTCAAAATTAGTTAAGTATTGAATTGCAGTTACAAATTGTTTTGAAATCTAAATATAATGGAATAAATTTATCGTTTCCCTCGTGAAAAATGGTCATATGATATTTTTACTGGATAGTGATCCCAAACCGTCCCTTTGCAGAATGCAGAGATTTTGCAAGATACACAGATGGGTTTTCAATTGAAACCTTAGGTTAAATATGAACTGAATCTGGAAAACGGTGAGATAACTAAGCATGCAAGACTTCGCTGTGTTACAAGCAACTATTTTGATTCTGAAGTTATTAATTCCTGGAATTTTGTATTCGCCGCTCCAACTCTTGCATGGGGTGTGCAGAGCTTTCAATTAGAATCCCAATCGGGATCAAATCCTAATTTGGGTCAAGCTCTGCAAGTTTTACTTTTAAAAGTGAGTATAGACATGGTATCAATTTTGAAAAAAATTGTATCGAGTCGTATTTTGCTGTTTTTGGAAGCGTTTTCTTAGCTCTCTTCCATTTCGAGAAGAAGTTCCCTTTTAAATATAACCTTGAAGTCGTTTCTCCTTGATATTCTACAGTTTCAGCAATATTTCAGCAAACCATGGTCACAGAGTGGTCTTTGCATCAAATGATGAATAAATCACAATAAATATTGAATATAATAAGTCAATATTGAAATAAGGTGCACGTCTGATCAGGTCACTGCCGACAAATTCACTTTATTTCTTGACCCTTGAAATACGTCATTTTTTACTAAATCAGTTTAAAATCAGCTTATTAATTTTGTATGCAGTTAATTATCAATAGGATCTAGTGCCATGATTTCAATTTATTTAAGTTTTCAATAATTTCAGTGAATTACGTGTATGCTGTAGTCGTAATCACATAATTCTGTAAAGTAGAGTATCACAATTGGTTCTACTAGAGCTTCGTTCTTCACCATTGGAAGTAATTACCAACACTAGGGGCCCACCTGATGGCTGTGTGGTGCGGGTTCGTAACCCAGGTTAGGCATGAATGTTCGTTGTGGTTCGGTATCCACGTTAATCTGTAGGTTCCGGCCTGATTTGTCGTTATTGTGCAGAAGTATAGGTCGATGTGCGCACAAATCAACCCTAGGAGGATATAAGAGAAAAATTGACTATTTTTCGTTAAAAATAAAAAATAAAAAATAAGCCAAATTACGGATTACCTTCTGAAGTTAACTGTGTAGTTGGACTTAAGAAAATCGAAACTTTCTGTTAGTTGTCTCCACCAACTAATACTCCTTTTAAGGTCAAATCACTCTCTACGATTAATTTTCAAACCTAATAATATAGATGATAAGATATAGTAATCGTAATGTAGTCGTAAATGCTTATGTCTCAACAAAAAGGATCTATAGCCAGATAACTGTCCTAAACACTGACTTTGAAAAATAATGGTAGCTACTACACATTACATTTGCCATGGCGGAAATGTTAGTCCGCCCCTGTATCATAAATAATGAATGCTATAGTTTTTTCTATATGCCGAATGATATATTTTTTGAGCCAGGAGTATTGCTTTGTAGCACATGGAATTTTACAACAAGCATAAGATCAGAAATAAAAGTTCATTAAAAGAATTTGAAAGGAAAATAACTAGTGTTTTGTTTATTATTACATTTAAAAAAATTATAAGTTAGCTTATAAATACTTAAACAATAAAAAATAAAAAAAAGCACAAGTTATTTTGCATTCAAAAATTTTTAATGAACTTTTATAAGTGATCTTAGGCCCATTGTAAAATTTCATAAGCTTAAAACAAAACTGCAGGAGAAATTGTGGCTCAGAAATATAGTATTAGGTCTCGGGTACAATACCATTTGTGAGCTTCGTACTGCAGAACGAGGAAGCTTCACTTACGTTTATGTTTACATTGATTACAAAGGAGTATACGGAAATGATGAACAAGAGCGACTGGGTGAAACGTGTTGCCACTTCATTTTACCACCTACCTCTCTCTCAAGATATTAATTTTCGCTGACCTCTCATAGTCTTTTTAAATGTGAAGAAGCTCTCGTCTAATAAAAATGACAGAGATGAGAAAACTACCGGATCTCGAGTGCGGGGATTTGATTTCGGAAGTTCAATGCAAGCAAAATGATAAATATAATGATTTTAAAAACTGTGTTTTGATTTTGCATTAATTCAAAAATGTTTTATTTAGAAATATAATTTTAAATGTTATTTTATTATTATTATTATTTTTTTTAACTTATGTTTATGTGACATTTCGTGATAATACCATGACCATAAAACAATATTGGTTTTAAATACTTTATTTTATCAGGTGATAATCAGTCGAAATGAGGTGATTAGCTGGTTCACTGGAGGACGTCATGTTAGGAATTGACGGGAAATACGGCCTTCGCTCTGATCGTAGCCATCAGTACCACTCACCACTCTATCAAAAATTCGGCTCTATCGCAAGTTACTCCCCGCTAGTCGCTAGTATTGAACCCAAAGCCTTAAATATCTGGGGAAGTGACAGACTGATATTTTCTCTTAAGCACGTGCATGTAAAAGTAAATGAGAAGATCATGGTACCGGCTCAGTTGTCGACCTCGTTTTGGTTCAAATTTAAAATTCTGAGTTGTATTTGACTTCGGTAAGCATTCAATTAACAGATATAGTCAGTCGGAAAATAATCCATAATCGATTTCAAATCATATACTTCTACTTTGAATAGAAATTTGTGAGGTATATGGTTTAAACGTTTGATTTAATTTTAGCTTATACACTTACGATATTAAAGTTTTTGAAACTAATCAAATTATATATTAAAGGTAAATATATTATATTGCTAGATTAATTAAATAACTTTATGTATTAATCTAAAACATGTTTCAAGCGTCCTGCTAAAATTTTGGTGTTAACGAAGTTTTTTTGTGTGTTCATACTTCTACTTAAACTCAAAATAGTATTGTATCTACTAAATGAATCGGGTATGAGCACAAATACCTTTTCTTTAAAATGGAGTTTTAGTAAAAACTGATTTTTTGTGTGGAGTTCGTGCATAATTTAGTAAATATCACCAATGAGTTTAATCACTTTTTGGGACATTGTGAGTTCTAGAAATTTTTATCTATATATGAAACTCTATTAAAAAGGAAGAGTTTTTCTTGATTGTGTATTTTCAAACAGACGATTAACAGTTGGTGTATTTTTATACTTTGATGTTAATAACAATTCATAATAATGATATTTATCAAGTTTTACTTAGGGAATAAATGTGCGTGCGATACATACATTGTAATTTTTATTTAACTGGAATTTCGCATTTTCATTCTTTATAAAATATATATTTAAATTCCACCCTTACGTTAGATTTTGTAGTCTAGAACCATTAAATTAAAGGAAATCGAATTTAAAGTATGTCTATGAAGTATGATCAAAATTGTTCTTTGCAACTTTATTTTTAGATTTTAATAAGTTTGAAATGATTAAATCCCTCGAAAGTATCCCTCGAAAATCTTATTTTCACGGGGAAAATTATCAGTTCCATCTAAAATATTTTCAATTATTTTTATTGTATGAATTAGTATTGTGAATATAAAACTGATTGTAGATTGCTAAATAAGACTGATAGAACTGGCTAAATTTGTTTATTTCTTATTAAAAATAAATATTTTAATTATCTGTTTTTAAGGTGGATTTCATATTCAATAATAAATCTGCAAATATAATTTTGTTTCACAGAGCCAATTTAACTTTTGTATTAAGCATTATTACACGATTTTCTTTCCCTTCAAGTCGTCTATTTTTCACTTTTGTAAAAGTCATTCATTTTGTGTTGTAATTCGTAAAATTTAAACTGTTCGTTTGATGTTTCTTCTCAGGATGGCAACCAATATGACAAGAAACTTTGAAATATATTTTACTACATTAGGCCAACCTTTACTAAATATTAGCTTCAACTACAGCTACATATCTCAGCAAATAATCGCTTTAAAGTGCCTTCTGGTAACCTTGCATTTGCAACAAGAACATTTTAAAGGACACTTCCTGAACTTTTTCTTTTTAATAACTTGTGTGTGCATTCTTCCGAACATCCTACAGCATTCAGTAATAGACTACGGTAATGCAATTATAGACTACGGTGGTGTTTTTTCTTTGAGTTATGTGCAAGTTCTTTACGAGTTTCATAAAAGCGAAACTACTTATTTTATGTATGATCTTGTTTTGTTCATTTCATGTATTTTACTCAAAAAGTTTGAAACTGCTTTGGACTTATACATCATAGTGATATCAATATGTGCCTTATGTTTCACACCAATAGAAGAAACACGTAATAAAATATATCATGCAATCTGGCATAGCGCAGCATTTTTTGGTTTGTGGTGGTTTTACTACAGTTACTATATTCATGTCGCTGTAGTAAAGTTGATGCTCCAACCATTTGACGATTTTCATCCTCGGGTGTTTTTACCAACTCTATTGCTGCTTTTGTGTTTTCGATTTCTAGGTTTTCGTCGAATGTTTGTTTGATTGAAAGACAACTGATTGAACATTGAAATTCGTTTTCATAAGATGTAATGTAGTTGTGTTTAAAATGAGATGTAATTGATTTTAATTGTTATTTGTAACGTTATAAATTTGTATGATTTTTAAAGCTTGTGTTTTACTACTGAAGAACATAAAAACCAAAACCGACAATAAAGTTTCTTGAGCTATTCCAATCAATAGTTCCTGCAAGTACTTACTAGCAAAGTTATTTTAATTTTTACAAAAATTTCTATTTGGTTTAAAAGGACCTAAAAATTGCTGATCAAATTGGGAATCGATAAACCCATCCAATAAAACCCAAAGAATATATATTCGAAGAAACATAAATCTCCAAAGTATATTTACGATTGTATCAAAATCTGATGCACAAGATTTTTTTTTTCACCTAATGAGAAAAGGTCTATAGCAATTTTTTACAGTGAGGATAGATATATGTAGACAATCACAATTGCCTTCACTGGAAGTAAAAATAAGCTGGCAGTGGACAATTCCGTTCAAAATACAGGAAAATAATTATAAATACAGAAATAAAAATTTATTAAGAATTTTAGTGTTTTTATTTAAAACTAATTGAAAAAAATTTAAATAAACAAAATCATGATTTTTTAAAATTAGAATTTATGATCAGGTTTGAATTTAAATAAATTGTAACCATGCATGTACGAGCCAAAGTAAAATTTTCTTTTGACCACTTATATTCTCCATGAGGAATAATGCCGAACAAACGGTATAGTGGTTAGCGTGCTGGCTTCTAGACCGCGAGGTTGCGGGTTCGAGTCCCGTGTTGGCATGGGTGTTTGTAAATGTATGTTGGCTTGTCTAATGACGAATGTTTCGGCGCATTATAGCCCTCGTGTTGCTGACGGCGCCAGATAATCTGAATACAACCAACCAACCAACCATGAGGAATAATGAATTTGTTAGCCAGTTTTATATTTACATAATCGAACATTGTGAGTAACTTTTAGGCATTTTGCTTAGTTTTCTGTTCACTCAATGACCTAATCTGGCACGTGATCTACAGCTCAACGTGGGTTCAGAATGACAAGAAACATCCATACCTAAGTTAACCATCAAAACCGATACTTTAAGTATGCAAGGCCAAAGCGTTGATCAGACAGTTATCAGCTCAGCCTTTAGGCACTATGAATCTCAATAGTAGAAGTTGACGTTCTGACGCAATAAACTGGATTTATAAAGTATGGTCAAGAATTAAATTTGTTTAATGAGAAGTTTTAAAGAATATTTTTAATTCAAAAAAGTTTAAAATAATTTGTGTAAATATAAAATTGGTCGTATGATATTGTATAGGCATTAACGTAAGGTTGGTTGTTTTCAGATTATCTTGCGCCGTCAGCAACACGAGGGCTATAATGAGCCGAAACATTCGTCATTTTACAAGCCAACATATATTTACAAACATCCATGCCTTTTCACGGGACTCGAACCCGCAACCTCGCGGTCTAGAAGCTAGAACGCTAACCACTATACCGTTTGGTCGGCCACAGTAATGAAAGGATTTCAAATATAAAATAAAGCATATTATACGTTTTTTTCGAGTTTTTAGCTTATATCATTTAATTGAGTGATCATTTTCGTGCCTAATTACCAAATTTCTAGGTTTTGTATAAAGTAGTTTCTAAATGAACTAGTTTAGATTGTATCATGCCGATCAAACGGTATAGTGGTTAGCGTGCTAGCTTCTAGACCACGAGGTTGCGGGTTCGAGTCCCGTGTAAGGCATGGGTGTTTGCAAATGTATGTTGGCTTGTCTAATGACGAATGTTTCGGCGCATTATAGCCCTCATGTTGCTGACGGTGCCAGATAATCTGATAACAACCAACCAACCTAGATTGTATCATAAAGAGTATAGGGAATAACTCCTACTAGGACTTTCCATTAATGCCTCTGGCCTTCATCTGTGTTGCTCCTCTTTATGAAACAAGATATTCACATTATAAGAATGTTTTGGAACAACTAAATTAAATCCTTATCAAATACGAATCTTTCACAAGAAAATACAGAGCCGTGTTTTCTTAATAGATCTTAATATTATTACTTCCTACTCAGACCCACATGGACACTCAATGCAAAGGAGAATTTTTACTATGTTTCTTGAACTGGGGAAAGACATTTCAGTTACTACGATTTGACAGAAATCACTTCAATAAGAATAATATATGTAATTTTTTGGCTTAAATTTACATTTCTTTAGATTTTATTCATATTGCAGTTTGATTTTCAAGGAAAAAACGAAAAGTATGGAAATGATTTCCAGAAAAGTGTATTCTTTTTTAAGTAGGTACGAATTGATTTATACACAAAATCAAATATGAGACATGTCTAGGTTTCCCGATTACAAAGTATTTGTTATTGATCTTTTATTTCTTTTGACATAATTGTAGTCCAAGTCAACTTATCCTGATCTCATTGAATACGCTAGTGATGTGCGATCCGGTTTTACAACGCGCTGATTGGCTGCGTAATAATTTTGCATGTGACGTCTTGAACCAAGATTACATAGTATTATCCAATAGTGATTTGTTAAGTGAGTGACGTCATGAAATAGCATGGGCAAATACGTAGGATTCGTTAAAAATCTTATAGTAGCCATGGTAAGAAAAGTAAAGTATTAAGTAAAATTAAAATTTAAAAGCTGTTATTTTCTTATTGTTATAAACATATATTTAAGTTTAATACAAAAATATGTGCGCAGCTTTTTAATATTGCTGTATAAATTTTAATTTTGCTCGGAACTATATCTTTCACGCAGAAGGATCCATCTTTCAGCGTATGTAATGAGGTCAGGATAAGTTGTCTTGGACATTGAACTGTGTATGAGTGTTTTCGCATAAAAATGGTCCAGTGGAATTCATAAAATTGCTGGGCAAAATATGAATTGGTATCTTGATTAGTTGAAAAGGGAAAAATTTCCGTGTTTTGCATACACAAAGTTTCAGTAGACTAGTTCAAACTCCATCTAATACAAATCTACAAAGATTTTTCTCCTACATCGACATAGATATAAAAAGCATACAGATGCTAGACTTGGAAATTAAAATTTAAAATACCATCTGGGTAAAAGAAAAATGCATAATTTCCTTATCTAAAATTTCAATTCATTACAATTATTAGTATTTTATTATCTTAAATCTCTTGTCACATAGAGAAGACTAGATCATAATCTTCGGCTAGGGTGTAAGCTCCGACAATCATGTTGCGGTCCTTTTCCAAATTTAGTGTCGAACTCTAATCTAAAGTAACTGCTAAGGATAAATGAAACTATCAAACATGCATAGTTCTTTCAGGGAAATCATTTAAAAGTTATGACATGTTCCATTGGAATAGAAACTCTTGTTGAAATAGCCATTTTGTGACAATAGCTGTCATTTTGTTTGAAATACAAATCAGATGATCATGATGATTTTTTAGCGCACTATGACCCGAGTGTCAACCTTGCGCCATAAAACTCAACCAACCAAAAAGATGACCATGATACCATTGATATGTAACTTATGGTTGATTGGTTTGTACGCTCAACGACCTATTTCTAAGCACAATGACAGCTAATCAGGCAGGGACCTACAGCTTAACGCGGACTCCGAACCCGGCACCTTTCAAATGCGAGGCCAGAATGTTAATCCCACAGACTACATGTGGGCCTGCAACTTATGGATTGTGCATGCTTGGTAACTGACTTGAACTCGGAGACGGCTTAGAAATCATCATAGATTTCTATAATACCGACTTTCCCGCAAACTAGTTAGAATGTGTTGGTAACCAGGCAACCTTTTACTTAGAATTAAATTAGAACACTATAGCGGTAATTCAATCTGCCATTGATCACTTACTTTTGGTTAGCTCATAAGTTATCCAGAAGTTATAATTAGAGAATATTGCAATTGGCGATCACGTAGTTTTAAAAGTTTAACAAAGCGCTACGTTGTTGTAATGTGTTGTATCTAATTTCATAACTACTACATAACAATAATTCCAAATATTTCTGAGTGCTAAATTTGTATAGGTATAAGCTAACCACAACCAAATGGCTCCTTGTTAATCAATATCCTTATCTGTTAGTATTGAGATCTCACGTGATTGGCACTTTGTAATACACGCTCTGGCCAAAAGTATCCGGACGTACGGACTCTGAGAGTAATGGGGCATAGAGTAATATCATGTTGGTCTCCCTTTCGTATCTATGACAGCCTGAACTCGTCTGGGGAGATTTTCCCATCCGTTTTTGATAGTTGACGATCGGAATTGACTCACAGGGGTCCATCACTGCTGAAGTGAGTGCTGGCAGTGAGAATGGTCGATATGGCTGGCTACGTAATCTGAGTTCTAATTCATCTCAAGGGTGTTCTATGGGATTTATATAGAGGCTCTGAGAAGGCCAGTTCAGTTTTTGAACACCCATTTTGTCAAACCAGGACTGCTCAGATCTCGATGTATGAATGGAGCAATTATCCTGCTAGAAGAGAAATAGGCCTTCCAAAAAATATTGCTTTAGAGTTGGGAGAGCAGCATTGTCTACAATGTACAAATACAACTCAGAATTTATGTTTCCTACCGCAGGAACTAAGGAACCCAGGCCAAACCATAAAAAATGCCCCCACACCATGATGCTGTCACCACCAAAATTTACAATCGGCACAATGTAGTTACGTAAGAAGCGCTCGTAAGGCGACCTCCAAACCCAGACTCATCCATCGAACTGCCAAATTACTAAGCGAGATTCAACATTTCCAAAAAACCTTTTTCCACACGTCCACAGTCCAATGACGGTGAGCTTTCGCCATTGCAATCGACGCTTCGCATTCTGGGGAGTGATGTTCAGATTGCGAGTGACTGCACCACCATGGAATCTCAGGTTTTTTAACTCTATGAATAATCCTGCTGCTAGCACTAACGCTTGATGAACTTTATAACTAGAGTGGTTTTAAACAATGATGCAGTTTTTCTGCAGTTACACTACCTCAACGTTTCCACTGCGCAATTACATCACTCTTAGTGGATTTTGACTTCTGTAGAATGTCCGAAATACCACGAACTGATTTTCCACAAAGGTGACATCCCACTATAATGCCATGATCAAAGTTACATTGTCTCACAAACGCGTAAATATGACCTGACAAACTACTACCAACAATTATATACAGTCAGTCAAAAGCAGGCGTACACCTCCTTTTAGAATCAAATTCATCGAGAAAAAGGAAACATTAAATCGAAAGACGAATTTTTTTGTTATCAGAGCAGATGTGACAATTATTGCGTTGAATTAATTACTATAGAAAGTTGAATCCTGAAATATGTAAAAATGCTACTTACGTATTGTGAAAAATGGTGCAAATCTGCTTTTCAAAAGTGATCGTACAGCACACTGTTCTTAATTTTGTTTTGTATTGCATTTTGACAATATTTTCCCAGTAAAAACACGGACGATGGCCGTTTCACGGCTAGTTGCCGGCAGTACTGGGTGGGTGATGGCTACGTAATGCCATCAATGGCACACTCGCGGTTCGTTACTGGGATACCATCAGCTTATTTTTTCTAGGCCAACCTCTTCTTGACCGTTGATGGCCAACCAGCACTTTAGTAATATAACTGGTGGCAACGGTTACGTCATCGTATCGTGCCTTCTGCGCATGCGCATGATTGTTTTCAACTTTCGTAAGTTCCTCCTTCGTGTTACTTATTTCCTATGTAAAACGATTTTTGTACTGCAGATTAGAGCCAAAGATATTTAAAGTAATGTATATAGTCCTTGTATAAATGATTTGAATGTTGTTAGTCTGGTTTTTGGTTTTGTTTATACGCTTAACGACTTATTTTTGGGCATAATAACGGGTAATCAGGCCGGGAACTACAGCTTAATGTGGATTACCACAACGAACATCCATGCCTTATCCAGGATTCGAACCCGGCAGCTTTGGCATGCGAGGCCAGTGCGCTAACCACACAGCCACCAGGTCTACGTTGTTAGTTTGGATTAGTTTGGTTTTCAATTTGGAAGTTTTTATCTTGTATCCATCTAATGGAACAGTTTCGAAGTTGCTTACTAAAGAGTAAGAACTAACGTTACAGACCGATGAAGCAGGATACTTTTGTCCATCAGTTATCTATGGGGATAGCGCTCTAGCCTCGCATGCTAAAGATGCCGGGTTCGAATCCCGGGTGTGATGAAGCTATGTATCATCACACTAGAAATTCATGGAGGGACTCCTAAAGTTTACGACTTTTACTCCCCCCTTCCCCTTCTTGTGTCAATTCAGAGTTACTACGAGTAGACTCGGTGTCTCACTGATCAAAAGAAACATCTCTCCTCAGAAGAATGGATAATAAATCCAGTTGTCTTGGAAGCCAGACATAGCTGGACATTGGCGCCCCTTTTGGACACTTCTGATGGTTTTTAAGAATTTAGGGTCCCCCTCGCCGGTCACAAAAAAGACCTACCGACCAACCAACCAGAGAACAAGGGCGTGTTTTTATACCACCTTCGCTCTTGGAAATCACCAATAGAGGGGATATAACACACCTCTCGATGATGCCACCAATGCTGGACCTTTAGAGTAATTTTGAAAAGCAATGAGGAGAATTGACTTTTCAGATTTTAAACCACTTCGCTCCCAGCTCTCTTAGTTCCAACACTCTCTTTAGACTGAGGGACATAGTCCTGCTTTTTAGTAAAATCAAACTTAATTTGATCTACTTCCGACCATGTTGGGTCGTGTAGATGTGACAACTATCCGAGTAAGTCCGAATTACTTGTAATCTGTGACCCATTTGTTGATTAAATGAATTGTATTTAACTCTTGTTCAAGCTGCTGTCATTCCTTTGACTTTAATTTATGGCAAATTTGGATGGTATAATATCTGGTGTTTTTAAATACTACGAAATCCACTATACGAACTAATTTATCACTGTGCCTTTACCACACCGGGTTAGGCATGGATGTTTGTTGTGATTCGGAATCCACGTTAAGCTGTAGATCCCGGTCTGATTAGCCCGTCATTGTGCATAAAAATAGGGCGTTGAGCGTACAAACCAACCAACTAATGTTACAGAATAATTCCTGTAATAAAATATTACTGATTTTTGAACAAAATGCATTATGATGTATGCTTATCATAATTTTAGGGGATGTTTCACTACTTGTTTAACATTTGAAGCTACCAACTTAGTGGAAGGAATTTTGTTAGAATAAACAAAACTAGATAGGTATGTTTGTAAGGTGTTGAAAGATATTGCTTGGTGAAGTTACTCAAAAGTAAAAAAAACATTAATATTTGTATGTACAGGAATGATTTTTTTCAAAGTTTTAATTATAGCAGAGAATTGAATAACAAATGGGAAAATAACTGGTTGGTTGTTTTTAGATTATCTGGCGTCGTCAGCAACACGAGGGCTATATTGCGCCAAAACATTCGTCATTTGACAAGCCAACATACATTTACAAACATCCATGCCTTACACGGGACTCGAAACCGCAATCTCGTTGTCCAGAAGCTAGTATGCTAACCACTTTACTATTTGGTTGGTGGAAATATAACTGGAAAAGGTATATTTCTCTATTATAGTAACTTCGTCAGGGGGTGACTACTATAATCAACGCCAAAATACGAGAATTTCTCTGTATATGTCATAGCAAAACTTAGCTGGTTTTAACTTAAATTTGTTTACAGAGGTCATTTTTTTTTTAATTTGAATTTAGATTCATTTGGCATGTGTTTCAAATGCTATAATGCAAAAGCATAATAATTAGTGGTGCTATTAAAACACCTAATGAAATAACTGTGAAGCTGATAAAATAGTTCCAACTTTATGACTTTCCTTACAAGTCATTTCGTTTATTGAATTAAATAAAAAGTTAATATTTTCAAAACTCATTTAAGTAAGCAAAATTATATTGCAGAATCAATATATGTTTTATATTTTCAAAGCATTAGTGGACTTGCACTTTTTTTTCCAAAGGGTATTTTATTACCCTTTGGTTTATTATTTGGTAAAATTAAAATCCAATCTACTAAAATCAGTGGAAACTTTTCCATTATTCTTCCATTCGAGCCCCTTCCGAACCAACACTTCAAGGCCAAAAAAAAAAAAAAAAAAAAAGAGCGCGAAAATTAGTGGATCGTTCTTGTCTTTCTTCCCCTCCTCTCCTTGCCTTCCCTCAGCGTAACTTGCTGCAAAACGTACTTTTCAAATCGTTCAGAAAAAAAGTTTTAGTCTTTCTGACAACTGTTCTTTTCAGCTACGCTATTTGGACACTATTTTTTAAATGCATACAGATCATTGATCCCGCTTTACTGGAACATCTTTGAACTTGGTTCTCTTGTCAACTTGCTTTCCGGGAGTTCCGGACCTTTCAATAGGAACATTAAGATTAAAAATCAAGCTAAACATTAATTATTGCATTGCTTGAATGTATTTTATCCTAGTGGGCTCCCTGCCTTGTATGTAGCTTCACAAATATGAGTATAATATCATTTTAAAGCTACTAAGTTTGAAAAAGCTGGTATTTTCAATCGGCACAAAATTTGAAATAGAAAGTTTTAAATGAATTACCTGATATACATATGTTTTAAATACAGAGTTAAATCTCATACAAATCTGTTTTCTTCAAAAGAAGTTAATAATAATTGCATGATTTGATTTTGTAAAAGAACTTTTGACTTGGAGAAGTCATTGATACGCTGTTTCTTTTATGCAAACTTACTACTGAATGTTTAAATTAATAACATTTGTGAAATCGCTATCATGAGTATGTACTTAATATAATAGTATATTTCTATTTCAGCTGCTATCAGCCAAACACAAGCTACGAGGTTGGTTAGTTTATACGCTCAACGACCTATTTTTCTGCACAATGACAACTAATCAGGCCAGGACCTACAGCTTTACATGGATTCCGAACCACAACGAACATCCATGCCTAATCCAGGATTCGAACCCGTCAGCTTTGGCATGCGTGGCCAGAGCGCTAATCCTACAGTCATCAGATGGGCCACAAGCTAAATGACTAAACAGGCTGAGATGGAAGAGATACCTAGTTAAAAGCGGTGGCTTAGAACAGGGCTTGACAGGAACGGGAGAGGGTCACTGTCGCAACAAATCGAATAAATGACATTTTACCCTAATTTATAATAAATAACAATAAATTTAATCCACGAATTGAGAGCAAAGTGTCCTTGTTTTGTCTTTATTTTACAATTGCTGTTTTGTTAAGGTTCTTTCAATAATTGTTGAAATAATGGGATTTGCTTGGGAGATTATGTTGAGTACATAACATGATGTAAATTACTTGTAATTCTGACCAAAATTCATGATATAAGTTATTAATAATTGTATCACTACACATTTTCTACCCTTGATGTTTTGAATTATACTTTAAAAATTTGGATAATCTTTATGCAGGAGAACTTCTGAAAAAATTAAGTGGAGGCTGAACATAAATTGGAAAATTATTTGGTTGCAAAAAAAAACACCTTATAGATAGTGCTTGAAAAGAATAGTG
Organism: Linyphia triangularis; assembly: GCA_963978545.1. Taxonomy (NCBI): domain Eukaryota; kingdom Metazoa; phylum Arthropoda; class Arachnida; order Araneae; family Linyphiidae; genus Linyphia; species Linyphia triangularis. Next base: position 71,821,991 of record OZ021726.1, read on the forward strand.
TAGAAGTAAATGGAAGATATTTAAACAAGGTGTGTTTGGTTAAAGAATTGACAAGTTCCTTCTAATAATTACAGCAATTAATGTAATTTGAATTGCAGATCAACATAATGCAAATTTTCTAGTTTCATAATTCTATTATTCAAGATAATTAATTCTATTATTCAAGATAATTAATTCTATTATTCAAGATAATTATTATAAGTTACTGGTAAAAATAAAAGTTACCAAAAAATCTTATAATCCATGCCACTTATTTAATTTGGATTATATATTTTAACTTTCTGTAATGAGATTTTTTGTGTTGTGTTAACTAAATCTCTTAATGCTTATCTTTTTCAAGCCCAATTGATGTTCACTTATCATTTAGTGTATTTTGCATGAGCATCATCTGTTTGTTCCTACTTTTATCCACATGTGGATAAAAGTAGGGAACAAAATGATGATGCTCATGCAAAATGCACTAAATGGGAAGTGAATATCAATTGAGCTTAAAAAGCAGCCTGTGGAAAGCGAACCATTATTAGTTTGTCGTGGAACTGCTAATTTCAAATTAATAATATAATGCGAAACTTTAGTTGCTCGTTGTTGTGTTGTAAAGGGCAATCGACATTATAAGGCGAACTTTCGTTGAGTCGATGTGGGATTGCGGACGGCAGCCAGAAAACTGATATTGGGGCACTGTTGGGCCGTTGACGGCAACAGCAATGTTTATGTTTTGGCTAAGCGGCGGCTCAGACAAAATTTTCTTCCACTTAAGGCTGTCAATTGTAGGGCCACTGCTGTACACTTGCGGTTTGGCCAGTAGATGATGCAGGGGAAGCAGTGGGTAAGTGAAGGCTGGCAAGACATCAACGGCCAATTGCCGGCCCTTACTACTGGCCCAAGTGTAGGCCAGACGGTCACTTTTATGCGCTGAAAAGTAAAGGCCATCCGCTAATGGTCCAGCAATTTAGGTGATGGCCACAGTCAGTAGTCCACTGCTGGCCCAGATGATTTTTTTTTTACTGAGATGTTATCTAAGATAAAACTTCATTTCATATTATTGAGAATTATGGGAACGCATCACAAAGAAATTAGTGAAAAAGTACGTAAACTCATCGGGCGACTAAAAAAATGAAGTTAAATTCTTGAAAGAAATAAGGAAAAGGTGAAAAAAGTTACTACAAGATATTATGTGATTGGAACTATTTAGATGTGTCCACGTTCAGAGCAACCAAAGTAATTATTCAATGTGGATACACCCACAGTTCCTTGCAATAGTTAAACAGGGTCCGACTGTTAATGCTGTCAAAATTACAAAAGACATTTCCAGTGTAAAAGAACAATCAATGCAAGTGCTATAAGGACACTAAATTTTATTGTGTATAACGGCCGAGTCCAAGGAAGAAAGTCTACTCTATGTAAGGCGAATCTTCTTGAACGTCTACTATTTTCTAAAGGCTTCAAAGACCACCCCACAAAATTTTAATTTACTGATTAATATAAGGTCGAGGCATTGATACATCAAAAGCAATAAGAAATTTTCTGAACAGAATTCTGAACAACAAAAAAATATAGTGTCGACAGTGGAGTATGGTGGTGATAGCAAATGGTTTGAGGGTGCATAGCGACTTCAGGTATAGGTGAATTTTCTTTTGTTCACTCTAAAATTGATTGTTCTGTCTCCTTAACTATATTAAAAAATATATATATATATATTATAAAAGTATATAAAAAAAAAGTGTTAACGATACTCTTGGTTCCTTCACCAGTATAGTCATCCGTTGGTTGTTTTCAGATTATCTGGCGCCGTCAGAAACACGAGGGCTATAATGCGCCGAAACATTCATCATTAGACAAGCCAACATACATTTACAAACACCCATGCCTAACACGAGACTCGAACCCGCAACCTCGTGGTCTAGAAGCTAGTATGCTAACCACTATATACCGTTTGGTCGGCAGTATAGTCATCCGAAGCATAGAGCTGTAATAATAATAAAAAAAAAGCTATGGCTCCAATACCACACTCCCAACAAGAGAATTCACCAACCCAGTCCCCAGATTTGATTCCAATCAAACATGTCAGATAAATAATAAAGCAAAAATTAAGAAATAAAACTGTTGCAAGCAAGATATATCTTCGAAATGTGTTGAAAAAGGTTTGGAAATTTATTGGGAGTAACAGAAGCAAAAATATTAGTTTATTCCATCCCTAAAAGACTCAAAACGTTCATAAAGGCCCGTGGTGAGCTAAATAATTGTTAAATTTTACAATGACAAAGTTTGCCAAAGTTAAAAACACTTCGCTGAACGGTCAATTTTCCTTTATTATTTTTCTCTTTGATAAAACAAATGTTTAAAAAAATAAGTATTTTTCATATTTCTGCAACTTTTTTGAAGTAATAATAATCTTGTGGGGATATATAATTGCTTTACATAAAAATTATCTGTTTCCTTACTTACCAAGTTCACATTTGAAAACTAAGTTTTTGAAATTTGAAAGTGTACATTCACTTTTGAAGCTGACTGTACCTTTTGGTTACGCATCAAATTACGTCACCTGGCAGATCTTCTTTAGGGTGGTGTCCGGATACTAATGACCAGATAGTGTATACAAACTCTATAGTTCAGCATTAACTTATACTTCGATTAAATGACTGTGGATTAAGCACGTGTTTTACTTAGATCATATACTTACGCTATAAAATTGACAAAAATATCCATTGAAGGTAAATACGTATGTTTATATTCTAACTTATTGCATGGATAATTTTTTGCATGAATTTTAAAACATATTTCAACTATTCTACTCGAAGGCTGGTGAACAATCCTGGACCTATATCGTATATTGTTTATTAAAGGTGGGGTCAAAATAAACAATACCACCAGATTGTATCTGTATTACGTTTTGAATACAATTAATTTGAGGGATTTAGATAAACTTTTGATTGAAAATATTTCGTAGGAAAATAATATGAGTTTGAGAGGATCTAAAAAATTTGACGTTGTGGATCAGGTTCGGTTTTGTTTGCCAGGTCCTCAAATATACTCTTATGAATATTGCCTCTACTACTGGAAAAGGCAGCTATCTGGCAAATATCAATATCCTCGTAGAAGTGTTAGAATATACATAGTCTCTTGGTGTTTGTATAAAAATATTGTTTACTTATACTGGTAAATGTCGATGTCCAACAAGCATTGAGGGTGATGGCTGACACAAGTCGATTTAGTGATATTGAAATTTAAAATAGCACTTCGTAAATATGTGTTTACATTTTTTATCTATTCTATATTTTATCTGCTCTAATTTTGAATGCTTTTATTCCTCCTTTCAGTATTACTCTTGGTAATACATTGTTTTAATCACTTGAACTATAAGGTATTTTAAGTTTTTAATTTGATTTTAGTATATGTGTGCTAAAATACTTAACTATAATTGGCGCAGTATGGCTCAAGTATTGCCCTTACGACATAAAACACAACTCAGCAACCGAGAATAAAAGTTGAATAAAAATAGTTTATTTTTACGTTGAGACACATTTTTAAACTACTTTTATTTAAAATATATTGTGATGTATTTAAAAATACAAAGTTTTAATCGAAGCCATATAAATAATCTGTTCAACCTAAAAGGAAGACATTGGCATACTGAAATACCAATTATTAACTTACACATGAATTATGCGATTAAGGATTTACAATATTATTTATTGCCCCAACTTTATGTGTTATGACTCTTAAGTTACATCTAGACCGTGAGGTTGCGGGCTCGAGTCCCGTGTTAGGCATGGATGTTTGTAAATGTATGTTGGCTTGTCTAATGACGAATTTTTCGGCGCATTATAGCCCTCGTGTTGCTGACGGCGCCAGATAATCTGAAAACAACCAACCAGATGTGGGAACAACCCTTGCGTAGATTCACTGAATAATATTGACAATCTCTAATTGAGGTCTATCACATAAAACTTATATTTTATTCATCTGATAACCAAATAAAAACTTTTTTAATGTAATTACTGCCGAATATAAACTGATAAATTAAGCAATGACATAATTCAAAATGACCCTTTGGCCGAAATAATATGAAAAATAACATGAAACATACCAATTTTTATTTTTTAATTTAAATTTCTTTTCAAAATTATTCAAAAGGCTGTACTGTTTCAGGATATCTTTAAGCAGAGGCCGACCAAACGGTATAGTGGTTAGTGTGCTAGCTTCTGGACCGAGAGGTTGCGGGTTCGAGTCCCATGTTGGGCATTGGTGTTTGTAATCGTATGTTGGCTTGTCTAATGACGAATGTTTCGGCGCATTATAGCCCTCGTGTTGCTGACGGCGCCAGATAATCTGAAAACAACCAACAACTTTAAACATAAATCTTTTTTGAAAGGGAAATATCTTCCGAGAGAACTTTCAATTGTAGGTGACCCTAAATTTGTGTATTGAAATATGAAAGACTCGAAAACTTCCACCACGCAATACAAAATATTCGATACGAATTTTTGACACAGTAGCAATAACTATCTAAAAAAAGACCAAAAGAGTTGGTTAGCGTACTAGCTTCTAGATCGCGAGGTTGAGGGTTCGAGTCCAGTGTAAGGCATAGGTGTTTGTAAATGTATGTTGGCTTGTCAAACGAAGAATGTTTTGATGCCTTATAGCCCTCGTGTTGCTGACGGCGCCAGATAATCTGAAAACAACCAACCAACCAAAAGAGTTGGCATGGCTAGATCATGGTACATTAAATGTTCCGGAAGTTGTTATGTAAATAATAAATTATTTTTATCAAGAAAATTTTTCCTTTATCAGCGTCTTTTTAAAAAGAGAATATCATGGCATGTTTTATAAGTTTAATTTTATTAAATATATATTTTTAATGTTAAGTATACAGTTTTATTGAAGAATATTTGAATGCTCTCAAGATAGTCTTTTATATTTAGAAATTTATATTCACTTTTGGAATTTATGTTTACTTTAATTTTTTTTTATGAGTAATATTTTTAGCTAAAAAGGGGAAAAACACTTATTGTTTTGAAATAGTTTTCGTGGTAATAATAAATTCTTCCAAACTTAATTTGCCCGTTTTTTTCCCTTTACAGAATGGCTTTTAATATGACAAACATCATTGCATACAACATAGAAATGTTCGAAACCATATTGGATAAACCGTTACTTAATATCAACTTCAACTACTGGCACATACCACAACAAATTATCGCCTTGAAGTGTCTTTTGATCACCAAATATTGGGAAGCTCAATACACTCAAGAAGATTTGAGTATATTTTTCATGGTCCTTTGTCTTGCATGTTCAACGCATATGATACAATGCTGGATGATGATATGGAAAAGAATTATGAATTACGGTATTATGTTCGCTTTTAGTTACCCAGTAGCTGTACATTATTTTCATAGAAAAGGTAAAATTTGTGTTGCAGTCGATGTTGGAATGTTCATTACATGCGTTTTCTGGCGTAAATTCGAAGTTGCTTTGGATATCTACATTATATATCTAGCTATACGCACATTGTATTTCTCGAAATTTAGTGATTTCAAAATGATCGTGAGAAACTTGATACTGGGAGGTATGGCTTTTTTTGTTTTGTGGTGGTCTCTCTACAGTTACTATGTTCATTGTATTATTGGACTGTTGATGCTACAACGATGTATCGCATTTGATCGGCGTGTTTATTTGTGTGCTATAATTTGGCTCTTATCTTGCAGATTATTTGGTGGTTCTGTAATGTTTATTTAATACTAAGCAAACTTATTCTACTAAAAGATATTGGAAGAGAGTTTGAAAAACATTGTGCACTTTGAGTTGAGCTCTATGCTGTGTTTTAATGTTGCTTTGTGTTTTACTAATAAGAATCATTTTTAAGGTTATGGTGTTTTTACATCTATAATAATAAAACAAACTGTGTGTCTGTCTGTCTGTCTATCTGTGGCTCTATAGAAACCTACTTAAAATTGGAGTAGAACTCTGAAATTTTCAGCATAACTAGTTTTGGCCTTCTAATTTTATACATCTCAAACAGAATGTTAAAATTGTAATTGGTTATTTTTTAATTAATTTTTTTAATTAATAAATATGTTACAAAACGATTACTAATAGGGCTACGGCTCTGAAATTTACAACATAAGTAGTTTTCGTCTTTTAATTGGATTTTTAAAAAACAGAATTTTAAATTTTTATTTTGTTATTTTTTAATTAATTTTTTTTATTAATTAATAAACATCTTACAAAACGACTACTAATAGGGCTACAGCTCTGAAATTTTCAGCATAAGTAGTTTTGGCCTTTTAATTTTATACATCACAAACACAATGTTAAAATTTTAATTAGTTATTTTTTAATTAATTTTTTTAATTAATTAATTTATATATTACAAAACGATTTCAAATAGGGCTATGGCATTGAAATTTTCAACATAAATAGTTGTGGCCTTCTAATTGGATTTTTGAAAAACATAATTTTTTTTTTAATTAACAAGTATTTTTCAAAATGATTTGTAATTGGGCTACATTTCTGAAATTTTCAGCACAAGTAGTTTTGGCCTTCTAATTGAACTGACAAAAAGAATGTTAAAATTTTAATTTGTGTTTCAATTAATTTTTTTCACAAAAAGCGACTTCGAATAGGCCTAGATCTCTGAAAGTTTCAACATAAGTAGTTTTAGCCTCTAATTTTGCTTTCCACAAACACGTGTTAAAATAATCTTAAAAGGGTGTTGTATTATTGTATTAACGGGGAATTTTTTTTTCTTGGCAAAGAAGTGGCTTCCAATATTAATTCTTTACGTAGAAATTAGATTTTAGTGAGTGAAGCTAGCTTATGCTTGCATAGCAATAAACTTTTTAACGAGTGAAATAAGCCTGTGTTTATGTGTCCATGAACTTTTCAGCGAACGAAGCGAGCTAGATTTTGCGTAGCGATGAACCTTCTTGCGAGCGAAGCGGCAAAAACTGGGTTTTATACACGAATGACAGATTTCCGCAATGCGAGGCCTCACAGCTAGCTAAAATATTGCACATGTTAAAATTTCGTAGCGAAGCACGGGTATTTAGCTAGTATTAATATATTTTACTTGTACCATACCATATTTATACTGTGATTTTTTTTTCCCTAGCCAATTTTGTAATTTGAATAAAAATTTCTTACGTTAGTAGCAATTTTATTTGTATTATTTATGTTAAATAATTTGTTGTGCAAAATCTCAAAAAAAAAAAAAAAATCTTACTGCGTTTGTGTAAAATTTTATTATATTTGATGGATAGTTTTCTCCGTTACTTAAATTGTAAAAATCTATTAATTACAAATTAGGATAAAATGATATTTGGTAAACATTGTGTTATTACAATAACAAAATATGTATTGTTATTAAAACGTTTTAGGTGATCACGTATCAATACAAATACTATAAGTATTAATTATAAAATTATAGGTCTTCTTGGCCGGTTGGTTTGTACTCTCAACTTAGGCCCCTATATTAGGCAAGCCGGCGCGAACGCCATTTTGTGTCTAAAGGTTGGCTCAGCTTGGCGCTGTACCATTGAAAGCAATGTAAAACTCCGTCAACTTCCACAGCACGGTATTTTAAATTAAGCTGAGAATTTTCAGAAAAACTGCTTGGAATACTTGTATATTCCTTTCCTATAATGTGTAAAATCAGAGAAGTTGTATTTTACACTCATTATGTCGTATTTAAACAAAATATTGCTGAAGTGGGTTTCAGTTTTGGAGAGTTAGCTCTACTTGACGGACTTTGTTGTGATTTTCCCTATCGTTAGTGGGTTTTTGGCGTTGACGATATCGTTCTCTTATGTTAATTTTATTGCTTGTATTCACAGCTTTTTTTTTAACTATTTTTTACCTGATATGACATAAAAATGAATTATATTAACGCGATTTTTTGTCAAGAAATTGGGACAGCCTTTTTAATTATTTAGCAGTTTCCTTTAAATCGAATTTTCCAATACGGCTTCATAGTGTTTGCTTTTATCTTATTTGATACATTTTTGAAAACCAAAAATTATTATTTCAAAACTATGTTTCATGAAACCTATATTTTAAAGATGTTTCAAAATTTTATTTCTTAATTTAACCAGCACATTTTTTATGAAAAAGGTAAATATGGTTCAGATATATAAGGACCTTTTCTTCAAATTGGCACTTCATGTTTATATTTGGAAAATTCCTGACATATAATTTTGCTGCATATAGTCTTTATATGAAAATGTTTCATATATGAAAATAATAAGTTTTAGGGTTTTTTTTAAATTCATATTTCCTACATTGAAAATAAAAGACAAATCATTTTTAACAGAGAGGCAATCCATTGATAATTCGTTAAAAAACGTACTGTTTATTCAATTTGCTAATTTCATGACTTAATTATTTTACTGCTTCTTAATTTATAAAAGTATATATTCGCTTTTCCTATTAGATTTATCTGATGTATTACAGTGAAACCGTTTCATACTAATGCACTTTTTAAAATCGATGAAGTGATTTTTAGCCATGAATAGTATTAAAACAAAAACTCATTAGAAAGTGTTACTTCTAATTCAGAGAAATGTTTCAACAACTTCCTTGTGGTGGAGAACAACATTTTACAAGGTTTAACTTTTCTTTACTTTATGATTGTATATTAAAATACAATCATAAAGTAAAGAAAAAAAGAAAGCTCTACATTAATTGGGGATGAGATTATTTTATATATTATTTAAGTTGAAAAACAATTATTATTTTTTAACATATTAAATTGCCATTCTTTTTTGAAAAAATTACTTTCTTCTAACCTTAATAATAAATGCCGACCAAACGGTATAGTGGTTAGCGTGCTGGCTTCTAAACCGCGAGGTTGCGGGTTAGAGTCCCGTGTTAGGCATGGGTGTTTGTAAATGTATGTTGGCTTGTCTAATGACGAATGTTTCGGCGCATTATAGCCCTCGTGTTGCTGACGGCGCCAGATAATCTGAATACAACCAACCAACTTAATAATAAACAGAAGGTAACCTTCTTTCAGAAAGTAAATGTCAGACTCGTTCTGTTGGAGCTCAAAGGGCAAGAACTTCTCACAGCCGACCAAAGACTGAGCCGACACCAGACGCTTGACTTTGTCTGTCCACCGTTTGGCACCTCATTTACATTTTCTAGGATGAAATGAAAGGAAATGATATCCCTATTTTCTTGTATAAAACCTATTAATTTTCAAGCCCAAGGGTGAGTTGGTGCCTTTTGTAACTAGAGGATTTTAATGCAAGAATAAGTTCCAGTTTATTTTTAAGTTGTATGTAATCTGTTTGACAAGTTATTACACCGTAGGAAGCATTAACCACCACACGTTCCGAATTAGCAACAAAAATATTTGGCACGACAATACTGATATGCAAAACTAATAAAAATTAAAAAAAAAAAAATTTTATATAATCAATTTAAACTGCAAAATTCGAAAATCTGTGATGGTTTAACTTGAAAACAAGGAAATGGAATGCTTTCGTGTTTACAATATAAAAATATAGTTCAGTACCGTAAAATGGGGTGAATAGGAACGAAACTTCATGAAGTTACAAAGAAATTATTACTTTACACAAATAATGCATTTTTATTAATTAATTTTTTTTTTACTTGTTTTAAGATTCCAAACATGTTAGACATGTTTTATGAGGTTTTCAACACTGTCCATTTTTTTAAAAAAAATTCTGAAAGAGCGTGCATACAATCCTATGAGTTTTAACCTCTCCAAAACTTATCCCGTAATTAATATGTACCTGTTATAGACTTAACTAATATATTTTTAGATAAGTATAAACATCCACAACAGCCTACCATACTTAATTTAACTTGATTTTAAAAAGTTTTTATTTTACGAATCTTTATGTTTGATCTCGTCTCGATTTTGAGATTTGCGGGGTGAATCGGAACACTTGAAAAGTGATATTAAAAGGCTGTTTTTTGCAAGATTATGTTCCACACAAGATTCAACGACTGAAGAGTCTAATTACTCCCTTCATGACAGTAATCAAGATTGCAGGCTTGAATAAATGTCAGAAGGGGAGCCTAGTTTCCGCATGGCAGAAAACCCGATTGTTATAGGGTTTTTTTCTCCAAATGACTTGGTTATCTTTAAGTTATATGGAAAAACGTATGAAGACTCTATGGGAGCAAAGTTTTACACCCACAAGATTATTGCTTTTAAGTGTGTTTAACAAAAAACGTCCATGAACGAAGAGATTTTCTGAAACAAATGAGGATGCTTTTCTCCTTTCTCAAGATATTTTAAGGAATTTGCAGTCATACGGCAAGCTAACATAAAGTAGATTAAAAAATATAATTAATTTTAAAGACTATTTGTATGAGTTATATGAGAAGAGTTGATAGACTTTGAAACATATGATTTGTTTTGACAATAATTGACATAAGCAAATTTTATCCGTCATATTAAATGACTTTTTATGATAATTTTGTGTTCCTATTCACCACAATGCATTATTACTTGTTTTTTGTCACCCTGTAAACATTTAAATAAGATCAAACATAAATTGTAACGAGTGTTCCGATTCACCCCTTTCTGCGGTGTGAATCGGAACACCATGAAAAAATTCAAATAAATTAAAGTCTAAGTTTTTTCAATATTGTTTGGGTTGATCCTCAAAGAAGAAGGTAAGACCCAAGTTTCAATGTCAAAAATATGTTTTTTAACGATTTTATTACAACCGATTTTTACTTTGAAAGTTGAAAAGTGTTCCGATTCACCCCATTTTACGGTAACACTCAGAAGTTTGCAAAGAACATTGGAATAGGAAAGTGGTCTAAAGAAATCAAAATTACTTCAAAATAATAAAAATAATAATAATGAAAAAAAAAAAACCTATTTAACAAAGCAAAATCTTAGACAATTAATCGTAATGAATATTAAAATATAACTTCCGTTGCACATCAACACTTAGTGAAGCGATTCACTTGTCTTTGTGACAATTTTGAATTTACTGTTGGCGTTTGTTTGCTTGTGTTGGAAATTGAAATAACCTCCGTTTCTTTGCAAAATATTTGTATTTAGTCACATTTGATCAATTAGAGGACAAACAACAATACATTTTATAAAAAATATTACAGAAAAACGATCCCTTTTTACAAATACAATACGAGGAAAGTGCACATTCACCCAACTCAAAACCACGTCGAAACATGAATTGCGGCAACCCTTACGACACAAAATGGCGTTCGATCCGGTCCTCCTTTTACAGGGGCTCTACTTTCAACTACCTATTTTTAAGCACAATAATGACTAATTAGATTGGATACGCAGTATGAACCGGGTGAAGCCTTTGCGCCAGAAATAAAACCAACCAAGCAATTACGTTGGAACCTATATTTTAATGAGGATTCTGAACCATAACGAATATCCATACTTAACACAGGATACAAGTCTAGTATTTAAACTCCCATTAATTTGTAAAAGAGTGTCGAATGTAACGATTTTTAAACAATACTAACTTAAGTCCAGAATGATATTCTAGAAAGATCAATAATTCATCGTGATTGACAATAAGCAGATAGTACTTTCATAGTATGCGTCAACAGTCGGTACTTAAGTATGTATTAATCTGATGGATGCCCATATGGACCTAAAAAACTTTTCTATACCTGGTTCAGATAGCTAACACGTTAACTGCCAATCCCACGACATCGCGTGATTGATATTAGTTGCCGATCACGTATCTTGTTACTTCCCAGTAGACTGTCCAGATCAGACTGAACTCGACTGAAGTTGCCGTTCTTTGCTGGAATTACTTGAAATTGTGTTTTAAAAACACAAGCTTCCAGCTAACCTTATGGCAGAAGACAAGATGTATCTGATATTTGTCACATGGCAAATATTACTTTGTTTCTTCAGTTAGTTCCAGCTTGAACGGAAACTCCAATAGGGTGCAGTCTGATCAGGACAGACTACTGGGGACCATTCCGCGCTGGCGTGTGATCGGCAGAGAACGTGTTAAATCAAAATACATGCTTAGCGCAGTATGGAGTTTGGAATAACTTTTACGTCATATACCCCAATGCAGTAGTCCTTCAGCAAATAATCTCCTACCAGCAGCAAAATTCAATCAATCCTATAAGTAATATAGGCATATCCTTTTCTCTCTAAGTGACGATTTAGTCAATTTCTGAGAGAAACGAGAATTTCATAGTATCAATTGTTATTCCTTTGCCTTCCATAATGGAAATGAACTGGATTTTGGATTTAGTATTTACAATCGAAAGCAATGAAATATATGCGCAATACAAACTCAACAGACCAGAGAGGTCCAACAACTTAACCCTTTGCACTCGAGAAGTGACTCTCACTCACCACATAATTGGATTCAGCAAATCGAGGGGCGACTCTCGTTCACCATTAAGTTTGATGCGGAAATTCGATGCAAGGCATGTTTATGGTTTGTTTCTTTGAAGCGGATCTACAACCACGAACTGAACAAAAATCTCTGCGAAACGTCTCGAGTTGCGGGTGCCTACGCACGAAAAAGGCCTCGAGTGCAAAGGGTTAGCATATATACTGAAAACTGATCACTAACTGTAACTTCTTGAGAGTTAAAATTGAAGACGAAAAAGACTTAACAAGAAATTGGAAATACAGGGTGACAAGAAACAAGCGTCCCAAATGTAAAATAAAACGAACAACAAACAGGTACATGAATATGTTTTGTTTCAAGTAGAAAATTCAGATAGATATTCTAATTTTAAGAAATCACATTTTCTATTTGCCTACCATCACATGCAATTGCATGAAACATGTGTAGAGAAAAATGTTCCATCACATACTAGTGTTGGCACATCGATTGCGTTGAAAGGTAGTTTAATGGCAATCTTCAGCTCGGAAACCGTTTTGGAATTAGTCGAATACACTTCGTCTTTCAGATATCCTCACAGAAAAGAGTCGCGAGAATTTAAGTCAGGATAATAAAGTACTCCGGTCAGGGAAAACTCAACAAATGAACATGGGCATTTCAAATGTGGTAGCTAGTTTAGTCAAGAAGTTTGAACACATTATGTTCAGTGGTTTTTGAGATATTACACTTCTTTATCGGGGCTCTTATTTTTTGTCACTCTGTATAAATGTAATGTTTTAAAAACTTAAGATCCTAGTCCTGTAACGTGGTATAAGTTATAAAGTTAGGGATTTCGTAAGTAATGGTGATTACTTCATCATCTGACTGATTATCTGAGTTAAAAATTACGAGGCATATTTAGTTTTGTCGATAATTGTACCGATAGAAGTTAACATCCGGAAGTTACACCATGATGGATTTCAATCTGATTTGCTAAAATAAAGTCACAGTTTCTGATCAGACTGGTAGATGAAGTACGGTTGAGCAGAAAAGTTGGTACACTTAATTCATGATTCGATATAACATTTGGCTTTCAATTTGTTTGTATAGTTTGTTGCCGGAGGCAGGTGCATCTCCACATAGTCCTCCCTTCACCCCCAGGGGGTTTAACCAACCAACCATATTTGTTGCGAATATTTGGTACAAGTTTCAGGGGTTGGTTGAACTCCCGGCTGGGAATGGAAAGGAAGGACTTTGTGAACTAGCAACTGTCTCCGCGTACATATGTGAGAGAACCACCTCTCTGGGACAGGTTGAAGTAAAAATAGAACTAATAAAAAAAAGGGGGGGGGGGGATATCAAATCATTTCGGTGCAGAAGGAATTTTGTGAAGCTGCCATTTCATTGCATTCTCCGGGTAAGGACGTGAACACACACGTCGAGCTTCTCACATGAAAAAAAAGTCAGTTTCAGGGGTGTAACGTGTATTCTTTATGAATGAGTGTATCTCGTAGTGCATTTAGCTGCTTGTGTTCAGTGCTTGCGTGGGATATTAAAATTTACAAATGTTATTGTGAATCAACTCTCAGTAATCAGACATTATTTTCTTAAGAGCTAACTGAAATATGTGTTTTTAGTTGACTTGAAGATGGTTGGTTGTTTTCAGATTATCTGGCGCCGTCAGCAATACGAGGGCTATAATGCGCCGAAACATTCGTCATTTTACAAGCCAACATACATTTACAAACACCCATGCCTTACACGGGACTCGGCCGACCAAACGGTATAGTGGTTAGCGTGCTAGCTTCTAGACCGCGAGGTTGCGGGTTCGAGTCCCGTGTTGGCATGGGTGTTTGTAAATGTATGTTGGCTTGTCTAATGACGAAATGTTTCGGCGCATTATAGCCCTCGTGTTGCTGACGGCGCCAGATAATCTGAATACAACCAACCAACCAACTACACGGGACTCGAACTCGCAACTTCGCGGTCTAGAAGATAGCATGCTAACCCCTATAGAGTTTGGTCGGCAGCTTGAAGATGGAGAAGGCTCAGCAATCACAGCAGTGATATATGATAACAACTATGTCCCAAACTATTTAGCATCTTTTTGTTACCAAAAATAAAAATTACTTAGTATTGAAAGAAAATAAGTGTGCAAGCTTAATTGTCATCATCTGCTTGCATAAAAGAAACTGCTTATAGGTTATCCAGAAGTTGTAGTAACAAATCAATGACCTCCTCATGTAACTGAGTTCAAAATTATGCAACTACATGTTCTTATGGAAATAATTACTTTTAGTATCTGGAAACTACATTCTAATCAATACGGTCTATTGCAGTATTTCTTTAAACCTAATTCATATCGGCGTAGTATAGTTTAGATGTTGCTCTTGCTCAAGTAAACCAAAGACCAAACCTAATGCTTGATAAACTTAATGCATAAAACTAAATTTACATCCAATCATCAACGTATAATTTATTTTCCTGCACATTGCAGTTGACTTTAACGTCGCTTTGCATATGCTCCTCTGGGAATAGAACGTTGACAGAAAGAAGCAACCGGAAACTAATCCGTGGAGGTATTAACATGGACTTTTGATTGCAACACCGTATAAAAAAGTACATAAGATTTACGTTTGTCTTTAAGGGAGTTTGTATTTTAATAGCTGCCGACAACATTCTTTTGAAAGTAAGTATTTTTGTATTTCCTCCATTGCAATTGGGTGGAAAAAGGGAGTGCACTCTAACTTTCTGGCTTAAGATAAATAAAGAGGGAAATATCTCAGTTCACAAGGTTGGTTGTATTCAGATTATCTGGCGCCGTCAGCAACAAGAGGGTTATAATGCGCCGAAACATTCGTCATTAGACAAGCCAACATACATTTACAAACACCCATGCCAACACGGGACTCGAACCCGTAACCTCGCGGTCTAGAGGCTAGCACGCTAACCACTATACCGTTTGGTCGGCCTCAGTTCACAAGGAAAAATAAGTATAATATTGGTATTAATTAATTGGGAAAGAAAATATTTGCATAACTGTTAACTAAGAAAAAAAATCGCCATTTTCAAAATTAAAGTATAGTACAAAACTTTTGCGTCTTACCACTACCCCCATCCCGCAAATAATCATGCCGTAACCTATGATTCATGCAATGTTATTTTGGTTTTAAGTTACTTTACAGTAGTTTAACAATTGAAAATTTTCTGATAGTGTCATTATTTTTGGCGAGTGCAAACTTTGGCAATAGTAAATTAAACTTATTTACGTTTACAGGATGATGGCCGAATATTTTAATATGCTTCGAAGACTACTGGAAGGTCCAATACTAACTGTTGACATCAATTACTGTGACATACCGGTGCTAATAGCAGCCTTGAAATGTTTTTTAGTTGTCAGAGATTTGCAAGAAAAGGATATTAACAGGAGTTGTGTGATCATATTCTTGTTAGTAACAACTATCTGGATTCTTCCGAATATCCTACACTATCCAATATGGAATGCTATTGTTGATTTTGGTGTCGTCTCCTCATACAGTTATGTACAAACTCTATTTCTCATGCATGAAAGAGCCGTTTTTGCTGTGTACGATCTAGTTTCCTTCATTGGTTGTGTTGTATGCAGAGAAATCGAAGCTGCATTGGACATTTACTTGATACTGATCTTTATATACAATAATTGTTTTAAAGCATCACTTCGTGATTATGAACTAAAATTAGAAATCGTAATTATTTGTAGTCCATTTTTTTTCTTTAATTGGGGAATTTTTTACATACTTAATATTACCTTTATTTTTCAATTTTTGAGTGAAGAACTGATGATTTATTTTAGTTCACGTGTGTTTTTCTTAGCTCTAATTTCGATTCCGACACCATTACAGACCACTATTGAACAATGGTACGTATTTTAGAACATCAGCAAGTGAAGGATTCCTTTTTAAATATTAAAAGGCAGACCGAAGATTGAGCTTTATTTGAGCATGATTGAAGATTCAGACGTCTGGAGTCCGTATCGGAGCAGCGTCATACGTCGGAACTTTAAATACAAGAAGACTAATGAAAATTGCAGAAACTTTCATGCCTTCCTGTTAGAGTTTCTGAAGGGTTTTTCTTATTTAAAGGGAAGTGCTATTATATCCTTGAAAAAAAGCTTTGCTCAAGTTTTCTGCAATTGAAAATCCAATTCTTCATTTATTGTACTGATTGTAACAAAAGAAAACATTACCAGATCTCGTGCGAGGCTTTTATTTCGAAATATCAATGCAGGTCATGTTTTTGAAATGCCAAATATAATTTTAAAAATAGTGCTTTGATTTTACATTAATTTAAAAATGTTTATTTGGAATTTGAAATATTTTATTATTTTTTTCCAAAACTTGTGTTTACACGATGTTTTGGGATAATCGTTCTACCATAAAACAATTTTGGCTTCAGATACTTCACTTTGTAGGTGATAAACACTATACAAATTTAGTCGCTTATCTAGTTCACTAGATAACGTCATGCTAGGAATTGATGGAAAATACCGCCTTATCTCTCATCGTAGCCAGTGCATTCACCTGTCTATCGCTCATGCCACTAGACCAAGTTTCTCAGCACACGCTGCTCGTATCGTAACCGAGGTCTTAGGCCTCGTGTACAATACGAGAGACTGGCGCAAGACCGAGATAACAGTGGGGGTTGTTCTGTCTACGATGATAGGTAAGGTGGTGTTTTACATCAGTTCTTATCATGACGTCATCCGATGAACTAGCTGAGTGGTGAAGAAAACATCCCATAAACATATGTTTTTGAAAAAAAATATTAAAACAACATTTGAAATTTTATTTCCAAATAACACTTTTTTGAATTACTTGAAGAACAAATCAACCGTTCTCTTGGTCTACCATCAGTCCCACACTCTCGCATTGTACGCGAAGCCTAAGACTACCTAGTCGCATGAGGGAACCAAGCTCTTATTTTCGTCAGGACGGTAGCTTGTGACTTACAATTACGGCCGCATAATAATTTATTCACATATTCGGCTTCTTACGAAAGATCTGATGCAGGGAATGCTTGATACAAGAATACCATTTGGAAGTATAAATAGAATGTTTTTGAAGATTAACGTGAAGTATTTACCATTATTTACATATCAAAGGCGTATAGGCTTCAATGTTACTCAATCTGTTGGATATGAAAAGTGAGACGAAGACTCGGGTGTTGACCTGATTGTCGAACCGAGTTTTAAATTATAATGCATATTTGGTTTTGTCAAACATTGTATTTGCAGGAGATGGTATCTTGGCATTACTTGATGGATTCCAGTCATCCTGTAATGACGAATGTTTCGGCGCATTATAGCCCTCGTGTTGATGACGGTGCCAGATAATCTGAAAATCAACCAACCAACCAATCCAGTCATCCTATACTGAGCTTAAGTGGACGTGTTTTCAGCTGTCTTGTACGCTCTTGTCGTCGATTTTGCACCTCCTGTAAATACATTTTACCGTCCTGTGATTTCTGATTTTGTATTTACCCTCTAAATTAATATAGTTCTTTGACTATTGAAAAAATATCACTGTCATTCTTTTTGGTGAGTATAAACGTTGACAACTATAAGTTAAACTTATTTACTTTTACAGGATGGCCGAATACTTCAATATGTTTCGAAGCCTACTGGAACGTCCATTACTAAATGTTGACTTCAATTACTATTACATTCCTGTGCAAATAGCAGCCTTGAAGAGCTTTTTAGTTGTCAGAGATTTGCAAGAAAAATATATTAGCGAAGGATTTTTGAATTTAGTCTTCTTTCTAGTAACAATTAGCTGGATTCTTCCAAATATCCTACACTATTTAGTATGGAATGTTGTTGATTTCGGTATCATCTTCTCATTTAGTTATGTAAGAACTATATTTCGGTTGCATGGAAGGAGTGTTTTTATTGTGTACGATCTAGTTTCCTTTATTGGCTGCCTTGCGTGCAGAGAGATTGAAACTGCATTGGATGTTTACTTGATACTGACCTTTTTACACAATTATTGCTTTGTTACAGCATCTCGCAATTATGAAATAAGATTGGGACAGATAGTTTTCAATAGCCTAATTTTCTTCATTTTGTGGTGGTTTCAATACATACGTATTATTACTTATTGCATGCCTCATTTGTTTATTCAAGAAGAACTTATGCTTATTTTTTACCCTCGTGTGTTTTATTATACTTTTATTTCGATCCCGAGATCATTTCAGGCAACCGTTCAACTATGGTGACCTATTTTAGAACCTCAGAAAGTGAAGAATCTCTTTTAAACATGGACATTTAACAGAGGACTGAGCATTATAGACATAATTGAAGATTCAGACATTTGGGGTTCATATTCAGGAAGCGCTATACAACGGGACTTTAAATACAAGTTAACGTAATAACAATTGAATAATGTTTCATATTTTTATGTTAAAATGAAATTTTTCAAATGGAAATGTCTTTAGATCTTCTTGAGAGAAAAGAGAACGTTTTCAAATTTTTTTTGTTTTCTTCGTGTTTTATTTGCGACTGTATTTCTCTGATAACGATATTTTGTTGTTATGATACTTTGTTTGTAACAGTGTATTATGTCATGAATGCGAGGAAGGGATAACAATAACTACTGACATTTAGATTATTGGGATTGCAAATGAGATAACTGTGATTTTATTAATTATTTTACAGTTTGACTTCGTGCCACTTGGTGTTGCATGATATTACTAAAAATAATAATGTGTTTCACTAGAAATATTTGTTGTAGGATAAAAATAGCTTTATTTTTATTTTATAGATTATTGTTGAATGTGTATTTTAATAAATTTTAATCTAAATTATTTCGTGATAAATTCTTTGTAATTACTAGCAAAATATTTTCCTTTCCTATCTACAAGAAAAAATAGTTGTATTTTGTTTAAAACTTAAGGGTATTTTTGTATTGTAATATATTGTCCAAGTGGAATGTCCAATTAACGCTCCAATGTTGCATAACTTTTAACAGTATATGACTTATTTTTATCAGATTTAATAAGTTCAGAAATACGCTAATCTATTTTATTAATGTAAAAATGCATGGTAACTACAATCTAGTTGTCCTTATATAAATGCCATATTTGGAGTCACATTTGATCAAATTCTGGATGTAACGTTAAATAATTACAAAAATACCCTCTTATAGCAACATTGATGCAAAAGAAAGATGATATTTTTTGAAGTGCACTAAATTGGAGTGAAATACAATCTAAACTCTCGAATAGTACTTGAACCATTACATATCTAACACAGCCACAATTTAACACTCTCTCAACCATTTTCCTTTAATACATTGGGTTAACTTAACTTGAATGCATAATTTTTCAATTAACTTTCCGCATAAATCAAAATGACATTGGTGGAATTTGTACTAGATAGAAATATTTTAAATCTTGGGAGCACAATTCTAAAATCCATTGAAATAATTTTTCATAGCAATTCTATGGTGCAGAATCATTTATCTTTGCCCTAAATAGATAAACCTAGAAATCTAAACAAAACTCTTTCAGTAAAAAAAGTAAAGTGGATAACAATTATCTTGTATTATTTTGCTCAATACAGAGTTCATTGTATAGGAATAAAATTAGCAACGGGTTCCATGAGTCATCGCGGAGAGTGATACAGTGCACCATCTAGTGAATGAGCTCGAGTGATGTCATATTCTTGTATCTATCTTTTACTTTCGATTTCTCATATGTATACATAGGTTAGTATAGCATTAAAAGGTTAAAAGTTAAGCAGTTAGTTAAAAGTATAGCATTAAAAAAAAAAACCTTTTTTTCTTTTTCCTCATTGCAATTTCTCATTTTCATTCTGATTTCAAAAAAGTAATCTAGAAAAAATGTCTATTGGGTAGTGGTCAGCATAACTCCCGAACAAATTGACCTAGGATGTTCAAATTTGGTATGCGGGTTAGTGGTGACTATGAAACATACCATTAAAGTCTTCGCCAAAATCGCGCATGCGCATAAGGTAGTTGCCATTGAAAAATCATGCTTTTCAAAGATTGCTAAAAAATGGCTCAAACGATTTTGTTAAAAATCGCTGTGGTAATGCCTCTTAAAATGTTCTTAACATCCCCATCTCCAAAATTCGCGTAAAAATGCTTTAATGGGGTAAAAAATTGAAAAATGAACGCCTTTAACACAGATCTCTCTGCACTTGAACAGAGCCCATCAACGATTACTTTTTTTCAGTTAAACGCACAAGAAAAGACAATGTAATGTCCATCGAATAACATCACCGATTTCGCCATCTTGGCGTGAAGCCCATGTAAAAATTATTGCCAAAATTACCTCCAAACTGGCAATTTTTACTTAAATGAGTGAAAAAATGAAAACTGTAAGCAGCATCAAAATTTTAATGCAATGACCTATATTCTAGTGTAATTGAAAGTTGTGCGATATTCCACACTCCTACTTTACCTTATTTCCTCTTTTAATTTTTTTAATGCCGTTCAATAGCAATTGACAGCAGATTCGGTAGTCTATTAACTATATTTAATTTTGTGGTTCATTTTTCTGGTGTAAATCGCAGCGAAAGCAAACTTCCTAATTTCTTTTACGAACCACAGGTGATTAAAAATTGTAAAGCTGAGTTCGCTTAATGATTGGATACAAATTTGTTTTCACTTTATTTAACATAATGTCTCGCACTAATATTAAATTAAAGATACAGTCACTCAATCAATCCCGACAAATATGGAGGAAAGTTGACAACAGTAATCAATCTTTGTATAATGATCCGTCTAATTACTAACTGCAACTTTTGGATTGTGCATCCTGTTTATTCAATTGTAGCCAGAAAAGACTTAAGAATCACCGTAGAGATCAATAATAGCAACTTTCCCCAAGTTAATTAGCTTCTCCTGATTACCAGAAGCAACTTATTACAGATTGCTCACTTAATGAGGAATGAGGACACTTCATTTGGCTTTATCTACTTGAAGAAAATAGAGGTAGTGGCTTTCCAAGGGGTGAAATGTGAGTACTATGGGAAGAAACTTTCAATGAAAAAAATAAAAAAAATTAAAATACCCTTCGTATGAGCTAAACAAATGTCTCGGAGATTAGTGACCCCATTAAATACTTACTAATACAGAGTGATTGAATCAAATGTTCCTAATTTCAAAAGTCGATTAAAAAATATCTATTTGCGATACTTTGGCGATATTAGATACAATTGATTACCGAATTCTTAGGCCCTGTGTACGATGCTAGCGGTGTGCGACTGGCGGCCGACAGAGAGAACGGTGGGGATTGCTAAGGTGTCATTTTGCATCAGTTTCTAACATAACGTCAACCTGTGAACTAGCTGAGAGCTTCACTTTGAATGATTATCACCTACAAGATGATGTATATAAAACCAAAATTGTTTTATAGTGGTGAGATTATTACAAAACATCGCATAAATCTACATTTTAAAAAGAATTATAAAATAACATTTCAAATTTAAACTGTTTTGAATCACTTGCAGAATAAGCCCCATCGTTCTATCGTTCTCTCGGTCTGCCGCAAGACGCTCGCTGATCGTTTTGTACACGACACCTTAGATTTTGGGGACAATTTTTATTCTTTAGTCCGTGGTTCCGTCCACAGTAACAGTTTTTTATTTTCTAAATCGCGGTTCTGTACACGGAGCCCCAATTGCCTTGCCTCCAATATCTCCAGACTCTACTCCATTGGATTTTTTCTCTTTTCGGCTGCGTCAAAGACAAATTCAACTCAAGGAACATCCATGATGTTGAAAACCTTCATGTTTTAATAACGCTGCTATTGCTACTTTGATTCCAGAAATGCTACAGAGACCTTGTCTGGAACTAGAAAAGCGGCAGGATACTCTCAGGACTGTAAGGGATATTGATTACTATGGTGATTGCTCATGCTTTTCATGCTTCAAGTCAATTAACAAATATGCACTATCCAGAAATTGCAGTTAGAAATCAGAGGCTTAAGTGTACCATATCCAGCACATTTCGCAAGAATTACCAAAGTACTTACTATTATTAGGATAGCAGCTGGTGTCATAAAACTACCTTGGTATAATAACTTTATTTACATATTCGGCATTTCACAAACAAAAATCTGGTACCATAAATTGTTGATTCAAGAATACCGTTTGGAAATGTAAATCGGTTTTTATAGATTAAGATCCCCATCCTGTATTATAATTTCTAAGTTTCAGATTAAGTTACGGCTTTCGTAAGTAATGGTGAATACTTCACTTTAAATGCATGTATACTTCAATGCTCTCCAGTCTGTTGCATATGAAGAGTAAGGATGACCCAGGTGTTGACCTGATCATATGTCCGAGTTTAAATATGAGTCATTCTACAAAAAATCAGGAATTTGTGTAACTGGAATTTATTACAAAAAGTATACTAATAAAAATACTTTATTTGTTATAAGCAACCTTACTATGATGGATATAATTAATTGCAATTTCAAATTGAAATAAAATAGATAAATTATCACTCGAATTTTACTCCCAAACAGTGAAATGACATATCCGTGGAACGTCACCATTTACTATTTTGACTTTTACCAAGGTAATATTTTATAAATTAAACAAACTTAAAATTCTTTTGACTACATATTTTGGTTATGAAAATGCGTTAGAATACATTTATACTTATTAGTCAATTTTGAGTTTTATGTTAATTTTATTTAAATGTTTATACCTGTAACTAGGGTAATAAGGTACATCCATGGACACCCAAAAAAGGGTCATAAAATCCTTGCAGTTGGTAATAATATTTGTTAATACACTGTTTTGATAATAAAATCGGATACTAAGCAGATGTTTTGTTCAGATATAAAGAACAAGTTACAGACTAAATCATTTAAGAATAGTTTTATCAAGTTACTGGACTTGACAAAAAAAGTGGAGATGAGATGTCACCATCAGTAGAACTCAATAGAAATTAAATTATCAATTAAATTTATAAATTAATTCTTGGAATCTATCTCTTCTTTATAATATGTGAAGAAATAGATTTGTTTTATAAATATTATGAAATTAAAATTAACGAAGAATTCACCACGTGCAAATAACTATCGCTTTGTCACATCCGTGGAACTAGTTGTCCATGGGTGAAAAGAGAATGGTATATTAATTTTGTTGATATGTATATTCCTGAACATATTAAACAGCCTAGTATATTATTTTAAGAGGCGAAAGCATCTTAAAACAATAAACAACATAAATTATAGACACTATTTTTATTTTTGCTTTGTACACTTGATTTAAAATGCTTTGAAGTTGCAATTTAGGAAATTTGATTTTTAAATAAATATTCCATGCAAATGTTTCAAAATTGGATTCATTCTTTCAATTTTTTCATTTATCTTAAAGTGACTGGAATTTAGATAACTTTCTTAGTTATTACTAAATTTTATTGAAGTCAAGAGGTGAAATAAGACAACTTTCTTCTACAAAATATTTTTTTTGCATCTATCTTCCTAGGATTCGAAATTTAAAATTAATTATTTGTAATATTACAACTGAAAAAAATAAGAATTTTTTCGGCATTAGGCGACACCTCACACAGTTATATTCTCTTCTATTTAGATTATTTTTCAGAAATAGACACTCAAAATAATGTTTTGGAAAATCTTGCGAAAATTAAAAATATGCACTAAAATTATTATATTTGGTCTCTTTTTAAGTTGTATAATATTTTACCACTTATAAAAGTAGTGTTACTTATATTTTATAATTTTAATTTTAACGTCATTAAATTATTCTTAGCACATTTTTACACCACATGTGACATCCGTGAACACAACTTTTTATAATATGCATAAAAAAATAAAAAATCTTATTTTTTATCGCAACCACTTTAATACTATTATTACTCTTAATTATATCATCCTTTAATACTATTATTACTCTTAATTATATCATCCTTTATAGTAAATATCAAAATGTTTGAAATTTTTTTTTTCTTTTAAAAATTGATCGAATTATTGATTTTCTGTAGAGTGACCTATATACAAGACGCGGTTTTGTTTATTTTGTCAAACATGTTATTGGTAGATGTTGGCATCTTCAAGTTATTGAATGAGAGTCCATGCATCCAATCCTCAACTTAAGTAATAAACATTTTAAATCATTTTCACAAATTTTACCGGTTAAATTGCAAATCTATCCTGATCAGACAAAAGGCAAAGCTAGCAAAGTTGGGTACATTTTTCTCGTAATTATTGCAATGTATGACTCTTAATATGATATTTTGGCGCAATTCTAAAGATGTTTCTAGTTTTGTTGTTGTTGTTGTTTCTAATCTCCCTTTTGTCTGACGAAGTCAGACAATATCAGTGAAGCCATTGACATTAATGAAGTCTGACACTAGTTGTGGACAGTTATAAATGTCCTCCCAGTCCAGTCCAAGGCAGTCCAAAATGTGCTGAGGTGATGCCTGTTCTTTTTGGCATTTAGGGCAAAGAGGAAAATTTTTGCTTCCCCCGTGTGGAATTAAGTGTATTCTTCATCAATGATTGTATACCATTGTGTTTTGTGCTGCTTGTGTTCTTGGAAATGTGTAGGATATTAAAATTTACAGTCGTTTAATAATCAGACTTTATTCGTAAGCTCATACTGGAAACCTAATTTTTATTTTTAATTGTGTGTATTACAAAGAAGGCTCAGCAATCACCGCAGTGATTTTGTTAGTAATTGTTCCCCAGAAAACTTATTAGAGACAATTGGAAACCAAATTAAACATATTAAATAGTATAAAATCAATATAATATTACATTCAATCGGTTTCTACTGCTTATTAATAAGCTATATAGAAGTTACAGTAAAAAATCGGTTGCCTCCTCATGTCACAGCGTTCAAAATTAAGGAGCTAAATGTCCTTATGCGATTATTATTTGATCATCTGGCAATCCCACTCCAAACAATTTTGTATCTTGCAGCATACCTTTAAATGAACTGTTCAATACATGAAATCATATTTCAGCCATTCACTAACTCATATTTGATTTTATCTGCAGATTGCAATGGCTGTAACGTCGCCTTGCGTATGCTTCATTGGACCTTTTTGAGAAGTACATTGACAGTAATAAGCAGTCGGAAACTAATCCATGAGGTATTAACATGGACTTCATTGCAATATAATTGAGTATACTATTGCATATGGGATTTATTTATAGTTTTCATGGAGTTTGGATTTTAAGCCTGCTAACCATATCCTTTTGAAAGTAAGCATTTTTGTATTTCTGACACGAGGGATGCCAGGAAGAGGAAAGTAGGTGCACTTGTAACCATCCTGACTTATACTAAAAAAAAAAAAAAAAGGTTAGTTCACAAGGAAAACTATTGTATTGATATGAATTTATTGATTTCAAAAGTAAATTAGCGTATAACTATTGACTAATATTTATTTAAGAAATATAATTATTATTGACAAAAAAAATCAAGATTTAATCAAAAGCTTTAGCTGTTCTGCTCCCTTCTGCAAGTTGTCTTGCTGGAGCCTATAATGTCTTGCTTCAGCATTTAGTCTCTAAATTATTTTGTAACTAATGACAATATTGTAACATTGTGATTTGTTTTAGCCATGTTTTCAAGTGTAAGTTATATTTCATTACATTTACAGGATGGCTGAATATTATAGCATGCTTCGAAGCGTACTAGAACGTCCATTACGATATGTTGACTTCAATTACAGTTATATCCCGGTGCAAGTAGCCGTTCTCAAGTGTTTTTTAGTTGTTAGAGATTTGCAAGAAAAAGATATTAGAGGAGGCTTAGTGAACTTATTATTCTTTTTAGTAACAATTAGCTGGATTATTCCGAATATTTTATACTATTCAATATGGAATGCTGTTGTTGATTTTGGTGTAATCTTCTCGTATAGTTATGCTCAAACTTTACTTCTTCTGCATAGAAGAACTGTTTTTATTATGTCTGACCTCTCTGCCTTCTTTGAATGCGTTGGATGCATTGAGATCAAGACTGCATTGGACATTTACTTGATATTGACCTTTTTCTACAATTATTGTTTTGTTTTGGCATTTCATGATTATGAAATAACATTGAAACTCGTACTTTTAAGCAGTACAGTTCATTTGACTTCACTGTGGTTTCATAGCATACGTAATATTTACGTCTTTCTTCGATTCTTAATTCGAGAACTGATGCTTAATTTCAGCTCGCGTGTGTTTTACTATTCTGTCATTTCGATCAGGACAACATTGCAGCCCACCATTCTACAATGAAGAAGGGTTTTAGAACATAAACATGCAAATAATACCCATCAAAATATTTACAATCATGAAGATGACTGAGCAATTAGTGTACATTATTGAATAATCTGACATCTGGACCTCGTAGCCCAGCACGACGGAACTTTAAATACAAGTTTACGTAATTACAATAGACATTTTTATGTCTTCCTGTTGTAATACCAAAGTGTAGTTTTCCATCTCTGCTTCTGCACAAACAAATATTTAGATCGTCTGAAAAAAACAAAAAACGCTTTTATCGTTTTTTATTTGCTACTGAGTTTCCCATTTGCAACGAAACCCAACACAAATTACTGTATTTATTGAAATGATTGTAATAAAGTATTATTTAATGCACGGAACGAGATCATTCAAGAACTGTTTGGTAATTTTAGCCCACCTGCTTCACTATTCGTTGATTCAGATATCATTGTAGCTCAACTTTCTACAAATGCGACTGTTTTAGAACATAATCATGTGATCAAGCAAAGAATACCTATCTATATTTTGACAGCCACCCTGATGACTATTATGGTACCTTATTTCAGATCCAGACGCCAAGTGTGTACCCTATCAGTAAGTACCCTACGACGCAACTTTAAATACCAGTTGAAGTAATGACAATTGGATACATTATCATGCCTTCCTGTTGCAGTTTTATGCTTCTCCTCTTCAAGACACAAGTTACTATAGAACCTCTTTAAAAGAATGAGATCTCTTTGAATTTTGGTTATATTCGTGATCCAGTTGCTAATGTGTTTTTCTTTCAGAAATGAAACTATTCTATACAGCCTAACTTAGTATCTATATATTGTTTAGATTTTAGTATCCTAATGTGCCATGTGGGTAGAAATGGATCATAAACAACACCGTTTAGACAGCTGGGCTTTTCAGGGATAAACCTGGGGATTTTATTATGTTTATTCTATAGCTTCGCTTTATGTCACTGCGTAGTGCATGGTATTTATTTAAATGTATTAGTACTTTTAATTGAAATAAAGTATTTTTTATTTTTATAATTGGTAAATGTGTTTTAATAAGAAAACGTGTTCAATTTACTTAGATATGCAAACTCCATAACAATTTTACAAACCATTACCTTTTTTGGTTCGTAAACGAATGAACAATTTGAAGTAAATAGTCGCTTTTAACATAAAACATAATGCAAACTAAATGCCTCATCAAAATGTATCTACGTGAACGCGAAAAAGAAAGATTTTGTATTAAGCTGCGAAGCGCACTTATACAGGTTGTCCACAAATTAGTTGGGCAATTGAGTTTAAATAGATCTGTATAACTCTTAATAACAAGGCATAACAATTTTTTTTTGCATATAGAATGACATGGTGAACATAAATTAATTGGGGAAAAAGAATGGTTTAAAAGGCCTTATTATTAAGAGTTATTCAGATGTATTTTAACTCCATTGTCCAATTAATTTGTAGACATCCTGTATAATCTATCTCTTGTGCCATGGAATCTCCAATACAACGATCTAAACACTCTCAACCATTTTATAATATAATGAATGGTTAAAATTAAGGGAGATATATATCATAGAATATATTTAATACACTGACTTTCCATTTCACTCCGAGTAAGGTAGGAAAATTTGTACTAACTAGAAATGTTAAATTTTGTAAATTCGCTTGACAATTGAGAGCGCATTTCTAAACTATTGAACATATTTCACCCTAGAGATTTTGTATCATAAATGTATGTTTTGAATATCTTGAAGATTAAACCAAAAATCAGGTTAGGGAGCAGTTATTTTGAGTAATCACATTTTGATCAAGATAGAGAAGCATTATTTATGGATAGGGCCGAAACAGTTTCCATTTTCTATTGTAAGGACTGATTTATAAAGTAAAAACTGATCTTTAGTTTTAACTACTGAATAACTCACAAGCAGTTTCTGATCTATAAGGATATGACTCCAATATAATAACTGATATACTGTCTCTCTATATAATATTGTATAATAGTGTCTTTGATTAATAACAGGCGTAAACTAGTTTAAGAGATATTGTTAATATACACGTCTATAGTGATTGTTCAGCTTTCTTCATCTTAAGCTAAGCCTCCACTACAAGCAGATCCGAGCGGAACTGAGTGAGTAAAATAATGAGCCGAGGATGCTTTCCGCCTTCTACGTGTAGTTGGCGTCCATTCGGAGCAGGTCAGAACACAGGTTGCGTTGTCTGCTGTGACCTGCTCCGAATGGACGCTAACCACACGTAGAAGGCAGGGAGCATACTCGGCGCAATATTTTACCTTCTCGGGTCTGCTTGTAGTGGACGCTTAGCTTTAAAGTCAATAACAAAGCGTGCACCATCTAGAAATGCTAATTAAGGGAGAATTTGTATCGATTTGTGCGGTGATTGCCAAGCCCTCTCTGGTTTCAAATCAATAAGCCAGCATGCATTACTCAGATATTGCCAATAGAAATCAAAGCTTATTTCCTTTTCAATGTTGGTAATGGCATCCAATAACAATTGACTAGAGCTGGAACTCTAATAACCTATGACTCAAATATGTGGGTTTAACTAGCAAAGTAAACCAACTGAAGACATTGAGATAGCCAACCTTCCTTGCACGTTAACTCTACAAGCTGTAGCTGCCTATATCTTGAAAAGTAAAACTTAACAGTTTGATTTATGATTACATATTCTCTTTCATTTTGGTTTAAGGTTATCAATGGATTGAGTTTCTATAAAAATTTGTATACTTCTCAGGATTTATCTGTTTTTGTATTTCAGCGTATTTGCAGCATAAGAGACAGATTGAACTAAGCTAACAACACAGTTCTTTATTGCATTAGAGGGGCAATCACATGACCCACCAATGTTTACAGGTAGAGAGGATATCTCCAACAGGGAATCATCTTTGTACAGTGAGCCTATATGAATTAACGTTAAAAAACATTATGAAGTAATATTATAAAGTAGTGCATAAGAAGTTTCGAAGCTAGGCTATGATATGACATATATAGCATAAATTTTGTCTTGTTGGCCACCAGAAGTCATGTGGTTACTACGTTCAAGTAATATGCGTAACTCTAGCTAACACAGTGCAGGTCAATTTGAATTAGGCTTCTACCCTCCCGTATGTTGACGTTTCCCAGAGTGACCAGACCTTGATTACATAAAATTCTTTAGCTTGGAAGAAATTTTGAAATATATTTTAAGTTGGCAATTGACACTGATTTGTTTTGGTATACAGTATCCTTATTTTATAGATCCGACAAGATCATAATAAAGTAAATATTTTGTATATTTTTTTAAATTAAGACTTGCAAACTTTTCGAAAATGATCATGTTCTATTATATTCTTAACATTTTAATACGTCGTATTTTCTTAAAATAATTTTTAGACTTGTAGCAAGAATAAAATTTTTCCAAATTCACATTATTTTTTGGAAAAATGGATATGTTATTTAATAAAATCGTTTCTTAAAGATTTCATTTGTTAACTTTTTTTGGTTTGGTTGCATAGCCCTGAAAACATTTCATTCTAATTAAATTATAAAATATTTTATGCAACTTGAACCTACGAGTAGTGAATTCTGAATATGCTTTACGAGTATTTTTTTTTTTTTTTTCAAACGTATTAATTTTAAAAAGTAAATGGGCCGACCAAACGGTATAGTGGTTAGCGTGCTAGCTTCTAGACCGTGAGGTTGCGGGTTCGAGTCCCATGTTAGGCATGGGTGTTTGTAAATGTATCTTAGCTTGTCTAATAACGAATGTTTCGGCGCATTATAGCCCTCGTGTTGCTGACGGCGCCATATAATCTGAAAACAACCAACCAATCGAAAAGTAAATGTGTTCAGTTTTGTGTGGGACTTGTTTTAGTGTATGTTCCAAGACAACCAATCCCAGATTCATAAATTACCAGACTCATAAATATAATTTTTATGAATTTATTAGCTTATTTTTCTGAAATATACATTTTATGTATCTTTGTAGAATGGCTTCCAACGGGACAGTACTTTCAGGCATAAAAGATACCGATTTGGAATACGTCTATTTGTACGTTTATGCAACTGCCTTGAAATGCTTTTTGCTCACATGGGTGTTGGAAAATTGCAATATTAGACGACGCTATCTAGATATCGCTTATCTGATGATATGCATATGTGCTGTGCCATATGTACCATGTTGTTTAATTTTAAATCATGTTATAAATTCTTGTGTTATATTTTCTATCAGTTACACAAATTGTTATTTAATTCTTCGTGAGGATGTGTCTTTTCTTGCATATAGTCTTCCTGCATTTCTAGGTTGCCTTATGTCCCCAGATATTGACTATACGTTAAACATTTTCATTTTAATATGTACGTTTTATCACATGACTTTTTTCGAAACTAGTGTACATTACATTCATTCATTACTAATCGCTCTTGGGCGTGTTATAATGTTTTTATTTGTATGGTGGTTTTACTGTTTGTTGTACATATACTTTTACATTTCAGTTAAGTTTTGTTTTAATACTTGTGTACATTTATTCGCATAGTGTTTTTTTAAGCTCCTATGTGACAACGATATTTAAGGCCAAATTTTAAAGCTCAAGACTAATTTAGATTTTGTATAAAAGTTCTTCCATGCTTGTTGTGATTGTTTCAATATTTGTAGAAAATGTATCATTTTAATTGTATAAATTAAAGAAATATTTTGATTTAATACACTTTTAAAAATGTGCTGAAAATTTCCATACATCAGAGTTGAGATATTGTTCTATTTGAATTTCCAATCAACACACGTAATAAACCACGTCATGTTTACGTAGTTATCTATAGTATTTTAACCCGGGAAAACAGTTCTCCTTTTTAAGAACCACTGAATTTTTAAATTCTTTTGTATTCCTATAATATGCCTGCCGACCAAACGGAATAGTGGTTAGCGTGTTAGCTTCTAGACCGTGAGGTTGCGGATTCGATTCCCGTGTGGTTGTTTGGGTGTTTGTATTGTATGTTGGCTTGTCAAATGACAAATGTTTCGGCGCATTATAGCCCTCGTGTTGCTGACGGCTCCAGATAATCTGAAAACAACAAACCAACCAACCTATAATATGTCCTCCTGATTACTGTGTGGTTAGCGGTCTGGCTTTGTATGCCAAAGGTGCCAGGTTCAAGTCTTGGATTAGGAATGGATATTCGTTGTGGTTCTGAATCCAAAGCTATAGGTACCGGCCTGATTAACCGTTATTGTTCATACAAATAGGTCGTTGAGCTTGCAAACCAACCAACCAAAGAATTCCTATAATAAAATAGAATTTAAGGTATTCATTAATGTTTAAAAAATATTTTCGATTTCAATGTAAAAAAATGCGGAGTGGCTTTAAAAAATCATGGGGTCCAGTATGAACTTGAGTGTAGGCACGCTAAGCAATTTTTTTTTATAATTTAGTAAAACAATTTAAATTTGTAAAAGAAAATGTTAGCTTATATTTTAATTATTGAAATTTATCAGTTGGAATAAAAAGTCTGAAGAGTAAATCTGAAATATTTACTCCGTGAAGAACATCGCTACATCTTACAATTAGACGTTTTGAATACATTTCAATTAAGTCAATTAATAAGCCTTAGTATTCTTTTGGGTATAAGTGTTGAATGGAAACTTATTAAAAGCAACATTGAAAACATTATATTAGTTTGGAAAAAAGGCGTCGTGTAGAATAGAACGTGAAGAATTTCAGGACCTCATTTGCATTGCACTGGTTTATTTCGAAATTTAATTTTCATGTTAAACTTTGAATTAAACAAATGCTGTAACACAGTGGTATTTCAAAATCAAGAATAACTGGTTAAATTTGAATCTTTGGAAATTGAATTTTAGGATTTTGAATTTCGAAAAAACTATTTCTGTTTAGTTAATTAAATAAAAGAAATAACATGGTCTGGAATCAGAATATTGTGTTTAAAATACTCTCGACAGACTGAAAAAAAAAAAAAAAAAAAAAAAAAACTAAGTTTTTAAAAGTAAAATTTCAAAGAATACTTAAATTCATTTTTAAGTCTTTGTTATGCAAGATAAACAAACCCATATATATGAACATATTATAATAGAACAACTAGGATAAGGAGATCCATAATTCAATTTTGTTTAATTTATTTAGGAATTTTTTGTATAAGTATATTTTTTGCAATATTTGAAGAAATATTTACATTAAAAAAATAAGTTGCCCTTTTTTGCAGAACCTATTATAATTATATTTTTTTATGCAATGGATAGATCGGAAGTTTATGCATCTTACAATATAAGATGCGTAGGCTGTTAGTGCTTTTGAAGAATAAAGACGAATCTGAATGCGAATTCTTACGTGCAGATTTCTAGTCTTTAAAGCGAATTTCTTTGTGACATTTTACTTCAAAAGAGAGTTAAAAGATTCTGAATTGTTTTTCTATCCAGTAAGGTAATTTTATGTTGAAAGATAAAGTTAAACTCAAAGATTTTTAGGAATGTTTTATTTCGCTGAAAGATATTTACATTTTGCAATTCGATGAAAATAATGTATTAAAAATACTACTTTTTAAAATAAAGATTAGTATGTCCAAATCTGAAAAATCCTTAAGCTAAATATAATCTTATTGAAGATACCTTTAACTTACGTAGAGATTTATTGATTTCAGTTACCTTTATAAATCACTATAAATAACGCATTATAAACTACGCATTATAACGTTACAATCGCAACCTATTAAGATGAACATTTTCAATATAAAATTAACCAATTTTTAAAAAACATTTAGGATTAATTCTAAACACTTGTAAAAGCAATTTTAATTCACCTATGAATTGCAACTTAAATGACGACTAGTTACAAAGAGCTACCAAGAACCCCTTTGCATCATCTTGATAATTTAGGCGGACAGTTTCGTTTTTAAATGCTGAACAAAAATTTAATTACTTGGATCGTTAATTGCCACTTATATTTCTACGCAGTTAAGATAACTAATTGCAAACCCAAATGAACTCAACATCCTCACAGTGATAACTAGAGCTTTAATTACTAAAACCACTGGCTTTTGTCGAAGTAACAGCAACAAATAATTAGCTAAAACAAGCTTTTATTATTTTGTACAATGTCTCCGTATTTTGAGCTTTAAAAAGAAATTCCACTGGCACTCACTAACAGTTCAAGTACTTTTATTGGATAGAGTTGAAATTAAATAAAACTACATTTGGAACATCTAAGGGAATGCAAATTATCTTTTAGAGGTTGAATGCTTATAAAAGTAATTTTGTTATGGGAATGATACTTTTTTTATAAAAATTAACAGATATCATAGTGACTAAATTATACAAAATTGGTTGAGAAATTGATTTTTAGTGGTTTTAATACTTAAAATTCATTCAGAATATTGATTTTTTTCATGTTTTCACACAAAATTATTTGTCAAAAAAAAAAAAACTTTTTTATGTTGGGAAACTTAATTGAGTTTCAAAACATGAAGAAGAATATTTCGAAGGATTTCCAAGAGGAATTGCTTTTCTAAGTAGATTAGAATTTGATATGTCATTGTTTGAAAAAAGTACTAATTAGCTAATTACAGCTTAATTAACAATCGCCGAAATTTGAATTTTTTGTATGAAATGATTTTAAACATATACCCTCAACTTACTGTAAAAAAAATTGGATTTACAAAAACTCAGAATTAAAAAAAAACAAAAAAAATCTAGGATATACCGTACGCCTACAACTTCCATCGTTAACATTTGATCTCGGAGACACAGGTGATTTTGTTGCTCATCCACCCCATTTGTTGTATGTCAAATATATAAGCTTTAACAGAAATTTTTATACTCGTCTCATGAAATACTCATCAACTTGATGGGTGTGGGGTTAGCCCTCTGGCCTTTCATACCAAAGGTGCTGGGTTCGAATTCTGGGTTAAGCATGAATGTTCGCTGTGGTTCGTAATCCACGTTAAGCCTTAGGTACCGGCCTGATTAGCCGTTATAATCCCCAAAAATAGGTCGTTGAGCTTACAAATCATGAAAAACTCATCACTTGGTAGCTGTATATATATACACAATTATGTTTTTATTATGTTTTCAATGTGGCCCTTGAAGAACGTTGCTCTTGAACTCAACGGAGCGGACAGTATAGTTTGTCATGTGGGTCTGTGGGAAAAAAAGAACATGAGATTCTACATTTCTTTAACTGATTAGTTTCTTTTAAACCATAGGCAGATTAGACTGAAATCGGTTGGACTCGAGAAGCACCGTAGTAAAAGGCAATATGCTCATCAGCAGTAGATCATAGTTTTGGTTTTGGAAATGCTGAATACTGGTGTGCACGATAATGGCTTAAATGTCCTCTAGTAGATGCAGTTGAGATGAAAATAGAGATATGTCGATAAGGTTTCGAAATCTTAATCTTATCGTAGTTCAAAATTACGATGGCGTATTTGGATGTGATGGGCACTTCATAGTGACAGTAATAGACGGTCGGAACTGTGCAAACCAGATTTAACTGACATCAGTCGGAAGTGAGTGTGGTGCTATTACTCAGTGATTTGGTTTGGTGAAGCATCGGTGTCCGTGCGATAGGTAATAGCACACTGCCATAAGATTGGTGTTTTATATAATGGTGGAAATGGCGAGTTTCATTCGTCACGGTCTCTTCATTGTGTAGCCTGTATATGGAGCGAGAGTTGATAACTTAGGTTTCGGCATCTCGTCATCTAACCAAGCACGAAGCTCGACTATTGATGTCGTTGGTGCTACAATGGTCATTATTGGTGCTACAGTAGTCTCATTATTAAAATTACCGTTTGTAGTTTATCTATTAGAAAAACAAGAATTGGTCCATTCTGACACGAATGGTTTTGAAAAAAACGGGGTAGAAACAGTAAAACTCAAATTGTGGGATGGTTCGTTCTGGCGTTCAATGCCTCATATGTGGCGTTGTGGAAACGAAGGGCGAACTCAACATTAGATTAAAAAAATTGCCATCAGGAATCTTTACCCTTCACAGATTCCACGGGTATGTTTCTCATATAGAATTAGCCTTTTTTACCTCTCAAAACACTCAGAGAATGACACCAAGCATCGAAAAATCAATGCATGGAAAACTTTTCAAATGAGTTTTTCTGACAACCACCTTTTGTTGAGTATCCGAAACGCCTCCCCTCCCCCCTAATTATCTGACATCTATACCAATAGTACTACTTCAAAAATAGCACAAGAAGATGTCATTTATTACTTAGCACTTGCACGAAACCAATACCTAAATAAAGTAATTACATTCGCATGTTAAGAAATTATGCTAATCACTAAATAAGTCTCAAAATAAATATATTTTTAGATATTCAAAGGAATTAAAAAAATAATCTCTGTTGATGAGTATTTTGAATTCTTATAAATTTTAAATAAGGAATATTTTTAATTCCTTTTTCCTTTTATATGCCTAAGATATTTAGAAATGGAATATTGACATCAAAGTCCTATCAAATGGAATATATATTAACAATAAATATCTTTTATAACTTAAAATCACTGAAAAGGTAGTAAAAGGTTCTAGAACCATAAACTTTTCGGTATTATATTGCTTATAAGCGCATTTTAAAATTTAAATGCGCGAAGCGGACTATAAATATGAAAAGTCGACGGCTTTCCTATGTAGGACACAGCGGCTTACTGATTTTCGGAATACTGAAAATGTGTTTCAGTCTGAAACTGGAAGCTGGACATAAATATTTCCATTTTTCCATTCATATCTATTTCAAAGATCGAAAAATATGGAAAGGTAGAACCGTTTCGATTCATCAGAAAGGGAATTTTCGAAGCAGTTCTCAAAACTTAGTTCAATAACTTCCACAAAGCACTTTTCTGACGGAGATACATTTTAGATTCTGAATATAAAATAATCTTTACTATGTCAGTTAAAAAGCCGGACTCCATCTGAAGAGACAGAATACATGCATACTAGCCTCTACTTGTATTCCTGTATCATCTGTTTTCAAAAGTGAGTAAAACCTATGTTGATTGTGCTGGTCTAAGGCTGTCTGGTGTGAGTTTTCAGTTTTTTTTCCCCCATGCGAGATGCAAATGTGGTTTCATTCCCTTGATCTTCTGAGAGACATCCCCACCAACTCCTGATAAACAACACTCATTAGTCCAGCTGGTATGAAAACTATGTTCCGTCGTAACTCATAACTTGTTCAACTCTTGCGCCAGAAAAACTTTAATAAAATAACCGGCAAAAAACAGCACGTTTCTTTTCGTCGAAATGTCGACTGAGTTTTACAAATTGAGTCCTACTTACCATAACAAATAATATATATTTTTAACAAGCAAATTAATGTATGTGGTTTTAACGAGTTGCAAACCAAAGGGGACATTTTTAAACTCTTCTATTGAATTTCTAAATGTAAAAAAGGGTCATGTCCAAATGAAAACTTATTGGACATGTTTTCTTTTTACATTTGACGACTGAAATACTATGGTCAATACATTCCAGAGTAAATCCATTTAAAAAAAAGAAAAAAAAGAATGTGTAGAATTTCACGTAAGTAATCCCATGCTGAGAAATAAATTTTACAAACAATACCTACAGAAAAAATTCTAAAAGTAATCATGTACAACAATACAACCAACATTTTGTTAAGAAAAACAAAAGTCTTATTTCAGCTACAACTCTCGAATAACCAATTTTTCTAATAGATTATTCCGTTCAAGTTTTCATTTAAACTTCCAAGTCTAGTTTTCTAATGAAGTATTTCAAGCAGAACAAATCAATATTGGCCTTTCACTATCCACGGATGAAAGAATACAACACAAAACTTTTGCTGATCTTAACAGAAACTATAGAAATGAAGATTTATTTGACCTTCTCTTTCCTCCATTTGAGAAGGAAGAATTTTGATCGTGGATATATTTTTGCTCGCATTTCCAAAACTGCAATTGGAAGAACATAAAATCATAGTTTTGGGTAAATTTTTTCCAGCATTAAAACAGATAATTGTTGTTTAGGAAATTTTTACTATCGAATTTAACCGTTCATAGATCTACCAATAAAAAATGTCGAATAACATGGAAAGTAATTTTAATAAAAATAGAAATTGGATTTACTTCATAGCTCATACGTATCCAAACGCAAAGAAAAAAAAAAAAAAAAAAAAAAAAACTGAAGCTGTTCTACAACTGTTCTTGAAATAATTTGTTTTTCTTTAATTATGAATTTTTTCTAATATTTATCTTGATTTTCCAAATATTTTCTTTGTAGCTATTTATTTTCTGAAACTACTATTTGTTTCATTGGAATGGATAATAAATATTACTTACAAATTTGATATATTTTCATCAGTTACTTGCTTTTCAATAAATATTTTGTTGGGGTACAAATGACCTGGTGAATTAAGGAGTCAATATTGTAATTGCAGGTTCGGTCCTGCGAAATTTACCAAATTTCATTCGTCGAACACCAATGTGTACGATGATCTGGTAACCATTGAATAAATCTATCATGGACTCAATATCCTCTTTCTGGTAAAGAAAAGATGGTAAGAGAAGTGCTTGCTCAGGTGTCGACTTTGTTATCCTGCCAAGATAAAAATTACGAGATGGAAAGTGTCTGTGTTATAAAATTAAATGTGGCAAGAATAGGAAGCTGGAATTGGTTTGTCGGTAATCAATTCCAGCTTCCTATCTAAACAAATCTGTTTTTATATCGGGTAGTGTTTAATTAGGTTAGTGTTAGTTTTTAATTAAGAGTGGTTCATTTGGCAAAACTAACAAAAAGTCTATTATCTCAATAGTCATCTATACACTTTTATATATAATTAGATCTTGAGCTATCAATATTTATAAATAAATGATTTTTTTTATCATCTATTCTTTTGTATTACTGACTTTTTCATGTTGCTTGCTTAGATCATTTCTTAGAAAAAGAACTAGGCAATGAAACCGATCTTTACGAAGCATTGAGATTAATTAAAAAAAGATGAATAAACGAATTCCCTTGAAAAGAATTTGTAATTGAGTTTTCTTGGGGGCTTTTTCTCCTTAAGTACATTTATATTTTTCAATGAGAAAACTGACAAATCTAATTTACTTCCAAGAACATCTTACTAACAATAAACACGAAGAAATTTATAATTTTTTTGTGGCGACAATTTATTAAGTTCTATTTGTTAATTTTTCATTTGTTAGTGTCACTTTAATTATAATTTACCATTTTGAAATGTTTGTAGAATGAACAATAGTATATTGCAATTTATTCAACTTTATCCAATAGTAAAACGATGTTTGTTGATGCAAAAAAAAAAAAAAAAAAAAAAAAAAAAAAAAAAATGAAAATTGTTTCTTAAGTGAAGAACTATATTTTTCTTCTAGAAGTAATAACTGGGGGGAAAAAAACGTGATCAAAATAAGGCTGCCACTTTATTTTTTTTTTTTTTTTTCAAGCGTCCTTTTTTAGTTTAAGATCTGATAAGAGCAATGAAGGACAATATTTATGTTAACCTATCAGGAATTATTATGTTATAAAACGAGCTCCCTACGAATATTCGTCTCTTAAAACAATCAATTCAATTAGTACCCGTATGTTCTGTTATCCCAGAGAATTTAAAACGCATCACTGTGAGCACGTCAGTTGCACTATTGACACTATTGTCCCAACAAATGCAAGCAGGTTCACATTTTATTGTGTTTTTTACAAAGAAATAAACAAAAAAATCTTACTGAAACGTATTGACACTTACTAAGTTTCTAAAAATAATTTTTAAAACATATTTTAATTTTTTTTAATTTAGATAGAGAAAGAAGTCTATTTACTGTTAGAAATTTGAATGATGCTATATGGCTTCACCAGTTCAAACACTAAAAGAATTTTTTTTTTAAATATTGTTATCTCACATTGGTGATTACTACTGTTCAATAGGTTTAAATAATGAAGTGTCTCCGAAAACACTATATTTAGACATAAAATGACTTAATAAGGAACAATAAAACAATGTTGAGTTGACGTCTTTACCACATAAACTCCGCTTATTTTTTTAATAAATAACCATGGATATAATTATGTTATTTTCTAAAACCATTCCCTCTACCAAAACTCACAACATACGAGGAGTTGTAACGAAAGCTTTAGCAAAAGTAAAATAGCTCTCAATGAGTCATTACATTTGACATGAAGTTACAAATGGGAAAGGTTCTACAGAATCGACCCTCCTCTTTTGTGTCATCAAAGATTGAATCGATAAAGGTTAAACTCGAGTTTTTTACTCGATTCTTTTCAAAGGCAAGACATAATAGACTGTTCAACTTTTCTTAAAATATAAGAGCTTATGGTTAATCATTAACTTGCGATCTTTCACTACTTGAATAGAAGTGTAATTATATTGAAATAAATTGGTATGATCTGAAATGGGATATTGTTAAATTATTCAAAGTAATCGAAATTCATGATAATAAAAAATAAAAAGAAATCTGCAAAAAAAGACCACTGTATGTACAGTTTATCCTGGGCTTTAAGTCCAAGCCCATTAATTTTTTTTTTATTTGAGTTTTATAAAACATCTGTATAATACAACTGAACAACATCAGCATACATATCTTTTTAAACAAGCAGTTAAAACTGGCGCATTGCCACACAATGCCTTAACTGCGCATGCCCAAACATTACGTGTTAACAGACACAGGTCCACACCCAGGGTAATAAACTTCTTCATTTTTTAAATCTGTATTATCTAGGCTAACATCAATTTCGTTCCAAGTTTTAACTTCTACATTACATTAACTTAGTAAGAAACTTTTGCAAAGGCTCTGTCTGTCCGAGGTAAACGTTCCCAAATAAAGCAACAAATCCTACGCCATGTGTCAAAGAAAAAGTTTGTCTTGTAAAGAATTTCCATGTAAAAGTTTTACTTTAAATTACGACTAGAAGTACTGGAAATAAAGACCTAATACCAAGCGTGTAATTGCTGGCGACAGTTAATGACCAGAATTTCTCTCCCTCTCTATTCTAAGTTGACGATATATGACCTCGATTAATTCGGAGATAAAGTGAGAAAAATTATCTACGAATATACAAATTATAAGCCAATATCTCTATTTGTAACCAATATTGTAACCATAACGTGATTATGCAAGCATTTTTCCATTTAAATTTTAAAGCAATTTTAATAGAACTTCAGGTTGAGTTTTATGTAATTTTGCGAAACATATTAAACTCTTCAAACTGATATATGGCAAATCTCTTCATTCATTCGTAACAAACTACATTAATATATTTAAGTACTTACAAAAATTGAGTTATTCTCATCGTTTTCGGTGCTTAGGTTCATTCCGATTGAATTTTGATTTTAAACCGAAAAGGAAAGAAAGAATATAATAAAGTTTTGAATTTGTATAATTTATTTATGTTCTTTGAAGCGTTTTTTTGTAAAATATTAGAGCACTTAAAATAGTTTTTTTAGACATTTTTCCGTGGTCTCAGTAATGACTACTCTAAATTAACTGTGATTCTGTGCACTCAGTAGAATGAGATTCATCGTTAACCATAAGGAATGCTGTGTTTGTAAAACAAAATATTATGTGCCATAAATCATTTAGAATCTTCATTATCTCTTGTCGTTTTTCGGTTGCTTTATTCATTTGGAAGGTATCAAAGTGATAAATTGTTCTCTACCTCCATATTATTTTAAGAATTGGTTACTGCTATATAAATAAAAATAATGTCTAAGAGTTTGTACTAAGCATAAGTGTGACTTGCGAAAATTTTTAAATTTTATTTTACTTGTAAATGAATGAAGTACATCAGTTATAAATAAGTAATATATGAAGTAAAATAGTCTGTCTGGGAATTTTAAGGCATAAAGTTCAATTTTAGCGTTATGTTATTCAGTCTCAACATATATAATCTAATATTATCTTAAGGAATAAGATTTTTTTTTAAATCTAATAAACAAAGGACTATTGTTAAAAAAGAAAGACTATTTAATTCTAAAACTTTTCAAAGAATTGTTTTAATTGCACAGGAAAATAATGCCTTGAAGATCAAACTTTTCTGTTTCCAACTGCCAGTTTTTTTAATGAATTTTCCTCAAAGTATTATATGAAATTCCTAAAAAAATCATTTTCAGTATACTTATTTGTACAGAATTCCTAAGTGAATAAATCTTCTTTTATAAATCGTTGTATTAAAAAAGTATATTAAATGTTTAAACTTTGAATGCCTGCTCAGTAGTAGCCTTGACAACTAAATAGAGTAACTAACAAGATAGAAAAGATAGCCGAATGTTAAATTATTTTAAATGACTTTCCTTTGTGTTTCTGCATACTTAGTATAAGGACGCGATCTCTAAAGTGGGTCGGATAAATTATGTTTCTTGCCAGGAAACTTTCTAACATCATTAACTGTGAAGGAAAGAAGAAACCGAATGAATTTTTTTTTTATCCCTTTTTGGGAAAATGTGTATTCAGTGCAACAGAGAAACTACTTTGGGAGAGTGATACTTAATAAGTATCTTTAGTTTATAAAAGTAAGTACTTGGATTAGAGTTAACTATAAGTTTTTCAAAATAAGTACTTGGATTTGAGTCGACTATTGTTTATCAAAATAAGTCCTTGGATAAGAGTCAACTTATTCATTATTGTTTTTTCTTCAATTTCATGTAAGGCAAGTTTTTGAAATATTGATGACATTCACAGTAAAACACCTTTAAGTGTGCACCTCGTGCTTAAAGCATAAAATGATGATGTGCCTCAAATTGATAAAAAGTCATCTATGTCTAGGCTTAGGATGACTAATTTTTTCAACATTAAGCTACATAATGAAGATACTTATTAAAACTGGAGATCTACAACTTTAAAACATGAAAATTTATTGTAGCTTAAATTAAAATGGTAGAAGAACGATATCTATTGGGTTGAGTTGAAGCAGTATTTACATGGAGTTCCCTCTCATATAGTACCCAAATGCCTTCTAAATTACATAGAGTTATGTCTTATAGTGTACTAAAATATCGACTTCATAAAAACCACTCTCAAATAGTTCCACAAATCATTTTTAACTTCGATTTTCAAACAAGCACAATGTAAAATTGTAAATTAACTATTTGTAAGGAGAAGAGGTCTTAGATTTATAATTGGTACATCATTTAAGAATTTGGGTTTGGTAAAAGTAAAGTAAGAAAATAATAATAATAATAATAATAATAATAATAATAATAATCACAGGGAAGAAACTATAATTTTGTTTTTATATTGTTTATTTGAGCAGAAAATTAAATTAATCCATCACTTTTTCATAATAGTTTTGAAGGAAATCCAATTATTATTTTCAAAAAACTAAGTCCTCACATAAATTTTACCCTTTGTGCATCCTCTGCAAATAATCCTGCCTGTAATCATCCATTTCTCAAAATTCATCTCGCGTAACTTTCATCTACGTATTAATGCAAATACAAAACTGTTGTTCAGTGGTAAACTTTCTAACAGAATCCAAAATCAAGGATTAGAGAAGCATTAACTCCAGCTGAGCATGAAGCGATAGTATTTTGGAATTAAAGTGACTGATTAATGCGCACTAAGTTTCTTCCTTCTTTTGAGATAAATACAGAAACAAGGATTAGAGGGTGTCTTAGACTAGGGATGAATCTTAAAAAGGTCATTCTTGGGTTATTCTGTCAATTTTGAGTGATGAGGATCATATTCAAAACATATTCACTAAAAGCGTTTGGAATTTTAAGTGAGACAAATTTATTGATTATTAAATTTATAATTCCTCTTTGAGGAATATTGGATACAACGATATCATTTTGTGTCTTTTTTCATTTAATTACATTGAAGATGTTGACTTTGATTAAGTTTTTATTTCTTCAGAATTTCCTCAAATAGCATTCTACTAAAACTTTTTATCTACGGACAAATACGCCAAACAACTACAGAGTTACCAGAACAAGTGCTCCCGTGCATATCGTCAATAAACTCATCAAAAGCTGAAACTTTTATCGTGTTTTGAGCATGGAATTCTAACCTAAACTATTGATAAGCCTGAAGTTTTTCTTAAAAGCTATCACATTAGATAAATTATGAAGAATCTTCTAAGTTTTGTAAGTTTCATAAGTACTTTGTAAGTTTTAATTAGTTTAACATACTTTTTAGAGTAATATTCAATGACAAAGAAAGTATTTATCATTCTAATATTTTTACATTTCTATGAACTCAATGAAAATTTCTTAAATATGTATAAAAATGAAATTTTTAAATAAATCATAATCTAACACACCATTATTTATTATTTTAATTTTTTTTCTAGCATATTTATAGATGCATACAAGAATCATAGCATTTTTCCACATTGATTTCACCTTTGTATTGTTGATCTCTAGAAATTTATACTTCATTAAAACATCACTTAAACAGAGTTTCATTAAATTATCACTTTAAAAAGCATCATCTTACATTGGACAGTCATAAAATGGCGAAAACCTTTAAGTTTAATTCAATACAAATAGTAATTATTTTCGTTTTCTTTTAGAAAATAACATAAAATTAATAATATAAGTTTTATTAAATAAATATGTATCATAAGCATATTTAAATAAGTATTTTATTTACAAACAGTTTTCTTTTCTAAAATTATTATTTTTTTCCAGTAAAATATAATGCGAAGAAAATATAAATATAAAAAATAAGTAATTTATCTAATTTATTATGTACATTATCAAAGCCTACGAAACTAATAAGATTTTCTGCTAAAAAGTTTTATTAATTTCATTATAAAAATCTCTTATC
This sequence comes from Linyphia triangularis, assembly GCA_963978545.1. Classification (NCBI taxonomy): domain Eukaryota; kingdom Metazoa; phylum Arthropoda; class Arachnida; order Araneae; family Linyphiidae; genus Linyphia; species Linyphia triangularis. The sequence goes on from OZ021726.1 coordinate 71,866,320, forward strand.
ATTATATAATCTCTATATTAATTTCATTTCAATATCCTAATGAAGTCTTTTAACAAAATAAATGCTTTCATACCTCAAAAATAAAAACAATGCAGAGATTTTCCTTTATAGAGAACTGTAGAAATGAAAGTTACTTTACCCGCTTTCTTTCTTATATATATCTTTCTCTGTTCTTTCTTTGATTGGTGACATCTTAAGAAGTCTTGACCTTTTCCCGAAATAGCAGTTGCCGAGAAATAAAAAATAAATACTTTGTTTCTATCCTCGGTTGTATTGGGAACCGATAAATATTGCAAATGATTTTTTTTTTTTTGTGGTGGTGACATAAATGCTGAAGTTGCAAGGGGAAATGTAGTGTATTTGTGTATCCGCTTATATTACAGAATGACATTTGAAGTTAAAGTCTAGAAGAAGTATAAATGATATTTTTTTTTAATCATCAATACGTTATATAATATATTTGTTGAAAGTGTAAAGTTATATTTTAGAAATGTTCTTTAAATATTCAATACATATGTTTATTGCGATAAAAATTAATAATTTGTGACATTTTCATAATATAATACAACTAGAGAATTTTGGGATTGAAAATGAGAAATGTCTTAGGAATATTTAGTTTAGAATTTATATTTGATAAGATTTATAATTGTTTAAAGAAAAACAATTATTAAAAACACGCTTTCATTATAGAGTGAAATTGAAAGTTAAAGACTACAAAAATGTGGTATTCTTTATCATTAATACGATAGGTATTATGTTTGCTGAAAATTTTTAAGATGCATATTAGAAGTTTAAAATTTTAAATGTATGTGTTGATTGTAATGAAAATCGTATTTTGACACACTTTCACATTATTATGTTTCTATAGAAATTTGGTATTAAAAATGAGAATTGTCTCTGAGATGTTTTTGAGTTTAAAATAATAGCTTCAAGAATTTTAGTTATTAAAAATGAAATCTCAAAGACATTAACTTTTGAAATATTACTAGATAAATTAATAAAATATTACTCTCAGAGAGAGAAATTTATTTTCATCCTAAAATACATTGAAAATTTTTACCAGAAGTTCTTGGAGAGAAATGTATTCGTTGTAAACTGTTACAAAGAAAACTATACATACATAATTTAAAAGTAGTAACTATACTTATTTACACATGAAATACGGGAAAACATAACTAAATTAATTTTGGTAATAAATTAATCACACTAAATATCCTTACATTTGTTTCAACATCTAAATATCAATAAATTTATACATTATCAATTCAATTAAATTTAATGCGTAAAAAGGAATTATATCATCTGTAATACAGGAAAAACAATAAGAAATCCAATTCAATATTTATTTTCTTATATTTTAGTCATTTTCAATTTAAAATTGTGTTTGTTTAAAATATTAATATTATTATTATTTCTATAGTGTTTATAATGGTATTGTTTACAAATTTGAATATAATCTTCTTTAATAAATTATTAATAATTCCTTTAGATTTTTCTTTATTTTCTGATCATTAATATTATTTTTTAATGAAATGTTCAAGTGTATTTTGCATTCCCTTCTTGTTTTAGTATAAAACAATATTCTATTGATTTACCCAAAATTAAATTTAATCTTGTTTTTTGCAAGTAGAGTGCATAATAATATGTACTTAAATACATATTATCTCATCACCATGACTACAAACATCTAGAACGGGCAGGGTACACAAAGATGACTCGAAATCACATAGCAATGCGGGTCGGAAATGCTTGTCAGACGCTATAGATGGCGCTGCGAGGGATTCCTAAGCTTTCTTGCTGAGACTCCATTTCACACGGTGTGACGTGGCAGTAGGATGACCGATATCATACATGCACCATAGATCTGAGACCTGTAGCATAGCTCGTAAACTACAAATTGAACACCTTTGACCTGTATGTAGTTGACCATGTTACTTTTATTGAGGTTCGTTGAATAATAAATCGCGTATTCACTTAAATCGTGTGCTTTCCTTTCTTGCGTACACTACCTCAGTACGTCATTTCCGACCAAGCAATGCTATGTTATCTCGAGTCATCTAGGCGTACTCTTTCTCTCGTTGAAGTTTGCAACCTTAATACTGAAGCACTCTGTATAGTTACATTTTGACTTTACTCAATACTGTAGGTAGATTTAACAATAATAATACTAGCCAATTATACAGGATTTCTGCTATATTAATAGTATGTCTAGATATACAATACTTACTGTTACCAATTTTTGCTACTGCCTATCTGTATTTATATAATGTATTGCAGTTGCAGAATCAAAAGATTGTTTATGGAACACAATATTTAAGCTGACTTTTGAGAATACAAAGATCCGAACAACTGAGAAAACGAACGTTTGGATTTGCAGGTTTTCAAATGTAACACACCTTATTTAAATAATTTTCGTAAAACATAACAGTAAAAATACCCAACATTTAATTAAATATACTGAAATTTATTAAGGTATATTTTATTAGGTAATAGCAATTGAGTACTTTAATTGCTCTAGTGGACTGTTTTATACAATTATATGGGTTCACAAGTGACGCTCGGGACATTTTGTCTATGTTTTTCTTCTCGCATACATATTAGAAAGTTAAAATATGATGAATCTAGTAGTTACGCTTTTGTTTTCTATTATATTAGTTGGTAGAAAAGTTATAAAGTAATATACAGTAGAATCTCGATTAACCGACCTAATTCGGACCAAAGGTAGGTCGGTTAAGCGAAAATTCCGGAAAAAAAGAGAGTTGTAAAAAACAATAAAAAGTAAATAATTTTCGTTTATTGAATACGGGACTTTTAATGTTTTTTTATGACATAATTGTTGGAAATGAGTTTTTGTTGCAATAATCTTGATAATCTTTATTTCGCTGCTCTATGCCGGAGTCTTTTTGAAGGCAATAGTTCAGTTTGATCTGCATCCGAAGGTTGCTCTAACCATGTCAGTTCTTTAGAAAAACATTCAAAAGCCTCATCATTACTTATGTAACTTTAGAGCAAGGGAAAAGATTACGGTTTAAAAAGGAACAAATGATTTATTACTCATTTGGGAGATTTTTGATGTCGACTAAATGATTGCCGGTTAACAGAGAGTTCCGGATAAAGGAGGTATGGTTAATCGAGGTTCTATTGTATTTATTTTAACTTGGTCAAATGTACATTTATGACATTTGAAGCTCATGGCATATATGTATCCCGAGCGTCGGGGGCTTACAAATGTACATTTGACCAAGTTAAAATAATTATTTCAGAAAACAGTGCACAAAATATAACGTGCTTCATCCGGATAATTGCCTATTAAAAAATGTATGCTTTATACACATTCAGTATTTTATGTATATATAAAACTACAGCAATAAGAAAACATCCAACAATCAAGTTTTCAGTGAAAATAAAAAACTATTCAAACCACCCTCATTACATCAGTCTCTATTGATAAAACAGCTATTATAATGAGAGTATAAAAAAAACTGCTGCAGCGTACGTTTAACAGTCTCTGACGTGTCATTACATGAAGAAGCAAAGAAGCGAAACCCTCCTCTTTCATGTTATCAATGATTGACTCGATTAATGATGAACTCGAGTTTTTCACTTGGGTTACTTCAATAGTGAACAAAAGATCGATCATTTGAACGTTACTTGAAATTACGTTGATATAATTATACTGACAAATACCTAGAAAACATAAGTATTGTATTTATTCACTAATTGTTTTAGTCAAAGTAACGAAAAATTCATTTGTATTTTATCGTCTTTTGATTGGTTTTAAAATAAATTTGAGACGATTGAAACGTAATAGTTTCTCCGCTCAATTAAATTCTTTATACATTAAAATAAATATAATTACGATGTTATGTTACTAATTATAAAGAAGACAGTCAATATTTTCATTAAATTGCACTCACACTCTGAACTTTAGCATTTCACTATAGTTTCACTTATTCTAATATTAAAGATAACTTTCCATCGAAACAAATGTTCAATCTGAATAAAATACACCACTAACGTTATTGTTTATATTTTGTGTTTCAATTTCGGAGATGAAAATAATGAAATATGATGGCTTGGATCGTGGAAATTGAAGCATTAAAGAAAATTATGAGTTATAACTAATATTAAAATAGTGAATGGTTTTGCTTGGATGCTTTCTATTTATAACATTAATAAGATAAACACTATTCAGACCAAAATAGGAGTCAAATGATATTTTCTAGAAAAATATAGTAGAAACTAGTTATCGATTTAGAAACTTTAATGTTTTTTTTTTTGTTTTTTTTTTGTATTTAATATTTTTAAGAGGAGTTTAAACCTTTTGACAGCAACAAAAACAGCTTTTTTAGCGTAATGCTCAATATGCTTTAAAATAAAATGCACTTCTTATTTTTAATTAATATGTTTTATACTGTGCAAGGTTTAATTCCTACCTAAAAATCAATAATTATTTTAGACTTAAGTATGTTTTATAAAAAATTATCATGTGAAACGTAATGATGAAAATTTAGAATTTTTTTTTTTAACATAAATTACCCACAAGATATTTTATTAAGTTTCTGCAATAAACTCAATATTAATATTGGAAATTAAAGTTAATTTATGGGTTCATTTTCTAAAGCAGAATTAGCCTTAACAATAAACAAGCAAATATTTGTATGCAAAAAGGAAAATTAAAATTGGAATTTTTAAATTTTTCTCTAATTATAAATGCCATTTTATAAAAAACTTGTCATCTATACTCTTAATTCCTGGTTCATAGAATGTAAATCTATCACGTGTATGTTCATAAAATGTTTTAAATTGGTAGAATAATAACTTTTTTTTTTTAATATTGTGGGTAACTTATACTCAGATTTTTTTTTCCAAAATTTTCCATTATTATGTTTCACTTGATAATTTAAAAAAACATACTTATGCGCAAAATAATTATTGTTTTTCAAGAAGGAAATAAACATATATAAAAAAATAACTCCCCTTAACCGATACAATAGAATATTTTAGAACCCTTCTTTTGTATAAAAATTTATTATTTAGAGACATTACATTTCTAACTAACAGGTAAACTCGAAATTTTCACATTATACATACATAATGAGAATTTTCTACGGTCACAGTGAGTAGAGTATATGCCTATTTTTGGGCTATAAATCACTTTGCATGTTCTCCTCTTTATCATTTTTACTGTTGATGCGTTTTTTCGATGGAATTCAAATGATAAATTGCTTTTTCTTTCCCTAACATTTCAAGAATAAGTGAGTAAACACTCCATCAGGGAACCTACTAGAAAGTTATCTGTTCAAGAATTATTTCCTTTTATGTTGGTTCGGGCATATTTTTTCATTCGGCAAAATTTTTTTAATTTTTTTTTATATAAATGGAAGAACATGTTGTACCTTTGATCATTTGTCAATATTTTTTTCCTTTTTTTTATGTTTTTGTTTTCGATATTTTAATAATGTAGCATGTGATTATAACAGGTTTTAATTATATTATATATTTTAATTATCCTCAAATTTTAAATTATCGTATTAATAACATGATTATTGTTAAAATATTTAAACCTGATGAATAATATTATGTATTATTGCAAAATTACCATATAATATAAACCTTATGAATTATCTAACTGATAATATTAAAAATTATCTTTTAAAAATGTTACTATGCCTGATAAAAAGTGCAGTATCATATTGCACTTTTGAAAGGAAGGTGTTATTAATTTTAAATATTTGACCATTTACATGATATTACTGAAAAATTAAGAAAGTTATTGTTCCACATTTTATAACTAAGTTACGTAGGAATTAATACAGAACATTTATTGGTTACCTTTGCTAAGTAACATTGCAGGAGTTTAGTAAAACTTAAGTTACATAATAACCTTAAGCAATATATTTACGTCTTTAACAAAGCTTAAACAATTGTGAACTGAAAATAGTAATTGGTGGTGGTAGGAAAGAAAGTTACAATTGTAATTTGAGAACTTTCTGTCTTGAAAATATGCATACTGAATAGGATTGGGATATTGCTTTTGACCTGTTAGAGAAACAGCTTTGAAACAAATTTTGGAACTTATGTATTATTCCCGTCCGTCGTCTGTTGGTGAAACAAAATGTTTGCCAAACAGATTTCTTTACTGCGTCGAAATTGTTTGTCCGGCCAGATGCCCAGACTACTGCTCAAACGAGACATTCTAAGAAAAGTTCTGGCGTTGATTCGAGCTGAGCCGGTACTCCGAGAAAGTCAGGTAATTTGAATTTTTTGTTGGCACCAAAAAGCTCGCCAACTGTCGACGGGATAATACGCAAGTAATGATTTTTAAAAATATTTTTCATTTATTCACGCCACTTAGAGATAATTTTTCTGTTAGAAAATAATACGATATCGTTTCATTACCCGGATTTGATAAAATTTCATATCACGATTTCGAAACTAGCGCAAAAATAGCTCGTTTGTATTTCAACACGTATTTGAGTTACCTTATAAAGACTCCAAACTATACAAAAGTTTTCTAATGGAAAAGAAGCCTTTAAAAAAATATTTCTATTATAACCAATGTTATAGTTATATAAATGTACGTTATTTAGAATCTTGAAATATATCGAATTTAGACAACCAAAAACACAAAAACTCATTATTCTACAATACTTTAATTTCCTAAATTTTATGCATTCCTGAAACAATATTTAAATACACGGAGAAATCTGTGTTCATTTGGTAATAATATATAAATAGATTAAAATCAATACACCCTTTTTCTCATTAACTTGATAGACGTCAGCCCCGAAACATCCATCCATAATATCTATCGGATTCCTATACAGATGATGACAGCGATGAAAATATTTATTTATATCTAGCCTCTTGCTATTTTGGGAAGCGTCAAATGTCTCAAGAAGCCTTGCCACAAGGAATGAACGAAATAGTGGATGCTAGAGATAAAGTTTGTCTTTCAGTCTTCTTGTTTCTGCTGAAATCAGCAGGAGTTTTGTGTCCTGCTATCGTTCTTCAAATCAGAAATATGAAATAAGATTTGGTATTTATTATTTACTTTATGAGAGCATCATCGGAAAGCTGGTTTTGACATTTAAGTGGCTTGAAGTATAAAGATTGGAAGTTTTAACTCCGTAAGACTCGTTAGAAATGATCATTAATGAATTAATGGTTGCTTTAAAGATAAGGATTTTTTTATTGATGGGTGTTATGTGTTTAACTTTGATAAAGTAATTAATTTGGTTATAAAATTATTATTTTCAGGTTATTGTGTTTGTAATTATTACGTTAAGAAAATATAGCTCTTTCTTCTGTTCTTATAATAAAAAAATAATCTTATTAAAGGAAACTCTAATTTCTATAATACAACATAAGTAAAGGAATACATTATTTGATGCATACATTTCTTTTAGTAAGACATGATTCTTATAAGAATACTAGTCACATAGAAAGTAATAATGTAAATTTAAAGTACATCTGGGGGGGGGGGGGGGAGCGGGAATTGAAATATTCTTATAGCAGACAAAAAATGTAATGGTTGTAGTAAAGTTGAAACAGTAAAGCATCGTGGTAACTATCCTTTGGAAGTTTTCAAAAGGATATTGTTTTCCCTTTAGAATATTTCACTTTCGAATTTTAACTTTCACAAAACATCCATTTTTGAATGTAATATGGCCGATGAAAGTTATTCATCTATTTTCATATTTAACTCGTTAAAGAAATTTGGCATAGTAAATTTTATACCATTTAATCAAAAAGGGAAATGAAAGTAAACAAAAATGCATAATTTTACTAACATAACTATATTTTCTTTTAAATTAATTAAGTGAAAATAAAAATAAAAAAAATGACTGAAAGGAAATTCATTCAAATATCCTTACTAAATATAAGCATAAAAAAAAATGCCGATAAAGAATTCACAATAAAAATGCTATAAACAAATAACTGAATTCTCACTAAAAGTGTCACAGCAATGAATTTTTATCTGAGGTGATAAAAATTCTTCGTATGACCTACATATGCAGGTGACTAAGTTTCTCTTCTAGATTGATTTCTGAAACATTTTGAGGTTCATGGACGAACCATGTGAAACAATAATCACATATCGTAGAAAACATTAAAACCTATCACATTTAAGAATATTATATACTTTTAATTCCAAAATTACACGAAAAAAATATAAGCTTACCAGATCAAAATAATAACTTTCGTATTACTAGCAAAAAAAAAAAAAAAAGATAAACTTATACACAGGAAAGTGTTCTCAACAAATCTCAATCGGTGCAATAAGAAAGGCATTTTCGCAACTTTCTTTTCAAAGTTATTGACTCATTTGTTGGTTAAATAGTAAATGCAAACGCTGATATTATCGTGTTAAAATATTGCCAAGCAACTCTTTGTCATAATACCCACACATATGATTATTGCTACTGAAATAAAAAAATAAAAAAAGCAAGTAGAAAAAAGTCGGTTTTCACAATCTAAAAGTCACTATTAAGTCACCCAGTTTAATAATTTCAATGCTAAAGCATATTTACTATAGTTTGCAATCTAAATAATTTAAAATTCTGTCGCATAAACGTCCTTTAGTTTAAGCCCAGATTCCTCAACAATACAATTTTCTTCAAGTTCAATTTAGTAAGATAAAGCCCAAATACAATGAATATAAACTCAGTCTACCCACAAAATGTCACGAGATCAAAGAAAACGAAACCTAGTAACTGAAAAGAGAAAAAACAAACATTGCAATTGTCTTTTCCGAACAATTGATTTTCAGTACACTTCTTATTCTCACAGTCAGTTTGTGAGGAAGGCTTACACATAATTAAAACTCAAAGGAAGCGGCAAAACAATTGGAAATCGAATGAATATCTGAATTTAAAGGCGTCGCACAAATACAGCCTCCGGTGATTCTTTTTTCTCAATGGAATGACAGTTTGCTTCGGAATTTAATCAAGCTTGCTAAAGGTTATTTAAGTAATTGGGAAGAATTGTTTACAGGACGTTTTATAGAAGAGAACTTATTTAGAACAGCATACATCTGACAAAGTATGCAGTTATTTAAAGGAAATATTCTAAGATTAAGCTAGATATTTGAGAACAAAGAATTTACTTGTGTTGTTTACTTGTCAAAAAAGTTTATTTGTTAAAAGATTTGGGTACTTCAAATTTTACGTAATTTAAAATAAATTAATAAAAGATGTCTAACGCCTCATTTACAATTTAAAAACTCGTGACAGAAGGAAAAAATAAGGTCGAAAAGATTTAAATTGTATCCCAATTTGTTAGTTAATTTATTTTATTAATGTTTGCTTAATATTATAAACTTATTTACAATATTTTCTATTTAACTAAATTGGCGGTTATTGAGTTATATTTCAGTTAGGTTTCAAAATATTTTTCTGTGTACATTTTTTTAATTCATTGCATACACACCAGTTAAGTAAGTCCAATCGACATTAAAATATAGGTAGTACCTTATTAACAATTCATTTTTGCTATATTATACAAATAAAACTGAAATACAATAGGCTTTTAACCGAAAAAAATTATAAAGGTAAATAAATTTCAACAGAAATAAAGGGCTTTTATGTGGCATTTTGATGACCTTTAACTATGTCATTGAGTATAAAGATGACTATATTCTTTGAAGAATCAATTACCTTCCACTTTTCTATTGTTATGAGTGATTGACTGACGAAGCAGAAACTTAAACAGTCAGATTATTTATAATAACATTAAACGACCCTGAAACAATTAATCATTCAATGGTTGGAAAATGACAGCTTTTTTAATACATCATTCATCTTTAAAGCTTCTCTTTTGTGAAGGTATAGTTTCCAAAGAATTCGCTTGAATGCTTCCGGTTACTTTTTTCGAAAATCAAACAAAGATCTGTTCTTAATTATTCAAGTAAGATTTATTTAATTTTCTTTTACATTAATTAAGTAAATGGCATGTATTATTTAAAAGAATATATAGAAGTCTTTTTAAAAAATCTTTTTGGAAATTTAACAAAAAGTCTTAATTGGGCTCAGCTATATTTGAATTTTTATTTATTTGTTATTTAAATAAGGTATAAAATAGTATTGTTTTAGGATAAAATTTTACTGACGTTTACACTTGTACACACTTAGATATCATATATATTTATAAAAAATCAAAATTTATATTTATATTTTAATAAGGAAAGTATTACTAAATATACCTAATAGTGTACTATAAAGCCTTGTTTTCAAAAATAGAAATAAATAGTAGTGTATTATTTTTTTTAAAACTGTTATCTTCCCTGTTAAGTTTGATTACATTAAAAGGGGTGACTTAATGTCACAGTACTTTTTTGAGATATACGGATTAAATATCGGTTTTCAACAACAATTAACGAGCTAAACAAATTACCAGTTTTTATAGACTTATACGATCTTTTCTAACAGTATCTTTAGTAATAATGAAAACCTGCAATGTAATACTTGTATTGGTATAGAGCTACTATGGAACTTGCTTTTGAAGTGAAATATTTTTCCCCAGTTTTTGGACAAATGAAATTCTTACAATGTATTACCAAGGAAGTAAAGTTTTCCATTATATGAGTTATATGAATTTCAAGGGAAAAAAATTTGTGGCACTAAGTCACCCCAATCTGTAGAGTGAGATTGTGTCATCGAAAAAATTATCCGTCTCTTATTGAACATATATTTTTTTCATATGGATGGAACTTTTTTAATGGGCCAAAAGCTGTCGCCAGCATTTTAAATGGTTTAAAATTATATTTTGAGAATATATTTTTTCAAAATAACCTAAAAGGCCTTGTTATCTTTCATAATTTCGCTTTAAATAATATATATATATATATATATATATATATATATATTTTTTTTAAATGCAGAAGTAGGGAAATATCATTTGGATGAGATGTAACGGTATAAAAAACTCATTTTATAGCCACTTTTTCAGAAAGTTTGATGCCATCTACACCTTAAAAAATTATATTTTAGCATAGTTATACATTTAAAAAAAAATTTAGTACGTTTTGTAACATTTTTCTGCTACATTTTTTTATTTGGCCGTGAATTTTCTGTGAATTGTGAGATGCTGATTTCCAAACATTCGAAATAGTCCTAGAATGCGAGGTTGACTTGTCAATAATATTTTTATAGCGTCTATCAATAGTTGAGAATATTATTCACGAGGTGAAAGTTTTATTACTTTGCCTTCGTGACGCCGTCCGAATTTTTTGTTTGAAAGCTTATAAAGTACCAGAAAACCATTTATTTGTAGTTTTGTTAAACTTACAGAGTCATTTATAAAATTGAAAACATTGCAATTTTCCCCTTTGTAAATAGACGTTTTTTCAGTTAATATATTTTATTTATATATTTTATTATATTTGTATATTATATATTCTTTCATATATTTTATTTATACTATGCTTAACTTTCCTACTAACTGAAAAAAATTAAATCTAAAATAATTTGACTTTAAAACAGTAATTCAAATAGTGTAAAACAAATGTAAAAAAATGTTGCTATGTAAAAAAATTCGAATAAGGTGTTTTTCTATAAAAATGCAGCTTCAAACCTAGTGAAATATTATTCTATGTTTATCTATGTTACAGATTTTATTATTAGATAAATAATTATCCTAATTTCTCATTTTAAATTACGAATTTTCATTTTGGCCTGCTTTTACCCGCGAGAACACGTGCTGGATCCATATACCTCATAGTAATATATGTTCCCATAACAACACACCAGCACGAGCTCTCGCGGGTTCAAAAAATTCACCCGTATGTTCTAAGTTGTCTATTTCTATGTTGTGTATGGTGCTCAATCTGATCCATTAAATAATACGGTTTTAATTATATAAAATGGCACAAAGTCACCATGTTTGAGAAGGTTCATTAGTGGAAATGAGGAAGACATATTTTTATTTATGTATTTCAACTAAACTTACAGGCCAACAAAAAAAAAAAAAATCTTGCTCAAGGTTTTAGAACTGATTTTAGTTATATTTGGGGCGCTGAATCTAAATATGAAATCGGTTTCTCTCTATCAGCTCTACTTGTTTAGAACAGTGCTTCTTTAATGTGCAGTTCTACGTGAAATGGGCAATTGTAACTTAATTTTGCGAAGTCTTAAATCATACACAAGGGTTGGCAATTATTTCTGTTTAATATATATTACTGGAATCAATCGAAATAACTGTAGCAGGTGGACTTATCCTAATTTAATCTCTGCAAGAAGCCCAGTTATTCATTTAAAGGAAGTGACGATAGGGCCGATACGAACGTTTCCCCATCTACAAAAGCTCTGTAATAACGAGTATTGTCCCTCTGATCACCCTTCTCATATTAATGAAGGTGATAGTGATTATTATGGTACATCTTCAATTACTCAACATTTCAACCAGTATGAATTAAATGACCTCAACAGAGATCTGAACTTTTCAAAATGAAGCTTCTGAATTATTGGTTTTCATTTTGAAAGAAAAACAGATTACTGAAACAAGGAATCAAAATTAGTTTTTACGTACAAGAGAAAAGGATCTGCTAATCTTCTTCTCTCAAGAAGACAATCGTGTAGTTTGTCACGGGATTAGAGAACTGAACTCTTAAGAAAAATGGATCATCCTGAATAGTTTCCAGATAATTGGCGCATATTTATTTACAACTCATAATGAAGTTTGAAAGGTGTCCTTCCTTTTACACAATGGGAACAAATGTGGTTCAATACTAATTGTTCACTCAACAAAAATGAATGAATAATATAACACCATAGTTTTGGTTTTGGAGAAAATAAAGTATCATGAACATCAATGGGTGATTTGTGTGAACTTGAAAACGGTAAACTGTCTCTTTGGACAAAAAGTAGCTGCACAAAATATCTTTGATTTTTGTGCTTATGTAATGGCAGAGATAGAGACCAGAAAAGAGTGACCAAACAGAGAAAACATGGACGTTGGAGAAAAAAATGTCATAAGCGATTTCTTAGTTGAACTAGAAAAAATCATCTTTCCTTCACTACATATTAAGCTGGGTCTTATGAAGCAGTTTGTAAAGACTCTTGATAAGAACGAATCAGGCTTTGCATAAATAGGGAAGGAGGGATGGGAGATTTCTCAGTTGAGAACGGAAACAATTAAAGCAGAAATATTTCACGGCCCACAAATAAGACAAATCATTAAAGATACTGTCTTCTCATATTCAATGAAAGAAACTAACCGAAAAGCTTAAACTTCTTGGACAACTCAAAACTAAAATTATGTTGACTGGTAAACAAGATGCTTAAAACTTTCAAATCCCGTGGTAGTAACATGAGTATTAAGGTTGTTGAGGTTGGTTGAGTTAAGGTTACAGTCACTAAAATCGTTTTCTTGAAAATTTAGGAGACATCAGTGAGGAATAAGATAAAAGATTTCATCAGCATATTAAAACTATGGAGGGCCGCTACCAAGGAAAATGGGATACGCACATGATGACAGATTTTACTGCTGAAGTTTAAAAAGAGAATGTTCCAAAATACATTCAAGAATACCACGGGAAAAAAAAACTGCTGAATTGTTCAGTAACTATAGATGGTGACTATAGAAATTCTCCTCTAATTTTATAGATAATAATATTTCTATAATATAATTATAGAAATTCCGTGTTTAGTTTTCTATTTGATCCATGGATTTAACTTAAAATAGTGTAATGTATATTTAGGCAATTCTCTGCTGTGAACTCGAGACATTTTGGCACTTTTTTTCTACTCAGAAACAAATTAGAATTTTAAAATTATGATGAATCTAACAGTTATGTTTATGTCTTATATAACTCTAGTTGATGACAAAGTTATATTTAAATATAATTATTTTAACTCGGTCAAATATACATTTTAAAGCCACTAACGCACAAGACACTGCGTCTGTGGATAGAAATGCATATTTGATCTAGTTAATGTTATTATTTTTCCTTATATTACTTTTCCACCATGTAATATTATATCAAATAAATCATAACTATTATATTCATCTTTTATTTATAATTTTTAACAGTTTACAAGTAGAAAAAAGAGCCAAAATTTCCCGTGGGTCAGCCAGAGAATTGTCCATTTCATTAATATGTTATATCTTAGAAATTTGAGCTCCTACTCAAAAACTAATGTCATATTTGAATTCAGAGCATCAAATTCATATGAAAGCAGCTCCAAATACCCATTACCAAAAACACTTTTGGCCTGTGTTATGTATTTACCATAAACTTAACAATCATTGAATTACAAGAAATGTGGAATAGTTACGTGATTTAAAATAAAATAAATAATTTTAAATAAATGTCGTATTTGATTCATAATTATATTATTCAATTTTTTTTAGTTTAATGGGAATAAAAGCTATTGTAAGTATAGTAAACATTATACTTTATAACTTTTAGATGCCGACAAATAATTAACGATTTCAACATAATCTTATTTCTCTTAACTAAGTCAAAAATTTAAACAAAGGGGATGGTATTCAAAAATAAGTAGTAAATTGTTAGTGAGTTTGGTTATAATAAGAATCAGTAATAACGAAGTTGAGGAAATAGTTTAAACTGAAATATTTAAAAGGCAATATTTTAATTGTGCCAGTTATAATTCTGTGTCCCTTTTTTTGTAGAAACAGCTTTAGAGAAACAATTTTCCAATGCAATTAAAGAAATATGAGTGATTAAGAATGATAAAATTTAATTTCAGAAACAAAGAAAAAATAATAGTTGTAACCATCAATTTTTCTTTAAACTTTGTTCTTTTGTTCTTTAAAAAAAATGCATACGGATTAATTTAATTTAAGAAGATTGGTTTCGTCAGATGAAATCTCATCAACGTAATCCATTTTGAAGTATTTTATGATTAAAAAATTTATTGAATTAATATCTTTTTATAGGTATTTTGATTTATGAATCTTGACTTTTTTTTGTTTTTATGAAAAAAAAAAAACATTCTAAATAAATTTAATACTACTGTTATATTATGTTTATATCTTCAATGTCCATTACCTCATAGTGAACTGTAATAGTTCGTATTAAAACTCTAATTTTTCTTTTAATAACAAATAAAATTGAAATAATACCCATTTATACTAATATCTTACATTCTTTTTCTTTCGAATTAACGTGTTTACCGTAGTGGGAATTATGCAGGGTTCAAAATTCAAGTAGGAATGGATTAATTTTGTGGTTCGGAATCTATGTTAAAATGTAGTTCAGAACTATCCTATGCATTAGATTTAAAGTTTTGTAAGTGTGTTAACTACCCAATTTGTAAAAATATCAACTACTTCTGTTCGTTTTAACTATTTTTACTTTGAATACTTCAAGTGTGGTTTTAAGCAAAGAATAAGAAAACTAAATAAAAGTAAAAATGTAGACTGTCTATTTTGAACATAAGAAATATATTCAATTTGGTGTTTTGACTATCCTGTTCAAAGTTCTTTGGGCTATTAGTTTTTGGTTGATTTTTAAGTCTTATGGCACAATGATTGCCTTAAGGACATAATACGTAATTGTAACACAACCAACATTTAACATCTACAACTACGCCTCTTAAATTTGAACTGGCATAGATAACAGTAAAAATCTACGCCGACACCTGAGCTAGCACATCTCTCAATTTACAACGCCGCAACAACGATAAGTATTTGAGATCTTGATGGATTTAATGTCCAGTGGTCACCATTATTCAAAAAATCCCTCTGGTTGTATCCCATAACCTTCTAACCATTATACAGACACCTTACTGAACCAAGTCACTGGATGATCTGTTGAGCATTTAATTCTATTAAATGGAAGCTTCGCAAGCACAAAAAATTATATTAAAAATTGATATCCCTTGCTACGGACATTGAAACAAACATTTAAGTATTTTTAATCTCTTAAAAGGATTAAATTAAATGTGTATTCGCTTATAAAGCACACTAAGACTGCTTAGCACTGTCTTTGGCTTAATTTTTCTTAGTCTTACAACCCAATACCTTTGCCAATTCCAGCATTATTTAATAACATCTCTAGTTTAGTAGCAGTTTACTTGTTGGGAATGCAAGTCGCATGAGAGATAATTAATCTACACTACGCTATCCACATTAACAAACTCCACAAATACCCTTCCGTGTTTAGAATTTCACCTCCTATTCATCTTCAATTGATTAGATACTGATCCGAAGATATTCCCTGATGCCTACAGGGTGAACTAATATGAGACGACATGGAATATACGAAGATTGCAATGGGAATATTGTGATATTGTTTATTGAGGAAACTGTTATACAAAATTAAGGTACTATATTCAATAAGTTATTATTTGAAAGATTATACAAGAGCTAAATAGGTGGTGGTGTTGTCTTTTATCTTTTGTCCAGGGAAAAATGCGTACACTACGTTTAGTGTATAGGCTAAAACTTTGATAACCAAAACAAAATTACTCATATTATTTATTTCATTCGAATATCTTTATTTTTAATGGTTTGATCATATGTAAAATAGTTTTTCGAGAATCAAAGTTTTGAATTTTTTTATAATATTATATAATATTATATTTTAATCTCAATAAATGTCACTGAAATTGCGAAATTGTGGGAAAAGTGTGATTAATTTATTTATGTATATTTTGTTTTATATCAAATTTCTTTTTTTAACTATTATAATCTTCTTTTTATTTAATAAATAATTATGTGTTTGATATTTATTGAATCATTTTTATTTTCAAATCATTAACATAATAGCTCGCTAATAATAGATCTTCCACAATTTTAAAGAGAAGAAAATACTATGGAATGCTATTATATTTACAAAAAAAAAAAAAAAAAGACATACAAACTTTTAACACAGCTCATCAGAATTAAAGTATTGAAATTTCAACGTTAAAGAGACTTCCAAGACAACTTACACAAAATTGTATTTTTAGAGGACACAACTTTAGCTCTGAGCATTTAAACTCTTTAAATATATGATAGATGCAATTACAGTTACTTCAATTTAGTATTATTGTTATTCTTCGGAAGTCAGTTTTCTAATACTTTTATCCTAGATACTGAATAGGATAATTTTTCTTTCTCTTACTCACCCGATTCTTCTGTTAAATTCTAAGACGTATTCCCGATTCCTATATCCCCAAAATCAAACAACCTTCAAATATTTCAAAACGCTCTCAAACAATTCGAAATAAGGTTAACTTTTAGATTCCACAAATCAGCATCTACAAACCTCCCACTCATTCTTCTCACAACATCCGATAATTCAACAAACCATCGGCATCACGCCTCAGGAAAACCATTTTCTTTCCTTCACACCCATCCTCAACCAACCAATCAAAACACCAATACCACATCAACACCCTCTGACGAAACCCGTCGACGTAATTAAATTCCATCTCCAGACCTTCTATTTGGACAACCGAAAATATAGTCTATTCTTTCGTACCCCAAAAACTCCCCCACGATCGTCCCAACTACCGCTAACCCATTGTTGAAGGTTAATTAAGAAAAACAAAATATAATCGATATTTTCGCACAGAAATTTCAGGTTTCAATGGCAGAAGCTTCTATGGTAATTGATTGGGTAATGTCTGGTCACGGATAGGTTAAAATGTATGGAATGTATCAGGATATATAAGGATGGTGAGTGTTTACTAGCATGGCAAACATGCTATCAGGGGGAAATGGAATCGAAATGTTATAATAATTCAATAGTGGTGATATAAGGTACCTCTGTAGGTTGAATCTTTGTCTGAAAATGTTGCAATATATCTTTCTAATAATAAGGTAACGTATATATCATGAATGTGTGCCTAAATGTTGAGATGTTGTACCTAATTATAATTTTTTAACAGTTGTTGTATTACGTATATTTACTCATGGATTATTACTTATATTTACTTTTATTATTTTAGTAATACATATACTATATATTAGGTATAATTAAATATAGTATATATGTATTTGGTATAATCTGTATAATAATAATACATATACTTTTAGTATTTTACATTATTTAAAACTAATGCTATCGTACTTATATTACCATAAGAGAATTACTGAGTCATTTTGAAGCAATGGGTGTATCGTATTGTATAGACGTACGGGGGACTTCTGTCTTAGAGTATTGCAATAATAAAAACTAACTCTTTTGTTAAAAGGTCTACGTATGTCAATAAGACCGAAATTATATACCTTGTCCAATTCAAAAATAAACTCTTTGTCTGAAGGATCGAAATTAAGTTGAGGTCACTATTTTGTACTTCATTTTCTCTTGTACAACTTTACTATTAAACCAGTTTTTAATAAAACATTGTATATTATGCGAACTTAGATAATACGAATCGTTATCATCCCAATGAAAAAAAAAAAAAAAAAAAAGAAGAAGAAGAAGCTGTAGTGTAAAATCAATTAAATTGCACGAAGGTAATGCATAAAACTGCCTCACTTTCATCTATTGCAATTTCAATTTTTCAGTGAAAAGGCTATGTCACCACAACTTATTTTAATGTCATAATAAACTTTTGGAAGTGATAAATAGTTGTGACTTATCTAGAATCTTTGCCATACATTTTTGCAACAATAGTATGTGTATTTCTAAATTATTTGTTATCCCGAATTCACTTCTTGAATTAGACACCCAGTGACAATTATTTTATTTGTAAGTTTGATAAAGTGGTATAATATTGCATTATGAAGTTAAATATATGTATATATATATTTCAAATATCAGCACTAAAAATGTGTATATCTTCCAAAATATTTACTAATTTTATCTCTCGGTGTTAATCATATATTCATATAAAAAAAGCATTTCTATAAGTATTGCACATTAACTGTCGATTTATCTACAATAAAGATTACATACTTCTGTCATTACTCTCAATTACTGTAGTGTTTCGCCAATTTTCTGTATATCGATTTGAAACCCCCTCTCCCTCCTGCACCCCCCAACTCATATAATCAAATCCAACGTTTAAGAGCTTACTGCCCTTGAAATTCTGTGTAAAAGATATACTGAAAAAAATCAAAATAGGGTTCTAACATGAAGCAGTTTCTTGAAAAATCAAGCTAAAAACCTAGTTAATTATATAAAAAATAAAGCTACACAAATATGTATACAAATAGACGCCATATCACTCAGGTCCTATAGTCCTTAACTTTTTTCATAAAACTAATGGTAAAACATCGCAGAAAAAGTTACATTTCTAATTAATCTATATCACAATAATGCATTCGATCCTTTAGTGATAATTACGTATAAAAATGAAGGTATTTGATGTATTGTGTTATTTAATTAAGTAAACAATTTACCAAAGTGTTTCTATAGATAATCGCGTTAGATATTGATTCAATCAATTCCTCGAAGGATTATATAAAAGAACGAAAATCATTCTTTTGTTGAACAAGACAAAGCGATGTAAGTAATGAACTGTCAACTTCCCCTTTTTACATTATTTCTAACTGCGTTAAGAAATTCCTTAATTCATAAATGCGTCTGTGATGTAAAGGAAAGAAATATTAGTTCTAGATATTAGATTAGATGTAATGAATTTCGAAAAAGAAACTATCGGTTATTAATGTTCAACGAATGTGGAAGTATTTTCTAGTAATAAAATTATATTGAGCTTTTTCCTGAATAAAAGAATTTGAAAGGGAATTTTTTAATATAAAGATTTCTTAGCGTTATTGTTGGAATTCTGAAGGAATTATCAGAAACAATTTTTCACTGACACGGTTTTAACAGATTTTTTATACATTTTTTTATTTTATAAGAAATACTTAACATTTATTATCTATTCTCAGTCATTTTAATTTAGATGAAATTGTACTTTAATTGAATTTAAGGAACTGGAAAAAATGTCCGGCTTAAAAAATAGAACATAATATTATTAATAATTCCAAAATCAGATTAAGGCAGTAATTCCAGAATTAGACTAATGTAGTAAATCATAACTTCCCATTTTGAAGAAAATGTTATGCTTTCAAAATTAGTGATCCATATTGTTATATAATTTAAAATTGTTCTCCTATATATAATAGTGCACTTATTTCGTTTTAAAGCACTATTTGGTTTAATCAATTTATTATCAGTGACAATACAGGCTGGACAGTATTGGAAACAGCTAATAGTTAATCAAAATATTGCGTTAATTTTCGTTCGAGTGATAGCCGTTTGATGGTTTGTCCTAAATCTCTCGAGAAATTTCTCAAGATACATAAGGCACAGTGAAGTGGAATTTGTGTCAGTTAGAGATTTAGAGTTGTTTTGAAAGAGGATCTGTATTTATATTTGTGGAGTGTGAAGTATCTCTGTGTTGAAGTATTTGAAAAACGAAGCCACTTTTGTTGTTGTCAAAGTTTAGAAATGAATTACGGTACCTTGGAAGTTTACAGTTATAAGTAAGCAATAGTGGATGAGTTGCACACAAGTTTATTTCCAGAGACAAGAGAGGAGAGGGGTGACGGATAGCGTCAAGAGTTGATTATATCAAAAGGCTTGGCAAAACCGAAGTATTGAGCTTTTATAGGTTTACTAGTGACGCTCGATGATCCAAGGTGCCTCCCATAAACACCGGAAAATACTAGAGAATTCTAAATCGGAAATATATATATATATATATATATATATATATATATATATATATATATATATATATATATATATATATATATATATATATATATATATATATATATATATATATATATATATATATATATATATATATATATATATATATATATATATATATATATATATATATATACATAAAATATTTTATCATAAAAGCGATATGTTACGGGTGTATGGAAAATATGTCCTGATATGTTACTGATATTCATCGAAACAAAATGTGCGTTAAATTTATATCCGTAATTAATTCATGACACAACATATATGTTATATTTTATTAGTTTAAAAATAATGCTCAAAACCATGATTGTCAGTTTTACTGTAATTTATTTAATATGGAAAGTTGTAATTTAAATTGTATACTATACTATACAACTTATACTATTTACTAGCTATAAAATTTTGCTACAAAACTTAAGTCTAAGCCAAAACAATTTAAAAGAAAATCAATGCCTCTTTTTTCTTTCGATGCAAATATTCCAAAACACTTCCAAAATTGAAATGTAAATATTTAAATAATTGCATGTATTTAAAAAATTGGAGACATTTAAATAACACGTCATCTTTTAACAGAAATATTAAAAAAATCACTTTCAAAGTATACATGTAATTTGCCAAGAGGATGTTCATCATAAAATTTAAAAGCAGTCGTAGAAATAAGAATAATTCAATCATTGTCATGCTGCTATATGCCGTTTATCAGGACAAATGCAACACCGCGTCTTACATACAAGAGTGGTTGAGAGTGAATGTTTGAGAAAAAAGGGAATAATGGACTCAAATAAGCAAGATGACGTTACGAGCCTGGGGAAATACAGTGTGAGATCTAACAGATCAGCGAATATTAATGAAGGCGGGAGAATTAATGAAGTCTCGATTATGTAGAAAATGTTGTAACTCTTTAGTGACTATGGTTTAAAAATAGATGATAATGAAAGTGAGCATTCAAAGAAGCTATATTACATACATATAAATTAAAAAAAAAAAAATTATCAGTGTGAATATATTTTTGAAGTTTACTTTTTCCATAAGCATATTTTGAAAAATACTTTAAAAAGCAAGATTAAATCCAGAATAATCTATTTTTCAAGGGAACGCGAGAGTGAAGAGGAAAACAAGAAATGATGTTAAACCTTCTCTTATAATAACAAAATTTCTACAAGGTAGACCGACATAAAGTATCAACTTTAAGTCCCAGCCTAAATCATTTTGAAATGGAATAAAATAACCCGTTTCAGAGAAAGAGTAATTCTCAGAATCTGCGATTAAAAGCGGGTGAAAATTACCTTCGTTTCCAGGAAAGCCATTCATTTCTAGACGCACTTTGGGGAATTTCCGGGCTACATAATTTAAATTCTCCTCTTCATTTGGAGAAATTTGGCTTCTGGATAAAAATATTTGAATTGCATTTCTTCTATTGTAATCTATTTTGCAGTAGAATTGATGTAGGAAACACACTGTTAAGAGTGAACTATTTACTTGAAGAAACTCATAGGTTGTATATTACAATTTAAATCCCAGCGTGACGGGAAATGGTTAAGAGAGTTATTTTTCCTACTTCTGTCACATTGATCTAATTCTTAATTTTTCCTGCCACAATACAAGCCGAATAAGTTCTTTTGAAATACGTGTAATGAATTTTTTACCCAGAACAACACCAGAAATAAAAGCTCATCAATAAAATTCGAAGGTAATATTGATAGTGGTTTTATTAAAGTTAATTTTTTACAAAAGTTTTTATAAGCTAGCTTAAGAAACTTTTTAAAGTGCAATTATAAACAACCCAATTAACTTTCCTTCAAATTTCCTTAATGAGTTTTAACAGTTTAAGATTTATACCTGGTAAAAATTTCATATATTTTAAAAATAATTATTTGGCAGATTTTGCAGCACGAAATAAGTCTTCAGGGCACAGACAAGCTCACGATCCTTCTTAAGTAATCTAGGTCATTGTACTTGATTACATTTATAATAATAAAACAAGGGTATGTCTGTCTATACTTTTGTGCGTCTGTCGCTCTATCAAAAGCGACTTTCTAATATGCGTATATCTTTTAAATTTAATTAGGTTTTTATTAATTTTATTAAGAATTTTTAAATATCTCCTAAGAGAACCAAGTGGCTGTGTAGGCCAGATCAGAAGATTTTTAAGTTCAATGACGGCCCCAATAATATCAGGACCTACAGCTTAAAGTGGATTCCGAACTACAACGAATATACATGGACCCAGGACTTGATTCCGATACTTTCAGCATGCGATGTCAGTGCGCTAACCCCACAATCATCAGGTGGTGGTGTAAATTGGACTCAATCATTACAAATTTAAGTAGCTGTTTTCTTTATTGCAAATAGTTATATTTCCTTTTTCTGGATTAAAATTGTTATGGCTATCTGTCTGAAGTTTCTGCCTATTGCTTTAAAATATATGAATTATAGTAAGACATGAACAATAAATGTATTTGTGATACTTATTTAATGAATAATACAGGGTGGTTATAATTTAAGTTCAACTTTTAAAGAGCTGTAAAAAAGAGCCACTTGTCAGATTGACCTAAAATTTGATCTGAATATTCACGAAGAGAAAAACGGTATGTCATTAGAAAAAAATAAATCTAAATAGTTTTTTTATTACACCATTCCCAATTTTTCGCGTATAATAAGTTTAAAATTTATTTCATTCTGACCAGTTCTCTTTTTTACAGTTTTTACAGTTTTACTTATTTTTGGGAGATAATTCTTAGAATATCTATAGAATGAGACAATTGAGACACTTTCACTCAAAATTGTATAACAGGAATTATAAAATATGACGTTATCTTTCCTCTGGAACTCCACCAATCTTGCAAATTATTCAACAGTAACTCTTTCAAATTACAGCATAAGAATACAAATTCTCAGTGTCGTACCACTAAGTTGTTATTTAACTAATTAATTCCTATCTAGTCAGAATGTACTTACAATAGAAACCCCTTTTAATTCTTGTGTATTTTCTCTTCAGAGGAGAAGACTACTAGAATAACAAGAAGGCACCTAACAGTCTCTAATTCCCTTCCTGCTAAATTTGCATACGGATTTTGAGGTGTTATCTCTTCCCACGACCATCTCGTTAATTAATCGCCTCAGGCTATATTTAAGATGTATTTAATCGTAAGTTTACAGAGAGCATATCAATGCGATTTAAAGTATTGGGATTTATATCTATACAATCTAGCATTTCTTCGTTCGTATTCGTAATACTTATAATTAATTTATGGGTTTTTCTAAACTAAGAAGATTAATTAGATATGTATTTTCTGAAAAGATTGCTATAATTTTTTTTTAATATAATTGATAGATGAAATTAGAAGGATTGGATATTAGAATGAATTACATGTATGAATTTTGATTTTTGTTGAATGTAAAGAATCAGAACTCAAACGCTAATCTACACAAAAAAAAAAAAAAAAAAAAAAAAAAATCGAGTATCTAGTTTAACTTATATCAAAATCAGAAAAATACAGTAAATATACTTCATTCATAGTGGAAATGAAAGAGTTACAATTCTTTCATTTCCGTTATGAAGTATGAAGTTCATCAAAGTACGAAGACTGTCTCGTGTATGTTTTCTGTTTGTGTTAAAACACGGGACAATTTTAAAATTTATGGCATTATACACAATAACTCTTAAATGATTTTATTCGAAAAGTTGGGAATGTATATGAAAATATATCCTGTAAAAGGCCTCAGAATTACATTATAGAAAGGGATTGTTCGCCTGACATGTGTGAGATATCTAGTGAAAACTATCGCTGAGGATATTATACCACTGACACAAGGAACATTTTTTAAATCACAAATAAACTGATTTTACGGTGTTTCGACGCAGCGCAGTATATACGGCATATATATCTCTGGAGCCAAAAAATCACCAACGAAGCCAGCTTACAATATTTAAAAGGAGCAAACATCCAATTCTGTATTTTATAAAACAAGGCTTAATCTATTATCTATTTAATTTATTGTTATTGAAATAGTAAGTATGTCAGTTACACAAATTAGGAGCAATGCAGACGAACACACAAAGTTAAAATGTGTACCACAGACTGAGGTAACGTTGGGACAAACGCAGTAACTTAAGGATATCGCGTAATTTTAGACTTTTTAATATCCCACCAACACCATAGCATATTAATTGGCATTCTATTATCGATAATGTATACTCTAGAATGGGATGATACCTCGTAGTATACATTTGAAATTGTAACTGTACTGACGTAATATGGCAGTCTATTTTAACTTTCAATTACTCATATGTATACATAGGGTAGTGAAAGTCTAGTATTCAGTAAAAAAAAAATATATATATAGGGATTTTTTTTTTTTTTTTTTTTTTTTTTTTACATTTCTCCACGTTTTGGAACATCCTGATTTAAAAAAGTGATCTAGAAAAATGACTGTGTGTCTGTGTGTGTGTAAGTGTGGCTGTGGTCAGTATAACTTCCGAACAAATTAACCAACAATGTTCAAATTTGTGTGTGGGTTGGTAATGAAACAGGGACCGACCATTAAGGTTTTCGTCAAAATAGCGCATACGCATAAGGTAGTTACAATGGAAAAATCATGTTTTTCAGTCATTGCTAAAAAACGAGTCTAATAATTTGGTCCAAAATCGCTGTGGTAATGCCTCTTAAGGTGTTTTAAAACATCCCTACCTCCGAAATTCCCGTAAAAATTCTTTAATGATGTAGAAAGTTGAAAAAAGAATGCCTTTAAGACAGAGTTCCATTTCCTTGAGCATACCTCATCAACGATCAATTTTTTCTCCTCTCCTCAGTTTCACTTATAAGAAAGGATAAAATAAGAATTGAGGACTAGAAATGGAAAACGATCTAAGTTCAAAAAATAATTTTTTCAGAAGAGCCGAAAGTATGATCTCATCTGTAAGGCCTCTTATGATTAAGCACATACTTCAAATTGAATGTGAGCTATTGCTTCTGGAGTTCGCACTTTGGGCATTCTCCACTTTGTTTAGCTTGGTCTTTTGAAAAAATTTCCGTAAAAATAGATTTTCGATCTTTTTGGGAGTTAGGTCTTTTGCCAATTTTAGTCCTCAATTATTGAAAAAGTATATCGCCAAAATCACGTATTTGGCGATTTTTTTTCCGACCCATTTCAGAATTATAGTAAAAAATATCGCCAATTTAGCAATTTTTTCTAAATGAATGAAAAAAATATAAAAATGGTAAATGACACAAATTGAGACATCAGTATTATAGTGTAATTAAAAGTTGTGCGATGTTCCACAACCCTAGTTTTCACCGTTCTCGTGGAGGTTTTTGTTCGTGTTAAAATTTTCATCCTCCTTCAAAAAAATGGAAACATTTCACTACCAGCGGGTATGGGTTTTTATAAATACATTATTTGACGTCTATTTCAAGTGCTTTTTTATATTTTTAATTCTGTTGTTCAATTTAATAATCTCAAAGTTGTATATTTTCCGTACTTAGTTGGGTAACACTGGTATTCCCAAGTAGGCCTACTGCATCTAATAAAACAAAGAAGTGATAGCACCAAGTATGCACACAACAGATGCGATGATGCCAGTGCTAAGTATTCGCTACAAGACTCTAAGGAAAGCAAAACTTTCGGAAATATGGAACAGCCCACTCCATCAACGCCTCTCCAAAAATCTTCAAGTTTCCTCCGGAATCTTATGGTGGGAGACTACGTTCTGTGGAATACGAGATAGAGCTTTACCTTGGATAGATCATTGAGATAAAATATGACGAAAAGTATTCATTTTTGCGATGAAAAGTCTGCTCAAAACTGGAAATGGCAAGCTAAGCCCGAAGAAATTTTTTATTCGAAAAAAGGAATCGTCCAGAAATTCAAGTAGTTTATTTTAGTTGACAGGCGCAAATTTCCAAAGTTCAAGATATAATATCTTTTATGAACAAGTTTTAAAATTTATTTGAGTCATTAAATAATGCTAAAAATCAATTAATTTTAATCAATTTATGTCGCTAACCTACTTATCAAAATTTGTCTATCCATCCTAACTAATCATGTTATTTTAAATCGTAATGTTTTCAGACTATTACTGTAATTAGTAAAATGCTAATACAAATTTGAAATAAATCTTTTGATAAATGGCCCTTCCACTTCATATTACGACAGATTTATTTTCTTCTAGTGTTTCTAAGCAAACACAACACTATATTAAAGTTGCCCCTAATTCATGAAGTAAGATTGTAACAAAAATTAAAGATTTTTATGAGGGTAACATAGGTCGTAGAGTAGTCGTATGAGGGTAACATAGGTCGCTTTTCGTTAAAAAAAACCATCGTGGGTTAAAATTTATAGAAGAGATTTATCAAAAAACCAAAAATTCTACAAAATATCATGAGTTCAAAGAGATTTATTCTGGAAGTTTATATATATATATATATATATATATTTTATCTTTCCCGTAAATTCTACATCTATATATTTAATAGGCAATACGTTTTTTGGGGTTAGTCCGTCCGCCTAAACTGCTCAACCAATTTCAATGATCAAGGTGTCATTTTAAAGGAAATAAGCTGTAGATTTGCCAAAACGTGCCAAAATAATTTATTAACACTTTATTAATTAGTTAAATTTCAATATTTTTCATCATTAAGCTACTACAAAGCCTCAATGATTTTGAATATATGATTGGCAACATCCTTATGTATGTAAACAACAAGTGCAAATTCGTTTCTAATTTTAGACTATTTGTTTCTAATTTTTTCCGTTTCTAATTTTAAAGCTCTTCTTAAACTCTTCGTTTTAAAGTTGATTTTTTCTGTTTTTCTGAAGCATTTTTGTATTAGAGTAATTATTATTTTGAAGTATTTCTATCCAGAAAATGCCTCTAGTTGGACGTCGTTCTCCCTTACGTATGTAAACAACAAACCCGTTGCTAATTTCAAAGCTCTTTTTAAACTCTTTGTTTCAAAGTTGATTTTTTCTGTTTTTCTGAAGCATTTTTGTATTAGAGTAATTATTATTTTGAAGTATTTCTATCCAGAAAATGCTTCGCGTTGGACTTCGTTCTCTAACTGGGCGACTTATCAGAATAAATAAAAGATATTAGGACTTCAATGTAAGGGCATAGCTAATGAAGTTTTAAGTCAGAACGTTGGCGGATAGTATATTTAACTTTCTATTATGAAACTTGCAATTTGGGTGTTTTCTCTATTAGGCCTTACATTAAATTTATAAAAATTTTGTTACATTTTTTATGGCTGGCAAACCTATTCGAGCGCAGCAAGATGTTTTAACCACAAATTCGAGCGGCAAAGCCGCTCAATCCGAGAGCAGCGAGGTGTTTGGGGGTTGGCGAGCGTTAGCGAGCAGGGGGCGAAGCCCCCTAGTGCAATAGTTAATACTAGATTTACGAGACATATCATTTTGATGGATTTGGTCCAAATATTTATTTCCTTTTCAGCTCTGTAATTTCAAAATACTGCAAGCAGTATACTTATTAATTTGGATATGTGTCAATCTGACGTATCAGTTAATTTCATTGTTGGCCAGAAAAAAAAAAAAAAAAAAAAAAAAAGAAAGAAAAAAAAAAAAAAAGAGGAGAAGAAAAAACACTATCTGTATTCATGATATTACCCGGCCACAAATATAAATGTAAAGGAAAATTTATTTGAGATATTTTTTTATAACATTGATCCCAATATTGACACCTTTTTAATTATCGGAACGTGGCAAACTAATTGATTTGCAAAATGTGTTATTTTGTAGTAGGCATAAGAAGAATACAGAAGGAACTTTAAACGTTTAGTATATGTTTAGTAAATATGTTACAATTGTACAAATAATGACTGTTTAAATTAAATTAAATTAAATTAAATTAAATTAAATTAAATTAAATTAAATTAAATTAAATTAAATTAAATTAAATCGAATCGAATCGAATCAAATCAAATCAAATTAAATTGAATCGAATCGAATCGAATCAAATCAAATCAAATTAAGTTAAATTAAATGAAAATTAAATTAATTTAATCGTTTCTTTGAAATAAATGTTCTTTCCATGTTACTTTGTCAGATGCTCTTAGAAATATATGTAAATGAAACTTCCGTAAGTCAAGACTTGATATTTCCTCTAAGCTGTTACATTCCCATGAGTTCAACAGAATAAATGCACAATTGAATATCTAGTTTGATATATCATCTAATTCAACGAACATGAATAAAATTGTCTTTTGTGAAGTCAACCAAAGAATTAAAACAAACGCTACCTGCTTTTATTCCTTAGATATTACTATGCATTATCACACAATGAGAGCAGTAGAGAAGTTCCTCGAATGCTTCAAAATCTAATTAATTCCAGCTAGGGCTCTACTAGTATCATCATTTAAGGATGTGTTATTCTTACACATTTCTCTTGTCTCTCGTGTCAACATTTTCATTGTTGCTTAGCAACGGAGACTGAATAATACAAGGTCGAATGATTTAAATTAGTATATGAAAGATAAAATAAAATATTCGAATTTCTCAAGAAAACAAAAATGCATCTTTATCAAAGACTGTTTAACAATAAAGATATTTATATTTATACTATGAAATAGGTGTTAAGTTTGTTACTAATCATTTGGGTGACAGTTAAATTAAAAAAGAAAGAAAGAAAGAACTGTACAAAGCGTAGGTTGGTTAAAATCAAACTGAGATTGTTCAAAGAAGCGTTGAGACTAGAAATCAGCAGAGCTTCATAAAACTTTGTATGTATAAATCTGAGACCCTGAGGAAATTATAATTGAATACGTAAAACATAATTAAAAATCTTTTAAAGTTTCTCAAAGAATGATGCAAATAATTACAACAAACCTTGATTAGATTGTTTTCTTTCTCGGTCAAAAACTTAATTCGCAATATTCTCGATAGGGTTCAGCTATTAAACCTAATATTCTTCTATACCCTTAAAAAACCATATTTCTGACTGGTAGGGAAACTTATGTGTGAACTTATTTTTTTCCTCAGATCTTACTTTTCTTTACTCTAAATAGAACGGAATTCAAATATCATTAAACTATGCTCATTAGAATACCATTTAAACAGCCCCAAACAAGTGCAATGTATTACTCGCAGCAAAAATTAAAGAACTTAATGTTTAAATTATATGAAACTAAGTGTAATTGTAAGGAATCTTATAATAAATAACCTGGTTACAAATTAATGAGATTTGTGTGTGTGTGTGTGTGTGTGTGTGTGTGTGTGTGTGTGTGTGTGTGTGTGTGTGTGTGTGTGTGTGTGTGTGTGTGTGTGTGTGTGTGTGTGTGTGTGTGTGTGTGTGTGTGTGTGTGTGTGTGTGTGTGTGTGTGTGTGTGTGTGTGTGTGTGTGTGTGTGTGTGTGTGTGTGTGTGTGTGTGTGTGTGTGTGAAGATATAAAGAAAAAGGTTACAAAAAAACGAGGTATTTCGATACAAATTAAAAAGAGTAACTTTTTATAAAAATTCCTCAGTTGAACATTCGTCCAAATTAAAACGAAAGGTCTAAGCCTAACAATCTGTAAATGTAAAGATTCATAAAAATAATTCAGATTAATTTTATCATAATGAGGTAACATTTTGATTGCCGTAGTATTTTTTGGAAGACAATATTTGCAACAAAATATTAAAATCAGTAAACTCGTTAATTAGTTCTGAAATACACCAGCTTTCAAGTTAGTCTATACAACTAATTAAGTTTTAATAATAAACTCCATTTTTGAACAGTATGAAATTTTTAGATATGGTAGTTTGATTGATTGCAAACTTATCTATATTTTTTAAAATTAAGTATTGCACCTGAAAAATTAGAAAATATCTTGTTCATTTTAAGAGGTATATTGCAGCATTATTTAAAATAAAGTAACACATTGTTGTAGTAATTAAAAATTTAGTGGAGAGCTCTCACCTTAATTTCGAATTAGCTGTACGGGGATTATATAACGCTTACCTGCTATTTGTATAAAGTCGTGCAGGTAATACGATCAAAGTAGTAAGCTAATTAAAAATTAGTTTTTATGTATTGTAATATTATATAAAATGAAATGTCATAGCTAACATTTGGTAATACTAAATATTAGACATCATTATAAATAAACTGCCTAATTAATTCATGGAGGTTAGGCTAAGTAATTTTAGATTTTATTGCGACAACCATTTTATACAAACCAGGACCCAAAGAAAAAAAAATTGCCTTTATTTTAAATTGGATACAGGATCTTTTGAAATATTTGTGGAGGTTACTATGAAACCACGAAACTTCCCTTCTGTTTGAACAAAAATACATTTTTCGAAATTTATAACCCCTAAAAAATCTTTAAGGGATTGAATTTAGTATATATTTAAAGATAAAACTAAGACAATTAAAATTGCATTGTATTTAGAATTTAAACCCAAACGTATAGTTAATCGATAAAAAGAAAACAAAAGCTCTTTATGTAATGGAAATTACTTGCATACTTATTTTTACAATATCAGATATTTTTTTAAATTTTGCAAAATTATGTAAAAAGTAAAAGCTAATTAAGGGCTGATATGAAAAGGTATCATAAGTAATTACGCATCAAACTTAAAATGTTACTTTATTAAAATTGGTTTTGAAAGATTAGTGAATGGAGTTTTGAGAAAAGAGGTTTAAAAGGTAATTAGTAATATTTAGAATATTTAATACACATGTTTTTTCGTTATGAGTGTGTATTTATTGTGCTTGATTATATATAAGTGTTTTAAAATAACATTGGATGCAAAAGAACACCAGTTACAAATAACGATTAACACAATACTAAAAATAGTACGTTAAAAAAAAAAGGTAGCGTTGTATCAAAGATACATTTTATGGACAATGTTGTGACTTAGTATTGAAAATTGATTCTTTTTTTAAACATTTGCTATGAAAGGATTCGCATTATTATTTATTTATTTATCACACATTTAAAAGTATTTGTATATCATTTTAGCACGTTTTGTATACCAAATAGTTATTAATTTAAGAAAATTGTTCGGTTTAATTGTCATATATTTAAATACGTGCAATAAATTTATATTCGTTTTGAATAGTCTTTTGCTTGCAGATTGATAGACTAAATTAAGACTTAATGAATATTAGTAAACTTAATTAAAACTTAATGAAGATAGATAGATTTAATTAAAACTTTATGAAGTTTATATACTTTATTAAGATTAAATGTAGATGATAGAATTACAACGATAAAGGATAATGCTATATGCCTAAATATGCAACTTTAAAGGGTATTTTCTCAAAAGTTAAGAAAAGTCTCTTGGACCCCTTTGCTTCTCATGCCCTCAATTTAATTGTGTATTATCATGAAAAACCAAATTCAATATTCTGTACTCAGTACTTCTGTTTTTTATATTGATAGTAATAACACTACAATATCTTTAATACTACTTTTTGTATTCATCTTATCACAAATTTACTACCAAAATGGTAAAATAAATATGTAAAATAATAATAATAATAATTTAATGTTTCAGAAGTGTGAAATTTAATGTTACGAATGAAATATTTATTGTACCAAAGTATAAAAATATTTTTAAAATCTTGTTTGGACGACAAAAATAATGCTACACTTTTTTTCAAATGGTATACTTATATACAGCCTGCAGTAATATTCGTAGAAGACTACCAAACACCACGATAAAGGTTTGGGTCATTGATTTCACAGATTGACAATGCGAAATCAAACTTATAAATTCGTTTACAATAAAGAACAATCTAGCGCTCAAGTTAAAGTAAGCGTATACAGCGTTATAAAAAATATTTATATATAATTTAATTTTTAAACTTATATTAAGAAATGGCACTTTAACTTATCATATAGTAAACTTTTGGTATGATTTATAGATGTAAATACACATCAATCACGTATCAATTAATCACGTGAAGGGGTGTTTTGCGTTTAAAAAAAAAATTCTTTTGTAGCAACATACATGCGATAGCATTGTTACTATTTACATAATTTAGCATAACATTGCTATTAACATAAAACATTTTTACGCGTGTCAAGTATATAACAAAATTATTTATATATATAAGTGTTATCAACAGTAACTTACATTTAAATAATTGAAGTAGTTTTTATGTAATTTCAAATAACAATACCAAATTTTATGGTGAAAGATATTGATAACTTTATTAGCACATAAAGGATATCAAAATCTTATTTTACAGTGCATAGTATATAGATAATTTATCACATTAATACACACGATTAAACATATAAAAGTTCCCTTTAAAAATAATGCAATCTCCAAATTTGAAAAATAAAAGCTGTTTCGAAGCATATTTTGCACTAGGAAGAGATGCAGTGCAATGTTTAAAACGCACTGTGCATTTTAAAAATAACTGTTTAATCATATAAGTAAAAGTCCATACCATGGATACCATATTACTATCTCTTATCACTTTTATTTAAATAATATACATTATAAGTGACTTTCAAAATAAAAAAATTTATATGCTTTTTTCAGTAGATCTCAAAGTTTGGAGTCTCCTCCCAGCTCATCTACAACCTCATCTTAAACATGTTTAACCAAAAACTCCTTCAATAATGAAACGTAGAGATTAAAGAATTGCCAAGGATCTAATGTGAAAACAAGTTTCGTCTTTGCAAAGTCACATACTTGACTTTGCAATTGAGCAACTCTCAACACCAAACGCCAACATCAAAAAAATCTTTCAAAAAAATAATTGCAAAAAATCGAAACTCACTCGTCCCAAACGCAGCCTTGCAAAAAACACATCGACGGAGCTCCTTAGCACGTTGATGCCGGGGCGCAAGCCCCTTCCATCGGCGTCGTGCACATGGATCGTACCGGGGCTTATCCGTTAGACCGGGGCAACTGCAACAGAAGACAGATGAAGCCCTGGCGGAAATCTGGGAAGATCTGAGAGGACATAGAATTCAAGGAATGTGGGGCGCATGCGCGTGGGGGTGGTGATTGGACTAGGGGTCGTGGTCGGAGGGAGTCTGGGAAGTGTTGTATAATGGGGGATTGAATAAGGGAAAGGGTGAAATATGATTAGGGTAAGATAGATATGGAGATGGAGGATTTAGTATGGGTTCAAGGAGAAGGAAGAGGGTAAATTTAAGTATGAATGATTTATGCTATTTTGTTACTTATAAAATATAAGTCACTGTGAAATATCATTGTAATATAAATTTTCAATATCCTTTATGAGCTAATAAAGTTATCAGTTTCTTTTATCGTGAAGTTTGGGACTATGTTATTTGAAATTGCATGATAGCTAGTAGGATTATTTAAATGTAAGTTAATGTTATGAAACCTTATGTGTAAATAAATAAGTTCTTTCATATTTTTGATACTTTTTAAGAGAAATAATTCAATAACTGAAAAAAATAATTGCAGGATGTAATGTGATAAACAGCTTTAGCTAATGGAAAACTATTTTTAGAAAACGTAAATGAAATTTTGTTATATCATGAAAAGAACATATCGGGTTTTTTTTTGTTTTTGTTTTTTTATGATTATTATTTTGTAGGGTTAGTGTGGTTGACGTTGCTTTTCGCAGAAAAAAATAGAATTCTGTGAAAGTTAACCTCATAGGTGGTAAAATGTCCCTAAAGTTCAGTTTTATGAAAAAGTTGTATTTCAATTTTCATACCAATTCAATTTATATTATTTGCAAGGTGCACAATTTTGAAATTGAATGCTATGTTTCAGTAAATTCCATGTAATACGACTAAAAAACCAGTTTAAGAACTATGGAAGAAAGGAATTTTGCTTAAAATGACTCATCTTCAAAATGTTTCTTTCTTTCGATTGACAGTCGTAACTTTCGTGAACTATAAATCTAGCTGATACAAGATGATAGTTTCAACGCGAAACTAATTCATGAACTGACGGTAAGCAAGACATAAAAATAAAATTACTTATATAGTTTATTTCGATGTTTTTCTTTCTTTTCCCTGCTCGAAATAAGAAAAGAATATATATTCCAATAATTTGGAAGGGCAAAGGTAAAATAAGGTTTTTGTAAGTGCAAAAATAGAAAAAGCTTTACTTATAGAATAATTTGAAAATTCACCAGAGTGCAATATGATCTTTTAAGATTGCTTAGAAGAATTACTTTTTCGAAGTTCAACAGAGATATTGCATTCTGTTGCTGAGAGATAAAACGAAATTTGATTTGGAAAGCAGAACTAGTCACGGAAATTATAGTTTAACTAGCCGTCTGATTATATAAATTGTATCCTCTACGTCCAAAGGAACTTTTTAACATTTAAGTTCTATTCATTAACAAATAATGGATCATTATCGGGCCGAGTCGACGTATCCTTTACAAGGACTCTCGTTTAATAGAGTGCCAAAATAAAATTATATCTTCGATTTTCAATAAGAAAACACAATGTGCAATCGTAAATTATTCATCAGAAGTAAAGGTTTTAGACTTTATACTGGCAAAAAACACCATACAGAAATAAAAATAGTTATTTATGCAATTAGTTACGAAAGTCATATTTCTTTTTAATGAGAAAAAATGCAAAAAATTACCGAGTTTGAAAAGTAATAACATATTGTATACAATATTTAAACATATTGTATACAATATTTAAACATATTGTATACAATATTTAAACATATTGTATACAGTATTTAAACATATTGTATACAATATTTAAACATATTGTATACAATATTTAAACATATTGTATACAATATTTTTGTATAATTACGAGGACATTTGTTTCAATCAGTTAAAAATTGATTCCAACTCGTTGGTTCCCTTATCAATCCTCTTAAGCTTTTGACTCTGAGAAACAGCACTTGAATAGAATACGAAAGAGACTCCGATTTCACTTCTAGATTTAGTTAGCTTTCTGATAATTTTACTTTGAAAAGTTAATCAGTACAGTTGCGTAGATATTGTGATGTATGGTCTTAAGTCAATTGTTAGGTTACTTTGGATGAGTTTAACTATCATATTTCTTTTAAATGAGAAGAAATGCAAGAATTTATCGAGTTTGAAAAAGTAATTTTAAGCATCTTGTAAACAGTATTTTTTATATGATTACGAGGAAATTTGTTTCAAGAAGTAAAAAAATAATTCTAACTCGTTGGTTCCCATATCAATCCTCTTATGCTTTTGTCTCTGAGAAATAATACGTTTATAGCACACGAAAAGGACTCAGATTCCACTTCTAGATTTGGTCAGCTTTCTGAAAGCTTTACTTTTAAAAGTTATTCAATACTGTTGCCTTGAGATTGTGATATATGGTCTTGAGTCAATTGTTAGGCTACTTTCGATGAGTTTAGCAATTTTCCTCTCATTCTTGATGTTAATGAGGAGCCGAGTTTCTTGAAAGATCTCCTAGAAGGTGTTCTATACGTAAAATTCAGACAACCAGCCGTAGTTTATAAATTGTATTATGACGCTTCACTCTAGTGAAGTTTAAGACAATGAAAACTCTAATACAAATATATACATAATTAAGCATTTATTTTTATTAATAAAGTAATTATTTTCTATGTGAATAAAGTAAAGTTTGTATTTAGCAGCAATCAAAATAATTAATGAGAAGTTCATAACTTTAAAACTACAAATTTAAAAGTTGTTAAAATTTGAAGTATTTAGAAGTAATACATATTGATCGTCTCTGTACACTATCGTTAAAAGTTGTAAAATCAGTTTTATAGACGTTTTTCCTTGTGCATTTTTTAATGTTTTGCCGTATATCGATTAGTTGTTGGTTTTCTTCTTAAATATTAAATAATAGCGAAACTTCAGGATCGTCAAGATTTTAGAAATTGAATCACAAAAAAGGAGAAATTTTTACGGTTCGGAATGCTTTTATTTACGATAATACACATTTCATTATCTATAAACTGAATGAAGCATTACTAATTCTATTGAGAAACAATTTTAGGGTGGAATTACTACGTTATGACTTCGGATGAACTATACTTACAGAGAATGTTGCTTAGTGATCTGCACCAACATCCGGAATTGGATTGGTGACTCTCAAAAATTGACTTATTTCTTTTTATCTTCATCAGATATGGTATGAACATCGTACATGGGCAGTATCCTCACTGGACACCGGGGAGATCGAAAAGGGTAAGGTGAACCCCAGAACTTTTTCATGAGGTATCATAATAGGTCTCTGGGTGATAGATAAATATTGTCAGCAAAATGTCAAGGCAAAGCGCTTCTCATCGAGTTAAACTAACATATCCGTCATACAAGTTAAGCAATAAGAATCACTTCAACAGAGACTTTCCTCGATCCTAAACCTCCTTAATAAAATTCCCCAATTCTTAGACTTATCCAATCACAATTTACGGGAACCAATCGAGGATATACTCATATACACTTGAGAAGTCTCCTCATGGCTGCCTTTGATCGATCCCAATAAGGCTGTAAATATTATATTGACCCTCTTGACATAGTGTGGCATCTGTTGAAAAAGGAAACGGGCCACCATGTTGACTCCGCCTTTTGTACATATTAAGTTGAGAAATTGGATTGGTCTTTACCTGACCCCAATATACGTTTAAAATTTACTTACATAATCAAAAATGATTTGAAAATAACTTTATAATCAAAATCTTATAATAATTCAAAGGTCTGAAAATTAGTGAAAATGATTTTTTTTTTCTAATGTCAGTAATTTTATTGACCCTCCTAATAGTTAAAATAAAAATATTTAATTGGCAAGTCCATTCATGGGATTTTCCCTAATGCTTTGATGAATTGCAATTTTAGCTTATTTGCATAAGCAGTTTGAAGTTTTCTAAGACTAAACTAAGAATTCTGCTGAGATGTGAAGTATTGAACATCAGCTTGAAGATATCGATAAGATTAATTCATAAAATTGAACATGCAAATTTATTCTGTAGGGTTTTGAGGAATGACAAAAAGAGAATTCTTTCATAGTAATTATTTAGGAAATAGAGATATGCTTTGCTTCAAATAGAGATATACGAAAAAAATTTGAACATTCCGTTACCCACTCCCTTTTCTGCCCAATTAACCAATTTAGAAATTGTTTGTTTCTATAACAATGACCACTCTGAATTTAAGCGTTTAGTGTTATTAAATGTCAACTTTAGCTAGGTAAAATTTCAGTCATTTCAATATTTCTAAATTTCACACCTTTGGTAACTGAACCAGCAAAGAACTTGAAAAAAAAAGTTTGTTGGATGAATTTTATTTTGTTTCTATTTAAAGACGATACATATATTAATCAGGTATATATTCCCTTACAAAATAATTTGGATTAAAAAAAGTTTTTAATTCTATTAAACATACAATGAATTATTCATTATTTCAATAAAGTATAAATTATTAAAGTAGTTGTTAGTATTTTTTACCAAAACCTGGTAATTTGCTGTTTTGCTAGTGGAAGAAACTTTTAATCTTAATTTGTCTCACTCAGATCCATCTCAATTCATATCTTCAAAAAGGAAATATTTCACTAAATAAAATAAAAATAAAACTTTAATCAGGTAGTACACATTACACAAATCCACTCAAGACAAGTACAATTTTAATCGGTTTTCAATCTCTGTGAAGCCCCTACTAATAAAAAAAAATTGGGGGAGTCCTGCTAACAAAACAAAAAGTAGTTTTCGTGTTTCTCTTTTTTTTTTTTTTTATCCCCGATCCACTTGTGATATTTTCAAGAAAAGGGAAAATAAATGGAGGTAGACACAAGAGGGAATCGGAAACTTTTGTTACGTTAACGAGATAGCGTATCAGATATCCTTTGTGTCTTGATCATCTTTAGCATGGTTATTTCTCTGGAGAGTTGTATAGTTTTTTCGATCACCATACGTAAACGATTTAAATTTTAAATGATTAGATTTTTGTATGAAAAAAGTGAAATATTATCTTACTTTCTTACTTATACATAATCTTATACTTACTGTTATACTTGCTAAGTTTGATTGTGCAAACTGAATCATTTTCGAGTTAATTGGATGATTTTAAAATAACCTGTCGATCAAGATGATAACAGATACTTAAAAATAAGCTTTTATTTTCAAAAAATGTATACATTTTCATGTTTTTTCGTAAGCGTTTAATACTAATGTAAGTAGTTAATTGTTCTATAAATTGAAATACTTAATTTATTTGATAAAATTTCTCCATTTTTGCCTTTGTTGATATACAATATAGAAACCACATCATTATATTAAAAAATCTTAGGTAAGATTGTTTGCAGTATTTTATTTATTAAAAGGAGCATATTTGTGGAAAGGAAAAGATGTAAACATCTATCAAAGCAAGGATATCTGAATTTAACTAAAGTTCCGTGGTTTAACTAAGGCAGAATTTCTGATAGCATGTTGAGAAAACATATGGCATACATCTACGAGTGAAAAAAAATGCATACAAACAGAAAAATCAGGTGATAATATTTTGTAATACCGAGGATGCAAACTTTTAGTCTAACACACTTATTTGTAGGATAAGGGATTTATCAAACAAAATTTATCTATTACTTGAACAACTGAGGGTAAAACTAAAAACTGAGAAAAATATCTTAGAATATATGCTGTAATTTTCATAATAAAATACGCTTATGAATTAAGCCCGTGACTGCCCTTACCAAATAAATGCCGATTTATCTCACCATCCAAGTAAGTTTTTCCGGCATGTGTGGTTGATAATTAGAATATAATATTGATGCCTGTGATTATTAGAGACTTATAAAAATTGTTCCAATAAGTTAATGAGTTCCGTAGTAATAGTTATTATCAGACATCTAGGTTACTACTTGATATTATAATTTGCAGAAATAATACAATTTTAAAATCGGGTTACAGTAGACACGCATTTTGATCTACCTCCTTTTTGTGTTGCAAACTTATAAATCTCTCTAAGATCTTCAAGCTGATGTATAACGCACATTTGTACAATTTATTTTTATGTTAAGCTGTTTGCAAATCAACTTTAGTTACAATTTTAGTTTGATATAAATTTTAATTTTGAAATCTAACGCATCGCTTTTGTTTCTAGCTTTTGTAATTTTGGATTGATCATTTGTTTATTTAAAGAATAACATTCAATCAATTATGCGTTTCCATTTCTAACCTTTTGCCACCTTTCAGTCATCTTCATAGTCCCTTCTTTCGTTCGGGACTGGTTGTTTTCGGCGAAAAACTTAACAAGGTGCTGAGTGAGGAATAATAAGATTTTGAACCCTAGAAGGAATTTTGAAAAGCGTAAAACAATTGCATGACTGACGGTGCACGGTCGTGCGAGAATGATGAATGGGACAACACATTTATTCAAGCTCCAACAATCTTTGACGAGTAATTAAACTTATGTGCAGACTCGTGTTGGTATGAGGAAACACCAATCCTTTACGATTAAAAACTTCGTAACGTTTTATAATAATGCATTTGTTCAAACTCTCCACTGACTACACACATTAGAATTTATTGTTTGGTAAAAATTAAACTCGAAAACGCGTCACATTGAGGACATAACTTACCCATTATGAATGGCAGCTGTCGGTGCCAATTGAAGATAAACATCACATCGGGACTTAGACTATTTGCACACACTGTTTTAAAGTCTATTTATCATCACCCAGTTATTTATCAATTAAAAAAAGGATCGTTTTCCTTCAAGTTTCACTTGCAAGTCGCAATGCTTATACGTGACATTGATGGAGTTAACGAGGAAATAAAATATAAAGGCTTGCTTGCGTATTCTGTTTCTTTAATTGATATTAAAATATTAAATGAGGGATGTTCAATGCTTCTGAAATATCTCATGTCCGATAAACGTGTGTTTGACTAGATTATTGCCTTGATTTTGTAGTCAACATTCTCGGAGGACCCCCATGACTGAAGAATGTAGTTGATACCGAAATCATTAGCATGGAACTTTTTGAATCATTGTAAACACCAATATTATGGTTTGTCACCATAATTTTTTTGCAACTTCACACTAGCTTCACATGAGATATTCTCTAAATAGAAGTAAAATAGGAAATTGTAGGGATAATGTACAAAACTCAATCAAATACGTAAGATGTTTGTTAACAATCTGTATTGTCAACAGTCAAATGAAATAACAATTACATGCATGCGATTGCCTCTAGCATATCAAAAAAATGAAATAGTACTGTAAGTTGCAAAATGTATTATGTATTTTCCACCCATCCAATAGAAGTTATGTGGGGTGACGTCACAGTTAACTCATTAGATCACGAGTGAATGAAGCACGCAATGCGATTGACTAATCGAGTTCGAAAATTCATATTTGTTTTTGAAGATGCTTTGAGAATGGTTATAAGCACGTGACAGGTATTGTCATTCGATGCAATCCCACTCGTAATAACGTTGCTCATAAGAACCATACATTGCAGATAAAGGGATGGTTAAATTTATTCTAAATGAATAACATAGTTTTATTTCTAGTAAGTCAATAATACAACACTATCTACAGTGAATTTTAACAATTTCCTGACTTATAAAATACAAACTTCTGTTTATTCTTCTAGAAAAAAGTATTTTGGGGCATTGTTTACCATTTCTTTTCCACCACTTTTCCGAAAGTCACATTTGTTTTCTTTGAAACAATTCTTTCTCAATTTAATACATTGTGGCTTTTGCTTCAACAAATGCTCAAAATTGTTTACGTCAGGCGATCTTGTAAGATTGTTAAAGGAAAACGAGTCTTACTATCCAATTTATCAGCGCATCCAGTTTCAAAGAAGTATGTTTTGCAATGTTTATCCCAAAGAGCTTTTTCAGATGTTCTCAAGCTGAAGATTCCATAATGATTGTAAACATATTTTTCCTAAAAGAAAAAAATTCCAGAAGAATACTTCACTTAAAGTTTCATTATAAGTTACTGTATCTTTAAATCACATGAAAAGAAACCCAAAAAGTAGCTCAACTTATAATCTTTATAAATAAAGCAATAATCAGTTGTCTAGTATAAAACTACAGTAATGCAACTAAGAAATTCTACTAAAATGTTTTATAATAACAAAACTTTAATATTTCCTATTTAATCTACACCAAATTAATGCAATAAATCTGATTTTCTTGGTGTGCCATTAAAACTGTTCTAGGAAGAATGAATATATTTATATTTAGTGCATGTTAATTTATTTATATGTTATGTGTTAATTTTGACTCAATAGGATCACGATTTTCATAAGGTTTACTTATGTACATCAAGAGAGTTTCATATTTTTATCAGTCACATACTATTTTTATTTCAGTTTCTACAAAAAAGTATTATGATTTGTTCATTGAATTTTGTAGAGAATTCAAAATTTAATTTTTTATGGTTTACCAATCATGTTTTAATTGAGTATAAACTCAATTATAAATTAGTGTGTCTATTTATATTCATACTTAAATTAATACATTACATACTTTAAATTTTGTATATATTCAATTGCATGTTCATGTTAATAAGCTTGCAATACACTTCGTTAATGGAGGATAATACGTTTGAAATTTCAGAGTTTAATTAAATAATTTAAACGTTTTGAACATTTTATACACATGCATGTATTAATGAACCCCCAGAAAGCCTATCACAAAGGTGAAAGTCAGTCGTGTAAAAATAAGTCAGCCCTTGTTCAGATAGTCATAGGATGGATGATACATCTCAAGTCTGGATAAAATGATATTCAAGAAGCGCGTGTC
Source organism: Linyphia triangularis (assembly GCA_963978545.1). Taxonomy (NCBI): domain Eukaryota; kingdom Metazoa; phylum Arthropoda; class Arachnida; order Araneae; family Linyphiidae; genus Linyphia; species Linyphia triangularis. The sequence continues at coordinate 71,908,611 of OZ021726.1, forward strand.
TGAGAACAGGGAATTACTGAGGCATAAAGACAGATTTACGTCATGAGTCTGGGGATCTTTAATATTAAAAAGGGAAAAATGAAATTACATATTTTAGGGAAAGGTGTGTTCTCCAAGGTCTGAAAACGACGAAGTCAGCTAAAATGAACTAGGGCTCGATTATGTTGGAATGACTTGAACTCTTGAGTGACTGTGTTCTAAAAATAGGTTGAGCAAGAGAAACTGAATAGGGAAAGAAAGTAACTATTGAGTGGCACGTACCAAAATCGTTACATGTTTCGCTAATATCTCATGCCGATTTGCCGACAAACTGTATTCAAAAGAATAAAAGTAAAATAACATATTAAAGGTATTTTTAATGTTTATTTGATAAAAACTAATTTACAAATAAATATGAAGTTTTTAAATATATTTTAAAATTATAAACATCTAATTTTGTAATATTTACTATAATTCTAAAAAATTGTTAGTTTAATAATTCTACTGGTTAAACATATTTATAACAGAGTTTGTGATTCTGTAGTCTACTAAGAGAAATAATGTAATTCAGTATTAATAGTCTTTAGAAATATTTTTTTTTTAAACATGAAAATATTTTAAAGAGAAATTAAGTTTTAAATATATGATAAAATCTTTTTTTAACTAAAATATTATTCTGGTTCATCTGAGTTCCTGTACTAGGACAAACATAACTCATTATCCTAATCCTAGGGTATTTAACTATTATATTAAATTAAAAGAGAATAAGGAATTTTATTACAATATTATATTCATTAAGAATGACGTGCCTTATAAATAGTGCTTGCCATGTACTGGATAAACCTTTATTTATATATTTTTATTGAAATTTCAGATAAGGAAGCGACGCTATTTATGTCGAGGTATGTTTTTAGATAAATGAATTAATATTTGGTTCGGTGCTATTTTGTTTTATTTAAGAAATTTTGAAGGAAAACTTTTTTTCAACATTTTTAAGATAATAATTTTATTGAAAAATTTATTTTATATATTGTTTGTGAGTTTGAGTTTAAAGTGAAAATTTCATATTGTATTTTGGAACTAAAAATATTTGACTTCGATTTATCTCAGACACATTTTCAATAGAAGAGTTTCAAGTAAAACATAATTGCTAAAATAATATAATTTTTATTTTCTTACGATTAAAACATTTATTACAAATATATGTTGCAAGAATTTATCCCATAACACTATTTTGAAGTTTTGTAACTTGTCGGATTCCTGTAAAATCGTAAGTTTTTAAAATTATAGCAATCTGCAATTTGTATTGTAAAACGATATCCAATATTTAAACATATATTAAGAATACTGACTTATCTTTATCTTATTATTATTGTTGTTGTTTTCAATAATAACTATAGCAAAGCATTATTATTATTATATTGTTATCATCATTATTATTATTATTACTATTGTTGTTGTTTTCAATAATAACTATAGCAAAGCATTATTATTATTATATTGTTATCATCATTATTATTATTATTACTATTGTTGTTGTTCTTGCTGTTATTAATAACAACAATACTACTACCACCACCACCACCACCACCAACAACAACAACAACACTACTACCACCACCACCACCACCACCACCAACAACAACAACAACAATAATAATAATAATAATAATAATAATAATAATAATAATAATAATAATAATAATAATAATAATAATAATAATAATAATAATAATAATAATAATAATAATAATAATATAATAATATTAAAATTAACAATAATAATAATAATAATAATAATAATAATAATAATAATATCTTTTAAATTATTGTACTGTCACCTAATTTTGATCAATTGTAGGTGTTTACCTTCAATACAAAAAAAAAAAAAAAAAAAAAAAAAAAAAAAAAAAATGACCGAAAACAATACTTTCCTTAAAGAATCTTTTTAGAACATCTTTAGCATAGAAAGAATTGAATAATTTTATTTTAAACACAATAATTTGATAACTCTCTTCATTTATAAAAGTAAACAATTAAACCAAAAACTTTACTTTCCATTTACAAACTCAACTTATTTCAACCATAGTTGGAGAAACATTTATGAGTTGGATTAGTCTCCAAAAAATGTGATAATTTAACATCTCTACTTAGCAACTAACTAAGCTTTTTTTAATCCACTTAAAATTGCCTTTATGATAGGCCTTCCACAGAAATAGTATACATGAAGTGGTAGCAATTATCTTTGTTAAAATAAATTATTAATAAAAAATTATCCCAAAAGTTCGTTAAGTTATTTAAGAAAATGCAATTCACGAAATGAAAAAAAAAAAAAAAAAAAAAAAAAAAATTGCGCTATTATAAAGGACATAAGGTTATTATTGCCTTTAAATTAACTATGTTTGTTTTCAGCTTAAGAGAGTACTTACGGCAGAATAAAAGAGTTTTTAATTTCAAGAAAGTTATTAAACGTGAATTCGTTAATCTGTTTATGTAATACTTCAAAGGCAATTCAGTAATGAAAGGAGATATGAAAATATTTTATTAGAGTATTTGAAGCTGTTTTATTTTAATTTTGAAATAAATCTTTTCTTTTGGGGAAATGTCTTCATAAACAATAGGAAAAAAGAGTTTAAAATCAGACGTTCTATTGATAAATTGTATTGAAGTTGGTCATAAGTGCGTTAAAGAAAAACAAAACTTTATGTACCTAATAAATATTTTCAATTAGTAAGTTACGTTATTTTTTATACATTGGTTTCTAACTTTTAAGAAATAAAATTAAATATCAGATATTAGTACCTAGGCGAATTTTCAACGATTCTGTTTCAGATAGTTATCATTAAATAATACATTCGATTCAATATTTAGCCAAAGAATATGACTAAGAACAATTATGTACGGTATATCAATTGGATAAAGAGATTTCAGTTCAAGGAACTAACAGGGAAAGCATTTTTTTTGTTGTACAAAAGCGATAAAAAATAATATTGACTTTGAAGTTATTGGTGATTTAAGAGCTTTTAAAATGAGATATAGTTAAAATGGTAAATCAGTGTGTAACAAATGACTCGTTAAAAACCGTATCATGAAATTAATATTTTTTAAGAAAACATAATTTTTGACTACAGGGATATTTAATAACTTCTTTACATGGTGTTTAAACTGGTTTCATCTCAAGTATGAAGTGTAGTAATGGTCACACCTGGCTAGTGAGTATAAATTAAAACTCACACAATTATTATAATAAGACGTAATAATTTATCAGACAAATTTAAATATATGTGTTAGATAGAGACAGAATACAATTCCTCATTTGACCAGGAACATAGGAATTCATTTGACCCAAATAATACACAAGTACTACAGAAGAGATACACAAGTTTCTACAGAAAAGCTAGCTTATCCTGTCCCTTTTAGTAAAATCAAGCTTAAGTGCCGGGCTGGTTCAAGCAAATGTGACATGCTACAACACTGTTCAAATTGGTTCTGTCTATTGCAAATTAGGAGCATACTTCCCTTTATTCCCTATCTTTAATTTCGCAACCTTAACAACACAACTTCGTAATAAAATTGTGTTTCCGATCATCTCAACTAGTCAAGAAACCTATACAAAAAGTCGGCTTAAATTGTTTTTTTTTTAGAAATCAAGTTATTTTTATTCCCTTTTTCGTAATTTCGAGTGTCTAGGAATTTTCCTCTTGTAAATAAGATCAAGTGAGCGAAATTTCCATCAAAAACGGAATAAAACTGTACCTATACGTATATAAATACAAACAAATATACATGCATACAAATATAAACACTTAGATATATCCATACATGCAAAAGGGCACTCGCTTTCATATCTATAATCTATAGATTCTTTTTATAAAGTTGAATTAATTTGCTCTTAAAGATTCGAGAGCAAAACATTTACATTTGGAAGTTTTTACGAAACACTTGAGCAAGGTTATTTCGAGTTTTTGAAATTCTCTGATAAGATAAATTATTGTGGATGAAAATTAAATAGATGACTGCTTAATTTAAATGTGTTTACTGTCATAACGGAAATAAAATGATTGACCTATCGAATAACTTGCCTGATTAATTATATGGCGGTATTTATGTTTGAAAGATAACTTAATAAACATTTTATGTACTTAGGCTGACTTAAAACAGGTCCGTACCTTGTAGTTAGTAAACTTTTTAAAATTGTATATTTATTTAAGCGTATTTTTATTTATTATGTTTATTATTCACCTTTATTTTTAATATTGCAGAATTATTCGTCCTGTAAACTCGAGATGCCGAAACCAGGAGAAAAAAATACTTTTTCAATGTCTCTCTTTTTAACGTATTGACTTCAAAGAAAGAACGTATGCAGATCCTTTCTTGAAGTGGATTTCTTACTAGTTCTCTCTTTGAAGTCATGCCTCATTGAAATGTAAGCAAAATAAATCGAAAAAGCATTCACACCATGAAGTGATGAATGGCTTCTCGAACTGTAGTGCTAGACTTTTTCTCCTACAAGTTGAATAGATGAAGCAAGTAATTTTAAATTGTAGATGGAAGTGTCGAATGTTCATTTGCATTTTCGATATATTTATTTGATAAACTTTTCATATGCAACCTTGATATTTATGATCTTTGGTAATTATTTTTATTTTTTTAGTAATGAATAAATCTCTAATTCATTGCTCTATTATACATGAATTTCAGAGAGGAGTAACGAACAAAGAAAAATTTTGTTTTTAATTTTATAAATTTTGGTTTCAGTCTATTATATATTTCTTACATCTAAAGAACGAATTGAAATAGAAACCTTTGTCTTCAATATTATTATTTTAATAGAGTGGAGAATTTAAAAATTTCTCAAATCTGTCTTGTTAAACTCTACAAATAGGGAACAAAGAAACATTCTTACTGGCATTAAGAAATAAACATTTATTTCTAAATTAGTTACTTTAGCAACTAATCATTGATTAAAAATTAATCATTAGCAAAAAGTAATCGTTTAAGTACATAGTCGTTTGTCAACAATAATATCCTCATCTTCACGTCAAATTGCACCAACTGGCCATCTATCAGTATGGTTACTTATGTATTGACTTGTTTTTATTTAATTTTTAAAACTGTGTTTTGAAATTTAACACCTTCTACTCTACAATGGAAAGTGTAGAGTCATTTTAATTCATTTAAAGTTGAAAGTGGAATTAAAAGTAATGCAGAAAAACACCATCCTCATAAAATCTGATGAGTAATATGTAAAGAATTTTTTTTAATGAATTTAAATAAAATCCAATTTAAACTTGCATTGAAAATAAAAAAGAATCATAGGTGGTGAAAATTACATTGAATGTTGTAAAATAATTGTCTTCTAGTTTTCTAAATATAGCGATATAGTTAACAAATCAGGTCAACAAATGAAACTACTGAACTATCTTTTGCAAGTACTGAAAATGGATCCCTCTCACTTAACCATTCACCATGAGAGATAAACTTGTAAGTTTCATTGTGGTCCACGTTTCCCTATTTTTATAAAATCTGAAATTAACCACCGAGTAAACTTGCATAACATCACTTAATGTCGCTTAGAGAAACTTTCTTACAAAATTCACACTGGATTTTCTATCAAAAATAAAATTAAAATAATAATAATAATAATTTTAACTATTCTGCCTTTTTATGCGTTCGAATAAATCCTGTTGATGCAGTCCATCTCCTAACTTCAGTCAATATGGTAGATATAGTACTGAAATACAATAAGTATAATAGATAAAAAAAATTCCTCTTGTAGTGAAGTAGTTTTGAACATCTACAAAAAACTTTATTTGGAACCTTTCATCAAAGGTTAATACTTGGTCACACCTTATTCAAACATTTTTTTCATACACGGAATGATACTTCATCCTGAAATACTCTCCCTTTTTGTTTGTTTAACTGTTGTAATTGTTTAAGCTGTCAAACAATACTAAAAATTTAAAAATGTCACAAATTTATGATATTTTCCGTTGAGATTCCTACTTAAGGATGGTTTAACTCTTTAATTCTGTAGTGTAACTCAATAGACCTTTGGTTTTGGTTATAATCAATTTGATATTTAAATCGTAATGAACAACTACATCATACTATATATATATATATATATATATATATATATATATATATATATATATATATATATATATATATATATATATATATATATATATATATATATATATATATATATATATATATATATATATATATATATATATATATATATATATATATATATATATATATATATATATATATATATATATATATATATATTTATATATAATGTTTGGAACTAATTAACGGTACGGATTTCGTAGACAAAATTATTCTAACTACCGAGTTATTTCCTTTGCTAAAAATATTACATTTTTGATAATTCTTTGTTATAAACGAATATTCAAAAGACAAATATTAAACTTCATATTTAAGTACCAAAAATAATATACTACATATTTTTAAATGATAAATATTTTTAAATAATACTCCTAATTCTTCAACCTCAAACTATTGCAACTCTGTAGCACTTCAGAGTGTGAATTCTAAATCATTTTCAATATCGAAACCCTGTTAAAAGCTTTTGCCAAAGGGAAAAATTTAAGTAAATAATTTTTTTTACAGGTTTATTAATCTAAAGCAATGTATAATTTTTGGACAGTCAGTCTTCACCCAATTTAAATTAACTGAATTCGAGCTTTTGAAAGTGGATATTTTTCGAATACTCAAGGAATAAATGTAATAAGACTCTTTTTATTGAGTAGAAACTCAAAAATTAAATTGATGCAAGCTTCGGTTGTTCATTATTTATTCATTCACCTCTTTCAACTAAAACATTAGAGGTCTAAAATGTGCAAGGGTTACGAAATCAACTTAAGTTGGTATTTTCTTTTATAATTCTCCCAATAATTAAAAGGATTTGCGGATTAAGAGAGAAAACTGAAAAGGTAGGCTAATGTGAATTTTTACTAAATGAATTGTGGTTTACTATTGATTTTTATTACTCTAGATATTCTAAAATTGGATTATTTTTGTGAATCATTTATTAAATGTGATCATTTAAGAAATATGTTTATAGTAGCAAAAATATTGGACTTTCTAAAGTAACTTTAACCTTGGAAAATTAATGTATTTTGTACAGTGATTAATTTTGTTCTTTTCAATCATTTTATTTACAAACAGTAACTCATTTTTTAAATGTATGTTAATTTTTATTTTCCATATCCACACATAATAAAATTAAATGAACACAATATTTTAAACTTAAAAACCACGAGCATCGGTTTTAATTTACTTCAATGTTGGTATTAATTTATTGTTAATTGTCCTTCTGGAAGAGAGGTGGAGTGTTGTAAGAGCCAAATACACCAGAAATAAATGCTGGATGGTTTTTTCATGGGAAAGTTGAAGATGGAAATAAAAACATAACACTATTAGAACAAAAGAAGCAACAGTTCAGATTGAAAGCATCTACCATTTACTTTTTACTTGGCAGACAAAGGAAAGTCCAATTTCTTGGAACAAGTCCTAGGTACTAAACTAAAAAACCTCAAGCGTTGGTTTTTAAAGCCACTTATTTTGCAGTTAGTTGTTGGAATTGAGCCATGTCCCTGTGAAGGATGGTATTGGAAGAAGTTGATATATAGTTCTATTACTTTCAATTGACGAAGTATAAGAGATATAAAGCTTTATAATTTTTGTCTAACCAGAACTGAACAACTCAAAGTTGTAGGTGATTTTCTGATTAAAATGTTGTTTGACACTGTGTGTTGTTAGATCATAAGGAAAGTTATCATAATATAACTACCGAATGTTATTTATCCAAGATTTTACAGCCTAATGGTTTTAGTTTGACCTTATCTCTTTTGTCGTAGTATTCATTCACGCAGATATTTTTTTCCAGAAACGTTTTACAAGTGAGTGCAAGAATGTGTCACTTATTTCCATTCTATATGAGTTGCATCATAATGAAGAAGCTGTACATTTCATTCCTTGAATTTTCTCAAATTATCCACTTTCTCAACTCAGAATTGATTGGATTAGTTTTATGGAAGCTGTTCTATAAGTTAGTGACTACATTAGTTTGAGATATAAAAATTAATCGATGTTATGCACTTAAGTAATTAGGAACACATTTGTCACTCAATATAAATGCTTATGTCTGAAACTTTGATAAATTAATATAGTCTTACAGCACAGTAAGAGAGGGATTTTCTGAGTATTTAATTGATGCAAATTGGAAAATCTGGAATTTAAAGATAGTGGGAAAATTGAAAGACTTATAGAAAAATGCTGGAATTTAGTGTTTTAATCTAATTTATATTAATAAATATCCTATATTAAGAATAGAAATCTGTATTTCATAGTTATTTCAAATTTTATCAATTTTTATGACTTGAAAGGGAAAAGAATAAGACTAAATCATAATTGCCATCCATTAATTCCCTTTTTATATCAAAATTATATACTTAAAAATATTTAATTAAAACAAAATCACTTTTTTCAAAGATCTCCTAACTACTTAAATCAAAGGATAAACAGTTAACATATTGATAACTAAATAATGATTAAATAGCTAAAATTAAACTGCAAATTTTATTCAAAGAAACATTATGAATAAAAAAAAATCAAGTAAAAAAGTTTCGCTGGAATTAAAAATCAACGATATAAGTGTGAACAATAATAAAATAACTTTTTTTGGATATTTAATTGCATTTTTGTGATATTACGACGTGGATAGAAAATAAGGGTCATGACGAAATGTACAATGAGCGTGACTATGATATCACCGGAAGTGATATTGCTTCTGGTGACATCATAACTGTATCCACTTCCGGTGACATGATAGCCATGGCAATTCAGAATTGCGATTATAGAGCACAATTTTTTTTATCTACTCATATCAACATTGTTTGCCTACAACATGCAAATATGTGGAAATGCTTTGTATTATTCAATTGTAACATGAGATCATCAACATCCGAATAATTTAAATCTCATATAAGGTATTAAAATCTATCATTTAAGTTAAAAAATAGAAAAAATAAGGATTTAAACATTTTTTAATTTAAATTAAAGTTTTATTATTAGTGTAACTCACATTCCTTTCTTTTTCATTCGATTGGTGGGGATATCCAGGAATTGTAGTCGACAATTCATATTTTGAGACAATTTAAATCATGCATTAATTGCATTCAAGTTAACATTAAGCAGCATTAACTTGTATTCATAATGAGTGTTTTGTGACATTGTTTAAAACAGAAATTACAAAAAACTATCATAGAAACAAATATGGTTTCAAAGCGCAAATTTCAAAGTAGCAATATTATAGATTTAATTTCTCAAAAAATTCATCATCATTAAAGTTATGTCTGTAAAGATCAGAAAATAAAAACATTGACGAAATATTTGTGGAAAATAACTTTGTGGTAGTTAGTTGTGATAATTTTTAATCTATTACAAACCAGTTTTATCTTGAATTGGAAAAACTTACAAAAAAGTATCATGCATTCCAATTTACTATTTAATTTACGGGAGCTGACTCCTATGAAGATAACTCAATTTCAAATAATAATTGTTATTTGTATCTAAAATAAAACACATTTATAAAAATTTTAGGAATTATGTTTATTACTAAAAATTTTAATTAAACACTGGGGATTAAATTGTCGAACTAAAACTACGCATTCATTAGAGAAAACTTTAACAACACAGCAAATATGTTAAAGGTTGCGTAGCAATGCAAAACATCATTATGCAAAACATCATTAGTTTATGAAACAGAATAAAAGGTAATGCATTTGTGTAATTTAACTGACAATAAATGACATACTATGATCGCATTTTAGGTTTTAATTAAGTTTGATACCACAGTCTCAGTGATGGTGAACATTATTGAAATTTAATTTTCAACGAAACTGGATAATTATTTTTTGTGATTTCTAAGCAATGCATACAGATCATTATACATGTAAGAATCGAGTAAATATTTTTAACGAAACTCTTAAATCATCTGTTTTTAATAATGATTAGGTTTTGTTTTGTTCTTTGGAAATGTATCTTTTACCAAAAAAATAAGAATCTAAAACTGAATTTTATGTGTAAACCAGGTTTCCTAATTATAATGAATAAACAATATGTATTTTGTATCAATCATAATATAATTAAAAATACATGATTTTTATTTTATTAAATTTACTGAAATAATTGTGTTGCATTTATTTTTTATTAATGATGTTACAATTAAATATTTCAGGCAATGCATGTTATTTTATGTATTTTACTTATGACACAAGTTGCTTTCATTCTGAAAAATTTCACTAACGTATAATAAAATAAATATTTTATTTCAATTAATCTAAAATTGTTGTTATTTAATTAATTTTAGAGTATTTTGCCACAGTAAACAGGGGAACAGGTAAGCGTATTTTTGTAAATAAATTTTTGTATTGTAACTTAAATGAAAACCTTGTCCTTTTATTTTAAATATGTGCCACTGATCTTGTTGCCATACTGAAATTCGTCGAGGTTAATTTCTGTTTCCCAATCAATGAATTCAAAATAAACTACGTAAATATAAATTGCTTTTACCATTTCATAAATAAATCTCCTTTTCTCAAGAAAAACTTAAACAGTTGTTATTATACAAAGTAAAAATTGAAAGTAAAAGTTTTACAAGCACTACGATGTTACCTGAAACATCTCATAAACATCAGAGTGGATCTCAAAATCATATACAATCCAAAATATCACGATCTGTGACTAGAAGTCGATTCCTAATAAAAAAACATCCAGAAATTCCAACCAGATGTGATTTAAAGTTTAACTAGAAATGTGATTCCATAGTAATTCATTGAGAAGATCATAATTTGGCTTTAAACAGAGAAAATAAGATTAGGATTAAAGACTAGATTAGAAATTGCTTTTACCATTTCACAAATAAATCTCCTTTTCTCAAGAAAAACTTAAACAGTTGTTATTATACAAAGTAAAAATTGAAAGTAAAAGTTTTACAAGCACTACGATATGTTACCTGAAACATCTCATCAACAACAGAGTGGATCTCAAAACCAAATACAATCCAAAATGTCATGATCTGCGACCAGAAGTCAATTCCTAATGAAAAACATCCAGAAATTCCAACCAGATGGGATTTAAAGTTTAACCAGAAATGTCCTTCCATAGTAATTCATTGAGAAGATCATAATTTGGACCCAAACAGAGAAAATAAGATAAGGGCTTTGATATTTGGTGATAAGTTTTCATGCCAAATTTAATTTCGAAATTAACAAATTTACATCATATTCTTTTTAAAAATACTCTGTATTGAAAGGATTTTTGTAATTTTAAGTCATCATTCTAACAAGAGGAATTTACGCTCTTTAAATGTGGTCAAGCTGTATGTACTTGATACCTGGAATTGTACTCTAATGCAAACGCGTATGTAGAATCGGCTTTTAGTGAGTGTCAGAATCTATTTCTTCAATGTCAATATTATTCATAAGCATTTCATGGGTACAATAAAAAATTGGCTGGTTGTTTTCAGAATATCTGGCGCTGTCAGCAACACGAAGGCCATAATTCTCCGAAACATTCGCCATTAGACAAGCCAACATACATTTACAAACACCCATACCTTACAAGGGACTCGAACCCTCAACCTCGCGGTCTAGAAGCTAGCACGCTAACCACTATACCATTTTATAGGAATAAAAAATTGGCAATTTTATGCGAAAGGGTTTTTTAACAATTCAAAAAATGCCTCCGTTGAAATAATTTTAATGCTATGTACCATTTTCTAGTTAATCCATAATGCCGCAACGATTTCGTCTAATCGGGCAATTAACTCTTCAAAGCATAACCTTCTACTGCATTTAAATACGCAATGAACCTGCATTCAAGTATTTCAATAGACAACACTAACATGTTATACCTCTATTATTATTCAATAAAGCATTTACTCAAAATTGGTAATTTACATACACCACCCGTTCCTATTCTGAGAATGAATCTCACTAGAACGTTATTATTTCAGAACAAACCAAGTCGTTGCCTACTCACTTGATTGGAATTGCTTCTAATTCATCCTCTTCAATGTATCATTTAAGGTAATTCCTACTAATTCAACTACCTGCTAATTAAGCTAATTACAGTTTCCCCTTCCTCTGTTAGATTATCACACTGTCGCTTTGTGATTCTAGTCCTCCTGTTTAATTTGAGAAGTTAAACATTGAATTTCATTCATTTATATCAATGAGGAATTCTTTTAAGCTTCATGACTGTTGATTTATTTCCTCAATTGAAGAACTTAATGTTATTTATTGAAGAAGACTTGTTGTATAGGCGATCTTAAATATAGGAATGGTTAGAGTTGTTTAATTGTATCACTGTATACATTTTTGAAAAGGAAGTTATAGAAAATGGTGTCGTATCTAAAGGACGTTGATATTACATAGAAAAATTTGGTTTCATGATTAGTTTTCAAAAAACTTAATTTTTTATTATATGTAGCTGAAAAAAATACAATTATTGGACACAAATAAGTACTGATGCTGTCAGACTTGTTTGTTTCATAAATAAAATTTATCTAATTTAAGTACCATAAAACCAGGCGAATGGTGAATAGAAGTAGTTTATCAATGAGAAAATAAAAAAATATGGTTCTTAATCTTACCCTGTTAAATGAAAAAAAAAAAAAAAAGCTACGTAATTTGTTCTATATGAAGAACAAAATTATTAATCTTAGTACGAAAGTTTTTTTTAAACTGTATTTTCGGAGGCTTAAAAAGTGTTTTCTCGTCATAACTGTAAGGGGACTATACGTGTTTGATACTATGTCTCGACTTCACTCAATTTCTTATCTCTTAAAATTTTTAAGTATTTTTTATCTTACTTACGCTTATATCACACGTCAGTTTATGACTCATAATTATATATTTCTAGTTATTTAAATCCAAATATTTGAAAAGCCAATTATTAATTTTCAACGACTGATTATATAGTTTTAACTTGATATCATTTAAGGGCTTAGAATTCAAAGTGGTTGTGCCTTTTAAAGCTGATATTGTAAATTTTAAATAAAAATAAAAGGATTTTGTTCTTGTTACTTAGGAAATCTTATAAAAGTATTTAAAATGATCATAAATTTATCTTATGATACTTAGAGAGTGGACCAGAAGTATAACAGAAAGACATTGCTCCAGTCATAATGACTTGGTGGAAAATATAAGCAGTATTTAAAAAATTACTTTTATCGTTACAGATAAAAAAATATTTTTTTCCTATGAGAATTAAAGGAACAGATCGTGAACATTTTTTAGTTGTTAATCATAATTTCCATATGCAATTGATAAAGGCTTAATTTTCTATCTGAACAATCAAACTACTTTTATTTATTAAGTTTTAGGTATGAGTCTTAAAGTTTAAATGCAACCTTCACTCATATTTATGAATCAATACTTTTTATTATTCATACTATTAACAATTTTCATTACATGACATTAAATTATTGCTTGTAATTTCAGCTTAAAAATTTAGTTATAATAATCAAAAACTGATATTATTGTACTTAAAACTAATTATAAACGACGTGCATATTATATTTATGTAAACTACCTGGGAGTGATAGGACAAGCGTCGACAATACAGTCTTGATCGTACAGTATTAGTTTTTACTCTTTCCAACCTACGTGAAACGGAAAAAACAAATGAAATGAGAAAGAAAGTTAAAAAGCATTAGTCAAGAACCAAATAAGGTCTGTGGAATATCCTTTTCTGTGCAAAAGATCGTTATAATTGCGTGCCCTTCAAGTTTATCATTTTTATTTTGATCTTGGTAAGATTGCCTCTTTTCGTGTAGTTGTTGAATTGGAAAAATCTCATGCACTTTTGAATTTCTTTGATTTTCTTTGATTTGTATTGCTTTTTTAAGGAAATGTGATGCCTTTTTTATAACTCAGTAATATTTCTTGCAGCCAACCAAACGGTATAGTGGTTAGCATGCTAGCTTCTAGACCGTGAGGTTGCGGTTTCGAGTCCCGTGTTAGGCATGGGTGTTTGTAAATGTATGTTGGCTTGTCTAATGACGAATGTTTCGGCGTATTATAGCCCTCGTGTTGCTGAAGGTGCCAGATAATCTGAAAACAACCAACCAACCAGCCAATATTTCGTGCACGAACCAAAACTGTTTTTGGAAACTTAGTTACGAAGAAATAAAGGCATTAGAAAATGTGGGAATCTCATCGAAGTTAGAGAATGTAGGAATCTCACTGAAGCAAAACAAAAAAATTTTTTACAGGCCAAGATCACGAATTTTTTTTATAGTTATGACACATTAGTAACTCAAATATTTTTATATTTTTTATTGTTTTTTTTTTAATTATTTTTCTGAAATCCATTTATTTTTAAAGCAATTAAGTTCTGTTCCTAAAAGTAATGTTGTTGTGTTCTTTATGGTTTAAAGTTGTAAAATATAATATAAATTGATTTATTGAGGAAAGTGGATAAATTACTTCAATGGTTCCTTCATATCACCTTCACAAATAGATATTTTGCACTAGTTCATATTTGTAATTGATTATCTTAATGTAAAATAAATATTCTTAAAGGTTGGTTGGTTGGTTGGTTGGTTGGTTGGTTGTATTCAGATTATCTGGCGCCGTCAGCAACACGAGGGCTATAATGCGCCGAAACATTCGTCATTAGACAAGCCAACATACATTTACAAACACCCATGCCAACACGGGACTGGAACCCGCAACCTCGCGGTCTAGAAGCTAGCACGCTAACCACTATACCGTTTGGTCGGCATATTCTTAAAGGAGATAGATCAAACTAGTATAACCTCATATATTAAAAACTTTTCAACTTTATCACAATTTGTTTGAAATAATTGTGACAGTATTTCCCACAGGCAAATTATTTTTTTAAAAATATCAATTCACATTTTGAATTTAAGTCTAATAATTATTATTGCAATAAAAATCTCAAATATTATTTACAATATTATATAAACTTATTTCAACTTTTATATGATTATATTTGGTTACATTTAATTATTTTAAAGTATGTTTGTCTTACTCCAAAATTTAAATTTAAATTTTTCGCAAAGAAAATATAGGTTTATAACAAACAAATGAAAACATATTCTTATCAGTCATCTAAAACTAACTACTGTCTTTAAATTCTTTTAAGTTAAAAAAAAATCATCTACTTTCTTATAAATCACCATGATTAAAAAAAAGCAGCTTAAAAGAAGCTTCAAAGGGACCAACAACAACGTTCAATCAAAATAAATTCTATTATTTCTCTACACGAGTTGTCGATATAACTATACTTTACGATCCATCACATAAATCGTAAGACAAGCACTGGCCAAATGGAACATCTACAAGAAGTATGAAACTACTCCATTACAACAACCACATGAGCTGTCATGAGTCTGGTCGTTTTTGCTCATGTAGATGCTCTGATGTCGATACCAGATAGAGCTGGATTTTCTACTAAGAAGGATGGTCTGAGAACGCCAGATGGGTTCCTTTAGTAGAATGTTGGTAAATGATATCGATATATGTTCGATTAAAAAGGGAAGGAGCTTATAATCGATATGTCTAAAAAAGACAATGGTCAGACTAAACTTTCGTTTCTGGTAATCAAAATATCAAAATGGAAGTAGGGGGAAATGTGAAAGAGTCTTATTGTTAAGGAAAATATATTAGTGTTAAGAAATATAAAGCTTTCTTTTCAAAATACTATTATAATAATGTGTTAAGTACTCAGCCTGTCAATAAAGTTTTTGTATAATTAATAACGATGATTAATTAGGATTCTTATTCGAAGTTGTCACTAGAATTCTGAAAATTAACTGACGAAGTAAATTTGCTCAGCATCCACAATCATTTTATTTGTAAAGTATTTGTAACTACATATGCACAGAAGTATAAAATAAAATGTATTCAAATATAAAACAATAAATTAATTTTTTATCGAAAATTGTAATGTATGAAATAAAAGTTAAATAAATGTAAATGTGCGGAATGAAATTTATATAGATACAAAAGTATAAGCTGAAATTTTCATCATTATTACATTTTGATAAAGAAAGAAAAGTTTTAAAAAGTTCCAATAAGATTTTCAATCATGGATGTAAATTCAATCCTTGCTCTAAGTAAGGCTACTATTCAATGGATTATTAAATTATTTATTAAAATTACGTGCAAATGCTGACAATATAGTTTTTATATAAATATTAAGGGCTATTAATTAGAATTCTCATTCGAAATTGTCACTATAATTCTGGAAAAGGTACTGCCTCAGTACCCTTAAATAAAAAAAAACTATTTTGGGAGTTTTGTTTAATTTTTTATGCTTTCTTCGCCTTTCAATTGATATATTACTTTAATACTTACTCAAATTAGAAGTCAACTATCAATTATTAATTATAAAAGAGGATTACTTTAATTTTGATTTTCTCTAAACGTGATATTACAAACTTCAATGTACCTTTTCTAATTAACTAGTATAGATATACCATTTATTTTTTATGAAATTATTGCACGTTACTTGTAGAATTAACTTATAGAAAATACAAAATCTTTTAAGAGAGGTCTTAAAAGATTCTTTTTTTAAGAGAGATCTTTTAAAAGAGGTTTTTCTCAAATAAAATTTTAAGATTAATTAAATTTAGCAAAAATTTATAATGGTAGTTTTTTCTTTACAAAACTTTAACCTCGTCTGTATAAATTTTATTTAACCTGTCAAAATTTTAAACTTTAAACTCATTTGTAATTCATTTAGAGGATTTGTTACTCATTTGTTAAGAAATTTTCAAGAAAAGATACGTAGAAAATAAGCAATTTAACATTGATAGTTTAGGGTGTACTAAGTTCCCGTTAAATAAAGTAGTAAATTCACCGCATGTTAAATATATTATAAAATATTTGTATATGGCATTCATTTATTTCTAATTATAATATGAAAGTATAAAGCAAATTTTTTTTAATGAAATAAAAATTATTTGGATATCTAAAAGTAAAAAAATGAAAGTTAAGTAAATATAAATGTATTACTTAAAGTTCTTATATATACAAAACTATAAGACAGAAAGTAAGAGTTTAATATATGATCCAGGGATATTTTCAATCATAGATGTAATTTCTATTACTCTTGAGTTTTTTAGATGCTTGCCCTAAGTACTACTACTATTCAATGAAACCATTCTCCCAATACCATTTAAAAAAAATAAAAAAAAATTCTTTATCAAATTATTTCTCTTTATAATATTATTCTTATCTCTTAAAAGGTAATTTTCCCATGGGAAAAATGTATTTGAAATATCAAGTATGAATAAACGTTAGAAACTGTTATGAAACATTTGTAAAAAACATTAATTTCCCATTAGACAAGTAATATTTGTAAAGTTTTTAATTATTCTGGATATTAATTTCAATAAATCTTTAACATTAATTTGAAGTTTCCTAATTGCAATGTTTGGTTATTTAATAAAATAATCCATAAAAACTATTTTTTTTAATATAAATCCTTTATATGCATTGCCAAATGTCGCGTGAAATTGAAACTTAATGAGCACATATCAAGATTTCACAGTGTTTGACTACGAGGAAAACATCCATTCCGAACCATTGACTAACTTTTTTCCCTCCAAAACTTGAATGAATATATTATTATCCACAAAAAGTCTCTCTGCCAAGTTTCCGATCGATTAGATGATGACAAGTGGTTTAATCTGTCCTCCGAAGATTTTACCTCGTCAACCTTAGTAAAGGAAGGTTTTAGTTATCAAATATTGGTAAATTGTACAAGTTTGAGTTAAGCTTGATATATGAATAATAGAACTTGGGTAAAAGCTGATAAGTCTGACATAAGGCAATAATAGAAACATGCGTAAAAGCGGTCTTTTAGTGGCAGACCAAAATTTGATAGAGAGCCTCGAAAACGAGTATTTTCGGTTTCAAATTTCAGCACTATTGGATGACGGAAAGCGTATTTATTAATAATACGAATGCTAACAGAAGTGTATGTAAAAGAGGCCGTTTAGTGACTGTGATAGTCTACCAAACTTTACAGAATGCACATCATCAACCTCAGTTCTTTCTGCCAAGTTTCAGATTGATTGATTCAAGGCAAGTATGTTAGTTAGTCATATGAAAGGACCATGGTAGAGAGAGTAAAAACGGTCTTTTATTGACACTGGCAGACTCCAAGACTTGATATAATGCATTCTTATTGAAAATGAATATGTTTGTTTGTACAAACATATTCATTTTCGATAAGAATGCTTCAGCTTGATTGGATGAAGGCGAATGGGTTAAATTGCCAAGAGTGGTTAATGTGAGTCAAAACGGACTTTTTTAAACACCCAAAATCTGAAAGAATTCATTCTCATCAATAGCGTATTTATCTGTCAAATTTCAAAACAATTAGATGATGGTAAGTGAGTTAATAAGCCCTCCCCATATTTTCTCGCCACATACACAACAAAATCGAAGTTATTATAAAGGATTTTAAAATACGTATTACTTAAAAAAATCTACTATCTTTTATTAAATTACAAATGTAACAAATCAAAAATCAAATACTAATTTAAACAGCAACTAAGAAAAAACGGATATACCAAGCTACTTATATGATAGATAAAATTAAATATGAATAAGTTTGATTATTTTATGAAATGAAATTTGAATATTCACTGATAGCTAATTTTTTAGTTCCATGGTAGCTTTCTAGGTTCTTGACTGAATGAAGCGCTGTTTTAACTAAATGTAAGATAGATTTGAGAAAAATATAAGCGAAAAATAAATAACTTGTCATGGAATTTTTTTAAAAACGACTACAATTATTTTCATCTTCTTCCTACAACTTAGAACTTTTCAGTTTTGGATTATGTCACAATTACTAGTATCACATTACCATAAAATACCATAAATAACATTAAACTCCTTTAAAATTTGATTTCAAACTTCAAAACCCACAGTAGCGCATTTGAGACGCTTTCCAAGTAGATTATATGACCTTTATCTACTGTCGTCTAAAAAATTCACAAACTAGATTGAATACCTTAACTGTACTCTGTCTCTCTCCCTCCGCTTAGCTCTGAATAATTCATAGACTGCAACCCGCTTTTAGCAGCTTAAAAAGACGACAGGTTTCATTAGGAATTCTGGCCTGATCCCTCAACCCGTATTGCAGAAGAAGCTATTTTATTCCTACGCCTACCTTTTATTTGCAAGAATTGTATTTGTGAATAGTTAAAAAGCTTCGTATTTTTCGAAATTAAGCCCTGGGTGTGCATTGATGTGGATATTTTTATTTGGGAGGGGTTTACTAAACATAGTTGGATAATTTGGTTTACTCCTTAATTCAACATATATACATGTGTTGGATTAAGGAAGAATAAAATTTAAAAGGTTTGATGTAGTTTTTGTAATACTCTTAAACATTTAGAGCGCTTAATGCAAATTTTTTAGCAGTTATGTAAGCCGCCAAATAACCGAAAGTCTAAATTTAAATAATCAGGTTATTCAGAAAAGTTTTATTAAATTTCCATTTTTCTTATAAATTTTTTTACCCACTTTGAAGATTTCAGTAGTAATGTTTATTTACTATAAATAAATAATACTGATATTAATCACTATTTAACTAATATATTTACCTTTTTTATGAAATTTATCATAAAGTAACATACGTTTTTTGCTTTCTTTTAATCTTGGCTCTAAGCAAAATCAGAAAAAGATGTCAATCAGTGTAATTATCGGTTAGCAATTGAGGCGAGTGCCTTCAAAACCAGCTCTATCCACATCTTCATCCATCGAAAATTTAAATTCAAATTTCGAAAAACTTAGAATTTGGAAATTGTAAAGTTAAGCTGGAAACAATTATGAACGTTAGTTCTTTCATAGCTGGTTTTGAAGCTAGAGGCCTCGATTTTAACTCACGTTTTACACAGTGTTAGTTCCGTTTAACAATTGACGTTGAACTATATTTTTAAAAATCGTTTCCATTTAATTCTATAGAATTGTAAGTTGCACTCTGCTTCTCATGCATCTAATAATCATGTAAAAATGTACTGCTGCTAAGGAGAACAAATCTTTAATATGTATGCTCTTAATCTAAACATGGTATAATTCAAACAGACAAGTTGTTATTCAGCAAAACTGCTTTACCCTCAATATTAATAATTATATAACTACTTCTCATATTGTATTTACCAGAAGCTATGCACATTTCATTTAACAAAACCACTTACATAAGAGTCCTTTATGTCCCTAGACTGACTGTAAATAATAACTACCCTTGAGATTTTCTTCTAATTCTGAGTACATAACTTTGACTTTCTGCAACAGCTTTACTAACTTCCAAAAACGAACTATAATGTCTATTATGTTTCAAAATGAACGTCTAATGTAATATTTTGCATTTTTCCAAAATGATGCTCTTAAGCAGAAATAAAATAATACTTTTTAAAATGTTTATCAGCTCAATTACGCTCTAACTCTAAAAATGTTTAAATACTTTATACAAATGAAAATAATTGTGTTGCAGAGCTTTGTTAAGCGTTGAAACTTCCCCAGCAATTATACTTTAGGAAGTAGATGCAACTCTTAGAATCTTTCATTCTTGCATGTTCTATAGAAAAAGAGGATTCCTAGTAGAAAATTCCAAAGTAGTGAAATAGCGTGCATTTATTTATTCATGCTTAAGAGCAATTATTTTATGAAGGAATTAATATGAGTACGATATAAAATCCAGAATCTGAAAAAACTTTTAACACTTTTTTTCATGGAATTGTAATTCATTCTATCTAAGGTTAATATTTCATATTTCTGATATGGGTCATTCCACATTAACAATATAGTATCGAACTTGCTATTTAGGCGCTTTCTTTACTTTATAGATCCAAGATGGTTAGTATTTCAAAGACAAAATTATAATTTAGTCATCTTATTATTAATAACATATTGTAATGCATATTTGTAATAATATTTAGTGACAGAATATAATTAAATATCTAAAGGGAAAATAGGATAATTGTATATACAATCTGAAAGTTTTATTTTCTCTTTATCTGTAAGTTGAGGAATAATTCATCAATAGGTATGGATGATATAAGGTAATAATATTATACAGAACTTTATTTGCATATATTACATACATGCTCATTGAACAATACACTTTTTAATTTTTTTTTTCCCATTTCCCACCTTTAAGAAGTTTTTTATTTTGAATACGCAACATTAAAAGATGCAATCATGTATATATTTTAAGATGATAATAAAAAAGAAATGCCAAAAATATCTTTTGGTAAAAGAACCCGCTTTAAAGGCCTGAAAAGAATAAAAAGTTGTTAGATTTTTTTTTTTTTTATTTGGGAATTTAGTATGATGATCCCGTTTTAAGTTTGAATATGTAATCTGGAAGATAAATGGGCAATTTAAGTAAATTATGCAATTTTCTAGTATAACCCTTTATCCTAGTATCATTTATAAAATCTTAAAAATGTTTTTTTTTTTTTTTAAAAATCCCTCGAATAAACAGTTATGCGTTAGAGAATAAAATGTATGACCCTAACTTGACAAAATTAATAGTATTCCGAAAATTTATGTACTAAATACCAATCCAAAAATGATTGAGATTGATATCAAAGCTTTTTTACAAGATAATTTATACAAAGAAACTAGTTTGCAAGTGTAGACATTTATTGTAACATTAATAGAGCAAAACAACAACTTTTAACTGAGAAATTACTTGAGCGAAAAACTTTAAATTTAGAAAATAATTATTTCACTTAAGTATAAAATGAAAAGGAAAAAAAAAAAAAAAAAAATTGAACGATTTTCTTCAGTTCTAATTGTCGTAGAATATTGCGGTTTGCCCCAAAATTTTTTGTTTACAATTTTCTACTTGTCTGATGCCTTTTTTTAGGGAGCTGTACCTACCTAA